>LR990982.1:37500-1360267 GCA_905163465.1 Craniophora ligustri
CGCTGCCTCCCTGTACGAGCTCCCGCGCGCCTCGACCAGCGTGTCGTCCGCGTAACACGTCAGGTCGACCCCCGGCGAGAGCTCGCCCCTCAGCACCCAGTCGTAGCCGATGTTCCACAGAAGCGGCCCCAGGACCGAACCCTGCGGAACACCGCACGACATTTCGCGCCGGTACGTGCCGTCGCGTCCCCTGTACGTGACACATCTGTCGGCCAGATAGGCCCCAACTATGCGGCGGAGGTAGGGAGGCACTCTGTGATATCGTAGCGCCTCCCTGATACAACTCCAGGGCAAGGTGTTGAAGGCGTTGGAGATGTCCAAGGACACCGCCAACGCGACCCCGCCCCGTGACACCGCTTCCTCCGCCAGGACTCTTACTCGCTGGATGGCGTCCACTGTGGAGCGCCCCCGCCGAAACCCGAACTGGCAGTCGGCTAGGTCCGGCCCCTCTTGGTACAAGTGGCCGACGAGGCGGTCTGCAACAATTCGCTCGAAGAGCTTGCCCACCTCGTCCAGCAGCACTATGGGCCGGTACGCGGACGGAGAGTCCGCGGGGCGCCCTGCCTTCCGGAGCAGGACCAAACGACCTGTTTTCCACAAAGTGGGAAACTGGCCCTGCTCTAGGCACGCCGAGAAGAGTCCTCTGAGCTGGGGCTCCAGCTCACTCAGAGCCAGGACGAGGGCCCGGCCTGGTACGCCGTCGGGCCCCGGGGCCGTGTTTTTGGCCCGGAGCCGCGTTGTGGCCGCCCTCATCTCTGGCTGTGTCACTTCGGGGACACCGACACTTTCCTCCTCGTCAGGCTCTGCGGCCGTGGCAACCTAACCTAACCTAACCTAACCTAACCTAACCTAACCTAACCTAACCTAACCTAACCTAACCTAACCTAACCTAACCTAACCTAACCTAACCTAACCTAACCTTCCTTCCTTCCTTCCTTCCTTCCTTCCTTCCTTCCTTCCTTCCTTCCTTCCTTCCTTCCTTCCTTCCTTCCTTCCTTCCTTCCTTCCTTCCTTCCTTCCTTCCTTCCTTCCTTCCTTCCTTCCTTCCTTCCTTCCTTCCTTCCTTCCTTCCTTCCTTCCTTCCTTCCTTCCTTCCTTCCTTCCTTCCTTCCTTCCTTCCTTCCTTCCTTCCTTCCTTCCTTCCTTCCTTCCTTCCTTCCTTCCTTCCTTCCTTCCTTCCTTCCTTCCTTCCTTCCTTCCTTCCTTCCTTCCTTCCTTCCTTCCTTCCTTCCTTCCTTCCTTCCTTCCTTCCTTCCTTCCTTCCTTCCTTCCTTCCTTCCTTCCTTCCTTCCTTCCTTCCTTCCTTCCTTCCTTCCTTCCTTCCTTCCTTCCTTCCTTCCTTCCTTCCTTCCTTCCTTCCTTCCTTCCTTCCTTCCTTCCTTCCTTCCTTCCTTCCTTCCTTCCTTCCTTCCTTCCTTCCTTCCTTCCTTCCTAAATGTTTGACAATATCCGAATCATGGACGTATATGTATATGTATGTAAATGAAGTATATCGTATACTTCATTCAATTTGAATTTGCCGCGCTTAACTCAATTCGAATTTTGCGCGCTATCAGGGATTGAAGTTTATAAGCTGTGCGACGTTTGTCATTATAAGAAAGAATATAAAATAGTAAGAGGTTATGTGTAAAATAAAATACCGGTGAATATAAAGTAAATAAGTAAAAATATAGCTTAAATGTTGTTTCTCTTTTCAGGTAAGGATTAATATTGTTTGTAAATATCTTACTGTTGTATCTTATATGTTATAACATAATTATTTCTAAAAATAAATCTCTTTTCAGAGCAACGCATTTCGCATTTATTTCACCGCCAGTCAATTTTAATAATATAGAACATTATATTATATGTATAATAATTAAGTATTTACAAATAAAAAAAAAGTTTATGTGTAGTATATATGTAGTATTATATTTATGTATTTCAATTGCAATACTTGATAAAAGCACTAAGTTGTAAGTTCGAAAACATTGTAAAAAACACCTAATGTATACTTGCATATGTATATTTATTGCATATTAATGTATAGTTGCAATAAATATTTTGACTTTGACTTATATCAAACAACTAGTATCCGTAACACAAGCGTCGTTGCTTAATTCGGAACTAGGTGGCGCTGTGTGTCATAATGTGCAGGAATATATATATATTTAAATTTTGTCTATGTACTTGAAATATGCACATTTGTCTATAAACATAAAAATGCTTTTACTACAAGATATCCACACACAAGGATTAAAATGCTAAATGAAAGCCCATTTTATATGGCAGTAAAAATATTATTAATATTATTAAAACCATTGACTGGGTCAACAACTTGGGAATCGGACAGAAATCAAGTCAAAATCTTAAATATACTTAGATAAATTATTTAATCTGTACTGAAACACCAAGCACAGTGCGTGACGTCATCTCTGGCCATGCCCTGGTAATTATATAACCTCTAAATTACACACTGTATATTTACTACATATTAATAGCACATTCTAGTTATTTGTAGTAATGACATTTTTATTCCATATTAACAAATAAAGTATCTACTCCACGAAACAAAACTTCTCGCGAACTTATGCCTAAACAGCTGTTGTGTTATGACCACAGATGACCTCACACACTCACAGATGACATTACGTCGCGTTTTGGTGGCATTTTTAAGCAAACTATATTATTAAATTTTTGATTAAGAAAGAAAAATTCAACCTCAGGCGGGACTCGAACCCGCGTCTTCTGGATCGGTACTCCAGACGCTCTTACTATATTATTTATTTCAAACTATATTATTTATTTATTTTTAAATTTTTATTAAGAAAGAAAATTTCAACCTCAGGCGGGATTCGAACCCGCGTTTTCTGGATAAGTACTTCAGACGCTCTGCTAACTGAGCCACCGAGGCCTCCGCCTGATGTGTTGAATTTTGCTTTCTTTATGTTACTTATGTCTTATGGCGACATAGCAATATCGATTGGACAATTCTGTCCAACCCAGAATACTCCCTTTACAGCGAGTAGATTCCGGATGATATTGCATTACCTTTATACAATCTTTTTGTATTTTTTAGCATATTTCAAGCTAAGATTTTTAAATTTTTATTAAGAAAGAAAAATTCAACCTTAGGTGGGATTCGAACCCGCGTCTTCTGGATAAGTACTCCAGACGCTACTATATTAAAATATGATTTTAAGTACCTAAAACGTTATAAATAAATAAAAATTATGGGAATAAGTATCCGTGAAGATATTGACACTAATTTCTAAAAAAAATTCCGATCCCCTATTGAATGAAAGGTAAATTGCGGTTTACGATTATATAATATAAATAATAATAAATGTATGTATAATTAAATATTTAAACATTAATAATTAATATAATAATTATTATAGGTAATCATATAATTAAATGTTTGTAACTCTTAATATTGCAACGTCTTACAAAGGCGCTAAGTCTAAAGTACCTATACACTACATACACTATAAATTAATATCTTCAAGTACACTTAGATTGCAATAAATCTTTTGACTTCAACGTAGAATAAATATTTTTAAGTTTATGTATATGTAAGTGTAGGTAGATGACAAAGTGTACTCTATGCATGAAGCTGCAGACGAACATGCATAGAGTAGCTACACTTCATGTCGGCTACCTACACTTACATATATTACATGAACTTACAAATATTTATTTCAGCACTTTTCAAATGCTTTGTTATTAGTTAGCAAGGTGACTTTAATAGTAACTTTTGTTATTGTTCGCCCACTTGTCGAAAACGATCAAAGCTAATTTAAATTATAAGTTTTTTAACCAATTAAAAAAAAAATAGCATTCTGCGCACCTTTCCTACTCCACCGACCGCGCCATTTTCGTAAAAAGGACAACGTTTTTGCTTCACGTATTAATATATAGATAACACCAGTATAAAGCACTATAAAGGAGAGTAACTGCAAAGTGTAACACGTTAACATGATAGTTTGAAATAACTGTCAAACGCTACACGACGCATGATTTGCATAAAACAGTTTAACACTTACCCCATACGGGATTAAACAGCGAGTCCGAAGTACTAATAAATTGTAAGCAACCATAAGTGGTCCAAATCTATAAACTTTAGTTATCATTATGAATAAATAATTAAATAGGAGGTACTTTTATATTAGTTACGAGAATAATCACCAATGATTAATGGTATTTTTTTTTAATCATTTCTTCATAGTAAAATACATAAAAAATATAAATATATAATGTTGAAATATAATATATATATAAATCTCCTCGCCAAGCTACAAGCTGCACGCTTGTTGCTTGGCGAGGAGATTTATATTTTAACATTATATTTCAACATTATATTTATCCTTAAAACTAAATATTATAAAAATGCCCTAATAAAATTAAATTGCTGACAAAATAAATACTAAAGTAATTCGATAAACATGCGTGTAGGTATGAACAGTATGAACACACTGACCTGAGGTTGCTACTGAAACAGGCGCGTGGACGCATGTTCCTGCTGAGATGATGTTGAAATGCTCCCGACTCCCGAGCTCCTGCTCCTCCGCGCGCAGCAATCCTCGCAGCCATTGTTCTAGAAAATTCGACAATTTAAATAACGTAAATGATTGGACAGCTAGCACGGCCCGCTAATGCGCACGATTTGGAAACATATTGCAATAGTATTACGTGCTATATTTGTTTGCCATAGTATTTGATTAATAATTTCTGGCCTATTATGTCGGTAGACAGGAATATAAAAAATAGTATAAATTATAAAAGAAAGGTAGGTGCTTTTTATTTGGATGGTAACTGGTATTTTAGTAATGAAACGTTAAGTAATATGTATGCAACGTTACAACTTATTGTATTGGATCAACAGTAATTGGTATGTGCAATTAAACAATGAATTATAAATCGTTAACAATTTAACAAACATGCAGTTTACAGAGATGACGTGACACCTACATACATACAGTAGATGTCGCGAAGCAGGGGAGGTTTCAAAGCCTAGACTTCAATAGTTAATTGTATAAACTTTTATAACTAACTATGTAGGCAGGGTAGTAGGTTAACTAACGCACGATAAATGTTCAATTAACAGGAACTGTCTCAAAACTTTTTTTTTTTTTTCATGACCTTATAAAGTGGACTCTTAAATTCTTATTGAACATTACTTTATATTACACTTTCCACTAAATATTGTTTGCATAAACTTAATGTCTAGTTTTCTTTTCTAGTTTAGTCTTGCACACATTTTATCATTGTGACGGTACAAATAAAATTATATTTAATATTGAAACAAATTGTACTTACATCTGTTCGCCTCCGCCGCGCCGCTCGACAAGAATGCCCGCTGGACCAGATGGGCACTCCAAAGTCGTCTCGTCTCCCCACTATTTGACAATTGTGGCTAACTTCACACCAGTGTCAGAGTTGCCAGCTAAAGCTAAGCTAAATAACAAGATTAATTTAAAATCTAACAATTGTAATAAAATTAAATAATTCTATTAACGTTAAGTAATTTCGCTGGAATGATACTAAGTCATAGCCACAATTAACACAAAAAGTCGACATAAAACAAAATTAAAACTATATAAGACCACGTTTATAGTGGGTGTGTAGGAGGAAGTCGGTGTAATCATTATATAATCTGTGTGTTCTGTTTCATGTGTAAGTACGCCGTATTTATACTACTTACAGGTATAAACTAATACCTCATTCATCATCATCTACGTAATGACTGTCCTACTGCTGGGCACGGTCTCCTCTCATTTGAGAGAGATTGGACTATAGCCCACCACACTAGACGTTACATGTCATCATCACTCCAAAAATCCATAGTCTTGGGATCGGACACGAAAACTTTGACTTCATGGTAGTGGACCAGTCACCAGCCGCACCCCTATATAAGCACAGACTCAGAAGCTTTTACAGCTTATTAAGCTAAAACCTGCACTTAATTGACGGTTCCATGCTATTCGTTTGTTTAGCCGTATACCTACATATAACTACATAAATTTGTCACAAAATAAATGGGTATAAACTAACAGGCTAATGAACTGCGTCAACTGTAATAGGTATGTATTTGACAATATCAAATACATGTGCGGCGGTTTACTTCTACAGGTATGTTAGTACAGCTCCACGCTGTACTTCTACCTGCACAGTTTGATTCCTGGAGCAGATATCAACAGTATGAGCTTCGGGAGCAACACGGACTGCATCGCAGAGGACAAGTCGTTCTGAAATAAAAGCTGTTGTCACCATGTTACTGAACGACAACAGAACTGCGCGCCGCCTACACTAATAATAATGTTATTTACATTTAAATAGAACGTAACTGCCTTGTTGGTGTAGTGTCGTAATTGCGGCTGCTGAGCCAGAGGTCGTGGATTTGGATATTTCTACGAAATTTTCAGCAGCAGCTCGGAGTTTGGACTCGTGTCCGCTTGATGGTAATAGGTTCGCCCCCTATTACATTACAAGGGACGTAAAATATATTAGCAAGATGTGGGTGTACATTAGTTCTACTCTGCCCAATCCTTCAGAGACGACAGAAGTGATGATATGTTATGTTATGTATATCACGACTGTACCCGCGGTCGGGCCAGGCAGTGAAGTACGTCTGGCCACCAACGTGGTGCCGGAATGATTTTAGATCCCTCACATGCACACAGAGGGCACCTCAACTGTGTGAGTATCACCGTCGCCGCGTCGTCGAGAAACATAAGTATCAAGTCTAACAGGTGTGTTGGTATGTTCACCTGCAGCATGCTTGGTGCGTGCGTGTTGAGCGGGTGGCGTGGGCAGTAGCTGGGCGGGCGGCGGCGGTGTCGGGGGCGGGCGGCAGGTATATAATGCAGCGCGGCGCGCGGCGGCACAGTCGCGTCCGCGCCGCGAGCCGCCACCCTCCACCAGACACTACAGTCCGCAGGTAAACTTTGTACTTTACACTAATCGTACTCCTTTTTAGATCAAATTATTGTTTTATTCATTTGGCAATAACTGAATTTTAGTTTTCTCGATAAACATTATTACTACAGAATTTATTCGAACCTACATATTTGGAATTAGTTATTTGTGAAGGTGAAGTTTTGTGTAAGTTGATTTTATTTGGTTTGATAAAAACCATTTAAAAATAGGAGTTGTATTTTTTTGTTGTGTGTGACATTTTAATAACAACATACCGTGACGCTTATGTTCTCCAAGGATTACATACAGGTATTTTAGATCCCACGTTGTTAATAACCAGGCACAAATCTAAACTCCGTACCGATAGAAAACCCTAATAATACTTTGCTTAGCATCGACCCCGCACTTGTGTCCACTAGAACAACAAGGCAGCTATTAAATCATCATTAAATAATTATTTTAAATACTTAATCATACAATATTTCGTTTAAATAAAATAAAATAAGTACTATGAAATGGTAGTTTTGAGTTTGTCAGTTTCATTGTAGTCTAGCGCGTTGATGTCTTTTGTTTGCTACGAACAACGCTACGAAACTTACAATAGAGCTACGAGTTACGAACATTGCAGTTGTACTTCACGTTCTCCCATACATTCCACCTGCAAATGTTAGTTAGTAGGACGCTTGTTATAGGTTTTCCTATAAAGTAGATACCGGTGAGCCCGGCGCCACACCATCTCCTCGCGTGTACAAATGATTATTCCACAATAAATAGCCAGATTATTTAAAAGTTCAGCATATTCTATAGGCATGTTATTTTCTACTAATTTCCTAGATATCATTCTGATGTAATTGTTTTTTTCTTTGTACACCACTAGTGTGGTAAACAAGTTTCCGGCCCGTCTGGTGGTAAGCGGTTACCGGAACCTCTCTTCAACCGGTAACTCTCCCCGGCTGGTGGTAAGCGGTTACCGGAACCTCTCTTCAACCGGTAACTCTCCCCGGCTGGTGGTAAGCGGTTACCGGAACCTCTCTTCAACCGGTAACTCTCCCCGGCTGGTGGTAAGCGGTTACCGGAACCTCTCTTCAACCGGTAACTCTCTTCAGTGTTTTTTCGCTGACAAAATGGTATGAATCTCTTTGATAAACATATGTATATGCTGTTGTGTTACGTCTTAGTGGTGAGAGTACCCTAACCAGGCGTTGAACCAATCTATAGGTGAGTCAATTTGGCTGACTATTGGTCGTAAGGGCAGGTTTGTGTATCTTAGCCTCTCAGGTAGCCCATACAGTTTTGGTGGTTTTGCGCAACTAGGAATTAAATACCTATTTGGCATCGATATCCAATGTATTGGAGTTATAATTTTAATGTTCTTGTTGTGGAATCGGTCCTCACGTGTTGATGTGTATTAACTGTATTTTGTATATTGTAACCCGAACTATCCATTACTATGCGAAAATAAGGATCAAAACGTCGCGTTAAAATAATATTAATATCATCATCCCATTATTGTCCCACTGCTGGGCACGGGTCTCCTCTCATTTGAGAAGGATTAGGCTATAGTCCACCACGCTAGCCTACTGCGGGTTGGCAGACGTCACATGCCATCGTGAAGATCTTTTGATTACTATTTTGATGACTTTTTTTTATGATTGAGGAAAAGGCTAATTGGATAACATTAAAATTTCTATGGAGACATCATCGCGGACAAAATCTGGTAGAATGTGATGTGTATCTCCTCGCAGTATGACGACCCGTTTAGCTCAGCGGTAGTTAACGCTGCCTGCTGTGCTATGGGATTGTGTGATGAGCATCATTATTTGTTCCGAGTCATGTATGTATTTACAAAAAAAAAGTATATTATGTAGTATATCAACCAACTAGTATCCGTAACACAAGCCTCGTTGCTTACAACGCAACTAGATGGCGCTGTGTAATAATGTCCGGAAATATTATTATTATTATTATAGTATCGGTCAGGTGAACTGTTACAGTACTAGGTTACCTAGGATTTCCTAGGCGTGCTATAACGCCTGTCGCTCCGCGGTGCGGCCGCCGCGCGTGATGCCCGGCGGGGCCCGGGCGGCGGGGCCCGGCAGCGTGGCGGGGCCCGGGCGGCGGGGCCCGGCAGCGCGGCTCGCGATACAAATGGCAAATTAAAGTGAATGTTTTAATTTAAAAGTGTTTGATGTCGTATCGAGTTACGGTGCAATCAAATTTCACTCAACTTTTATATGTATTTTATTTTAGTGCGGCCCGTGGGCGGCCGCGGGGGTCGCGGGGTGCAGGAGGGGCGGGGGGGGGGGGCTCGTCTTAGAGCACGCCGCGCGTAAAAAAATAAGGGCAATGACGAGTGTAAAGGGTAATGTAATAGAACTGTCCGCGACACTTGCGCCCCGCGACCGCCACCGACACCGACACCGACACTGACACCGACACTGACACTGACACCGACACCGACACCGACACCGACACCGACACCGACACTGACACCGACACCGACACTGACACCGACACCGACGTTATTTTTGCTGAAGCACACTATGGATACATATACCATGACGCCTATTATTACTTGCCATTAACGGCTATATTTGTATAGAAAAAGCCTTTGTTCGACTTTGCGCTCAGCAGGTAGAATGGTCCACTAAGGCAGTCACTAATAAATTACAGAAATGAGAAGGGAACGACCAAATTTTGTTGCTTTAGATATTATATATATATATGACGATATTATATATGACACCACAAGTGAGCTCCCTCACTTGTGGCGTCATCGCGTCACTGCAACAGGTAGCGCCGCGCCGCGACACTAGCGCACTGCTGCACGCGCGGCGATTACACGTACTGCTGCAGTGAGTATCTGCTACACCTCAGATTATAATAATGTACCTAAAAGATTACAGTTTTAATCAATTTCATTATTTCATACCTATTGCATTGTGTGCCGGATTATGTTTAGATTTGGGGCTTAAACATAATATCCTGTTTTTTATTTTATTTTAATCAATATAATTGAATTTATGTTAAATATTAACCTTTCTATACTCAAGCTTTGGTCTGTCAGACCGATAGATTAATGTTTTTACGCATTTAAAAAAAAAACTAATGGGTGCGTGTACTTATGTACGCGCGTGAGAAGTTATACTTCTTTGGAATCATTAAATAGTTAACCTCAATTATATTGGAGCACTTGAAAAAGTATATAAGCACAATTTTTTTCACTAATATTCACAAATAGTAAGTAATATCAATCAAAATATTCAATTTAAATCACTACTGAATATAATTTATTAGCACATATATAATTCGCACTTGTATGAAACTAAAACACGTGTTGTGAATGTATAAACTAGAAACACGTTGATAAATATTATAAATATGAAAACAGTGATCAGAGGTGACGAGCGTACCAACATGCGCGACTAATATCGAGGTTCAATTTCTATTTTGTTGGTAGCTTTTTTTTCGAGACTTAATGAGCGGTTAAGCAGACAGCTTCATACTGTTAATTTTGTGTCACAGATGCGCGCGCATCTTAAAATTTCACTCTCATCATTTTTTCATAACGCGCCTAAAGAAGTATAACTTCAAAAATGTAAAGTCTTTAGGGTCCTACGTAGCTGCGTGATTCGTCGTTCGTTCGTCTTCAAATACTAAATAATGTACTAAAAGGACTCCTAGCTCGCTGGGTGTCACTCACCGTGCGCCGGTGTGGCGTGTACATGTGTGTTACACTATTTAACACTATTCAATTAAATAATATCAAACTATCTGTATTTCCTGACGAGTACAATTTGGGGGTCTTCAAGTCACGAGTGAATAGGTACCTTCTAGGTAAGTGTGCTTCATCTTAGACCACATCGTCACTTACCATCAGATGAGATTGTGGTCAAACGCTGGCCTATGAATGATAAAAAAAACTAAAACCTACAAAATAAATAAATAAATATAAATATTTCTGGACATTATAATCTAGCGCCATCTAGTTTCGAGCTAAGCAACGAGGCTTGTGTTACGAATACTAGATGGTTGATATACTACATATATATAGGTACATCCATGACTCGGAAACAAATGTTAATGCTTATCACACAAACATTTGTCCCTACCGGGATTCGAACCCGGGACCCATAGCACAGCAGGCAGCGTTAACTACCGCTGAGCTAATCGGGTCGTCAAAAAAATATTCAATAATAATTATGTGGGTCCTTAGACCCACATAATTATTATTGAATATTTGTCTGTAGTGACTTAAAACTGAATATTAAAAAGCAGCGCAGTTGAGAAAAGTTGTTTCTAAGTTAAAGTATAAGTCTCCAAGTAACGATAATCAGATCAGCCGCGAGGCCGCGAGCGTCCGGATGCCGGACGCCGGACGCCGGCCGCCGGACGCCGGACGCTCGGGCCGCGCCTCCGGGGAACACGCTTCCGAAGAAAAAACAGCGCCACGCCGCAGGATATTGTCGCTTCCGGAGACTCCACGATATTACGCCGAGCGACATCACGACACACTCCGCGCGCCCGGCAGACAGAGACACCGCTACACGCGCTCTATAGCGTTGTCTCTATCTTATCTACTAGCGACTCTTTAATATAAACGTTCCGTAAACCTTTAATAAGTTTTAGCGAGAAATACTAACAGACGTGGCGACCGGGCCGAGCACGAGCGCCCGCCAATACCTGCCAACTGGGTAGCCTAGTGGTGTGAGCAGCTGACTGTGAAATCAAGGTCCTGAGTTCAATCCCAACGCGATGAAAGACTGACTGACTGACTGACATATCAACGCGGGGCCTGAACTATAAGGGTTAGAAAATTGAAATTTTTTAATCTGCAAAAATCTTGAAAGTGCAAAATTTGTATCAAATTTTTTTTTTCGTTAAATTGCCCGCGGACGAGGTCGCGGGTATCAGCTAGTTTCATATAAAACCCAATAACATAACCTGGGAATCGAACCCAAGGCCTCTTAATCAGTAGTTACGACCACTAGGCAGTTTAAGGAATAATATAATTGAGATATTCACAAAGTTAGACATCATTACACATTACACCAACAGTACTCCCCCCGCCCCGCCCCGCCCGCCCCGCCGGCGCCCGAGCCGCCTAACTTGCGATAATGTAACTAATAGTTTCCGCTCCGCGCTGATTGTCCAATTATGAGGAGTTATTATATTTGCATGACATTACTGTGACACACGCACACTCGACGACGTGACGTCACAGCACTGCCCATACTGAAGCCAATATAATACATACCTACATATAATATATGTATGTATAGACATTCACGAAGGATCCCATACACAGCACGTGTTGCGAGTCAACAGATAAACATTCACGTTGTTGCAGGTTCCCTCGTGGCACGGGATCGTCGACGCGTATCGCGTGTGTAGTGTGCGCGATGGGTGTGCGCGCGCGCGCGTGTTGCTGCCGGTGCGCGTGCGCGTGCGCGTGCGCGCTGCTGCTGCTGGTGCTGGCCGCCGCCGAGCACGACAAGCGCGCCGAGAGTACGTGCTGCTGTGTGCTTGTCTCTCTGTTCCCTGTCTGTGTGTTACGCACAAGAGTGGCGAGCCGGCTGACAGCCCGCCTGATGACGCGCGGTTACCTTAGCCTATGGACGTTTGCAATACCAAGTGTATCGCGTTGTCAAAATTGCAGAAAAAATATATAAGGTTTCTTAAAAATAGGAAAGTTATTAAAATTACAGCAAACGGAATTACCATGCTGTCAGAATAGTCACTTCCCTAACGAGCTTGGAGAAACACAATTATCGAGCGGTCTTCTTCCCTTGCAGCTCAATTGGAAATCTCGTACTGCCTTATCTCTGTAAAGTTCTCTGTGTGTGCGTGTGTGCGTGTGCGTGTCTGACGCGTGTGTTGTCGGCAGTGTCCCCGATGCCGTTCCTGATGGCGACGCGCTACGGGCGCAGCTCGCCGCCCGCCCGCCACCTCTCGCCGCGCAACGACAGGTAACACAGCCTCAACTGCTCCACGTGTACACGTGTAGCGCCTCGCTATAAAGTCCCAACAGACGATGTGAACACGTCCGTACGATTACGTTGTGCAGGTTCTTCATGAGCTCGCGGTACGGCAAGCGGTCGCAGGCGGGCGCCGGCGGGGGCGGGGGGGGCGCGGCGGGGGGCGCGCTGCTGTGCGAGTACACGGGCGTGTTCCCGCTGTACCGCTGCCGACACAAGCTGCCGCGCTACCACAAGTGAGATACTTTACTGAATGCTTCTGTTTGGACGATCGACAAAGCATCACAGTAGAGCCTTTGGCCAGGAAGACTTAGTGACGCCTTGATATATGTTACGTACATCAGATTTAATAAACCATACGCCCTTAGAAAAGAAAAGCGATTTCTACCACTTTCTATTAAGGATATTCTTTCAAACAGTTGGGTGGAGCATTTTTGCAACACCATCGATACCGCGATAGAGTCCTATCTATAGGTAACGTGTAAATTGTGTAATTAATTACAAAATTCTCGTTTTGTTGTTCGTAGAGGGAGTGCGGGGGAGGTGCGCGGGCGCGGGGAGCAGTAACCCGCCGCCGACACACGACCAGGCGCGCCGCCCCGCCGGCCGCCGCCGACCGACACGCGCGACCGACACTTCCGACATACACGACACGAGCCACCCGAACAACACTACACGGAACGAAATGCCGAACTTGATAGATTAGAACTCACGTATACGTCGGCGCGGCTGACGGAGCGCGAACATTGTAAACATATCTATACATACTAGTCATATCGTACTGAACTTACGTTAACTAGAGATAAGCATTATCTGCACACTAGTCACACCTGCCTCCTTACATTCAGCCTCCGTGGTACATACACACGTACACATTCCGCACAACCTGGTGATGAAGCTACGTGTAGTGACACTTGTGAATATACCGTTTGTATGATGTGTGCGATGTGTGTAGAATGTAGGGACACCCGTGTGTGCGTGTGTGTGGGGCGCGTCGGGGCTGGCGGCGCGTCGCACTGCGCCCTCGAACACCGGCCGCGGCGACAACACCTCAGTACTCTGACTCGCCAGAGAGACTAGCAACGCATTTGTGTGCCATACTAATGTGTGCAAGTCGCACGTGTATGTGACGTCACGCCGACACTCCCGCGTGGTTGGCGGGGAAGCATCGCCGGGCGTCCACACGATGCAAGACCACCATACACCTCCCCACAAACTCCTTCATATCAGAACGTATCAATTGATCGCACAAACAGTTAAAGGACATTCAAACCGCGTACCGCACTATAATCATTTACTAACCTCTATAAGTCTCACAACACAATGCGGTTCTCTGTCAGTGTTTAATGCACACAATAACGTTTCACAAGTGTGACTTAATTAGACCCGAGAAATCTTACACATTGTTACTGTAAAGTTTAACTTACCGACAAGATTAACTGATCAATGACGCGGAACTGACTGTGAGCCTGTGAGCTCTTCAATTGTGGATTGCTTATCTGTATTGTTTATTTTTACTCTGTGCAAAACGGCCCAGTTGACGGCTGTCATTGCTTTATACAAATATGATTTATGATGCAAAATGTTGTACAAAAGCTAGACGACATGTATTGTTTATGTACATGATGTGAACTAGTTGTAGCCGCTTGTGTCGCAGCCGCCGCGGCTGGAGATCTAGTGGTTAGTGTGTAACTACGATAAGTGTTAGTGTTAAGTAGTAATTCAGCTACACAGTACTAAGAGCTGACAGTCAATATAAACAGACGCTCAATATGACTTATTATTTACATCTACCCCCACTCCACCGTCCTCTATCCCGTACTCACCATTCTAGCCAATATTCTGTGATCCAAAACCACTCAAAGAACTTCAAGAAACTTGAAGAACAGGATGGCTCTTGATTATATTTGAAAGCACTAAAAGAGCCACTAAGTTAACTCATTGGCCCGCAAAGTTCACTAAATGTTATACAGAAATGAAGTTTGTCCTCATGGTCAAACTCCTGATGTAGTTCCTGTATTCTATCTTAGAAGCACTGCTAGAAATTATATGCCTATGCAGGTGTATTGTGAAGTTGATTATTATGATTGCGGTCTCTCTTACAGTGGCCAAACCACAAGAATTATCAACCCATTTTTATATTATCTATAAAATCAAAGGGTTTTTCAGAGACTTCGTGGTGACATATTGAGCAGTAATATGGTTTCGGTACAAATCTCGTCGCTTGTACAGACTACTATGTTTTCGGCAGAAATGACATTCGGCTAAAGCCAAGCCTTTGATGAAGTCAACTACGCATGACTCATGAATTAAACTGCATACCTACAATGAAATGCGCAGAGATTGTTCATAGGAATAACTTCCTATATCACAGAGAGAATTCTAAGGATAATAGTTACATCCACACATCAAATCAAATACCGCTACTATGTATTATATTATTACCTGGACTGACTTGGAGACCCAAAGGGATCGATTTTAGGGCAACTTTAATCATATTTTTCAATAATCACAGTAAGATATGGTCCGATTAGTAATAAACGTCCGATCATGAATGAGAAGAATATATTAAAGATTATAGTGTTTACAGAGGTCTAGTCTACTGTAATATAAATATATCCGGACATTAATTGAGCTGAAGAGGATCCATGAATTTAAGTATCTTGGGCACTACATTATACTGAGACTCTTGACGGCCACAATGATATTGAAAGGGAACTTAGGGCAATGAGGGGAAATATGCGCCCGACGGTTTGCTCCATGTAGTAAAGAAGTCAAAATAAGACTGTTCAAAGTCTACTGACAAGCTTTCTACACGAGCAGATACACTCCACGGTCTCTTGACGCATTGCGCGTTCATTACAACAATGCCTTTACGATGCTATTAGGGTTGCCCCGTTTTTGTAGTGCCTCGGCTATGTTCACGGAAGCGAGAGATGGCTTCCATGCTATCATACGCAATCGAGAGAGCGGGACAGCAGTAATGGCATCCTAAGGGTTATTGCCAGCAAATATGACTCCACTATAATGAAGAGTGTTGTTCGGACCATTGTGTCTCCAAAATGTTAAGAATAAGAATAATGTTTATTTTGACCATATAAAAAGTACATAATTATTAGTTACAGGTGTTTGACAATAAAAAAAATTACAGACAATTAAATTAATTAATGACATCCACTTATAATAATAATAAAATCCTTAACCAGGACGTTCTTTCTTTCTTTTTTTTCTTTTTTTTTAAACGTTGCCCCACACTAGGATTTTCTCCTGTGTCATGGGTGCGTTTACAAACAAATTTTTACATACACAAACGTCCAGACCCGGAACTACCACCTGTAGAACGTACAAATATTTGTTCCATGCGGGGATCGAACCCGCAACCCGTGACGCACAAGCCGATCGCTCAACCACTGCGCCAATCAAGTCGTCTCGACGATCGTCAGGACGTTGTTTGTCACGAGAATCAAACCCGCTCGCGGCACCGGGTCGAGCCGCCGACACCGCTGTGTCGCCGCCCCCCGCAGCCGCGGTGCACGGGGAGCATCATTTTTATAGACCGGAGCGTTCACTTTGAGGCCGCGACTTAATTAGTATTTCTTATGAACATTACATCAACTGTAGCTTCTTTAGTGTTTGGAAGAGCTTATTCATAAAACAACTTAATGGAACATTTTTATAAATATTTTATTTTACATCAAAACGTAGCCTGAGGTCAAAATGAGGCTTGTGTTACGGATACTAGTTGGTTGATATACTACATATATACTTTTTTTTTTTGTAAATACATACATATTAATACATCCATGACTCGGATACAAATGTTAATGCTCATCACACAAACATTGACCCACCGGGATTCGAACCCGGGACCCATAACACAGAAGGCAGTGTTACTACCGCTGGACTAATTGGGTCGTCATATTATATATTATTTGTAGACATAAATACATCCATCAAATGTTGATGCTTATCATACAAACATTTGTCCCTACCGGGATTCAAACCCGGGAACGGCAGCACAGAAGGCAGCGTTAACCACCGCTGGGTTATTCAGGTCGTCTAACAATATCAATAATATGAATACATTGCATATTATTACGAAAACTGCTTTATTTATTTTAATTGGATTTTTTTTAAATAAAAAAAAATGTTTTGGTCAACTTTCTAATACTGCGGCTTGTCAAGTCTGGCAAACTACAAAAGTCTTGAGGTACTGGAGATTTTAGATGATAGAATCTAAATTGCAATCAAACACGGCGCGGAGCACATTGTCGGTAGCATAACATATTACGGTCAGTGTATTTCCTTCCTTTCCTATATTTCTTCGGAGGCCGGTGAAGCCTGGTGTGTCACACTGGCCGTACCTCACCAGCCTCACCAGTATTGGCTGATTGAAGTCTCAGGAACCATCGATTGCCTCTCAAAGCGGTACTTAAGTGTATCTTTTTCAATTTGAATAATTTCTAAGTTCTAAGAATAGGGCGCGAAGCCCCGGCGGCGGACACGGGGCGCGCCGCGCGGCAGTTACATCAGAAGGTTCGCGTCATCCGCTAGCACCGTTGCCTGCCACCCTGGTGTCTCCTGATCAGCTGTTCATCTCTTCCAGTGCGGCTTCCTACTTGCTGGTTCTCACATAACATGTTATGTCAGTATTCCATAAATAATACTAAAGAAAGAATTTACAATAAAAAAACTTTGATTAAAAAAATGACTGATTACCCTTTTCATGTGTTTGTACGTCCGTATAAAAACAGACACATCCACTTGTAAATGTCCGTCTATCATATGTCACAGTAAATTTGCTGCAAATTTATTGGATCGATTTAACGGAAGAAGTCGATTAAGTTGAAATTCAGTACACGATTAATATTGTATCTGAGACACGAACGGGTAACGTAAATATATTTTCAATAAAAAGTCACCTCTTCAAACAAGTTCAAAACTCATTGGTTGAGATAACTGGTCCATCTGCATCTGGTCCGCGCGATCGCTCGTTGTCTCGCAACCGCCGGTTGATCATTTCCGCGCGTTCCGAGAAGTTTAATTATCTGTGCCATTCCGGTGTGCAGGTAATTACGCGACACCCTCGTTACGAGGTAAGCAGCTCAGGCGGCAGGCACCGCGCGGGCCATTGAATGAACGCCGCAGTGAAGCCATATTGAAATTAAATTGATAATTACTTCGAAAAATAACTTTTCTTCTGTGCATTATAACATTGACATACCATCACGCCTGTCGTCCCCAAAGGTTTAGGCAGAGGTGTACTAGTGTACACCTACTATTACTACCGCTATTCTTAAGCCTTATATAATAGGGGGCGAGGCTTTTGCCACCAACCGGGCAACATTCCAAACTCCGAGCTGCTTCATAGAAAACCCCAATAACCATTGGCTTTACCCGGGAATCGGGCTCAGAGCTGTCGCGCTTACGAACACTAGACCAACGAGACAGTCAACTGACTGTATATATGTATATCATCGTATTTATTATTAACATGAAATTGTTATCATAATCGGCTCTTTAGATTTACTTAATGAGAGTAATAATCATCGTTTAATGTTTAATGTTAATTCATATATCTCATGTTTTTTGTTCAAATATGATGGATGTCTGGTCTTCCACAAAGTGTCAACAGATCGGCCCGCAGCTGCAGGCGGCGCGCGGCGTCGCGTGTGCGGGCGTGTCGCGCCTCGCGCGTGCTCATGAGCGAGACTATCGGAACACGACCGATCACCGAAAATTAAATCACATCAAACGAGCGCCAACAAGTGCTGTGATATCATTTCTACTTTAACATATTTGTTCTGGTTAAGTACCCATAGTAGTATTTTGTACAGTTTAGTGTAATGTAGGTACAATGTGACTGTTGTTGACAGTTTTGAAGTTTTGAAGCCATGCGTCGCGTCGTCGTAAATCGAGACCTCTTAAGGTCCAACAGATTGATACAACTTGTTGAATACTTTTAAAAATTGCTTGCGAAAGGTGAAAGCTGCTGAGGATATGTAGCCTTATCGTGACCTTACACCTGCCTGCAGATGTCGTCGGGCGGCGTTAACCTAACCGTTTTTTGTTCCTTTTACATTGATCATTGATCTGCTTGTTGCAGGTCGATGTGAGAGGGGGCCGCGGCGCGTGGACGGCCGCCTCGAGCCGTTAGAATTGTGCGTGAAACAATTATGATCCTGTTGTTTTATTAGACGACCCCCCTCCCGTGTCCCCTGTCCACCCCCCCCCCCTGTCTCCTCAGGCGTGTTGACAGAAGAGTCTTGTACAAGCGCCGGCGGGCAGCGAGCACACAGCGTGCAGCCCGTGTGTACTCGGCGTGTTTGTGCTCGCTGTTGATTGATACACGACTCGCACAAATATAGCATTTGTTATTAGCACAGGACTCGGCCGTCAGCCCCCGCGCCCCCCGCACGTCTACTTCCAGAGAGCGTCGCGCCCACGTCACGTGACAACGCCGCGACGTGTAAATAGATCTCAAACGATAGTTCTGCCATCTTAACTTTGATTATCGCTGGTTCCTAGCGCGCAGCTCACCGTGGGCAGCTAGATTCTGCTCCTGGTCCGAGCAAGCATTATTTAGTCTCATCATCATCAACCCAAATACTGTCTCACTTACGCGTGCTCAGGCATGCGTCTCCCCTCAAATGAGAGGGATTAAGCTACATCTAACATGCTAGCTCGGTGCGAGTCGGCGCGACGGTCCTTAACCGATTGAGTATTGGATAAATAGACCTGTCATTTCGAACGTTTGAGAGTAAGTGGAGCGCGCTTTGAGATTGAACTCAAGACCTTTGACTCCACAGGCCTCTAGGCTCCATCACAGCTTTCATTATTGCGTTTTTCTAAGAACTTAAAAGAGGGTATGAAATAAATAAACTCATTGATAAAAAAGCAGAATAAAATTACTAATTCCATGCAGACAAAGTGAACAATATTTCCATCATTAAGCTCATACATGTACTCGTATGTTAATTGTGTAACTATTTTATAAATTGTGTCGAAACTAGTCTTAATTGCTAAACTGGGTTGGACAAACAAGCGGCGCGTTGTGCTAATGTAATACGACTGACTCAATTTTACAACGTAATTTGATTTTATCAATTAGAACAAGTGCGTTACAAAGTAGTACCTAGATCTAAACAACGTGTGTACCGTCTATCAATAGAATACAAAATGGAAGCTTTGATAATTGTTTTTTTTTTATTGACATGATCCATGTGCTCGTCCTGACGAGGAGTGTCTCCGCGCCGCGCCCCGCGCACGACACGCTATTTTATTTAAACCTGTAACCGACTTTAGTTTTCACTTGCAAGTCTATATCAAGGTCACCGAACGAACATTCAATGAAACGCTATTGCTATAAAGAGCAAGTATTAAATGAACTTATATACCTACACTAAACAACCAGCTTGTAATAAATTATTTAATTAGTCTTTTTTGTCATTTAGTTACTAAGTCTTTTGATAAACATAATATATGTATGTACAAGTTCCAAATAACATTTATGTTGAATCTATGCTTGGTAGACCAACTGATCAAGGTTGGTGCTAGGATCCTGGCTTCAATTCTTAAGACAAGCAAAGTGTATTTCTGCGTTGATCTCCTCAGTCATCATCAACGGAATTATTGTTAGACATTGTTATAGACGGCGGGTGTTGTCTCATTTTATGAGAGACTAGCTATTTCCCGCGACTTCGTCTGCGTAGAATGAGTATTTTTTTCCAAACGGCTTATTTGTTTTCACCCTCTTTTAAGAAATTATCGATTACGCATACAAATTTCCATCCCCTCTTCGCCCTTAGAGATGATTTCTGGGACAAATACGATCCTATGTCCTTCTTCGGGATATAAACCATGTGTTAACATTTCATTTATGTTTGCAGAATATAATCGATTTAATAATCGATGTTTTGTTATCTATGGTTCTCACTGTCGATGTAAAAGTAAACCGTTTACGTCGCACGACTTGTACTTCACTATTGTTCCGGACATCGAAGCAGGAGGTTCTCTGAGCGAACGGTTGACTGGTTAATTCTTTGCACATCGGTATTGCTTTCGAGCAGAGCATCTTAAACGGTTGAGTAGCTTGATTCTCAGTATTATAATATTGGTCTCGTAATAAATATATCGTAACTAATACGTGGTTTTCATAACTTCTTTATATATTCTTAAAATATGTATGTGTGTTGGACTACAGCAACAATGTGGTGCACTTGTTTGATTTTTTAGTTCATCACATATATCATCATTAATACGACGACGTTGATGACGACGACGGTGAAGGACGACGACGGTGAAGGACGACGACGGTGAAGGACGACGACGGTGAAGGACGACGACGGTGAAGGACGACGATGACGGTGAAGGACGACGACGGTGAAGGACGACGACGACGGTGTAGGACGAGGACGGTGAAGGACGACGACGGTGATGACGATGACGGTGAACGACGACGACGGCGAAGGACGACGACGTTGATGATGACGACGGTGAAGGACGACGACGGTGATGGACGACGACGACGGTGAAGGACGACGACGACGGTGAAGGACGACGACGACGGTGATGGACGACGACGACGGTGAAGGACGACGACGACGGTGAAGGCCGACGACGACGGTGATGGACGACGACGACGGTGAAGGACGACGACGGTGAAGGACGACGACGACGGTGAAGGACGACGAGGGTGAAGGACGACGACGCTGAAGGACGACGACGGCGAAGGACGACGACGGTGAAGGACGACGACGTTGATGATGACGACGGTGAAGGACGACGACGACGGTGAAGGACGACGACGGTGATGGACGACGACGACGGTGAAGGACGACGACGTTGATGACGACGACGGTGAAGGACGACGACGTTGATGATGACGACGGTGAAGGACGGCGACGTTGATGACGATGACGGTGAAGGACGACGACGTTGATGATGACGACGGTGAAGGACGACGATGACGCTGAAGGACGACGACGTTGAAGGACGACGACGGTGATGGACGACGACGACGGTGAAGGACGACGACGTTGATGACGACGACGGTGAAGGACGACGACGTTGATGACGACGACGGTGAAGGACGACGACGTTGATGACGATGACGCTGAAGGACGACGACGTTGAAGGACGACGACGTTGAAGGATGACGACGACGGTGAAGGACGACGACGACGGTGAAGGATGACGACGACGGTGAAGGACGACGACGACGGTGAAGGATGACGACGACGGTGAAGGACGACGACGACGGTGAAGGACGACGACGTTGATGACGACGACGGTGAAGGACGACGGCGGTGAAGGACGACGACGACGGTGAAGGACGACGACGGTGAAGGACGACGACGACGGTGAAGGACGACGACGGTGAAGGACGACGACGTTGATGATGACGACGGTGAAGGACGACGACGTTGATGATGACGACGGTGAAGGACGACGACGGTGAAGGACGATGACGGTGAAGGATGACGACGTTGATTTATTTATTGAAGTATTGATATCAACTTCTAAGCAAATTACCTCCAAAATAAGTAACTAACCCGTTTTTTAAGTTAAACGTTAAAAGTTTTTAAGTTTTAACCCGGATAGGGAAGGAATTTCAATAAAATAGGAAAGTCGTCTCCCATCAATTGTGTTAAAAAATGTTTATATAAAATTTGAATTTGCCCCCCTTTTTCACCCCTTTTGGGGATAAAATATCGAAAAATCCCTGCCCAAAACAATATTATCTGATGTAAATTAAAATAATAACAACACAAAGTTCGCGAGTAGATTACGTGTTGGGTTCATTATCCCACTCGAGTGGAGTCCGGCGGGGGTGCCCGGGGGGCGGGGTGCGGGGAGCGAGGGGGGGGCTATAACTTTCTA
Source organism: Craniophora ligustri (assembly GCA_905163465.1). Taxonomy (NCBI): domain Eukaryota; kingdom Metazoa; phylum Arthropoda; class Insecta; order Lepidoptera; family Noctuidae; genus Craniophora; species Craniophora ligustri. The sequence goes on from LR990982.1 coordinate 60,258, forward strand.
AAGGATAAAGAAAAAGTTACAGAAAGCTTTCAATAACAGACACTGGAAAAGTTTAGAATACTTTGCGTCTCGGACTATGCATACATTATATTATGATACCCTTTATTTGTAAATGCCAAATGGTGAGCTCGGTTCTGCGTACCGTCAGGTGTCCAGGACACAAGCCTGCATGGCCCTTAGTCCTATACCAGGTAATTGTCCTATTTTGTCACCTACAGACGCCCAGATCCTTACCATTACCCTTAGGCGACGCTTACGCTTACATTTCTTTCTACAAAAAAATAAAACGTGTGAACTTGCTACCCGTGACGAGGAAGATGATTCCATGACGTCGTCCATGACCCAGCCAGTCAGTCAGTCAGTCAAACATTCAGACAGTCAGCCAGACATCCTTATTGCTCTGTAAAGGAGCTCCCCACATTGACACGGTGGTCCTCACTGCGATGGCTACACTCGACCGCTGAGCAGTTGGGGAGAGTACATGAGGCACTCAATCTTTTATTTTTTCTTTATTATTCTTTAAAAAAAAACGTTGCCACATTAGGATTTTCTCCTGTATCGTGGGTGCGTTTACAAACACAAATTTTCACATACACAAACGCCCAGAATCGGAACAACTACCTGTAGAATGTACAAATATTTGCTCCGTGCGGGGATCGAACCCGCAACCCGTGACGCACAAACCGATCGCTCAGCCACTGCGCCACTGAGTCTTCGATCCGTCGATCTAGTATACTACACACGACTTAAAATAACGGTGTAGGAAAATATCATCGCTTAATCTGCCTGCCTATGTCTGAGAGATTATCTCGATGGCGTGAAGTCTGCCAATACGCAGTAGGCTTGTGTAGTGGACAGACTGTAAATGGGTTGATGAGATATAATATTTATTTATTTTATATCACCATCATCCTAACAGGTTTACACCCAATGCGATAATGTTGTCATACCTACAATATAGATACACGTTAAATTTTACGACAATTACAATAACAGAATAGAATGAATATAATAGCTATGATATTAAATGTTATTAAAGAATAAAAATAATAAATTAAATTAACAATTTGCAAAATTATAATAAATAAACAAAATTATAAAATCAATAAATTCAAATATTAATATTCATAATTATGACTAGTATGTGTGGTACAAGGCGCCCGGGGCGGGGGGCGGGGAGGGTCTCCTCTCGGTAATGTCATTGCAAAGGATAGTTTTAATTATTTTCGTAACAGTATTTCGTAGTTTTAACTCAATCCCCCAATCAGTTTAGAATTAATACGTTTGTATAGTGTATAGTAACTATTACAAACATTTATGATAAAATTTAAGGAGAAAAAGTTATTGACTTTTTCTAGTAACTATCACTAAACCCAAAAACGTTAATAAAACATTTGATTATATATAACACGTTCAATCTCCGCGCGTCACTCATACATATAAATTATATCAGTGTTTGTTTTGTTGGGGAGGCGTGTATGTGTATACCGCCATACACACACATACATACACATGTGTATAGATTGTTTAAGGGGCGGAATAAGCTAAATATCGAAATGTAATATATTCCACACTTTGTTTACTCTTTGTATAGAAAACGGATACTTTTATTAAAGAGTTTATTATACATATTTTAAACCAGTTTTGCATATTAATAACATTGTAAGGGCAACAATGTTGTGAATTAAAAGAAATAATGACTTTGTACAATGTTCTCCCGTGAGTGTCAGCGTCTCCCGCGAGACACGTAATGAGACGTCCGACCGAGTTAGTGACGACGAGTGACGCCCTCCCCCCCTACTCCTGTGGCAAGCTGCATGTTAGGGAGACAAAATATTGTTTAAGAGATACTCATAAAAGTGAGGTATTATACCGTAGCAGGTACGATGGCTACGCATTCGTAGCTCTTGGCCTACGCATCAACTACGCAGCAAGCTACGATGTCGTAGCACGATGGCGTAGCAATCGTAACAGTGGCAAGAGCTCGTTGACGCACAAAGATTAAAATACCGTAACCGTTAGTGTTCCGGTGGTGATTAATGATACACAGTCTTTAGTGTTAGCTCGAGCGAGTTCAAACACACACACACACACACAACTACGACCCAGTCCAGCGGTAGTTGACACTGCTTTGCTATGGGTCCCGGGTTCGAATATGTAGTGTCGATGTTGTAGGTACAAATGTTTGTATGATGAGTATCAACATTTGTATCCGACTTATGGATGTATCTATGTATAATATGTAAGTATTTACAAAAAAAAAGTATATACAATGTGGAGATGACAATATGACTTTAAATGAAAACACTGGCAATACTGGTTTATAGAAACATTTGTAAACTATCAAATAAATCCGAACATGGAAATTAAAAAAAAAAAAATTTTCTTACAAACTAAATAGCTTAAAACTGCAAACAAAATAAAACACCATTTATAAAAATGGTACACTGACCTGCGATAAGAATGGCAACGCAGCTTGGTTTCATTCATGTTAAAGCTGTGGCCGACGCAGCGACGTAATGTTTGGCGCCATTATTCTTATTGTTATTAATGCTCAATTACACAAATCAAATCACAGAATATTAACCAAATAGTCGGGCATCATTCACCCGCGAGTTATTCACTGATCAATTTATTATTCACAATCACTTTTCGATCACATAATTATGTCGCCAGTCATTAAATTTTTTTATTTTCAATATGTCCGCCGTGTTCTTGAATACACAAACTACACCGACGTATAATGTTATTTCTCACTCTTGATAATAGGTCTCACGGTATGTCCGTACAGCTAAAGCGGCATTACCGTGACACTCCCCATAAATTAAAATCATATCAGTGTACTCCGAAGCGGTATAATTGTAACGAGGCATGATTATTTAATAATAAAACCTTGAAACACCAAGTATTAAGCGTCTAATTTCGCAAAGTTCACTTAGCTATTTAACTAAGTACCTATAATACGTTTATGTGTCCTGTCACTATTAAAACAAAGCGTCAAATTTCGCACAACACAACACAACACAACAACAAAGATACGATAACACTCGCGCGGCGACTTCAAACGGGCGCGGGCGCATCCGAAATTCCAGAGAAAATAAAATGCGTCACAGGCAGTAAGGACGTCCGGTGACACACTGACCGCGTAACCTAGACACGTCGACAAGTAAGCAAAGAGGAAACAAGCAAACTTACCTATCTCTTTCGCACATACATATTTTCTTATCTAGCTGTGATGACACGCTTTATGACTCTTATGGCTCGGGCATAAAGTATAATTTGCATTGAGAAAATAAATTTGATAGAAAAGGCGTAGGTTTTTAAAGTGGCGAGCTGGCAACGTAAGTCGTTAACCTGTCGCGTGCTCTCCTGTTTACAAAACATCATGTCGAAAATACTTAAAATGAAAAATAATGTCCTGTGGCTAAACTACTGGATATATTCATTTGATTTTTTGTGTGACGGTTGGGAATATCATGACTTATACGAAGTTTCATTTATGATCATATTGTCCTCCCCACATTGTATATGTAGTATATCAACCAACTAGTATCCGTAACACAAGCCTCGTTGCTTAGCTCGGAACTAGATGGCGCTGTGTCATAATGTCCGGAAATATTTATTTATTTATTTTATGTTTTATTATGATTTTTTTAATAATTGGGTTACTGATAATAATGGTGTGGACCCTCCCCCCCTCCCTGTCCCCTCAGGAGCGGTCGCCGGCGCGCACAACAACACAAGTTAGTAAAAACATTACACTTGGCTGCACCTCTCCGCCTATCACAGCAAACAAATCCTCAAAATCATGGAATACTTTCAATGGGATACAATTCATCTAACATATAAGTATCAACTTTATCTGACTAAAGAGACATCGTTTGTTTCCCACCGGATAGTCGGTGGCGATGTGGTCCAAGTGTAACACGCCGACCTACAAGATACTCTCACTCGTGACTTGAAGACCCATCTGTACGTCAAGCAGAGTCAAGCTGAACAAACTTTTCTTAATGTTGATTTACACAACATGCAAGTTTTGTTTCCAATAAGAACCGGCCTCCCCTAACAAGCTCTTTATTCGAGTATTGACATGCACGGCTCGCAGGTCTAAACTTCATTTTTTATTTCAGTAAATCCTAATGGACCCATATTTATTTTCATCAAATCCGATGTTCTCAGATAATGTGGTTACTTATGCTATGTTCTCAAATACAAACTTCTTGGAATACAGGTACTTAACATCGTCGTTAATTTGTTTTGTTTTGTCCCTAAATTTCTTTTGGACATTTTATTACACCTACCTACATTGTGACTGTAAAATTGTCTTCAGCAACTTGGAGTAGGTGTTGATTGCAGCACGCTTCAAAATGTAGCCAATCTTGTCTGCGATTCTTCACACATACTTATGGTACACAGGGTAGTAGGCACAGCAGGAATAACCTCAGGTGTTGAGTAAATGAGTTAGTTCACATATATTTTATTAGAGCTCAGTAGTCAGGTTTTATTCATCACAGATTGTGATTGGTGAAAAGTAACATGCTCTCTTAAATAAAGATTTATCGATGATAACTATTTAGAATGATGAGTTTTTGTTACAATTTTATCTTTAATCTATAATACTTATCTAAGTATTATTGTCAATTTTTGTATAGATAATAGATTGTTGAAGACTATTTGTTATCTATGTAGTTATAGGATAGTGTAGTTGCACAGGCTTCCAGCCACGTCTTTGTGGTTACAAAGTCTAGCTCAAGACTGGGCAAGCTTGTCTCTAGATACCATTACGTGGTTATTTGAGTGCGTTATCAGCAACACAGAGTTGTTGGTGGCTGTTGAACTTGACTGTGGAGTGTTCTCCGGCGGGCGCGTTCCGGAGCGCGCGCACTCGGCGGCACTCGGCGGAACTCGGCGGCACTCGGCGCGATAACCGGCGACACGCCGATAGTGACTAATTAGGACATGTCGCGGCGAGTGGCGCGACCTCTATCTGCGATATGCGTATCATGTAAGCACTTGTTGGCGTCGTCTCACCACGAGTTATCACGCGAGCTAATTGATACCAGCTGTCCCGCAACTACCGCTAAGTACTCGTTATTAACTAAGTACTAGTAACGTAAGAGGCCGGACAGACAAATGACGTGGTCGAGTTATATTAAAATAAACACCGGCCTGTTGCGAGTCATGCCGCTTATCGCACAAGTCTCGTTACTAGTGAAGCCTTCCTTACTTAGCTGTGATAGTTTTCCTGTAATTTTCACTACTGCAGTGTTTGTCATTTAACTGACAAAGGGAGCTACAGGACACTCGACCTTACACAAATTAACACTTAATACCTCGGTTAATACTTCGCAAACGGATCACTCCCGATCGAAAAATGTTCTGACTGAAATAGAAAAATGATGAAAAATGCCTAATTAGTAAATACCATAACAATTTATTTTGAAGATTTTTCTTCCACTACACTACACTTCCACTTTCTCGGAAAGCGAAACAAACAGGCGGAGGGAAGTAGCAAAGCTATAAGTTCCTTGTTGTATACAGAAGTCTGCCTGTAGCCGGGGATGCTGTAACGTCGTCGTAGTTGATGGAGAGAGGGTGTTGATACGAGCTTGGTATATACCAGGGTCGAGGAGGGCTGTACTACAGTAATGTTGTTTAGGGTTTATTTGAGACTTTAATCTACATAATTCTCACAATACAAAAATGTATCAATTTGTAGTGCTTGAGCTGATTAGCGCACTAAAGGTTTCTATAGTAAAGGTTCAAATGCTTTTATGTATTACACCTACCTACCTATGTACGTATTTACAAAAAAATTAGATTATCAACCATCTAGTATCCGTAACACAAGCCTCGTAGCTTTTTAGCTCAGAACTAGACGCCGCTGTGACATAGTGTCCGGACATATATTTAGGAATTGTTATTTCATTGCAGTTTCGTATTTGTCTATAGTCATTGTAACTTTTTTAAACTGTATATCAATAATCGTAACGTTACATTAACGCTTATTTCCACTAAAAACGTATTCATTAGTTATTATGAACGAGAAGTTGGCATCTCACCTAGCGCAGGTGAAGTCCTCTTGGCGATGTGTCGCCGCAGCTTATCGATCTGTATGCAAAAACACAAAACATCGGGGACGCGACCCCCTGATGTTATGTAAAACTACGAGATGAGTGTAACGCGACGTCTTTATGTGGTAAGTGGTTATTTAGTCGCAAGTCGCGCCGACAAATCGCATTTGTGAGTCTTTGAGCCGCGGAACTGTCTCACGGCGTGCGGTAACAAGCTCACGATGTCACGCTTTGAGATAAATGTGCGAATTAACTATCGATTTAGGAAACATCGTGATAAGGCAGCATCCCTAACTAAGTTTGTATGTACCTACAGACTAGAAATCTCACAGTGGGACCCCGATGGATTGAAATAGCTACCTGTACCAACTAATTCTTAATACCTAGTAAGTCAAAGTCAAAGTCAAAATATTTATTGCAACTGAGTGTACATTAGGTGTTTTTGACAATGTTTTTGAACTTACAACTTAGTGCTTTTTTCAAGCATTGCAATTGAAATCTGTACATTATAGGTTATATACTTATTATTCTATTTTACTATTAAGAGTAACATTACTAAATATAAATTAATTCAGTCTTCTAACTATTAATTATACATTAAATTTTTATAAAATTAAGGAATATAATAATATTGTTGAATTTTCTATTGCACCTGTTAATATTATATCACAATACTTATACAATATCATAAAATTTATGACTTAATGACAAGATAAGAGAGATTATATTATAACTTGTACATTTTTGTTATTTATTATTTTACCTACCTTGTACACAATAGACTTTCTCTGCAGTTCAGATCTAACGCGAATATTAGACATTGAAATAAAGATATCGCCAACAACAAGCTGTGATAGTGTCGCGGTGTGACCAGTGAACTGTAGTCTAGACTGGTCTTCAGTTCGCACCTCCTTGTGCATTTATCACAAACGGTGAATGAAAACATCGTGAGGAAAGCTGCTCGCTTTGGACGTGTGAAGTCTGTCGACCCAGTCTGCCCAGTAGTCCAACAACATGGCGGACTTTAACCTAACCCTTCTCAAAAAACAACAGAATTGTGCCCAGCAGTGGGACAATAAACGGCTTGATGAAACTGATCGAGCTCTGTGGCGTTCACTAGGGGAGGCCTACGTCCAGCGGTGGACGAGTATAGTGATGATGATGATGATGATGATAGAAACTGAAACATCGATATAAATAATAAGTATCGTAAAGATCCTTAAAAAGTAATTTTATTTAACTACTAATAATAATATTGTTCTGTGAAAAGGTGGTGATTATAAAACATTAAATCACTTTACTGCGCGACGCGTTTAGCGAAAAATCTTCACAATAAAAGTATATCCGATTTGTGTACTTAAGCACATGTAATTACATTGTATTATCTGATTACCAACACATTCAGCAAAAGTTTGTGAAGTCAATATTGATCAACAAAAATCGGAGCGTAAGTACCTACCTACTTGATACAACACCGGCTGCGAGCCGCGCGCCGTGTGTCTACAGACTACACCTCACGCGGGTTATAATACGTATCGTAATACAAAGCTTTACTTGTGCAAACATACATTATAAGTTTCGCCTCACATAATAGTAAAAAATTAAATGACGTAGAAACGTAGTGGTAAGTAAACAACACAATATTACGTGTTCGTTATCGCTACCATATGTAAAACATGTGCTTCCCTGCTCGCTCGCAACCACGGCAGTACCGACTCGTACGTACCATTACTATCTTGAATGTCTTCCCGGATAGACGGGAGTCTGCGACATTGGATGACTGATAAACTCTGCGAAACTACATATAAGGGTTACAAATTTGAGGTTCCTTTTATAAAGTAGGGGAGCACTAAGAATTTTATAAATTCACCCCCTAAGTGGTTAAAACGGGGGCACAAAGTTAGTATGAAACATTTGCAGTTATTACTTAAATTGTACGCGGACGAAATCGCGGGAATCAGCTAGTTTTTACAAACACAAACACCCGGAACAACTACCTGTAGATAGTACAAATATTTTCTCAGTACGGGGATCGAACCCGCAACCCGTAACGCACTTTTTTTTTTTTTTTTTTTTGTTAGCCGTGTGGAAATGCATTTACGCATTCCCCGCCGTCCGGGGAGACGACGGGGATATGTCGGACTCCACCCATAGTGGGTGACTACCGACTAAAACCACACGGGATCTTTTCGTCTCACCACCATAGTGCCGGGGTTACGGGAACTGAAATATTCGTCCGCGACCCCGGCGGTGGCGGACCGCCCTTGCGGTCCCCAGACTTGCCGCGGAGCGTCCACTCGACGCCGCGGAGCGCGCGGACACTCGACGCCACGGAGCGCGGAAGCACTCGACGCAGCGGAGCGTGCGCACACTCGACGCAGCGGAGCGTGTGGACACTCGACGCGGCATTTCCTCCTCGAGTGGGCGTCACCCACTCGGGCTCCACCAGAGCCTTGTGTTCGGCCGCAGAGGATAGGAAGAGCGGCGAACGACATACCGACACTTCTCTTCCCCTGCGGCCCCACCGCGACCACAGTTCAGCGGCTGTGGCCCCGCCAAGGCCGCGGAAGGCAGGGGGGAGCGGCGCAACCCTGCCACCGACAGTCCTCCCCGCCGCGGCCCCGAAATCCTTCAGCCGCGGTGCCTCCCATACGACACCGCGGCCCGCCTCAGTTGCGGTGCCTCCCATACGACACCGCAACCTACGCAGGCATCCTGCCGGAACGGCAGGTTCCACCTCGTCGCAGGCAACCTGCTGGGCTGGTCACACCCGCAGGTACCCGCGACAGGGCCACTCTACGACCAGGCTTCCTGGGAAAAGCCCGTGTCGGAGCGGCCCGACCTCTCGGGGTTCCACTTCGCTTCGCCGCGGAGTCACGGACCCTCCGCGGCTACTAAGCCCCCCCGGCACGACCAGCCGAGAACCCCGGAGTGGGGGGGAACCCGTAACGCACTGCGCCAACCAGATCCTCGTCTGAGGTATTTGTTGTAATAGAAAATATTCCAGAAGATCAGTCGGTAACGTGAGCTATATACAGCGTCAAGATCCTTCACGCAGTGGGTACCCGGCGGACAGCAGTCAGCCGGCGCGGCGCCACCGATACGTCTCCGTGAGCGATGTGCGGCGCGCAGCTGGACGCTGCCTCATTATAATTATATCGCCCACAAATGTGTCTAGTTAACGCGGAGACAGAACGGGGTACGTCTTATGACATTATATATTGACGCCGGGTGGGCGACTGAGTTAAAAATATGTTCATTCATATCTCTCATTCATGAAGCAGTGATAGATTTTTTTAAAGTCCGGAAAATGTCCGTTACCGACCGTCCCACCGCCTAAAGAGAAAATAGTGCGTATCGAGTGTAACTCTGCGCGAGCGATTACCGACTAAAATAAACCGCACTCGTCGGCACCACCACCCGCCGCCGCGCGCCGAAAACCTGTCGAATTAATTTTTTCCCGACGTCATAATGTCACTTTTGATCGATTGTCAACAAAATTGCCAAACCGGACCACTGTGGGGCGAGGAGCGCTCGGGAGAACATGCACCACAACCCGGAGGGCGAGCAGTGATAGCCTAGTGGACTGAGATGTCAATGGTCTAAAGTTAAATCCCAAGTCATGCCGACTTTTCAAAATTATGTACGTATTTATCACATGATTTAACGGTGGAGGAAAACATCGTGAGGAAACCTGCATGCTTGAGAGATTTTCTCGATGGCAAGTGAAGTCTGCCAACCTGCAGTAGGCTGGCGTGCTGGACTATAGCCAAATCCCCTCTCAAAAATGAGACCCGTGACCAGCAGTCGTACAGTAATGGGTTGATGATGATAGGTATTAAATAAAACTAAACACAGATAACACTTAAAGAGTGACAGTCAGTTCTCATTTATTTTCAAACACAAATATGAAATAAAATTGAAAATGAAATTAAAACAAAACGTGGTACAACATCATGTTCAATAGACAGTCAAATTAGGACACAAGTTACAAACAAAACCACTTAGTATTGCTCATCTTACTAACTTAAATACATATATAAAGCACAGCCCACAAGTGGGCATAAATATGTGTTACATTAATTATGTAATCTGCTAACAAAATAGTTTCTATCTAGATAAGGGCACACAGGAGTTAATATCTTATCTTCATTAATTTATAAGTTTATTACTTCATTAGTTTAACAATCTTATAATATTCAAATTAATATATACATGTGTTTTGACATTAAGACACAGCGCCATCTTGTTATAAGCTAAGCGGTAAACCTTGAGTTACGGATACTATAACTAGATGGGTGATACATACATACATACATACATTTCCATTAATTAACATTTAAAGTAGCTGGTCTCTACTATGTCACATCAGCATCATACATCCATCATCCATCCTTGAACAATATCAATTATACATTTATTGTGATATAATGCCCACTGTCCATTGGATACTAACTGTCGGACAAAGTGAGACAACACACTTGTCTCACCTGACGAGACAAAATAATACAAAATTGACTGCAGTACACTTGAGAACAGCGACTATTTGGCGGGGGATTTCGTGTCTTCGGACAGTTTGGAGTGTAATACATGTCGGTACTGTGGTAGTATTTATTAAATAATAGAATAGCCAGTGGACTGGGCTTACCACTAAGTATTCGAAATTACATGCATTCAACATGCTCAAATGGTGACGGGAAATATCATGAGGAAACCCAACCGACTTGTGCAGTGACAGTGGATTATAGCCCCATGTCTTTCAACCCGAGTAGTGTGGGGGTGTGTATTATGGTGTAGTGCCGGTGCCGGTGTGTGTGTGTGGGGGGGCGAGGTCCCGGCGCTCCACCCGCAGCGGGAGGCAGCGGGCGCGGCGCGCGTCCAGTATGTACAGCGGCACGCGGCGGGACGTGAGCGCGCACACCGTCGCCAGGCTCGGCAGCGCCGTCATCACCTGCCGCCGGAAACCATTATATAACCTTCGTCAGCAGTTTCCGATGTGGACACCTCCTCGAGCGCTCCAAGACAGAAGACGGTCGCTACATGATGACTTACCTTCAACTTATGTTTGGAGCCGTTACACGCGCAGTCTTTTAGCGCGAACGTGGGGCGCTGTCGGCGGCGCGGGGCCACCACGCGCCTGAGATAGTTGTGCGGCGCCAGCGTCCAGTAGGTGGGGCGGCGCAGCGGCAGGCGGCGCCGGGTCAGCACGAGGCAGGCGGCGCCCGGGCCCGGCACCCGCAGCGGCGGCGCGGCGCCGTCCACGCACAGCAGCGCGGCGCCGCACGCCAGCCGCGCCGCGCTCTTCTCCGCCGCCCCCGGCTTGTGCAAGTGTACCTCTGTCCACACACAACTCACTACTCAACAACTATCTAGTCGGGTCGGTCGGCGCCAGCGATAATAAACATATCCGGACATTATGACATTAGAGGTATCATAGATGCTCCTGACATCCACAATGAACTGATGCAGTTATATGCTCCGAGAAACTACCTTCGAGCTCGTCGGCACCGCCCACTGTCTGTGCCCGCATGCCGCACAGTGGCCCGTGCATCGTCCCCTATTCCCCGCGTCTTGTCCGCGCTCAATAGCCTCTTGGAAACCTACCCTGACTGTGAACTATTTATAAACGAATTTAAAACTGTCCAGCGTGTGTGTCTCAGTTTTTGTGAAAACTTATAGTAGTTCTTTTGGAAATAGTGTTATAATGTACCTAGGCTGTTTGTTTCTATTTTTCCATCTGTGTGTTAATGTAATTGGTGTAATCCGTATTAACATAAATAAATAAATAAATAATAAGTAAATAAATGACATAGCGCCATTTTGTTTTGAGCTAGGCAACGAGAGAGAGACATAAATAACATAAAGAAAGCAAAATTCAACACATCAGGCGGATACCTCGGTGGCTCAGTTGGCAGAGCGTCTGGAGTACCAATCCAGAAGACGCGGGTTCGAGTCCCGCCTGAGGTTGAATTTTTCTTTCTTAATAATAATAAAATTTAGTAATCTTAGCTTGAAATAAGCTAAAAAAAATACAAAAAGATCTTAACGAGTCTTATGTTACGAATACTAGATGGTAGATACACTTTATAGATATATGTGGGTCAGCTGTCTCTCACAGATGTGCGTGCTACCCTGACGCGCTTCAAGCCTAAGAGTTCGGTTGGTACTGATGGAGTACTTCCTTATATTTCAAAAGACTGCAGGAATTTGTTAGCTGCTCCTGTGCTACATTTATTTAAAGCAAAGGTCTTTGAGTCCACCCTGTGCTCATGTATTTATACACAGATAGCTTCCGCAACTCACTGACGCATGGTTTCAGAGAAGGGCGCAGCACAAACTCTAACCTAATGGGCTTCATGAATTATGCCGCCCCAGTGATGGAGAAGCCGGAGCCTACTTGATGTAGCATACTTTGACTTTAGGAGGGCTTTTGATAGAGTTGATAACGATGTTCTGTTGAGTAAATTTGCGGTAAGAATATGCTTTACTTCACCGCTTCTGCAGTTTTTTTCTAGTTATTTAGGTAACCGGAGGCAAATTGTAGAATACGCTGGACAGACTTCGGACACTTATACAAACCCTTATTGGGGTATATCAGGGAAGCAATTTGGCCCAATAGAACTTCCCATCATGATCAATGACCTTCCAGAAGTTGTTAAGGATGCTGGCTGCTTACTTTTTGCTGACGATCTTAAGTTATTCCTACAAGTTACCAACGAGACATTGATCGTGTAGTAGAATGGAGTGTTGTGAACGGACTTCTCTAAAAGTGCAATGTGATGTATTTACGTGTGCGTTTGTTTCGCGGGTTGTTGTGTTTGGAGAGTCATGCGATAACGGTACGAGATCTTGGAGTGATATTTCCTGCAGACTTATCGTTTTGTACCCATTTATAATTACCTAAATTGTGATTGGTGAATATAGTTAAAACCAAATATAAAAATTGGCTTAAGCTATATTTATCCAAAATTGATTGTTTATAGAAAATGTAATATGCTCCTTTAATTGACATATGCATAAGAAAATGTACCTTACTATTTAGTTTAAGGTGTTGTATGTATTTGCAGTTGGTGTACTTATTATAAATAAATTATCTAAATGTGTAAAAAAGCTTTAAAAAATGTATGCTTTGTAATGCGTGAGACCCGGAATTTCAGCAACATAGCAGCTGTAAAATCACTTTACTTTTGGTTAGCCATAGCATTATTATGAATGGAATATTTTAGATATTATACATAGGAATTCCCATGATTCAACACACAAACATTTGTCGAACAAAAAGGCCGTCTTTAAGACTGCTGCACAATAGGGTCGTCAATCAACGTCACGTACCTTCTACTCCGGACGTCGCAGCTTCTTCAATACTCTTGATCAGCTCATCTATATTCAGCGTATAATCGTCCGCTGAACACGGCTCCGCGTCACTGTCGGCTTCGACCTCACTATCAGTACCATCCTCGGATGAGTCCTTATCTACTTCTATGACTTCGAGAAGCTGACTCGGTGTAGACGCGTTTTGAGGAGCAATCGGAACTTCAGGTGCGTATTTCGAAGGACCGGATACTACTTTAATTGGTTGTGCAGTGGACTCGTCGTCGGAGGTGAGGTCGACGGTGTCGGGGAGGGGGGCGGAGGGCGGCAGCGCGGGCAGGCTGACGGTGACGAGGAAGTCGGAGCGCGGCCCGAGCGCGCCGGGGATGCGCATGCTGAGCGTGCGCGCCTGCCCCAGCTGCGCCGCCGACGTCACCAGGATGTTGTGCACGATCGCCGCGTTCTCGTTGCCCGGATGATTGCTGAAAGAGAACAACTATTCAGGCTCTGTTTGACGAAACTCCCAAGGTTTTAGATGAATGGGTTTAATTCTTTGATGAGCCCTAATTTTATGTAACAAAGTATTGCGCTTACATACCTCTTAATCACCTCCTTGGAGTCTCCCTGACTGTTCTGCACGCCTGGTACTTGTCCCAGCAGCACAGGCTGTGTGCTCTCGCTCGCCGCTCCGAGGGTGACATCTCCTGCAGCTTCATGTGGCCCTGGTACTTGTTCTGCCGCCGGTGTTATCTTCTTACTATTCGAATTATGTGCTAGATCTGTTCGTCCTATAGGCATGGCGTACCCCTTAGGTTTCTCCATCTCGCTCGCACCTGAAGCTTTAAGTCTAAACTCGTAAGACTTCGCCAATTTGGGCGCTATCCGAACAAATTCAGGCATACCCTTATGCTTTCCTGGTGTTACTATATTCGTGTTTGTAGAAGTTTCGGCGGTGGTTGCTGGTTGTTGTAGCCATGGCGGAATGGACGAAGAACTTTGTGTTGTGGGGAGCACGGCGGTTGACGGTATAACGTTATATAGTAGTGGCTCACTGGATAAAGGCTTGTCGATAGGGCCATCAGGGGCTGGAGGTGGAGGCGGGGGCGGCGGGGGCAGTAGGGGAGGCGGCAGCTTGTCGTTCAGGAGCGTGTTCTGTACGTGAGGCTGCGTCGCTGGAGGTGTCGGAGACGTTGTGCTCTTTGTCACACTTGATGTGGGCAGTACCGTGCTCTGAGTCACACAAGTCGCTGATGATATTGCGCTACTGGGCCCGGATACTTGCGCTGTTGATTTCAGTAACGATGGTGATACTTTTAACTTCAGAGGAGCTTTAACTTGTGGCACACCCTTACTTTTATTCCGTATTGAACCTTGTGATCGTTTAGTTCGCTGTGATTTTTTAGATTCTGTCACTTGGGACCGCTTGCCTTTTCGTGTAGCGGATATCACAGGTGATTGTAACGGCGAGGGCGTGTCACGTGACTTGTCGCGGCGGCGCGCACTCTTCGTGCTGGTGTTGGGGAGCGGCGGCGCGATGTGGAAGTACTGCTGGCACAGTTTCTTCTGCCGCACCCACTCGTTGTACCCGTCCGCTTTGGATAAGTCCTTCACATCAGCCGGAGCAGGCATTTCGCTTCGCTTAGGGAGAGGAGGTGGCGGCCGGGGCGGAAGAAATAGTGTCAGGGAGGTCAAGAGAGGTAGGGGAGGAGGCAGCTTGTCATTCAGGTGCGTAATCTGGGTATGAGGCTGCGGCGCTGATGTACACACCTGGGTACCAGGAGTCAGTGGCGTTGTGCTCTGCTTCGCAGTTGACGTCGACAACAGTGTGCTCTGTGTTGCTGGTGATGTCGACAATGCTGTGCTCTGTGTCGCTAGTGATGTAAGCAATGCTGTGTCCTGTGTAGCAGGTGATGTTGGCATTGCTGTGCTCTGTGTAGCAGGCGATGTCAGCAATGTTGTGCTCTGGTTCTCACATGACATCGGCAATGTTGTGTCCTGTTTAGCAGGTGATGTCGGCAATGCTCTGCTCTGGGTCGCACACGATGTCGGCAATGCCGTGCTCTGATTCGCTGCTGATATCAGCAATGTTGTGCCCTGATTCGCACATGATGTCAGCAATGCTGTGTCCTGTGTAGCAGGTGATGTCGGCAATGCTGTGTCCTGTGTAGCAGGTGATGTCGGCAATGTTGTGCTCTGGTTCTCACATGACATCGGCAATGTTGTGTCCTGTTTAGCAGGTGATGTCGGCAATGCTCTGCTCTGGGTCGCACACGATGTCGGCAATGCCGTGCTCTGATTCGCTGCTGATATCAGCAATGTTGTGCCCTGATTCGCACATGATGTCAGCAATGCTGTGTCCTGTGTAGCAGGTGATGTCGGCAATGCTGTGTCCTGTGTAGCAGGTGATGTCGGCAATGTTGTGCTCTGGTTCTCACATGACATCGGCAATGTTGTGTCCTGTTTAGCAGGTGATGTCGGCAATGCTGTGCTCTGGGTCGCACAAGATCTCGGTAATTCTGTGCTCTGTGTTGCTATTGATGTGCTCTGTGGTGATATTGGCAATAATTTGCCTTGGTTTATGCATGATATCGGTGATGCTGTGCTCTGTGATGCAGGTATCAGCAAGACTGTGCCTTGGTTAACACATGATGTCGTCAATAATGTGCCCTGGTTAACACATGATACCGGTAATGCTGTGCCCTGGGTCGTACATGATGTCGGTAATGCTGTGCCCTGGGTCGTACATGATGTCGGTAACGCTGTGTCCTGGGTCATACATGATGTCGTCAATGCTGTGCTCTGTTTCACACATGATGTCGGTAACGCTGTGTCCTGGGTCATACGTGATGTCGTCAATGATGTGCCCTGGTTGACACATGATACCGGTAATGCTGTGCCCTGGGTCTCACATGATGTCGGTAATGCTGTGCCCGGGGTCGCACATGATGTCGGTAATGCTGTGCCCTGGGTCGCACATGATGTCGGTAATGCTGTGCCCTGGGTGGCACATGATGTCGTTATTGCTGTGCCCTGGGTCGCACATGATGTCGGTAATGCTATGACTTGGGTCGCACATGTGGCTGGTAATGCTGTGCCCTGGGTCGCACATGATGTCGGTAATGCTATGCCTTGGGTCGCACATGTGGCTGGTAATGCTGTGCCCTGGGTCGCACATGATGTCGGTAATGCTATGCCTTGGGTCGCACATGATGTCGGTAATGCTATGCCTTGGGTCACACATGATGTCGGTAATGCTATGCCTTGGGTCGCACATGATGTCGGTAATGCTGTGCCCTGGGTCACACATGATGTCGGTAATGATGTGTCCTGGGTCGCACATGATGTCAGTAATGCCGTGCCCTGGTTCACACATGTCGGTAACGCTGTGCCCTGGGTCGCACATGTGGCTGGTAATGTTGTGCGACTGAGCTCGGAGGCTTGCAGTAAACTTTGTGGTGATTGTTTAGCTCGCTGCGATTGTGGTTTAGGGCTATTTTGTTTAGATTTCGTTACTTGCGGCCGCTTGCCTTTGTCGACTTTGGGGAGCGGCGGCGCGATGTGGAAGTACTGCTCGCACAGGTTCCTTTGCCGCACCCACTCGGCGTACCCGTCCACTTTGGATAAGTCCTTCGGTTCAGCTGCAGTAGACGCCTCACTACACTTCAAACGCCTCCTCTTTTCTGCTGACTTCGCTGATGTAGTCGGTGCGATCGACTGAGTAGAAGTGGCTGTTGTGGTGATTTTAATGAGAGGCGGGATGGGCTTGGTGGTGGGCGGCCTGGGCGGGATGGGCTTGGTGGTGGGCGGCCTGGGCGGGTTGGGTTTGGTGGTGGGCGGCTTGGGCGGGATGGGCTTGGTGGTGGGTGGCCTGAGCGGGCGCGAGTACGTGGCCGCGGGCGGCGCGGTGCGGGTGGAGGGCGGGCTCGGCTGGCGGTCGGGCCGCTCAGGAGAGCCATTCCGACTTTTCTGTTTATGTATGGACTTCTTTGATCTCTCTGAGGAAAGCAATAAATTTTATTGAATACTTGTTGTAAGGTGAAGATTATCATAATGCTAGAAGTTTATAATTAATAACTTACTGCCACTTAAAATATCAGCATGCGCCTGCAACCGAAAAACATATGTTGAAAATTATATTAAAAAATGCATTTAAAACAAGTTTTGGGACAAAACATAAAATAGCTATTTTAATAACGTTGTTGTATATTTGATGTCACAGGCCACTCAACAGTCCACCGATGTCAATTCGCTCATATCACGGCACTTGACGAGTTTCTTGCTCCGTTTTCTCGTCCCAGCAAAAACACTAGGAAGGGCGATGAAGGGCGGGCGTTTTTGGAGGCTGTTTTTATTGTCGACGTTCAAAAAGATTAAAATTATTTTTCACCAAAATAATTTTTATGTAAAATGTTGCCAAGACGAGATCATATGACTAACACTGTCAAAAAGTAATCAGATCTCATGTAGAGCCAAGTTTCTGACTCTACACGTCCTAACTCTACAAGACCTAACTTCATAAACTCTAGACCTTAGTCAGAATATGTGGCTTGGCGATTTCGCTACATCGACATGGGCGTAAGGTAAATTATTTTTTTGTCATTACTTATCTGTCAGATAGTTCTGTTTTAACTGTGTTATGTAATGAATGAATGTGTATAGGCAGTACGTACCTGCAGCAGGTGCGCGATGTCGCTGTGCAGCGCGTGCAGCTGCGCGGCGAGGCGGGCGCGCGCGCCCTGGTCGCACAGGTGCGCGCAGCAGCACGAGCACGCGCCCGAGCCGTGGCTGACACACACACACATATAGCAACGATGCTTGTGTTACGTATAAGCTACATAGATGTTATTTTTTAAATAAATACATATTATACAGCGAAACATGACTCAGATACAGCGATCCAGCTCAATCAATAACAGCTTGGGTGATAATCTAATGGTATAAGGCTTTAGGAAAAATGTATGTCTTTGTATATCCACAAAAAAAGTACTGAGTGCCGGGGACGATATACATAGGAGAGGTGGAAGTTTATATGCAGAATCGATAATTTCTTAATAGAGCTGGTAAAAAAAAATTAAAAACAGATCAGATAAAATGACTAATTATTATTTATAGGCAGACGAATTCTCGGGAAAGGTTAGTGAGTGATATTTGTTAGTAAGTCAATAGTTACTTGTGCAGCGGGATCTCGGGGAAGCCGATCCGGCGGCGCGTGTCGTTGACGACCCGGTGGCGCCGCGCCGCGCAGCACGCCGCCGCGCCCGACGCCTGCTGCGCCGCGCACGACAGCTGCACGCACACATACACATGACACTCGCCATCATTCTCACACTGTACTAACTCAATGGAGATAGAAAGCTATTATTGGAGAGGTACAGCATAGCGAGCTTTCTCGCGCAAATTGAGCTGCTCGACTGTGGAAGTACCTCCATCCTATTACAGAAGACCGTAACGTTAACAGCCTTTACTTTAAATAAGATAGTTTTAGACAGGGTCGTTCTACAACGGACGCAGAGATTGCAGTATTCAAACTACTTCTCTGATTCTGGGAAGAATTTGATTATGTCTATCTTAAAATAAAATAAAATAAATCACAAAACTTATTTACAAACTTAAAATTTATGGAATTCAAAATAAAGCACTTAATATATCTTAACCTAAAGCTTATAAATGTCAACAATACAACATTATCTGGATGTCTGTACAGTTGGGAGTACAAGGCTTAATATTAGGTCCTTTTCATTTTTTAACTAATATAAATTATTTGACACATTCTCTGAAAACAACGTTATCATGACAAATCGCCTATTTACAAACTTGATGGAAATATAGACCATTTAACTAAGACTAAGACTAAGCTGCACTAGTGCAGGTAGCGAATTGGTTTACAGTAAATAATTTGGTGTTTTGTTTATCGAACTAATGACTTTTTGAAATAGCGTGCGTATTCATCACATGCTACAACGGTAAAGGAAAACATTGTGAGGAAACCTGCATGCCTGAGAGGAGTCTGTCAACCCACATCAGGTTAGGGGACTACAGCTTAAACCCTCCCAAATTAATGGAGACCCGTACCCAGCAGTTAGGACAATATGTGGGAGTGGTATACACAGTACAGCTGTACTCACCGCCATTTCAGCCAGCACGGTGTCGAGCTGGTCTGCGTTGGGCATGCTGTTGTCACACAGCGGCGTGTCTGCAAATACTGACACGTACACAATGCAAAATTAATATTCAACTACATTTGTCGCGCTCGCATGTAACCAATCTGGGGTACCAGGATATGATATATAATTTTTTCTGACTGCATTAGCCCTAGCGGTCCTAAAGTATAACTGCTAAGCAAGACATCTGGGTTCAGTTCCCAGGTCGATCAGTATTTTGAGTTTTTATATGAAATGCTCAGTGGCAGCTCGGAGTTTGGATTCGTGCCCGGTTGATGGCAAAATCTATTAAAAAAAAGCTCCCTATTACATGGTATCTACATAACGATACCTCTCCCTAACTCTTCCAGCTCACGACAGGCGTCTTTGTTAACTTTTTTTTTCTATAAATCGTTATTTTTAAAGACGCTTAGAAGTCAGATTATGAATTAGGAGTTCACCATAATTAATTAGCTTCAGGGCAGTTATAGTAATCCAGTAATAACCGGTTCCTGTCTGTGTAACACAAGCATAATGTGGGGAGCTCCACGACACCAGATCGGTAGTACATTCACGGAGATCACTTGATGTTCCTAATGCCTTCAGACTGTTTATATTACGTACGTTCGTGCAATACTTCACCGCTTGGAGACTCGTCGCTCGGCGCGTCAGTCGTCGGGCTCGTGTCGTCTATCGATATCTAGAAAGAGATGGAAACATGAAAAAGAGTATCTATGAAAGTTCTTGTCGGTTCTTCTCCATAAGAGCTAATTGTCGGTACCGTGTAATCACATGCTCAAGCGGTAGAGGAAGCTTGCATGCCAGAGATATTGACTCTATGGCATGTGAAGCGTGCCAACTTGCACTAGTAAAGCGTGTTGGACTAGAGCCTAGACCGCACCTGTTGGTGCGAGATGGGCGCGACCTGCGCGGTGAGCAGCGCGGGGCGCGCGCGGCGCCGGTCGGGCAGGCGCACGCGCTTGTGGCCGTACAGGCGCCCGAACTGCGCGCGCCACTGCAGCGTCGACGCCGCGCTGTGCGCGCCGCGGCACCGGCTCAGCGCCTCCTCCGACGTCTCCGGCACGTCCGACACGTCCGACACGTCCGACACGTCCGACACGTCAGACGCGTCTGACACGACTGTCTCCTCTCTCCACCCCACTTTAGACTTCGTTATATCTTCGTCCCTTTTGCACTTTCGTTTAAGATTGCTTGTTTTTTCTACCTCCATACTTTCTTTTGTCACTTTGTCCAAACCGTTCTTTTCTTTGACAAATATTAAAGGTATATCTTCTTCGGACTCGGTGCGCATCACCTTGACCGGTACTTCATATGTCATATCTTCTGTGGGGAACTCTCTTTTAACATCTACACTGAGCTGTTCCGTCTTATGAGTATCAGAATCGGGTTCAAAGCAGTTATGATCTACTTCGACCTCGACCTTGGCCTTTATGTGCGGTACAGCCGGTTCACCACTAATTCTAGACGCTTCTATGGCGTCGTGCCGGGCGTGTTCCCTCCAAACTGGCATTTCGTCAACTTTTACAAGCTCTACGCGACAATCCATTAAGAGTTTGGAATCTGTGAAAAATTATTATCCACAATGTAATAATAAATATAATATCCGGACATTATGGCACAGAGACATCTAATTCCGAGCTAAGTAACGAGGCTTGTGATACTAAATACTGAATGATACTAAACAGAAACGTTCATGAAGTCAAACGTCGATGCTCATCACATAAAACACAATATCGGCACCTCCAGCCGAAATATACTTACCAATAGTCGGTCTGTTGTGGCTGTCTTCATCACCTTCTTTATTCACCACATGATCACCACGCCAAGTCATATTCGCTTCATCACCCTTCACCACGGACTCCATTCCATCATCGTCAATATCTCCAAAACTTTCAATTTTGACTTTAATATCACTATTTGTATATTGGTCGGGCGGGTCGTCCGCAAACACCAATCTACTGCGAATTTTGTCGTGTTCAACCAAAGGAATTGATTCTTTATTGTGTTGGTCGTAAGGTTTATGTTCGTCATCGTCGTCGCTCTCGAATATGATCTCCGAGCTGACCGTGGCGGGGTCTATGAGGTGCAGCGATTGTAGCGTCAGTGGAGGGGGGAGCGGCGCGGGGGGGAGGGCGGCGACCTCTGTAAGTGACGCAAACAATATCATTTATTACAATCTGATCACTCAGCTATCCTCTTTTATGTTAATATTGGTAAAGGTTTAATAAAAATACACTGGATAATATAAGGTTTAAAAATCCAACCTGATGAATCCCCAAAAAAGTTATTTATTTTCTTGTCCAAAACTGCTATAGTTTTGGGATTAATTGACATTAGTTCAAAAACAGCGTATGACGAAGCTTTTTTTATAACTTTGTGAATATACATTATACAATTCCAACTATAAATAAAATAAGCTCAAGCAATCTGGCGTACATTGCAAAGTGTAATAATATATTTTTGTTTAGATTGCTAATTATATTTTGTTTTTGACGATTTTTTTTTGCGGTTTCACCTTTTCAGGCGATCACAATATAATATCTTTGAATTTAGTTTTCTTTTTGTACCTAAATCGAGTTGTAGATGAATTTAGGCTGATGGTATAAAAGTAGTGATAATATTTAAAATAAAGCCACGAAAAAAAATAGTGAGAAAAGATAATAGAGATGAAAAGATCATAAATAACATACCTTCTTCAACGTGTGTGTTATATTGCAGTGTCTCTTCCATGAAACCTGTGTATTCCATGTGCGTCATATTCTCTAAGTATTCAATATTTTCCAATACGTTTTTAGTGTCGATATGTTTGTTTTCCATCAACATCGGAGTGTCCGTTACTGGAGTTTCTATGTGTACATTTTCCTCAAGCATCGCTGTTTCTGTGTCAGCGGCTTGTTCCGTGTCTGTGATGAGTTCCCGCTTGAGCAGCAGGTCGGTGGTGAGGGCCTGCTCGTCGATCACCAGATTGTCCGAAGTCTCCGAGTCTGAGTCAGCGGGATCCGACTTTATGGCATCTGTTAGAGTGCGGAACATTTTTTTAGGAAGCCAGAACCATTAGGCGAGGAGAGGTAAAACATAGCGACATTTCTAGCTGATTGGGAAACCTGAAGAAGTGCCTCCGGCTTACAGAAGACCGCAGTGAAACAATATTTGGGTTTCTGCGAGTGAATAAGGTTGCCCGAACTCGTTAGGGGCTATTCTGACAGTATTGGAGTTCTGTTTACTGTCGTATAGTAACTCTAATTTCAAGAAACCTAAAACAGTTTTTGCTTGGTCGGCTACGGGCGAGCGACTCACAAACGTGTATAGGCTACGTTAACTGCTTGCTCTCCTTTTGGTGTATAAGAAAGAGATATAATATGCGCAGTACCTCGGCCGCCCTCGGCAGCGTTTGGTGTAAGTGTGTGATGTCTGCGGGAGAGCCGGCGCGGCGGCGGCGCCTCGTCGTCGTCGTCGGAGCTGACGTCTAGCGCTGTAACTGTTAGAAACACCGACAACAAAACATAAAATGTAATGGAATGGGGTAGCTATTTTAATTACTAGTAACTATTATTGACGTACATGGTGGTGTGAGGTCGGTGTCGTTGTCCTGCTCGCTCGCGGGCGCGGCGGGCGTGCCGTCCTGCTCTGACGCGATGGGCTCGTCGCCGCTGAGATCTATTACGTCATCTTGCTCAGTACACTGAGAGGCTTGCTCCTCCATGTCGCTCTCCTGAAATATTACTTGACATCAACTCCCATACAAAACGAGGCGTGCTATAATGTGTCTGTCTGTCGCAAGTCAATTCCTTAATAGGTGAATCAATTTTGATGAAGTTCCTTTTAATCGAAAATTGGTAACTAAAGAAACCAGTGTTTTAGATATCTATATACAGGGTGTCCCGTAAGTAGTGGACCAACGGGGTATGGGGAATAGAGGGAACTAATATCTGATAAAAACACAAAATGTTACTGGGTCTTGTAGTTTTGAAGTTAGGTATTTCAGTTAAAATTTTCAAGCTGTTGTATATGTTAACGGAAATGTATGTAATCTGTCATTGTATACAATTCCTAGGAAATGTATGTATTTCCTAAAATCGCACGGAAATGTGTGAAATAAATTATATTATACTTACACATTACACATTTCCTAGGAAATCTATACATTTCCTAAATAGCAATCGGAAAATGTAAAAGGGAAATTTTCAACTGCACCTCTATTTAGAAATTTAAGCAAACAAAATTTCTCCACTAATAACTTACTGAATATCAAATAAATAACTGTACTACGTATTTAATACTTTAACTGTAAATCCACTTTTTTCAATCAAAATATTCGAAATTACAACCAAAAATACTGAATTGCACACTAAATTTGAACCGAATCGGTCCTATTCATAATTATTGGTTTAGGTTAGGTTAGAACTGTGACCACAACGCACGAGCCAAGCGAGCGAAGCGAGCGTGCCGCGGTAGCGGCCGGCGAAGTGCCAGAACCGAATCAGGTCTATTCATAATTATTGGTTTAGGTTAGGTTAGAACTGTGACCACAACGCACGAGCCAAGCGAGCGAAGCGAGCGTGCCGCGGTAGCGGCCGGCGAAGTGCCAGAACCGAATCAGGTCTATTCATAATTATTGGTTTAGGTTAGGTTAGAACTGTGACCACAACGCACGAGCCAAGCGAGCGAAGCGAGCGTGCCGCGGTAGCGGCCGGCGAAGTGCCAGAACCGAATCAGGTCTATTCATAATTATTGGTTTAGGTTAGGTTAGAACTGTGACCACAACGCACGAGCCAAGCGAGCGAAGCGAGCGTGCCGCGGTAGCGGCCGGCGAAGTGCCAGAACCGAATCAGGTCTATTCATAATTATTGGTTTAGGTTAGATTAGAACTGTGACCACAACGCACGAGCCAAGCGAGCGAAGCGAGCGTGCCGCGGTAGCGGCCGTCGAAGTGCCAGAACCGAATCAGGTCTATTCATAATTATTGGTTTAGGTTAGGTTAGAACTGTGACCACAACGCACGAGCCAAGCGAGCGAAGCGAGCGTGCCGCGGTAGCGGCCGGCGAAGTGCCAGAACCGAATCAGGTCTATTCATAATTATTGGTTTAGGTTAGGTTAGAACTGTGACCACAACGCACGAGCCAAGCGAGCGAAGCGAGCGTGCCGCGGTAGCGGCCGTCGAAGTGCCAGAACCGAATCAGGTCTATTCATAATTATTGGTTTAGGTTAGAACTGTGACCACAACGCCAGAATCGAATCGGTCCTATTAAGCTTTTAAGATCTAACAGTATAGTATAATTGATTTATTTGACGAGCAAATTAAGTGTGTGCATTTACTTTATACATTTCCTAGTACGATATTGGAATTATATACAATTCCGAGGAAATTTATACATTTCCTAGGATATCTATGCATTATTGAGTATTGAGTATTGAGTATTGAGTATTGAGTATTAAATAGTTTTTCAAACAATATTTTATACATTTCCTAAATAGTATCGGAATTGTACACATTTCCTAGGATTTGTATACAATTCCTTGATTTCATACATTTCCGGTAACATATATAAAAAACTAGCTGATTCCCGCGACTTGCTGATTGCCAACAATAACTACGCCACCAATACCGACGCTAACAATAACGACGCCACTAATAACGACGCCACCAATACCGACGCCAACAATAACGACGCCATCAATACCGACACTAACAATAACTACGCCACCAATAACGACGCCACCAATACCGACGCCAACAATAACTACGCCACCAATATCGATTCCAACCATACATACGCCACCAATACCTACGCATATAATACTGACGCCATTAATACTGACTCTAGCAATACCGATGCCAACAATAACTACGCCACGAATAACAACGCCAACAATACCGACGCAAGAAATAACGTCGCCACCAATACCAACGCCAACAATAACGACGCCACCAATAGCGACGCCACCAATACCGACGTTAGCAATAACTACGCCACCAATAACGACGCCATCAATACCGACGCCAACAATACCGAATCCACCAGTACCGACGTCAACAATAACGACGCCACCAATACCGACGCCAACAATAATAAAGACGCCAATTATAACCATGCCACCAATACCACCGCCAACAATAACTACGCCAGCAATACCGACGTCAACAATAACGACGCCAACAATACCGACGCCATTAATACCGACGCCACCAATACCGACCCCAATAATAATGAATTCATCAATACCGACGCCAACAATACTTACGCCATCATTAACGACGCAACCAATAACGACGCCACCAATACCGACGCCACCAATACCGACGCTAATAATAACGACGCCATCAATACCGACTCCACCAATACCGACGCCAATAATAACGACGTCATCAATACCGACGCCAACAATACCGACGCCACCAATACCGACGCCAACAACACTTACGCTATCATTAACGACGCAACCAATAACGACGCCGCCAATACCAAATCCGCCAATACCGACGCCAACAATACCGACGCCATCAATACCGACGCCACCAATACCGACGCCAATAATAACGACGTCATCAATACCGACGCCAACAATACCGACGCCACCAATACCGACGCCAATAATAACGACGCCACCAATACCGACGCCGACAATACCGAATCCACTAATAACGACGCCATCATTAACGACGCAACCAATAACGACGCCACAAATAACGACGCATATAATACTGACGCTATTAATACTGACTCTATCAATACCGACGCCAACAAAATCGACTTTCACGCAGACGAAGTTGCGGGCAAAAGCTAGTGACAAAATGATTCAGACGTTTAAAGGTTAAAGGTTTGATAAAAAAAATTTAAGCCTTAATATTATATTAGAACAATAATAACACTTGATGGGAAGCACATATTATACATGAAGATTGAGCACTCAATTTGAAACAAAATACTTTTACGGAACAGGCATCGTCAATCTATTGAAGTTTTGCATTAAACCCATGCATGCAGCTCGGCAGTAAATCTGTAGTATTTGTGAACACAAGTGTGGTGTAGTTACCAGCGGCTCGGTGACGATGAGCCCGTCCAGCACCAGCTGCCGCCAGCTGGTCGGCACCGACGTCACGATGTGCGGGTACCTGCACACAATATGGACAGTGAGTAGGAATGGACAGTAGAACCTCAGTACACCTAGTAGACTGTGAAACCAAAAATCCCAAGGCACGTACCATTCTTCGAAGTTACGTAAGTATTTATGGCATCCACAAACAGTGAAGGAAAGCATCGAAAGAAAACCTGTAAGCCTGAGATATACTCTTAACGTGGTGGACTAAAGCCAAATCTCTTTCTAAGTGAGGAGAGACCTCTTCTCAACAGTGGAACAATGATTGGACGGATGAAAGTGAGTAGAGTAGACTCACCGCTTGAGGATGGCGAGGTGTATTGGTGCGGGGCGGGGCGCGTCGCGGGGCGGGGCCTGCTCCTGCCCCGCCCCCGCCCCCGCCCCCTCCCCCGCGGGGCCGGCGCGGCGCCAGTGCGCGGCGAGCCGCTGCCGCGCCTGCAGCTTCAGCTCGTGCCAGCGCCGCTGCAGCACCACCAGCGTCGTCACGCGACCGCTGCACATCACACCTCACACACATTACTGGACATTAACATCAAGAAGCAGAACGAAGCGAAGAGGATTAGAGGTACTCCTTAAATTGTTTTTATGGTATGGGTGTAGAGATACGTCACTGCATACAATAGGGATGTTGACAATTTTTCGGAATTGTTTTTATTTCAAAGATCGACTCTTGTTTATCATAAAAAAAATATTTTATTTAAAAATATAAGTATTTTCTCTGAGAAAATATACTAAAATAAAGGAATATTTATTTTACCCGCCAAAACACTGTCACAGCTGTCACACGATTTCATACGACACTAACCGCTAAACATGGATCTCGATTGATGAGAATTTGTCGAATTTATGCTTAATTCGTATAAAACTGAATACAAAAAATCTAAATAAACACAATGTTTTACAAATTTTTACAATTTCGCGTCGATATGAACACAAAAACAGAAATGTTTGCGGCTTGTTTATCGGTTAGTGACGTCATACGCTCTTCTTGATGTTTTGCAGTCACGTAGTTGGTGATAAATAAAACTTTTTAAATTAGTTTTAATGAATTGAATTTGATATATTACATAAAAATTATGAGATTTTCGATATTCTAATAATACAACCTATTATAAAACTAGCACAAAACTCGATTTTGTGATTAGTGTCAACATCCCTATTCTTACCATTCCGCAAACAAAAACGTTTTAGTAACGGGTTGGTTAGACCCAAGAAAAATACCAGAAAGCCAAGCTTTTTCGAAGCTCATGGTCCAATTCCCTTCCTGCACGGTAGCGAATTCGGACGAACCTTTTGAGATAGTCCCGGTAGGCGCGGGTCCAGCGCTGGGCGCGCACCCGCGAGCCAGTGGGCACAGCTTCCTCCAGGCGGTGCCTCTGCACCAGCTGCCATAACGTGTGCAGTGCCTCCGACTCCTCGAACAGCTCTACGCTCTCCTGTACACGTCACAATACATCATGTCACTGTTGGAACCAAGGAACTTAGATCCAACCTGGAATGCGCACAGGCTGCCAATGCCCGGTCCGAGCGAGATAGCTACGGAAGAGCCGTCTGTCCCTTTTATTAGGGTGACCAAAGAATATGATATAGGTAGATACTAATTAGGATATAATATATTAACCAATAATTTGATTTACCACCATCACGCCTGTGTTCCCCGAAAGGCTAGGCAGAAGTGTACAGCGGTACACCCACATTTCTACTATTAGGCGGCGATTAATATGGGCGAGCCTATTGCCACTAACCGGGCACAAATCCAAACTCCGAACTGCTGTTGGGAAATTTCACAGAAAAACACAACAACACTTTGCTCGACCCGGGAATCGAACCCAGGACCTCTAGTGTAGCTATGCTTTAAGGATAGACTAAAGTAAAACACATTAAGGAGAATTTATAAATATTTATTTGGTAGATATTAACAGTTAGGTTCACACATTACTAAATAAAACAGTTTTATGCAATCTCTGTCTTAAAGTTGATTTGTGACCTATAATTTTCAATGTTTGAGTTTTACCGTGGCGAATACTTAAATCTTAATCTTACCTAATTAACTTTAGAAAGAAACACACGGTTCTCGAAACGCTTTCTCTCTCGGACCGGATTTCTCTTTGACCAAGTGATTGTCTATAATAGAACTTAGCTCAGTATTCATAAGGTTTATTTTCATATTGGTATCAAATTGACAATACACATTCCAGGTTGGATCTAAGTTCCTTGGTTGGAACCCAGTAGTTATTGAAACGTCGGTGTGCAACGCGAGGTCGGCACGTGTCACACACACACACACACACACAGTATACTCACGGCGGTGAGCAGCGCGTGCGCCTCCACGTCGGTGTGCAGCAGCACGAGGTCGGCGACGGCGGCGGCGGCGTGCGGCGCGGCGGCGGGCGGCCGCTCCCCCGCGCGCCCCGCACACAGCACCTGCTCCAGCGACACGCGCTGCGCCTGCACCCTGCACCGACACGACTTGTTGGAAACAGTTTGCAAGTGTTAGCTGCGAGTGCGCGGCGTACGGAGCCGTACTGACCAGATGACGTGCAGGCGGTTGATGGAGATGCCGGAGTGCAGGCGCAGCGCGCGGCGCGCGTCGTGGTACAGCGGCGAGCCGCACAGCGCGCCGCGCGCCCGCGCCGCGCCGCACAGCGCGCTCACCACGTCGCCCGGCGTCACGCCGCACTGCTGCACCGCACATTACAAACTCACGTTACTTGAGTATAATCAAATTATTCGAGGGAACCGATCTATATTGTCACCACTTTCAAAGAATCATTAGTCGCAGATTCACGAATGCACCACTCTATGTGTGGTAGTATAGGTGTAGAATCTGCTAAAGCCAGTCCTAAGGCTGGCTGAGAGCAGTGTTGGAGAACTATTCGGAGGCAAAACATTTAAAGTCAAACACAGGTGATGGTTTATAACCAGACTTTTCACGCTGCATGCATTATTCGTTACGGCCTAAATAACGGAAAGATTGCCGTGGAAACATCTAGTTGCCCACCAGGATATAAAAGTCCGAAAAAAACTAAAATGGAAAATACAGGCAAATATAGTTTAGCGACTGACCTTCGTGAGTCGAGACTCGAGGTAGGGCATGACCTGCAGGCGCTCCTCCACGTCGCACAGCCAGTCCGGCACGCGCTGCCCGCGCACCGGCTTCAACTTGCGCTTCGCCAGCACCGACATCTGCAGACACGCGAGGCGTCAGTCGCCGGCGACATTGACTACCTACTTTGTATGATACCACGCGGGCGGCGAACAGTTTGATGCCAGGCGGGCAGTAAGCTTGTTTGCCACAGTTACCGTCGCCTATAGGCGTTCGCAACATCAAACACAATCTCACCTGATGATAAGTGACGATGAGGTTTGGTCTGTGGTCTGCTTTCTTACAATATTTTTTCTCGGTGTGAAATCCGCCAACCAGCACTAAGCCAGCGTAGTGAACCAGCGTAACCCCTCTCAAGTGAGAGGAGAGCCGTGCCTAATAAATGGGTTCACGACGATTGAATATCTTCTTCTTCTTCGAAGTGCCTCTCCAATTACTGGTTGGCCGTCAGTTCGGAAAACTTCAGTCTGTCCTTCGCAAGATGGAACAGGATAACGATTGAATTTATAATCGACTAAATAATTTGTGCTTGTTTGCCTACCCTGCCCTCGATGTAGGTCCTGAAGCGCTTCTCCCACGCATGCGCAGTGGCCACGTTGATGTGCAGCGCCTCCGCCAGCTGCTCGTACGCACACTTGCGCTGCTCCTGTCACATAATCACGTTACGACCACATACAAAGTAGTGGTCCTTACTATACACACCCTACTGTTCCTTGCGGGGTGTGGCAAGCTGTATTGATTGTACTGATAAGAAAAATAATTAGACAAGTATAATTTTAGAAGGTCACTCCAATTTCAACATGAAGTATTGAGCACATATTATTTATTGCCACCGTGAGTAGCGGCCCACACTAAGAATTCATCCAAAATTTAAAAAAAAATTATGACAGAACGAGCTGAACAACTCTTCTCAATAACATCTGACTTACAGAAATAGGGCTATTGCCGTCTACTGCTGAATGTAGGTCTGCACCAAAGAACGTCAACCTATCCGATCTTGGGCAACTCTCGTAACTGGTGTATGGATACATAATTTGTTTGAATTATAACAACAATAAAATCATAACTTACATTGTTAAAATTATTTTTGGTGGGTTTCTCCAACAAGGCGTCATACTTGATATATTCCAAAGCAAACTGCTTTATTGTCATAAACGGACAGCTGCACACAAAAAAATATTTTTTATTAAAAACTTAGATAACCTCTGACAGTGTCCATCTTGGACTGATTTATATCAAACATAGCTAAGAAAACTCCTAACTAATTCACTTTTCGAACAAAGAAATCAAAATCGGTTCCTTTCGGGGGCTTAGTTGACACACACACGCACACACAGACAGGTCAACCTTATAACATCCCATCGTTTTTGTATCTGGGGTTATACTTTTCTTAGAACAGTTTTGCAGGACAAGCATAATTTAATATCGCCTCCCGAAACTTTGCGTAGTTATAAGTAAATTGATTTATTATTTTCTCATATATGGTATAGCTTTACTTTATCATAATGTTGTGTTTATATTCATCGCAGTCAAATAATAAATATTTCTCATAATATTAGTACTTCATACATTTAACTGTTTGTCTTGTATCACATCATACACATCACAAAAAGCTAGACTGGTAGTGTGGTAGACTGGTAGTCTAGCTTTGTTATAATTATACTTGATTTTGATCAAATATTTCTAATTTGGAGTAAATACTTGCAGCCCCAGATCTACAATAAATTAATACTGGGGCCGAAAGTTGATAGTGGCGCCCCTCTCCAGTCATTATCATCAACCCAATTTTATCACTATCCCACTGCTGGGCACAGGTCTCCCCACATTTGAGAGGCGTAAGGCTACAGTCTACCACATTAGCCAAGTGCGGATTAGCAGACTTCACACACCATCTATCCAGGGCTAAATACTTGACTTGTGAATTTATCATCATGCAAATGGTGATGAGATAAAGATACCGCTAAAAGAGCAACTTTTTTAAGGTAAAAAACATTAGTAATCCATGCCAAATAGTAGGGCAGCTGATTTGTGCTGACATACCTGAGTATTTCCTTATCATCTGGGACATTGTTGAAGATTGTAGGCACAAAGTTTACGTAGTTGCGGTAAAAGCTTGGCTCACCATTAACAAAATGGCAGCTGCATACATAACTGTGAGCATTTGGACACCATTTGTCGCCGCTGCAAATAAAAATATGATGTGAAAATATGTCATGCATACAAAAACTCAAATCACTAAAACCTTCATCATCAGCATTATCATGTAAAAGTGATTAGGCTGTAGTCCACCTAACTACTACTAACTATGTTTCCTCTATGAATATGATAAAGCTATGCAGAGACACAGTAAATAGGTTACAGAGGTTAGTCATATTGTGTAAGGTAACCCCAACATAGTTGAGAAAAGTTTAATAATGCAGGGTTAATTAATAACACCAATACAACACGCTCAAGTGCTGAATATCACATGATATATTAAGATTATAGACCTTGAATCAATAGTGTAAACTAAATAAACAAATATATCCTGATGATATCACACAGTTCCAAACTAAGCAACAAGGCTTGTGTTACCATTACTAGATCGGTACAAAAACTAAAATATTAGTATAATGTTGCTAGATAGCAGAAGTGTCTGATTTTGGTGAGTACAGTGGCTATGTATAGAACCTACGGGTCGATCCAGGAGGCTCATGGGAGTCATGAGCCTGGGTTTCAGTCGACCTGAGAATACCTTCTTTACTATTCTAATTATTGTTGTTATTTAATTGAACTATGCGACACCCCCTTGAAAGTTGGTTCAGCCCCTGTACAGAACATTGATCTCCAGACGTATCTCGTAAGACTAGGTTCACACTGAATGCTGAAAGGAGATGTTGGTGAAGCAGTGGAAGTCTAGCGATGTATGTAAAGCTTGGTGATAAGAAGGTACTGATTTACTTTATCTCCCTGATTGCCTTTAGCCATCTTTGCCTGCGGTATCTACAGCGAGTCGCTGGGAAACTGAAGAAGTTGTGATGACTATTCTCAGAGGTGTGCGAACATCTTTTAACACAGCAATTTTTTAAAACAGTCAGGGTCATCTTTAGTCATTTTACTCTTGTTTGCTTCGAGTTTCGATCGAATCCAAATCAATACTAGAGACGTGAACACAACACAAACAAAATACAATTATTATCATATGATACAAGATTATATGACAAACAATTCAAAACATACGAGCATGACGCTAGCGACAGTAGCGGCATATGACAATTGACATAACATTTTTTTTTTCTTTTCTTTCGGGATAAGTCAAAGGAATCTAGTCTATACAGCCAAGTTTTCAGTATTTTACATTTTTTTCTGTTCCATGATTTTTATATTATATAAGATGGATGATATATGAAAATGGTTGATAATTTAGTCAATGAATGAATGGTTTATGAAGGATGATAAATGTATTTTTCCTAGTTTCAGTAAAAATGTCTTTCTTTACTGAAACTTAACGCGGACATCTTGGAAGAAAACTAGCAAAGAAAAAATCATTCGCTTTTTGTAACCAATAGGGGATCGGATAGTAATCAAGTTAAAATCTAAAATATACTTAGATAAATTAAATAAATTTTACGATTATTTAGAGAATAATAACTTAATATAATTAATTTAATTTAAAGTTTTTTTTTACAATATTTTTAATTTGTACTGAAACACCAAGCACAATGCGTGATGTTGCGACTCTCCCTTGCGCAACGCTAGCGTTGCTATCGCCACTGGTGTGCGCAGGCGTTGGTGTTGGACCTGTCGTTTCGCGTTGACCAGGAAATGTTTTATGCCTCTTTGGGTCTTATTGGTCTTTATGCTAGCGATTTGGATTGTCACGTAATCCCTCTTAAATGAGACGCCAGTCAGATATGTGCCCAGCAGTGGGACAATAAATGAGTTGACGATGCGGTAAAATGAAACAACGAACTTCAATAAATAATACAGGTATATTGTAATTGTACAGAATTGTCGGAACCGTTCGGTACTACTTACACGAGTTACACAAGTGTGTGCAGTTGAGTCATCTCTGCCGGCGTTACATCACATAACACAACATTACAAGTCGCGACATCTATGTAATACGTACCCACAACTCATTCAGTACATCGGTTTAAATTCTGTTACACATTGTACTAAACTAACAATAACCTCACTACATCTCTTTCTATCAAATAAAATTAGAAGGAAAAGACAATATACATATTTAAATCCGTCAAAATCTAAACTGACTTTTCCATATTTTCTGTTAAAATGTTGCTACATTAAAATAACATTTTACGAGATTTTATACAAAAAAAAATAATACAAAACATGTTTATTGTTCAGCGGCATGTTGATATTATTTTACCTTCGTATCCTCTACAGCATCCATGCTCACGAGAAAACTACTACATTAGTTTAATCGTTAGGATCAGCACCACCAGCTTGGTTGTTCTTGTATGTCTCACTAATTATATATCATTAGCGGGTTGCTGGTAGGATTTGAATCCCAATAGAGTGCGGTACGTAGTACATAGATGTCGTAAATAAATTTAGAACAAATAATAATCCAGTCTCTTGTGTGTGGGCGACGTAGCTGACGCAATTCGCGGGGATTTATCTGACTACCATTGTGCCTGGCATACCATAGTGTGTTTTATTTCACTATTAAAGCGTAAACGCGCTCGTTGTGTTTGTCCAGTCACCGTTTACGTTTCAACTGTAGAAATAAACACGCACTCAGCACTCAAGAGCTGCTAATAAAATTAACACAAGATGTAGTCGAATAAAGCTACTAAATCTATTTAGCCAGGCCCAAAACGAAATAACTCTAAACAAATGGTAAAATTATCAAATCAGTCTAATTGGTTTCACTTAAATATAATTACGATACTACCGTACTGCGCGCACACTAAGCACTGGAACCAATGTTGGGCCAACAGCTCGCCAACAGCTTCTAGAATGGTCCCTACGTTATTGGTGTAAGAGGTAGGTACGCGATACTCTTACTGTGACGTCACCTAAGCCAGTAGCATGAAGGTTTCAGTACCTCATCAGTGTGTTTCGGATAAGGACACTGTATCGGCGTTTACGAATAGATAGTAGAGTGGACAGTTGGATGTTGGATCCAATGTTTGGTGTGCGCGCGCCGATATTGGTTGGAAGTCTTGGTTCTTCGGAAGTATATATTGCTATTGAGGAAGTTTCTGGCGCGGTCGCACTGACAGCGGAAACACACGAGGGCCATTTAACTATTCCTCTTAATGCTCTAGTCTTCGTGATTACATATGAGATCTATAACAAGCTGATAAGGTAACGACAAAAATACCAAACAGGCACTTTTTAAATTCTTCATTATTGCAATAATTTTAGTATACAGGGTTAGTTGGAAAATACAAACAACCTCGCAGGACTAGATAGCTAACATCATAAGCAACAACTTTTGTTCTACGACTTTCAATAATTTCATTGATTTCATTTTTTTTTATTTCATACAAAACCAAATATTTATTTCATGATATCTTTACGCGCTTCCTAACTCTATGCACATAGTAAAAACCCCGCGGGACGCGGAGAAAGGGGGGCGCATTGCGAGTGCTAGCTTTGAACTTGACCGATTGTCCGATTGACCTAGTTAGCCGCCAGCCGTCGGCCAAGATGCGCGCGCGTCACGTTGTATGTTTCCTTCCGTCGCCATTTCGATCGATGTGTTGTTGGGTTATACCTTGAGTGTTATTAAAAAAAACAGATAGTTACAGAAGCCTATCTACATAAAAAGTGCGCGACACCGCTAAGGGACACGATATCTCACATCAGTGCAACTGCGTATTTGAAGTTAGAACTATTTTGTGCAAAAATGAAGCAACAAAAAATACGTGTTCAGTGACGGATCTTTAAATTCAACATTAAACAGTGAAGTCTCGTTTTTTAGGCTACCAGTTGTTTCAGAGACGTAAGTAGATATTTGCTTGTCTTTCAATGGTTCGTTTTAACGTAATACACATGACAGTTAGGTAGGTAGGTAAGCGCCCAGCTGATATTAAATAAGTAGTTTAACTAAACTGTGGAAAGCGTTAACAAACGATTACGTAAATCATTTTCACATACTTTGAAAGTTAAGATACCTAATCTACATACCTACGCATGATTTATTTGCTTTTAATAGTTAAATGGAGCCAGGTAAAGTATGAAGCGATTGTGGACTCAGTGTAGGTATGTACTCACTGCCTGCCCACAAACCCATTCGTGGTCGTACGAGCTAAAATCAGAGAGGGGCAGCCGCGGGACAGCCGCGTGCGGTGCCTCACTTATCGATCCCTCAGAGAGCGCTGGCGTGGTACCTAGTTTATTTATTGAAATGTGCGTAAATTAATAATTTAATAAATAACACTACAAGGGTAATTGTATAATCGTTAATTAGGTTTAGAAAGCCTTGTCATTAGCGTAGGTGACGATAGCGACAGTGACTCGCTGTCGCTGTATTATCTATTTAAAAAAAAAATTATAATATTAATTAGTCTCAGTACAAATATCCATTTTTTTTTTATTATTTAATATTTATCTTGTAATAATATTGCATTCTTTACTATTTTATAATATGTATAAACATCGACACAACAGGCGTCCCGCTTCTACAAAGGCGGCGAGTATTTGACATAGGTATAGGTAGTTAACTGGCGAATATTGTGTATTATTAAGGTGCTGCTACACTAATACACTTACTAAAAAATGTTAGGCATTGCTACATTCTATTAAGAATTGTTAACTGTTTTAAGTGCTCCTACACCGGAGGAAATTGTTAACAAAGGTTTATAACATTTGAAAAATCAGTTTGCCTGCAGTTTGGATTGCCCCTGCCGTGGCCTGGGTATAAATTTACAAACAAATGATAACAAATGTTTTATTTTGCAATTTGTTAACTAACAATTTTGCTCAGAAATGTTCACTAACATTATCTAACAAGAAATCTTTTTCTAATATTATGATCGTATGTTTCTTAACAACTGTTTACTAATACTTGTAAACATTTTTAAGCAGTAGTGTGTTGAAGCCTTTATAAATAGCGCCAGAGTCACGTCGTCCTTCTTTATGAATGAAACTACAGACTTATAATATTCGTGTGTCATACAACAGAAACTTGAAATATCATTTTTTTTTCATGTATTGAGTTATGGCAGAACTCGTAGAACAAAAGTTGTTGCTTACGATGTTAGCTATCTAGTCCTGCGAGGTTGTTTGTGTTTTCCAACTAACCCTGTATAGTTATGCCATATTTCAAAGGCCCTCATTAAAAGTATCCCAATACTCATATTCGTTAGAGAGCTCCGCCACATTATCCGCTCATCGCTTCCCGCTGTCAATGCCACCTGACCTCGTATCTATAAAATCAATTCTTGTGCAATTCCTTACAGTGGGTTGGGTTTTACTTTAAACGCCGCTGCCTATGTAATAGAGTTCAAAATAGTATACTCCACTAC
Source organism: Craniophora ligustri (assembly GCA_905163465.1). NCBI lineage: Eukaryota > Metazoa > Arthropoda > Insecta > Lepidoptera > Noctuidae > Craniophora > Craniophora ligustri. Next base: position 97,489 of record LR990982.1, read on the forward strand.
GGGACTTACGACGGTTGGCGTTCAAGCAGCGCCCGATATGGCAACTTAACAGTATATGTATACTTACAGACCGTTACGTACAGAGTATTTACAATAGATATAATTTTAAGAAAATGCGAATTTAATGCCACAAGACGATACAAATTACAAATTCTTTACAAAAATTCTACGACATCGGATCAATAGAAAGGTGTGTTCAAATATCTCAATGCTCGTGCTGCCACAGAACTAAATACCTCACAGAACTGGCAGTATCACCCTTCAACCAAGAATCAAGTGGGTTAACTCCCTCGTCCAACAACAATAGATTTTCTATTATCTTTAATCATTTCTGGAATACGTACTAACACTTGCTTCTCACCGAACATGTGGTGATATCGTGTGGCGGCGCTTGTCTATTGGTCTGATGTCGCGGTTACATCGACTTGAGGATGCTATTAACAAACGTGTGAGTTAGTCTGGCAACACACTAACACTTATATTTACTTGCTTTTTACGCGCTAATGTGTTGGCAGCCTAATATTATGAAAAATACGTGTCGTGTACGAAATTGCAAATTTACAAATATACTTAGTTGTATCAAAAGATTTTTACAATAATTTACTTAAAACTATACGAAAAGTTGCGACTGTTTAGTAAAAGGGTATAAATTTAATGTAGAGAAAATTATGAAAAAACGTTCGTTTTATGTGACGCGGTGACGACGCCCGCACTCACATACGTTAGGGCCCATCATCTCGGTGATTTCGTATTTAAACACACTGAAACTGATCCGACTTAGCAAATGGAAGATGCTAAAATCAATTACTATATATATTCACAATACACCGGCCAATAATACTAGATGTCCTTGAATTTATTTATTTGTAGGACACCTCATAATCACATCAACTAAAACATGCTCACTGCTCAAGATATACCTTCCCTGTAGATTTAACAGCTTTCATCTGTAACGTTTGAAGGCCATATAATTGGTAGGAAATCGTCAAGATGCTGAGCCGGCGTGTGTGGTCGGGCGGGCGGTGTCGGCGCGGCGCAGTCCCGCGCACTCGCGCCAGCACTCGCGCCAGCACTCGCGCGTGACGTCACTTGACTAGCTCCTTACATGAACATATACATCGAGCCTAACTTACACACTACGTACAAAATTACACGTCGCCGCCCGCCTTACTTTACAGCGACACTTTGCATCTATTAGCAACAGTTTGACCTAAATATTTAAAAAACATGCTGGTATTTTTTTTACAAACGATCAATGACTTTAGCGCTTTATCAAATTTTCGACTTTGAAACATACTTGTATTTTAATGATTCATGTCGAAAATAGTACCATGTACATACAAACATGAAACAGAGATATTCCTACTTAGGTCAAAAAGTGCTAATGAATTCAAAGTCATACCTACTGTAGATAGTTTCATCATTTCCGACATTTACACAAATTAGGGATATCGAATAAAAAAAATACAGAATCAAACACTCAGTAAAATTAGTCTTGTTTCTAGTAGTTATAGAAAACTAATAGTTAGTTGAGCGACGTAGGCCGAGTCTTAAGGAATACAGTCACTTGAGCGAGTTATAAGTCCTGTACACTTTGTAAAAAGTATGTAAAAAGCGTTGTTAAGTACACCACATACTACAGCGTAGCATATCAATCAAATAGTTCATCCATTTTGTAATTATACTTCCCAAAATATTAATAGTACCTATGAGCTTTAGACAGAGATCTCTTTAATGTATGTATATATAAATTTGACCTAGCGCAAGACTTTAGCCAATAAAGCTACATTACATTAAAATGACAAAGGTCAGCTTACATAAATGCGCTAAAGAATAAAGTAGATTCCCCTCATTTATAAAAAAAAAACTCGGAAAAGTATTCAAAAACAAATCCCAACTTTTTTAAATAGTTCTTTTTGAGTTTTCTATCAAGAAGTCACCTGTATATAAGACAGAGACATACAATTGTTAAATGATAATATTATAGAATTTCCGATTTCGTGTTTGTATACATACACTCAAGATACAACAGATATTGTTAACAGGTATGTTACTTATGTAATTTCTTCCCCGATGCTAGAATGTTCAAGTAGTTTTGTACTAATTTCAAATATATATATTTTCACTAACTAATCGGTTTTCCGTCACACCCAGTTATGTATTGTTACGCTGCAATGCGCAAGAACCTTTAGCAATAACGTATCAGTCAAAATAATTAGAAAAATCTATACTTAAGCTAGAAGTAATGTCTAAACTAAAACTACTTTATACACGTAATATAACTAACACATAAGATCACAATGTACATGTTATAATAGATTTTTATTTAATTTTCTAACAGTTGTGAAATATTCTGACCAAAAGTGCATCGGCATCGTAGAAGGACCGACAATTTTTTTCCTATTTAAGATTATTAGAAAAAAATCTTAAATTTTATATAATATATTCATCTCGTGTTGTTAGAAAGCTCAATAAAAACGAACTATAAAGTTACAGGAAAAGGCAGTGACAAACTATACGTTTGAAAATTATATTTTTTTAATACATTTTGTAATTAAACTTATTTTAGTTAAAATTAAGTCTGATGGCACACGACGCAGAGGACGCAGTTGAATGTTTAGTTATTTTTCCCTTATACATATAAATATTTACTAAATTATAAAAAAATGTATAATTAATTACGCTATAGCTACAAATTGTTTAAATAAAGTTTGTGTATATTTTGTTCATAGAAAGTTCGCCATCTATGTTACAAAATATGTAATAAAAGTATCTAAAATAATAAAGCTGCTAAAATGTCACAATTTGTCTATAAACATTATCGTTTCGATTTATTTAAAATTTCGTACAATTGAAAGAAGAAATAGTGTTACAAAATTCGTGTAGTGTTACGTTGCGTTGTCTGTGGGCGTTATGTTATTTAATAATCTATGTAAAGTCGTAATGTAATCACGGAATGTAAATTGTCAGCAATTCGTCGCTTTGGTACGATCTAGTTCATGTAAATCAGTGATATCCTTGTAATACATTTCCGATTTCCTAGCCTTTACAAATTCATTAGCGGATTAAAATCAGTATAAACATAGATTTATTGTAAATTTACGAAGATTTCGAGTTGTCTATAAGTCCGCTATTCCCACTTTGTCACTTCATTCGAATCACTTCATTAGTCCATATTGATTCATACACTGTCTCCAAGCGGTATATCTCCTCCAATTTCCATTAGACCTCTCTATAAATCTATGAGCAGTGTACAAAGAGATTGATGATCACTAGCAGTGGAACTGCTGCTGCGTGATGGCGGAGAGGTCCTTCATGAGTCCCTCGAGGTTCTGCATCTCGCGCTGGAGGCGCTCGGTGGAGCGCGACGGCGTCAGCGGCTCCAGCTCCTCGGCGCAGTGCGGCACGCCGCCGCCTGCACGCACCACAACACATTGCTATTACTGGTCATTACTATGACTGAGTACAGTTGACTGATCTAAATAAAAGCTACTTTTTACATAATTCTGTATCCAAATTGATTTTCTGTCACAAAAGCTACGTGAATGTGTCTCAGTCAAGAGCAGATCCAGGGGCGGGGGTCATAGAGGTAATGACCCCCTCCTGGGCTGGGACCAGAAAATAGTCCTTTTAATTAGAAATATCGAATTGGGAGTCTATTATGAATAGATATCTGACCCCCCTGTAACGATGGCCCCAATCAGTGACGTGTTACTAGGTTACCTCTGGGGCTCAAAAAGTTTGGAAGTTAAAACTTGTAAGATTTTATTCGATTGGCTAGATATATACTGTGATCCTATCGTATCGTAAAAAGTAGTTTTATTTCGCTGTACTTGCTAGTGCGCATCACTGGTAGTAAAGCTGTATGCTCACCGAGCTGCAGCCGGTTGGGGATGTGTCCGGGGGAGGAGCCGGCGCTCTTCTTGTAGGGCGACGTCTCCCTCACGCTGCCTGCTGTCACACACAAACATTATCATCTACAAACCTGCGATTTAGTCCACATAGAATTAATCATAGATAGTTTGTATTTTTTTCAATAAGCCTCTTTATTTTAAAATTAATATTAAAAACTCGTCGTCTGTTTCTACTGAAATAGAAAATTGTTCGCATTATACTGGTATGGGTCGAAAATGGTGTTTGTTTTGTTAGCAGATAATGATAGAATTGTACCTCTAGAGTGTGAGTGCGTGGGCGTGGAGTGGTCGCTGGCGTTGTCGCTTAGCGAGAAGCTGTGCAGCGGCGCCGGCAGCCCCGCGTGCCCCGCCAGCCCGGCGTGCCCCGCGTGGGGCGCGTGCCCCGGGTGGGGCGGCAGGCCGCGGCGCTGCAGCGAGCCGCCCGCGCTGCCCCCACCGCCACCCACCCCCGCGCCGCCGCCCGCCTCGCTGCTTAACGAGTCGCGACTGGGAACGTATGGAATATTAGCTATCACGAACGATAGAATACATCAGCTTTGTATAAAATAATTCAAATGCTACTCAATTTTACGTCATGTTATGAAATCAATCAAACAATCCAAACTGCATTGAAAAAGTTTATTAATTTTCGCTCTAAACTTTTTTTAGCAATGGAATCAATGATAGTAACGAGACGAAAATGCACAGATAATTATGGTACAAACAACGAGTAATTAAATATACGATTGTCAATATAAAAAATATTTTTTGCTTTTTTCATACAATACACTATTAATTGAGTTTGATACTTATTCCGTTGTGATTTAGACCTATAAATATTAAAAAAGTATACTGTAAGCAGCAATGACTCACTGCGTGTAGTGTCCCAGCGGCTCGTAGGCGACGTAGTGGCCCCGCTCGCGCGCCGCCGACGCGTAGATGTCGCCGCCCGGCCCCACCGCCCCGCCCGGCCCCACCGCCCCGCCCGGCCCCACGGCCCCCACCGGCCCCATCGGCCCCATCGGGCCCGCGGAACACGCCGCGCCTAGCGGACACGTGCCTGACCCACCTGCGCGACAGCACATTATTGCAAATTCCTGTGCTGAATGCTTTGTAATATATCAGTAAAAATATGTTATTTTTGTTTCTATTTTATGCTTAAGTAGGTTAAAAATGAAATAAATTAGAAACACATAATTATTATTCGAAATATTTACAAATACTAAGTAATAGGATAGTAGGGGTGTATAAAACAGTAAATAATGAGAGCTTGTATAATGTTGGTAGAGATAAGTGTCAGATAACGTACAGTGCGCGGGCGGCGGGTGCGGCGGGTGCAGCGGCGCCAGCGACGCCAGCGAGGCCTGCGGCGAGCCCAGCGGCGCCACGCCCGCCAGCAGCGGCGTGCTCTGTGCCCACACCGACTCCGTTATTATACTACATACTACTTTATTCAACATATACGACATTACATTTAAATCAGCCTGTATATCAATAAAAAAAGTAAAATAATAATAATATTATAAATAATATTTACTACATACAAAATCCGGTATGATCGCATTTCGATGTTGAAAAAACTGTTCAGGACCAATATTTTGATAATTTTTACAATTAAAGAATGTTTTTTTTTTACTTTGTATAATGAGTAAGTAACTTTCTGGTGTTAGTTATATGATCTCAGCAGTATAGTACAGGTTCCAGCGTCCAACATCTAGGCAAGTACAGTTAGTAAGTGAGTGAGTGTACGTACTCGTACCTGGTCGGAGTGCGGCATGCGCGCGTGCGCTCGCCGGTCGCACGTGGCCGCGCAGCCCACGCCGCCCACGCCCACGCCCACACCCATGCCCGTCATCGCTGAGGAGAACACTTACATGTTGTACAGACATACATATACACACACTCAAAAATTATTACGTTAAAGAAAATACTTTCTGCCAATACATTTTGTATTAGACCGCATATTGTTAGATCAAGGGCGTATATTAGGGATTAGGTTTATATTCAACTAATAGTCTTAATCTAGGAGGAGACATGCAATATCGAGATGACAAAATAAAAATGATATAAAAAGCGTTGAAAGGTAATGCGTGTGTGTGTCCTCACGTTTGCAGACGTAGTCGTCGCAGCGCTCGCAGCGGCGGCACAGGTCGGCGGGCGAGGCGCGCAGCACGGCCGTGTCGTCGCTGCCCGCCGCCGACGCCGAGCGGGACTCTGGCGCCGCCACGCAACCGACATCAGCGCAAATTAAAATAACGCCGGGGGAGGGGAGACTCCGTTCACTTATTGTGGTACTTGACATTTATGAAAAGGCTTCTGTCGAGTATAGCCGACAAATGAAAACGAGCTTCTTCGGTCGTCGTCTCCTGCCGACGGTGGCGTTTTTAATTGTCGGCTATACTCGACACGGGTTGCCGAAGTATATTTTTACTAGATACCAAAATAAGTCAACGTAGCTATGGGTACAAATTATAGAGGTAAAATAAATTTAAATAAAAATGAGAATAATAATAATGGTTGTGTAACAACAAATGTCCAATACTACCAGTACGTGAGTGAGCGGTGTTGGTCTCCACGCCGCCGGGCGACAGAGCTAGCATGTGGGGGCGGGACTCACCGACGTATGTGGGCACGTGGTGGCGGCGGTCCAGCGTGGCGGGCGGGGGGCGGCGCGCCGGCTCGTACTCGGCGGGCGGCGCGCGCGCCAGCGTCAGCGTCGACGACATCAGGGCGCCCTCCACGCTGCCCGCAGATACTGCACCACAACACGCTTATTACATTATTGTAACCATTACTTCAGGATTATCGTCATAAAAAGCAAAAAAAAAACTTAAGTAATACCCCTTATTTACACAAAAAATATCCATAAACAGAATGTTAGTATAGTGTGCAACAGAATATAAATAGTTGTGTGATACAGATAGTGGTCGTACTCTTACTAGCAGAGCTGTGCAGACTCTTGTCCATGTGCTTGAGCTCCATCTGGTCGTGGTGGATCCACAGGTCTGGCGGCTTGATGCCCGCAGACGCGGACGATTTCTGGTACGTACTATAAACAATACTCTCGATATTAAGTGTCCAAATAAATTGGCCAAAAATAAGTCCCTTGAAGAACGCCTAATCAAATTGAACAATTTTTTTATGTAGAAGCACATATTTTATTTATGTTTATGAATACTACATATAACTTAATTATTAAAAATACTATTTATTTTCATTGGTTATGAAGGTTACAAAAAAAAAACGTGTTTATTGAGGAAACAAGAGTACTCTACATAGTCAAAGGCTTAGCAAAAGTTCAGAATCATTTAGCTTGACCGGTATATGAAATTATGTATATGTAATTGGAAACCGAATATTAACTGAATAATTGTGAAGTGTCCACAATAATATACCTGGTATCAGGCGACAGCGGCGGCTGCGATCTCCTGCAGCACAGTGACAGCGCCAGCGCGGCCGCTAGTGCCAGCACAGCACAGGCACCGCCCGCGCTCGCCCACAGCCATGCTGACGTCGCGCTGGCTAAGCCGCCGCCTTCACCTGACTCTGTACAAACATGTACAGGGACGTTGAGGAATGACTTAACACATCATTTATGTGTCTCTTCTCTGACTACCACAATTTAACAGTAATGGCGATAAGAAAAGGATGAGATGAAATTTTACATAAGTTGCATTAGTCATAAATTGTAATTTCATTCATACTATCATTGTAAAAGAGGCCAATAATTAACTTGTTATTTTCATTTAAATTGCAAGCTAGCCTGCTTCTTCGAACCGTGCAACTCGTTTTGACAATTCAAAGGTATCTGCATATTGGTCTAATTTAAATAAAATATTGACCTGGTGGTCGCCAAGGGCCTGGAGGCCTGGTGTGTTCGGTTTACTGTCTTTCGTAAGTATGTTGATGGCTAAAGAATCGGGTCGTTAACTTGTTTGGCATTTGGTTAAACGATTGTATAACAGAGAGTGGTGCTTCACCCATGGCGGTGGTGTAGGTGACGGGCGCGCAGAAGGGCCCGAGCCCCTTGGCGTTGCGCGCCTGCAGCTTGAACAGGTACGTCGTGCGCGCGCGCAGCCGCTCCACCCGCGCGCGCGTGCGCTCGCCCAGCGCCGCCACCGCCGTCCACTCCTCGCCGCCCGACCCCGCAGCCCCCGCCCCGCCAGCCCCGCCCCGCGCCACCGCGTACATTATCACGTAGCCTGTGTAGTGGTAGTGAATAATATTATAGGTTAGAATTGATGCAGGTTACGCTGTTGGTGCGGTTAATGTACTGATTGAGTGATTTAAGAAAAAAGAAGAGTGAGGTTGTAAGGTTTGCTGATAGTTATTCTGCCACATTGCACAATACAGATATGTATATGAAAATAAAAATATCCATCTGGGATACCCGCCTCCAGCGTCGTGTTCCACACCAGCGTCGAGCACGCCGACTGACGTAAGTATATAGGACAGTGAGGACATACCGGTGATGACCCCGTTGGGCTTGGCGGGCGGCTGCCAGGTGAGGTCGACGGCGCGCGCGGGCGAGGCGGGCGGCGGCGCGGGCGCGGCGCGCAGCTCGCGCGGGGCGGCCGCCGGCGCCGCCTCCAGCGTCGTGTTCCACACCAGCATCGACCACGCCGACTCGCGACCGCCTACACACACACAGCCATACAATACGTCATTATAACAAATGTGCCGTATATAACTTTAGCCAACTAACCGATGAGTCAACTAGTCTGTACGAAGCGCCATTATTGATTAAAAGCACAGGAATACAGTGACGTATAACGTCATCCGTGTACCCGTTTTGACGACGGATGAAGATCATGTGGCGATTACGGGGCATTCAATGCAAGAACTATACCTGATAGGTCACATACATGACTTTTCTCATCAGCTAACAGGATGTACAGTTTTCTCAACTATAGATCTTGTAAAGGCGTATAATCAGATACGTGTTAAGCTCGACGACATTCCTAAAACAGCGTTAATTGCACCCTTCGGACTATTCGAGTTTTCTTTTATGACCTCTGGGTTGTGAAATGCAGCTCAAATCTTTCAAAGGTTCATTGATAAAGTTTTATTAGGACTCCAATTCTGCTATGGCTACATAGACGACATAATAATATTGTCAGCAGGTCCTGAAAAACATTAAGAGCACCTATGCATACTGATCAAGCGCCTTTACGATCTGTTCTTTTTCAAAAGATGCTCTTATATATTATATTTATTTGGATGAAAATATATATGACACATGGTGACCTATTGAATAATTTACCTTTGATGAGCTTGACGGCGAACTCGTATTGCGTGTAGGGGCGCAGCTCGTCCAGCATGCAGTTGAGGTCGGTGGCGTTGAAGTACCGCGGCCGCGCGCCCGCGCTCGCCCACCGCACCACGTAGCGCCGCCCGTCCGTCGCCGTCTGCACGCACATACACACACATACATACAATACGGCCTGCGATAAATGCGAATATAATATGTCTTTCTGTCTATTACTTCTTCACGCTTTATCCGCTGAACCGATTTAGATGAAATTTAGTATCGAAATATTTAGGTATGAGGATTTTTTCCCCGAAATCTTCCCCTAAAATAAAAGGATGAAGAGTTGGGTGGAAATAAATATGCGAAATCGATAATTTCTGTGAGAGTGTAGAAATTAATAAGCAGAATGGATAAAATACGAATTCTACGCCGACGAAGTCGTTGGCAAAAGCTAGTTGGTACATAAAGGTACCTGTCCTTTAGGCAGCGTGGGGTCCGTCCAGTACACGACGGCTGTGGTGCCGCTGAGCATGATGACCTTGACCCCGACGGGCGGTATGAGCGGCGGCGGCTCCTCGGCGTCGTCCTCGTCCTCGTCCTCGTCGTCGGCCGGCTCGTCCTCGTCATCGGCGGGCGGCTTGGTGCGCACCGTGGCGTACACGGCCGGGCCCAGCCCGCGCGAGTTGCTAGCGCGGAGAGAGATCACATACTCCGAATTCGATTCTGAAATAATTTTAATATCTTAGTCTCTTTCGAGAGGTACGGCATAGCGAAATTTCTCGCGCATATTGAGCTGCCGAACTGAGGCGACCCGTAAGATTGTTTGCCTCTCATCGAGATAAAAAAAAAAATGTGAACTAGTAGTACGCACCGAGTCCCCGGATGACGTGCGAGTGCAGGTGCGCGGGCAGCTCGCGCGCCGCGTCGTCGGGCACGCCCAGCCCCCAGCCCAGCACGTAGCCGCGCACCAGCACGCCGCCCTCCTCCTCCCCCCACCACACCGAGATCCAGTCCCGCCCGGCGCGCGCTGCACACACCCGTTACACGTTACATACACGACAATACCTACCTACAGGTACATAATATTACAATCGTGTTTTATACAATATATTATAGGTACTGTCTCACTGTTGGACACAGGTCTTCTGAAGAAAGAGATTAGGTTAGACGCCTAAGCGCATAGAAGACGAACAAATAAGCATGTATCCGTATATGATAGTGTATGTGTGTGTGTGTGCGTAGTTGTGTGTGTGGTGGTTATCTCTATCTCTCTCTCTCTCTATGTGTGTGTGTGTGTGTATCGTACTGGTGAGCGGCGGCGGCATGGGCGGCACGCGCGCCTCGTCAAGCTGCTGCTGCTGCGTGCTGGCCGACACCCACTCGCTGAACGGACCCGAGCCGTTTGCGTTGATTGCACACACGCGGATCTGTAACACACATGCACAACGTAACCAATATAACTCGTCGAATCAGAGGGTAAAGAGGTTGGGGGGAAATGTTTAGTAGAACCACGTGTGGTTCACTTTACTTTCACTAGCCACCTAAGATGTAAGGGGAAAATCGTTATGTACTCGCACCTGGTAAGTAGTAGCAGTGTCGAGTCCTCTCAGTTCGGCCCTCCTCTGGTCGGCGGGCGTGGTGAGCGAGTCGGCCTTGCGGCGCGGCGCGGGCGGGGCGGCGGGCGCGGCGGCGGAGGGGGGCGCGCTCGGTACCGCGCGGTACCGCACCTTGTAGCCCGTCAGCGCGCCGCGGTGCGTGCGCCCCGCCGGCGCCTCCCAGCGGACCAGGATCGACTGCCAGGTCACACAGTACTTTAGTATTTGAACCAGTGTTCGTCTATTCATTGACAGGAGACATCATACAATGCTGAAAGGAATGGATGACGAACTCCGGCAGAACGCTGTGTGGTGCAGTTCTGTCAGGTGTCAGTACGCCGACGTGACACGGGTGTGAGTACTGACCGTGGCGCTGGTGGCGAGCGCGGTGACGTTGGCGGGCGGCGCGGCGGGCGCGTCGCTGGGCGTGCGCAGGCGCAGCGAGGCGGGCGCGCCGCCGGCGGCCGCCACGCGCACCACGTACGCCGAGGCCGCCCGCAGGCCGCTCAGCGTGCTGCTGATGCTGCTCGCGCCGGCCTCCGCCTCCACCCACTGGAACTGCTCGCGACCGCTTTCCTCCTGACAATTATAATAATTATCTGACAAAATCTGCTGGAGGTAATGTATCAGAGAAGTTATAGACACTGTCGCAACATATGTTCTGTCGTACCTCGGCGTAATGTATAGAGTACTTGGTGGGCGGCGGCGAGGCGGTGGGCGGCGCCCACACAAGCCGCAGCGCGTGCGGACCCACGCTATCGCCGCGCAACCCAAGCGGCGGCCCGTATGTCACCTCCTCATCCGAGGTGCGCACTTCTATCATCTGAAAACAATTTACTTCATTGAAAGAAGCCAGCATGTAGTCGCTACAAAATCCACCTCTACTAGACGCTCGGCTTCGTAGTTTTTCTTTCCTCACAAGTTTACCTGAATAGTGCTAATTTCTAAATTGGAAATGCTAAACAACACACCAAATTTCATTAGACAATAAACAACTGACTTAGTTTAGTTGACAAGTGGCACAACAGTCGAGAAACACTGGCATAACAGTTAAGAGACAGTGGTACAACAGTTGCAAGACAGTAGTGCAACTGGCACAATTTGTGTTTTATGATTAGGCCTTAAGTTTTTCCTTATTTTTAATGAGTATTTTATATTTAATGCAAGTTTTATGTGAGTCTTACAAATAGTCGTAACAATGTTTAGTTAATTGGCTATACTTGGAAAATATTTGCAATTGCTCTGAACTTACGTCGGTGGGCGGCGAGGTGCCGTGCTCGGTATAGGCGAGTACCGCGAACTCGTACGTAGTGTTGGGCTGTAAGGAGGCCACGTTCATCTCGTGGCGGGACGGGCCTCCGCGCGACACCCGCTCCCTACAACGGTACGAGTGACGTGAGAGCTACAGTGCTGCAGCGCATTATGGTATCTAACACGCCTATTACAAGTATGTGAAAAGTGGTGCAAAAGGATTTTTGGATGAATTGATACAAATATAGTAGTACAGTAAAGGAGAACATAACCCATTTATACAAATTATGTGTCGTGTTCACTCACCTCTCGCTGCCCTTGACTTTGTATATGACGGCATAGCCGGTGATCTCCTCGCTCTTGTGCTGCGGCTCCTCCCAGCTGAGCGTCACGAAGCGGTGCTTGACGATGACGGCGCGCAGCGAGCGCGGCGCGGACACGACGCTGGCGTTGCCCGAGCGCAGCTGGTCCAGGTCCAACTCTTCGGCCGCATGCAAAGAATCGTCCACATCACTATCGTATTGATCCTCGTACTCGAGATCCGGACCTGAAGTGTACGCTGATGAGGTCTCCCCCAAAAAGTCGGGGTCGTCCGGCGTGGGGTCTACTGTGTGATCTTGGTCGGTGGAGACTAAACTCGTAAATATATCGAGAGTCGAGTTCGGAGGAGGCGCGTCGATAGTGATGTTGGTGATGTCTGGAAATAATGGGGTTAGGCAAAACTGAATTGAAAAAAAAAACAAAACCAAAAAAAGTAAACGAAGTAATGACAAACATAATTAAATACAAAAGAAACATGAAGAAATAAAAAATTAAAAACGAAATAAATGAAAAAGCACAGCATCATGCAAATCCTTCGATTCTTTTCAGAGAAACCCCTTTTTTTACCACGTCCATTTAATTATTTTCCAAAGTGTATGCAGTGTTAAGTTACCGTCGTCGGGCGGCAGCACGATGAGGCGCACGGCGGCGAGCGCGGAGCCGGCCGGCGAGGTGGCGCTGCACTGGAACATGCCCGCGTCCACGCGCAGCACGCCCTGGATGCGCAGCGACGTGCTGCAACACACACACACGCGCGCGCGACATTAAGTTGCGACACAGTTGCACCATTGTGGCGACACAGTTGAGCGATTGTTAACAACTTTTTTTTATCATCAAATTATATAGAGCAAGCAATTGAACACTCACTCAAAAAGATAATTGATAATTTTAGCACGGTGTCATAATCATTTGAAATTAAATCACAAAGGTCATGGTCAAGAAACTCAATATTTTGGAAAATATGTGTAGTTTAGTGTCGGTACCCGTCGACGAGCGCGATGTCGTGGTTGTTGGGCGTGAGCGGGTCGCCGTCCTTGAGCCACAGCACGGCGGGCGGCGGGCGGCCGCGCACGTCGCAGCGCAGCGTGACGTCACCGCGCGCGCGCGCCCGCACGGCGCCGCTCGGCACCGACACGCGCGGCGCCGTGAGCACGTGCAGCTGCGTGGTGTGGTCGGCGGAGTCCAGCCGGTTGTGCGCGCGGCACGTGTAGGCGCCGGCGTCCAGCGCGCGCGCCGACTGCACGCGCAGCGACCCCGACCCCACCAGGTAGAACCGCGAGTCCAGGTCGCTACACACAAACACATATAGCTTTATAAGCGGGACCACTAACTATTTCAACTCATAAAGAAGTAAAAAAACCTTAAAAAACTTCAATTACATGACAATTTGATCCATAAAATCGTTTCTTTTCAATTACCTAATTTCAACACGGTCAAACTTAGTCCATAGTTCATGGCGAGATGGACAAAATGTTATCGTACCTGAGATCGATGGCGGCGCCGTTGTTGAGCCACGTCATCTCCGGCTTGGGGTTGCCGACCGCGGCGCAGTCAAACGTCACGGACGCACCTTTGTACACGTTCATTGATTACATCATTAAAACAAATACAGTAATATTTTCGGCAGTTTATATCGTATCTAGCATGATTTTGACAGGTGTCAAAAGTAGCGTATTTTTAATGTGGTGTATGTAGTGTACCTTCCATGACGGTGACGGGCTGCGGCGTAGCGATGAACCGCGGCGCCGACTCCGCGCTGGCGGGCTCGGCGCTCACGCGGAGCTCCGTCTCCTCGCTCGTCCTGACAGCCGTATAGTGTGCGTTAGTAATATCGATGTAGTCTTAGGACGAGTTGATTTTAGCCCCTACTCAAACATGGTTTTGATCACATGTACAGGCTATTGAGGCAAATGGTTTGTGTACAGACACACTTATACACCATTTATAAGACAATGGTAATTTTTTTTTTTTCAAATATTATTATATTATTTAAACATTGTTTAACCATTGACTCGATACGAAAAAGAAATTATTTTCGAAAAATCTTGGCTATTGCCGTGCAGTGTGTGATGTGTGTGTGTGTGTGTGTGTGTGTGTAGTATGTGTGTGTGTATGGTGTATATGTGCGTGTGTAGAGTGTGTATATGTGTGTGTATGGTGTGTGTGTGGTGTGTGTGTGTGTGGTGTGTGTGTGTGTGTGTCTGTGTGTGTGTATGGTGTGTGTGGTGTGTGTGTGGTGTGTGTGTGTGTGTCTGTGTGTGTGTATGGTGTGTGTGTGGTGTGTGTGTGGTGTGCGTGGGTGTGTGTGTGTGTGTGCGTGTGTATGGTGTGTGTAGCGGGTGTATGATGTGTGTGTGGGGGGTATACTTGTAGACGTGCGGGTGGTGCAGCAGCGCGACGCGGCAGGCGTAGGCGGCGGCGTCGTGCGGCCGCAGCGGCTCGATCTCCAGCGCGCCGCTCGGCGTCAGCGACATGCGCGCGCTGTCCACGCGCAGCGGGGAGCCGTTCTTCAGCCACGTCACCTGCACACACGTTACATTACACGAGTGCCGACACTCGGGATAGTGGGGGTCTCTCATGTGATAATAAGGCCTTATAGGAGATGTGCTGGGACGCTGAAAAGTTATTTCTATGACTATGCTTGACTTATTTCGAGTTCTTACGAGATGTAAGAACTCGAAATAAGTCAAGCGCTGTTTACGAAAAGAACACGCAACATCGTCACAAAACTCAAAACTTTATTTGAATTAGAGGTTGAATAAAAACAATGAATTCTATCGAAAAACGAGATATCCCTTTTCGAGAAGAAACGTGATTTTAACTGTTATACTAAACACATCTGAAGGTACGTACGTTGAGCTTGAGCAGCGGCGGCGCGTGTGCGGGGCGCGCGGCGGCGGCGGCGCCGTACACGCGGCGGTCGCGCGGCGCCGCCACCTGCAGCGCGCGCCGCGCCGGCGCCGCCACGCCGCACGCCAGCAGCGCCGCGCCGCCCGCGCCGCCCAGCACCGAGCGCCCGCCGCCCGACACCGCCGGCACCTC
Source organism: Craniophora ligustri (assembly GCA_905163465.1). Lineage (NCBI taxonomy): Eukaryota > Metazoa > Arthropoda > Insecta > Lepidoptera > Noctuidae > Craniophora > Craniophora ligustri. The sequence goes on from LR990982.1 coordinate 112,842, forward strand.
TACACAACACGCACAACACGCACATTATAAACAAGTGCATGATGCACCAACTGTAAAAGCATATTTACATTAGGTACCAAACTTATGGCATGAAAGTAGTTTCAAGTTATACAATGCATAAATTATCGTAAAATCGCTGCATGCATTATAAAACTTGACGTTTACGCGTGAAATTGTTGGTGAAATTAATCACGGAACAACTTTTATGCCACTAGTTTCGTTATGTAAATTGGTCTTAAGTGCCTCATTACTTGAAGAAAAAATAGACGGTACAGAGCATAGCGTTGTTAGAAAATAGTAGTTACAATACAAAATGGCGTGTCTATGTTGGCTCACGAGGTATCCCATTGTTCAGAGGCAATTCTGTATATACAATAATATGATAGTTTATTGGAACTGAATCAACATATTGAACATAAACTCCGTAAGATAAAAAAAATATCTAGCAAGATTTGGCCAAAACAAACAAACTAACATTGCAAGTTAAATAAAAACTTTTTCCACATCAAATGCACATTCAAATACGAATCTTACAGTCGTACACACTATGATGCCACTAGTTATCAACCAGTAAGTTATCAAACTTGGTATCCGCACGCGGTTGGCCATATTACTTGTCATTGGAAACCCATATTAGAATCTCATTCTTTTGACGTGCCGGAGCAGTGTCTTGTCGTGACTCTTACTCATATCACTAAACTTATGAAGCAGTCAATAATATTACTGCTCATACGAATAGTAAGCCTCCACCACAAGCCTCCCGCACGATAGCTATTGAGTTGTGTGTCAGCTGAATGTAAGATAGGGAACAATGGCAACAGCACTTCCTCCCCGGCGGCGGGGCGACCTCAGCCGTATTGTGTGTTATCTAATCGACGTCCGGCGCATCTCGCGGTGTGTACTGATGTCTGAGACGGCAAGATGCCCCTCATGTTTGGAGACGAGAGGTTTTGGATACCGTGTAAATAATCGACAAGCATACATATAGTCCGAGCCATTTTTCAATGGCTCGTTAAAGTCCTGCATTTGCTGGGGCTAAAAAAGGTCATCCGAAATTCCCTGTAGTTTTAGTGAAACGAGTTTCACCCTTTCTGCATATGTATGTATATAGAAATCCTGGCTACGCCCTTGTAAAAGTGAAAAAGGAACTCGGGTACATTTATCGAGAACCACAAATAATCCTCCAAAGAGTCCCATTTGGGTCGCGAGCCGCAAGTTGGCTACCCCTGACATATTAGTCACTCATTATCGTGACTAATAATCATAAATGACTCCCTACCTGATGGTAAGCGGCAAGCGGAATATAAACTCCTTACTGCGCCGCAGCAGATTGCAAGGCAATGAAGTGGTATACTCCTCAAGACATACCTACAACAGCTGACAGATTTTATTGCAGTGTATATTATTATATTGTATTGTGACATTTTCTTTTACAGAATCCCTTGTCATGAGCAAAGCGGTTTCGACATATTATAATTACTAACAGCGATCCTACATTTTGTAAATGATTGACAATCTGATTTACCCGTTGTATTATGGTCGTGCAACTTTATGCTTGGGTTTACATTTAAAAGAAACTGTTGTGCAGTTACAAGCAGGAAGTAGGACCGAGCCTTTACTAATATTTGGTTGAATTTTAGAAATGTCTATAACTTGACACAAGGTGTCCTAAGTATCCTTGCTGCTCGTGGAGATGTCGTAACGACAGTGAGTCCTCACCGGCTAGGAAGACGGTGGCGACGCGCGACAGGATGGTGCCGACGCCGTCCGCGGTGGCCACGCACTGGTACTGCCCCGCCAGCGCCGCCGACATCTCCGTGATCGACAGCGAGCCGTTCGGCAGTTGCTTTCTGTAGAAACACAAAAATACAATTTCTTTTTTAAAAGCATTTCTTTTTTAACATGAGATCGGTTTTCGTTTCACCATATTCTCAACTTGATAGTAAGTGACGATGTGGTCTACCGCATAGCACGCTAACCTAGAAGGTACCTATTCAGTCGTGACTTGAAGACCCCCAATTTGTCCTCATTAGAAAATAAAGACTCAAACATACATCACAAATAGCACAATGATTAGAAAAGACGAAGCGAAACGCTTGCGGGTTTCGGGGACTTTTAGCATGAAAAGGTGCCGCTTATCAGTTTGCCTGGTGGTCCGATGGGGAAAAGGTTCTGATGCACATTTTCCGAAATGGATCCGGTAAAAAGCCAACTAGCTGGTCGGCCTTTTGCCCCCTACGACGATATTCCAGCCTTTGAACCCATTCCGAAGTAGACTGACCTGTATTTATCGGTGTCGGTGATGGCGTGGTCCCGGGTGGGCGCGGCGGCGGCGCTGTGCCGCCACGCGAGGCGGGTGGCGCGGCGCGACGCGGCGGCGCACGGCAGCAGCGCCGCGTCGCCCGGCCCCACCACCGCGTCCGACGGCTCCGTCGTGAAGCGCACGCCGAAGTCTGCTGGCTCCTCGCCGCCTGGAAACCAAATTTAACGACTTTATTATATTGTGAGATGAAGGATGAAATAGTGTTTGAAAGTAAACTCTATTATCAGTCATGTCTTTGAAGTCAAATGCGGGACCTTCGACTCACAGCTTAAGTCCAAGATAGATGTACACGGACAGGGGAAATATTGTAGGGAAACCTAAGTGCCTGAGAGGTATTCTCGAAAGGCTGACAGCCGAATCACTTACAAACAAATAAACTCGTGCCCAGCAGAGAGACGGTAATTGGGATGATGAAGTATCCTATATTAAGTAATTCAAGTTACATGTGACATAAAACTGTAGCCGTTACTAAACAAGCTTTCTATTGGCAAGCAGATGGTCACAGCAACAAGACAGCTATCTGATGCTCAAATAACGATAGCGCACGTATAAGGTGACGTGGGTAGGCAGCGACATGCCGCCACGTGTGCGCTGTAACTGTAACTTTCATTTAATACCATTTACAGATTTGGGGCATGTTTCATAAAATACGGAATTTGTGTTTTTTTTCATTTGTTTTGGTTTTAACAATGATATTTAGCATAATAAAGTGGACGGCAAACCGGGAATCAAACATTGTCGAATAAGACTAATCCGTACAACCAATGGAACCTTTCCAATATTATTTTTTTTAAAAACGAGAACAGTTCCTGAACACTTGGTCCTCTATCCGAGGCGCAGCACAAAAGGCATACACGTGCATTATTGTGCGGCGACACTCCACTCGTGTATATATGTATGTATGTTTGTGTAGCCGCATTGTATAATTCAATAAGCATATATACATATATGTTTATGCAAAGGTAACCCCGTTAAAACGCACCAAAACATGTGGAGAACACATATCTAAAGGATAAAGGATTTTTCCAGGATAAATACCTACCAACACAACCTACAGATGTAGGTTGTGTTGGAATAATAACAAACATGGCAAATCGTTTCAAGAGTAATAAAGAAAAGACAAATTTATGAAGATTTCAGACTTTACTCAAAGTGCGATAGAGAATAAAAACAACTCCTCCCGAATCTGAAATCAAACCTAGCATGTAACTGGCACTGGAACAGTGAGACTCTGTTTCGATGTTTCTTAGGAAACTTCGGCGCCAACTAGTAATTAAGACATTGATGCGTAAAAGTGTCCATTAAACGATCTACAGCTATTTCTAAAGAGACTTAACTCTATTAACTCAACAACTAAAGAATAAAACGTACAATTAATGTCTAAAGCATTAACGTTAAAAGGAAATGGCACAGACAACACGAACAGATTACAATGACATCAAACAGATCGATACATCAGTAATCCCGGTTATATCGGCGTCCCATCTGCCGCCCCGCAGTACACGCGGAGCGAATTGTCACCACACACCACAACAGAGAATCATGTACACAGAAAACTGACTCTGAACAATTACAATTGATATGAGACTTAAGAAAGGGAGTTTCTGGGGGTATTTTATTATCGACGTACAAAATGAGCATTTGATGTGCGATTGCAAGCGAGTAATGTTGTTATTTGTAATCTATACTAATACATTTATGTGTAGGCATCATTAGCTGATGATCAGCTCACGTCGCAGCTAATATATATATTTTTTCTTTCATTGAATAATAATAATACATTCGGTACCCGTGCGTGATAAACACAAGCTACATTATATTTTTAAAACTATAAGGGGATATACACCTATATCTTTGCGAAGCGTAGTAATAAACATTCTTTCACTTAGTTGTGTGGTGATTCCGCTTGTTATTTACAACAAGACAGCGCGGTGTCCGCCCGCATGCGCGTACACATCGCCAGTAAATCACCGCTCACTATGTTGGGAGACACAATTAAACCGTGTGCCCTATCGATTGGGTATCGAGGGCACTGTCAAATTCTTTGGCAATATCAGCCCATCCATCTAGCCCGAGAGCGTCCCACATACAAAATCCATAATAAGTAGTTTACTGCGGTGTCCAGTAAGGCGGAGGTACTTCCCCAGTCGGGCAGCTCAATTTGAAGCTATTTGAATTTTTCGCTATGCTCTACCTCCTCTAAGTTCTATATCACTGTGAATTTGCGTAAACTTTAACTTATCAGATAGACCCACACAGTTCAGTATAAGCAGACCATTCTAAACTAATTCCGTACCCGATGACTAACAACTGTCAGTATATAGGTATCAATGGCTCTCAAATAAATACATCTGCCCGCACAGCTCGCCGGACATGCGAGTGACATGTTTACCTCGCGCCGTGTTTATGTTACCACATGTCGGTACTTGACGACGGCGGCTACCGGCGGCCGCGGCTACCTGGGACCACAGCTGTCCTGGCCTTGTTTGTCCGACGGCCGTGTCGTGTTTATAACCGTTTAGATTTAATGTGTGGAAGAATCAATGATAAGCTATTGACCAACAGCAGGCGTGATGGTACGTTATAATGTCGTAGGACATACTCCGATATAACGGGTGAACTCCTTCAAAAATACCAGGTGCGCAGTACTCGTAACCGGCGCGCGTGAATGATAGATCTTGCTATGAATGTGGTAGAAGCAAAAGTATATATATATATAGTATATGCAGGGATCATAGCGCGTGGCGTTCTGTAGCATCTGCCTACTACTGTAGGAAAAAGGCGTGAGTGTAGATATGTATGAATTATTTTGGGGTGGCGACGTCACAGATTATACAAGTAAATAATGCACAGGTAAAGTTCGTACCGCTCGGCCGCCCGGCCGGTCCCGCCGGAGTAGCGGTAAGCGATTGCTGAGTTCTACGCCAGAGTTACTGCATACATAACTAGGAGCATACATTAGAAGGTCTGTTTGGTCGCGCTATCGGTATATCAGTATTTTGACAGAAGTTTGTTGAATTTGATGGATTAATAAATAACTAAATACTGTTGATTCAATATTTTGGATATATCGATTCTTCGTGGACTTAATAATAAATATTAGTATTAAAACGCATTTATGCATTTGATATTGAATTGAATGATGCTAATAACTTGTGTGACGAAGCTGGTTGACACGTATCTAGTTATACTCAAGTAGACTCAAAAATTCATTCTCAGCTGACGTCTACTGTCTAGAAACTTGTAACTACCTAGCTGCCAAACTTCAGCTTCATAATTGCAGAAGTTTTCAAAGTTTCGTCAGCGAAACAGTGAGTGAGTTTATGTTTTTTTATACAAATACATTTACCCGCGAAGTCTGCGTAGAATTAATTTTGTTCAATCCTCTTTTAAGAAATTACCGGTTCCATATTCAAACCTCCACCCCATGTTTCACTATTTGAAACAATTATTTCTGGAACAAAAAGTATCCTATTATATGTCCTTTCATGGGACTTCGGTACGAAGAAGGTTAAATACCACTTGCAGAGATAACACAGGCAGAGATACTCTCGCGTTTTTATAATATTAATTAATTATAGAAATATGGATATGATTATATCGGAGAAGATACCATACATGTTTGTATTCCAACAATTCTAGAAAATTACGTGATTTTTCATACACCTACAATTTAGGTAACAGTACAGAATTAAAGAATTAAGTGTACTCGCGTAGTGTGTGTAAGTGCTAAACACTATTGTGTGACCCGGCACCTCCCCCCCTCTCCCCGGCACGGCCCCACTCGATACAACTCGTGTTTATTACATTCACAACATTCTTTCACTATTCCTATACAAAATGAAAGTCTTAAGAGGCGAGCGACGACAGGCACTGTTTGGTTGAACCAGAGTAAACAATTCCGACTGTATCCTCGGAAGGATTAACAGTGGTCAGACTTAAACTCCGAACTGCTATTGAGAAATTCATAGAAATGACACATTGCCTGAGTTGGAAATCGAATCCGGGACCTGAGGCTCAGCAGTCACACTCGAGACCACTGAAAAAAGCAGACACAATATACCCTTTTCATTTTATCTAGAAACTTTCAAAATGCTTTCGGCCTCTGGGGAATTTTGCCTCACTAAAACCAACCCGATGATCATGAATGGAGAAAACACGAATGGAGATCCCAGATCCTAGTCACAATGTTACAAATCAGAATAAATTAATTTTCCACCATAACGTCGCCAGTCTCCGCCAGCCACTTAACACAGTTTGGACACTAAACTACTAAGCCCTGTGCACTATGTGCCGAGTAGCCAACAGGCGCCCCAACACATGCGCTATCTACATCGGCGGGACGTCGCCGCGACGCAGTGGCGCCACCAGGTCAACTAGTTGCCGGCGAGGGGCGCGACTGAACACGGCCACGGTAGGTTTACACCTATAAATTAAAATTGACCCATATTTAATGTAAAGTCATTAATAAAGCGTAAGTTTTCGCTTAGCAAGTCCCAAATTTATGTTACTAAATCCGGGCCACCTCTAATCAAATGTTTTTATTTCAATTAGGCCAATATACACTAGCTTGTCTCGCGGCTTTGCCTGTATGGTATATTGATAAAAAAATAATTTGTTAATCTAGGTAATAAACTATTTTATGCTAAATTCCATGCAAATCTGTTAAGGGGTTTTAGATGAAGGAGTAACAAACATCCATACAAACTTTCGCATTTATAACATTAGTAGGATTTGAATCGTCACAAACAAGTTACACGGTTGCAAAAGATTTTATGGAGCAAATGCGACTAAAAAAATAAGCTTGTCAATTATTACGATCTACTTTGTAAAGAAACCTCAGGCCCGTAACTCCTTTAAAATAATACATAAACCAGTAGACCTTGAAACTTTGTTAGCAAGTTCCGTTCTTTTGTCACAGCCGACCGAAAAATACGCCAAGATAAATTCCACCCCAACACTTTCAGCTGAAAAGTTGGTAAAGTATGCAAATCAGGCCGCGGCCGCGACCCGCCAGCAATCAATACCGTTCTGTACGGAACCACCCGAGTTGACCGCACTTGTGAAGTTGGGCGATAAAAGTAATTGAGCTGCTCCTTCATCACACGGCTGTAGTTCGGTAGCAGACGGGACACAGAGGAGCGACAGAAATGTGTTCCAAGTCTTGTTACTAGGTTTTGTCGTGCAGTTGACATTGTAATGGTTAAAAGATTATAATTATCGTTTAAAACTGTTTGTATTGAAAAAATATGTCATAGTTAGTGTTAGATATAACGAGCATAGAACCGCATACAAGAGTGATTATGCAGGAAGATCGCATTTAGTAAAACATTTCATTGATTCGGGTAGTTTTTCCGCGTCAATTACATTTATATGTAGTCGTGCTGCAAGTTTACAACATAAGTTTCCGGATATGTGTAATTATAAATATGCAAACATAACCGCCGTAAACATATGTATTATGTGGTACAGGCGAGAGGGAGGTGCAACCTCGTATCTCAATTGTACGGAACACTGCGACAGCGAGGATAAAAATATGCGTGAGCAACTATTCTGCAACACAATTGCAGCTCAAGTCGCCCGTCTGTTGGCACAAGCTAAGCAGCCTTACAATATTTGTAACGGCAGCTTAATGTCGCGCTTTGTAACATTATGATGTATACGAGCCCTCCTCGCCAGCTCGTACTGCAGAGGGTCAGTATCAGGAAACGGCATACAAGTAATATGGGGCATTCGGTAACGTTCCATTCTCCAAATCCGCCACCCAACCTCAGAGCGTACGTATACGACAGATGATCTTAGAGTACCTGCATATATTGTAGACATTGCAGTTTAAAGTTGTATTCGCAAATCAAATTCGTTTCTAAATCATTTGTTAGCTCTTCAATTTGGAAAAAAGGCATCATTGATGATGATTCCTATTCTAATGTTTTTCCTATAATAAAACGTTGGTCCACACTAGAACTTTCTTCTATATCAAACACAAAGAATTAGACCCATAATAAGTGCCTGTAGATGGTACATACATATTATACATGTGTAAATAGCCCTTAGATATGGAAACTGTGTTAAATACTAAATAGGTGCTTGGCCATCTATCAAGACTTTAAAAAGAGGATATCAGAGAGAATTCCCACTCTACAAAAACAAAAATATATTTATCCGCCTGCCAATATTAATAATATACTCACCTAAAACGTGGTCGTAGATTGTATAAGGGGAATCAATGTTAATTCACTTATAGCGGTCCACGCTCAACAACTTTATGTACAGACACCTGAAGCATATCAAAGTCATATTATTTATTCAAAGCAGGCCAAATTTAATTGGCTCTTTTTGAACGTCGACAATAAAGACAGCCTCAAAAAACGCCAGCACTTCACCGCTTCCTAGTGTTTTTGCTGGGAAGAAGAAGCGGCGCAACAAACTCCCCAGCAACACAGTTCTATATAGCAGGTTTTGGTGTGTGTTTGTTTGTGCGTGAAGTGAATCGGATCTTCGGGCGTTCCTGTAAGCATTACGCAAGTTGTTGTGGTTCACAGGAGCCTCGATTACAAATGTGTCGCGGCTCGCGTGTGACGCTCGTTACGTGAGTTGTGTCGTGTCACGTGACAGACAGCTCTAGAAGGAAAGCTTTTACAAGTGTTTGTACTGCGTGCGACAGAGTGGGACTCATTCTATAAGCTGTTTGCCTTCAACAATTCACTATATTGATAATTTGTTATATCTATCATAATTAAAGTATGAATTAAGATAAGAACAGTAACATATGAAATGTATACTGCACTGGGATTTAATGGTACCTAAACAAGTCGAGGGACTTCCCCTTATAATTACAAAAATCTTATAATCTGATTTCTTTCATTTCCGCGAAACAATAGGTAGATATTGAAATAAGCTAAATTAAACAAATTAAAACGTATCACCTCACATAGTTGGATGAAGGTGCGGTAATCATCCGCTAAATCCCACCGATTGAAAGGGTAAAGTACTGTATGTTACTTGACATACCGATTTGGACTTTTTAGGCCCATTTGGCGCCACCCGTGAAACACGTTAAATATTTCTTTCCTGATGTATTTTATTGTATTGGCCTCATCATGTGGGTGGCTAAAAGTAATACCGCTTTCTTTCTTTCTTTCTTACCAATATCATAACAGAACAAGGTAGCAAGCGTGTTTAAGACATACAATTTTGTTCATTCCTGCAAGTTCCAGAAAAATTGCGTGTCATTTTGTATGTGCAAGAAGATACATACTAAAGAGTAAAATTTATTTCTAGTTCAATTTTTCTTTACAATGCTGTTAGTTCTATTAGGCAAGCACAGCTCCGATAGTTGTCAAGTTTGACACGGCGCGCGTCACCCCGCGGCCGGCGGCGCCGCGTCTCCCCGCCGCCTCACAACTTCGCAGACGCCCAACGAGATGGGGTGACGCGGAAATTAGCGCACTTTTGTGTAAAACTTATACGTTCTCGCTTCTTATTCATGGCAAAAAGTAGGGGGAGATTTTGACGCGGTATTACGCAGTGGTGGAAAGGTTAGGCAGCGTTATGGCAAAATGGTTAGACTTGAAGACTTTCCTTCTGTAGAACAGTGTTTATATTGTTAGTCAGTATAGTATATGATTTTCTTAAAAAATAATATAGTCGAATATACTATTTATTTATGAATTTAGTGAAATCTTTGATATTATCATTGAAGCCTTGAAGGTATGAGCATTGAGCATATTTATCACATGCTCAAATGAAGAAAATAAAACAATCGTGAGGAAATCTACATGTCTGATTTTTTTTCGAAGCATGTAAAGTCTTCCAACCCACACAAGACTGCCCAACAGTGGGACACTAAATTATAAAGCAATTAGCTGTCTTTGTTAAAGCAATTAAAGTCTTGCATGGCGGCCAACAGGAACTTTATGTAATATTAGTTAAGCAACTTGGAGAACCTTCAACTTATCTAAACCGGCGGCGCTGTGATTATCTGTGAGTTGTACGACAAGTGCTCGGGACACGAGAACCTATTGATAACATTGTTAGCGACGAAGTATTTCAGCTAATTGATGAGTAGGAAACCTAATCTTGTTTCGTAGGAGATGGGTTGCCGTTAAATTGAACAGTTTCCGAAAAACGTAAAAAAAATATATGGAAAATTTCACAAAAACTGTTAAGAGGACTTTTTACCATTTACTCTTTTTTTTTTCATTTACTGTCTATTGGGGAAAAGTCTCATCTCATTGTGAGAGAGATTAGGCTGTAGTCCACCACGCTAGCATAATTCGAGTTGGCAGACTTCAATATGCAATCTCTCAGGAATGCTGGTTTGCTCACGATGTGAGCTTCGAAACGTCAATGGTGTTGACTTCACAGTCCGCTTGTACTTTTAAAGTATTCAAAATAAGGATGTCCTTAACTATTAGTTCTGCTGTCATCTCGTTTCAAAGTAGCATTAGATGACGCTGTTTGTTCGCTAATGTAATAATGGCATTCCCAGATGTTCCTGTCTCTATCGAATTAAGCTTTGGAATTGGCATTAACAAACGTTTTGTGTAATATCAAAGCAATAACAAAGATGGTTATATAACTAGAACACACTGGCGTTGTTTTCGAAAATGCTTTTACATATTCCATGATATAAAACTGCATGTGCAGTATAATGTGGAGCGAGACACAAGACAGCGACACGCGACATAGCGCTTGGAGCGAGTCGCGCGGCGCTGGCAACACGTAGCACGTTGTGTGTAGTTGACAACTGCACTAAAATTGTCTGTGTTAACATTATGCTGATATGGGATCTTTGGTTAAAAGAAACTGCCTCGTTCGTCTAGTGGTCGTTAATGCGACAGCTTATTGGGTTTTTCCAAATTGTGGGTGTATATTACAACACCTCTACGTAAACCTTCGGGCAGGCATGTTGTAGAAGGTACCTAATTGTATTTTACCGATATTTTGGCGAATCTGAGGCCCTATGAGTTGCTGCCATCATGCAACCAGATGTAGTCTGGCTACAGGTAGTAAAAAACTTTAAATTGGGTAAAATTTTAATCGAAAACCTAACATACAACGTCAACAATCATTTCATAAAGGCGCCTCAAGCATTTCCAATAACCCGCTCCGTCCATCGCAAGTCTATTCGCAAGCCGACCTACAAAAAGCCCAATCTGACATAAAAAGAGGCGCAATATCTGTGTCACCGAGCCATCAGTTGTTAACACAAAGGCAGAATGGCTGCGCGCCTTGATCACAAATCACGGTGGAGGAAAAAAGCTAGCTGTCAAACAAAGCGCGCTCTGTGGCCATGATTGAAAAATGGCGGGATGTGGAGCGGCCGGACGGGACGCTGTGCGATGTACCATCGTACTGATTTGAGTGATGGAGATTGCAATACAGGTAGATTGGGAAATTGTAAAATAGGTCACTGGGTTAGCAACCATTTATTTACTATCAATGTGTTCTCGATTTTGTAACCTGTGATGGATATTGCTAATACTTATCTCAAGATTGTTTGCTTTTGGAGCATTACGACTAAACGCCAGGTGATGGAAAGGTGTGAATGAGCGAGGTGTTCCACTGAGGTATTTGAAAAGCGGATCGAATAAAGATACGTTCAGCATAAGAGTGAGAACTGATGGAAATTACTGCGCTTGGTACAGTGGCAAAGCGGTCGGCGTCTGCGTCGCGTGTCACGAATTCGATCCCCGCACGGAGCAAATACATATATCTATGGCTTAAAGGTAGTTAGTTAACTAGTTTTGAGCGTTTGTGCATTGTGTATTGTGTTTATAAATGCACGCACGAGGACAACACAGCAGTGTAGGGCAGCGAAAAAAAACCTTTAGTGAATAGTGTCACAGGTTATTAATAATAATAATAAATCTTTATTTTCAGACCAGAGATCCATAATATAGTAACATCAATACCGGAAAAATGATGATAACCACTGCTGAAACAGTTTTTAACTCCATCTCTCATACACTATGTATGACTGTTATACATTACATTATCAAAAGTAAAGAAATGCGTGATTCCAAGTCAACACCGAACACATTTACAAGTCAAACGTGTAAGTTCAGTGGAAATGCAGCGAGCGATCAATTAAACTTGTGTCAGCACTTCGATTTGGAACTGCGCCGTATTTAGCCGAGTGACTCCTTATTCTTGTAGAGTTCACTCTAACTTGTGTTTATTGTCCGAATAACTAGTTTTACGACTGCTTTATGAGTTTAATGCTCGTAAGCGTTGGACTTGATTTCGATTGGTAGCCCAAGCCAGACCACTAAGAAGTTCTTTGTTTGGATTTAAGTTAGATTTTGTGCGTTTCGTTACCTATATTTGCACTACCAACATGCTTATCATCATCATCTTTATCACATCAGCCAAATGACTTTAACTGACTGACCCGATATATACCTAGAGACCTATTTCCAATAATCTGAAGACAGATAAAGTTATTTTAAATTATAGTTATTTTCCAAAACTGTTACGAAACCTCTACTCTTTAAAAAAACTTTCAAATAAATCTTTGTTTGTGTAATTTTTAAAGAAAACAAAATGAAACAGATCCTACAGACAAAAACTAAAACTTGACGTTTACAGAATAAGGACTTTAAAGTACTAGGGTAAAGAGTAAGCACAGTTGGTCGTGTATTCGCGTCATACGCCGCTGTAATGTACCAGGAGCGCATAGAGTGTGTGAGACTCCGTCACTGGGTTAATGGAGTCACGGTTGTATTAGTTGGATTAGGCGACGTCGGTAGTCGAGTGTCAAAGTTGTGAGTGGTGGAATGGTGAAGTTTGTTTTTACTAGTTTCTTATTCTCTCCGTGTACTAACGCTCTCTGTCGCTGTTAAATAAAAGAATAGTCAGCAAGTGACAATTGTCATTCTAATGAAATACGACTTTAGTGGTATCTCGCTATTTACATTTTTTATGTTTCTTTCTACTCCACTTTGGAACAATACAAGAGTCTTAACTAGGGTTGTAACGGAACTTCGCCTCCGCCTCCGTTACTGCGGAAGTTCCGCAAGAAATCGTACCTTCGCCTCCGCTTCCGCCTCCGCACAATTTTTGCGTAGTTGTAACGGAGTTTTATTTACGTAATCATATAGCAATACCGCGCGAGCGCCGCAATTAAAAATTTAAATTAAAAATAAATTTTAATTTTAATTAAAAATTAAAATTATGGATCCCTTATAAATCGTTTGGAAGGTGATAAAGCCGCAAAACTATTGTTTGTCAAATTTAATTTACCTCTCCTTAATTTTGATTACTAATTTTGATTACAAAAAAGTTAACTTAAAATTTTTACTTTATGTTTTAAATGTTTACTTAAGTGTTAAGTATTTAATATAAAAACTTTTGAACCTTAAATTACTATTTTATTTACATCCACTTTCACCTCCGCCTCCGCCTCCGTTAACCTCCGCATCCGCGGAAGTGAAACTCATCGCCTTCGCATCCGCCTCCGCCTCCGTTAAGAAGGCCTCCGTTACAACCCTAGTCTTAACGTTTCATGAATATTGTAAACAAGCTTAAAACTTTTTGAATATAAATATAAAATAGTACCATCAAAATCTTTAACTTTCAATATCGTTTCATGTACTACACTAACATGTAAAATTGTACACTATACACAAGTAAAATATAACTAGAAAAGCCGTGCGTAAACCGTAAACGTAAATTACGTATATTTACAAAAAACATGATACATGTATACATATAGAGAAATAAACGTAAACCGGTAAGCAGCCGGAGACACCGTAAACAAAAAATAATACTAGACGCGAAAGTAGAACTACAGAAGTTTTTCCGCGCGGTATAATGTCGCGCAGACGTCGCGCCGCCGCGTCGTGCTCCCCGCGGCCCCGTGTCGCTGTCGTCACGTGCCCGTGTCCCGCGCTAACTCGGTTACGTCTCGCGTCGCCGGCGCTACGTCGGCAGGTGTGCGGGATCCGCGCCTCCTTATATACAGGGCTGCTACACTTATTGCATCTATACTCGAAAATCATCCTATGAATTAAGAGATTGTAATAGTAAACTGCAAAAATATAACTAAAAAACTACTACTCTTTACTTTGGTAAACGCTGACAAATAAATAAGAAGCAAGAATGCATCCATATTTTATCAGGAGGATATTAATAGCAAAGGAAAGAGAGGAAGAGGAATATCTAGACGAAGGTTTTTGGATAAATGAAGGAAAAAGTGGGGAAAGGAAAAAATGGGGGAAGGAAAAGGTCGTGTCAAGACTTCAAGAGGTCTAGCAAAAAGCAGAAGATAGAGAACAGCAGCGATTGCTGCACCGACAAGAACTGAACGCTTAAATTATAATAAAATTCTACATCAATTCGCAAATAATGATGTGTGTTAATTAGTACGTGGTTCCGACGAATTTGTACGACACATATATCACACACGTGTAGATAGTAATTTCATTAGTTTCAACATCGGACCCAAAAAACAAGGCAACACAATATCCATCACCCGGTGAAGTAGCACCCCTAAACTTTCACAAATCACAATCGAGTTACACGGGCTCGTCGTACCTGATTCAATGTGATCGAGACTCGCCCCCCTGCCCTCCACCCCGCCGTCCCCTGTACCCCCACCCCCATTAGTAACACGACGCGAGTCGATCACAGGCGATTGTACGTATTTATGAATCACTTTGTATCCCGAGTCCTGAGCGGGTGAGTGATCCGGTCGGTACCCGGGCATATTTCACACGGCCCCGACCATTTACATTTCAATCTCGTCCGGCGGCCGGATAAAAAGCCGTGTTGGCTCCTACGCGAGATGTATGGAGAAGGATAGCCGTTGGAGCTGACCTGGTCAGATAGGATAAACTTTCACATTCAATTTGAAGTTAGACAATATGTCACCTCAGCAGATATAATCTAACTGAATTCGTGCAAGATCGTAACAACAATTTTGTGTGCTATCGTATTTTTTAAATAGATCGTGGTCCTGCGTGAGCCTGATGGTGTGATCAGGGAAGTCAAGGGGCTTGAGATACAGACGCATGTGTGGATCACTGACTTTTAGAAGTTACGTGCGTATTTATGCTTTCGAGGAGATGCGAGGAGACCCAAGCCCAGCAGTGGGACAGTTAATGGGTTGATGGTGATGATGGCCAGCTGTTGAACGCAGTGAGCCTTCTCTTAGAATAAGCCGGATAAAAATATTATCTACTAATGCTACCATAACAACCTCACCCACATTGCGAAGTTCGACTACCGCGCAAGTATCCTCACGATGTTTTCTTTATTCGTTCAAATAAAATTGATTATTTGCATCTGTTTCTAACATTACGTGGCCTATATTCTAATCTGGATCAGTGTGTACAGTCGCAGAGAGCGCTACCAACTCACTTTGACGAAGCTATTAGTGCAGCAGTAATAAGGGATGGCTTCTGTAGTAAGGATCCCGGCAGAAGCAAATGTTTGTGTGACGAGATAAAATGACTCTGGAAGAAATGTCCATCATTTCTTCCAGTAATTTATTTTTTTATTAAGTTGTCATGGATATATTTCAATGTGTGTATTTACCAAAAAAATATCTGTGTAGTGTATCAACCATTTAGTATCAGTAACGCAAGGCTCGTTGCTTAGCTCGGAACTAGCTATGGCGCTGTATAATGTTCTAATCTACATTTTTATATTTTATTTATTAATTTATTTGTTTATTATCAGGCAACTATGGTTCGTAAGTATCCTTACAGGCTAACATAAATAAATATATATATATATAGTAAGTTGGTATACCGCACGAGTGCCGGATATGTAGGGCCGAAGATGTATCAGCGCGGGTCTGACCGTCATTACTTCAGCGATGGAAGGATGTGGGGAAGCGGACCGAATCGATGGCATGCCACCGTATTTGTCACTTTTTTTACTGCTTCCCAAGACACAGGGAGGTTCATGGTTCATATATAGATACTTCTTAGTCATTGCAATAGTTGAAATTTAACTATTCAAGTTCAGTATCATCAAAAAATAAAGAAGATTTCGACGAATTGAGAACCTCCACCTTTTTGAAGTCGGTTAAAAATAACGCAGGTGAATTATTATTTATTTATTTGGTATAAACAAACAGTAACATTATTGAATAATGTTACTGGCGAGGGTACAGCGGATGAAGAAACCGACATCACGAGATAGACTGGACTGGCAGGAGCATTTAATATAGAATCCTGTTATTGAACAGTCGAATGGCGAATCGGTCTTAGGAGAACGGTTGCAGAAAATGGACCTTTTGCATTCGTAAGTCAAAACTACCGACACCATGGTCTAGTACCCACTGGACCTTCATAATTGGATCCTACCTTCTTGATGGGACCCATTTGAACTCTCATCTAGTTACAAAAATATGACCTACAAAACTGTCATCAAAAGATCTGCACAATAGTAATAACATTACTCTCTCTTTTGTGCAGTTGAGTAGCGAGGCGTGTGTCGGTGACCAACTCCCTTACAGAAGTGGTGCGTACAATGTACATATAGACTACACAATGGCATCGTTTAGCCATTACTGGCCGGCCGGCGGAAGCTCGCCGGCGCCGGATATTGGCGGCCGGCCCGGCTGTGACGTCACACTTGTACTATTTCCTACGTACCATTTGCTGTTGTCGTCACGTTTCTGAGTGTTGGGCTTGTTAAACGGTTGAAACATAACTAGGTTGAATGCAACAGGCCTGTAAAGATAACTGTCAGTCAACATTAGTCGATCCATCACCGCTCTCGTCTGGTGACGCGCCTGTCACCGGCCGTCACCTCACGATTGAAAGCCCTTTGAAGTGATATCAACGCCTCCACGTGTCCACATTCAGATCGACCTAAAGAAAGGTCATTCATTGTTCTGCTTTGAAGTGTAAGTTGCCATTGAACTTACTGGGAAAATGATACAACAAAGTACTTTGAAATATGCGAGTGGTTGATAGCAGCTTGGTTACATTTTATTGGTAAAATAATTAATAAATGCGATAGTGTTTCTGTCTGTTACCTCGTCCCGCTTAAACCACTGAACTGATTTAGATGACATTTTGTGTGGAGATATGGGCTGATTTCCGGGACCTCAGAAATCAGCCCTTAAATGGACGAAAAGGGAAATAATAAAATAAATAAGTAGTTTGATAAAAAAGCACATTGGATACAACTACTAATTATACGTAAACGAAGTCGCGAGCAAAAGCTAGTAATCTATAATCCTAATATTACGATTTATTGCTCAGAGGTCGTTCGTTAAAACTTATGAAACCTCTCAAGCATCCTGAAAAACTCAGAATTTTCTCTCCCTCGCTTCGATCCAAAGACTACTTCAGAATATTTAGAACAACGAGCAGTCCTGATGGCATTTAGTTTAATTTAAAAAGACGGTATCTGAAAGGATAATTTTCTCAAGCATTTTCGTGGCAAAAGGTGAAGACGTCCTAAGACAAAATAAACAGGTAAAATATGTAAAGAAGGTCCACTTAACACAAAATCTAGGTGAAGTTGACCTTTAGCTCTCTTAACATGCGAGTCACATACACATTGTTATGGGGGCGCCACTACAGTCTACGTCAGTTTTGCCAAACTTCTTGGCAGTATATGATTAGGTATAAATGAGACAAAGTTGTAGTATAGTCTGGTTATAATTATCCAAAGGTGCATCTTATATACTAACGACTACGTGTTGATCACGGATAGTAGAAACATTTAATAAATATTGAACGTGCGATAAAGATCATAAGATTGCGATGTAGATTGTAGATACAGCACAAAGATATTGTACTGTAACAGTACACCCCCCTTTAAAAAAAAAAAAATTATTATGGTAATAGTGTTTACAATATAAATTTGACCTAAACCTTACTAGTTATTTGCTGATGTATATAAATAATAATGCTATTGTACGCGGTGGAATTTGATGACGCCTGTTGTGGTGTGATTTGCTGACGTATGTAATTTTGACTTAGCTGTTGCACGAGTGTTTATTATTTTTTTCCGTTAAACTCTTCATTCTTCTGTCCAGTGTTTTCATTATGCCGTAAAGTAGGATCACGCCGATTGTTAAAATAATCTGTCCCATTGTAACATTTCTTGTCCACCGTAAGTCCTCCTGGATCAGGTTACGGAGTTTGTCCGCTTCGTTTTGATTGAGGCAACTGTCCGTATTGTATGTTATCTGGTCCTTAGAACTTTGATTTCCCATTTTAGATGTCTTGTTGTTACGAGTAGTTGTGAATTAATGGTATATGTTAAGATCTATGTTAATATATATACGAATAGCTTGCTTATATCAGCGATTTTTATAGACGTACTACTGGCTTTACTTTACGTCCCGATCGTGTAGTGTACGTGTGTGAATGTCTGTAGAAATCCTTTGAATCTGGCACGTAGTTTGATTCGTCATTGATCATGAATGCTGGTTTCAATCTATCAATTGAATGATCATATTTTGAAATTCCTTTTTGGCTATGTCGTATTTTTCTGGAGGTAATGGTCTTGCTCGAGCTGCGACGGGTGGTCCTGTAGTGATAATGTGGTGTTCAATCTTATGTTTGGGTGCATTGCGTAGAGAGGACTCTTTCGTGATGTCTTCGTATTTGTTTAAAAGTTGCGTAATACGTGAATTCGTTCCCACTGCGATAGTACGAATTGTTTGTTGTGTCGCTTTTTCTGAAGTTACATGCGTTGTCAGCTCTGTAACTTTGTCGATAAGTTTGCGACCTGCTATGTCGACTAATAGTTTATAGTGCTCTAGAAAATCTGCTCCAATTATTGGTTGTGTAACATCGGCGATTATAAAATTCCATTTATAACATCGTTGTAGTCCTAAATTCAAGGTAAGCGTCTTCTCGCCGTAAGTCCTAATTTTAGTCCCATTTGCAGCGTATAGTGTGTATTGTTCATTTTGTAAAATTGAATATCTCTGGTGCTTGCTAATGACTGAAATATTTGCGCCCGTGTCAATCAAAAACTTCATACCACTTTTTCGGTCGGTAATGGTGAGGCGATTGGATGGGTGGATTGCACAGAGTTTCGCCGTTGTCTGTGCTCTTATTCGTTTCCCTGGTTCCGTACGTAAGTCATTGGTTTCCAACCGCATGGTTTAATGCAGTTCCTTGCATATTTTCCGAATCTTTAGTGGTAGTAACAAAATCGATTTGCTCCTCTATAGTTTGTTCTCGGCCTCATAATCGGGAATTGTTGACGTTTCTTGAAATGATTGTGCGTGCTGGGTCGATAGCCATATTGACCTTGCTGAATTGCGTCAATATCTATCTGTAATTTTGCTAGCTGGGCTAAAATGCATGCTGTATTGTTGTCGTTTGAAGTGTCGTTGCTAACAGCTGATATTTCGGTTACTTTTGAATTCATTATTATTTTGTCTGCAATTTGGCTCAGTTTGTCAATTTCCATGTCTTCCGTAACTGCTAGAACCGTAGTAACTGATGTTGGTAAAAGCCTGAACCATAGTAGTTTAATTGTTTCGTCACTGATTTTTCCTCTCCCGAGGACTCGCATTTGACGTAATAACTGCGAAGGTTTTTGATCACCGAGTTCTGTCTCTGATATTAATTTTTGAAACTGTCGCTGTTCTGTTTCTTCGTAACAATCAATTAAACGTTCCTTGATGTTTTTATATTTATCTGTAGTCGGTGGTGAAGTGATTAGGTCACTAACTTGTAGTATTTCTTCCTTGGATAATTTTGCTATTACTGTACAGTATTTGTATTCGTCTCCTTGCTTCTGTGGTGCTAATATGGCTTCTAGTTGCGTGAACCATAATCTTGGTTGGTCTTTCCAAAATTCCGGAATGCGAGATAAAACCGAGGTGCCAGCAGCTACTTCAAGTGTTCCTTGCTGATTTATGTTCGCCTTGCATGGTGATTGTGCCATGTTTCTTGCTGCGTATTCGTTCGTCGGGGTCACCAATTTGCCAAACTTCTTGGCAGTATATGATTAGGTATAAATGAGACAAAGTTGTAGTATAGTCTGGTTATAATTATCCAAAGGTGCATCTTATATACTAACGACTACGTGTTGATCACGGATAGTAGAAACATTTAATAAATATTGAACGTGCGATAAAGATCATAAGATTGCGATGTAGATTGTAGATACAGCACAAAGATATTGTACTGTAACATCAGTCAATAATAATCAATACTATATAGGATTTGTCTTATGCAGTACAGAAAGACTCCGCAAGACCGGCTCCTAATACTCCAAGGAGGTAAGGACTACTATCTCTTCTCTCTAACGATAAATAAAAATACTACTGTTTAAATTAAGGACATACTTCATGATTGGACTCAATGGATCCCTAAACTTATCCAACATTTTTACCTTCGAATGATATATACAAATTACACTGATATAATATGTTGTAGACTTGATAATCATTTTACTACAGCATCAATCATTTATTATTATGTAGCTTATGCCTAAGATTAAGTTTAACATGACTTCATAAACAATCCTTCACATATGAGAGGAACCCGTGCCTAGCCGTGGGAACAGTTATTGGGTTGATCATAATGATGATGACAAAAACCATATAAACTCGACACTGGGCACAACTATCTGTAAGCAATTTATTGAGACACAAATTCCAACAGACCTTCTGAGGTCATCTATGCTGTGGTCACGTGTTTCCTCTCTAGTGCTGAAAGACTTTCGTAATAAAACTAAATAGGCGGCGTCTAGACTGGCGACAATTTGCGACTAATTGCGGCCGAGTCGCCCGCGCGCACCCAGCCTTACAAGTCTCTCACGGAAAATAAAATGTCGCGAATACATTAAGGAGGATAAATGTCTTTTGAAAATAAAAATCTTATGCTCTGTGAATGTCGCAGTTCGCAGGAAAAAGAGGTTTTTCGTTGGCAATGTACAGAGCATTTTATTTATTGCTTATTTCTGCTTTTTCATTTGGTATTTTTGAATTATATTTTTCACAATTATCTCCTTACACCACTTACTTTTTCTGAAGGACGATAAGTCTGTTACTTGTATTCCATTAGAGTGCAGATTTCAACATTGAATATGATTAGCTTCCGAGAAATATCTATGTACAGACAATGTTGATGTAATGTTTCATGGAGGTACATTTAGCGCACAATATTATCATAACATTAGCATTGGGTGAGTTCCTAGCGCACCTCGCTCGCATACTCCGAGAGATCAAATATGTAATAAAATACAAGGAAATTTAATAAACAGTAGGAGCCGCGCGCACGGCCCGCCCGGCAGCGTGTCGCGCGACAAACTAATAACGAATACTTTTGACGTGTTCTCTACTGAATGTTTATAGTAATGCAAAGAGGAGGAGGGCCTACGTAATAAGCCAGCTGCTTGAGCGACCTGCAACGTTCCGCCAGAGTCCGCCACTCCCATAACGCCGATGATAGGCTTATCGGTATAGGACGGTATAGGGACTCGGCACTCGTGTCTTGTAGAGTTAGTTTATACTTGTTTTTTAAATATGTCCCTGGAAGTCGTTGAAGGCGGTCGGCATGTAACCTGTCGTTGTTGGAAAATGATTGGTCAGGCCTTTGTGCAGCAGTTTCATCCAATAATCTTGAGACACAAATACCTACTGTACATACGAATACTAATCATCGCGAACACATCTCAATCGGCCACACAAACAAACATACTGACTTATATTTATTTACACTGACTGCTGTATGTTGTTCCAATCACGAGTACATACACAGACACAGTACAGAGCTGCTAACAGATCAATGTTATTTGTATTTCACGAACCCGCGTGGTTCGAGGCCGGCCGGCTCAAAATAATGACTTTATTTTAAGGAGACACAGGGCACAATATAAACACCACCTGCTGACATGAAATCGAAAGCTATAGTTTGAAGATATTCTAAAACTCTTAGTAAACTGCTTCTGCCTTATAATTAACAAAATTACGCTTTTTCTTTCAGGTAACAATAATATGGACATAGTTTATCAGAAATAAAGTTTAATTGAAATAATCTACGGATTCACAATTTTTTTTAAGTTAATTATAATTGTATAGAAAAAAAACAATATCAATGTGAAAGAACAGTAAGTAAACAAACAGAAATTAAAAAGTATTGCGATAAGTTGTGTGTATTTAAGAAATTGATTTTTTCTAGAGAAAAAATAAACAATCCACATTTTTTTTCGTGGGGCACAATGAAGCTTAAGTAAATTAAATCTTGGTAGTTCAACACCTTAAGATATATGTACCTGTCTTTGTCATTTCGATGACAACAAAGCGAGACAGCGCTGTATACATATAATACCTACTTTAGCTGTAGTAACTTTGGTGCAGACTTCTTGGAGTCTGTCTCTACAAATTGAGACAGATACCATCATACTGCTATCCTTGTCTGTCACGTTACCGTACCTGTGAACAAGTGAGAAAGAAATATATTAAATATTAATTCAATAACTTAGTATTTATTGGATCGGATAGTTTCGTCAGAAAGTTATTAACCGCTGTAGCGACAGTACATAATAATATGTATATTCATTATTTATACATGAGCCAGTTATGTTCAACTCATTCATTACGTGACTGCTGTCCCACTGCTAGGCTCGGGTCTCCTCTCATTTAAGAGGGATTAGGTTAGTCTACCACGCTAGCCTACAGCATGTTGGTGGACTTCACACAACATCAACAATAACTTGAAAATGTCAGTCATTCCTTGGTATCGAACTCGGGACCTTTGACTACTCAATCTACTGGTCATACCAGGAGACTATTGTCGCACCGCTGGGCATGAACGTTTTTATTGAGTGTTGAGTCCACAGTCCACTAAAATGCTATTTTCATCAACAGGCTATCTTATTCGTAAGTCTGTGTTATCTGACGTTATTTCTAGATATCGAACCTAGAACCTGACTATGAAGAAGCAAGCACATAAACTCTCAAAGATTAATTTCTCTATTAAAATGCAAAGCTGTCTCGTCTGCACTTTAAAATCATTATAAATTCATTGTAGCTTTAATGCACAAACAATTTTCGATCTCAACTCCTTCACAAAAGTCTTAAAATATTTTCCATGCACAAAATGCATGGGACGACGTTATGCGAGATTGAACGTAAAACTAATTATCCCTACTGGTGTATTATCACTTAAATAGCATAATTATTATAAAACATACAATTTACAACCTAACTTAGACGACATAAAGTTGAAATTTAATTTTACGTCGAAACGTTAAGCCGTTCATGCGGAAATGAACTTTAAAATCTTTATTTTAAGGTGTCAATTGATTTGTGGAAAGTGGACGTTAGAAAAATGATAGGGTTGTCGGCGTGCATAGCAAGTAACCCTTTTTAATAAGTTTATCTGTCACAGCCGGGCCGGGCATGCTGGTCCGGCTCGAATTTAAGAAGCTTCTAATTTATTAACTGGCTCGTCTTATTCATTAACGGAACAAAGCCGCGACGGACCTGTTTAATTCAATACGGTGTTACAGAAATATTTTTAGCAATCTTTAGTCGAATTAATCATTTGGATCGATACCATATTTATATCTATACTAATATTATAAACAGAAAATATTTGTATGTTTGTAATGAATCAAGTAAAAACTACTGAACAGAACTCATTTCAAAAATTCGTTCACCATTAGAATGCTACATTATCTCTGAGTAACATGGGCTACATTATAATAATTACTAGTAAATATATATTTATCGAATTAACACGTGCGGGCCGCTATATAGCAAATAATTATTTCAGCAATTACCTAGAATTTGTACTAATCCACTTACAATGATACACATACAAGCTTATAATGTTGATTTTATAAGAGATAGTTTCACACATACAAACTTTCTCGTAATAAATTAATCACAGGAGAAATCAATCTGTTTGTATGGGCCTATCTCACTAAGCAATTCGGTAAGGAAGTCCCCCTCCCCCCTCCCCCCAGGAGATCAATTAATTGTATTCCTCCCCACGTTTATTTATACGCGTTTCTCGTTAAAGACACGTAAGCCAAAACTTTTCCCTATCGCCAGAACTTAATGAACACCAAGCTATTGTTAATCTTAACTACGAAAAGAATAAGGTTGATAATAACTTGTGATGAAAAATCATTAGCTCATCTTGTTAATTGATATCAAGCTTATTTAAATCTTAGTACAGAAAACATAAATCCTGTTTTTCTTTGTCTTTATTTTTTTTTGGACAAATATTCGCTAGTCATAACAAATGATTATTACACGATCTTCGCTTTTAATAAGCTAGTAAATACGGTTGATATTTCTAGGAATGCTTGTACAAGGGGTCGTACCCCTAAAGTAATGTTGAGAGCAAATACAGGGAGTTGTTAGTAATAAGTTACAGGGAGTTGTGTAATGACCAAGTTGTGTGGGGAGAGATTTTTTAGCTTGTTGAACTTTACAACTTAATGATACGAAGCGGTGATAGACGGGTGGTTAGAGTGGGCTGCTGCGAAGCACCGTGGTATAAGTTCGAACTGATTTTAGATTTCAATAACATGGACTTATAAAAATTATAAAATAGTCTCGGCTGAATGTTATATTAGCTATTATTTTTAGCCTATTGATTTCTTATACTTACGCGAAGATAAGACATTGAAATAAAGCTACCTTTTTTAATTGCGGTAAATTAACATTCTTCAACCCCGACATATACGAATACTTTACAGCACCAAAGATTACGGACATTCATTGTTTAGCCATTGACACGATAAGAAGAAGACAGCTACCCTTTGTTAATTACTGCCAATCGATTTACACAGAACGAGCTGACAGCATCCTTTGCTCGTGCTTAGATTTAATAGAATCCATATTGGGGGTAATAGCTGTCTCCCTTTCTCCCTCTCTATCAAAGTCGTTTGGACTCAAACGGACCGGCTATCGGCTCGCGCCGGCTATCGGCTAATACCACGGCTCGTTCGATCCTCGTAGAGTGCCCTCCTATTTAAGGGTAAGTCGTGGGACGCTCGCATCGAATTTTAATCGAATGTGTATTGATCCGACTGTTATCTTGAGCGGAAGAAAAATGTCAATGGAATCGTGAAATGATATATATTACACCATGTTACTTATACAATACAGTTATAACAATATGCTACACAGACAAAGTCGCATCTGAATTTCTAATTCATATAGCTAATTTAGCGAGACTGAACAGACACTATTTGAACTTACAAAGGAGGAGTCAAAATTAAAGATTTTTGGGTAATGCAAACTTTTTTTAGTTTTTTTTTATGGTGATAAGGGGGCAAACGGGCAGGCGACTCACCTGATGGTAAGTGATCACCGCCGCCCATGGACATTTGCAATACCAGAAGGCTTGCATATGCGTTGCCAACCCCTGCAGAAACCGTTTAGGTTTCTTAAAATAGGGAGTTACTGAACTGACAGCAAACGGAATGCCTATGCTGTCAGAATAATCACTCCCCCAACGAGCTCTGGTAACCTTACTCACTCATCAGAAACACAACTATTGTTGATTCACTGCGGTCTTCTGTAAGGCGGAGGTACTTCCCCAGTCGGGCAGCTCAGTTTGAGTGAGGAATCTCACTATGCCCTACCTCTCAAAGGATTTGATTGATTTACATTAATATTATACGGACAGACATTCAGGCTGTGAAGAAACAGGGTTAAAATAGTAACTATACATATTATGCATGCGATGTCGCCTCGTTACCTAGTTCGGAACGAGATAGCGTTGTGTAATAATGTTCGGATATATATATACAGTAGTTTTGGCAACATAATCGAACTATGTACTACATTGTCTCTGAGTAACAAAAACAAATAGACAGACACTAAACAAACACTAAGTGACTGGAGGAAAAGAGCCAAAGATCGAGCTCTGTGGCGCTCACTAGCAGTGGACGAATATGGGCTGATGATGATGATGATGATGATTAAACAAACACGAATCAAAACGTCAAGAATCATGTTGTAGTTATTTATTAAATAGTCAGACGATTGTGAGCAGCGGATGTACGAGTATGTATATTTTAGATTCAAAAGTTATTCACGATGTTTGTTTCTGGAGACACACAGAAAAGAATTATTGTAAAAATATTATTCAATTTCATGTAAGTGTAGTTTATTTAATGCAGACAAGTAAACTTCGCTATTTATTAGGACGGTTTTGATTAACCTCCTTAAATAACGCTTGTCCGTCGGTGTCTGTTAGATTTTTGGCAAAAAATGTTGATCCAACACGATATATGGCTCGCTGTGACTCGCGGGTCCGATGATAAAGCACCGGCCATACGTGTTCATCCACACACGTCGGCGTGAGCTGTGAAGACCGCTAGCTTTGTCATGCGACCGGACTGTGGAGCGACAACAAGGAAATATGCTGTTTGAAAAACTGATCGGTGATCTTTTGTGAAATACCTGGATGCTAATTAAAATTTTTCAAAATGGCCTGTCATCTGATTTATGGTAATATGAGAGATATATAAAATCTCCAGGTTTTTTTTACCACAATGGTGACAAACAAACATACTTATACTATAAGAATAGTCACTCCCCTAACGAGCTGTGGTTACTTTACTCACTCGCAGAAACACAACTATTCTTGTTTCACGGTGTGGTAATATGTTATAGACCTGCAATTTACAAAAAACCAAATCAAATTTGCATCAGGCGGAGTAAGCGGGCGCCTGAGCCTTAAGGAAGTAGGGTGCGACTGGCTGAAGTGGCAAAGGGTAAGGAATTCAATCTGCCGAGATTTGTCGAGAGCAATTTATGTTAGCTTAGTGTGAGGAAGAGATCCGGCGATCATCTTGTAGATTGCTAGTCCAGGGGAAGCTAGGAAAGAGTCAAATTTAATTGGTTCTCTTTGAACGACGACAGTAAAGATATGCTCCAAAAACACTCTTCACCACTTCATCTTTTTAGTGTTTTTGGTGGCAAGAAGAAGAAGCGGCGAAACAAACTCCTCAGAAACGCCAGACATCTTACTGTCAATCTGCTAGTTGGAGACAAGAGTTATTATCTTTTAACCAATAACAGCTACATTCCAATCTACACCATCTCGGAACAGTTACCTATTGAGAAAGCATTACAAATTAAGTCCATCAAACCGTTTATGATAAAGCAGAACGTGCCGAAGACAACGTCATATAAACAGGCGCTTGTGTATAAATATCAGTTTCTATGCGAAGATTAAACTGACGACCCGCGGCACACAAGCCGCTCGGGCCGCTTAACTCTCTGTTCTATAGCCATTGTTCCTACAAGTAGTTGTTGTTACTTACAAAACATCGCAAGTAAACACAGCCCCCCTCCGCCCAGCATCACACAACAATAGGCCGCTCTCGCCGAGACGGCGGCGCGGGAGGCGGCGCGGGGGGGGGGGGGACCGACCCCATAACACACTGCCATACATTGTGCACACATATCGAACATAACATTACACCCCCGCCTGCCTGCATTAGGGGAATTTTAATAAGAATTAGTTTACGTGACTACGCGTAAATGTTGCAAGGAATTCATATTCTGTGGAGGATTTTATCCATTTTGCGTGTCAAACAAGTGGGTTTTATTAGTTTGCCATTGTCGATGTTACTGAAAACGGATCTAGTCGCAAGATCACGACGTCACAAATTTGTAGTCAAGCCTCTTTACGAGGCTGTGACATAACACAGAAAGCTTTTACATAATAATGATTTAAGGTTATTTTAAACTTTCATAATTATACAAATTATTCTTCTAAGATACCGAGTCGTCCTCGCGATATACTTACGCTTTTGAACACTGGTGGGATAAGTACAATAAATGGATGGACTAAGGGATCTAAGAATGTTTTTCTTCTAAATGTTATCCTTTATTTTTCTTGAACGTGCAATCGGAACAGTTACGGAGAACTTAGTAAGTAATTATCAACAACCCATTTACTGTCCCACTGCTGGGCACGTCTTGCCTCATTTGAATCTTATAAGCCCGAAACGATCAACCTTTTATCCCCGAAAAATAAGTCCCGTTGTCTAAAAATATCAAGACAAACCATCGGCTATTTTTCGTGTTTTGTGGTCACAAACACATCATGATCAACCCATTAATGTCCCATTGCTGGGCACGGGTCTTATCATTTGAGAGGGATTAGGCTATATAGTCCACCACACTAGCCTACTGCGGGTTGGCAGCCTTTACATGCCATCGAGAAATCTCTCAAGCATGCAGGTTTTCTCACGATGTTTTCCTTCACCGTTTGAGCATGTGATAAATACGCACATAACTTCCAAAAAGTCAGTGGCCTTGGGTTCGAACTCGAGGCCTTTGGCACCGCAGTCCACTGGTCCCACCACAGCTTCACAGGCCACAAACACACCGAAGCTATATTTTATATGCTCTGCAACTTTTATAACATAATTAGAAGTCTTTCAAGCCAGCATCCAGTCTCCCCGCGCCAGCCTCGCCGCCGGCCGCCGCGCGTCGCCCCCTCACGCGTGTCGCACAATGTGCAATAATTGACTGCATTCGATCTAACGGCGAACTCTTTATGGGTTTCTTGTTGCTCCCCTTTTATATTACATTTGAGCGAGAATTTTTCAATCAAATGATTATGCTTACGACTATTACAGGCAGCGTTATCTTATTGGGGTAATATTCTACACACAATATGCGGAATTGATTTTTAAAACAGTTGCGTTTCTCCGCGACATCGACATATTGACAACAATGCTTTTCGTATTTCTTTCGAAACATGCTAATGCAGAAGGTTTGCAAGGCTTTGTAAACAGTAGGTATAGCTTACCTCAAACAGACGAGAATTTCTAGAATCCACTCAAATAAACCGACTGGATGACCCGATAATGACACACCAGTGAGATGAATCCCTTTCACTGCCCAGTACCCGGCTCTTGGGTCGATATTATATTAGGGCTCTGGGCATTTAATTTAATTACTTTATTATATTTATTATGAAGACGTTTTGACATTCTTTTCACTTATGTGAAAAAGTCTTCATAAGTATATAGATATACCTTAAATATTGAATGCCCAGAGCCTTGCTGTAATATCGTCCCAAAATCGGGTTCTGGGCACTGAATGGGTTAATGAAAAACAAATACTCTGGACCTACGGAATATTTAGTGATAACAAGATGACAAACATATCCATCGAGTTTAAGTAATACTTGCATAATATTTGGGTAATACTTTCTCTAAAATTTCGGAATTACCTATACATACATAATTTTCGTGGTAAATATTCATCTAAAAACTAACAACTATGCGGTTGGTGCGGGATGATAAGCAGCTAAATCAGAAAGTTAGTCAACTACCCTCGCGGAACTTATAAAAAAAAGATGGCGACACTTCCATGCATATAGTCTTCATAATGAACTCGTATTCCGAGCGAAGAGCACGTGTGTCGCGCGGCCGGGCGGGGCCACCAGCTGCCCCGCTTGCGTCCAATTGTAGGTACAATGTGATTATTACAAATACGAGTACGTGTTCAATGGGTTTTCGTTCATTCATATTTCATTGAGTACGAGGATGGAATTTTTATAATGTTGTTATTATTATGATAACAACGATTGACTGCAGTTACTGGTGCACAAACACTTGTGTTTGAATTTCCTCTCATTTAAATTAGGCCTATATTACAAGTACTATTAAATTGACATAACTAGTTACATATTGACAAGAGCTGTCAAGAAACTAAAATTACTTGGGTTCAAATGTTATATATGTTTGTTTGATATACATGATATACATACCAACATGTCACTTAAAGCTCGATCCGCGCAAGAAATTCCGGTCTACAGTATGACAAGAAACACCTAAATAGCGTATAAATCAAGAAGCCCAATGTCCGCCTCCTCGCTCAACTCAATCGCCATCGAGTGACAATCATACAACACAGAAGTGTAATGGGCACACGTCAATGTTGAGCGATACGCGCCGCGGCTCGAGTGGTCACGCCGAGCGACGTACTGGGTGACGGGCGACAGGATAATCGACGGCGGACGTAACAATTGACGTGACGGACGTCTATAGGAAATTAATGCAAAAACTGAATACTGAAAGCTGTGACCGCAATTTATATTTTGGACGTATCTTTCACTTATAGGACATCTAAATAGTGACTCTATTGCATAATAATAATGTTGACTTTCGTTCCTCTAGAAATAGTTCTACGATTTTTTACTATTGAGTGAACAAAATGTTGTTCGAGATTTAGTAGCGCACATCTAATCTTTGTAGATCAAAGTTTCGTGCTGCACTAATATTTATCCGCGATGAACTTCTGATCCAATGAACCTATATTAATGAAATTTTGCACTGCTTGAGTGTGAGACATGGGATAGTTAATCTCAATTTATAACCATTTTTTTTATTGCAAACTTACGAATAACTTAGCCCCACTGACGCGTGGCCGGGTTTGCTAGTTATAAATAAAAATAAACTCCTCCAAACCCTCCAACACGGCCACTTAACCGCGCGGTTAGCTGTAGGGTTAACCCGGACACTATCGACGCGTCGCCCATTACCGCGTTATGTCGCCTATACACGACAAACTGTACTTCACAACGAACTACAAGTTGTTTCATTACGAATTTATTATACTTATAGCAGTTATTCAATTACCTTACCGCGTCCTGTCCCAGCTATTTTCCTTTTGTAATGTTTTTAAGCCGCGCCCTTGGTAACTTGTGGCTGACTTGCTATTACTAACGTATTCATAATTAAAGCGGAATTATTCCAATCAATTTCGTATTTTTCGACGAGTACAATTTGGGGGTCTTCAAGTCACGAGTGAAAAGGTATCTTCTAGGTAAATGTCCTTCATCTTAGACCACATCTTCACGTATCATCGCGTGAGATGGTAGCCAAAAACTAAAAAATCTTCTATTTAAAAAAAAACAGACAGTTCGACATTTCGATAAAAAATCTAAAAATATTTTCTGAAAACTTTCTGAAATTTAGAAATTAGAAGAAAGAAAAAAAGAAAGAAAAAGGTTTTATTTCCTCAACCAAGGACATACAGAGACATAAAAACATAGACAAAAAATTGAAATTGAAATTAGACACAAAACTTACGTTATATATTATTTACATGGCAGGACTGTTCCAGTGTCACATATCCCTGTGACACTGACAGTGACAACATAATGCACTTGTTGACATACGATCAATAATTTACGAAAACAAAAATAACCTATGTCAACAAAGCTAACTTACTAAAAATATTAAGAGAAAGAATAGAATTTGAAACTACGATTATAATTGTTAAAATGAAATGAATAGCGATTTTTGCGAGAAATTTTGTTACTGGAACAGTTGTGTGTCACTAGTGTGAGGTAAAATAGGCTATTGCTCAGCTTGAAAGTTATTAGCATTCATGGGAATGCCAACAACGCTGTTTTTCAGCAACAACCTCGTGCCACCATTGATGGCGACAACCCACAGTGTAAGCATATATATATTATGTAACAGTGTCAGTGTCAATGTGAGAAACACTTATGAAACCAACACAAATAGAGTGAGTGAGCAGCTGTGTTTGATAGCGAACCTGTTTATAGATGAAAAACAAAGCTGTTGTAAGTTCAAAGGCAAGATAAAGTGTCATGTGAGTACTTAAATTATAAAATTACCTAAATATATCTAAAAGTCAATTAATAAAAATAAATGAATAATTGTGGAAAATTTACATTATAATTGAAATGAATTTCAGTTTATTGCTACCAAAATAATTATTATAATAGCATATTTATATAAATAGTGATATAGAAACGACACAATCGAAGGAAGTGGCAGTTACATAAATTATCTCGAAGATTGGAGATGTCATTAGATTGTTGGGCTGCGACCAGTCGCTGTCAATCTGACGTCCGAACATGTGTCGTCACAGTGTGACAATACACACTGCACGTGGAGGTTGTTCGATCGGGCTCCCCGGAAGGCGGGTAATCATGCAAATCCTCACGCGCCACAAAAGGATCCACTCACGTAAACCGATCCTGTCACAATATTTATTTTTACGCGCAAACCTACTATGCTAAGTGCATTATAAATAGCCGCCATATCTTTGTGTATATAGAGATCGTTGACGTAATTCTGGATGTGTGAATCTGAAAATAACTTCTACTTTTGTTGTCTGTTGGAAGGCTATTTCCATTTTAGGGTTCCGGTTAAACAAGGTCAAAAGCAAACCTTTATGATTATTTCGGTGTTTATTTATAAGGACGACAAGTGTTTTACATTATATTTATACTTCTATACTTACTAACATTGCTTTTTTGTTTGTTTGTTATTAATCCAAAATTACTGGACTGATCTGAATAATCTTTTACCATTGGAATGCTACATTAATCTTGATATTGATATTTTATTTAAAAAACAATTAGGGATCCGTATGAAAACTTTCTTAAGTTCATTTTCCTTTATGGACACACAATTGTAATATTAATTCAGTTAGATACCTAATTATATTTTACTATAAATGTATTATTACATATTTAGGCCCAAAAACTGTGTAACAGTTGGCACCACCAACTAATTTGAGACGAGGAAAAAACATGTCGCGGGCGTCCCCGAGCGCAATTGTGTTAACTTTTCTAATTAGCAACTCGGAGTGACAACAATAGCACCAACCATGTTAGGAAATTATATGTACACATAAATATATTTGCGTTTCAGGCGTGGTATTAACAATATAAACTATATTGAATTTGTTGTGTTCAATTTATAATATGGGCAAGGTTCAATATTTATACTAATACATATACTTATTATACATTATAAATGAGAAAGTATGTCTGTGTGTTACTTCTTGAACGACGCGGGCAAAAGCTACGTTAAAACATAAATAAAATGCTCGACATACAATCTTAACAGGTGACTTAAAACCTAAGATCTAGAAATTTCGACATTGATATTATTGTTAATATGTATGTTATATTTGCAACGCATTTTCTTAGTTGCAATAACTTTGATTTAAACTACTAAATAACGTGATATTTGTCACTAAATATTCTTTTTCGATGACAGCTAAAACTACTTTAAGTTTGCCAAACTCCTTCGCTGTCGAAAAAACTGTGCGCAATAAAAAAGGTCGTTCGACTTTCGGAATGTGTAATGCTTTGGTTTATTTTGACAGTAGTTTGCCTGGTACAGTGTTTTATTGCCATTTGTTAAGTAATGTTCAAACAAATTTGTAGCTCTTAAAACTTAACCAATTAAGTTTCAGATTTATAAATTCTGACTACTATGTCTAACGTATGTTTATACACATTGTAAACATCACACGTAAGCACACGAGAAGAAACACAGGGTATTTGGAGTCCCAGTTGGGTGCCAAGGTTTTAGCCATAATTTCATTCCAGAGCTTGTCAAGACTATCCGTGCGAGATGTTGCAGCATAATCACTCATGTGATGAAACTAGAGTGTGCTTGCCAACGTCACTCCGGTCGGATGACTGATGACAGGACCCACGTGGGCGCCAATTAAGCAGTAATTCTGAAATTTTTGATGCATTAAATAATTAAATTTCAAGTCACAGATGAATTTATTAAAAAAAATAATGTTTTTTTAAATAACACAATAAAATTCTTAAAATTCAAACCACTTTTCATGTATGCTACCCTCTTTCTTTGAAGCAGTCGCAAATACGTAATTAATTTGTATTCGGTTATTGCGCCCCCAAATTTAAACAGGATCTCGACAACATCAAAGCTGTAGAGGGAAAAATATCGAAGAAACGTACATACACTGCACAATCTGCCACGTGAACGCCGCGTGTTAGCCGACGTACTCAGAGCGGGAGTCCCAGTTGGGTGGCAGAAATATCGAAAAATATTTCTAAGATTTCACCACTTGTCACTCGTTTGACACTTGTGGGAACATTAATTTTAATGTGACAACGTGCCGACGGACCGATCATAATAAAATATTTTGCGGCAAAGTATGATGGACGACGAAAAACATCATGTTATTGAAAATGAGGGCGTGATGTTCATTTTAGATTAATTAATACTTTACAAATCAACCACTGCAAAGTTTATCTTATATGTATAATATTTATTTGAAATCAATATGGATGATTAGATTTTCAAACCTACATAGCCATATTTGTCTACTTGAAATTTCAGTAATGAAAAATATACATTTAATATAATGTATATTTTTTATCAAACAGTGCAAGCATTCAATTCAGGAAATGAGCTTTGAAACTTCATAAAATGAGCTTGGAAAAGTTCAGTTGAAAATTGCTAACGGAAATTAATTTCCGATTCGACAGATATAAATAAAAACTTCAGCAAGTCTATACTTGGAAATAATGGCCAGATATTTTCTGCTCAAGTTAATTGGAAATCCAATACTACATTACGATAAAAAAAACAAAAATGGTTAATGTACGAACAATGTATTTCTAATGTACTACCCTTGAAATATAGTACTGCCTCTTTCGCGTGCCTGTAAGAGAAAGAGACACCACTAATTTTGAGAGCTACTTAATATAGTCAGTGGGTATAGCAATAAAACTAAAAGCCTTAAAACTAAACAACCCAAAAAAATATAATTAATACGTACTTTGTTCGGGCGAACAAAAATATTTGGGGAGGTAAATAAATAAATATTTCCGGACATCTAGTTCCATGGTGAGCAACGAGGCTTGTGTTACGGACACTAGATGGTTGATATACTACATATATACTTTTTTTTGTAAATAAATACATGTTATACATAGATACATCCATGACTCGCATACAAATGTTGATGCTCATTACACAAACATTCGAACCGGGGACCCATAAGCACAGTAGGCAGCGTTAACTATCGCTGAGCTAAACGGGTCGTCAAACTATACGTATGTATATAGCCTAATCGCTCTCTAATGAGAGGAGACCCAAGCCCAGTTGTGGGACAGTGAACGACTTTATATTGGTGATGATACGTATAACGAAACTCCATTGAATTTACCTTTAAAGTGTGTAATTTCTCTTTAAATAAAATGTTGAGTATTATTTTCAATCCACTTCTTTATAACACGGATCTCTAAAATGGTGAACGAAATAAGTTCAAATAGCGAACGTCAATATAAACGAATCGTTATCCAAACATCCAAATCAAATATTTATCCCAAGTCCATTAAATCAAACAAAAACGTTCTCAATACATTGACGACACGCGATGGTAACGATCGTCAAGTCGCCGCTGACGTGTAATTTACTTGTTTACCACATTTAGATATAAACATATGTATATTATTACATCTTTTTGGAAGATGGGCTGTTATTAGATTTTTTTATATCACTAGGGTGGGAAATAATGTTACGCGTGATGACAACCAGTTACCGTAGCCTATGAACGTCTGCAACACCAGAGATGTCGCACATGCGTTGCCGACCCGGCAAAAACCTTGGCACTCCTTTTTTAAGAACCCAATCTCCAACCCCCTCTTAATCATTGTGCAGGTAAAATGGACATAAGGTTTATAGTCCAAGATCCCAGGGCCGCCAGACGTCACGTATTTTCTGACGAACCAAATGTGGATTATTGAGTAGTGCTAGTATGTACTAAGAACGCATGCCTACCAGCTATCTTGCCTAGTGGGCCAATTTTCAGGTATCAGGTAATCAAGGTACACACAAATATTACTTACCTCACGTAAATTCTCCAAGCTGATTTTTACGTATATTGTAGGCAATATCCTTATAAATAAGTTGCCAATACTCCCAGACACTTTCCGTCGGCCGTATTGCTTTGCAGACGCTTTAAAGCTCCCGAAGGAATTAATCAACTTCACGTAAATTATGATGTTCCATTCTAGTAAAAGGTTTCAAAATAGTTGTGACTGATGACAGACCGATCATAGGAGCCAATCATCCCCCTTAATTCAATTTTAATGCCACTGTGGGTAGGAGCGTGAGGTTATTATCAACGCGTATGAGAGTGAGCCAGATTGCGAATATGCGGAAGTCTAGGGGATGATTGGCCCCTTGGATCGCTCTGTCTTCTCGTAAAAGGTCTGTTTCGAAATAGTTGTCTGGTGGAGATATGAACAATGGAACATCATAATTTACGTGAAGTTAATTAATTCCTTCGGGAGCTTTAAAGCGTCTGCAAAGCAATACGGCCGACAAAAAGTGTCTGGGAGTATTGGCGACTTATTTTTAAGGATATTGCCTACAATATACGTAAAAATCAGCTTGGAGAATTTACGTGAGGTAAGTAATATTTGTATGTACCTTGATTACCTGATACCTGAAAATTGGCCCACTAGGCAAGTTAGCTAGTAGGCATGCGTTCTTAGTACATACTAGCACTACTCAATAACCCACATTTGGTTCGTCAGAAAATACGTGACGTCTGGCGGCCCTGGGATCTTACTCTATTATATTATGACGCTAATTGTATGGAATTGTCAGTTTGTATCTTATTCAATTGTAGCTGTTATTCTACAACTTAAGACACTGGTGTCTCGGTATTGTCTACATCAATGGCATCAATATAATAACTCAATAGTGTACGGGACAACTCTGTTAACATCACCCCACCTCACGCCCCCGAGTACGTCGACCCCCCATTAGTGTCATGGCGGTTTGCCGCGGTTTTTATCCGGAAAACGTATTACGAATTGATAGGTTCGATTGTAAAAACGCGTGGCGGAATCGCTCATTGCTTTTAAAAACAGGCGTATGTACGTATGTGTGGTTTTGCCGGACGGTGTGTTATTTAAATCGTTTTTTTTTCTGATTGAAAAAGTTTGAACGATATTCGATTGCGTGAGGCGATAAATTCAGAAATTCAATGTCAAAATTACCTTTTTTCTCCGGTAATATTGATAAACCAAAATATACGTATTTGTGTGTTACTAGCTGTGCGTTATTATGTGTTTGATTATACAATTATTCCATTTGGCTCACAATACGTGTGCACAGAGTTATTATAGTTTCCTCCTTTTCTAGTTTTCTCCAGGAAAATAATAATATAAAGCTTGAATTATGTATATGTACTTACAGATACAAGTATTACGTATAAACTTTAGTTTTGTTTTATACGACGGTTGCCAGACGCATCTGGTCTCAACCAGGGGCCGCATTGCTTCGAGCCAAACGACAATGAAATAAATAAAAAACACGTAACAAAATTACGACACAGTAAATTCAATATTTGAAAATACAAAAAGAAAATTAGATGTCTTCATTTTTCATTGTTTGTAGTAATTGCGTGAGTTTATTATTATTATATTTTTTAAATGAAGCTTATCGTCTAATCAATACTGTCCAGTATCCCCGAGCGATACATAAAAACGTACAGAGTATTACAGAACCTGGTTGTCCTAACTAATACTGTTCTCAAACACTAATGAGGCCGTGTTCAGGCGTTAAATGTAATCTGACTAAACAGCTGAGAGGATAATTAAACTAATTGCATTTGTAAACTGTTTAGTGGTTTATGTTACTGGTGTTTAATGAACTGTTAATGGCACGCTGGACGAAATGGAGGTTGAATGCTTTGACAAAATGTTACCTGTACTGTGTTCTGCATTTATAAACACAAATACATATTTCCAAATACACAAACAGGTACAATTAAATTCAAACGGTTTTTATTTGAAATTAAAAAAATCCGAAGATCCGACGATAAGAGCCGGATATCGAGCTCTGTGGCGTTCACTAGGGGAGGCCTATGTCCAGCAGTGGACGAATATGGGCTGATGATGATGATGAAAAAAAAATCAAGCACTTTTGAAGTGTTAAGATAGGACAAATATTTGAATGGCTTACAAGTAGACCTGAAGGCTATTCAAATATTTATCCCGTACAGAGATCGAACCGAGACCGTACAGAGCTTATACCTGCCAATGCGCCACCTTGTTATGAATTAAATAAGTACTTAACAACACCAACGCACCTACACCAGCACACACACACACACGCACGCGCACACACACACACACATATGCACACACGCACATTCTCACACACGCACATTCTCACACTCACACATTCTCACACACACACACATCCCTAGCCACACACACAACGCATACAAACTCAATCCCCGTCCACCCCACTGTTTCTGTGTTTTAAATACAAAGACGAAAATCCGTTTCCGTAGGCGAGGGACCTGGAGTCCTGAAATACAGGGTTTCCCTAGTTTAGGCTCCAGTCCACCCTTGATATGTCAACAAATTCTTGTATAATTGTAACTTAATTTGTGGTGGAAAATAAACGTATATTATTATTATTATTAATTAACGCTAGTCTGCTTTTAAAAAATAAATTACCCAAATCTAGAGATAACAAATACCTACGTATGTACAATCCGGCAGTAGTATTAAATCCAAAGCTCCCAAGCTGCAGCAAGTCCCAAATTTAGGATTAACAAAAATATTTGGACGTTACAAATTTTGTTTATAGCCATAATCTTTGTTTGCGCAAACATCAGCCGAATCCAGTATAAATATCAGAAAGCCAGACAAATATACAAACGTGGGAGTCAAAACCGAGTCTCTTGGACATGTATCGGACCGCTGACAGACATCATAACATAACATCTACATACTGTCACCGCTTGTCGTCCTCGAAGGGTCAGACAGAAGTGTATTAATGTACCTAAAACCATATTTCACCGGTATGTTTTAGGTCCCATTTAATAGGGGGCGAGCCTATTGATGTCAACCGGGCACGAATTCAAACTCCGAGCAGCTGTTGAAATTAAATAAACCCAACACCTCCAGCTCAGCAGCCGCACTTAGGACCACTGGACCAACGAGGCAGAGAGATATCATACCTACACATCATTATTTTTAACCATATTTTTTATATTTGTGTGGACGGAGCAAAAGTGGTATGCAGACATCGTAGTACGTGGCATTCTGCAGTTTCTACCTACCCCCTTGGGAAAAATACGTGAGTGTGTGTATGTATGTATTTAATACACGTCGGTTCGCATATGAGGTCATGGGTTCCGTTTCCAGCCAATCGATGCCATTAAGTTTTCTGCGAAATTCTGTTCACGGTTGACGAACAATAAAAACACATCTTTCCCCTGACACTTCAAAAGCAGCAAAATAAACAATACTTAACCGTTAGTCGTAAACATGAGCGATAAAACGCAACACGTCCGCGTCATCACGAATGTGACGATACGGACACTCGGAGGCGACGACGTGACGTGACGGTACGAGCTTCAAGTCAACAAGCCTGAGTGACCAGATGATATTATTTACTGAAGGAGCCTGTTTGGGCAAATCTTAGCTTCATTCAAGATATACAAACAAAAAAAGGTGGCGATCGGTATGTGTCTGTTTATGCGTTTACTTCTTAATATTAATACGGATTTCATTATCCTTTAAAAAATGCTTTATGGAACTTTTATGTTCATAGATAAATAAGTATATCATTTAAAGCTAGGGTGTGTCCTTAATTTAATAAAAATATGTTCTTGGCTATAAATGAGTTAATCATCTCAGGCATGTAGTTTTCCTCACTATGTTTTACTTCATTGTTCGAGAATATCATTAATACGAATGTAATTTTGAAAAAAAAAACAGTGTGGTGTGTTTTGGGATTGAACTCGAGACCTTTGTCAAAGGCAATTCTCAATTATTAACTGCTAATCCTCCTGGCCCTAGACGTGAGGCCAATTTAAAACATGTAGTTAGCAGAACTCAATTGTTACGAGCAAGCATTTTTGTATGGCACCGATAATAAAATACCGAAAAAAAAAAATTACTGGTAAATAAAGCTTACTACTACTATATTGACGAATTTTTGAATGATAAAAACTTTTTTTGTTCCCATTTCTATAACTATTTGACATTGCTTTAAATGGACATTTATTAATATCATTTGAGAAATTATCATGTAATAGCTTGATTCATTCAAAAAATTGTAAACCTATCAAAGTTTTTACACCATATTATATGGTAGGATATAGCGTATTTATAACATAGCCGTAAGAACTGTATACTAACCTATGTTCCACAAATAAAGTAATTATTATTTGATTTAACAGTCCATCGGTCCACCACTAGGCTATCAGAGCTTTTCAAAACAAACTTAATAAATTATTTTATTATATTCATTTCCATAGCAAGGAGCTACATTAAAGGGCTCTCGGTCTAATCTTTGCTGTATGTCACAATTCCTCTATCGTTTTAGCGAAATAGGCATTCATAGGCAAAAACCAATTGGTATTCGACAAAAAATTCAAATACCGAATATACAAACAAATAACAATCGATACACGGCAGAGCAGTCGGGAGCGAGCGGCGGCGCGCGGCGCTCGTCCCTGGGGCCAGATTCAGTTCGATGCTCATATTGAATTCTCTCCTACTTTTGTATCAAAATTTATATTGTGGAAATTCGTAATCTCTCAGAATTATCCTCTGAGGGATTTGAGAGACCTTTTCGGTGGAGCTTGAATTGAATAACGAAATGATGATACTTATGCTTTGAGATCTTATTTTAAGGATAACCTAGGTAAATCTAACAGCTTTGATTAGTTTTGTAGTATTTGTCGAAGTCTATTATTTTTAGCTCCATTATTTCATGGTAGTAACACGAATATTTACAAAAATATATCATGTTTTCCATTTGTCCCCATCCCATACTAGAAGAACCGCATCAAAAGCACCAAAACACTCTGTAATACTCTACCATTCATAGAATAAAGTAAAGTAAACACGCACAATTCGAGTCACGGTGAAACATCAATAGGCGTTAATGGCGCCCAGTGTGGGGCTGGCTAGTGGCGCACAACTGGGGCCCGGTAATAGCGCCCTCTGTATGCGGAGACGAGTCGACGAGCCCCCAGGGATACCTGACCCTAGCTGACGACGTTTGTACGCTACGCTACTGATGAAAGCTCGAATAGTACCTTTTTTTGTGTATTTAGAAAATTTACTTTACATTTAACGACTTTTCTTCAGTGTAAATAGCTAAGTTTTTATTTGGCATAAACCCATTGTTTATTTGAATTTTATAACATACGTTACCGTCGTCAAACAAGTTTAATTTGAATTAACTATTAACTGGGCACTCCCTTTATTACCTTACCGGACGCATCAATACGACAATAATGTTCTTCTGGATGTCATTAAGGGTACAAGACAGTGACGTCGCAAAGTAGTTAGGAGTCCTCGCTAGCAGTAAAACGTCACTCGTCCAGCACGCAACACAGCGAGGTGCTATTATAGTATTTTTACGACTACGTTGCCAATTAAGCCGCCGGTGGTACTAATGCTGTTATATAGTTCTGTGCTAATTGATTTTTGTGTTTCAATTTAGCTCTTAAGTTGTTATTATAGCTGTTTTATTTTGATAAGTATTTTGTTTTAACTGACGATTTTTGGAATTATAATCTGTTTATAAGTAGTAAATGCACTTTTTATATGGTATAAGTACGGAGTCTAAGAGTTTTAAAATTGCCCTAGTGTGTAATCAAAACTATTCATAATTATTAGCTTCAATCTACCACTAATGCAATAGCTATGACAAATATTTCTTATTAAAACAGATGCAGATTGGACATTTGTACAGTCGAACAAGCTAATTGGTTTACATCCACACATAGATCTGTCTATAGTTCCATGTAAAAGCTACCCTCCAATCTTGTTCTGTGGACGTATCGCCCCCAGCGCGGTCGACGCTCTCAGTAGGCTGGTCAAGAGGGCGCGACGACGCCCTTTAAAATGCTCCCGAAAAAAAGGGCCGGACAGGAAACGCGGAAATAACATTACACGACATCCAGCGACGGCCGAAACGACTGTGAAATATATACTGTGAAAACTATAGGAACATTGCTAACGACTACGCATGTCTGAAGATCAATCTTATTAAGATAACTATGTTTGAATTCGATAACGTGTTTTATTTTTCTCCAGTAAACTGTTGTCTTATATTTCTATTTTAGTCATGAATTCTATCCACTTCTGTGAATATGGATTCTGTAATTCCTTCCTTGCTTGTAGACAATCCGAAACATCGGTATTAAAACTGATTACATAATTATATATACTTATGTGAAATAATGTTTAAGACAACAATAAATAATACATAATGTTTAGGAATATTTCTATAATTTGTCAATGTCGATCTTTTATTTATTACAGTGAAATTGCAAAAAATACTTACCTAAATGAGAGAAATATAAATTTACAATATTTTAGCTATAAAAACTATATTCCTTATTACCTTTATTCAGCTAATTAGAATTAAAACTCAAGAAGATCTAACTACCCTCTTGCGAGCACTTAATATATTTTAAAATAAATATGTGTTTCACCTTGAGAAGTATAGAAGCAGCCCATGAATAAATAACGTGAAGTCAAAATGAACCGGCTCAATAAGAGCTGACAGACGCCTGGCTCGGATTAAATATTCATCTTTGGAAGTTCGTGTAAAACCAGATGAAACTAGCGAGAGAAATCTCTAGATAAAATGTTTATGAAGCGTAAAGGAGAGGTCGCATTTGCCGTTTGTTCTTGTATCTGTGTCAGTGTCTACTCACAGGTAGATAATAGTAAATTTAGATAAACCACAGTAGCAGGTGTTGTATAAAGATGTAGGTTATGTAAATATTTCACTGAATTACTTCACTAATAATCGTGAAGCAAACGCGTATCAATATAAATATTTCTGGACTATCAAGGCCGGAAAATATTTTTATCGTAACCGTGTTTTTTAATGTATTATTGGAATGGATGGATTAATATTGAATACAAATACTAAAAAGGATTTGCAGTGTCTATTGTTAAAAAATGTATGTGTTGACATTTTACACAAAACCACTCCATTTTATTTCTAAGCTAAGCGCTATAAAATAAAACATTGCAACTAAACTAATCCGCGCCCGGATCCAGTTTGTAGTTTTTATTGTCAAATAGCTTTATAGCGGAATGCCACATCTCTATTTTGCAGCGCTTATGTGTGAACAAATGGTGCCCACCGCGTGACTACAATAAAACGCTTTATGCTCAATAAACGGCTCACCTGAGACATAATCTAATTTGCTTTAGAATGTGTAATACAAAAGTAATAACTCGGTCTCGGTCTTACTTCAAGAAACTTGGACTCTAGGATGATTTTTTCAAAATTTTCGTATAAACCTGGATTAAAGGTTGTGACTTAAGTGGCACAGTACTGTAGAATACTATGTATTATTTGTTTTACATCGAACAGACACATTTCATTATCAACCAGATTGACGTTAGCTTTTCACTAACGAATCTCATAACTTTAGCTCTATATGTTATAATTATATCCATGGACCTCTTGACCTCTTGTCTCCGTTTTCTATCGAAACGGAGGATCATGCTAAAGTACCCCATAAAATTAACAATATTTAAACAACTTAAAAAGTATTAAAGTCTACCGAAGAGGCTTGGGTTTATACATATTTTTATCACCTTAAAGTTGCTGTGCATTAATTTCGAAATATCAAAATTGTTTACTACAAACGCTGAATCTATTAAGATATAATCAGGTATGGAGAGTTTTTTTCACTTAAATTATCCTTACAAGGGCGAAAACGGGTTAGAAATTTCTACGTAGATGAAATCGTGAGCAAAAGCCAGCACTCATATCCTTAAAACTAAAGGCATAAAACATTCACAATGGCATATAATATTACACGCACACACACACATTACTATAAAACTAAATAGCGTAACTAAAATACAGGCATGTCCATTAATTCCGTACGTCACGACTTCACGCCATCAAAGCGAGCGTTTGTGCGTGGAGCCAAATGGCGCCCAACGTGGGGCCACAATAAAGCGCGTTGTACCGCCAACAACGGCTCCCTTGGGACACCT
Organism: Craniophora ligustri; assembly: GCA_905163465.1. Taxonomy (NCBI): domain Eukaryota; kingdom Metazoa; phylum Arthropoda; class Insecta; order Lepidoptera; family Noctuidae; genus Craniophora; species Craniophora ligustri. The sequence continues at coordinate 156,915 of LR990982.1, forward strand.
GACCCGACATAATCCAATGTGCTTTTAGTAACCTCGAACCCGAAACGTCGACTTTCGTACGAAAGTAGAAACAAACATAAAAATGCTATTTGCGAAAATGTATTTAACTTTTTATATTGTTTGCGCTTACTTAAAAGATACGACAAAAATGAACACATTTGATTTTCTTTTTCAAGCCAGTCAAAATCTGTTACATTAAGTGTAATATACCTTAATGTTGTAAAAATATAAATTGCAGAAGGTTTGACATCTTACAGGGGACTCTTTGCGAGTCTTCTTTCAGTGGATATTTTTAAAACCTTTACCTCTAATGAATTTACTTGACTTTGAAAGCCGCCTTATAAAGTTTACCTCACAGCGAAGCTCACAGCATATAAAATTATGAGGAATGGTCTAATGGTAGTGCAAATTTATCGAATACATTTTAGAAGATTAACGGCACCAGTTATAATAATGTTTGATTAAAATTATGAATTCAAGAGACATCATTTAAAGCTGGAATACAATTATGAAAACAATGTCTCATTATTGGCATTATGCAAACAGAGCTTGTTAAAATACATCTATTGATACCATACATTTTAGATGAGTTTATGTAATAAACAGTTTGCTTTTGTATTATCCCGATGATAGGCACAGAGGTCATCTAGCACCTATTTAATTCATCGATTTAAGTTACAATTAATCACATCAATCCCAGAGTTAGTTGCGGTTTGATTTTATATGCCATCGAAAAAATTTATTTCGATTCACGTCACTATAAACGCCAGCTAAATCGTATTTTAAATAAAACATGCAACTCCCAGCTGTCAACCTAAAAAAACCACACGTGCAGTTCAAAACCAATAAATGAGCACTGTAAGTGGCGCCCAAGTGGGACTACCCTCTGTCTAAACAACTTTTGTTCGCTAGTCGTCTGCGGACCGCCTCTCGATTCTTTGTGAAGAAAGGAATTGGCAACTGAAAGAATACCACTACAACTGTACGCATCCCTACAAATTTACTTTCAACTGAGATTTTATTAGCTTAGTATGTACTTTTAGATATATTACGCTAGCAAGCTATACATACATATAATTAAGTGTAAGTATGGTGGGTGATCATTCTGAACACATCGATACATTGCCATACTCATTAATAATCTTTCAAAGAAACAGAAACCAGAAAATCCGAACAACTACATAGTTGGCTCTCAGGATATAAGTATTGGGTTGCCCATTTTTGGGTTGCTGAAGGGTATATGTTCACTTCATATAAGATTCTGATATTCCGCCGCATCAGGGCAAACTGGAACTAACACAACATGGTTGAGAAAAGGCATTGAATAGAAAAATTTCACTACACTGATATTTGTATTTACATTGAAACCCTCCCCATACATTTCAAAGCCTAGGCTGACGTAAGAGAGTGCATTTTAATTTGAGTGTAGCCTTCGTCGCCAGTCCAACGTGTAATTTTTTAATGCCATTACACACAGAACTCAGGAAGGACAATATTTACTGACCATTATCGGTACTGTTTCCCCTACGTCCTTCTTCAAAACATCATAGAATACTCCTGCTAGCCAAACTTCATCTTTATTCCTTTCAGCATAAAATTCAAGTTTGTATATAAGGAAAATAGTGAATTGTTAACGCAAGTTCAACCTTATTACTTCGAATGTAAAATTTAATATGACATTGAAGTATTCATTACTGTGAATAAAGTAATTAGGAAATATGAAATTTGAAGCTTCTGAAATAGAGTTCAGTATAGTTTGTAGCGACACAGGAGGGCGAGCACAATAATGTTTTGTTTGACAATTATATTAAGAGCTTTCTGTATTTCATGTTGCCCTGGTACTTAGCGCAGGTGACAGTTTTTTATCGTTTTGTTTTTACCGCAACCGCTTATACGTAGTATTTTTTATATTTAATATTATAAACTAATGTTTAAAATTGTCCTTGAATGAAGGATAACTTAATTTGTGATTATCATCATCATCATCAACCCATTAACGTCCCACTGCTGGGCACGGGTCTCCTCTCATTTAAGAGGGATTAGGCTATAGTCCACCACGCTAGCCTACTGCGGGTTGGTGGCAGACTTCACATGCCATCAAGACAAATCTCTCAAGCATCCAGGTTTCCTCACGATGTTTTCCTTCACCGTTTGAGCTTGTGATAAATACGCACATAACTTCCGAAAAGTCAGTGGTGCGTGCCTTAGGTTCGAACTCGAGACCTTTGACGTCTCAGTCCACTGGTCACACCGCTAGGCTACCACAGCTCTAATTTGACAGGACAGTTCATGTTATTGTTGTTGTTGTTGCTCTAAGGCAATTTGAGTCGACAAAGCCTGACAGGAGACACGTGGATGCTTAGTACCTGGATTGCACTTGATTAGCACGAGACCAGTAAGCCTTTATTTCCGTAGAAAGATCACAGAACTAAGATCTACAGTGGCGAAACGACGACGCACCATTTTTGTATAGCTTTAAAATATAAGCGACGACTAGGTTTGCGTAGCGGTATGAAGGGCTGATTTCCGTGGTAAAAGTCCCAGTTTTGAATCTCAGTAGGGGTAAGTGAACTGATGATGGACATTTTCCTCTGCGTCATGGATGTTTCTATGTACAATATGGATCTATTTACAAAAACATCTTAAAAGTCTCGTTGCTTAGCGTGGACTTAATAGTCTTGTGTAATGTTTTGAAATTGCGCTAGTCGACACAGATATACATATAATATTGACATGTACCTCCGTATCCTAATGTATATTACTTATCTTGGATAATATCTCATGTTGCATCTACACGAACAAGGAGATGATTCGATAATGCTCTATAGATAACCAGAACCAACCATGACTTATATAGGTAGAAGAAGATTGGATAATGCCCAATAAATAACGAAAACCAATCCAAAAAGCAAGTGACAACCGCCTTTGATAACAAATTCACAAGGTCACAGAATAACGAGCATCACAGCATCGCAATAAGCCACAGAGTAGGCCATTTCCAACCAATCTTAAGTAAGTACACGTAAAGTACGGTGTAAACTTAGAACGTTCTGCCTCCGCGCGGTCCGAAGCCCGCCATTATGAATTCAATAGGCAACCACGATAAATTGAGTAAAAAGTGGACTAAGTAGGGAATAAATTGTGAGGGTGGAATTTGGAAGTTGATTAAGGGAATTTGCTGCTGTTTTTGGTTCGGCAATTGGGTTTATGGCCCTTAAAGATGTTGTGGTCGAATTTAAGATACATGTAAGATACAACGTGGTAGTCGGATTAGACGATAAATCAATATAGCAATATGTCATCACGACCGACGTTCGAGATTTGTAAATAAACACTCATTTTTTATGTTTCTCTATACACTTTTCGATTCTAACGTTGTTTTTAGTTTATGATCGTCTGCGAGAAATTATCAGTCACTGTAATGATGAAAACAATATTAATAAAGACACATATTTATATAAAGGAACATAATTTACTTTGACAATGTCTCCTTAATGATGTTAGCGATACTAACTTACTATTTATTTTGCGCAAACAAAGTCAGGGGTACAGCTAGGTACTATACAAACTTTTTAGTATTTTTAAATTGAAGCAATAGGTATATGATTCATATTTGAAATTCAATATTAAAACTGACAATGGACTATCTTATCGTTTTTTTCCTTAAAACCCATTTTGTAGCATTATTATATACGAATGTATCAATAAATTAGATAACGACTCAAAATTGAGAATAACAAAATAATCGAATCCCAACAGAATTAAGTGGAGTCATCTGACGACCATAACAATATACTTTTTACGAAACTCCGTCATAAAGGCGATGGGATCCAATTCACCGGCATTGGGAAGTTTCGAGAAGCTTATTACCGATATTACGGCGCGACCGAAGTTAGGCACAGGAATGCCGTCAATTGGTTCACGTCTCCACAGATTAGGAGGATCGCTGTCACATATATTTACAGGTAATGTCCGCGGTTGTGATAAAATTGTGTTTATGATGTCATCGAGTTTGTGAGGCGCTACAATGTCAGTTTGGTCGGCGAGATAATCCGCAGTACACACTGATATTATTATTACAAGTACATATTGGAGGTTCAAGTGTCTCTTCACACAATGTGACCCCAGATATGGCCGTACTTTTGGGCCTATATTTCTAACAAGGGTCTTTTTACTTGGACATTCTTGGTGGTATGTACTTACTCGGTGGTGGTGTTTACTGTAGGTTCTATTTAATAGTTTCGCTAATTACCGGAGTTTATTAGAGAGACTATTAAATAGGACCTTAAATTATGTATGATTTCACGACCCGATTAGCACAACGATAATAAAGGCTGCATTCTATGGTCCCAGGTTCGAATTCTGATAGGGGTCTAATGTTTGTGTGATAAGCATAATTTTTTAACTAAGTCATACATCGATGATTCTACGTGTGAAAAAAAAAACAAGTAGTGTATCTTAATTGTTATAGACAACGGGTCTAAATCGCGTAGTTATTTGAGGTAGGAATACCTTTTTTAACCCGACGTTTCGGCCGTGGTCACGGGAACACTGTTGAAAGCTCAAATAAGTAGTGTATCATCCATCTAGTATCTGTAGCAAACTGACTAATATCTTTATCACATCATCAACTATTACAAGTCAGAAGAAGATAATGTAATTGGCTCCACGTGAAACTTCAAGGCCGTTTCCCGTACGTGTCACAATTGGGACAAAGTAGCCGCGCGCAACTGGAGCAGTGTTGAAACATTCACAGCATCACAGATTCAACGTTGATAAGATTCAGTATTCACGAGATGAATACTGGAGTTTTAGGAGCTGTTCAGTGTAGCGCCGCCGGTGTTGTGCTTCGCTTCGTGTTTATATAATACCCTTCGATATAATATTGATCTGTGTCAAACATGGGCCATGAACGTAGATGAAGTAAAATTAGTTTGTAAGAATCGTAAGACGTAGACTTTAGTTTCTGCTAATCCCGTTAAGGGAGGTGTGTATAATAGTATGTGTGTATAACATCACGAAGCAAAAACCACACATCATTGCTACCACCTATAAGATCAGAGCATCGCATGACTACGATAGGTCTTAACCTACTGAAATCAGTAGCTACTTTCAAACAGTCCCACCCTTAAAAAGAAAAAAAAAAACAATCGAAAACCACACAAAATGCTTTCAAACTTGAGAAAATGTGACGTCATAAGTAATATTTTATTTGAATACCAAGTCCACTACACTGAAGTCAATCGCGCATGTATGTGACCATCTAACTTCCATACATATGAAAGTGAGTTGCAGGCCACTTGCACTACAGCGTCAAGCGACAGACGCGCCACTTGAAAGCGATAGAAGCGCCGCAAAACTGAGTCCCAGTGTCACACTTGTTACAGCAGGGAAAGAATTCAACCATACATACATCTGCTGTATGTCATGTATGCTCAGACGGTGAACCTGCATGCCTTAGAAATTTTCTCGACCGCGTGTGAAGTCTACCAAACCGCAGAAGGCGAGGCAATGAAAGGAGACTCGTGCCAGCACTGGGACAATAACTGGTTTGATGATTACAGTCTGCTATGACCTGATGGGCAGGGCTGCCAGTAAACAACGGCGCGGCTATGCTATTTACCATCTGCTGCAATTATGCCAAATGTGATGGTATTATATCATAGTGCCCATTCTATGTCGGATGACCTTCTTTTAGCTAAAATCCTCGATATTCCTATACAGGGATTATCGGACAACTTCTTGGCATTGCCATATTTCTGCAATTCTCTTGCTTTCTATCGAATTATACCAAACGATCATGGATACCACATGGATATAATACATCGTCCAATTATACCAATTTGGTATCAAAAGATACAATCTGGCAGCCCTGCTGATGGGATAGTACAATTCACGGTGAAGCTTGTGAAGTCCCTTTAAAACTGTAATTGCTTCACGACATTTTAGAGAGAGTAAATGGATTTCAAAACTGGACATAATTTCGAAAGCCTTGTATTCATACGTGTAGGTATTATTGTTTTATTGTACCAATTACTAGAACCTCCTGTTGACAAGATACCACTCAAGTTTATTACAGAGCCAATAATTTGTTTATGTTCATGGATGACAAGTCATTACCACACACATAACTAGTCTTCAACGGAGTTCTGCATTAAATTACGAATTAATATGAGCATTATAACAAACGGGCTATACATACCTCTATTGTTATTTAAAAGTCAACTTCTATTTATACTTATTCTGTGGAAACCTTTCAATGGGCTTTCTTTTTACATTACATTTAGCTGTAAGTTATCCTAAAGTTGAAATAAGAACAAATAATTGTCTCTATAGCAAAATTTTCCCACACAATAACTAGGGCAACACAAAGGCCATACGGCGGCATCCCGTATGCACGGCCACACTCCGAACCTCTCATTTATAATGGAGCTTCATTTGGTGGGATTAGTTGCCGGCTCGCCGCCGCCGCCGCGGCCCGGGACCCGACAACTATAGTTACGAACTGTTCATGCACGTCAGAGAGCCTAAGGGTAAGTTTGGGTTTATTGTCTAAAACAGCTTAATTTTCACCTTGTCTTAGACTTAAGGGGTGTGTTTTCAAGCTACTGTCAAGTCAGGTTTGAATAGAATAACCCCCACCCTTTAAAGACCCTTTTTCACTTTAATATTTAAGAACTCCATGGGTTTGGGAAAACCAAAACCTCAGCATGTAGCTCATTCCACAAACTGATTTTACGCTATGACATTACTTTAAGAACCAGTTTCCATGTTTCTGGCAAAATAAATATATTTCTATTTCTACAGCACAGTAGGCGATGATATTGATTGATAATAGAACGTTGACTAAGAAACGTAAATATGCAGTACCAATATCATGTAGGCTCTTTTAATTGCTTTTCATGCAATTCTGATGGTAAGGACCTCAGTCACTGGCCTGACCGCAGCGGTTACCGTCCCCTATTTATACACTCAATTAAATTCGATCAGCCTGAAATGGTTAATGAGTAGTAACATACGAATCGGAGAGAGCAATTAAACTCATTATGTCCTCCGCCCACTGAAGCGCAACGCATTGAATAGACGGCTGCAGAACAATAAGAACAACACCTTTTGTCTGCTAAACTACGTTACACCTCAATGGACAACTGTGTTAAACATAAAAAATACTTCACGAAAGACTTTTTCGCTTTGAAGAATACTTGCGTTGAATGTTAATGATCTCACTCCTGGACGTTTAGTAAAAGTACCTGCAACAGAAGAAAAAAGAGTATAAGCATCATAGCATAATGATATGCATGTCTATGGTGCATGGAGAGGAGTTGGCGGCGCGCCAGTCAGAAGCAGCGTGGCCGCGGCGGCGGGCGCACGTCTCGGCATTATGCAGCGCTGAATAGAGCGGCGCCGAGCGCGGCCGATAACACCCCGACCGTTTTATTTGCACACCAAACAGCTTTTAATCTAGACGTGCATTTAAATGATGCATTTTAATCTTTTTTGACTGCAGCAGGTTCTACATTCGCTTTGTGATGTACGATAGTTTTGTTACCAGGGTTGTATATTAATATTCGTACTTGTTTTTTTTTTTGAGATTTGTTGGCATTCGCACCTGATAGTAATTGAATTTGCTCTTATATGTAGTACGCTTACCTAAAAGATACATATTTACTCGTGACTTTAAAAACCCTAAATTGTACTCGACGAGGAATACAGACCAAAACCAAAACCAAATTATATTTGAGATAATTGCAGTTGTTCAACGTACAGCTCTTAATGAATCTAATCAGATAACAGCAACATTGGACGCAAACCGACAAACATGTCATTAATAATACATACAATGTCAATTATGTGATACATATTATGTCGAAATAGCTTGACAAGCGAGTTAATTTGGAAATCCAAATGCATAATGGTAGTAGTTAAACATATTATCATGTTTAGTTAGATAAATACTTAGACGTCAAATAAGACATTAATAGGCATAACTATTAAGGATTTTTTTTTTAAATATTGCCCCACTCTAGTTTATTACTCCTGCGTCGTAGTTGAACACAAATATTCACAATGAACACCACCCAGACCGGAAACAACGGTAAGCCAAACACATATTATTATTATTATTATTTTTTCCCTTATATTTACATTTGTAATTTATCTTTGATTTATGTAATTGGTTTATTTAAGCCGTGTAAATCAAATGAATATATAAATAAATAAATAAATAAAATATTTGTTCCGTGCGGTGATCAAACCCGTGACACGCAACACAGAAGCCAATTGCTCGACCACTGTAACTATCGTGTCGTGAAACAATTTAAGTTATATACGTATGAAAATTGTACATGTTACGAGCGTCAAGACATGGCAGACACATTTCAAGTTATTTAATCTAACTTAGACTTTCAAACAGAGAGTATGTAAGCAAATAGCTATTTGTACCGAATACATGTGTATTGTATAGTATTGTGTAACAAATATATTGTTTGAAGGAAACAGATTTAATTTTCCTTTCCAATTTAGTTTTCCGTTCAAATCACAAACTAATTTATTGTGAAAATGTTCCCTTGTGTTTTGCTGTTGAGGTACAGGATGGTGTAACGACTGGTACGTTACACTTGCAATACCTGTTACACTGTTATCACAATAACGTTTACATGTTACAGCAGCTATTAACTGTGATATTGGTTTGTTCATATTCAAAATATCATTTACTGTAAATTGGTGAAATTTTATTGTCATTTTTTGAAGGTGAACTTGAAAACAACACCCAAAAACGAGCCAGATCTTCACCGCATTTGGCGCGTTTTAAATGAGATTTTGCACTCTTAGAGGCTTAGAGAACAGTATCTATTGTTTTTTTATCGCCAAAGTCTCTTCTCAGCGTGTGGTCTTGATTCCAAGTTCTGGAAAGGTTTGTTTGGAAATCGGTTTTGTTTGGAAATAAGACATCGTCTAAATAGCAGCCATAAACCTTACAACTGCCAACTAGATATACTGTAAATAGGTATACCTAGAATTCTAGACAACCTCAAAAGGACCTAGATTGGCTTACAGTCAATGAAACGCAAATGTTAGCGATGAAGACGTCTCACAGATGAACATCTGTCTAGCTTACGAGATTGATGAGCTACACTTTAATTTACAAAGGGAACATTTAATCTGTTCTTGTCAAGAAAGCCTATTATAAAATCAAGGACTATGTTGACGATAGGAATGTGTGGATGTAGATACTGTTGTGCATGTGGCCTCCCTGGTACCGTGAGGTTGTTTCTATTACAAAAACGTTGTCTTTTTAAAGACATAGCTTGTAGCATTTTATTATGGCGTATTTCACGCCCCTATTCAATTGTTATAATTTTGTAAATGTGAGTTCAGTGTATTGTTCAGTCTAGAGAATTATACTTACCATATCACTTTTTTTTTATATCTTTGACCATTGACATCTCAAGACATGAATTTTTTACATTGACCTCGCATAATTATTACCAAAATAATGTAACAATACCTTCTTTTTAAAAGAGTGTCTATGGAGTTTCTTGCCGGTTCTTCTCCATGAGATCAACTTCTTGGAACCGTGCAACTAGAGTCATAACGTTTTATAAATGCTTGAAAAAGTTCATATGAAATAAAAACCTTTTGATTTTGATTTTGAATGTATTGCAGCCTGCCATTATCTTAGCTGCTGGATAACAAATAACTCTAAGAGTCTAAGAAAATAAAGTTCGAAACGAAATAACAGTGAAATTTAGAAGCCATATAGTTACAGATTTTCAAAATAAATATGTAGACTAGTTTTTTACAGATATTCGTTAGAACCTACAAAGCCACAGATGCAATAGAATTAGACAAACTTAGTAAGTAAGACATTGACGGTTGCCAAATATTATCGTCTCGTGTTTTATTGTATTGTTTTCTTGTTCACTAGGAAACAGTTCAATAGTACAATTTAGCCTTAGGTGTTAAGCTTATTATCCACCCATTATTGTCCCACTGCTGTGCACAGGGCACCTCTCATTCGACTAAGATTCCGCAATAGTCCACCACGCTAGTGCATGGTTAGAAGAATCCTCAGGCCATCGAGAAAACCTCTCAAGCATGCAAGTTACCTCACGACGTTTTCCATCACGGTTTGAGCATGTGATAAATACGCACGTAACTTTAAAAATCTATGGTTGAGGACCTTTAACTTCAGAGATCACTGGTCCCACAGGCTCGCGCAGGTGATAAGATAACTTGCCCTATATTGTGTGAAAACTGTAAGATTTGCTAACACAAATTGGGAAGTAGGCGCCGGGCCATAAATTTAATTAAGATAACGTATCAGGCGGCCATAAGTCACGCGGCTCCAATGGGCAGCGGACAGTATCGCGGGGTAGCCAGCGCGCCGACTGGAACATGATGTATCGTGCTCTATTGACATTTTCAAAATTGACAACGCAGGGAAGCCTATAGGTTTACTTTACGCCTCATTATTTATTTTAAATGACTGTTTCGCGACAAGATGCGTTTCATAAAGCCAAGTCATATCCGTCTGCGTAGAATTAGTCATTTGGTTAGCTTCTTTCCATGTAAATCAATTCAGCGTTTAGCCGTGAAGAGTATGGAGGGATCGAAAACCGGTCATCAGATTACAAGTTACGATGGTTTACACAAACTGCTTCAAACAAATTACCCCTTCTATTCCATGGAACAATTAACTAACATAATTTGTTGTCTAATATTCCTAATAAAAAAAATACACATAGTGGAAAATAGAACCTCCTTCTTTTTTTAAGTCAGTTAAATAATAGAACCTACCCTTGTAGCCTGAAAACAGACATAACTTGAGCGTGACATCACTGGTTACTTACTCTGAAAAATGCCACTAACCCACTCGCAACAATAGAATATTTGGTAATACTGTAGTAAGTCCTCACAAAACAAAATCCTCCTACAGAAGACAAGGATTTGTGTAACTCAAGGAGCTTTAGACACAAGAATATGTACAAAGATATTATAATTAAATACAATTACACTCATTAACGCATATAGAGCCCAGATACAAGAATTTAATTAACTTGCAAGCGAGTAAACTGTAGGATATATTATTTGAGTAACTCGGGTGTGTACTTGCTCCATATACTTTATTAAGATAGAATCTTGTACTTAATGAGATGAGATGTAATACCATCACGCCTGTCGTCCCTAAAGGGTTTGGTAGAGGTGTACTAATGTAGAACATTTCGCTTTGTTTTAGGTTGATATGGTGCCATCAACTGGACAAGATTCCAAAATCCGAGCTTTTAATAACAATTTCATAGAAAAACTCAATAACACTTTGCTCGACCTAAAAATTGAATCCAAGACCCAAAAGCTCAGCAGTCGCACTGACGATCACTATACCAACAAGGCAGAAGTAATATATACGTAAATTTCTAGTCTGTCTGCCACAGAGGACATAAAACTCTTAGGGCATAAGTCATAACCTGACGTAGTCATAAGTTGATATTTTATGAATGGAAATATCCCAAAGATTCGCAGTCTCGCTCAACACACAAACTCGTGACTCAGTTTGATAACTGTTGTATGTAAATCGACACTAAATTTGTGATGAGTTCCCAAATTCCTAGGAGACTAGTCGGTAGCGGTAGAATAGTAATAACATTACGCTTGCCTTCCCGAAAGGGTAGGCACACAAGTTTAGGTAAACAGTTTGAAAGTATGTTTTAAGTCCCATGTAATAAGTATCATACTAATGTAAATGCGAATGCCTGTCTGTTACCTCTTAACGCTTTAACTGCTAAACCGATTTAGATGAAATTGAGTATGGAGATAGTTTGAGTCCGAGAAAGAAGATAGGGTTAGTTTTTATATGGCAAATTACACCTAAAAAGGCTAATTTAGGCGTGGTACCTTGTACCTATGCGCAATCGATAATTTCTTAAAGGAGGAATTGTCTATGAAAAAAATGATAGGATAAAATTAATATTATACGCCGATGAAGTCGTGCACAGAAGCTAGTTGGTTATAGGTAATAAGTAATAACTATAAAACACACTGAATAGAAAATAGATAGAGCAGTTGGTAGAGTATGTCCAAAATCATCCAATTGTTATTTAGTCCAAAACTAGTCAATAATGTTGAACAAAAAGTACCAGGCGCTTATAAACAAACAAGAGGTTGCAAATACTAGAAAGCCGTGTAGCGCCGCGGCGACGCGACGGCACAGCGTGGGCGGACCGGTGTGAAAGGCACACTGCGCAATGCTATGCGCTCCTGGTGACGATACGCCGACTTCTAATGTATCGGCCGTACTATTTATTGGCTGTTTGTCATTTATGTCAAATGTTTATAAATTTATATTTGAAGGAAAAGCTGTTTGTCATAATGGAAAAACTATTTTTTATTAATTGAAGGTATTTTTCTCCATTACTATAAAACACTCAGACAACGTCCCCTTTCGCTGTTTCGTCGTTCATTCTAGAAAAATAATAGTCCAGTCATTTTAGTGTTGCACTTCGGAATTCGAGATACCAAGCTATCAATTCGTATGCACTTGTATAATGACATCATAAAAGTTGTCTCAAAACCTACATATTGTAGGGTGTCCGCAAATGTAGGGTAAGCAGTTATTGTAGTGTAGCCCATGGACGACCCTGTACAAAGAAAACCTTTTCACTTCTTTTTGAAGGACCTCATGCTGTTGTAGCTACATCTATCTGGCTACATAGCAACGGAGAACTGTCAAACTGTCACATCGAACGCACCACTCACGAAGCTCATCCTACATCGCGATAACGGAGTTCACAAGCGCAGATGGCATATATACAACCACCCAACATCCTCCGTTGGGCAGTAGCCCGCCAGGCATAACACCTCACCTTGTCGGAGGTTCCACCTTTTCTAGTGGAGGGACTAGGTACCACCTCCTTCCCTCCATCCTGTAATCTTTGAGATAACATTAGCGGGTAGTCCTTTCCACGTCTGGGACGCGGGTTGAAGTTCGTTTGAAACCATATATAATTATATTAGTTCTAAGGTCGTTATTGGTCGGTTAGTTCACTTATTAAAAACAACAAAGAATATAAAATCACGACGTCAAAAACCAGAAGACTAGTATGTATTTTATCTGAATGGACTCTCGGATATAGGTTTATAGTCGGCAAAGTGTACAGCACGATTGGCGCTTCACGATGAGGTTATGGCCTCCGGGTCGCGTTTTGTGTTCAAACATTTGTACTGCCTATATAAGAGTTATTGTTGTCGTACACAGAATGTATGAGAATATGTGTAAGTAAACGTACCCACGGTGAAAAAGAATGTGCTTTAAAAAAAACTGACAAAAACGAGTTGAACTCGTGTGGAGAGGATTCAGTTCGATGTATGTATATATTTATCTCGCAACAAAATCATATGAAGAGAGGTTAGAAAGTATGTTTAATCTAGATCTCAAACGGTCCAATTGATGCAATTATACAGTTTGTGTTTTGGTCACAGAAATTATTTTTTAATATATTTCAACTTAATCAGTAAATCCAGAACTAAAGGCTAGTAGGCTAGTCTAAAGGGCTTTCCTCATTCCGTTTTGATGTAGGTACTCTTAAATGGCGGCAAAACCACAAGCATAAATAAATCTGCCAATCTGCGGTTACACTAAACCCCTGATCTGACAATAACAACATACTATATATCGGCTAATTTCCCTCAGGTTTAGCGCACAGCTCCGGTACCGTGGCAGGTTCGATGCCGAACCCATACGTCACCGGTTATCAGCCCCCGTGACGTCACCGCGTATCTGCTATAATCTGTGCCGTGATTTACGTGTAGTAGGAGTTGGGTACCGAATGTGATGGGAATTTGTAAGGATTAGGGTATCTCTGAGAGTGAGAATTAACGACAATCTGAATAAGCTTCTCCTTAAGCGGAGGAGGATAGCATCCGCATGCCGATGATAACTCTTAAAACTGTTAACCCAAAGTTTCCTCTTCACGTTTTCTTTAAGCTATCTTACATTCTAATTTGAGAGTGGATTTGTACATGTTAACCATAAAAAAATACTGAACTATAAAGTTTAAGGGACCAGTAGCAGGTTATACTGGATTTAATAATGACACGAATTAAATGATTGGGAAAAAAGTATTGCCTATTATTTAATGTATATAAAAATTACGTGTAACATTGTTTATCGCTGTTGAACTTTTGAAAGAATGAACCGATTTTAATGAAACTGCACACTGTGTGCAATTTAGGCCAACTTGAGAGATACATTAATTATTATTAATTTTATTAATATATTCATTTAAGACTTTATACAGACAAAGTTGTGAGCACAGCAGCTAGAATTGTAAACATGATTTGTATTCGAGATCGCAATTCGCCATCGAGAAAATCTCTCAGGCATGCAGGTTTCCCATCGATATTTTCTTCATAGTATGTGCTTGTGATAAATACGCCGGTAACTTCAAAAAGTCAGTGGTGCGTGCTTTGAACGGAACTCGAGACCTGTGAGTTGTGACATAACAATACATTGGTCGCGCCACTGGGTTCTTTTTATTGTTATAAGAGGGCAAGCGGGCAGGCCTACTTTCAGCAGTATGTGTATAAACGTGCAGGAGCCTCACCTGATGGTAAGTGAACACCACCGCCCATGGACATCTGCAACATCAGAAGGCGTGCAAATGCGTTGCCGGCCTTTCAGGAAACAATATACTCTCTTCTTGAAGGTTCCCACGTCGTAACGGTTCGAAAAGACAGCTAGTTCCACAGAGTGGTTGTGCGAGGCAGGGTATCACAGCCATTATTGTCGTTTATACACGAAGTATAAGAACTATTCTATGTACGCAGATACACGTTTAGTAAATAGTTTAGAGTATATAATGCTGGTTGTGTGTCGTTGTTCGGCAGCTCGTGGGATTACCGGCGGGAGGCGCGCGGCACGTCGGTACTCCCCGCGCGCAGCATCAGCGCTGCAGAGATAAACGTGTGTAGTGCTACTAGACACTGCAATGTTTATCTCCTTTACTTGCCAAGAGTATTAAGTTGATTTATCTTGAAGAGGAACGTGAGAAATGGTTACGTTAAGATAAAAACGACAAAGATTTTTGAATGGCTTGTTTTGGATAAAGTTGTTTGTGGTATAAATAATAGCCTCACATTAGGTTACCCCGAAGCCGCTCTGTGACGTTCACTAGGGAGAGGCATATGTACAGCAGTGGACGAATATAGGCTGATGATGATAGTGATGAAGTTACGCCAAGTTAACGCCACAGACCTCAAAGTTTTTTCAGCGAGCTGCAATATCAAGCGATGACTTGTAATCAAACAATACAGCCCGCAAAGTAGCCCATGCTAATATAAAAAGAGAGCGCTGACAACATTATTTAAAGTCTTCATTAAATATTTATTAAATACGAAATAAAATTTATTTAAAGTAGGCCAAATTTCAAAGAGCAAACGTTCGTGAACAAACAAAGCAAACGTTAATATACTACGGTAACTGCTTATCACTAGGCGGGGCGTAAGCTTGTGCGCCAAACTAGAGGTATCACCTCAGCCTATCGCAGCCCACTGCTGGGCATAGGCCTCTCCCAAACTGCACCATAACACCCTGTCCTCCGCCTTCCTCATCTAATATAACCCCGCTACCTTTTATAGGTTGTCAGTCCATCTACTAGTAGTACAAAAAATATATTAATTGGCTTTCTTTGAACGTAACAACAATACAGTCAGCGTCTCAAACCCAGCCTAGCCTGTGTACTATGCGCGTAACTGTCTCTCATAATGTCACAGGCTCTTGCACAATCGGCGGGATCACACATAAGATAGCCTACCTAGGTTCACACATAAAATAACTGATGACCTATCGACTCTACTGAATGGGAACAATGATGTCCGGGTACTGTACTGCATACTGGAAAGTGCCTCGATAGATAGATCGAGTATGCTTTATTGATACACAAAAATAATAATAATAAATATTCCTGGCATTATAATACAGCGCCATCTAGATCCGAGCTATGTAACGAGGCTTGTGTTACGGATACTAGTTGGTTGATACGCTACATACATATAGGTACTTTTTTGTCATACATACATACATATCCATGATTGGGATACAAATGTTTATGCTCATTACACAAACATTTGTCCCTACCGGGATTTGAACCCGGGACGCATAGCACAGAAGTGTTAACTACCGCTGGACTAATTTGGTCGTCAAAAAAAACAACAATATGTAATATACAGAGTATTATGTCCTATATCCAGAACAAACTATAGGCAGATTGAACTGCATAAGAACTTCCAATAAAATCTGGTTTCTGTTGCCAAAGGCACTGCTTCTTAATCTGAAACCCCAATACATCATACTTAGAGTAGTTCTCGTAGAGATGTAACACAAGCCGTGTGAGCGCGTGGTCACAGGAGCTGCTGCCAAAATCGATGGTGCGGTGCCGGCGGAGCGGGGCGGTAACACTGTGTACACTGAAGTATGTATCTACATGTATAGGGGTATGAGGAGTGCACTGGCTATTATTTTTGACTTCAAACCATCACGTCTGCTGTCTTCGAAGGTTTGTTTAGGCAGAGGTGAACCAAAGTCCTATGAATTAGGGGGCGACCCTGGAACAAATCGTAACTCCGAGCTGCTACTGAGAATTTCATAGAAAACCCAACAACACTTTGCTTGACCTGGGAATTGAACCCAAGACATCATATTCAACAAAGCTATTTGACCACATATGAACAAAGAACGTAACCTATGTATATTTGTCTAAAGCACTCATAGCCCAATGATGTGACAAGTAGACTAAGCTAAAGCCCTCAGTTCGATCCCAAGACACGTAAGTTTGACTTTTCGAAGTTATTCAGTTAGTAATTGTATTTATGACATGCTCAAACTGTAAAGAAAAACATTGTAAAGAGACCTACGTGGTGAGAGATATTCTCGATGACGTGTGAAGTCCTACAAATAGTTCCAAGTCTTCTTAAATGAGGGGAGATTCTTGTCCAGCAGTGGAACAGTAGATAGATTAATGGGATTTTATTTGCCAGCAAAATCAAAGCTTTTAGCCCATCTTAAACATAAAAACTCCACAGCGTCGACAACGGGTACCCCAGAAATAAAACAAAAAATATCAACTTTCGCAATAGAAACAAAAGAAATGTTTACTCGGAGTTTTAGAATCTCTTCTGAAACTCAATCAAACGAAATTCTAGAAAATTGGAAGGAACAAACTAACAGACATATTAACTTGGACACATCAAACTAGTACAAAGGAATCTCCGAGGTTCGGAAACAAAAATACCAGAACATGGTACACGCAGGTCGGTCGCAGCCGCGGCCACATGTCGCGCGCACGTGCGGCCACATTCATCAATGTCGACATCCGACACCGACGGCCCGGCGTGTGCGCGGGGACTAATGCGCGGATGTCTCGCGGCGGGACGAGCCCTAATGTGGGAAGAAATAGACGCGAGCGACTTATTGTTTGGGAACACAAATTAATCCTTATGCATGCTAATATTAAACTGGCTTGTTAAGCCGCGGCAGACAAATGATCACGGGCTTTAACAAGAACCGTCTGCTTTCGAATACTGTCTAAATTAGGCGTAATATCTTAAATAAATACATAAGTAACTATTTCATTTCTTGATTCCCCCTATTTAAAAAAACACCTAAAACGCTCCATGGGTTTTTACAGGGTCGGCAACGCGCGAGCAACACCTACAGTAACTGCCCACCATCAAGCGGGGTGTAAGCTTGTTTATCGAGTGGTATAAAAAAAGATTCTAGTACATTTAAAAAAATATATAACTTATAAGGAATCAGATACTTAGCACGAAGATATTCTACCCTTATTGTACATTGTACTACTGAGTGTCACTATTCAATGATGTTGGAATTATCATGGCATTACTACACTATGACGTCAAAGTTCACTAGTGCTAGTGTTGTCTGTCTGTTTTTATAAACGTTACTTATTTATTCGAGAAATGCTTTATTTGGAAACATATTTTTAAACTGCCTAACTATTTAATTGATTTAGCAGGTGGTCTCTGTTTGCCTAACTCATCACTATCTCCCAATATTTCCATCAATAGAAAGCCCGTTTGAATAAACAAGGGCTTGCAAGCCGCGTGGACTGGCGTCCCGCAGGCGGCGCGCGGCGCGTCCTCGCGGCTAACAATAGCGCGCCATCAGCACGACTCACCAGTCTCACAACACGGCTGCACTGGGCGCCATTGACAGATACTACACAACGCGTCGCCACTCACATACACAGTGCTAGGTCAGAAGGACCGACAGCTTATTAGGCACCGTAATGTTGAACGCCTGCATAGTTTTAGTAAGGTTTTGGATAAAAATAACATGTATGTATATGTGATAAGGGTTAATTGTTCCCGATTAGTCTAACAGGTAGTTAACGCTGCCTTCTGTGCTACGGACCCCGGATTTAAATCCCGGTGGGGACAAATGTTTAACATTTGTTTCTCAGTCATGGATGTATAATAAGTACGTATTTACAAAAAAAGAGTATAGTATTGTACGTAGTATATGAACCTTCTAATATCCGTAACAGAAGCCTCGTCGCTTACCGCGGATCTCAATGTACTGTTTTATAATATCCGGATGTCTTTATTATCATTAATTTAACACGTATCTAATAGAAACTTCAAGCTGTTACTGAGAAACCTAATAATATTCGACTAAAGAATCGAACTCAAAGCGTCACGGGTGTCACCGCAAATACTGTACCAATAAGACAGTCAAAAGCAGCAAAAATATTGAAATAAAAATAAACGAACTAATAAACCGTGATTTCCATTAGTTCCTAAGATAGTTATTACTGGTAACGCGTGTCGCTAGTATTCCTGTATCATCTTGTGTCGTAAGTGACGCGCGGCGACCACGTGCACGCCAGGTGCGCATGCGCCGCCCCCGGTCCGATCTACACAATAGGGTTGACTACTCATCAGAGAACTATTCTCTCTTCTGTATATTACATTATACAGTAGGTATAAACTACCTGCCTCGTGGCTCGTGTAACGGGTGTATTAAGCATCTATTGAGTTTTGATTTCCAGGTCGAACAAAGTGTTAGGCTATTAGTTTTTTTTAGTAGCGCCTCGGAGTTTGAATTCATCAATCTGCCAATCCGCACTAGGCTAGCATGGTAGACTATAGCCTAGTCCTTCTCAAAATCTAAAGAGACCCATGGCCTATTACATGGGACCTAAAACCTATGCGGAATGTGGAAGTACCGACCTTAATTTAGTATACCTCTACCTAACCCTTCGGGGACGATAGGCGTGATGGTATAATGGAACCCGTCGCTTTGAATTCAAATTCCATAACTTCTAAACAAAACTGTTCATTTCGTTAAGTCAAATAAATTTCTTCGGAACTTTGATCTAATAATAGCCAAAGACAAAACAACCAAACTTTTTGATATCGTTTGTTTGTAAATTCTGTCAAAACACCAGAAAAAATTTTCTATAGTTAAATATTAACATAGCTGCCTTTATATAGAAAGCTATTTCAGACTGTTAAAGTACGTTTAAACGAACAAAATATTACATTTTGTTTTTTCGTGATTTATTTTCCATCACATTCACAAAGTATAATTACATGTATTTCAGCACTCTACCACACTTATCCACATTTACATGCGCGTGTACAGAAATATGTGTTTACCTACTGCGTGCGTATATGTGTTGTATGTGACTGCAATAAGTAATAGAAAACTTATAGAAGGTTTCAAGTCATTCCGCAAAGCTGAATTCGGTGCAGAGCTGCATCAGCACGGACGGCGCGGCTCGCGTTATCTATTATCACGCGCCATTTAAACGCATAGGCTTGCACTCGGATTAAGCCGAGCCGCATACGTACGGCGTAGATGGTATAGGCTCGAGCTATCATGCACTAAGCGGGAACTTTAGTTGATTTTATTTTGTCTAATCAATATAACACAAACAGCGCACCAACATGCATATTAGACTATCATTATTGTTAGCCCTAGCAATAAAAATCAACAGAAAACTTAAAGATAATATATAATAATAATATAATAACGTTTATTGTATGAACTCAAAATGTTTACAACATATAAAGTAACCATATAGTATAAGATCATTATGTTTTAATTTAATGATCGTCAAAGCACAACGCAAAGATACATAGCAACTATGGAATTAACAGACAAATAAAGCTCATTGATCAATTTACTTTTAGTTTTATTACTATTATATGTATATATTTTTGATTGCTGATGAAATGTACCTACCGTTTATAAAATAATTTAAATAAAGGCTTTTTTTTATTACATTATCTATCAACAGAAAACTTAGATACATTGCAACTATGAAATTAACAGAAAAATTAAAGTCATTAATCAATCTTCCAGCATGCATTGAAACAGTATGTGTCAACCCTACTGCATCGACTCCTGCGCAGCCGTACCGGCCGCCGCTGACCACCTGCAGTGTGTGTTGACCACTCATCGTAACAACACGTATTGTAGTAACGCGCTCCGAGTGGCGAACTCTTCACAACAATGGTGTTATACGAGCTGAGAAGCAATAATATTATTGACATAGTTCTGTCTCACGAGGCTGTTGATGTTATAACAATTGTCAGCTGTTCACAAAGACCTCATTATACAATATAATGACAAGTATTTGTACCAGTACACTAGTACACTACTCATGTACTATGCATTCTGTGCTAAAGTACCTACAGACAGTCTACGTCGACTTTCAACGTTCTTCAGTAGACTAGTAGGAATGGTACCAGAAGTTTTATGTATAATAGCCAGTATCGATATGCATGTCTATTTATTTTTTATCCGGGTTCTGTTAACCTAATCTAGAAAGTGCTCGGGAAAAGTATTATTGGTTTTTAGGGTTCCGTACCAAAAGAAACCAACATCCTGGACTTCGGTACCAACGGGACCCTATTACTAAATCTTCGCTGTCCGTCCATCTGTCTGTCATCAGGCTGTATCTCATGAACTGTGATAGCTAGACAGTCGAAATTGAAGACGTATTTGGTGATGGCCAGTTTTTTTATTAAATTCTCAGAATCAGTCCGGAGTTAGGTATTGTTTTGACTGGTAATTGGCAATAGGCTCTTCCATGAGACCTATCATATACATGCCTCCTAGCAAACCGCGACTATATTTACTTACAACTTTGCCGTAACCCTTGAGGGATTAAAGGGTAATGGTATGTTAGAGCAACTATTAAGCAATAACGTGAGCACAAATCAAGTTCAACTAAGGTTAGAATATTTAACTGCGTCGAACTCCTGAGGTACCAAAGTTCATATTGTACGGCAATCGTTTTTATAGGAACATAATTGACGCCAGAGGTCAGATATCCGGGGAATGTTGGTGTACACAATGGGGGCAATCAAACGAATTTACTCGTAATACTCGCCCAAAAGGGTCACCAATAGGGTTACCGTATGTTTGACATAACTATGGACCCTACATACCTTCTATAAATATCTACTGAACTTATTAAATAGTTTGTCCTGATTGTCTGATAGCATAGACACAGCTAGTGAAACTGTAAATAGATGAGTTTTGTAACACACAGGTTTATTTTATAACGCTTTGGATATTCAAAAACTTAAATTTTAGGATGGGAGGAATGAGCAAATCTGGTTCATAACAAGTATTCTCCGTCGTATAAGTTATTGCCTTTTATTGAGTACTAATCTGAATATGCGATGACTGGTAATCGAATCTAGGACTCCACGCTTAGCTGCGCTACAGTACACGTGTACTTTGTAGTATATATTCAAATTTTATCATAACGTTACTGTACCTTATGATATCTGTTTTACTGACCGTTAGGCCCTAAGAACCTACCAGCAAGATTACAACCCGCCGCTGTACAAGTTGTGTAGCATACCTAACTGCCCACACCGCGGCGGAATAACCGTGACGGAACCTTAAACCACGTCCAAAATACCCTTTGTCATTGAAATTAACACCTTAAGTTTATTATCATTAAACACAAAACGCATTGTATAAAAAACGTACGCATTCGATCCGGTCCAACTTACCGACGAAAGTGCATTGTTACGCAAATATAAACTTTGCCTTGATAAATATAAAAGTTATTCTGAATATTAATATCGTGAGCACATAGCTTGTCATTGAAACATAGGCTTTATCTCTTTAACATTAAGTATATATTACATTGTCCGTAAAAAGGGTCTGGATATGCATAAATGTGCTTGAGAACGAAGATTTGGCGAATTTATTTAAATTGAAAGAAAATAAAGAGTACAGTCGAGCGCAATGGCGTTAGCATATTGCGGACGTGTGACGTCACTTGTGCCTATAGTTTGCGCATATATGTGGCTTATTATGCGTTGATATTTTATGTATTACTAGCTTCCATCGCCGTGATGGAAGCTAGTAATACATAACAATGGTGTGACCTGTAGACTGTCAAGTCAAAGGTTTTGAGTTCGAACCCAAGTCACTCACCACTGACTAGTCGGAAGTTATGCGCATAATTATGACATGCTCAAACGGTAATAGAAAACATCGTGAGGAAGCCTGAATGATTGAGATATTTTCTCGATGGTGTGTGAAGATATTGTGCCTAATCCTTCGGGGTTACAGGCAAGGAAGAGATACACCTAACAAACATAATTTTGTAATTAATAACCATACCAAATAATAATATATCTACAATTGTTTCCTCCACACAACCGGGCGACGCAACACAACACAAATAAACAAAACTGCATCGGCCGGTCATCGAACCCAGCGCGTCGCATCTGAGGAGGCGGCACTATAACTAATATAATTAATTCTGACCGGCCCGCGCCGCCTGCGAACTCTCGAGGCTGCATAAAGATGCAGCTTTTAATTTTTTAATAATCCTGCCAGCGATTTAATTAGTTATCTTTTTATCCATATCATATCCATTTATATAAAACTCAATTGCTACAAGATTGACGGCACGGTTGGTTCAGTGTATGAGCGATCGGCTTTTGGGTAGCGTATCGCCGGTTCGAGCTCAGCACGGAGCAAATATAGGTATATGTATTTTATCCAATGTGGCCTACATTTATTAATACACTGCCTCATATGAGTATGCATACGTCACTGTGACAGCTGACAGCTGTCATAATGACAGCAGTGGTTAATTAAAAATGTCGTTGTGGCTAATTTGACCGCAAAGCGTGAGGTTCGAGTGTCTTCGTATTTTTAAGCAAAGATAAGCAAAGATAAGAGACAGTTATTAAAATTTTAATTAAAATTTAATTAATTAATTTAATTTTAATAACTGTCAGTAAGAAAGTGGACGTGGCAAAGCCCCGATTCTGTGACGAAAAATGAGATAGACTTTATCATGACGGACAAAAAGCACATATTCAGAGATGTCTCTGTGATCAACAGGTTTAACACCGGCAGCGATCACCGACTACTAAGAGGCTCTCTGAATATCAATTTTAAGCTTGAAAGATCCCGTCTGATGAAGTCTACGCTCCGACCAAACCTGCTCTAAAGTGCCGTGGACCCAGAACAGTTTCAACTACAGCTGGAAAATCGATTCGCTGGTCTGGAAACCACGTTAGACATTGATGAGGCCCTAAATAGGGTGGTGGGAATCCTACGGGAAGAAGGGTCGAAATTCTTTCAGCTGCAGCGTGCAGGTACGAAGTCCAAACTCTCGGTCGAGACTCTTCGACTTATGGACGAAAGAAGAAATGTTAGCCAGGCCACTTCGTTAGAGAAGCGGGCCGTCAATCGAAATATCAGCAAGCTGGTGCGGCGAGACCTCCGCATAATGGAGGCTATAGAGAAAAACCGGAGGTCAAAAGTCTTTGCCCAGCAATAGAGGAGGCCCCATCTGACGAAGCTGACTACATCCTCTGGCAACACCGTCACTTCAGGGCCGGAGATTCTCGCCGAGATAGAGGACTTCTATGGCCGATTGTACGACTCGCATGCTTCAAGACCCCAACCCAGTAGAAAGGATTCCAGGGCCACTTTAACCCGCCACTACACCGATGAGCTGCCAGACATCAGCCTCGACGAGATTGAGAATGCCCTTAAGCAGCTTAAAAATGGAAAAGCCCCGGGTGAGGACGGAGTAACTTCGGAGCTCTTGAAGGCTGCAGGCAAACCTGTGCTTCGAGAACTCCAGAAGTTGTTTAACTCTGTTCTCATCAATGGGAGAACTCCAAGGGCGTGGAATAGAAGCACTGTGGTTGTCTTGTTTTTCAAGAAAGGAGACAAATCCTTACTAAAAAACTACAGGCCCATCTCGCTTCTGAGCCACGTCTATAAGCTGTTTTCGAGGGTAGTCTCAACTTGACGAGTTTCAACCTCCGGAGCAGGCTGGGTTCCGAAGGGGTTACGGGACCATAGACCACATCAACACAGTAAGGCAGATTATACAGAAGACCGAAGAGTATAACCAGCCCCTGTGTCTTGCTTTCGTGGACTATGAGAAAGCCTTTGACTCAATCGAAACCTGGGCTGTTCTGGAGGGCCTGCAGCGATGCCAAGTTGACTGTCGGTATGTCGAAGTGATGAGGTGTCTATATAACGCCGCGTTTATGTCAGTCCAAGGACAGAACCAGCAAACTAGACATATCCCGCTACGCAGGGGAGTGAGACAGGGGGATGTCATATCCCCGAAACTGTTCACTAACGCCCTAGAGGATATGTTTAAGATGCTAAACTGGAAAGGAATGGGCATAAACGTAAACGGCGAATACATCTCACACCTAAGATTTTCCGACGATATTGTCCTCATGTCGGAGTCGCTGCAGGATCTCGAGCGGATGCTGACTGACCTAGATGACGCCTCTCGACTTGTTGCTCGCCTCGCCTCTCGTATTGGTCTTGGGATGAACATAGAAAAAACCAAGGTTATGTTCAACAGCCTAGTTACCCCGTGAGATAACCGTGACGGAACCTTAAACCACGTCCAAAATACCCTTTGTCATTGAAATTAACACCTTAAGTTTATTATCATTAAACACAAAACGCATTGTATAAAAAACGTACGCATTCGATCCGGTCCAACTTACCGACGAAAGTGCATTGTTACGCAAATATAAACTTTGCCTTGATAAATATAAAAGTTATTCTGAATATTAATATCGTGAGCACATAGCTTGTCATTGAAACATAGGCTTTATCTCTTTAACATTAAGTATATATTACATTGTCCGTAAAAAGGGTCTGGATATGCATAAATGTGCTTGAGAACGAAGATTTGGCGAATTTATTTAAATTGAAAGAAAATAAAGAGTACAGTCGAGCGCAATGGCGTTAGCATATTGCGGACGTGTGACGTCACTTGTGCCTATAGTTTGCGCATATATGTGGCTTATTATGCGTTGATATTTTATGTATTACTAGCTTCCATCGCCGTGATGGAAGCTAGTAATACATAACAATGGTGTGACCTGTAGACTGTCAAGTCAAAGGTTTTGAGTTCGAACCCAAGTCACTCACCACTGACTAGTCGGAAGTTATGCGCATAATTATGACATGCTCAAACGGTAATAGAAAACATCGTGAGGAAGCCTGTATGATTGAGATATTTTCTCGATGGTGTGTGAAGATATTGTGCCTAATCCTTCGGGGTTACAGGCAAGGAAGAGATACACCTAACAAACATAATTTTGTAATTAATAACCATACCAAATAATAATATATCTACAATTGTTTCCTCCACACAACCGGGCGACGCAACACAACACAAATAAACAAAACTGCATCGGCCGGTCATCGAACCCAGCGCGTCGCATCTGAGGAGGCGGCACTATAACTAATATAATTAATTGTGACCGGCCCGCGCCGCCTGCGAACTCTCGAGGCTGCATAAAGATGCAGCTTTTAATTTTTTAATAATCCTGCCAGCGATTTAATTAGTTATCTTTTTATCCATATCATATCCATTTATATAAAACTCAATTGCTACAAGATTGACGGCACGGTTGGTTCAGTGTATGAGCGATCGGCTTTTGGGTAGCGTATCGCCGGTTCGAGCTCAGCACGGAGCAAATATAGGTATATGTATTTTATCCAATGTGGCCTACATTTATTAATACACTGCCTCATATGAGTATGCATACGTCACTGTGACAGCTGACAGCTGTCATAATGACAGCTGACAGGAGTGGAGGCGCGGCGCGTGACGTTACTTAAATAGTAGCATCATTTGCATCGCGCCGAGTCATTCCGTGTGACGTGTGGTGGTTAATTAAAAATGTCGTTGTGGCTAATTTGACCGCAAAGCGTGAGGTTCGAGTGTCTTCGTATTTTTAAGCAAAGATAAGCAAAGATAAGAGACAGTTATTAAAATTTTAATTAAAATTTAATTAATTAATTTAATTTTAATAACTGTCAGTAAGAAAGTGGACGTGGCAAAGCCCCGATTCTGTGACGAAAAATGAGATAGACTTTATCATGACGGACAAAAAGCACATATTCAGAGATGTCTCTGTGATCAACAGGTTTAACACCGGCAGCGATCACCGACTACTAAGAGGCTCTCTGAATATCAATTTTAAGCTTGAAAGATCCCGTCTGATGAAGTCTACGCTCCGACCAAACCTGCTCTAAAGTGCCGTGGACCCAGAACAGTTTCAACTACAGCTGGAAAATCGATTCGCTGGTCTGGAAACCACGTTAGACATTGATGAGGCCCTAAATAGGGTGGTGGGAATCCTACGGGAAGAAGGGTCGAAATTCTTTCAGCTGCAGCGTGCAGGTACGAAGTCCAAACTCTCGGTCGAGACTCTTCGACTTATGGACGAAAGAAGAAATGTTAGCCAGGCCACTTCGTTAGAGAAGCGGGCCGTCAATCGAAATATCAGCAAGCTGGTGCGGCGAGACCTCCGCATAATGGAGGCTATAGAGAAAAACCGGAGGTCAAAAGTCTTTGCCCAGCAATAGAGGAGGCCCCATCTGACGAAGCTGACTACATCCTCTGGCAACACCGTCACTTCAGGGCCGGAGATTCTCGCCGAGATAGAGGACTTCTATGGCCGATTGTACGACTCGCATGCTTCAAGACCCCAACCCAGTAGAAAGGATTCCAGGGCCACTTTAACCCGCCACTACACCGATGAGCTGCCAGACATCAGCCTCGACGAGATTGAGAATGCCCTTAAGCAGCTTAAAAATGGAAAAGCCCCGGGTGAGGACGGAGTAACTTCGGAGCTCTTGAAGGCTGCAGGCAAACCTGTGCTTCGAGAACTCCAGAAGTTGTTTAACTCTGTTCTCATCAATGGGAGAACTCCAAGGGCGTGGAATAGAAGCACTGTGGTGGTCTTGTTTTTCAAGAAAGGAGACAAATCCTTACTAAAAAACTACAGGCCCATCTCGCTTCTGAGCCACGTCTATAAGCTGTTTTCGAGGGTAGTCTCAACTTGACGAGTTTCAACCTCCGGAGCAGGCTGGGTTCCGAAGGGGTTACGGGACCATAGACCACATCAACACAGTAAGGCAGATTATACAGAAGACCGAAGAGTATAACCAGCCCCTGTGTCTTGCTTTCGTGGACTATGAGAAAGCCTTTGACTCAATCGAAACCTGGGCTGTTCTGGAGGGCCTGCAGCGATGCCAAGTTGACTGTCGGTATGTCGAAGTGATGAGGTGTCTATATAACGCCGCGTTTATGTCAGTCCAAGGACAGAACCAGCAAACTAGACATATCCCGCTACGCAGGGGAGTGAGACAGGGGGATGTCATATCCCCGAAACTGTTCACTAACGCCCTAGAGGATATGTTTAAGATGCTAAACTGGAAAGGAATGGGCATAAACGTAAACGGCGAATACATCTCACACCTAAGATTTTCCGACGATATTGTCCTCATGTCGGAGTCGCTGCAGGATCTCGAGCGGATGCTGACTGACCTAGATGACGCCTCTCGACTTGTTGCTCGCCTCGCCTCTCGTATTGGTCTTGGGATGAACATAGAAAAAACCAAGGTTATGTTCAACAGCCTAGTTACCCCGAGACTGGTCGTTGTAAATGGTGTATCTCTCGAAGTTGTTCAGGAATACGTGTACCTTGGGCAAATTGTGCAATTGGGTAGAAACAACTTCGAGAGGGAACCCGACAGGAGGATTCAGCTGGGATGGGCAGCATTCGGTCAACTTCGTCAGGTCTTCTCGTCGCCCATACCACAGTGCCTTAAGACGAAGGTCTTCAATGCGTGCGTCCTACCTGTTATGACCTACGGAGCCGAAACGTGGACACTCACGGTGAGACTGGTCCACAAGTTTAAAGTCGCTCAGCGAGCTATGGAGAGAGCTATGCTGGGAGTTTCTCTGAGGGATAAAATCCGGAACGAAGTTATCCGCCAGAGGACCAAAGTTACCGACATAGCTCAGAGGATTAGCAAGCTGAAGTGGCAATGGGCCGGTCACATCTCTCGGAGAACCGACAACCGTTGGAGCAAACGAGTTATTGAGTGGAGACCGCGTCTCGGCAAACGTAGTGTAGGACGGCCGCCGGCCAGGTGGAGCGTCGACTTGCGCAAGATAGCTGGCAGTGACTGGAGGAAAAGAGCCGAAGATCGAGCTCTGTGGCGTTCACTAGGGGAGGCCTACGTCCAGCAGTGGACGAATATAGGCTGATGATGAACTGTCAGTAAATTTTAAGCACACTTAGCGATTTCATAAATATTTTAATACAGACCTACTTTGGCATTATTAAAATTATAATATTTTTCATGCACCTCAATAAATACGCAAAATAAAATAATCTATATTTCGCACTCTTGCAAAACTTAAACCAAAACCCTTCTTGTAATTTTTAAATATTCACGGTTATCCGTGAAATACTTATAAGTTTAAGACTGAGAATACCACGAGTTTATAATAACAAGTTATTTTCTTACTTTTATTCCTTAATACTCTAAACCACTGTACCTACTTACAGAGTTTAAAAAAGTCATAATAACTTAAATATATAAGAGATGAAAGACAGAACACGCAAAGTGAGCTTTTGTTCCCAAATGTGCGATTTTTTACGAAAACAAACACAACACGAACAAAATAATACAAAATTCAAAGCAACATTATAACACAACTACGGCGTAGCGTCGTAGCACTACGTGACTACGGCGTAGCGGGCAATCAAATCCGACGCTCGTGTGCTATCTATTGCAGTTTATGTTAGAATGTTATGCGGTCACGGAGAGTAAAAACGGTAATGTGATTGTACATTCTGTATGGAAAGTTTATATGATCTTTTTAGCTGCACTATGTGAGAAAAAGTCTCAAACATCTCCATAAGTTGTTGGTCCATGTTACTCGAGAAAATAACTTCTAAATTGACTCCATAAGTAAATATCAATCAATTAAAGCGTGGCTCTCCACGCTTTAATTGATGTCTGTTATCTCTATAACACACATACATACTTTCGCATTTATAATATTAGTATGGATAAGATGAATCTAGAAGCACCCCAAAATATATAGAATAAATATAGGAGCAGCTTTTTTTATGCACTAGTACCCTCAAACTAAGGAATACAAGTAAAGTTTAGTTTTTAGAAGTTTAGAATTTAAGATTTATTTAAAGTAGGCCAGGCCAAATTTGCCTCGCTTTTAGTTGGTAGTCGACACAGCCTTGTTTACTAATCAGTGACGTACACCAGAGTTTGCCCAAAATTTTCTGCCACACTGAGTTTTCACAGCACAACAGGAATAAGATAAAGATTAAAATGCAGACAAAGTCGCGTTTCGAAGTTAGTGTAACACGCAAAGAAACAGAATAACATCAGATTGTTGTTCAAAGCTCCAGGGTTGTCCAAAGCGTAGCAATACAACGTCGGTGTGTGGTATTCAAAGCATGTGCCGCTTTTATTCGCTTTAGAAAAGTTATAAACGCTGCGTTGAGAACAAATGTTTATAAACTCGTGTTGACGGAGTTTGTAAATAAATTCAGCGTTGATTAGTATGCGGCGGCTCGGCAGCGAGGCGCCTCGCCTGCGTGCTGCGACGATTAAGCTCTTTTTTAGGGTTCCGTACGTCATGACACGCACGATCAAAAAGTAATCAGATCTCATGTAGAGCCAAGCTTCTGACTCTACACGCCCTAACTCTACAAGGCCTAACTTCAGAAACTATCCACCTTAGTCAAAATATGTGGCTAGGTCATGTCGCTACATTTACGTGGGTGTAAGATAAATACTAATAATAAATAAATATTCTGCGACATTTTACACATCACCATCTAGTCCCAAACTAAGCAGAGCTTGTACTATGGGTACTAGACCATGGATATAAATACTTATATACTTTTTTTTTTGTAAATACATACTTATAATACATAGGAAACACCCAGACGAACACGAACACTTATATTCATCACATAAATATTTGTATCTCGTGGGAATCGAACCCACGACCTCGTGACCAGCAGTCCGGTACTCGAACCACTAGACTACAGAGGTCGTTATAAAAATAAAAATCTATCCAGTTGAAGGTAACGTAGTAGAGTGCTCTAACACACGGCAACACGTAACGTAACTTCATTCACAATACATTGCATCACTGACGCGCGTCTGGCAGGGCGGCCGCACGCGACCCTCCCCCACGTCTGCGGTCACCTGTGTCTGTGTTCGCTACACACAGTCGCGTGTAGCCAGCCTGACATTCTACATACACGAAATACTGAGCTTTGATTAGCCGAAAGTCGAAACATATACTGTAATTTTAACGCAATAAGGTTGGTTTTCTTTTAATATAAAACCGGTGATCTTTTTTCATTGAAATAATCTAGCTTAAGAGGGTAACTTAGGGGTGGTTTGGTTGCAAGTATAAAATAGTTATTAGATTGTGGAGGTCATAAATTGATCTCCATTTATTTGGACTGCATGGTCGGTTCCGGCTCCTATTGATACTGGGCCGGGTCGACCTAAATGGTATTGGAATTTTCTATGAATTCTTAATGACAGCAGAGAATAGCTTCATACCCAATAACAGTAGTACCCAACTGCCTACAAATATATACTGGTTGGAGAACTGTCAGTGTGGTACATACTTCTGTCTAAATAAATGCTCATTGATACCGGCGTGATGATATATTATGCTGATTTGTCTCAAACAAGGCTGCTTATTCTACACTCACACTTGTACGCGTGATCAAACGACATCTTGGTTAACATTTTCTATATACTGGAATCTTTAAATCATCATTCATCATGCGAACGGCCAGAGAGTGGTATTCCCAATCCGCGTCAGTGTTTCCCGAATCATATAACTTACGGATTGAATAGGCTTTATTTGAGCTTGCGTGCTACATCTTCGACTGCATCGTCACTTACCATCAGGTCAGATGCTGCTAAACGCGCTTATTTACGATATAAGGAAAAAATTAAATCTATTTCCGATCTTTTACCACAAAAGATAGCTCTGCCTGGCAGTCTATAGTCAACAGTCGTATCGTCAACATACAATCATATAAATATGTTCACGACCCATAGAGCGCCGGTGATAGCTGTTTTATTATATAGCGTAATATATTTTATGTACGAGCAATATACATTTTGTAGTACGACGGGTACAATATCAATAGAATGGATATTGATACATTAAAGTTTAATAAGCGAGTTAGTACTAGACGGCTCCGGCGCGCCGCGACTGGCACATGTAGTACAGGTAAACAGCTTATAAATGTACTTATTTATTTACAAAGCCGTGCCGCACTTAAGTTAACTGCTATGTTATAGGTGCATTTACAGAACAACCCGTCTAGACGCCATCTAGATCCTAAATACTATGACTTGTAAAAGTGTACCTACTTATAAGATCTAATTACACAAATAAATACATATAATTTATCATTACCGTTCCAAGAAGTCAGCAGTTCGTGTTTATACCAAAGACGAAACCCAGCATCATATGAGATTGATATACCATAAATTCCCGCAAAACTAAACCGATTCTTAGCAAGACGGTTCGTGAGTATGGGTGGGTCCTGTTACCTGCACGACCCTTAGAACTGCACGACTTTAAATATCAAGACTGTGAACTGTACTGTAAAGGTTCTCAAACGTATTAGAATCTATAAAAAAACTTTTATGGTGATGATGATGATCAAGGAGCAAACCTTCAAGAGGCTCATCTGATGGTAAGTGATCACCACCACCCATAGACACAACAACAGAAGGCTTGCGAATGCGTTGCCAACCCCTGTAGAAACAAAATAGTCACTCCCCTAATGAGCTCTTACCTTAGGTAACCTTACTCACTTGCAGAAATACAACTATTGTTATTTCACTGCGGTGTTCTGTAAAGCGAGGTAGGTACTTCCCCAGTCGGGCAGCTCAATTTAAGCGAGGTTATCTACCTCTCAAAAGAAACTACTTGTAGGCATTGTCCTCAGAATCAACCACATCGCCAATCTTGTACTTAATTTGGCCATTAACAAACCGGTCCCTCACACTTAACTACGCCAAACAACCAATGAGTGTGTCATATACTACGGTAGTATGAGCACTTTACTTCCACCGACATTCACAACTCGTACGGTTGTCTCATAAAATGTGTTCATCGCGACATCACCGTAAAGTGTAATGTTGTCACCGTGAGGTAGGGACACCACTTGCCGGCTTATTGTAAGTGCACCAGAACGTTACTTGTACAGTAGCTTGTTATATCCGAGAAAAGTTTATGTCTGACGACCTTTTATGAGACCTACCTTTTGGAACCGTGCAACTAGTTTCGACATTTCAAAAGTACCTGTAGTATTGGTCTAATTGAAATAAAAACATTTGATTTTGTCGGTGCCCAGTGTGTAATTGTCCAGCCGCACGGGTCAGCGAGGTGTACTGCCTCTCTCATTATACGAGTGAGTCGCGCCCTGCATTGAGGTAGCAATAAGATGTTTCATCTTTCTGTTTGTTACCATAATTTCTCGGGTACGTACTGTATTCACAACTTCATAGAGCTATAAATACAGTAGAAAATCATTAAAAAAAAAAGTTATTTTATATCTATTATTTTATGGTTTTTGTATTTCATCTGCGTCATCATTAACAGAAAACTGTAGTAAATCTCCCCCTATTAATTCCCCTCCCCATTATATGATACAAACACAAACAGACATATTATTTGAATGTTAACAACCGGGGCGGTGCCGCGTCCCGGACAGACGGCGCCGCGGGGCTCGCACTAGCTATACCTACGTATCGTGCAGGCTCTATTGTGGACTTGTGAGGGGGCGGGAGACGGGATGGGAGTCAGGAACTAGAAAATGTTATTGTGTAGGAGTATCCGACTAGCGTGCACGCTCCTCCTGTCTTCACTAACTTGCAACCAGGACAAGTCGAAGACCAGACACTTTATATAGCGAAACTTATTAGATTTCGTAATAGGAAACTTATTGATTCTATATGTTAAAAGTTCGGCTCATGGTCGAGTTGTATTTGTTGAAATATGTGATTGTTAGCGCGCAAATACACAAAAATGGAGGCCAAGAGCACTTGATATTATTTATACTATCCCTTATTTAATAAACAGAGTTTTTGCGCCACTTTTACCCGCCTGTGAAGGGCTTTGGGTCAGTCTATACTGCCAAATTTCAAAAAGAGCCAACTACATTTACACTGATGATATTTTGAGTTTGATGGTACCGTATATTCGTATTTTCGTAGTATTCGTATCGGTCTGCACGTACCTGAGGACAAAAGAAAAAAGGAATAAGTAAACATTAATTATTATTGAGGAAGTATTCATGATTGTAGGCGAGAAAAGACAGCTGTTAAGAACCATAGAGAATAGGAGAGGGAAGATGTTTGGCCATTTGATACGACACGACGACTTCTTTATAACCATACTAGAAGGTAGAATTGAAGGAAAGAGAAGAAGGGGAAGACCGAGACGAAGTTTTGTTGATCAAGTGAAGGAAAAAGTGGGAATCGAGTCGTATCAAGAAGTCAAAGAGAAAGCAGGAGATAGAGAACAGTGGCGATTGCTCCACCGACAAGAGCTGAGGTCTTAAATTAATAATAATAAACATTAATATTTCCGATAAAATAAGAAAAATTAAAATTAAAAATTATCGTCTCAATACACTAGAATTCAGGCCTCTTGGAACCCCATCATAGATTCCATTATAATATATCTCTTGAAAACATACACGGACTTTATAACACAGCGCCATCTAGTTCCGAAGTAACAACGAGGCTTCTTATAA
Source organism: Craniophora ligustri (assembly GCA_905163465.1). Lineage (NCBI taxonomy): Eukaryota > Metazoa > Arthropoda > Insecta > Lepidoptera > Noctuidae > Craniophora > Craniophora ligustri. Next base: position 191,097 of record LR990982.1, read on the forward strand.
TACTAGATGGTTGATACACTACATATGTATACCTATATATTCATAAATATGTACATATTAGGTACGTATAGAAACATCTATGACACAGGGCAAATGTGCCACCATGCTCATCACATCATTTCCCCTACCGGGTTTTGAACCTAGGTCCCTTGCTGCAGAAGGCAGTCTTTAATACCGCTGCGCCAATAGAGTCGTGTAATATGTTAGGATACAGTGAACCTGTTCGAGTGTTCGCAACTGACTGGTGACGGTTCAACCGCTCACTTTACTAAACGTGGACGAAGCCTGACGTTTGGAGTGACTTATATTCGGAGTAAGTTGGCGGGCTTAAGTTATGAAGTGTCGATAAAACTCGCGCCGCGTTAATGCTTAAAGGCACGCGATTCCGAGCTTACGACGTGCGGTGCCACTGTGAGCGGCGAGCGGAGCGGTGAGCGGGTACTGGTTTTACTTTATTAAATGCACTGCACAGTGGCTACAGGGAGTTCCCACCACCTAACCAGATCCTAAGAAATTATTTTAAGATAAATATTATACATAGATACACTCACGCCTTTTTCCCATGGGGGTAGGCAGAAACTACAGAATGTCACGCGCTACAGTCCCTGCATACCACTTTTGCCTCGTCCACATTCATACATCTCGTCAAGCACGCGCGCCAGTTATGAGTACTGCGTACGTGACCTTTTTGAAGGAGTTCACCAATTAGGTCGGTGTATGTCCTTCTAGGGCGCCCCCTCCCGGCGTTTCCACTAACATCCGTCTTATAAATTCCTTTCGTCAATCGCCTATCATTCATCCTCTCAACATGCCCAAACCATCTCAGTACATTCTTCTCAACTTTTGTCCCTACGTCGTCTTTCAAACCACAACGTTTTCTTATCACATAATTCCTCAATCTATCATAAATAAATATTATGCTTTTATAACACATTTCTTCATCTAGAATTCTAAAGATGCTAAAACTACACGCAGTTTTAACTTCCCTAACTGAACTCCCCTATTTTATATAACCTAACTGATTATAGTATTGTATAGAATCACTTATTATATAATTAAATAAACAGACAGAAATGTGTTGCTGGGGAGTTTGTTGCGCCGCTTCTTCTTCCCAGCAAAAACACTAGGAAGCGGTGAAGGGCGGGCGTTTTTGGGGGCTGTCTTTATTGTCGACGTTCAAAAAGAGCCATTTAAATTTGGCCTACTTTGAATAAATGATATTTTGACTTTTTAAATATTTTTTTTAACAATTTTTACAAAAGCAGGAACGCGCGAGTGAGAGTGACACCTCTGGTGTTACAAACGTCTATCTATAGGCGATGAGTTTGCCACCCTCGGGGTATAAAATAAACTTCCCCGATAACGCTAGCGCTTCCACGCTATCAGTGGGTCCCTACCTTATAATCCCTTTTGTGCTTTCTATTGCAAAAGAATGATTAAATGGTACAACTTGTACATTTCTAACTAATACCTACCTTATTCCCAAACTCATGAGGTTCAATTTTATACAAATACCAAAACGTTACCAAATTCCGTTGAAACTTATTGTTTTAAGGAATCCACGTATACTATAAGAATATTTACAATATTGTACTTAACATTAATTAAGTTAATTTTAAATTGATTAATTAATATTAGTTCTTATGAACGGCACTTAATTGTTATGAGGTTATTTGTACACATTATAGGCAATATTTTAAATTGATTATGGTGCAAACAGGTAATATGGAAATATTTTATACACAGTTATGTAAAGAACATACACTCACGCCTTTTTCCCACGGCGGTAGGCAGAAACTACAGAACGTCACACGCTACGGTCCCTATAACATTTTCGTTTCGTCCACATTCATACATCTTGACTCCAGAGGTGCCCACAAATGACAAATAGTAACAAGAGCTTCTTCAAGTCTTATTTTTAAACTTACTATAGTGCATACTATCACGCCTGTCGTCCTCGAAGGTTAGGCAGAGGTATACTGGTGTACACCCACGTTTCCCACACCATGGAATAGGGGGCGAGCCTATTGGCATTAACCGGCCCAATACCAATAACACTTTGCTCGACCTTGGAATCGAACCCAAGACCTCTTTCTCGGCAGTCGCACTGTACGACCACTAGACAACGCGGCAGTACTATACTACATTAACCATTTAATTAATATTCTGCCAACCCTCTCTAATAGACTATAGCTTGATCTCTCTCTAGTGAGATGAGTCCGTGCCCAGTCCATTTTTATTAATGTAGATAACGGAGTCTCTTTAGTTAAAGTAAGTCGAGTATATATACAAAAGCTCTCCACTTATTGCTAACACAATAATCTAACACATTTTACCACAAAACGTTTACTAAAACACCCTTAATACCCATGATAAATATAATCACTTAAAACTAAATCCAAAAATACGTACTAATGCCATACAAATAAGACACAAATTCAAATAGCAACAGCACCAAGCAATTACGCAGTTTAGTATCACAAACACTATAAATTCACTAATCTCTAAAATCTACTTTAATTTATACACAACAAAGTTCATTTTAGAGCGCAGCGTGGTATTAAGCAATTACACTAATAAGTATCTGTTATATCGTTAAACTGCAAGGATTTATTGCGCTAAACGAATTTGAGTCTTATTGACATGTACAGAAATATCAAAATACAGTTAATAAGATGATATAACATTTTTAATTACTATGGATGTAACTCTCTGATATGCGGATACGTGCAAAGATAAAAAAGGAGCAGGAGGCAAGAGGCATGGTTGGTGCAGTGGTTGGGCAACAGGCTACTGCACCGTGTGTCGCGGGTTCTGTCCCCGCGCGAAACAAATATATGCCTAGCTTACAAACAGGCGTTCCGGGTTTGGTTGTTGGTGCATTGTAAACGCACCCACGATACAGGAGAAATTCCCAGTGTGGGAGGCTAAGGTACTTACGGCTATAGACAACCAATCCTTGGTCTTGTGATGTCTTATTTTGAAAGCAAAGAGTTATCAATAGGCTTGTCTATAGAAATCTAACAGCCATAGAACAACACAACAGACTTAATCATCATCAACCCATTAATATCCCACTGCTGGGCACGGGTCTGCTCTCAACTGAGAGGGTTATAGTCCACCACGCCAGCCTACTGCGGGTTGGCAGACTTCACACGCCATGGAGAATTTTCTCAAGCATGCAGGTTTCCTCACGATATTTTTCCTTCACCGGTTGAGCATGTGATAAAATAAACAGACTTAATAAAAACACAATACAGTTAAAACTTTTAAAACAGTTGGCTAGAGTCTGTGTATTCGCACATATCTTCATCTCGTTACTATGTCGGTTATGATAACGGTATTTGACGACCAAATTGGCCCAGCTGTACTTAACGCTGCCTTCTGTGCTACGGGTCCCCGGGTGCGAATCCCGGTAGGGACAAATGTTTGTGTGATAAGCATCAACATTTGTATCCGAGGCATGGGTGTATCTTTGTACAATAAGTATGTATTTACAAAAAAATACATCAACGTTCTAGAGTCCGTAACACAAGCCTCGTTGCTTACCACGGAACTAGATGGCGCTGTGTAATAATGTATATATTTATGTCGGTGTCGCCGGCTCGAGACATCAAAGTGAGTGCCACACGCGTGGCGACATAACATAACTATAATTTATCAAACGATTTATGTATTACATTTTAACTTTACTTAATGAACAAGTGGCTGGGGAGGTTATTACTTATTACCGTCAATGTAAAATATTCACTTCTTACACTTAGGTACCTACGCAAACACTACACATTTAAATAAATCTTTTTGGGCTCTGCTCTGCCTCGTTGGTCTAGTGGTCGTGAAGGACGACTGCTGAGCAAGAGGTCTTGGGTTCGATTCCCAGGTCGAGCAAAGTGTTATTGGGATTTTCTATGATATGATTCTGGGTCGGAGTCTGGATTCGGATCCGGTAGATGGCAATAGGCTCGCCCCCTATTACATGGGACCTAAAAACACCAGCGAAATGTGGGTGTACATTAGTACACCTCTGCCTAACCCTTCGGGGACGACAGGCGCATAGTACCTATGTCCCTGAAGTTTTATTACGAGATACCTGCCGAAACAATACTACCTTACTATTATAACTAGAAAGAACAAGACGAAAATATCGTTAATACGTAAATACACTATTACTAGAAACTCGCTCACCACATACCAGTAATATTGCCGTCACTATGTACTTGGGCACAGTCCCCTGCTGTAACCGCGCGTAGATGTAATTCTGTTAATGAATGTGGTCTGTTTTAATGAACATACTCAACTCATTATTCAAAACCATCACATTAACAGACGTAATGTAAATCACAGAGCACTAGTGATGCTCACAACATTATACAGTATAACGCCGGGCTTACATTAGCGGAGTAAGGCACAGCAGTCGCACTTACGACGAATAGACCAAAGAGGCAGTATTTACACCTCAAAAAAAATATTGTTATATTTTGAAATAACGCTTATAAATACACTACTCTCTGCTCTGATACTGATAGAAAACTTACCTTTTGGAACCGTGCAACTAGTTTTTGACAGTTCAAAAGTATCTGTAATTTTGGTCTAATTGAAGTAAATCATTTCAGCTTGAGAAACATCGGAAATCTCCTCTCCTCTCCATTTCGGTGGAAACCGGGCCTAACGCGGTTTCCATTAGCGGTCTTTCGGCTGAGTGCACACCATTCAAAAGTTAACTGTTTCACACGCGTTTGTTTATTTTACATTAACAAATAGTTGAACGAGTTGTAAATAAAGCGTGAAACGAGTTAAAACGAAACACTTTATTGCTATTATGGAGGGAAGGAGGTGGTAGTCCCTCCATTGGAAAAGGAGTATCCTCCGACCAGGCGTGGTGTTGTGCCTGGCGGGCTACTGCCCAACGGTTGATGTTGGGTGGTTGTATAATTATATACAATCTCGCGTGAAAATGTCACTTGCGCGATGTAGGATTAGTAGTTCGAATGTAGCTTGATAGATGTCGCTACATCACTCCCCTCCGAGACCGGAGGTCGATATGATGATCTTCTGATGAAGATGATGGAGTCAGCGTTGTTTCAGCGTTGTTTGGTTGTTGCCAGTGCCAGGTGTGATGTTCCAGTGAGTCGGAACAGGTTGCCGCGTAGTCCGCAGTGAGTCGGGACTGTGATGCTGCGAATGCCTCAGTGAGTCGAGGTGGTGCAGTGATGCGTAGTGGCTGGCTGCTGCGTCGACCAGGAGAGAGTGGCTCTGCTAGATGACCGGCCGAAGTGCAGTGTGCTGTGCCAAGTTGCTGATGCTGGCTGAAGGTCCTGACCAGGCATGTGCGTCCACTACAGGCGTGTGGTCAGGGCTGAAGCCGGAAGGGTGCTGGCTGGCAGGATGATGCGCTGGAGAGTGCTGTGAGGAGTGATGAAGGCGAAGCTTGCTGTTCATCGAAGGTTGCGTTGATGTTCAGCTCGGGGTCACCAGTATGGAGGGAAGGAGGTGGTAATCCCTCCACTGGTAAAGGAGGATCCTCCGACCAGGCGTGGTGTTGTGCCTGGCGGGCTACTGCCCAACGGTTGATGTTGGGTGGTTGTATATATACAATCTCGCGTGAAAATGTCACTTGCGCGATGTAGGATTAGTAGTTCGAATGTAGCTTGATAGAGGTCGCTACACTATCAAACTCAAACTGAAATGATTTATTTTAATTAGACCAATATTACAGATAGTTTGAATTGTTAAAAACTAGTTGCACGGTTCCAAAAGGTAGGTCTTCTATCAGTATCAGAGCAGAGGGTAGTGTTTAAGCGTTATTTCAAAATATAATAAATTGCAATAGTTCTTGGGTTCGATTTCCACATCGGACAGTGCTATTGGGTTTTCTATGAAATTCTCACTAGAAACTCTGTGTTTGGATTCGCGCCCGGTTGATGACAATCCGTAATAAAACAATAGGGGGCCTCCCTATTGTTATGAGTAGGTGACATCACTATTGTAATGTCACCTCACTAGTTCTGGAAGGTCTCCTCACAAGTGGCGTCCTACTAACTATGTATGGTCTCTCATGTAATTCATGTAAATCTTGGTCTAAATAATAGTTTGAATACAAGTTTAGTTCAAGTCCAGTCGTATCATTTCATAGAACACCAGCCACACAACAGCTATTACATGAGACTTGAAACATACCGGCGAAATTTGGGTGTACATTAGTACACCTCTGCCTTACCGTTCGACGACAGGCGTAGTGGTGACTTAGGTCTTCTCTGAGGTCCTGATTAGACTGCGTTACAAATTAAAAAAAATTTTGAGTACCCGCTTTGAAATGTCATGTTTTCTTATTTATACCTATCGCTTATTAAACATACATACAAATTTTCTTTTCATCACGTCTCATTTTTCTTCTGTAAGAATGTGCCAATTTATATTAAAAATTAAAAGGCAAAAACATATTTTAAAGAAATCTAATAAAATCAACCAGATTTTTTTACATTCATCAAGTTTAATTTTATCATTTAGGTAAAAAAAACTCAAAAAAAGCCATTTTATAAAATTTTAATACAAAATATCATGAAAATTTAACTTTTTCTTTTGTGCTCTGAATGATCTTCTCGTTTTAAATGCCAACAGTAATCACCTAGCATGGTTGTGTCCCAACGACCTTGAAATCGTTCCTCAAGCTTCTTTACATCCTGGTGGAACCTCTCACCCTGCTCATCACTGACCGCACCAAGATTAGATGGAAAGAAAGAAAAATGAGAATGAAGAAAGTGAATTTTTAATGACATTCTGCAACCCAACTTTTCGTATGCCTTTAACATGTCGTTAACCAGCTGTTCCGCATTTTCGGCTCTGTGGTTCCCTAAAAACCCTTTTATAACTGCTTTAAGTGATAACCAGGCGTCAAGTTCCTTATTAGTAAGCTTTTTGTCGAAATTTGGGTCTTTCATGAATGTGCGTGCGTATTTGCGGTCCCACAAATATCCCTTCCTTGAGTTTTGCATCACTTAATTTTGAAAATACTGTCTTTAAATATAAAAATCCATCTCCCTCTTTATTCATAGCCTTCACAAATTTTTTCATCAAACCAAGTTTTATGTGGAGGGGAGGTAAAATGTCATTTTTAGGATCTATCAATGGTATATGTTTCACATTAGATTTTCCGCAAACAAACTCTGACCTTTCTGGCCATACTTTTGTAGTATAGTGCTTTTCTGTGGCTCTGCTGTCCCACATACAAAGAAAACAACAGTATTTAGTAAATCCACCCTGCAATCCGAGCAAAATGGCTATAACTTTGAGATCAGCGCATATTTTCCAGCCGTAATCTTTGTATTTTATTAAATTTAATATTGATTTCATATTTTCATATGTTTCTTTTAAAACAGTTGAATATGCTATTGGTACTGATGCATACTTGTTGCCATTGTGAAGCAATACCGCTTTCAGACTTGTTTTTGAACCATCAATAAATAAACGCCAGTCTTGTGTTTGGTAAGGAATGTTCAACTCACTCATCAAAGTTTCGATATCGTTACAGTAACATATGTTTTCAAAATTTGAATAAAATGAAGCCAGTTTCTTATTACGTTTTCGTTGCACAGATACATTTGTGTTAGGAGCCAACAAATTCCACTCTTTTAATCTAGATCCTAGTAATTCAGCTTGCCTAATTGATAAATCTAAGTCTCGTATCAAATCATTCAATTCATTTTGATTTATCAGATGTGGACGGCCAAGAGAACTTGTTGAAGGTAAAAACTCGGGGTCTTCGCTGCTTTCTTCACTGTATTCTACAACATTTGGCAAATCTGGTTCTTCTGGAACCTCAATTTCATTTTTGGAGGGAGGTAAAGGAGGAGGCATTTCTTCACTGTGAGGTACTGGTTTCGACATTGAAGGAACGTCAGGATACTTGATGTTGTGCTTGATTTTCTTTGTAAAACCACGTATGTCAGTCATGCAAAAGTAGCAATCATTAAAATGATTACTAGGTTCCCGCCATAAAGCTGGTATGGCAAATGGCATTGATGTCTTGTTCCCATTGAACCAAGATATGAGAGTAGCATAGCACGAAACACAAAAAAACTTTGGTATCCATGGTATCTTGATTAATAGCACGTCCAAAATATAGTAAATATGCACTTCTCACTTTTTCGGAAACATTTTTCGTTTGTGATTTCACAATATACTGTCCGCAAACGTAACAAAACTTATTTGGTGCATTTGAGCAGTTGCGACGACCACTTAGTCCAGTATTCATTTTGTATTTTCAAGTAAAATATGCACAAAGATGTCGACGTTATCGAATGGAAACGATTACTAAACAAAACAAAATATTTAAAAAGTACAATACATCGAAAGCGGTAACAGGGTAGTTATAATTTTTTTTTACATCATATTTTAATAAAGGAGATAAAAACAAACAACTTTTCCAAAGTAAAGGTATTCCTACGATATAATTGACTGTACCTCGAAAACTAGACGTGATGGATACCACATATGTTTGGAACATTTCATCTGTGACTCATTACCTATTCATTCCAGCTATCAGTTAAGAGGGTACCAAAATCGTGTAACGCAGTGATTATCAATTACCAATATTAATATTCCTAGCATTTCTAGCTAACAACACAATCGTGAAGTACCCGGCGCCGCTCGTCCGGACGTGCGCCGCCCGTGTGTCGCACGGAGTGCAATTATGAATAATATTACATAATTATAGTAGATATTGACGTATTAAAGCAACGACATCGATAACAAAGGATATGCGCTGAGAGTAAGATCGCTCACTGTGTGCACGACAGCACGGTGGTCGGCATTAAGTCTCTGTGCACGCAGCTCTGATTTTATCATCAAATTAATGAAGGGGCTTTCGCACAACGTATAAATACAATAAATTATACTCTTCTATAAATGTACTGATCCAGATATACACAATAATACACATATTTTAAATAACACACAAATATTTAGGTAGTATAATATATATATTTATCACATTCATTTATTTACAATGAATAATAATAGATTCATGGCGACGGTGCGGCGCCTGCGTTCCATTGCTTGTCACAGATTATGCTATGGCTATATTAACCATTGCATAGATAAGCAATGTGGTAACGCTTGGCCCTGTCTGATCGACGCAATATTAATTAAAAAAGCTTTCTCACATAAAAATATACTTTTATATATTATTATGCCTTATTATATTTTGGTTTCTATGTATATATGTATTTATAGTTATTATATTCATGCGTAGCGAGTTCCGTGGCCGCCCGTGGCATCTCTGTTGGGCCCTATCAGAATACCAGCGCTGCGACATATAATGTCGTAGCATTATGCTGAGATAGGGGCCTTTTTGGTCTCGTACAGGTTCTTAATATTATTATTTTATTTTATTTTTTGTTTTTTGTATTATTTGTTTTTTTTGTGTCTTATTGTTTTCTGCGAGTGTTCTGTACGAGTCACAAATAAATATTGTTTCTTTCTTTCTTTCATATGGCACACTAGCTTTTGCTTGCTAGTTCGTCTGCGTAAAATTAGTAATATTATCCAGTCTGCATACTTATTTCTGATAAATATGACTTGATTTATTAATCCAGCGGTAGTTAACGCTGCCGTCTATGCTACGGGTACCGGGTTCGTATCCCAGTAGAGTCAAATGTTTGTGTGATGAGCATCAACATTTGTATCCGAGTCATGAATGTATCAATGTATAATAAGTAAATATTCACAAGAAAAAGTATAGTATATGTAGTCAATACAGCGTATATCAACCCTTTAGTATCTGTAACACAAGCCTCGCTACTTAGGTACCACGGAACTAGATGGAGCTGTGTCATAATGTCCGGGTAAATTTAGTATTAGTATTATTTCGAACTTCTTTTAAAAAGTTGTCGATTCCGCATACAATGCACCCCCCTTTACGCCCTTTCAAGGGATAATATCAAAAAAAAAAAAAAAACAATTCAATGCCCTTTCGGAACTCAAACTATCTACATACAAAATGGTTCAGCTGTTTAAACGCGTGAAGAGGCAACAGATAGACACTTTCGCATTTATTACATTAAAGTATAATTAAAGTATGGACATGCGTAATTTTTTTATGAAAACCTGTATCAAAATGCGTTGCGTATCCATTTAGACAGTCACTTACGCATGTCTGATTGTCCAAACTCACGTGTCTAAACGCAAGCGACTCTCCCAATATTTTTTTTATATATTGGTACTCCGAAGGTGACAAACAATCTTGGGGCCCGCCTGATAGTAAGCGGTTACCGTAGCCTATACACGTTTGCAACACCAGAGGTGTCGCTCGCGCGTTGCCGACCCTACTACGAACTGTGAGGCAGATCAGAAGTAAATAGTGAATAGCCCGCACAGGTTCACGCAAACTAGCTGAGGAAGAATCGTCTTATAGTTACGAGAATTTATTTATTTATTTATTTAAGGATCTCCAACAAAGAAAGTACATAATTTGTTACAGAAGATTTTGCACACATCACTTTAGTCTTTGTACTCCTTCGCTTGCAGGAGACCACATCATGCAGAATTGAAATAAAACCTTAATTCCTACTACGTTAGAGTTCATTTTCAGTGTCAGTAGTGTAACCCATATGGGTTACACTACTGACACTGTATATATACACTGTATATACACTGTATATACTGACATCAGTATAGTTTAGTAGTAATATTACAGCGCGTCATCACTGGTGCATGTCGGGAGCGGCGACCATTGCGACGCGTGTTCTGTGACACGTATGTGAAATTACTCTCTTCCTGGGTATCGGTAACGGTAGTTGACGACAACGGCTCACCTGATGGTAAGTGATCACCGCCGCTCATGGACATCTGCAACACCAATGGACTTGCAAATGCATTGCCGGTTTTTTCGGCCCTAAATACTGATTAAATTAATGTTTGATGCATTATCATCATATAGGCCTTTAGGTTGTAAGTGTGACTGGCTCAATGGTCACAAGCACGACTGCTGAGCATGACATCGTGGATTCGATATCCAAATCGAATGGAGTATTATTGATATTTCTCTGGAATTCTCAGTAGCAAATTTTCGATTCGTGCCTGGTTAATGACAATAGGTTTGCAGTATTACGTGAGGCCTAAAACATGTCTGAAATAAATATAACCCAACTCTCTTTTAAGTAAAAGCAGCGTAGAATGGACTTCTTGCGACCAGTGGACATAAACAGCCTGAGAGTATTGCACATGGCGACAATTAGCTTGGCAATAGTTAGCCAACGTCAATAAATCCACGACAACGTATCAATTTGTGCGGTAAATCATCTCGAGGGTGTCATTTGAGCGGCGCCCGACACCAGGTGCGTGTGCGCAGATACTACATACAATTACTATTGCAACAATCTACCTACATTGACAATTGGTATAAAACAGAATTAGTCATTAGTCAGATAAGTTCAAAAAAACAGTGCAGGATATTTTAAGCTCTAATTTAAACTAGATGACTGGTTTTTCTTTTAATTTTTAAACCATTATTTCGTTTTTGTATTCCTTTTTATCAGAAATTCATATAAGCAAAAATATTTTTTTTGTATAGACTCTTTATCTTAGTCCGTCGTTAATTAGAAATATCATAATATGGAAACTGTTTTGGATGGTGAATTAATAGGTTGTAAACTTCTTTGTCACATTGTAATTAAAAAAATATATAAAAAAATAGCTGTGGAGCGGAGCAGAGCGGAGCTGTGGTAGCCTAGCGGTGTGACCAGTGGACTGAGATGTCAGAGGTCTCGAGTTCGAACCCAAGGCACGCACCACTGACTTTTCGGAAGTTATGTGCGTATTTATCACATGCTCAAACGGTGAAGGAAAACATCGTGAGGAAACCTGCATGCTTGAGAGAAATCTCGATGGCGTGTGAAGTCTGCCAACCCGCAGTAGGCTAGCGTGGTGGACTATAGCCTAATCCCTCTCAATTGACAGGAGACCCGTGCCCAGCAGTGGGACATTAATGGGTTGATGATGATGATAAAAAAATAAGTATCAACAACCCACGGCACGGATCTCCTCTCGTTTAAGAGGGAAACCCGCAAGAAGCGTATTGTCGTTTTTTATCCATAAATCGAGAGAATAGAAGCAACTGCCTGAATCTATTTCCCGATGAGTACAATTTGGGGGTCTTCAAGTCACGAGTGAACACATCGTCACTTACTATCAGGTGAGATAGTAGTCAAACGCTAACCTATATCTTATATAAGAACAAAACAAAACGGTAGCTTTCTGCGCGTTGGCAGACTTCACAAGTCATCGAGAAAATCTATCAGGCATGCAAGTCACGATATTTTCCTTAAAATTTTACATAAGAAATGATTTGATAATATATCATCAAATATTTTAAAAGCCCCCAATACCAAGTTCGATTTTTTGTGGCTAATAAAATTTTAGGCAGGACTTATTGGAATAAACGACCGTCACCGGACCGTTAACTTTAACTACACTATTTGATATTGATTTCTTACAATTGGGTGATTACGGATAGATTGATGAATGGATGCTGTAAAGAATCGCTAGTTGAGGGAATCAAAATAATAACGTTTTGAGTGTACATGAAATGTAGGAGAACATTAGTACCCATACTTCTGCCTAACCCTTCGGTGACAACACGCGACATGGTACGAGTATATATATATATATTCAACACGTTAAAAAAGAAGCTGTACTCTATACCAGCGCTCTTTATGCGAGGATGATACCAAAACACGAAGGTAATCAATCTCCCATACATGTTCCTGATGTATTTGACTCCACATTACGGTGCGTGTGTAATCCGCGCGTCAATCACACACATACATGTTCATCTACATGTCCGGACATACGACTGCGTGGCGCGTCATCTGCCACATCCATCACTGTTCCGCGAGGCGCGGTGCCAGTGTCAGCGGGGCTCGACTGCATTCCGCTTACAGCGGTTAAGGTTAAGAAAGTGTCATCTTTTGGTCAACAAAACTCAGCTTTTTTTATACTACAACGATGGCAAACAAGTTTACGGCCCGTGGATGACGATGGCAAGCGGTTACCGTAGCCTATGGACGTTTAGAGCATGCTATGTCGCTTCATCATCATCATCATCATGTCAGCTGTAGGACGTCCACTGCTGGACATAAGCCTCCCCCAAAGATTTCCACAACGACCGGTCTTGGGCCACCCGCATCCAGCTGGTTCCAGCGACCTTTACCAGGTCGTCGGTCCACCTTGCTATGCCGCTTGCGCGTTGCTAAACCTGTAAAGTAACCTAGTCACTTATTTTTTTGAACCCAAAAAAATAGGGAGGGTTTTAGATTTCTTAAAATCGGGGAGTTACTATACTGACAGCAAACGGAATTTCTTTGCTGTCACAATAGTCACTCCTCTAACGAGCTCTGTATTAGACTGGTATCCTACAGTTCACCAGTCTAGTATTTTTCAGGAGTCCTACAGTACACGGGACTGAGGGAGGTGGGGTAACGCGAAGATCAAATTGAGTAAATCATGTGTTCTTATTAAATAAATTGAGGGTGACTTACGAGGCTTTTTACGGATTTCGTCGCAATATACATATTTCGTTAATGACTTAACATAAATTATATGTACGCGTAATATATTAATAAATCTACCCTTACGGTATTTTTTTTAACTTTTACGAGTCTATGTTAGTTTCTTTTGTTATTACAAGCTTTTATTTAACTTGAATGTTTGGCTAATTTGTTTAGCTCAAATATGGAACGCTGAATTAGGAGCCCTTCCTCTAACGGCTGTTGAAATTGGACATATCGGTTAAATGGTTGGCAATTATTACGATGGCAATGCATTTTTATGGCCTATTTTAAAAGTACAGTCATTTTGACGTGCATTGTTGTGAGGCTAAATAATGTTTCACATAGAAAAACGATTATCATTACAAAGTTAGTTAAATCCTAGAATTTCTAAATTCACGACACACACTCACGAACAGTCATCTGTTCATATCATCAGTTTATCTATTCATGAACAGGAGACTTCTAAAGAAGAGTGTGTCTCTGTGTTTGTACTACACAGTACACTGTACACACACCTGTAGCTGGTTATACCGTGACCGCAGCGACTGCTAACAAGCCACGTGGCTTACAACTTAACCGCTCACGTGTCCAGACGTCTCCTGCGGCTACTGTCTGTGCCCACACGGAGATGAAGGTCGCAGTAGGTTAACTGGTGCGGTTATAGTAATTAATAGGTTGATGTCTATTGGATTGAGGCGTCTTGATCAAAGATTGATGCGTAAATTGAACGGTAAAGTCATTCAATAGATCATTGAATGACTTTACCGTTCAAGAACCTAACTCGCTGCTTTCATATTTGTTGACTTCCATATCGATTCGTGGTAGAGGTTCCAAAAACCCCACTGAAATGCTTCAAGTCCACAGGAATTCGCATCCCAATCTGGGTATCTTTAGAGTGAATAAGTTTCTTCTAGGTAAGCTCCATCGTAAATCGTAATGTCGCTTACCATCAGACCAACTGGCGGTCTAGCATAAACTAATTAATATTATAAGAAAAGGTCGCTGGTTAGATTCTAACACGGCAAAATATTAGCAAGGTTTCAAGTGTGTTGATTTAATTATAATTTTTTGTATAAGAAGAATTTGCACGTCCCGCTTTCGGCAGCAAATTCATTCCTACAACATCGCGTACTGAACGGTTCCAGAGGAACTTCATACCACGTTAAATTATGATCTAGAATGAGCTACATGAGGTTATCGAGGTTTTCCCAAACGACTACAGCATAGGGGTCTTCAAAAAAAGGCTTGTAGAAAGGTTTGTATAATACTACAGTAACAGCTTACCATCGCGCGGACCTAAAGCTTGTCTGCCTCTTTCATGACAGAAAAATATACATAGGGTGCGGTAAAGTTTCGTACGAGAAGACAAAGACGTACCAAACAATCCCAAAGCCCATGTAAAGTGCACCTTCTACGAATAGTCCTGTACACCACATCCGTTAGCAATTCCACACTAATTGTTTGTCCACTAATAGAGAACATCAAAGGCTACTCGTTTATTACGGCGCATTAAATTTAGATGCACGCGGTACTTCGGTACTGAAACAGTCTGTTTTATTTTTATTTGTAGCGGTTGAAGTGGGCCAGTGTAAGTTGACACTTCAGCGGATGTCGCGACATTGAATAAGTGAATGCTTAAAATGCTGGAAACCAATATACTCGTGATCTAGTCTCCATAGATTAAGGTTCAATTTAATACGGAGATCCAGAACTTCACCATTTTTTTCTGATTTCATCATGTTTATACTTGAAGCTTGGCAATTTTTATCGACCTACAAGCGTCACGGGGATCATATAAACTCAATCCTGTGATCGGTCCTATTTTGTGGGCCGATCCAACAAACAGTCTACTAAGAGGTCAACTCAGCTCTCTCGGGCCTGCCATTATGTGTTTTAATAGTTTTAATTCAGATTGTTAAAAAATATTCTTTACCAATCCTCCGAAAGACTCTCTCAAAATATAATCGATTGAAATAGAAAATAAATTTAGATAGAAGTGAGATTAAATTCATTTTCTCTTTTTAAACGTCGACAATAAAGACAGCTCCCAAAAACGCCTTTACAGTTTCCTAATGTTTACATTGGGAAGAACAACATACTCCTACCTCGTTTACATGCTTCTGTAGTTTTCAGTCTTTTTAAGGTGCCTAGAACCTAGACGATACCTAATCTTTCTCAGTACCCTCTAATTTTTAATTTAGTTCCCATTTTCGCCGCATGTCAATATACACTGGGCGTTCTGTAGCTAGTTTTTTTTATGAGTACTAGTTAATTTAAATAGATACGTTACATTATATTTACGAGGCTCGCACGTGTGTGACGGATGTGTGAGAACCGCTACGTTTTATTAGTCGGGCTGTTTATTATCTGCCACGCAAGGGCAGGGTCGACATGTCTTGATGGAACTAAACGCTCAACTGTGTCATTATGTTCTATCTGTATTTAAATATGTAAGCTTGGAATTCGAGGCACATTATAATGAAATCGTCGCAATATTTATTAGTTATACTCGTTGAAATACAACGATTATTTACGGGTTCGCAGTATATTGATATTATTTTAATTCCGACATATAAGAGCTTCTATGGCAGATCTGGTAACTATATTTTTGATAACATACTATCACGCTGAAAGGGTGCAGGCAGAAAGGTGTTAATTTTGAGCTAGCCTTAAACAACAGTAGTTAGTTTAAGAACAAATTATAAACTAGAAATACATAAGAAATTCTTAGAAACAAATCAAATGTTGGTTTAATATCAGTGTTGCTTTGCTCTGAGTGCCAATACAGACTCCTTATTCACATTAGTCACTCTTATACTTACCCGCATATGAAAAATGGTCATCAAAATATATCGTCATCCAATCCAACGACACCATCCTAATCTTATTTATAACTAAACCTCTCGAGGTCACAGCTCAATATGAATTGGCTATAATACGACTCAATTACCGCAGCGGTATTAAAGCGGCTGCCTCTTGTGGTAATGGTCCCGGTTTCGAACCCTGGTAAGAGCAAATCTGTGACGAGCAGAGACAGACATTTGTACCTGAGTCATAGATGGATCTATGTAGGTATAATATGGAGGAATCTATTTACAAAAAAATATCTGTGTAATGTATCAACTATCTAACTAACTCTTGTTGTTAAGCTCGGAACTAGATGGCGCTGTGTCATAATGACCGGCTATAAAAAAATATTCAGCAAGTTAAAAATAATGTTAATAGGTATATTCCGTTAGCTCAGTCCGTTGCACAAACAATGAGCAACTGTTTAGTATAAATTAACACACACAGGTGCGAATCCCGGACTGTTCGCGCTAATGCATATGAGAAAGGGACGGGCACGGAGTATAAGTAAATCAAAAGCGCGTGGAGTAACAGAGGTGGTGTGATTATATAATATGAGACTGGTTCAACTGAAGCTTATGAAAAGCTAGCTAGAACGTTATGACACTACTTACAAACTACCTACAGAATTATTTTTCAATTATTGATTCAAAATATGACAAATTACACCGCGCAATAGGTACTCAACCTATTAAAAGCTTCTAACTTCTTCTTTAAACTGTGTTATCAAAGAATGATCATATATTCTCGGTATTTTTTTTATTCTACATAATCTTAGCTTACACTAGACTTGACTCTTGAATATTACTTAAGTGGAACTAGTGATACTGCTTTCAAAATCACCTGCCGTTAAACTAGTCGTGTTGTAAGACGACACGGTCCCGACCATAGCATCTGAGCACTCCATTTGATTCGTACTCCGTGGTTAGGGACAAGTTGTGCTAAGTATTTGATAGGTCGTGATTCTGATGTTAAAACTTTTAATTAATTAAGTAAAAAGTGTTGATTTCCACACACGTGAGTAATAACGGATGTATTATCTCGATGAACATTTAGCGCGGAAGAGTTTGTTTACACATGACTATGTACATACATACATACATACATACATACATACATATTGACTTACTTGACGACCCGATTAGTGCAGCTATATTAAGGGCGGCTCCTAGGTTCGAATCCCGGTAGGGGCAAGTGTTTGTGCAATGAGCATTGACATTTGTACAGAAGTCATGGAGATGTTATAATATCTAATATCTATGTAAAAGCTGGAATTTCAGAAATCCCTTTCCTAGTGGTTAGTGACATTATGATATAAACCTATAATGGCGGGGTTTTTTGGGGGCGATCTTTGTTGTCGACGTTCAAAAAGAGCCAATAAAATTTGGCCTCCTTTGAATAAATGATATTTTGCCTTTGAGTTTGACTATATTCCTATTGTCATCTTTCTAGACTTACTATAGTTCTTACTGAGCGTTACTAGTTCAATCATCCAGAAAAAAAAATGTTTTTAACGTTAAACGGCCTAGGTAGAAATTATTTTAATAAATAGGTGAATTGGCTAACTTTACCTCATACCTCTATTGACATTAGTCTTGTCACAAAGGAATTTCAATATATTTGTTTGTTTTCTCGCATCCGCTGGCGCCTGTCAGTGTGCTCAGGCGTCTAAGGATCAAAACCGAATGGCTCCGAGTAACCAAAGGGAATATAACGTAGAGCACAAAGCGCCCGCCGCCCGCCGCGCCGAGTGCGCTCAGGGCGGCCGCCATGTTTGTTTTGTTGGTCGCGCTATTGTCACCCAAGGGCGCTAAGTTATGACGTCAGTATCCACACGCACGAATGAGAATTACAGCTCAGCATCTACATTTTTTTTGTAGAAGCTTGATAGTGGCGATATATATCGCCACTATCAAGCTTCTACAAAAAAAATGGGACAATAAGAACCATTTAATACATTTTGTTCTCTTTTTAAGGTTATTTATATTCATTTAGTAGGTAGGTATATACATATAGTGTATGTAGTGAATATTATGCGTGTCGCAAAATTAAATAAATTCAATTTCGACCGTATTCGTCGTGGGTGTCCGCCGAACAATATTTTATAATACGCTTTCGATCGTAACGTTATCAACGATTTTAACAGGCAGTAAATTCTGACAAAAGTCAATTTATTTTATTTTATATAATATTTATTTTATTGTGTTTGTCAATGTGTATGTGATGGAAAATAAAATACTTCTCGAGATTCGCATTGCATGAGTCAATCCCCAGTGGTTGTGCGATCAATACGTCAGACGTCTTACGGCCCGCCTGAATGTCGCCTATAGACGTTTGCAACACCAGAGGTGTCGCTCGCGCGTTGCCGACTCTTTAAAACCCTCGTGGTATAAAAAAACTGAAAAAATATGAAGTGTACCTTAATAAATAAAATAAATAAATAAATATTTCCGGATATTATTACACAGCGCCATCTAGTTCCGTGGTAAGCACCGAGGCTTGTGTTACGGATACTAGATGGTTGATATACCACATATATACTTTATTTTTTATTTTTTGTAAATACATACATATTATACATAGATACATCCATGACTCGGATACAAATGTTTATGCTCATCACACAAACATTTGTCCCTACCGGGATTCGAACATAGCACAGCAGGCAGCGTTAACTACCGCTGAGCTAAACGAGTCGTCAAAATCACACACAATATCACCCGGCGTCACCTCAGTATTTATAAGTATACACACAACACGACACAAATAAGATCAGAGCGTGACTGTTCGCGACAGATGCTTGCGAGATAACGAGCTTAGCTTTGTGATACGATCTGCTCGGACGCTATGTCTGTCTGTCTGCAAATAGCTTTACTTTTGATGCACTTTCAGGGTTCCTGACCTTTAACGGTAGTGATGGGCAGGATGCAACTCGCGGGCCGAATCCGACCTAGGGACCATTCAGATTCGGCCCGCCGAATTGATAATCAGAAAATATTTTTGTTAGAGAGTCGTTCGTATAGTTGTTAGTACATAGAGTCGCCAACGCGTAGGCCACACTTCTGGTGTCGCAAACGTTTACCATTAGTAAGGTTGTGTCCACCCTCGTGATCTAAAATAAAATAAAATAAATTGATACCTATAATGTACCTAACTTACGTAGCTGCTAAAATATATCTTAATGATTCTATAAGATAACATCTAGTCAAAAACAATCTAAATTTTGTGAGATTTTCAGAAGCGGGATAAGTTTGCCGAGTCTTTCTAATACCTAGTAACTGAAACAATCCCGAGCGAGTAGTATTATATGAACAACATGTATTATCGCTGTATGTCCCGCTGCCCGCTCCCCGCTGCCTCTCATCACTCAGTCCGCACCAGATACGGATGTGCAGATAATACTCTCAGGTTATCGGCAGCCGCTACATCGGACCCGACATACACGACATCGATTATTGAATTTGTCGATTATAGATTCTACATATTATTTGACGAGCCGATCAACGCAGCGGTATTAAAAACCTGCCTTTTGTGGTAAGGATTCTGGGTTTGAATCCAAGTAAAGGCATTGGATTGTCATGGTCATGGATATTTTTTTCATCAACCATCTAGTATCCGTAACACAAGCCAGTTTGTTAAGTGTATCTTGTCATCGGCACCGTGGGATAGTATGTAATCTTACACCACATCAAATGCTAATCTGCTAATCTAGTCAGATGCCTCGATTTCTTTTTACTAGAATAGCCACAACTAGATCTAGACGCGCAGGTTTTACTGGAGTCGAACCTGTTTTGTGCACAATTACTGGTATTCATTAAACGTAGATATGTAGGATTAGTTTGTAATTGTCTCATTGCAGGGATAAGTGATGGTCGTCAACGGCTAGATGGGTCGCTGATATTGCAAAAAACTGCAACAGTGAAGGGAATATCCAGCCCGGTGCTCGGAGAGAGGCGGGGTATGTTGTACTCTCATCTATTTATTCACGAGTTTCCTCTGTTTTAAAGCGATTAAACTATAGTCCACAACAATAGCCTAGTGTGACAGACTACACATGCTATCAAGAAAATATATTAGGTGTCCTCACCATGTTTTCCTTTACTATTTGAGCTTGCGATATAAAATGAGTACCGCACTTATTTACTTGATTTATCGTCGAGACCACAGAACTCCCAAATTGGATAGAAGCCGCGACAGAGTACTGGCATTGAGTATCGCCTAGTATTCGGAAGTGGAGATTATATATTATATTAATAAGTTTGTTAGTGCCAGTATATCAGTGAATAAATTAATAATCTTGTCGTTCTTATACCTGAATATACAATAGGAACCTTTCCGTTCCTGAATTAAGAACAAAGTACCCTTTTTTATCACTAAAACACATCCACTCATCACGAAACACAACAATACCAATATTTCCGAATCTCGCTCACCCGTTCCCGCCATAAGTTCGCAAAGGCAGCCATTTTCATAAACTGATCGTCAAAATGGCCTCCGAGCGCATTAAATATTCGCACGAAACTCCGGGGACTTATAAATAAGGTTCATGTCAAACCATTTAGACGGGACGGAGGATGAAGGAGGAGGAGCCCTGAACCTGTATGACGCCAGTCTTAATAGAGTGCGACAGAAATAAATTGAGCCTTTATTTCAACAAAGGAACTGGGATGCTGACTAACCTGATTGACCTTTATTTTGAAAGAGTATCTATGGAGTTTCTTGCCGGTTTTACTCCATGAGATTACCTTCTTGGAACGGTGCAAGTAGAGTCTTAATGTTTTATAAATACCGAGAAATAAAAACCTTTTGATTTGATTTGATTTAACGCTATAATACAAGTAATCACCACGAAACTGGAGGTGAAAGAGCTTGATATGCTGTCACCAGCCGCCCCTACTATGTTAAAATGCTGACATAGAGCAATTATTAATGTAAAATTTTCAGCTTCTGCACCGTAGTTTTTGAGGTCAATTATCGCTTGAGGTCGCAAGTCTACGTCACCCACGACACAAGAAAAAAAAACATAGTGCGAGACAACGTCCTTAAAAACGCAACACAAAGTAAGTGTTTCGGTAAAAAACTTCGTCTGTCCGGAGACAGTATAACGGAGGCGGACCTCTCATACTTTCAGGATTATGAGATATTGAAATAAAATTATACGGATTTTATAACGGAATATTGGTATTATTTTACTTAGATAATAAAATCCGAAAAAAGTAGATCTATTTAAATATACGTTTTCATACATACAAGCAAACCGATTTCAACATCAACATCATCATCAGCCTATATTCGTCCACTGTTGGACGTAGGCCTCCCCTAGCAAACCAATTTAAACAGCATTAATTAACCTATTTTTTGTAAAAGCCCTTAATTTCTCATTAATTAACACAAAAAGCGAGCTCCTAACAGCTCCTGTATATTGGCGGGGCGCGCCGATACCAAAGGATTAATTACCGAGTATCGATTCCACAAAAGCTTTTGAAGTGATCAAAGATTGCTATTTAAATCGTTATTATTGAGAAATGTGTATTCGGTATAACATAATCGATTTCATATTTGCAAAGGCTTAATTTATTCCACTGAGCGTGTAGGTAAATATATTTACACTGAAGTACTCCCACAACATGCAGTTTGCGACCTTATTGGCAATACTGAATAGAACTTTGAACATCACAACTTGAACATTAGAAGTAAAAGTGGTGGAGTTTAGTGGCCGGGATAGTGGTTAATGGTGAATAAAGTGGTATTCATTTATTAATTATGGCTAGGGTTAGCTGATGCTACCTTTTATGCATATTGATTTCTTACACTTACGCGAATATTGGACATTGAAATAAAGCTAATTTTTACGGATTTTATCGCGGTATATTATTTTGCACGGTGAGCTCGTTCTGTGTAAATCGGATTGTCAATAATAACTGAAAATGTAAAGTAGCTGTAAGTAATTATAACTTCAAGACGACCAACACCTCAGTCGACCCGTGACCATGGATGCTGTAAAGGATCCGAAACGTCGGGTTAAAATAATATCAATATACCGCGATAAAATCCGTAAAAAATAGTTTTATTTCAATACTATTCATATTGTCGCAGATGAAACAGAAAGTAAATGAATAACTACATATAGTGCAATTAACTATTGTAGTATAATAAATACCCTTTCATTCCCAAGCTCGTTCATCTCACGTTAAACAAACTACTCAATTAAACTCGTTTCCGAATATTAAAATCTCGGGTAGCGCTTTTGTAAGCCGAGCTGCAGTTAATGGAGCTCCAAGCTGGCCTATTAAAATGTTCGCGGACGATTAACTTCAGAGGTCGACTGTTGAGATTGTTTCAGGGAGACGGCAGGGTTGCAGGCTATTCGCCTTGACAACTACCCAAAAACGATCACCTAAATTGGTTAAGAATGGACTTATTTTGGGGTCTTTTAATAATTATAAGCTTTCAAAAGTCCTTAATGTGGTCAGATTGATCGGTCCATCCACGAGCAGCCAGATTTTTGATAGCCAGCTTGTTAGCTAGGTTACTGGCAAATCTTATTGCAGCACATCCAGGAGGGTTTAGTCATTAAAGTAGTAGTGAAAAACTGACATTTACTTTCATAATTTCCTAATTTCATGACTAAATTCCAGGGGAAAATGATTCCCCTGGGACACATCGGGCTTCATTATCTCAACCATTTTCTGTATGTTGCAAATTCGATTTGTATTATTGATCCTCGCTTAGAGGAGTTGCAATAGTACGGACACAAATTGGCGGGATTGTCGCAAAAAACAAATTTGAGACAGTTTATTGGTAGAATATTTAGTAATGATTTTTTATTGACGCAATGGTCAAGCGATTCGGCTATATCGATTCTTGCAGGGTGAGAATAAGAAGGCTCCCGCCGGGGTTGTGGTGCATGCTTTTGCGAATCCCATGGCCATCCCGTGGCGTTGACGGGTGCGGTTTTTTAGTCGGTAAACGCTCACATTGGGCGGAGTCCGACACACCCCGTCGCCTCCCCAGGCGGCGGGACGGTCGGTAAAGGATTTTTCCGCATTAAAAAAAAAAAAGGGTTTTTGTGGATATAAGATATCCACAAAAACATTATATATGTTATAAATTTCTTTTTCGGATAACGTATAATAATATAATTGATAAGCCCAGTCGTGCTTGCGGCTCGATATCGCCGGCAGCGCCGCACAGGGGACGGTCGGCGCGACACGTGCGCGCTCGTGGGGCGACACATCAAAGTGAACTACTTCAATTCTGCTCGCGGAGGCTGTGTACGCAGACACGAAATATCAATGAGATGATTGTGGATCGAGAATTGAGATAACGTTCTATATGTAATATATTAATTTCATATTTATTTACTAAGATTTACATGTTATTGGTAAATTTGTATTTACTAAACTGTATCTGGATTATTGAAAACTTCCGATAGAAGGATATGAGAGCGTACATAATTTTACGAAATACTTTTGAAAAACTACGATTCTTTTGTCAATATATTATCTAATCCATTTCAGCTTGAAACTGTTGAACTATTTTATAAATATATTTGTATTACTAAAATCAACATATCAAATTCAATATTCCGACTAATGTTATTAATGTTTGATCATTATAAACTAATAATTGACGAGACTAGTCTTATTTTACGGATATAATGTACTCGGATTTCAGTTTTACCATATTCTGGGCGGCACAAGACTGGTCCATGACGATCTTTGGGGGAGACCTATGTCCAGCAGTGGACGTCTAAAATGGACGTCTAACGGTTGATGTGATGATGATGATGATATTCTGAATATCAATACTTTCATCTGAATTTGCAACCGAATTGCTAGGACCTCCTCTCTCCTACATTTGCCGTACCTGACAAGGCCCACACATGTTTCTTATAATTGTATTGTAACATATATTTAACTTTTGGAGTGCAATAAATGTATTGAGTATTGAAATAGCAGTATAGTATAATCGCGTGTATTTTAAGAAGAGTTTTATTGACTGAGGATCCCTAAAAAGAGGATCCGTTACAAAATCGCGAGGGACTTTTCCTTTTATTAAAATTGAGATACCCACTGGACTTTGACTGAACCAACTTACAAATGCGGTTAAAATTTCAAATACGGAACAATCGCTAAAAGGTACATCCGCACATATAAGTTTGTACGTGCTTTGGGCTCGAATAAGCTCGAAGCTTACCTAATGATTCTTTTTCCGATACTTTTTAGTAAAAAGACGGTCTTATATGGAGTCAATGTCAATATACCTTAAGTAGAATGCTTTTGAATTGGACAGCGTGACTTCCTATCTTTATTTACATTATACAGCATGCATGCACACGCCTGGCATCCCCGAAAGGTTAGGCAGAGATGTACTGATATACTACCAACATTTAGCCGTCACGTTTGAGGTTCTATGTAATTGGGGCGAGCCTATTGCTATAAATTGGGAATGAATCCAAATTCTGAGCTGTTGCTCCAGGTCGTCGGTCAACCTACCCACGCTGCGTCTTCCAGTACGTGGTCGCTACTCGAAACCTTCAAGCCTCATAGGCCATCCGGCCATTTGGACCTTATGCCCTTGATTAAAAAGGATGAGAAATGATCTACCGCTCATTATTCTTTCTCTACATATGGCAATAACTATCTGGCTTAATCTTCTTGGCGTCTACTTTAAAACTTCGTCAAATAATGTTTCAAGGCAAAGCGCGCCCATCTGTCAAAATGACAGCTGTGAATGAACTGGTGTAGTACCGAGTAACGGTGATAAATATTTTGTGACGTCATCAACAATTTTTCTATTTTAATTTGATGAAGGGGAGAATACTGGCATCTGTTACTCCGTGGTTTGTTAGACTATTTGACATTTAGGTCAACATTATAATGAATCCGGTCATTATAATGTTGACCTAAATGTCAAATAGTCTAACAAACCACGGAGTAACAGATGCCAGTATTCTCCCCTTCATCAAATTAAAATAGAAAAATTGTTGATGACGTCACAAAATATTTATCACCGTTACTCGGTACTACACCAGTTCATTCACAGCTGTCATTTTGACAGATGGGCGCGCTTTGCCTTGTAATGAAACAAATTATTTGTGGAAATTAATTTGAGGCGAATTTGAATTTACTGCTGTAGTAGTATTTTGAATTTAGTAGTTGATGAATATTTTGTACTTCGTGGAAGGCTTTAATGATCTTCAAATCCATTGGGAAAGTTACCAATTTACATGTAAATTGCAACAACAGCTTTTTCAGAGAGTCTAGAGCCTTTCCCGATATAAATCAAGAAATTATCTTACTTAATATCGGGTAAGGGCCATACTAAACGCACTTTAGAAATTGAAACAAATAACCGACACTCCATCCATGAAATAGCCGCGAGAAGCGATACTTAACCCCACAGTTCAGATGATTCGATATTTCAACGCTACGCTAAAGGCTAAATGACAATGTAACTAAGCCATGAGCTTCGAAAATATGTCCCGAGCAATTTCTCATCATATTTCAAACCTCCGACGGGAAATGACGTCACAAATCTGAACACCCTACTTTAACAAATTGTTGGGAATTCATTAAAATGTTTCAGGAAATTGAATGGAAGTAATTCGAAGACTCTCGCTCAAACAGAACGGACATTATTTAAAATGAGACAACTTGGAATAATTTGCTTCAGCGAGATTTATTGGACGTGAAGCTTGCCAAACAGAATTAGGACACAGAAGAGGAGGTTCATTAAGAGATGCCGATGTTCAGGAGTAGGCAAACTCTATTGAATATGATGATGAAGTAAATAAACTTGGTAGCTTGGAGGTATAAATTATAGAAGTTCAACTAGGATGGCAAATAATCACACAAACCACCACGCCAACATTACCAAGAGTATTATCACCATAAAATGTCAGTAGTTAAGTCTCATTTGTTCAGTAATGTGATTAGCTACATTATCCTCCAAACTGAAAGAAAATAATGTCAGCTATTCTAATGATATTTTAGCATGCAAATGCAAAAAAAAATATACTTTTATGATTCTACGAGTATAGAAAACAATCCGACGAGAAAAAAACTCCATATATTCCTCTAAAAAGCATTATCAATCTATTTAAAAAGGTCCTTGATGGCCTTGTAACCCTTTCAACTTCGTGAAATCTTTGACGTATTTTGCCAATATTCAATTAAGCGCCATAACAGTCCATTTGAAAAACACCTCGTTAAAGTGCCTGTCGTAGACTTTAGTTCAAGAATAGAAGCTCCTTTTTATGTAGCCCCAAAGCACGGTGCACAAGACGAGGATTTACGTCCCCAATAAAAACCGCAAGATCGGTGTCCCCTATCCTTGTTCCACGTCTTCATGGTTGCAACTATTAGCGCTTGTCACAAACCGTCGCCAGTTAGAAACTTGACAAATACGCGGGCGTCGTGAAAGTTAGCACTAAACGGTGCAACAAAGCGGACGGCGGCCAATTAGCGGCGCTGCGCCTCGTGCCCGGTACTGAGGGGCTGCAAACAGCTTTCAAACGATACCTTTTGTATTGTGACAAATATTTTGACAGTTTACATGGGGTTTGCAGGGAAATGTCAATACGTCATACTGCTTATTGAATGGTAAGTATAAGTATCTCCTAAAGAGAATTTCTATAGCGATTTTGTTGCCGTTTTTATGAACGATGGCTGATGTACGCCTGCCATTTCAAACATTGTCCTATCTAGTTGAACTGACACCAAGATGGTGGCTTTGGTTCTTGGTTGATGGGTTTGGCAAACCTTAAAAGAGACCATGATTTAGTTTCAGGATTACTTCTCAGACATCATCATTTAGGATGTGCAGATGCGACTTTATTTAGGATGCATAAATACTCGATAAGCAAATATCGCTCATCATTCATTCTTAATTAAAACAAGTTATGCACCGAACAATATGAATTATACAATATACCTTAAAAGCTACCGACTAGAAATCCACACTGGCTGCCACAGCACCTAGTCAATAGGTAACTCGTTCGGTAGAAACATGCCAGTATTTTACGATTTCCATGTTACATTGTAGCCGGTACGAAGAAATACTTATTTGCTTGTATATTCGACACACTTCTAGATTTGCCCTAAATACTCAGTTCCACATTGATCGTCTCACACGTTCCTAAGCAACTATGCGGTATAATTATCTGCCGTCCGGTGGGCCGGTTGTCCGGTGTCCGGCGGGAGCTAATGACGCTGCTTCCTGCACACACACACAACGTGTCGTCCTGTACATGAGTTTATTAGTTTCAGCCATTAGCTAGTACGCTCGTCTTGTTGTGGTTATATTAAATTACAAAGCGAACTAAAACAATTTTGACTGTCTTGAAGGTTGGGAACAGGTTTGTTGATTTACGATCTGACGAAGATCATTTGTAGTAGCTGTGCTGTGGTAGCATAGTAGTGTGAAGAGTGAACGTTGATGTCAGGTCTCGAGTTAGCACATGCTCAAACGATGAATGAAAACTTCGTGAGGAAACCATGCCTGAGATTTTTTTTCGATTGTGAAATATGCCAACCTGCAGTAGGCTAGCGTAGTGGTGGACTATAGCCTAATCCATCCCAAATGAATGCGGGTAGAGCCGGGCCCAGTAGTCAGATATTAAAGTGGTTTGATGATGACGATCACTTTTATGGTTATAAAAGATAAGGATGAAGAGTAGTCTACCAGCATATTCATTTGATTGTTACATGTACAGTTCGGCTGCAGCAAACGATCCATCCATCCATCCAGTAACGATAACATGTAGCTAGTCCCCGCACACTTAACGGTGTTGACGCCAGGACTGGTGTCCGGCTGACAATCAACACAAGATGCAACCAGATGGTATCTTATTAGAAGCCCGTCAACCTGGTAATTATAATACTGACTAACTGTTTGGTTAGTCTGATGCGGAGCGAGTGTGGTAATTGAATGGATTTCTGTTAGTGGAATCCGTCCACTCTATTGTAGCAGGATAATATTTAGAGTTATTGTGAGTTGCGGTCGGTATACTTGGCGAGGTTATAATATAGTAAGATCAATTCATGACGACGCGTGAATTATTTGAATTTGAATCTTATATAATCACGATAAGAGCCACACCGTGAGTCATCGTGGAATGAATATACTATACGCCTGTACGCACAACGTCAAAATTACATTTTAAACCCGTACTATGGCTCTTAATGAATTTAATTTATAATTGTCTGACAAGAGGACTATTTGTATGTGATACAAGCGTATGCGTTACCAACACCGCAGTAAGACGCTTAAAGATACCGTACGCAGTATAAAGAATAAAGTAAAAAGTAAAAAAGTATAAAGATTCCTATACTCTTATAATAAACCGGATCTGTTTGCTGATAAATGAATAGTAATATAGATGCAATGCTTCAATTATACGTATAAAGTAGCCAGTATAACTGCTCTTTTTGACGACAATAAGCATTGGATGATATTAGTTTTATTTATATCCTTACTACTTACTTTGTGTGTATGTCTGTCTTTCTGTCTGTTACCTCTTCACGATGAAACCACTGAATCTATATAAATGAAATTTTGTATGGAGATAGTTGAGTCCCGGGGAAGAACATAGGAAAGTTTTTGTTCCGGAAATAATCCCCTTAAAGGGCGAAAAAGGGGGTGCAAGTTTGTATGTGGAATCGTTTTTTTTTAATAGGGTATAAATAAATATGCAGATACAATTACTACGCAGCCAAAGTCGCGGCCAAAGCTATTTGCGTATAAACACAAATCGGTGTAGAGAACCACAGATGAATAATGAGTGTAAGCAATGTTAATCTGATCATGCTTATCAAGTGTCAGGTAGCCGGCAGGGAGGGACTCGTCCGTGGAATGTGTCACAAACCTGTCGCTTGCGGAGCGATCGTTATCAACTAAGGAGAGTGTTCGAAACGGCATTGAAGACTTCTTGGTACTTTAAGGACTACGGCCAGTGCTTCATAACGTAATTTATAAAGGTTCCGTACCCAAGGGGTGCCAAGAACACTATTACTAAGTCTCCACTGTCCGTCCGTCAGTCTGCCTGTCTGTTACCAGACTGTATCTCATGAACATGAACATGATATATTTCTGTTACCGTTACAACAACAAATAGTACAAAAGAATAAAATAAATGTCTAAGGGGGCTCTAACACAACAAACGTGTTTTTTTTAGCCGGTACGGAACGCCTCGTGCACGAGTCCGACTCGCACTTGGCTAGTTTTTAATTTACATTAGATAAGTTAGTGTTTGATCAGTCTCGCCGGATGGTAAGTGACATGGTCCAAGATGTAGCACGTTATCCTAGAAGATACATATTTCACTCGTGGCTTGGAGACCCCTAAATTGTACTCATCGGAAAACAGACTCATACAGCTACTTGTTTGCTTATGCTTAATTAATTTGTTTAGTATTTAATATCCGTACTATAAAATCCGTAAAGAGTAGTTTTTTATACCTACTTACATGTTTTATAAGACTTGTAGTTTTATTAAGAGGTTCTAAGGAACCTCTACTAGCTCCAAGCACAAGGCGTCACATAAACACATGTAATTCATTGTTTTTAATCCCACAAAATCGCCCATAAGTTTCTATATAAAATACTATCAGCACGTGTCTATGCGACGCACCTCGGCATCCATATTAAACACACTACACACTATATTAGAGGCAGGCGGTATCGCCAGGTGTCCTCGGCATCCCTCGTTGTTATTGCACATACCATATCGTGCCATAACGTGCTGTTACGTGCTATAACGTGCCATAACGCTAGCACGAGGTAGCGCGTGCCGGGAGTGCTGATATTTTCAGTTTTTCTTTGCGTTTCTTTCTTATATTTTATTCACAAATGACGAGCTCTACAAAAAATGCTTTCAGCCGTCCAACGACACTTCTGTGAAGACGATTATGAAATTTTGATAGATATGGTTATGTGCCAGCGAAGGCTTCAATCATTTAGAAATGTGTCTACCTTCACTTTCATCTTACTTTTATTCATATAGTCATTGAGTCCTGACATCACAAACTACTAAATTCTTGGAACGGCAGTGTTTTACATATGGCGTTAGGGACCCGCTTTTAAAGAACAAAAGAAATAAGAAGTGTTCATTTATGTCATTTCCGTTTGAAGAAGTAAGAAGTTTGTGAACATAGGTATTATACACAAACCTTGCAAACCAAAACTAAGAAACGGTTTTGTGAATGATTCGTAATGCTATAGAAACTATCACGTACCTACTTGAAATACAACCAAAACACATTCTGCGTAAAATCAGATCGTCAATAACGGGTAGCTTTTAATAATTATAATAACATGACAATTAACACTTCAGTCTGCCTGTTATTATGGACGGTACAGCTCGATATAACCCCTAACAAGGATCATAACAAAGCAACCATTTTTATTCTTGAATTATTTTTATTTTTTTATTTATTTATTTAATAACCAACTTATACTTACAGACTATTCTACACGTACAAGTTATAGGTCAGAAGTATTATACACTATCTATTATAAATTAAATTAAATTTCGAAAATAAAATTAACATAATCAATAATTGTGTAACTAATATGGGTTAATTGCCTGAAATAAATAAATATTATTATTATTATTATTAATACAACATATTTTTTATATATATGAATTATATATATTTAAACAGGTACTGTACGGCTTCGAATTTTTCAACAAACATATACTCCAGGCGCGTGTAGTGCAGTTCATCAATATCCATCAGCCCCACCCCTCCCCCATCGCTTAAGTAGGTTTCGACCTAAATATTAAAATCATGTTAATCATCCACCGTCCGCTCACGACGCCGCTAATAGGTCACCCCCGGCACCGGCCAGGCCATATCAACGATACTGGGTTACGGTTTGAGTTTTTAAGGTTCCGTACCCAAAGGGTGCCAATGGGACCCTATTACTAAGCCTCCGCTGTCTGTCCCTCTGTCTGTCTGTCACCAGGCTGTATCTCATGAACTGTGATAGCTAGACAGTCGACTTTTTCACAGATTATGTATTTCTGTTGCCGCTATAACAATAAAATAAATATTTAAGAGGCCCAGGGACTCGTGTATTAATAACGGCTACAGCTAACCGGTAAATGGTACGGAACCCTTCATGCGCGAGTCCTACTCGCACTTAGCCGGCTTTTTTAATAAACCGAGTCGGTTAGGGCACCTCTTATTAATCGAGCTTGACTTTATTACGTTGGCTAATCAGTTTTTTTATAGTTCAAACTTCGGTTCTTTTGTATAGCCTATATTTAGGGTTGGAAACGCGCAAGCGACTCCTCTGGTATTGCAAACGCTCATGGGTTACGGTAAGAGACAGCTGCGGTGTGGCCGCGATGTTTCCAACGAGTAATCTACCACACGTTTCGCTGGTATGTTTTTAGGTCTCATGTTATAGGGGGTGAACCTATAGCCATTAACCTGGCACGAATCCAATCTCCGAGCTGATACTGAGAATTTCATAGAAAAACCCAATTACACTGCTCGACCTGGGAGTCGAACCCAAGACCTCTTGCTCGGCAGTCACACTGTACGACTACTAGACCACCGAGGTGCTGAAAATACTTCGAGATTAAAATCAATGATAAGCATCTAACCACATCGATACGGACCACAGATACTCAAACAGCAGTACCTACAGTCTGTTTACACGAACCTAATCAAACGCGAAGCTCCAGCAATTTACATCGAATGCCACCCCCGGCGCGAGTAAAATGTAAATTTGGAATTCAATCAAGTATTCGCAGGGTTGCTCTGGAGAACATTTTTATATTAAAACTGAATCTTTGGGGGCGAATTTTCTATATTAATTATACTGACCTTTTAAGATGTTAAACAGACTGAACGATTAACTGTGGCCAGACATGATGATAGCTTAGTGGTGTGACCAGTGGACTGGGAACTTAAAGGTCTCAAGTTCCATCCTAATACACGCGCCACTGACCTTTAGATGTTATTTATGTCATGTTGTTGGAGTTGTCAAGGAAAACATCGTAAGGAAACCTTCAGGTCGAGAGATTTTCTCGATGCCATGTGTAATCTGCCATCCTGCAATAGACTAGCGTGATGGACTTTGAACTAATCCCTACCAAATGAGAGGATAACCGTGTTCATTAGTGGGACAGTAAATCGATTGGTGAGGAAGATATGGTTAAACAGAGCATTATAGCATTTTATTCGATATATTTATTCTACTGAGAATTTCCCAAAATTATTTTGCTTGACTTGGAAATCGAACCAATGAAGGGTAGACTTTAGGTACTCCTAGCTCATTTCCAAACTCTTCGTTTGCACTCAGCGCTGCGGCATAATTACGTTACACTATAAGGCGCTTTACTTACATTAACTTTAATAGACAGCGCCGTACGCGAACTTCGTAATCATTAGAGCTTTTAAGTGTTGAACAGATTGTATTATTAATATAAAGCTTAGATAATGACATTTGTCACGGGTCTAATCAAAAGGCGGGATTTACTATGCACGTGCATGAACAGTGCTATACGCGGGCGTATTAGGAACATAGTATGGACGCAGTTGAACATGTTCGCGAGCGGTTAGTGAGTAGTTCGCGTGCAAATACTAATGCGGGTCGCGGATGCGCTACTAAAATATGCATGGTTCGTGCGCAGGTATGGTGGACATGACCTTAGATTGAAAAGAATTAAGATTAAACCATCTAGGTATATCACGCTATATTCGCGAGTTAAGATTCCTTCGCTGTATGTCGGTTTAATCTTCAAACGAGAACAAGTACCGGCTGCGTGCCGACAGCTCATAATACAGAACCCAAAAAATCTTCAACGGCAAATCACCAAAGTTGAGCGCAGCTGCAATACAAACAAACACACAAACAAAGGAACAGGTAAGCGCCTCACAGCATTGTAGCGCAGATTTACAGCGCAAACGTGAGCGCGCGAATACGGCGCGTCGCCATTTGCCGCGGATTACGCGGAGCGCTCTGACGTATTTATTGGACGCCGTCACGTGAAGCTGACAAAGCCACCAAAAGCTGCACATTTACGATCAATAAAATCGAATTAACTGACGAATGTTTAAGTTAATAGCATCAAGCTGCAGTAGTCCGTGTCTCTGACAGTTTAACAATAAATTTTATTTATAAATAACATTTTGTTGAAGTAAATAACTAGGTACTTCAGAAAATATGTTCACATAGATAGGTGCTGTATATATAAGCTCTTCTAAGGTACAATTTAATAAGTCCTTGAAAATATTAGGGGTGCCCCGCCCTCAGCCAGCGTGACTTATAATTATAGGCTTTTAGTCTGTGGTGTGTACATTAATGCACCTTTGTCTAACCTATGACGGTATGTTATACCCAATAACATTTTGTTAACAGTCAGGCCATTGCTGCTTTTGATGCAGGCGGATACAGAAGAGAGATCTGTTAAGAGCAGGGTTAAAAAAAATACAATATTTTTTTATAATTAAATTAATGAAGTGACTCCAAAAGTAGCAACTTGTATTTAATGCACAAAAGGTTCACAGCTCTATCTCCGTCAAATGTATTTCTCAAGGGGTCAACGATAAACCTTCATTATAAAACAATCGGAATCGAAGTCGAATCTCCGTAACATCTCTAGTTTATATCAAACACGTGTGAAGCATATTATTTATTATAAACAGTACACATCATTCGTATGTTTGTTTACTCATCATTTAATAGGCACAATTCCAGCGCCACTATAATTAGTATGCAATATGTACTGTTAATATTTTTATTACCCATTAAAAGTAATTACACGACACTAGCAGAAATAGCTGAAAGTAACGGCAGATTGTTATTAATTAAAAATAATTAAATAGATATTGTTAGCTAGGGTCAAGCGAGTACTAAAAGTACAGTAGGTACGAGAAATTCCGCGAGACGTTTTCTAAAGAGTCAGTCAGTTATTATAAATTATAATATTATTCAAGTTGTACCATAATCTAGGACTGGGAGTAGATGACGTTGTCTCTTTGTCTCGGCTGATATAACTCGTCGGTGCCGGCTAGATTTCTAATACATTGTTACTGTAGTATTATAATACTTAGCGTTATGTTTTACTTGAAAGCCAAAGGAATTTCTAATGTGTTGGAAATGTTGTTAACTGCCTCATGGTTCTAAACTGTGACTATGCAAGAGGTCTTTGGTTTATATTCCTTTTGGATTCAAACCATTTCTTCATTCAACCATTCTCTTTAGATTGGTTGAGGTCGAGCAAAGTATTATTGGGTTTTTCTGTTTCTTGTTTAATTCTCTGTAGCAGCTTGGAGTTTGGATTCGTGCCCGGTTGATGGCAATAGGCTCGCCCCCTATTACATGGGGCCCCCTATTACATGGGGCCCCCTATTACATATTAAAACATTCGAAATGGCGAATGAAGGTGTACATTCGCATACCTCTGCCTAACCCTTCGGAGACAACAGGCGTGTTGGTATGTTGCGTATGTGTTGTGTAACGTATTGGACGTAGTATTGGGTCCGTTATCAGTAGGAGTATCATGACTGACAACAGTGAAGTAGTGTTTTATTGACCCTGCCGTTGACCAAACCGGCTGATGTTTTATCTGCATGTTTTTTTATCGTTTGGCGTGTCGTCAAACCGTTGATAATAGACCAAGGTAATACGCGTGTATAAATCGCATGTTTAGTTTCTTTTTTTCTGGAGAGTGGCTTCAATTTATAATATGTATGGTGGTAGGTAAAATACTCTGGTTTCCATTCTGACGGGGAGGTTTCAAACACTAAGAAAACTCCAAGAAAGCAATATGACAAAGGAAAGGCAGGTTTCCTTTTGAATACAAAAAATAATTTTCTGATTTTACGCATATAAGTATAGAAAACAATTTTTCTCGGTCATTTACCAAACCTATGCACTAATGGGTAATCCTCCTAAATGTGTTCAGTTTATGTGCCAACCATATTTCTAGCATTGTCGATGGTAAAAAGTGAATTCATCATGTGAATTCTGCCAACACAACCGAGCGACCAGCGTTCAGCCGAGTAGAACCCAGTAGTGGAACAGTAAGATATAATAGATGATTACGCCTGAATGATTACGGCGGAACGCTTGTTTTCCACCCTTGTGGAAGAAAAATGATGATGATGAAGATGATGGATCTTCCATTTATAATATCCTACTCATATTATAAACGCGAAATTTTGTAGATATGAATGAATAGATGGATGGATGTTTGTTACTCTTTCACGCTAAAACCGCTTAACAGATTTGAATGAAATTTAGTATACATATAGTTTATTATCTGGATTACCACACAGGCTACTTTTTATCTATATACCTTGCGGGGAAAGCCGCGGGAGGCAGCTAGTCCTAAATATTACTAAATAAAGGTTAATATCAGTATTTCACACGAAACCACAGCAATCTCATTTATTGGTTCTCGTCCTTGGCTCTCCGCCATTTTCTCACCCAAGAACTGAATATATTTTCATAATAATAATAAGCAGTAAAGACTTGGAGACAGTTCACAGTTCACGAACTTCGCGTGTCCATGAACTCGAGTCCAGTAGCATTTGTTTCATTTAATATAACGAGCTCTTAGTTTCATTTACAAGTTGGTGGATTTTGGTTTTATGGGGACGTCGCAGAGGTGAATAGGGGACATTAAGCTGTAAGGTGAAATAATGTTAGTTTTTATTTAAACTAAATAGGCACGAACATGATGGAGATATCCCTAAGGTTGCAAAACCGCGGCTACGTCTTTGTCAATAACCAATATGAAGAAAAGTAACTTGGAAGTTGAGAAAGTGCGAAGTTGTTCCGCCGATTGTTGTAGGTATGATTTATTTAGAAGGAAACTGCGTCAGCAATCGCAATAGTCCTTTTTGTGTTCAGTGTTGAATATACGTCAAGTTATTTTTTTATATTACGAAGGTGACAAACAAGCTTACGGCCGGGTCTCACCTGGTGGTAAGCAGTTGCCTATGGAATTTAGCAACAACAGAGGTCGCTCGCGCGTTGCTGACCCTGTAGAAACATTTTCAACACTCCTTTTTTTTAAGAAATCACATCAAAAAAACATATGGACAGCACACAGCACCTTATCAGAACATGGATCGTTATTTAAAAAATTTTTTTTTTCAAGTTTTCTCTTTTTTTAACCCTAATGACGTACTTTTATCGAAAAGGTTGTAGGGAGTTAGGGAGTGTATAGAGCGTTAGAGCGCGATGCAAGAGTACAGCTCTTGTACATAACATAAGTCGACATTTCCCAATCAAGGAAACACAACTAATTATAATCGGCGCGTCGATCACTCGATCGCGTCAACTCCTACATTCCTGTGCAGCCAAGCTTCTATCTAGGTACCTACGTGCGTACCAACAACAATTTGCTATGCCTAGGGTTTAGATATATTGCCTAGGTCGTCAGAATTCCTTGTGGGCAGCTTTCTAAATAGTTAGAAGCTCTAACCTAGACTATTGTCAACGCGATTGTATAGGACGGCGTTAGCAAGATTATTGAGGTAATAGAACTTAATAATCATTTCTTCGCAAGATTTTTGCTGGCCTTTGTTCATCTTTCCTCTTGTACAGAAGTAATTACGGACGTTAGAAAGAATAAGGCATTTCTTCAAAAACTCGACACTATATATCTGTATACATAGATATAGAGATGGCTTTGACTAATTTTTGCAAACGTATTACGATATCAACATCGAGATTAGTGTTATTGGGTTTTTCTATGAAATTCTCAGTAGCAGCTCGGAGTTTGGATTTGTGCCCGGTCAGTGGCAATAGGCTCGCCCCCTATTACATGGGACCTAAATCATAATGAAACGAAATGTGGGTCTACATTAGTACACCTCTGCCTTACCCTACGGGGACGACAGGCGTGACAGATGGTATGTATGGTTCTCCAATATTTATTACTTCGACATTAAAAAAATTAATACATCTGCTTTTTACGACAAATCCTTTTAATTTTTTTTATTCCAAGCGGTAAAGTCGCAGCAATTCTAACCAGCTCTAGATAGATTTTCCCTGTTTTTTTTTGCTGCAGATTATCGCTGGTTTCTGCCTCCATTCATTATCATATTGAGATCTGGATCAAACAACTTTTATACCCTCAGGTAAATGAAAATTAAAACGTCAAAGATCTATGTGGGTGGCTTCGCCATACACCAGGATTATATCCTGTATCGTGGGTGTGCTTACATACACATACAGAATATTCACATTGATATATTCCTTTCGCACGGGCATAGAACCCGCGACCCGCAGCGCAGAAGCCAATAGCGTCCGTAACTTTTGCATGCATTTTTTTGGTCGAGCTAGCAACCAAACAGTATTTACTTTGACGCGTGTGTTTAATATTTATAAAATAAAACCGGAATAGAGTCTAAATTTTATTTAGTTCATCTAGCGATACTAAGCAGAAACTATATGATTCAGTTCTATTTAAGAACACACTATTTTAGTGCACAACACACAATAGCAAGTCTATAAATTAGACACTGCTTACTGCTTCATACATAAACAACTTTAACCATAATGAGAGACTTTTGGACCGTTTCCAGACCCATTCCAATTGGAACCATTAAACTTTACAATCTGTTTACAAATGGAATTAAAACCTCCTAATTAACCCGAGGAAACCAATAATGCGGAATTTATGTGCGTCGTTAGAATGCGAGGGCGGAGCGCCGGCGAAAGAGCCCTAAATTAAAAAAATACGACACAGAATGCACTTAAGTTATACGTTGGCTGGCAAAATATAGGCGCAAACTGTACAGTGTACATCGTTTTCCTTTACATTTTTACGAATAAAAAAAACAAAACAAGTACAATAAACTCGTCCTCTGCATGGCGTTCAACTTGGGAACAAGACCACTGCAGGTACCTATATATAATTGCCTATAAGTTAAGAGAAATCGACTTAAGTTATAAAGCGTTTAACTCGAAATTGCGTACCAACAAGTATTTAAATTCCATCCGACTAGATGCAATTTTCTACACATTGATCCTGTTATTAGCAAGAACTTCAAGACCAGTGATTGATAGTAAATGATAATATTTATAATAAGCTTACCTTGAGCGTATGTAAACAAATGGAGACAGGCGAACAAGAATATCCAGTTCCCGACACCGAAACGACACATCCCTGTCCGCCACATGTTGCAAAACACTTTAACAACACTACACAATATGTTTTAATTCAAACGAATCACATTTTCACATAAAATTCACGAATATTTTATGATAATTTACACATAGCGTTGTATCGATGTTACTTCGGACGATCCGCCATTTTCGAGCGGGCACCGCCGCGTTCGGAAACACAACTCAATAATGAAAAGGGCAATGTCCGGGTATATGTTACGTGAAGCTGGTAGCAATTGGGGTTGTATGCATTGAAGCTAGGCGCAGTACTAGTGTAGTGCATTCAATACTTCGATGCAAGCAGAATACATCTGGCATTAAATTAATAAGTCATGAGAAAATTAATAGCAAGTTTTATCTATTAACGATATCTAACATTAAGTTTATTTCGTTTTCATTCAAAAACTAAATCTAGTGCTGATTGAACTGATTAATGGTCGTTTAGATGACATTAATCTGGCAGTAAGCATGGTCAAATGCCTATTGCCCATTGCTTATCAGCATGAGAGGCAGCGTTTATCGTGGTGATTTGACGAACGCCGAATTATCTGACCGATTTTGATATTTTTGAGATTGTTATCAGTAGATAGTTGTCACTGTCAGTTGATTAACATTTGACATTGACAGTAGCGTTGTTATTTCAGCGTTGAATCCATCACTCATCAGTCCTATTTAAACCATATTCGCTTTATATAAAATAATATATCATATTCAATAGGAATTAGTGAGACAGGACAAATCAGTTATAATGGAACTAATATACTCCATGAGGCGAAAGCCTCTGAAATGTGAACCGCCGCACTTTGAAAGGCAAGTAAACATTTGTTTGGATGTATACAACAGTGTTTGTGCTACTTCTGCAATATTTTATTTATTTTTAGATAGACCATTTATTTAAATATTTTAATGAGCAGTCAAAATTAAGCCGCTAGACCATTCTTGAAATATATAGGAAAAGTTATAGACTGTATTCAAACACAAACCTTATTTTCAACTTTTGTCTTCTCTTACAATACTTTAAAAGGTTTGTTAAAACTTGTCTAACTCATTTTATCTTCAGTGTATCAGACCATGAAGTGGTGCGGCCGATATGCACTATATCAACATGCAACATCATTGCATTCTCATCACCAACGGAGCTGGATGATGGTGAAGGAGACTCATGGGGAGGACATGTGTATGTGTGTGATCTGGATACACCATGGGATAGCCACAAAGTTACTAGCGCTGCATATCCTGTAAGTATGCAGAATAAAAACTCTAAGCAGTTAGCCTTTTTATATTTTATTTATTATATTATTTATTTTATTTTATAATATATTGTTACCCTGTGCTTGTCAGATTTTCTCTATTTTGGTGCTAATATGTGTGCTGTGTTAGGGCAGCCATCAAGAGCAGATTCAGCTTTAAGTTAGGGGAGTCAACA
Organism: Craniophora ligustri; assembly: GCA_905163465.1. Lineage (NCBI taxonomy): Eukaryota > Metazoa > Arthropoda > Insecta > Lepidoptera > Noctuidae > Craniophora > Craniophora ligustri. The sequence goes on from LR990982.1 coordinate 231,059, forward strand.
CTGTTGTGTTGTCTAGTTTAATGATAATGACAATCCAATTCTAATTTAAAAGAGTTTTATGGTAGACTCAGACAGTTTTTTATGTATGTTTTTTAATTCCAGATATCTGCTCTGGAATGGGACATAGAAGGCAAACAGTTGCTAGTAGCGACCACGGTGGGTGAGGTGTCCGTGTACACACAGAAAGATTTCCTGCTGAATGAGTGGACCTGTATCTACACTGCTACCTTCTCAGGTCTGTAGAATGTCGGCTCAACATCTCCAACCATCTAAAGGTGCAAGTTTTAAAACAAAATATACATTTTGAATAGGTGAACACATTATCCGTGCTACATTCTTTCACAATGGGCGACGGCTGATCATGATGGATAAGAAGCCAGATGCTCCAATCACTGACAGAATACAGATGCTGAGGTCTGCACCCACACTCAAGGGGTTTGGGTGAGTTTTTTCTCTGCTTTGTATATGCCTACTGAAATATGTAGCTTAGAGAAAGGATCTTCCCTTTCTCTTCTGTAATACAGTGATTTACCCAGCACAATCCCCCTGTGACTTACTTATTTCCGCATGACATCAAGGCTGTTTCTAGTTCACTATCCCTTTACATATCATATTCTCTATCTATTTTGTATTGTGAGGTCTTGCTATTTTTTATTTTTACTTACATTTTACATTTATCTTACTGTTTACCAGCACTCTTTTTCCCTCTTTTCATCCACCTAGCACAAACTATACATTCTGCCACCAATCTACCTCTTACCTACAATGCTGACATTACTAACAAGAGACGGCTGGATATAGTCTGCACCTCAAAAACAACCTCAAAATATGTATTTGTAAATCGTTTTTTTGCGTTTCTAGGCCCATTCCTGTACAATAGATTAAATAGAGAACTAAGTATTTATAAATTAAATTATTCTAGATGTAAGAACTTATTAAGTCAACATTTAAAAAACATTACATACGAGCAAACAGAAAACCTACTCGTAGTATGTAAATAAATGCCTTGACATTTGATTTAAGTTTATTATTATGTAGTACTTCATACTTCTAACTAAAAAATATTTATTTAATTTTAATCTAAAGAAAATATTTGACCTATTCTTAGCCTGAAACACAGGTTTAACCTAGTTCAGGCATATCATAAGTAATCCTGTATTTTTAATTGTAAGATACCTATTGTCAAATGTACAGCACTTTTTATTTAATAAACAAATTATTATATTATTATTTATAATCACATTCTTCATTTACATCAAGATGTCTTGAATGGCATGCATATCACAATAACAATAAATTGTCACAGTGGTATAGCATGTGAAGGCGCTTGCGTCGTCACAGCGACAGGTCTCATCGGTGTACTGACTCCGCCCGCAGAGGGGACCCGCGCACATGTAGCGACAGACTGCCTGCGACCCACCCGCGACCATATCACCGCTGCCAGTATTTCACATAAGAGTAAGTATAAACTGTCCACAGTAGGGTCTGCTAGCTTACTAACAACGACCACAGAAGGGACTCCTTTACGTTTGCGGCCATAACAGTATCAATGTTAAATTAAATACTGACACATTCTTAAACGCTTATTAAAGTTATTAAAAAAATATATACATGACTTAACAAGAATCAATATTAGCTGTCTTTTGTTACTTGCATTTATAATTCATTTAATTTATTCCAATGGGTGTAAATAACTCACTTTCTCTAAAGATATCTGATTTCCTGAACAGATGTCATTAACTAATAAAGCCTCATTATTTACCATATTAATAATAACGCAACCAAAAACAATTTAAAATCACAGTTTTCCTCAATGAGAACCTAAATAAAAAACCAATTAAACATGACTGATTTCTTCTGCAGATGGAAGTCTAGTTATAGCAGCGATCTGTCGATCGGGTGGGTCGCTGGGCCGCTGGTGCGTGCGGTGCGTGTGCGCATCCGTGACGTCATCGTCACCGGCCCCTACCATCGCGCTGTCGCCGCTGCCCACCATATACCTGCCGCCACAGGACAACCAGCCTGGTATGTATATTTTAGCATCATCAAAGAAGAATTAAAGTTTAAGGGTCGATTAGAAAAGTGAAAAAGTCTTCTCTCATGCGAGACGGATCAAGTCTTTTATAGAGTCTATAATTGGTGGTGTGTGCTTTAGAAGACCTTTGACTTGACTGACTCATTATGAATGTGTTGATTGTTCCAGTGTCGATAACTTGGTGCCAGCGCGAGGACACGGACTCGCTGCTGATCGCGGGCGCCACGCTCACCATGTGGAAGTGCACTGAGCGCGCGCACCACGTGCACAAGCTGCTCGCCAAGGGTTAGTACCTACCTACCACACTCCCAACAGATGTATATAACGTGGCGCCAGCGCGAGGACACAGACTCGCTGCTGATTTTAAGACCTTAAGCCAACATTATCGGTTGGTTAATACTAAATAAGTGCGATTGAAAATAGCTCCCTCAACAGTAGCCAATATGTAGAGAGACTAAAGTAAAACGTTGTTATGTGCAGGTCCTCTGCAGGGCAGCACCACGCCAGGAGGTGGGCCCAAGCCGGGGACAGACTGCTTCAACACACTCGTAAGTAAATAGATCTTTTTGTCGTGGATCGCAGGTAGGGCTCATACCCGCAATATTTTGGAGTCAGTATTTATTTGTTTCTTCTGCTTCGTTGGTTTGTTACATGTTTTCACATTAATAAATAAATAATTTTTCGGTGTGTTTGAAAAGTAAATCAACATATATTTTTACAACATTTGGCGCTCAAATTTTTGTATCAGACTTAAGCAAACATAGAGTAAAGAAATCTAAAACTGTCTTTGTCTTCGTAAAATTGTATTGGCGATGGTTGTCAGAGTTAACGGTAGTTAGTTGACGGTTGTGGTGCTTGGTCTGTAGACGCCCGCATATCCTATCGCCTCACCAGGCGGTGAGAGGACGCTTAAAAAAGGAGGTTATAAAATGTATAGAGTTCAAGGATAAAATCACCTTAGTTGGCAGACTGGGCAGGAAGTTTTTGCCTCGTTGTGATCTAGTTTTGTCGGGTATGTCGTGCAGGTGTGGCAGAAGACGGCGGCGTGGGGCGTGGAGGGCGGCGAGGGCGCCGCGTGCGCGGCCAGCTCGCGCCTGCCGCTGGGCGCGCCGCACGCCGTGCTGGCCACGCCGCGCGCGCTGCACCTGCTGGCCCGGGACACGCACCACTATGTGAGTAGTACGTATGTTGTGAGGGGCAGGTGTGGCAGCAGACCAGCTCGCGCCTGCCGCTGGGCGCGCCGCACGCCGTGCTGGCCACGCCGCGCGCGCTGCACCTGCTGGCCCGGGACACGCACCACTATGTGAGTAGTACGTATGTTGTGAGGGGCAGGTGTGGCAGCAGACCAGCTCGCGCCTGCCGCTGGGCGCGCCGCACGCCGTGCTGGCCACGCCGCGCGCGCTGCACCTGCTGGCCCGGGACACGCACCACTATGTGAGTAGTACGTATGTTGTGAGGGGCAGGTGTGGCAGCAGACCAGCTCGCGCCTGCCGCTGGGCGCGCCGCACGCCGTGCTGGCCACGCCGCGCGCGCTGCACCTGCTGGCCCGGGACACGCACCACTATGTGAGTAGTACGTATGTTGTGAGGGGCAGGTGTGGCAGCAGACCAGCTCGCGCCTGCCGCTGGGCGCGCCGCACGCCGTGCTGGCCACGCCGCGCGCGCTGCACCTGCTGGCCCGGGACACGCACCACTATGTGAGTAGTACGTATGTTGTGAGGGGCAGGTGTGGCAGCAGACCAGCTCGCGCCTGCCGCTGGGCGCGCCGCACGCCGTGCTGGCCACGCCGCGCGCGCTGCACCTGCTGGCCCGGGACACGCACCACTATGTGAGTAGTACGTATGTTGTGAGGGGCAGGTGTGGCAGCAGACCAGCTCGCGCCTGCCGCTGGGCGCGCCGCACGCCGTGCTGGCCACGCCGCGCGCGCTGCACCTGCTGGCCCGGGACACGCACCACTATGTGAGTAGTACGTATGTTGTGAGGGGCAGGTGTGGCAGCAGACCAGCTCGCGCCTGCCGCTGGGCGCGCCGCACGCCGTGCTGGCCACGCCGCGCGCGCTGCACCTGCTGGCCCGGGACACGCACCACTATGTGAGTAGTACGTATGTTGTGAGGGGCAGGTGTGGCAGCAGACCAGCTCGCGCCTGCCGCTGGGCGCGCCGCACGCCGTGCTGGCCACGCCGCGCGCGCTGCACCTGCTGGCCCGGGACACGCACCACTATGTGAGTAGTACGTATGTTGTGAGGGGCAGGTGTGGCAGCAGGGCAACGAGGGCTCCATGGAGCTTGGTGGACGGCAATTGTGCCATTTGCACAGAAATATCTCCCGAAGTACCGTAGTTACCGTAGTTGGAGCAAGTGTATTATATCGTATAGTATATTTATATCGTCGTAGTATAATAAGGTGCGCTTGTTACAGCTTTGCAGTCGCGCGCTGGTAACGAGCGGTTGTGGCGCTATGGAAGCGGCTGCCACGCCGCCCAAGAAACACAAGTACGGAAACACCAACAACGTGAGTATACACACACCAACACACATAAATACTCACACGTACACATGACGGATATACACACCATATTGATAAATGTACTTAAGTAACTGATTGCTTGAAATAATAAAGATATATTTTTCTGTAGATACAGCTTTTGTGGCCACTTTTGCAATTCATATAAAGTTTTTATAGGATCTTGACGGTGTCAGCATTTCCTACAGTAGCTGTGATATATGCCTGAAATTAATGGGGTCCCGTTTGCTACTCATTTAAATATATGTAATATTGTTATTTGTCAGGAATATTCTTCCATACATTTCTAGCCAGAATTCCATTCAAAGACATTCCAAAATACCATTGACCGGCAATATATAATGGTTGGGGCTCGAAGGTTCTCGAATGGCGACCGTGTACTGGAATACGCGACGCGGGTAGGCTCCCAACAAGGTAGACCGATGACATGGTGAAGGTCGCTGGAATCCGTTGTATGCGGGTGGCGCAGGATCAGTCGTCGTGGCAATCTTTAGGGATTCACATACAGTGAACCTCTAACGGTTAAATGAATAAATAGTAAATTCTATTAAGGGCATGGTTACCCTAAGGAGTAGATTCCTATCGAAGCGATCATGGTGTACGATGTTGTCGGCAGGGCGGCGCCGGCGGCGGCGGCTGCGCCATCGTGTCGTGCGTGGAGCTGTCGCAGCTGGGCGGCGTGGTGCTGTGCGTGGACACGCACGCGCAGCTGCACCTGTACAAGCTGCCGCAGCCCTGGGCAGACATACGTCAGTACTTCTGAGCTTTTATATACCACTAGGCCCCCTAACAAACTAGCCGTCTACTGGTATCCAGCTAGCCAGCTACCTTAGCATATGGACGCTTGAGACACCAGTAGTGTTGCTCGCGCGTTACCGACCCTATAAAAACCGTTTTAGTTGTTACCGGCAACGCTTTTGCAAGTCTTCTGGCGTTGCAAATATTCGTAGGCAGTGGTGAACACTTACGATCAGGTGAGACTACTTCCGGTTTGCCCCTTTATCAACATAAAAAAAACAGAATACCCATGCTGGGACCATAAACATACCGGCGAAATATAGGTGTAGACGACAGACGTGATGGTGTATTATGTTCGCAGCGACTCCCATCGCGGTGCAGCACGCGACCAGTGTGCTGGAGTTCGCGATGGTGTCGGGGCTGGACTGCCTCGATGTGCTGCTAGCTTGCTCCGGCATCAAGCACAACATGCTCGAGCTCGTGTATGACAGGTAACGCACCATCAGTACCTGTAGTGTCTTGCTGTTTGGTAACTTAACTTTATTTTTAAGTGCGTTAGGTTAAAAATAATGAAAAAAGAATGTCCAGCCGGTGGACATCTAACGGTCTGCGGACAGCAACGATACATATTGTCCAATTCTTTTTGTTAATTATTTCATGACGTAAAATTTTATTTCTTTCAGACTGACAGAAACGTTCCAGCGCCAGCCTACCGCCTTCCAGCAATACTACTTCCACAGCTGGCTGAAGCTTAGGATTGCGCTCTGCAGGTAAATACCGTTCTAGTGGGGTGTCCATGTGAACTACAAATAGTCCCTGCTGTGTACAAGGACAGCAGGTTGTCAGTTAGCTGCCTGTCGTGTGTTGGCAAGTTGTTGGCGAAGCTGAATGCCTAGAGAAGACAACCATTGCCCATAATCCATCCATATCCTTACTTATATCCTTACTTCCTTATTATAAAAGTGTGTCTGTCTGTCTATCTTTCTGCCTGTCTGTTACCTCTTCACGCTTCAACCGCTGAACCGATTAAGATGAACTTTAGTATGGAAATACTTTGAGTCCTGGGAAAAGATTTAGGATAGATTTTATCCCGGAAATCGCACCTAAAGGGAGTGAGAACTTCTACCTCGTTTGCAAAAAACAGCTTACTGACTATAACGCACTATAACTTAGGTTTTTTAATGTAGTTATTGGTTTTCGGACTCTGCCAGACAGCATACTGATATGCATCCCATAATAATTGATTATCTATTTGTAATTTTGTATACCAATAATAATATTGAACATTGGTGGTTGTTATTAAGGACTACACAAGAATTTATCAGTATGCGTATGACAAACATGGCCTTTAATAGCAAAGGTATAGCCCGGCTGCGAATTTTTTTTTCTGAAAAAGTAATACTATAATATATTTAGTTTTCTCCACATTTAAAGTTTAGCTATTGCCAGTTAGCCAAGACATCACAATTCACAATACGAAGTTAAAGATTATGCTCTCATGTATGGTTTGAGCTTGTTCTCAGCATGTACGAGAAAAGCTTTATCATTTGCATAAGTAAATATGTTACAATTAAGGAATTCTTAGTGGCGTGACTAGTGGACTGAGATGTCAAAGGTCTCGAGTTTTAAACCCGGGTACGCACCACTGACTTTTCGAAAGTTATGTGCGTATTTATCACATGCTCAAACGGTGAAGGAAAACATCGTGAGGAAACCTGCATGCTTGAGAGATTTTCTCGATGGCATGTGAAGTCTACCAACCCGCAATTGGCTAGCGTGGTGGACTATAGCCTAAACCCTCTCAAATGAGAGAAGACCCGTGCCCAGCAGAGAGACAATAATAGGTGATGATGATGATGATGATGAAAGAATTCTAAATCACATAAGCTGTTTCCATAAATGAAAAATAGAATAGGCCCCAACACAGAGCCTTAAGGTACCCCAAAAGACAGCTCACATGCTTCGCTCACATTTGACACATTTAGTTCGGTCAGACAGATAGCTCCTTGAAGATTGCATTTGCTGAATCTCTAACTCAAATTTCTCTAATGTATTTAGTAAAGTTGAGACAGAAACCGTATCAAATTCTTTAGATAGGTCTAAGAATTTGCCCAAGCACTTAAACTTTTTATCAAGTGTAATAAAACCGTACCGGTTGATAGATAGAACGTTGAATTTTTTCGTTTTAAAAATGAATCGACACACAATACCACTATTAGCGTAATATTTTAAGATGAGTTAGAGTATCTCTTGGTCGATAGACTGATCCCGACAGCAGCTCGCGGCGCGTCATGGCTGACGTGCCTGCAGTCGCTGCAGGCGGCGGCGGCGGGCGCGGCGCTGGCGCTCCGCCCCGACGACAAGCCCGACTCCGCGCCGCTGGCCGCGCTGGCTGCCCTGCTGGACGACCACACGCACGAACACGACAAGGTACCGCCCCACCATACACACGAGCTCATGTGCTAAATCGCAGTTGCAGAGCGTCAAGTCGAATTCAAGCGAAATGTTTGATTTCTAGGCCCAGAAAAATTATATCTATTGATTTATTCTATATAATTTCTTTTTTTTTTTATAACACGAAGATAGCATTTCACGGTCCCAAATACCACAAACCAATAGCACAATATTTTTTCGGCGCAGGCTCTCCTTACCTTGGAGGCCAAGCCGGAAGCGCTAACGGAGGTGGTGACGCTGCAGCCGCTGCGGCTGTGCCTGCAGCGCGCGCTGGACATCGGCCTCACCGCGCTGCTGTCGCTCGCCTACCAGCACCAACACCAGATACATCCACACCAGTACGTCCAACACAACTAAATTCTTATTATACCTACTCTAAAATTCAATCATTACTGTTCCTATACAAAAGAAGATAGCGTTTACGATCTTAATTATTAAAAAATTTATGAAAATTCTTTACACAAGTCGTGTTAAAGGTCGTTGGGATCCGCTAGATGAGGGTGGCGCAAGATCGGCCGTCGTAGCAATTCTAGGGGAAGACATATGTCCAGCAGTGGACGTCAATCGATTGAGTGATCCAAACGTCCCTAGAACTGTCACGCACGTCTTGGTGAGTCATATCAATTTAGAATTTACCTAGTACCTACCCCGTACCTATTGTGTGTTGCAGTTACGAGCTGTGGGCGGACGGCGCGGCGGTGACGCTGCTGCGCAAGCTGGCGGGCGTGGCGCGCGCGGCGGGGCGGCCGGCCGACGTGCTGGCGCGCGTGCTGGCGCGCCTCGCCTCCGCCGCCGCGCCCAAGCAGGACCTCATCGGTATGTCACACATACACACACACCAATTGGTGTACTTGCTGAACGAACGGCTTCAGCTCCACGGATTCAATCTTCACATGTAATCAAAGAAAAATTAAGTGTAGATGTTCCGGTACATTGTAATATAGTTACCGAGTGTTGATGCTACGTGTTGTTACAGAAGAGTGCAGCGCGCTGAGCACGCAGTGGGCGGGCGCGCGCGTGTGGGAGGCGCTGCCGCGCTGCAGCGTGTCCGCGCCTCACGGCAAGCTGTGGCCGCTATACGTGAGTACATACATCTAAAGTTATTGAAAAGGTAGGCAATGTAAGACTTCTTTAATATATATAATAGCCTTCTAGCTCCTTATAAATATGAATTTCACGGCGGACAAAAATGTGTTGCTGTTTTTCTGGACCTAGCAAACGCATTTGACTACTGTCTCATGACCAATACCTAAAAAAACTAGAATAGTTGGGAGTTAGAGGTCTAGCATTATAATGGTTTCAATATTACCTAAGCGCACGGCATCAGCAAGTTTCAATGTACGAAAAAGAAGCCGTTATAATAACATAGCTTACAGCGTGCCTCAGGGCAGTATTTTGGGTCCCACTTTCTTTTTAACCTTCATCTACGGTCACTGCTTCCTCAAACTGTTACACGCAAATGTTTTTACTATTTCAATGCCATAATTATTTACTGCACACGTGTGAGTCCACCAGCGTGTTAAGAGTTTTGCGCACCAGACTTTTTGAAGAAGAATTAATGAATTTTCAGCTTTTAAATATTGTTGAAGTATTGTATGGTCATTATATGTAATATGTGATCAGTTGGAGTACGGTGTGGAGTCCGAGGCGCTGCGCTACAACCCTGAACCGCCGCCGTACGCGCAATGCGAGACCACACCCTCCATCAACATGGACGCCATACGGTCAGTACATATGCTGAGATGACTCAGTAGTAAGAGGAACTAAATTCAAATAAAATTCCTTTTTTTATCGCGGTATATTATTTTCGCAGGTACATGTGGGTAGGCGGCGGCGTGCGGCCGGCCCGCTGGCGGCAGTGCGGGCGCTGCGGCTCGCGCGCGCTGCCCGCCGCCGCGCCCAACCGACACCCGCTGCAGGCCGCGTACGACGCCAGGTTCCGGGCCGCCTGCAGGTACTTGTATTGCCCGCTGCCAGCAGTGCGGGCGAGCTTCCTGCAGATCTACAGCCCTACATACCCTCAACTACAGTTACTCAAAAAAATTTTGAGAAACCATTGAAGATCCTTATACTAGAGAGATATACAGTACAGTCGCCAGCCAAGACTCACGCATTCATAGAGTGTAATAAGTAAAAAAGCAATTGTTTCCTAGCAGGTAGGTACCTACTGCTATCGTACAATCATCATTATCCACAGCCTTTGTGATGGGTTCGGCCCACTGCTGGGTATAGGCCTCACAATGCCATTCGTTTCAGTTCTATGCAAATTTGGTCCAGATTCGACCCGAAACTGAGCGATATCGTCAACCCATCTCGGCGCCGGAAGTCCAATACTATAATTTGTGAATAATATTATAATTATTATTGTTTTTCTGTTGCAGATGCGGCGGAAAATGGACTTTATTTTCAAATATATAAATCTCATTAGTTTTTAAGTAACTAATCAATGAATAATTTGTAATACAATTTTGTAAATAATTGATAAAAAGATTGAATGTAATTAAATAATTTTAAGAATGAAAAACAATGTATAGAACAACAAAATAAATAAGGACATGAGAAACAATATCCTGTCGAATTTATTTTATTTAAACCTGTGCCTATATAAACAGCTCCTCAAAAGTGACTGCCATACTCTATAAGGCTATACGAAGGAACGCCTTTCTACAAATACCAGGAGTTTTCAGTTAGTAAAATAAAACTTATTCAAAATTATTAACTTTAGTTCCTCATCTACTGCCTCTTCATACATTTTGCTAGTTCGATTAAATTTACAGTCGTGTATGGAAATCTTTTTATAACTATTAAAAACAAATTATGTTGTACAATCGCTATAATCACTTGAGTTTCACTGATAGACTTATTAACACAGTGCCTTAATCGCTGAGGCTAAAATTTTAAAATGTCGTCAGTTGATGCAGAGGTAAATTAAGGGATTGAATGTTTGTATGGAAGTCCGTAATTTTCAGCCAGACGCCCGACGGTGACCTCTTCCTCCACCTGATTTAACAACATGGAATGATTCTCTAACAATTTTGTGATGAAAATGATTGTAATATTTTTCTGGCTATTGAGGCTATAAATTCTTAATTACAGAAAGTTAAAAATAATTTTCAGTCTTCCCTTCGCTAGTCTATCTCGATGTATGGGCCTATCTTAACTTTTCCTTCAGGGGGGTCTTGGTCTTCACTAAAAAAAAGGTCACTCGGGGCTTTTTAAAGTCCATTTGTAATCAGTGGCTCAACGTCCTGGGGTGAGTGTTTAGTGGAAAAGAACGGATTCAAAACTCGCCGAATACCTAGTCCGGACTCTCCCTAGTTCTTCAAAGTAGGATAAATCCGGGGAAATCTGAATGGGTGGCTGCTTTATTTCTAGTTAGTAAATGTATAGATACAAGTATCCCGCTCTAACTTCGCTGAGAGGTTTTTCATTCGGGTTTATATTTAAATTAGTTATTCTTGTTTCCTAATCTCAGAGAAAAATATTTCTTTGTAAACTATTTACAAATAATATAAATAACAAATACGCAACATTCGTAAACATAATAATTTATTTCCATTTTTAAACAAAAGTCGTACTTCTTTGAAATAATCTACTAAAACTGTTTTCAACGAACGATGTTGGTACAAGACAACACTGACATTGACAACCAACTATATAGGTATTACTATTACATTTTATTGATCGAATCATATCACATCACTAGTTGTCGTTGCGAGAATCATTGCGAAGCGTTTGCTGCGACTGCGTCCAAATTTAATTGCAATTTTCTTGTAATTCTCGCAATTTAACTCAAAATATTAAAGTTGTAACCAATATCCATATATTTATAATATAAATGGCAGACAAAAAAGGTATTTATACTATTGATTATATTATTTTCTTTGTTCTTTTCATATACGTTTTGACATGTGTAACGTCACGGCAGGGCCTTGAAATACGAGTTTTCTCTATTATAACAATTATTTAATCCCCGGACGCGAGATTATTTCAGCGGACGGGGGTTATTTTGCGATAATTCGGTTGTAATATTGATGTTAAGGTGTTGCGCGGTAGATCGATACTCGCGATAATTCAAGATGGTTGACTACCCTTAGGATTTGCAAGGCGGAATCTATTTCGGTCTAATTTTAGGTCCATTCATTACTACTACTGCTTCATTAGTCCTATTTTATTACGCTGAACGTTAGCTTTCAAGATGCTATTAATCTTGAACCCATTTGATCAAGATCTCGAACATCTGTTTCATATTTTACTTCAGAAAAATATCGCCGTACCTCTCTAGTTAAAATCTATCAGTGCACGGCGGACTCCCGAATCGATATTTCGTATAAATATATATTCGATCCAGTTGACCTTTTATTAAGTAGGTCACAGTTTTATGTATATCCATCTTATGATTATTCAAATTGATTACACACCCATTTGAATTTATAATTTTCAAAGAATGCAACAAATGGTGGTAGCATCCTTACTTCTTGTGAAGTAACTGTAACAAATTATGAATAAAGTGTGCCATGGATCAATAAAAAGTAATGTAAATGTAATATCAGAGTACAAATTGTACATTTACTTAATCTCTATTAGGACAAAATGGGGTCAGAGAGTGTTTAGGGGTGGAGTTGTAATAATTTAGATTTTGATTGTGTGAATAAAATATAGCTAGCTATATACATAATGGCCTTTTGATCGTGAATAATAAATTATTCTAAGAAAGTTTGGGAAGGCTGCATTATGTTGCATGTGAGCTAGTGTAGATCTTTACTTTTCTTGCTGCCACATATTTGTGACATGAAAATGTTCTATTCACCATCAACAAAAATATGTGACAACAGTATGGAGTAAGATAATACAAAATAATAATTAGGATTAAATTTTGGAATCATGTTTTAATAAAAGATGTGAAAATTATTATTAAAACCTGATTATAGACAAAGTCGGCTGGAAAGAATATATATATTTCCGAGAGTTATATACAAAAATTGAACTGAATTATTAAAATAATTCCAAGTAAAATTCTTATGAAATATTAAAGTCATCAAACTTAGCATCTATAATGGGATATTAGTATACAACCTTGGTGGCGTTACAAATGTCAAAAAATGTGTTCCGATCCATATTATATTGTTATAAGCGTAGTAGTTCTAAAACATTTCCAAATGTACAAATACTATGTATATTTGGAAATAAGACACAGGTTGTGTGATGGAGAAACACACGTGTCATTCTAAAAGAATACAAAGATTTATGTCCAAAGACAGAGTTAGGCTGGCTGCATACTGAAAAAAGCTGATGATAATATACTTGCCAATGTAGAGAATAATATTTGTTATCTGTTGGTGACCAACTGTAACTAAAATTTTCAGTCACTATTTATTGTGACACACATCAGGCTACTATGAAATTTAGATATAGTGAACCCAAAAACTTTATGATAGTCGTATAGTTGGAGATCAAATCTAATTCTACTTTTTATTATAATTAAGATAAGCTTCTTATTACCTTTGGCTTGATCTCCAGCCACACTGGCTGATACAGTGGCATTTGAACTTTATAAAAACTTTGGGCACCAATCAGTGCGAGGATTCTCCTAACAAGTATGAGGCAGTTTTGACTCTGGCTTGGCAATATAAGACATGATGATAATACAAAGTTACCCACACCCCTCCCCCTCCTAGCCGCCGCCCCCCCTCTACAGGAGCCGCGAGTCCGACGGCGCAGACCCCGCGCGGCAGTCGACTAATCGCTATCATGTAATGAAATCATATAGAATTTTTCTTTCTTTATTTTTCTTTTTTTGGAAACATAGTTAAAGAGAGACAAATATATGATATGTGCGTATCGGCGTGTGGACGATCGTATGTGTTATTAATTCGATTGTAACCCGTTCGTTTGTGACTTGAGTGCTGTAATGTCCTATCTATATTCACTGCTAAATGACAAGGTCGTATTTGATTGAAAAATAAATTACCTGAAAATAGAAAGATTTTTTAATCTTATAAAAAAATTACAGCTCTCACGTCACTTTTGTTTTTCTATACAAATCTGACTAGCATCTATGTTTGAAACAAAAATTTTTGCTTTTAAATTTTCTTTATAGTAGCTGTTACAAGTACAAGTGTTACGCTAAGTACACAAATCCTTGTGGATGACTGTCATGAAGCTAAATGATTGGCTGTACAGTAGATGTCTTTGGCTTGATACTATTTGTATAGTGTTACAAAAACATCCTGGATTTGTGCCTGAAAAAAAAAACATAAATGCTCATCAGATTTCTTAGTTAACCATGTCTATAAAAAATAAGTTGTTCTAAGTCACGGAGTTCGGTCTAATAAATAAAAAAAAACATTTTTTTTTTCAATTTTCTTCATAATTATTAAGATGGGACTCTTTCTTTTAAAAATAATATGTGTCTTAGCTGTTATTATTTATTCTTAATTACTATTTGTTTTTCAAAATTTAGTTCACAGCTTATTTTTTATTGTTTTTTAACACTTATTTTGAAGTTGTATTAATTACTGGTAATTGGAAATATAAACAGAAATAAATCTGAACCTTTTTTTAATGAAATCTAAATTATTTACATAAATACCAGTAATTATTGTTGCTTGTTCAGTGCACCTTCAATAACAGTGAGGCATGGTTTGTCTGTTTTATTGAATTATAAATGTTATTGCCTCATTAGTTATTAAGCTTCCCTATTGTTTAAACTTTTATAAATAGGGATGTCTTGTGTTTGTTTTATTTTTTGTTATTTTTTCTAATAGAGATTAAGCTAACTTTTTAGTATTAATGTTTCGAAAATGAATGACGTATTACAAGAGAAATAAAACAAAAAAAAAGAGTTCAAAGAATTTTATTGTGACATAATAGTTTTGATATTAAAAATACGTCATCTATTTGTTTGTAATGGATTCTTAAAATTATTTTGAATCCATCTACAAAAGGCACATAAAAGCTAGCTACTTTTTGTTACTGACAAACAGATACGACTTTTGCTTTAGGTGAATGGAGAACTATTCAAAATTATAAATATATTAATTAAAGTATTTTAAAATCCCGTAAAAGTCGTGTCCAATATAGTTTAAGGTTGTGTGTCTAATACTAACCAAGTTAGATGCAAAAGAGTTTAGGATCCGAACAAAAAATATATTTTATTTGAAACTGATGTGTTGGCTCTTTTGCATTAGCTGCAATGTCTACAAATGTATGTTTGCAGACATTTTCTATGTAAGGTGATGGCAAAATTGGCACTATAACATTATTTTTTGTATTAACATGTGCCAATTTTTCTAGTTGTATGTCTAAATTACACAATGTTTAACAAAATGTTTTGGATTCGGTAACTATTTATAGCGGTAGGTACCGTATCTAAAATGTGACGTATAATCCTAGCCGTTTTACTTAATTTAGTAAGTAATTAATAATTTATGAGCTCTTTTATAAGGAGGAAAGGATTTTAAGTCAACACAGAGTTAAGTTAACAGGAATGACACAATGTTAGTGCGTGTGTGAATACATTTAAGTCTACAAATGTGTATCACCAGAACAGTATTTATCATTTAACAATAACCTTAGCGTTTTTTCAATTTAATCGGAAGTTACAGATTGACCCATAAGAGCTGGTGATATATATTCGTTTTATGGTGCCTCTAGCACAGTACCCGTGCTACAGGCACCAGTGCATGCAAATATAAGCTTAATCGAAGGACAGGGAAGTATGCCAGTTGTGAGGGTCTTAAGTAACTGGTCTGCTAATACAAAACACCTTAAACCACGGACTTTATATTCAAACACCATTTTTATAGGATCCACCAATTTTTCAATTTTATTTTTACTTTTCCTCAACTTCTTTTTGGTCTTCTCTATGTCGGTTCTTCGAGTCTTTTCAGGGATCCGGATGTTGAAATGATTTTTATTAATTAATTTATTCACAGCAGTCATAAACATGCGATACTCAGTTTGTTGTCGTATCGCGTTACGATATGACAGTAAACTGCCCTGCTTGTTGCAATAAAATCATAATTAAGCTTTTACTATATTTGACAGTAATTTGTGTCGGCCATATTGAAAAGTTTGCATTTTTGCACTAAATCAGGAGTACTCCATAATGAAACAGCGCATTCTTTTCAGTAGTGGTACTAATCTAGCAGTTAATTAATGTTTAGGTGAAGGATGTTACCAGGTTTTTTTGTGGTTTGCCAACATCCATGTATATGAAAATTTTGCTGTTACATTGCAGCCGATTTGTTGTTTTATTTGGGACAAGCATGTGTGGCTACAGTTTTGTTTGTCAACGCTTTCCAGTTGGATTATCTTTTGGTGTTTTAGTGTTGTTGGATATAGTTTTTGGAATTGAATCTTTTATATTAATAGGTAGATACTTACATAAGGTTTTAAAGTAGTTTTGTCGTATTTGTTGTTGCATGCATAGAAAATGTTTTTATATAGAAACTTTGTGTTGTCACAACTTGCATGTTTCTGTGTCCTTCAACACACTGATATCACAGATCTTTATAAGTTTTTTTTGCTTTTCCTGCATCGAAACGCTTAGTAGAATTGAACAGCAAAATATCGTATATGATAGAATGAGAAATCTACAAAAAATCTTGGTACACTTGTTGAATAGATAGTAACTAAATAGAAAATGAATATATTTTTTTATTTCGGGGAATGTTCACATCATGTAAACACGTTTGTCGTCAGTTCTGACGGTCAATATGCATTTATGACTCTGAACTTTGGAAAATTTGAATAATATAATGCTAAGTGGTTCAATAGTAGAGATGACAAGTATTTTTTTCTGTATATTAAATAGTCCATTACACAAAAACTGTCTGGATAGCGACAAAATGGCTGCTGTATGCAAAAGTTCAAGGTCATATAACTAATAAATATTGTACTTTTTAAAAGGTTCCTTATCGTGTGATGATTGTTTTGTTATTTAAGAAATTTCTTAATGAAAATACGTTTGGATGGTCACACTAGCTTTTTATGCACAAGGCTTGAAATAAATATCTGCTGATTATATGGAAATTTACCTCTATTGCTACTTACATTAAGCTCTATTTTTTTATAATTCTGTCAAATTTTTGAGACATACCATTGTAAATAAAACATTTTTGAATAATCAACATTATTAAAAAAATTAATATCTTCATATAGTCAGCCCAGCTAGGGTGACCATTAATAATAAGGAATGCATTGTAAATAACTAATTTGGTAGGCTTTCAGCACTCACATACTGTGTTGGAACAATAACTCGGCCTACCAAATTTATTGTATTTCCCACTATCGGCACGGAGATTTAAATATTTCTTATTTTTTTAAAGATATATTTATTTTGACGCTCCGAAGTGTTGTCACCACACTGGTGGGTCTTTCAGGATGCACATTCTAGTGTTAAATGTTTTTGAAAGACTCAGTTTAGTGGTAATGCGTTGTATGGGCATCGCTTGTCGTTTAACACTGACGTTAGTGAATATTGCGTGGGTGAAATTTTAGAGAACCGATAGAATATAATTACATTTCCTCTATATTTACATTATTATACAAAGTAGTACATTTTCGGTCATTTTTATTTCGAAATTCTATTTCACCTACGCTCTGGTCATGCTAAAATTATTGCTACAGTATTTTCATATCAATAATATTGTCTCATTTTCACATTCCTTTCTTTAGTTATGTAAGAACGAGACAACAATCTCAATTATTTTACTTGCTCTCTTTCTTGAGTGAGAGATAATCTGTTACCTGTTGAGTATTTGGCAATACTGATACAAATGATAGCATCATAGCAAGTAGCATGACCCCACCACTGCGTCAAGCGTGAATGCTCGGGCTTGGGTTGCGGCGCGTGCGCAGCCGACACGCTGACCCACGGGCACATCACTACAATATCTCCGAAACATTATGGGTATTTCAATTCATACACATTGACGAAAATATATCACAAAAAAAAACAGATATGGTCTTTTTCCCTGTGCAAAATGTTGAACTACCCATATTCCGTTTTCAAAATTTACACTTGAATTAGCGAACACTATTTGAAATGTACGTTGGGCTAGTGATGTGGCCCGTCAGCTTGTCGGGCGCGCGTCCACTAGTGCGGTGCACCGCTATAGCTGTCGAGTTGTTGCAGTGACTCCCCCGCTGGGCGCGTACCCCCAACCCCAGCCGCCGCAGGGACCCTTCCTACCGGCGCCTCCGCATCAGGCAGCTCCCCAATATGGAGGTTAGTGTACCTTACTAGTGATAGTAGTAGTTACAAGATGCAATATGATCTTTTTATTTGTTTTATAGTTAATAAAGTTTGGATCCGTAGATTTGAATTAGTAATAATATTGCATAAGCTAATATGGAATATAGTGGATCGTCACCTATCTCTCGCAAATCACCAGACGTAATATGCAAACTTTAATACTTCATACATCACATTCAGAATTGGAAGTCAAGGTGTTGAGCACGACATACCTGTCTTGCTCTAGCAAGACTTTTGAGTGCCAGCAGCTGTGTTAACATATTGTACTGTCTGGATATTGCGTCGTTCGATGTATTAGTTGGGAGTCCGAACAGCGGATATCGTAAGATCGCGCATGATAATCAGGCTACAACAGTAAAAAGCAAAATAATCTGTGTAGGCTACTGTGTTTTCTTGGGATTCAATCTCGTGTTCGGAAGCTTAATTTGTTAAATTGACTGGGAAGTTGTCTTGAGAATTGTCCAGGTATTGTGAAAAAGAAAATACAATAAAATTATTGCGTCGCAGTCGCAGGCGGGTCTCCGTACGGCGTAACTTTCGGCGGGGCAGGCGCTGGTGCCGGCGGAGTGTATGCTCCTCCCCCGTATGAGCAGCTGCAGCATCATCAGGCGATACCGGCGCTCAGCCAGCAGCTACCGGTAAGCTCCTAACGACATCAGGTCCGGTAATTTTCGACTATGATTGATTAAAATTCGGTGTGTATGCTTCAGCTACCGGAGAGGACAGATCTTCAGTCTCTTCTATTACCTTTTATGGATTTATCTATGTACCGGATTTTTTTAACGTACTTCAAGACTATGGAGTAAACTAGAGACCGTAGAGGATTGGTGTTTTTTTTATGCGCTTTTGAATAACTATTCACCCGAAGTCGTCCTACTAGGCTAATGATTCGTTAATTCAATCCATAGATTCAGTATAAGTATAGTGATTTAACTGAAGACTTTACAGTAACTTAATCAGAATTGAATATGGTCGGCACAGATGTACAGCCCCGCTGCTGCCATGTACGCGGCGGCCGCCGGCTACCCGGGCTACATCGGCTACCCCGTGCAGTACTACCCCTACTACCCGACCGCCGTGCAGCCCTCCATCCAGCCTCTCCGGCCCACCATCATGATTCCCGTACGTATTCATGAGATACATTTTTAACTGGAAGTGTATAAGAAACACTTCTAGTTCCTAGTGAAATTGATGCTATTTCACGTTGTTTGACTTACCAAATATGTATGTATATTTATGAGCAACTAGTTGTAAAATGAAAAAAAAATTATATTAGACAAGTGTCAATATGTCAATAAGTCTTTATTAGATCCTTTCTAGAGCTTTTGATAGAGTTGATCATTAAATTTGATAAATTTTAATGTTTAACAAAGGTTAAATAGGTATATTTAATTGTACAGCTTTTATTATCATGTTTTTGCTACAGTTTCTAGCAAATTCCAACCTTCACAGGAGCAAAAAAACCAGTTTGTTTCGGTTACCTTTTACATAGGAGTTCCCGCAAGGTTCAATACTTGGTCCTGTATTATGAAGTTTTCCTCCAGAACGGCTTCGAGGCTGGCGGCAGGTTCGAGGGGCTCGCGCAGACGCTGCTGCCGCCCGCGCCGCCCGGCGTGCCGCCCTCGCCCGCGCACCTCGCCGCGCTGCAGCCGCACCAAGTGCTGTGAGTCTACATACTACTCTTTATATATCTAGTAAATACCCCTACAGCATCTGGACCACTCATACTTGCAACGGAATGCAGCAAGACTGCTAGTATTCTATTAAGCGGACCGTTAGATCCGCCTAATCATCTCACCTAATGGTAAGTGACGATGCCTATTCTTCAGTCTAAGATGAAGCACGTTTACCTAGAAGATACCTATTCACTCGTGACTTGTAAACCCCCAAATTGTACTAGTAATTCTACTAAGAAATGTTTTTTTTAAATTCCAGTTGGCGCTAAACGAAGGCAACGATATATTCCGACGTTGGACATCGCACCTCCGCAGTACGTTAGATGCCTTACCCCTTAGGGAATGAACGAACTTACTGTTTAGTTCACTCACTCTCTAAACTTCATCATAGCGATCTTATTAGTCTGTGAGGCGACTTAACCATTTCTTCCTTACAAACATCTAGTATAAATAAGTCCAAAACACATTTTAATACTACTATTACTGCATTAAAGAAATGGTTGCTTTATGAAAATCATGTAAAAATATTAAGTTTTTGAAAATTTCTTCTAAAGAAAAAAATAATATTGATTTTGAGATTGTATCTTGTTAAGTTATTTAAGTAATATGTATAAAAACGGTCGCCTCACTGAAACGCTGTGATTTTTTCCAAAAATTATGGGAAAAAGCTATTGTACGTAATCGTACTATATTTTTCCAAATGTATTTTAATCTTATACAAATACACGGACACATCACGTATACATGTATGTATAAACTATTTATATATTTGTGTGAAATGCTCACACACAGATAAATCTAACGTTATCCTGAAATTTTTCAATCAAGACAGGTAATTTTGCCCGTCAGCAGTTTAATAATGAAGCTGAAACTCACAAAATATCAGGAGGTCGTTACATACATGTTTTTGTCAGTCTTCGTGATTTGTATACATGTGTATTTCTGAGACAACTGTGTATAAAAATATAATATACAGAGCTGCAATAAGTACAGGGTTATAGAAAACTTACCTTGGAATATCTGACTACCACCACACCCACAAACGTCAATTAATGTTAATGACACATTAGTTAATGGTCTATTAACTGCTACACTCACCTTAATTAATATAATTACATAAAGGTGTATGTAGTTTATTAAAGTTAATGTTTGTTTGCAATGTGGACCAGTTTGCTAATGCTCGTTCTTCTATTGGTCGTAACGGGTGTTAAACAAGAGGTCTTGGTAACGATTCGTATATTCCTCGAGAGCAATGCGTTATTGGGTTTTTCTATGAAATTCTCAGTAGCAGCTCTGAGATATCGTGCCCGGTTGATGGCAAAACGCTCGCCTACTACATGGGACCTAAAAACATACCCTGAAAAGCAGGATTGTTTGTTATTAACATTGATTAACGTGTCTGAGTGCTGCCTGTTGACGGTGTACGCTCTTTATATTATGTATTTTGAAACATGCGTCTCGAGTGTATTCTATATATGTATATATAACGGTATATACAAGTCAGTGCGAGTCACTTCGTCGGTGTCGGTATCTTAGCCCCGTTATTTGACTGTGATGGCGCGCGCGATCGCTACGCTCGCCGCTTCAACGTAAATCTACCTTATTTTCTATGTAATAGGGTCTGAAATCCAATGAAAAGGATTCCTCTTTTCCATATCAGCCGTGTAGGCTTAGCTGGTGGATAAAGATTTCGAAAATCGATTTTATTTATTATGTTATTAAGTTGTAAATTGAAGAAATAGGCATTAAAATAGTTCGAAGTATCCTAATTTTGTTTTAAATGCATTAAATTGAAGATACAGTTGTTAGGTACAATAAACGACCCTAATAAGGTCAAGGTTTTTAATAAACTTTTTTTAAATTAATCTCGACGTTGACAAAGAAATAAAATCAACTTGTATACATTTGACAAAATAATCTGAAACAATAATTTTAAACTTATAATTGAGTAAAGATTCTATTCAATGAACTTTTTTATCTGATATTTCGATCTGATTATATTACTATATATAAAACCTGTTACAAAAGGATATTTAAATGCTCTCTACTTTAGATTTAAGTTAATTCAAGCCACATATATACTTTATTATATTTTTTATAAAATAAAAAAATCAAAAAATATAAAAGAAAATTATTGCAGATTTAAAGTTAAAAAATCTACGCCTAAGATTTGATAATTCATTCCCAAATATAGCATTTAAATTGATTTCGTTTCGTGACGGTTCTGCAATCGTACGCCAGGTGGCAGATGTAGTTCAGTGTGGCCGCGGCGAGCGAGGCGAGCGCACGCGCGAACAGCCGCCGGCTGTCGCTACGCTATAGTATTAATGTCGCCGGTGACGCCCGGAACACGAGTAACACTAGTTTAGATGCGTGGACGGCTAACTACAACAAAATATATAGCGAAAATGTCGCTATAGACATTGGTAAAACAACGTATTTCAAATTGAGCAATATTTCGTGGCATTGTTAAGGTGTTCATACATACGGCCATTTTATTTTTTCTGAAAACTCATTCTTATTAACACTCAGTAAAGAAAAAGAGATGTTAATGAATTTAGTAATGATTTATTTACGTCTGGTATTACGAGATGCACAAAATTAATAAAATAAAAAAAAACAGACACGCCGTCGACGTTGTTAGTTATTATTATAAATAAATAAAAATATAAACAAAGTGGTTGTGCGTGACGCGAGTGAGAGGCGAGCGTGTGAGCGGGAAGGACATATTTCTGTTATGCGTTGTGTGTAGGGCGTGTGGAGGGTAGGCAGAAAAGTATATATGTCAAAACAATATTACTGTAAAACACCTTAGAAATAGTTAAATATAAGATATTATCTTAGCCTTCTCAGAACTATGATAAGTTTCGGTGTTTTTATATTACTTATACTTACTTAGACTTTCTGTAAACAAAATTTTATTTTTCAAAATGTATGAACTGGAATGTTCAGTAATAAAGTGTCGCTGCCCACGCCCCTACGGTCACAGTGCAATGATTTAATATGTATTTTTCAGAATGCGAGACAACTACGCGCCAATCGCGTGTTAGTTTGTCTGATTAGCGCGTTGACTGCCAGTTTTAATTTATGGCAATACTAAAAATAATCCCAGACTGGCCACACTGGCAAGAAAAAAAACCTCCCGATGTTTTATAATTATAACCTCTCAGGTTTTTGCGTCTGATGATAAATATTACACGATAAAAATTATTGTACCATGCAAATTTCTTTACACTGGTACATTTGTTTTAGTATTGCCATAAATATGGAACTAAATTATCCAGTAAGGTGTATATTTCTGATGATTTAGAGTTGTTTGAAAGGGCATGTGATGTGATGTGCGCGCGGTGCAAGAATCTCACTTTGTATATTGTTAAAAGTAGGGTATGCCGCGGTAATATCGGTTTGTCTCTTAAATTAGTACAAACTGGGTCATTTTTACCGTATTTTTTAAATATTCATTCCAACTATTACCACTTTTTTTTGCACGTCTCCAGTATTTAGTAAAAGTGGGTAAACATCTTCCGGTTTTACAATGTACAAATTATAATAAAAATAAAAATATCCGGGCATAACACAGCGCCATCTAGTTTCAAGCTAAGCAAAAGCTTGTGTTACGGATACCAGATGGCTGATACACTACTTAGATGTGCTTATTTGATTGAGTAGTCTTGAAAAGATGTCGCCAGACTGTAATATCGTCACTGCGCTACTAAATGTTAATAATTACATTACTCAAATCTGGAGATTTGGAAAAGAGTTATGAGATAAACGGAATAAAAGACGGATATTAGGGCGATTCGCTTTTAAGTTCAAAATATCAACAAAATTTAATACTTTGAAGTCAGAATAACAACGCGAGCGGCAATATAATTTGTCGTTCCGAGTTCGCCAGATCCTCGGAAAAGCTGCTTTATCGCGATTTGAAAAGGTCTCTTTCCAGTATATCGTACCATATCGTGAAGCGGCGTAGAAAAACTATGTTTAAGTCATTACAAAACAACGCTACACTTAAAAACTTGTAGAATCTATACAATTTTCTTTTTTCATTCCATTTTGTTTTAGTCAACTTTATTGATATTACAGTGAATGTGCTTGTGAAGCTCATATTCGCTGCTATGGTATGGTATAAACTTAATGAAACAACACCAAAATAGAATTCAGTGATTATTTTCTCGAAAATAATGTTATGAACTTCAAACGATGAATTTGTAAAAGCATTTGTATGCCATTTTTTATCCAGTTTAAATTATCTTATAAGTGTTTCATTGACGAAACTGATATTTTTTTAAATTGTGGGCTATTTTAAGACTATGAGGCTGATTAGCATTCCATAGAGTCAGAACTGTAAGCCTGCTTGTTAGTTATAGAGAGGGGGTGAGCTGTCTATTAAAATTTAATGAATAGAACTGCAATACAGAGTGGACAAAACATTTTTCAACCCCTCACCACTTCAATGGTCAGGCAGCCTAATACTTTCAAAGTTCAGTCAATCTGACTCAGTACTTTCTTCAATCTCAACTGCACTGCCCAATTTAAAGCCCCATGGTACTAAAATAGCCACATCATGCTGTACCCCTGATGATTCTCAAATGAATATGGCATATAGTCCAAAATTGCCTGATATGCCATAAATAGTTATACTTTATTGTTTTAAATGTGAGATTCCGGGCAACTATGATATTGTTTTGCGTTTGTTTCGGGCGAATGACCATATTTGCCCCTTTTTGTATTCTTGCCCGGGGAAAGCTTTGATTTGTATTGTCTGAGATGTTTATAATGTTTTGAAAAAATTGCCAATATTTTGAAATGTATGTTTCCATCTTAAGAGGTAATGTGCATTCATTAGTAAGAAAAGTTCTTCATATCACATATTTATTAAGAAACTTGAAATATTTGTACTGATTTTTATAAATAAGGACAAAAATATAGTTCGCACTGGATTCTCTGTTTATGTTGGGCATTTACATTCTTCAGACGATCTCGTTTTCCAATTCACTCCGGGGCAATGTTGGTCTACTTGCCCAAACAATGTTGGCCCAACGCTGGGCGTGGTATAAGATCTTTTTGTACTAGTTTATATACTAAGCCTTTTTTGATTATATTGCATTTTTTTGTTGATGAAATCATGTTGTTGCGATGTTGTGATGTCATTTGTGCGATATTGTTAGTATCACAAAATGTAGGAAGTGCTTATTAAAACACCTATGTATTCAATTCAAAGATTGAAATGAAAAATGGATTGAACGCAAAATATATATCCAGGGATTACTAACCGCCTGTTGTCTTAAAAAAGTAAACCCAGGAACAAATCTTTGAATAATAGACATTGACTAAAATAAAGATATTGAAACAAATATATAACTGTCGACCCAACATCTAAAAAGAGTAATGTTCATTTAACCTCACCGGTCAGGTCAAGGTTATTGATGTCACAAAAGTAGTTCGGTGTGTGGTTAACTAACAATGTCGCACTGCAGTATACCCACAGCGGTATTTATACGTCCCCAGTGATGGGGGACCCGCGGGGGAGTCGCGCTGTTGTCACAAAACCCGTGGATATATTCGCCGCATTTTATCTGATCACAAGGGATTTTCTACGGGTTGTTTCAACACCTTACTAGGTTTACTAATAAAATATTTCATCATGCGATTTCTGATCGCCAACACAACAAAATGGTGATTCCGTCTTCGCCTGATACATGTAATTTTAATATTGTATCAGCTTACATATATCTAAAGATCAGATTAAATCCATCGCGTCTTGTAACAACAATGCGGACTTCACCGTGTGATTGATCGAAATTAAACGTCTACAAAACCCCGATTACTTTACCAAAAACCAGCATCTGTAACATCTATTGTACCATTACAGATATCGTCAAACTATTTTGACTTCGCATATTTATTTTTACTAATAAAAGTCAACATATTTTGGCGATATTTGTTTCTTGAACTTTGCTAAAGTTGAATTTTCTATTTATATGCATTTATTTATGAATTCGTTAACTGAAAAAGGGTTTGACTTAACAACGAGTATAATACACACAGGGCTGGGAAGGTAAGCCCACAGCTGTATACGTGAATGATGTATTAACTAACTAAACATTTTATATGACTAATTCAACTTTAGCGTAGATGCTATTGAAATATAACATTTCTTATAACTTTTTGCTAGAAAATATGGTTTTAATCATTAAGGATCAACAAATGTACGGTATCAAACATTTTCTAATAAAACGGATAAGTTTAAATAAGAAAAGTATTGCCTTAGTATCATTGATGTTGGCAGAAAATTATATTTTTGAATGAAAAAGCGAAGCCTATCTGAATATATTGAAGTAACAGATTTTGCCGACATCAATGAGATTATGGATCTCGCTATAGACATTTTCTTGTAATGAGTTATAAGTGAACCAGTGGAACTATATGAAAAGTATATTATTGTACTGTAAGTAAATAATGCCAAATCTGTTTAAGGATAGATGAAATCGCAGTTCTATAACACGTAGCCAAGATATCCTTTCCATAAAGTTTCATATCAGATATGCAGTCGCGTTTCCTTTAAAAATACTGCATGTTACAGTAACTTCGCGCATTGTCGACTTTACGTTTTAAAGTCGCTGCGACTTGTCAGTTACATAAATAAGTGAAAGTGGGTTTTGCTCAAAGTGTGGATCTAGACTAGCGAGTCACGTGCAATATATAGCATAATTATTATTTTGTTTCCAATAAAACTATTAAAAATCGGTTGTGTTTTTTTATCTTAGTCAAAAGCCACACAAGCCAATTCTTTTAGTCTTTTTCCAACTAAGTTGAGTTCAGCTTAGTCTATAATGCAGCTGAATATGAGTGCCGATTTTATGAGGATCAGATCTAAAAACGGCCAGTCCAAGTGGAGTAGGGATTTACAAATATAGTATGTACACTTCCTTCACTTTGTAGTGACTATTATAACTTCTATGATATCTCCACACTTTCCTAAGAAAGAGGCGACCCTCTTTTAGAACACTTCCGACCGACTAGCCAATAAATATTTATTTTATTTAGTTTTAAGCGGCAACAGAAATACATAATTTGTGAAAATTTCAGCTCTAGCCATCGCGGTTCTTGAGATACTGCCTGGTGACAGACAGGTGGACGGACGGACAGAGAGCGAAGTCTTAGTAATAAGGTCTCGTCTTTACCATTCGGGTATGGAACTCTAAAAAACAAACATGTTTAAAATACTGTTAATTTGTAATTATTAATATTTTTCACATTTGAACCGACTCCAATTATAATTCAATAAAAAAAAGCTTCAAATGTCAGAACTAAAATAAACCTCATATGAAGTCGGCTAAAAAAGGAGGAGGTATCACTCTATTTTGTTTATGTTAGGTACCGCAGAACTTTCGACTGGGTGAACCGATTCTAATGATACTTTTTTATTTGAAAGCTTCCCGTGTGGTCCCATTTCAATTTTGCCCAGTTCTTACATTTGAAGTCGGTTTTTTTGATAGAATTATTTATTATGTTCAATGACTCAAAGTTAATGAGATGTCTCTTAGTAAGTTACAATAAGGTTTATAGGAAAATAAGAAATGTACGAGAAACTATCAACAGTACCATTTATTTGGTTATACAGATTTTTTTATATATATTATAGCAACAATAATAGGATAGTTTTACTAATTTTGTCTCACATTATAAGTGATCAAAAAGTGAACAAGTATATTGCTTCTAAACACTAAACCTTTTGAAACACTAGGTAATATTCTAAGTCACATACAGATACATATATAATTTATCTATATAAAGATACATAAATATTATATAATATATATTGAACACAAACATCATTAAACGGAAGACAATTTGGAAGACTTCGAAAGTGTATATTTTGACATTGAAAATATATTTCCATACAATATATCATTATTATAATTACATTTTACAAACTAAATGGAAGCGTCGCGATTAAATTATTATTAGTTTATGGTGGCTAACTAGCGCACTGCCATCTGTTATCGGGTAGTAGAACTATTAAGAGATATTTTTATTTTAAAAATATTTACTTTTAAAAATAAATGCCATGAACTAGGAAGCTTGCTAGCACATTAGTCAGACACTACATATTTACAAGTATTCGTTTTATAATTTGACTGATAGTGTTATTTCAATTTCGAACTAAAGGTTTTTTTTTACTAAACTTCTACTATTGTCCTAATTGAATTCCTGACAGAATATCTTAATAACTTTCGAAATAATAATAATACCACAGACATCAATACCTAATAACATTAAGTTTCTTCCACACTGGAGATAATTTCTCCTTCACAGACTATTCTACTTTTTCTATTGTCATTGTCACATAGTTTATTTTAAATATTTACATGCTTATTTTCTAAATTCTATACAAATATATAAAAGTAATATAACATACAATAAAAAGTCTAACTATATCATATAATATATTAAATAAATCAAAGTTAACATTAAAAATAACATTTATTATATAAATATGAAAATAAATAATAATTATAAATATGTATTTATCTTACAGTCTAAACATCGAGATACACACGTACAATATTTAACAGAGATAGCGTCACGAAAATTTATTGCAATATTACACACACGAAACTTGGTAGCGACATCTATTGACAAAAAGATCAATCTTTTGGTTAAATAATTTGTCACAAGATGTCGTTACACATTTTAAATATTAATTTTATGATTTTAGATGTCTCCAAGACGTGCCTTTGGCGATAACTAATAATATTTATAAGTAAGCACCGAAAAGCTGTAAACTACAATGCTCTTCACAACGTATAAAATTTAACAGTACTCTTTAATTGGCAAAACGGGAGATATGTTTTGTAATATGTAACGTGATTTATATATATATATATATATATATTTATTATGTATACATAAATATACATAGACAATGAATAATAATATAAATTACCATTTATCATTCAATTTGATAGTAACGCTAGGCGTCAATTGATTGTAATATTTATATAGATAATTATTTTGCAGAAAATAAATTTATAAATGTAGTTTAACATATATTATGTTCTTAGTAACAATTTCAATTATGATTAATTATAAATTTCAAAGTATTTCTAAATCAACGATTTATCGTTCTTATTAATATTACAATACTTATAATTATTACATAAATAGACATTTATTACGTTCTAGACACATAGCGTTCATGACATGAAACTTCAATCATACTACACACATGCACACATTTCTGCAAACACGCATACTGTTTTACCGACACAATCCACAGACATTTTTTAACAACATTGCCAACATTAAAAAATTAAACATCTACAATACATACATACCTACAGGCCAACATAATCTGAGCGTTCAAATCTCATTTAATTTAAAACTATTTGAAAATACATTTTCATTGTCAATAATTTATTAATTTTAAACATACGTATATATAAAAGAGAACGATCAACATTCAATAAATATATTTATTTTAACATTTATTATGGAGAGACGGTTTGTTACACTTTAGTGAGAAGAGAGTGGACCGCTATTTAGAGGAGTCGAAGAAATTCGTGTTTAGTATTTAATATTTTAAGTATTTATAAATTGGACAATTATTCTAATTGGAGATATTGATTGTCTCAAGACATATTTTTTCAATGTTGAAGAGTACCTAAATTGCAATTTTTTCTTCGACGTAACCTTTCAAATTTAATATCGTGGCTAGAAAAAGCTGGGTGGGCATTCATTTTAAATTAAAGTAAAAGTAATTTGTGTCGTTGTTTATTTTTTACTAAAAAATACTAATCACGACGTTACTTGTCGAGATGCTAATAAAAATTAGATTATTCTGAATAAATTTCTAGAATTGTTCCTAAAATTAGCTAAGAATTTTAATTTACTTATTTGAACGAACAAGACACACTCGGCCAATGTATAAATTCATTCAAAAACCAATCAATTCCTATGTTTTGTATAAATCCCAATTAGACATTTAAATACTTTTATTTCAGCTACTCCTCAATAGATGGCGTAAGTGGAGCGTGTAGTCAACTAGTTACAGTTTAATATTAATGAATGAATATTTCTCCTCGAAGCACACCTAAGATTGCTATGCATTTTTACAGCAGATAACGTCTAGACATATAAATAACTAGATTGTTCAATACATATACCTAACAAGTAAAGATTAAAAATTACGTTTTCAGGTAACGGCGATGAGTTTTCTCATAGACAGCTGCCTCACAGCGTGTTTAGAAACATATATTATTCGCAAATTTACATTTATTTAATTTTCCCTATATCCTAATATCCGTCTGTGCAGATATCTAAACGTGGTGCTGTAGCGAGCAGTCAGCTACTGCGCATATCATGTCTTTAGAACATAAATACCTAAATATGTATAACACAGATTCCCATATGATTTTATATCCTCTTTTTTCCGTCTTCAAAAGAGATATTGGACTTATTCGTAAATTTTCGAGTTATAGATATAAAATTACATACCATTACGCTCTTATCTCCGAAGGTATAAGCAGAGATGTCTATGAAATATAGATATAGACATTAAATAATAATAAACCATTTCCATCTCAAATAACTTCCGCCGTTACACCAAAAACGTCATACAATTTAAAGCTTTTAGTCGACAATGATATCGTGTCCGAGACGGTCCATTTCTGACAGCATGAAGTCGACGTCCTTCTCGGTGACGGCGGCGGACGAGATGATGCTGCGGAAGAAGTTGGGGCGGCGGTCGTCGGGCTGGTAGCCGACCATCAGCGTGCCGGACTGCATCATTTTCCCCTTGAGTTTGGCGCAAACCTGAAATAGTTCCGCTATTAGATACTAGATGGCGCTGACATGACGTTATTTTCGTTATATTAAATTCACAATTATGGTGGCAAACAGGCTTACGGCCGCCTGTTGGTAGTTGGCGGCAACCGTAGTCTATGGACATTTGCAACACGGAAGTCTCACTCATGCGTTGCCAACCCTTTTTCGTACTTAGGTCATTCCACAGTCTGATTATGCGTTGTACAAAATTGATTGCGTCTTTAAATTTGTTGATTTCCTCAATCTAACGTTGTACTAATCTTCTTTACTCCACTGCAGACTGAACTTAAGATGAATAGCCTCATAACGTAAGAATTCTAGGATGACTGTGATGCGCCACAGAGTCGGCGCGGTGCGACGCGGCGTCCATCCGTTGCGTAATTAATAATTTAACTTCAAGCTAAGTTTACACAGTGATAAATATATTTTATTAATGTTTTTACCTCCCGCAAATTATAAATTGCCCAACTGTTTGTCAACTGTTGTCTGTAAGAGAACCCTGTAATTTGTGGAGATGAATAAAATATTGTATAAAAATATAATAAAACATTATACACTTTTAACTGACATGCATGTAACTTTAGTTACAATTGTTTTATTTTATTTCAAAATTTTGTTTTAGATTTTGTAAAATTTCCTGTAAAATATGAGATTAATGTTGGCTTCGATGTTGCTTTGCGAAATGAAAAATGCATACCTACTGGTAGACATTTTGGCCAGGCAGTCTGGGCTTGTCATGCTCTCTCAAATGTCCTACTGATGGTGGCGTTGTGTGTCGGGTCCCTTTTTTTTTTTTTTTTTTTATGGAAATAAGGGGGCAAACTTTATTCCCTATATCATGGTTGAGTAGAGCGACGCTGATACACACGTCATGCTCGTGAACGGGTGCTGTCAGTTGGGGCTGGTCGGCTTATACATGTCATGGCATCCGGGTTTTATATTATAATTATTTTATTTTATTTTTTTAGTGCTAGTGAATAACTCATGCGTTTCACATCAGACTGCATTATTCTCATATTAATATTAAAAACGAAAATTGTAAATATAACGAATTATTTAAAAGAGTATCTATGGAGTTTCTTGCCGGTTCTTCTCCATAAGACCTACTTTTTGGAACCGTGCAACTAGTGTTGACATTTCGAAAGAGCCTGTAATATTGGTCTACTTGAAATAAAAATATTTGAATTTGAATTTGTATTACTAGCTTTTGCCCGCGACTTCATCTGCGTAAAATTAGTATTTTACGGCTTTATTTGGTATTGAAAGCCTGGTGGCGTCGGTATTGAAAGCTTCGATATTGTCGATACTGAAAGCGTCGGTATTGTTGGCGTCGGTCTTGTGGCGTCGGTCTTGTGGCGTCGGTATTGGTGGCATCGGTATTGATAGAGTTGGTATTAAAAGCGTCGGTATTGATAGAATCGGTATTAAAAGCGTCGGTATTGTTGGCGTCGGTATCGATGGCGTCGGTATGATAACGTCGATATTGTGGCGTCGGTATAGTAAGCGTCGGTATGGGTGGCGTCGGTATTGGTGGCGTCGGTATTGGTGGCGTCGGTATTGGTGGCGTCGGTATTGGTGGCATCGGTATTGATAGAGTCGGTATTAAAAGCGTCGGTATTGTTGGCGTCGGTATCGATGGCGTCGCTATGAATGCGTCGGTATTGTGGCGTCGATATGGGTGGCGTCGCTATTAGTGGCGTCGGTATTGGTGGCGGCGGTTTTGGTGGCGTCGGTATTGATGGAGACGGTATTAAAAAACGTCGGCATTGTTGGCGTCGGTATCGTTGGCGTCGGTATGATTGCGTCGGTATTGTGGCGTCGGTATAGTAAGCGTCGGTATAGTAAGCGTCGGTATTGGTGGCGTCGGTATTGATAGAGTTGGTATTAAAAGCGTCGGTGTCGTTGGCGTTGGTATCGATGACGTCGGTGTCGATGGCGTCGGTATGATTGCGTCGGTATTGTGGCGTCGGTATAGTAAGCGTCGGTATTGTTGGCGTCGGTATCGATGGCGTCGGTATCGATGGCGTCGGTTTTAGTGGCGTCGGTATTAAAAGCGTCGGTGTTGTTGGCGTCGGTGTCGATGGCGTCGGTATGATTGCGTCGGTATTGTGGCGTCGGTATTGGTGGCGTCGGTATTGGTGGCGTCGGTATTAAAAGCGTCGGTATTGATAGAGTCGGTATTAAAAGCGTCGGTATTGTTGGCGTCGGTATGATTGCGTCGGTATTATGGCGTCGGTATAGTAAGCGTCGGTATGGGTGGCGACGGTATTGGTGGCGTCGGTATTGATGGCGTCGGTATTGGTGGCGTCGGTATTAAAAGCGTCGGTGTTGTTGGCGTCGGTATCGATGGCGTCGGTATGATTGCGTTGGTACTGTGGCGTCGGTATAGTAAGCGTCGGTAAGGGTGGCGTCTGATTTGGTGGCGTCGGTATTGGAAACGTCGGTATTGGTGGCGTCGGTATCGATGGCGTCGTTATGATTGCGTCGGTATTGTGGCGTCGGTATTGATAGAGTCGGTATTAAATAACGTCGGTTTTGTTGGCGTCGGTATCGATGGCGTCGGTATGATTGCGTCGGTATTAAAAGCGTCGGTGTTGTTGGCGTCGGTATCGATGGCGTCGATATGATTGCGTCGGTATTGTGGCGTCGGTATAGTAAGCGTCGGTAAGGGTGGCGACGGTGTTGGTGGCGTCGGTATTGGAGACGTCGGTATTGGTGGCGTCGGTATTGTGGCGTCGGTCTTGTGGCGTCGGTATAATTGCGTCGGTATTGTGGCGTCGGTATAGTAAGCGTCGGTAAGGGTGGCGTCAGTTTTGGTGGCGTCGGTATTGGAAACGTCGGTATTGGTGGCGTCGGTATTGGTGGCGTCGGTATTAAAAGCGTTGGTATTGTTGGCGTCGGTATTGCTGGCGTCGGTCTTGTGGCGTCGGTATTGATGGCATCGGTATTGGTGGTGTCAGTCTGGATGGCGTTGGTAATAATTGTACTATAGCTCTAAGCCTTTTTATACCATCTTATAAACTTTATGGAATGCAATAAATAAATATGAATATGAATATTGGTGGCGTCGGTATTGTTTACGTCGGTATTGATGGCGTCGGTATTGTTTGCGTCGGTATTGTTTGCGTCGGTATTGATAGCGTCGTTATTGATGGCGCGCGTCGGTAACAAAGGCGGTAGTTTTGAGAGAACTGTCGTAAAAATGAAAGTTATGTCACCTTTCTTCTTTTTCTTTTCTAATGTAAACTGATAAGGTTATATTAGATTTATAGCAATAGTAAAGCTTTTTATTGTTTTTAATATTCTGCGTAACTTTTTTATTTTTTTCCCGTTTAAGCCATCTACAAAGTATTACAAAACGATTAAAAAAACATCAATTAATTTGGTGAAGCCGTTTTCAAGTTAGGTCGTGACCAAAAGAAGTAAGGATTCATTTTTATATGTCTATAGATAATTATTATTATATGATCGCGAAATATTATGTCCTTGAATACCAATCACTCTATATACACTACATACAGGTACAAGTAACCGAAGGCCTACCTTCCCCAGCTTGATCTCCTTGTTGGCGTCGTGCGGCAGGCCACGGAGCTGCTCCGGCAGGTACCAGAAGGACACGTTGACGAGCTCGGGTTCCAGGATGAGGTGGAACTTGTCCGGCTGCTCCTTGATGCGCCGCACCTGGTACTCCGCCAGCTCCATCAGCCGGTCCATTAGCCGCTCGAAGCCGGAGGTGCCCTGTGGAGGGAGTGTATGTATGAAGGTGGAAACAAGACTAAGTGTTTGAACATTGTTGGTTTATATTACGTTGCATTTCACCCTCATATTAGTAATGGTAATTACTTAATTAATTTTATTAATTAACGTAAACTATTTGTAAGTCGTAAGATATTTTTTTTCGGAGTACGTTTAAAAAAGTTTTTACATATATTGTAACAACATAAAATCAGTATTGCGTACTTAAAAATTGTAGGCGAGCTAGATATTGGTAGCTGGTCTAGCTTTAATTCTGTGGTTTTTTTTAAGTAGTCTTTTATTTAGTAGGTCTGTTGATTTATTTTTAAATAATTAAAACGAAAATGAATATAATCGCGGTTAGTAGGTCTCAATGTGATAATTATCTACACCAGGCGAATAAACTTATCGAAATTTGATCCATAGTAATATTATCAATGCGAAAGTAAAGCTGTTCGTCTATTCTTTTCTTCTTTGTACGCCTAAGCAGCTTAACCCATTTTGTGATAGGATCATTGCCTACCAGTTGTCGCGAAAATTCTATAGTCTTATAGAATACACGGGCAACGTTGGGGGCAATACAATCGACTACATCGCCCTTTAAGAATCCTAAGTCACTAACACCCTGTCTACAAACCTTGCCGCGCCACTGCAGCCACAGCTTGAAGATATCGTTGTGCCGCCCGCACTGGATCACTTTGTCGCCGGTGTCGTACTTCGGGTCGTAGATCTTGTCCGTCATGAACAGATACTCCGCAGACATGGCGTTGCAGTTCAGCAAGATACCCTGGAACAACAAAGCAGAGTAAGTGGATTAGTCACCGCAAATGACTGACTGGGAAAGTACCTCCGCCTTACAGAACACCGCAGTGAAACAACAATAGTTGTGTTTCCGCGAGTGTGATGATGATGAGTGAGCAAGGTTGCCAGAGCTCGTTAGGGGAGTGACTATTCTGATAACATTGGAATTCCGTTTGCTGTTAGTGTAACAGCAACTTCCATATTTTAAACTTAAAACGAGCGACGCCTCTGGTGTTGCAAACGTCTATAGGCTACGGTAACCGTTTACTATCAGGCGGGGTGTATGCGTGTTTTCCACCATCGCCGCGGTATAAAAAACAAATCTATTTAAAAATCACAATACAAATCATCTCGTAAGCTTTACAACTTAAATCTCTGTATGAACAGTTAACCAAAGAGTTTGTAGAGCATTATGTAAATTTGTTATCTGTCCCGCACAGATGTTTGTCTATGATTTATATGCTAAGCAGCTCCCTGCTACACCCCTGTATACAAGACTACTACGGTAGAAAGGGATGAGTATATTATGCCATCTCTTTTTATTGCTTATGAAGACTTACGCATATAGTCAGGTCTTTCTGATTAGTGGAGACTTAACATCTTAATATGTATTATATCTTAAAGATTTATTTATTTACTAGCTGACCCAGCAAACTTTCTTTTGCCACATTATAGGGGTTGGTGATAAAAGGGTAAAAATTTAAGGTTGTATGTATTTTTTAAAGCGACATAATAAAAAAATAAAGAAATTAAAAAAATGTCTAAAAATTACAGAAAAATGTTAAGGGTGGACAACCCTTATCACTAAGGGCTATGATGTTGGCCGATTCTCATAGATACCGGATAAGCACAAAAAATTTCATCAAAATCGGTCAAGCCGTTTCGGAGGAGTATGGCAACGAAAACTGTGACACGAGAATTTTATATATTAGATTACCACGGTTTTGTAACATAAAATAGGTATACATGGTAGGTACAGTCTAACAACCTAATTGGTAGACATGCAACTATCGGCCGATCAATGTGTGGATGTAAACCTATTAGCTTGTTGGAGTGTACATGAACAATTCAATAATTTATTCACATTAATACACAAATACACAATTCGTTTCTCAAAACTTCAAACATACTGACATATGTAGGTGTAACCTTCCATACATCCACAAACACATCAAAATTCGGAGCACCATCAAGAAGTATATTGATTGCAACGTGCATGCGACACAGTGGGGAATGATCACGTGATACTGTACGACATTGATACACAGACAAGATAACATTATGTCCGAATTCGATTCCGAGATCCTTATAATCATTTCTCATAAAACAGCGCCATATCTGGAATGCCTATATTTTATAACCCATAAACTACTTAATTACTTAAAATTAGTACTTTTAATATCGGGTACGGTGTGCCTATTGAGTCTTAATAAATCCCTACGAAAAACAAATAACACAATACCCAAAGTATTTTCAGCTTTATTTCTTCGTACAAGAACTAATTTGGATAGTAAATGGTTGTTCCGTCAGCACAATATGCTTCATGATAAATTCTCGCGGACCCCGCCTAGTCTTGTGGTTAGCGAAGGGACAGTATCGATATTATGACATAACGACATGTCGATAAACTGCGTGGAAATATTTAAAACAACGTTTTATATAAATATCAAGGGTTTTTTTTGCTGTGGCTATCAGTTGGGATTGGTCGACTCATATCTGTTATGGCATTCCAAAATGCTCTTTCTTTTATCTTTATGGAAAACAATTGATACGATTCACATCACAGTTTGATGTTTTATATTTACATTATTTTTATATGGTAGCATACAAAGCTCATTATTTTTTTATTGAAAAGGATATCTATGAGTTATTTAGCCGCGTTTCTACATAAGACCTACTTTTTATAATTATAATAATATATCTGGCCATATTCTTCTAATTAAAACAAAGGAATTGTCTATGACTGTGTTTATACAAACGGTAAGACTCGGAACAAAATTGATGCACTGTAGCAGCAACATTTATCCATTTATATTTTTATCGATATTCCCACAGTCACATCCCTAACTGACAGGCATGCGGCACATTTAATTAAATTCCTCTTGACAACACTTGCAAACATATGTTGCCAATATAAAACAGCCCTTATTACCCCACGTATTAAATACCAACCTTACCACTAAAAATATTAGTTTCAAAATGCTT
Source organism: Craniophora ligustri (assembly GCA_905163465.1). NCBI lineage: Eukaryota > Metazoa > Arthropoda > Insecta > Lepidoptera > Noctuidae > Craniophora > Craniophora ligustri. The sequence goes on from LR990982.1 coordinate 268,318, forward strand.
TGCAGTATTATAAATGACGTTCTACAAGAGTTACAAGTTTGTTGTTTGTGCAAATATCAGACTACTGCATATAAGATAAGGTTTAAATTATTTTTATCAGTAGAAACGTATAGGAATGTATGTTTTCATATTAAATTTAATCTGTGACAATTTTGTCACTGAGAAATTAACTCAGGCATTCAGGTTCCTCACGATGTTTCCTTAACTATACTTACTGTTTTCGAAAATCAATTAAGATTTTCGAAAACAGTATTAATTGCTGATAAATGTGATTTTATTTATATATTATTTTTGATTAGTTTTTGATAGAAACATTTTATTTCTATCAAAAACTTTCCAGATTAAAGCAAAATTTTGTATTTTATTCTTATACCGAAAGAAAGAGTGGCAATAAAGTCGTTTCAAGAGGTCAAACAGAAAGCAGAATATAGAAACCTGTGGCGACTGCTCCACCGACAAGAGCTGAGCTCTAAAATTAATAATACTCCTAATACTAATGTGGGTTAGTGATAATATGGCCATTATGAAAAAGTATTAAAGCGAAGTATCTAAAGTAATTATTTGCAGACGTTCTGTGCGTCGGGAGTGTGTTTAATGGCTGTTTTATAGTTCATGTCAGTGCCAGGAACTCAGAAGAGAGTCGTAATATTTAACGTTGATATTACAAATATATTCTTACAGCCTATAAAATATTAAGTTCTTAAATATTAAATTCTTACAATAAGGTAAGAATATTTAAAGGCGAAATACTCAGCCGCTAATAAAATGTATGTAGACTTTAAATATAATGCTCCCTCTTACAGTTTAGGGTGAAGAGCACTATATGACATAACATACTATCGCGCTTGTCCTCCCGAACGGTTAGGCTGTACTAAAGTACATTTCATTTCGTCAGTATCTATATTTTAGGTTTCAAGTAATAGGAGACCTATTGTCACCGACTGGGCACGCCACGTCTAGTGTAGACGGTTGTGTGACGGTAACCGCTGACCATCAGGCAGGCCGGGAGCTCGTTTGCCACCCTTGGGTATTTGATTTCAACACGTAGTACTGACCTCATACTTGAAGTGCACGGTGGAGCACTGCAGCAGAGTGCCCATCAGCTTGTGAGGGTTCCACGTCACCGAGTCAGCCCTGAGGACAACAGCAGGTAACCATTAATGTATTTATTTATTCTATGGAATACTTACGGCTAAACCAACAGAGTGAAAGTATACAATAGTCTTTTTAAGTTAATTATTTCGGTTGATACTTGATGTATTAATTGCGCATTGTACATATTTATACGTTTTCTTTTGATCAAAAGTGTGTATAAAAGTATTTTAGGTCATGACTACGATTATTGCTACGTTCGTACTACGCGCTACGAAGTGCTACGCGGTTGCTACGAGCCCGAAATCCGTTATAAGTAGTTTCATTTATCTAAACTTCATTCTCCCCTCTGTCACGAACGCCCAATAATTATGGAAATTGAATGTAAAATTCAATGTTGATTTTTGACAAAACCTCGGTCATTAGTCTCCGCTCGAGGTGACGCCGGGTAATTTGCATAATACCGTAATCAATTGTGAATCAACCCCCTTTGCACCCGTTTTATTTGTTTGTGGGGGATTGGTTCACACTTGTGGGAGAGTTTGGGCAATTTTGGGAAGATATGAAGTGTTATACGATGGAGACTGTAACTGGTTTAGTAAGATAGGCTCAAATTTTTGTTATAAAAATAGTACTTATATCAGAGATTCTTTTGATATTTCTTCAATTTTAACACGCCTGTCGTCCCCGAAGGTTTAGGTCACGGTGTACTAATGTACACCCACATTTGGCCGGTATTCTTTAATTCCCACCAACTCAGGTCTCATCGCAACGCAGATTTTCTCACGATGTTTTCCTTCACCGTTTGCATGGAGCATGTGATTTAGACGCACATAACTTCCGAAGTCATTGGTGCGTGCCTTGGGTTCGAACCCGAGACCTCCATGAGTGGCTACCGACAATTTCATAGAAGAACCCAGTAACACCTTTTAAAGAATCGATGCTATCGCGACAAACACTCAGGCATGCAGGTGATCCATCGTTTGAACATGTAAGATATATGCACGTAACTTAAAAAAACAGTGGTTAGCCTTGGGATTGATCTTTTTTTTTAGTAGCCTGTAGCTTCCCACTGCAGGGCACCCACTTTTCTTCCACACCTCTCTGTCTTCAGCTCTCAGGGACCAGTCTTTCTGGAAGGAGTCCAGCTCATCTCGCCATCTCCGACTGGGCCTGCCGCGTCGTCTTTTGCCATTACGTGGGACCCATTGGGTCGTGATTTTGCCCATTGGTGATCATTGGGATTTAAATTAAGACCTTTTAATTCACAGTCCACTAAGCTATCACAGCTCACAACATAATAAACTGAGAATAAAAATTTTCGGGTTTTTGACTACCATATTTATAGGTTATTTTGTAATCTTATCACAACCGGGACCGTTCATAGGTTTGCAAATAACTAATTCATAATAAATGAATTAAAATTCATGAACACTTCGCTATAAAGTACAAAGTTAAACACACGCGGTGTATCGTATTGACACAGTGGCGCCCTCTGCCGGCGCTTTAGTTAATCCTCTGTTTTTACAGCCCCGGGGGTCGCAGGCGGGGCCGCATTTAACACCGAAGTGTAATAAAAAATAATGAAGCTATTTTTATTTCAAACAGCGAACTATTATTCATCGTTCATTACTATGTCATAAGAATGTGTTTGCCTATGTTAAGCAAACCTTTTTTTTTGGGTTTAAGTGGTACTAAAGAGAAAAGAGCCTTGCCCAGCAGTGGGGCAGGATAAAAATGGGTACATGATGATAATCAGGAAATTAATAAATAAAACTTATACAGGCACAAATAAAACCTATTGAGATAAACATTACTTAATGCTCACATTTGCATTTTTTAAATGGTCTTCGATAAACAATACCCATGACGAAAAGAAATGAAAAAAAAATGGAGTAAATGACTAACTATCGCGTATCTTGTTTAAATTTGTTTATTCTTTATGATGTTTTAAAATACACGAAGTCTTATAATTAGATACTTTTACAAGTATATAATATTTTCAAAAAGAGTCTTGATCTTGATCGTATCGGTGTAACAGTCACCCCAATAAGAACACTTCGCGATAAGTGTTCGCATCGCAAGTGAATACCTATGTACCGTTTTTTACCGCGACTACTGCGCGGGAGGGACCGTTTTAATTAATCTTAAAAGAGGTTTAATAGCACGCGAACGTGTAGGGAGGGCTTACAACGCTCGAGAGAAAGTGGGGACTGTTCTTTTTTTTATTTCGACGTTTTTTTCTTAATTGACAATCTTGTGATAGATTGGTTCTGTGTGATATAGAATGGTTGTTTCTTTTGTTTTGTAACTGTATATTAAGTTTGTTTTATATATCAGAATTTATATGAAATAATGCTGTTTGTACGGGGTTTTTTTTTGTGGTATTTTGATAATGTTTATTCCTTGATATGTCTTCTCAACAAAGGATGCAAAACTTCTATAATAAAATGCGTAAAAAAAATGTTTTATTTTATTTTATAATATTCGCGTGCGCATAATAAATCAGTGGAATTTACACGTTAAATCTCACCTTTAAAAACTTATTCAAAACATTGTCAAGGCCTAGGCCCAACAGTGGGACAAGAATGTTCTTCATTTTTCTTTTATCATTGAGATGCATTGAGGATAATAAATTAAGTAGTTCTCTTCAGTAATGAGGGTTTATAATAATAATTTTGTGCAATACCTACACCTAATTTTTGTAATAATAATTAAGTGCACTACCGCATTGGGTCCACTGTTAAATTATATGTAAGCAGTATTTAAATAAATAAATAATAAAATGATTATACTATAATAGCTTACATGGCAACACAACACCTCTCTTACAAGTCGGGTAAAGGATCGAAAGCGATCAGTTGTAACGTATTACTTCGGATTGAAGCGTTTACCGTACTCATAAGATTGACATGTGAACTCGTAGCCTGCTACGAGCGCTACGAGCGTAGCCGTGCTACGCGCTACGCGTAATCCTCAATATTCAGTGTAGGGTTGGCAGATGTGCTTTTTTTTGTTTTTTATTGTACCTAGAAGAAATATTTTGAAAAAAAAATACATACTTTAGCTACACCGGTCGCATGACCGGTCGTCATGGCGATCCTTAGGGAAGACCTATTTCCAGCAGTGGATGTCTAACAGTTGATATTATGATAATTATGATTGAGAAATACTAAAAAAATGCATTGCAAAACGGCGCTGTTTTTGAAATATGTAATATGGCGGATTATACGATCTGCCTGCAACATATATATCGGTCCTTAGAAATTTAAAGAGGAGGTCTTTGTTTAGAAGTATGTCGGTGTCTTTTAATAATGAACCATACAACCAATAAAAATTATCACAATAGTAAGTAATACTTGTTTACCCTATAATTAATTAACAAAAGTCTACATTGTCGATTAATTTATTGTCAGAATATTTATATCGCTAGTTGTATTTTTTTATAAGGAACTGTTTGCATTTTAAATACTGCTTCACAATACCCTACATTAATCAACAATACGCTAGTGGCAGCCCTATCTCATCTGTCGCACGCTCCACCGCGCGCGTCTGCTGCATTTAGCTAGATTTCCCTCCCCCCGCCGCCGCACCGCGCTCCCCCCGCGGGGGTACCTCACTCGCAGCTTAGTTCGACGGCATTTAGCGCCGAACACTCATGATTGATGGACGCTAATGGCGCGCCGGATTAATAACGGATAATAAGGAACTTTGCTACTTGTTTTTAAGGCTTTATAGAGTGTAGTAAGTGGGGTACCAATTAAGTGATGCGAAAAAATAGGGTCAAATTGAAATAGGCGATGTTTTTCTTTATTTTTCTACAATGAACATCTTGTTACTCATCGTTTTGCGAATTTGAACCTTAATAATCTGGTGCTATGTGACATTTGATTGTAGATAGAACATTTGACTAATAAAATGACCGATTGTCTCAAGTTAAAAGTTTTCTTTAATTTCATTGACAAGAAAAAAGGTTTGCATCTATGGTTTCTATCCACCCCAATGAGAAGTAGGTTTATAGTATGTAAGTATGCCATATTTAATTGTAGTTTATTGAATGTTGCACAAAATTCAAATTTTTTTTTAAAACAAATATGACCTCGAAGCGTGAGAGGAATTGTAAAACGGAATGAACTAGAAGATATATTTAACCAGGCATGGGTATAACTGGGGATGCTGATAATATACTGAATGTAGATCTTACCTCTCGACTCCAGTCAGGCGAGGATGGCGGTACTTCTTGGAAAAAAGCAGGCCACCGCCCCATGCAGCCTGTAGAAAGCACATTCGTTATTATTTTTCCCATTCCACACACATCACCACTATTATCTATTATCGTTTGCTGCCCGATTGGGGAAGTACCTCCGCCTTACAGAAGACCGCAGTGAAACAACAATAGTTATGTTTCTGCGAGTGAGTAAGGTTGCCAGAGCTCGTTAGGAAAGTGACTATCCTGAAAGCATGGGAATTCCGTTTGCTATCAGTATAGTGACTCCTCTATTTTAAGATTGAACCTGAAATGCCCCCTATTTGCCGGTAACCGCTTGCCATCAGGCGGGCCTTAAGCTCGTTTGCCACTTTCCTGGTATAAAAAACAATCAGCATCAGATGTGAAGAACTTACATCAACGTGCATCCACATGTCGTACTTCTGGCAGATGTCGGCGATCTCCTGGAGAGGGTCGAAGGCTCCCAGGACTGTCGTGCCTGAGGTCGCGTTCACGAAGAACGGCACCTGATACATTAAGAACTTATGAGACTTTCGCTTGATGGAGAATCTTTTGAAGAAGAAAGAAAGAAAATACATCAATTTTTCACCAAAGGTTTTGTGTTTTCTGTCGACTATTTAGTAAAACCTTTTTGGAACTATGCCATTCGACCATTTTAAATTGGTTTCAAATGCTAAAAGATTTGATAGTATGAATATTGAATTCATAAAACTGAATTTGTTTGTAGGCAAAATATTTATCATATCAAAAATCTTAATTTACAGTACTTTATTTTATGATTCGTAATTAGCCTTTAAATATACATCTTCTTGAGTTAAACTCAAAGTTCAACAACATCTTCGTTGTCGATCTCTTCGTGATTTTTCTCTTGATTGACATATTGTCATATATACACATAAACACTACTCACATTGCCCCTGTCCTTGTGGTACTTTACAAGTCGCTCGAGCTCGGCGGGGATCATGCGGCCGCGCTCGTCCGAGGGCACGCATATGCAGTAGTCCGTGCCGAGCCCGCATACCGACGCGCATGACTTCACCGAGTAATGGCACTGGAGAAGAAGAAGAATGATAAAGCTTTTATACTTCTTAGGGTTCTGTACCCAAAGGTTGCCAAAGGAACCCTATTAACCTCCGCTGTCTATAAGTCTATCTGACTGTCACCAGGCTGTATCTTATGAACTGTGATAGCTAGACAGTAGAAATTTTCACAGATGATGTATTTATAAATATACTAAAAATAGGATAAATATTTCAGGGGGGTTCCCATACAACATACATGTTTTTCAAAACAAACATGTATTAATAATGGCAATAGGTAGCCGGTAAATGTTACAGAGCCCGTTGTGTGCGAGTTCGATTCGCACTTGGTCGGTTTTTATCATTGTCTGTCGAGCTTAATTACTCAAAATATAATTTACTAACTGCCTCCCGCGGCTTTGCCCGCATGGTATATAGATAAAAAATAGCCTATGTGTTAATCCAGGTAATAAACTATATGTATGCTAAATTTCATTCAAATCTGTTAAGCGGTTTTTGCGCGAAAGAGTAACAAACATCCATCCATCCTTAAAAACTTTAGCGTTTATAAAATTAGTAGGCAAGCGTTTATAAATTATTAAGCAAGACCAAATCAAATTGTTAATCGTTTTTTCTATCAATCGATGCATATTGTGTAAAAAATATTTTTCTCGCTTGCACTATATTTTTCTCGGCTTACTGTCCTCTTGTTACTCATAAGGACTCCTCTGCCTTACCCCCAGGGGGTATAGCCATGATGGTATGCTGTCATAACCTTACCTGATCAGATGTAAACATGACGAGATGCCCAGGGATGCTGGCGAGCCCCTTCTCCTTGTACTGAGGGAACTTGTGGTGACGCGCCGCCAGGAACGCGTACAGGTTGGACACCGAGCCACCTGATGATGAAGAGCATAAAGCCTTAATATTACCTACATTTATTAATCCAGGTTTATTAAGGGGAGAAAATTCTCTGAAATACAAGTTCTTATCTAGTTCGAGAGGCAGAACACGTATAATTAAACAAAACCATTTTGTAATTTTGTATTTAATTTAAAAAGAGTATCTATGGAGTTTCTTGCCGGTTCTTCTACATAAGACCTACCTTTTGGAACCGTGCATCTAGTTTTTGACAATTCAAAAGTTCCTGTAATATTGGTCGAATTGAAATAAATCATTTAAGTTTGAGTTTGAATTAGACTAATTATAAAGCCAATGTCAAATTACCATTTATTCCAAGTAGGCTAAATTTAATTGGTTCTTTTCGGGAGTTTGAATTCGAGCGTTGATGGCAACAGCGCCGCTTCCTTTTACACGGGACTTAAAACATAGGTATCGGCGCGATATGGATATACATTAAGTACACCGACTACCTGGTAAAGGTCGCTGTTATCCACTGGATGCGAATGGCGCAGGACCGGTCGTCATGGCGATCTTTGGTGGAGATTTAATTTAAATTAAAAGAGTATCTATGGAGTTTCTTGCCGGTTCTTCTCCATAAGACCTACCTTTTGGAACCGTGCAACTAAATTCAATTAAATATGACAATTCAAAAGCACCTGTATTGGTCTAATTGAAATAAATGATTTGATTTGATTTGACCTATGTCCAGCAGTGGACGTCTAACGGTTGATATGATGATCATTAGTAATTATCATCATGATAAATAGTACACTACCGAATACACTTCAGTGACGACAGGAGTGACATAAAATAACATGCCATATTGATTTCTTACATTTACACAAATATTAGACATTGAAATAAAACTACATTTTACGGATTTTATCGCGGTACATTTGATATTATTTTAACCTGACGTTTCGGATCCTTTACAGCATCCATGGTCACGGGCCGACTGAGGTGTTGGTCGTCTTGAAGTTATAATTACTAACAGCTACCTTACATTTTTAATTATTATTGACAATCTGATTTACACACCATGAGCTCACCGTGTCCTTCGGTCGTGCAGTTTTGTTCTTGGATTTAGATTTTATAGAATTTATGACGGAGTTCCAAGCAGGTGGTAAAAAGGATCCGAAACGTCGGGTTAGAATAATATCAATATACCGCGATAAAATCCGTAAAAAGTAGTTTTATTTTTTAATGTTACGTTATGTTTATAAGAACTTACCGGGGGCCAAGATGGAGTCTCCAGTCCTCCATCCAATCATGCTCCTCATCTTCTCCAGCACGACGTTCTCCATGAGGATGAAGACCGGCGCGATCTCGTACGTGAACATGTTCGTGTTGGCGGCCGCCGTCAGCCACTCGCCGGCCAGCGAGATGATGTCCAGGCCGCATGACAGCTGGTTGAAGAAGTGCGGGTGACCTGGTGGCAACAGTCACAGATGAAAACGTGATGATGATAATTCTGGTGATGATATTTTCTGGTGATGACTTTTATTCAGTGTAAAACACGCATCAGTGTTAAGAGCACTGTTTTTGCGTAATAAATATTAGTATACCCAGACATTATGACACAGCGCCATCTAGTTCCAAGCTAAGCAACGAGGCTTGTGTTACGGATACTAATTGGTTGACATACTACATATATACTTTTTTTTTGTAAATACTTACATATTTTACATAGATACATCCATGACTCGGATACAAATGTTTATGCTCATCACACAAACATTTGTCCCTACTGGGATTCGAACCCGGAACCCGTAGCACAGAAGGCAGCGTTAACTACTTCTGGGCTAATCGTAATTATTACATATATATAGATTATTTAATTTTAATCCCGTGTATTCGTAAAAGTGTCAATAACAAAAACAATCGCGGTCAGTATACGTATTCCGGTCCGGTAGCGATCCGATTCGGAAGTAATACCACACTCCACTACACCGCTCGATCGGGTCCGGTTTTCTGTCGGAAATTGTCGTCGTTACGGTCAAAGGAATTTAATACAACTTTTTATGTACATAATACAAGTTTTTTTGGTTGTTTTTAAAAATAAAATGTGAATGTAACCGAGAATAATGGTTTTACCGGAGTAGAATGTTTATGAATCAATCGCAGAAAGTATTTTTTTACAGAATGTGATTTCTCAGTTCTTGCCTTTTTTTTTTAATGTAACCAACGAGGATTGGCAAACTAGCTTACCGGCCCGCCGGAGGTGACGCTCGTACGTTGCCAATGTTTTTTTAGACTACCAAACTGACAGCAAACCAAACAAACAATTCCCATGCTGTCAGAATAGTCACTCCCTTAACGGGCTCTTGAATTCAAAGATATTAGATTTTTTGGTAAACGAATAGAATTTTCTCAAAAATACCAAACTTTTAAACAGCTTCAGAATTTCATAGTATAGTTTCATACATTATTATTTTGTGGGGCTATAAAACTGTGTTAAAATTAATGTTTACACGTGTTTGACCAAGGTGTTGTTTGTCCGACCCTTACAAGTAACGCAGTCGTAGCAGAGGCAACCTGATTAACTTAATAGTAACAAATTCGTTATTATTTCAAATGGTTCTTATCGAAATCAATAATATTGCCACCGGAATCTTCAAATAATTAGTCAAACAAAACTCCAGTCAGTAGGTACAACCTACAAGAAACTTATCAGTTTATTATAATCAAAATACGTTAAGTACTTTTCTTGTAATTCAACCTACCCCATAAAAAGCGAGATACGTGTCTATGACAAGCTCAAAAACCCACAAATGAAAAAGATAAGGACTCTTTGGTCCCCCAAAGCGCAGTTTATCAGAGACATATTTTTTTGTGACATCGCAGAGGCGGGACCACAGATAAAAAATATAAATGACAGTATTGAGAATAGCGCCCACTAGGGACTGCAAAAGGGAGCGGTGATAGACTGTATGGAGGGCTGTTTATGGCAAAACAGATAGCTATAAAAAATAACAGTGAAAACACTGTTATGAATACTATCATAAATATATGTATATAGAAAAATATGGTATGTTATACAATTACTATAAAAAGACTACTGATTTCTTAGACACGCTAATACTAGACAATGAAATATACGTCATTTATATGCTGTAAAAAATCCGAAAAAACTTAAACCGAATCAATATAGTTACTGCGATAAAATCAGTAAAAAGCTTTATTACAAAAAATATAAGAGTTACACATTATTTCTGGGATAATTGTGACAAATCTAGTCATATGTAAAATTTCATTACAGTATTTAATAAATAAATAAACAGTGACTATCAGGAAATCGAGTAACATAACTTGACAAAATTTAATTTTTTCAATCCTTTTTGTACGTATTTTGTTAGAAATAATGATCTAACCAGTAAGCCAAAATACGGCTAAACATTACTGAAAGATAAATTAAATATTTTTATTTCAGTCTCGCACTATGAAGTATTTAAAAAAAAACATATAATAATAAGAACAAAAATTTAATTTTAAAAAATAAGCTTGAGTCATTTAAGAGCAACCCTGTGCAAAGCCAAAAAAGGTCAATATCTCCGCAAAATGCTGTGAAATTATGAACAAATCACAATGCCAATGCGCTGGTTGTAAAAAAATAAAATTCAATGTAATTGTAATTGTTACCAATGTAATTGTTACCAATGCTTCTAATCAAAAACCAAAATCCTACAAAATAATGCGGGCGACGTTTTAAAAGTGTGAATAGATAAACCGTATTGCCCGCCGAGGGGCGAAATCCTCGGGGACGATTTATCACGCCCCGCAGATGTGGGGGATCAACTGCAAACAGAATTAAATCCACCAAGATTATGAATTAGGGGCAATTTCATTGTTTTAAAACTGATTTCTGGGCAATGTGGGGGAATTTATGGTATTATTTAGGGAACTTATTTTTTTACACACATACACTAAGTTATATGACTCAATAGGCACAGTGGCTGAGCGATCGGCTTGTACGCCACGCGTTGTAGGTTCGATCACCGCACGATGAAAAATAATAGAGGTAGTTGTTTCGGGTCTGGGCGTTTGTATATTATAATTTGTGTTTGTAAACACAACAAAAAGTCTATAGTGCAAAGTTTCATAAAAAAATAATATTTCCAATGTTTTTTCAAAATTATCTATACCTCTAAAATTATCTATACTATCTATACAGAAACTCGTAGGTAAGAATGATGGTAAAAAAATATTTTTTTACCATCATTCTTACCTACGAGTTTCTGTAAAAACAGCGCACCAGACGATAGATAATTATGTTTCTTCAAACTTGTTTTAAGTATATAAAAAGTTTTTTTGTAAAAAGTTTGGTATCACAATCACGGTCACACAAAAACAAAAAACATCATACTTTTCATCAATCAGCTCACAGCAAACATGGCCTATCTTTACTCCCAACCCTTCCAAAAAATCAATTTTATCTCTCGCCTTCTGAACAAAACTAATCTCAAACAACAACAAGAATTCCCCGATATTAGTTGTTAAAACTTCCCCACAGCGCTCGTGGCTCCCTCTAAGATTAAACCAGTATTACACAACACCTGACCGGCGCCCCATCTGTTGGTAGCTGAGGGGATTAATATTAAATTCCTTTTGACATATTAATATCTATTGTAGTGTTGCCTTGTTGTGAGTTTTGGGGAGAATCGTCGGTACAGCTCTGGTTATCAATCTGTTGCTTAATTGTTTTTATGTCATAAGGGTAGTAAACTACCCTGCATCCCGCCTGATGGTAAGCGGTTACCGAACTCGTCTAGGTTTTTAATATAAGAGAGTTACTGGACTGACAGCAAACGGAATTCCTATGCTGTCAGCATAGTCACTCCCCCAACGAGCTCTGGTAACGTTACTCACTCACAGAAATACAACTATTATTGTTTAATTACGGTGTTCTGTAAGGTGGAGGTACTTATATACCCTAGTCGGGCAGCTCAATTTGAACGAGGAAGCTCGCTATGCCCTACTCCAAAGAAGAAATCAAATGTTATTAATACTGTATTTTAATCGTAACTGCGACTGCTAAGGTCTTGAACCTGATAGGCTAGAGTTTGTGCACGATTTGCAGCAATAGGCGCTCCCCTGTGCATCATCATCATCCACGGCCTTTATGATCCCACTGCTGAGTATAGGCCTCTCTGAATGAGTGTCATCCGCTTCGGTCCTGTGCCAATCTCCCCTGTTACAAGGACTTAACTACAAAGAGCTAACTGTAGTCTAGTCCTTTGGTGATATAGGTCTGGTGATACGTGCTACGTGATCAGACTTTTTCCCAACTACCAATATAATGCAGTCAAAATATTAATACAAAGTACGACACAATTATAAAAATATATTACTCTGTCTCTTTGTAGCTATGTATACAGTATCATCTACTCAAATACAAGTATTTTAGATTTTTTAATTGATATAGTGTAGTGACGACGTGTGTAGACGTCCCTGTAGTGCCTTGTTTTAATAAATAAATTACTTAATGGGCAATATTAACATTAATCTGCTCTCGACATTCACAGTCAATAATTAACAACCAATAAATCTTTAAACTGACCTACTGTTACAGTTACTGTTACTGTTTGGTTAAGTTGTGTATACAGTAGTACTGTATACACAACTTAACCAAACAGTTCAAGCGTGCTACATTTCATTTAGCCATTTAGCCATATTCCAATGGAACTAGTGGCAATAATACACAAATTAATACAGAATATATTAGTAGGGTGTCTCCGCAAGCTACTCAATATGCGACAAGTCCTCGGTTGATTCAATTTGTGGGCGGCACGTGACCGCTGACGAGAGTATTCAGTGAAACATCCGGATATATCCAGTTTAATCTAGTTTGGCGCGGTGTGAACTGGCGGGGACCGCAATCAAAACTATTGTGCTGGCATGTATGAGTTACTATAGTATTATGTTTGAATTCGTGGGAATTTGTTTGGTAACAAAATTAATATGTTTAGTAACTTTGACTTGTAGTTAAATGTCAGTGAGTGAGTTGCCGATAAGCCTAGTAATGCTGGGTCTGTCGCTATGAACGCTTTCATGGGTAACTATTTATGGTATCCTATATGTACTAAGAATAATAACTATCATAAGATAGCTTGCTTTAAGAGTCAAAAAAAATATATATTTATACCGTCAATAATTCATTTATGACCCAGTTTGGGAAAGGCCTATGTCCAGCAGTGGGCTGCGATAGGCTGAGTTGATTGATGGATTGAATGAAATCATTTACTGTTATATTCGTGGGCACAGGTCTCCTCTCATTTAAGAAAGATTAAGCTCGTAACAAGCTTCGTGAATTATCACAACGCTTGCCTGCAAGGTGGATGAATTTGCACACCCCCAAACCAAGTCTAAGGTGCATGCTCACAATGATTTCCTTCACCGAAAAGATGGAACTAGAGACCAAGTTACAAAAATTAAACACCACTAGTTGATCACAATTCTGTAAAAACTGTTTTAAATCACAGATATAAGCAGTAAACTTCATCATTATCAACCCATTTCTATCCCACTGCTGGTTACGGGGCTCCTCTCATTTGAGACTGATTAGTCTATAGTCCACCACGCTAGCCTACTGCGGGTTGGCAGATTTCGCATGCCATCGAGAAAATATCTCAAGCATCCAGGTTTACTCACGATGTTTTTCCTTCACCGTTTGAGCATTCGATAAATACGCATATAACTTCCGAAAAGTCAGTGGTGCGTTGCCTTGGGTTTGAACTCGAGACCTTTGACATCTCAGTACACTGATCACAACACCAGTAAACTTAAAATTATTTTGGTATTTCAATTTCTAGTCTTTTAAGCTATAGTGCTCAATAAATATAGTGGGCCATAAAAATACCCAAACCTATAAGTACTCTAAAATCCAAGTACGTATAAAGTTTCCCCCGTGGGGTCCAAAATCCACCTATTATCCCCACCCACTCCACACAAAGAGTCTATAAAAATCAATCCATAACAGTGGAATCCTAATCTAAATTCAACAATGGACGGGGATGATCCATCAAACTATGTTAATACGGGCCGGGATGTTGTAGGGTGGCCAGGCTTTTTATAAGGATATTGGACTAGTTAGAAATTTTTAATAGTGTTTTTAAAGTAAATTTTTTACATCTTATTTCATCATTTCGATATTTGTTATACATATTGTGGCAATATATATGAGATTCGATTTGGTTGGTTTTAATTGAATGTTAACCTATAAATAACTTGTGATAAATGAACGCTTGCAAAGTATGATTGGAATTTAAACAAAATTGTGTATATTGTACGTCTTTTTTACACCATAAAGTGATTATTATTTATGAATCTGAGCTACCCAACAGAAATATCCAGACATAAGACAGCAATAGAACACATCATACATATAATAATAATAATTAAAAGATATACATGGAAAACTCGATAAGCTTCTTCTGTGTAAATCGAATTGTCAATAATTAACGAATGTAGTAATTGTAATAATTAATTAATTAATGTAGGGTAGCAGTTAGCTGCTGTAAGTTTTAAGGTAAGAAAACTGTCTATATATCTCAGATACTGTTATAGAATCTGTCCTCAATACTCAATGCAATCAACGCCACCCTACTCGGCGCTGTAATCCAATGATTTGCGTAACATTACCATCGGCCGGTGGTGGCAAGCGGGGCTTTCGTGAATCTCCGCCAGGGGCGCCACTTACGCGTCTTATTTATCGTTTTTATGGCCATTTCTAACACTTTATAGGTTCAGGGACTTTGCCTATAAGCTTATAAGTCTCGAAAGTAATGAGATTTTAAGTAATAAATATATTTTGGTTCTTACAACGTTATTTTGGTATGTTTTCCGTGGGCTTACATTATATTCCAAATGTTGTTAGAAAAATTGAATAGTTAATTGTTTTCTTATCATCGAGCCAGTAACTGTCCCATTACAAGGCACAGGATTTTTTTTATGGTGATAAGGGGGCAAACGAGCAGGCGGCTCACCTGATGGTAAGTGATGACCGCCGCCCATGGACATTTGCAACACCAGAGGCTTGCAAATGCGGTGCCAAACCCCTTAGAAACCGTTCAGGTTTCTTAAAATAGGGAGTTACTGAAATGACAGCAAACGGAATTCCCATGCTGCCAGAATAGTCACTCCCTCAATGAGCTCTGGTACCTAACCTTATACACTCGCAGAAACACAACTATTGTTGTTTCACTGCGGTGTTCTGTAAGGCGGAGGTACTTCCCCAGTCGGGCAGCTCAATTTGAGCGAGAAATCTCGCTATGCCCTACCTCCTTCAGGATTCCTCTCATTTAAAAAATAATTAGGTTACAGTCCACTACACTACCTACGTAGCCACGTTACTTCGAGAAGTCAGTGGTGCATGCCTAGGGTTTGAAGTGAAGACCAAGAGAGAGACTTCAAAATCCACTGGTCACGCCACTACCACTCATTCATGGGGTTTTCATAGTTACCATCAGGCGCGCCGTGAGCTTGTTTGTCCCATTCGTGGGAGGAAGAAGGGCTATAGGCTTATCAGGTTAGACTTCGAGAGGTAGGACATAGCAAGATTCCTCGCTCAAATTAAACTGCCTCCGCCTTACAGAACACCGCAGTGAAACAACAATAGTTGTTTCTGCGAGTGAGTAAGGTTCACTATTCTGACAGCATGGAAATATCGTTTGCTGTCAGTTTAGTATCTCCCTACTTTAAGCAACCTAAAAGGTTTCTACAGGGTTGGCAACGCGCGAGCGACACCTCTGGTGTTGCAAACGTCTATAAGCTACGGTAACACGTTACCATCAGAGGGGCCGTAAACTTATTTACCAATTTTATAGTATTAAAAAAAATTCGTCATCCTCTATGTTACCAAAACAATCAGTATGCACTCTCTAATTGTACCGTTCCGTTACCAAACACAAGTAACGCCAGGGTTAAAACTCAACAGCAATCCATTCGTCGGGGCTCGGGAGGGCTCAGACAAGCGATTGTCTCGTGCTCCGCCGAGCGTGTGATACGTGCGGGCGAGGGGAGAGGGGGGGAGAGTGTTTTTGATGTTTTTTGAGACAAATGGATGAAGAATGTTTTTGATGTCAGTAGTGAGTGTTGGAATCATTTTTGTTTAAGATATCTCTGAATTTTCAAACTCTGAACTGATTCGTTGGTCATCATCATCTACCCATTATTGTCCCACTGCTGGGCACGGGTCTCCTCTCATTTTGAGAGGGATTAGGCTATAGTCCACCACGCTAGCCTACTGCGGGTTGGCAGACTTCACATGTCATCGACAAAATCTCTCAAGCATGCAGGTTTCTTCACGATGTTTTCCTTCACCGTTTGAGCATGTGATAAATACGCACATAACTTCCGAAAAGTCAGTGGTGCGTGCCTGGGTTTGAACTCGAGACCTTTGACATGTCAGTCCACTGGTCAGACCACTAGGCTACCACAGCTCTATATATTTGTTCGTCTAGGCATCGCAAATGCGACTGCTGAGCAAACAGTCTTGGATTCTATTCCCAGGTTGAGCAAAGTGTTACTGGGTTTTTCTATGAAATCTGCCTGAGTCAATATTTCCCGACGGGTACAATTTGGGAGCGTAGAGTTGAGAGTAGAGAGTATTAGTATAGATTTAAAATCTAGTTATATAGCTAACTCTATAAAATAAGAACTGACTGACTGAACAACGTAAAGCCTAAACAATAAGGCTTAGAAACTTAAAATTTTGCACAGGAGTTCCTTTTATAACACAGAGAAGTGTTAAGAAAGGATTCTTGAAAGTTCACCCCCTAAGGGGGTAAAACGGGGTGCAAAGTTAGTATGAAACTTGGCCGTTTATTGAAGTTATTCGAAAGAATATTTTTTTCGTAAAATTGCACGCGGGCGAAATCGCAGGAATCTGCTAGTAAATTATACGATTCGATTACATAAAAACAAAGAAATTAAAACAGATTCTTTATTCTAACAGATTATTTATTATTAGACGACCTATGTGGTCTAGTGGTTCGAATACCGGACTGCTGATCACGAGGTCGTGGGTTCGATTCCCACGGGACACAAATATTTATGTGATGAATATAAGTGTTTGTGTTCGTCTGGGTGTTTCCTATGTATTATAAGTATGTATTTACAAAAAAAAAAGTATATAAGTATTTATATCCATGGTCTAGTACCCATAGTACAAGCTCTGCTTAGTTTGGGACTAGATGGTGCTGTGTAAAATGTCCCTGAATATTTATTTATTTATTTAATTGAATTCAAATTAATTCGCAAGAGTACCCCCAAAATCCACCAGTG
The DNA here is from genome assembly GCA_905163465.1 of Craniophora ligustri. Lineage (NCBI taxonomy): Eukaryota > Metazoa > Arthropoda > Insecta > Lepidoptera > Noctuidae > Craniophora > Craniophora ligustri. The sequence continues at coordinate 285,841 of LR990982.1, forward strand.
TCATTCAAATCGGCTATTTCCGAGGATACTCGAGTTCTCCCGAACCCTCCCGAATCTACCGCGGTATCAAACAATTCAATTACGCCCTCAAATGTATCGGAATGATTGCCCCCCGCATTTTAGTGGTACGTACGGCTTAGTAGTTGAATGGCTTTTCAGTAAGTTCGATTCTCAAAGATAAAAAAGTATATGAGAATAAACAGATTTATATTTTCAATCATATTTGTCTTTATTATATAGCACATGAAACGGAACGTAACGATAAGTTATCCAGTTTTTTTTAAACTATGAATTGTGTTAATTTAGGCAAAGACAACTAAACATTCAGAAAGATTGATACACATGTATAAATCCTACAGAGTATAAAAATAAAACAAGTATTCTATTGTACAATGTGAAAATTATTATGAATTTACATTACATAACGAAGTAGTTGGAAACTAAAATTAAAACCTAAATATTTTGCAAACGGATTCAATCGGAAAATAGTTTTAACATACCTTTTTTTTTGTGCGGAAAAATTTCACATTCCTACTAACCTAACAAAAAGCTCACTCGGGTTTTTATCAGTATTTTGTCAACCTATTTTATCTAATACTAAGATTTACTGAGCTAAACTGCAGACAGACAAACGAACAGACCATGTAACTAACGACGACCCGATTAGCCCAGCGGTAGTCAACGCTGCTTTCTGTGCTACGAGTCCCGGGTTCGAAACCCGGTAGGGACAAATGTTTGTCTGATGAACATAAACATTCGTATCTGCGTCATGGATGTATCTGTGTATAATATGTATGTATTTACAAAAACCAAAAACGATATACGTAGTATATGAACCTTCTAGTATCCGTAACACAAGCTTCATTGCTTATAACGGAACTAGATGGCGCTGTGTCAAAATGTTCAGATATATTTATTTATTTAACTATACTATGACACTTCCTTGTTGAATACATAACCCCAAACCCAAGAAAGACTCAGTACTATTACTTCATCGAATTTTCCGCAGTCCCCGATTGCCCCCGACCTCTCCCGACAGCGCCCGAGCCCGCCGCCCCAAACAATTCACTTACATACTCAAATGTATCGGAATGATAGCCCCGGCTCGTACTCCACCGAGCAGAATACTGTACAGTTATTTATAATTGCATTCCTCACCGATTTGATACACTTGCTTGTGAAGAAAAGGGGATGGTAGACGCTGAAATGAGGATTGAAAGCTCGCTTGCCAGAGCCGTAGCAAGGCAAAGACTTCAATATAAATAAATAATAATAAATATTTCCGGACATTATTACACAGCGCCATCTAGTTCCGTGGTAAGCAACGAGGCTTCTGTTACGGACACTAGATGGTTGATATACTACATATGTACTTTTTTTTTGTAAATACATACATATTATACATAGATAGATACTCGGATACAAATGTTGATGCTCATCACATAAACATTTGTCCCTACCGGGATTCGAACCCGGGTCCCATAACACAGCAGGCAGTATTAACTACCGCTGGACTAATTGGGTCGTCAGTAATGAATAGTAAGTATTGATTTCTTACATTTACGCGAATATATTCTATTTCCAATGAACACCTTAGAAACTTAGAAAAAAATGTCCTCAAAGTAATTATAGTAATGTGAAATTCAAAATATCTTTAAATTCATACCGCATAAAAATCATTGAAATACCTCCATCCTTGAATATATACATATACCTTTGGGAAACAGAGGTGGGCCGGCCGTTATATGCTGATAGATAATATCGGACCATTAGAATGAAAGTAACCTAACTCAAAATTCCAGGAATTTCTGTTTTTGCCATAATATGATGTTACCAATCTCTTTATAAAAGATCAATCTATAAACCCGCAAAAAAATATCATTTCCTATGAAAAACGGAAGGGATACAATTAAATATATTTGATTCTATACTTTTTTTAAATCTTTCTTACTCATTTTCCACAGATTGCATTTTTTGACTTCAGTCACTTTCATACTAAGGGTGCGAAATGTAAATATTGAGATTAATACTTAGGTTAAGCAGTCCTTTCCGGAGCTGGTCTCTTAAGAGGACCCGGGACCTCAATTCTTGTGCAGATGGTGACCACCGGGGTGGTTTTAGTGAAGTAAAAATCCCACACTACCTGGTCTCTTCCCCAGATGCCTTTTAAAGGTATCTACATCGATAACAAAAAAAAAGGTTAAGCAGTCCTCACTTACCGGTCTTGACCTGATGCTTGAGCGCCACCTTGCAGTCCTCGAGCAGCTGCTTCAGCGGCAGCGGCTCGTCGTGCAGCTGGAAGTCCAGCATCTTGGTCATCTCCTCTGGCATCTTGAACTCTAAGATCTGCAGCAAATAACACATACGTTACAACTCAATTTGTACATACTAAATATTTCTTTACACTTAGTTACGTGAGAAATAATGATAGGTGATTAACGAATGGAATTTATAAGGCGGATGTCTGTGCAAACGCGTAGTCTTGGCTAGAAGGACATACACCGATCTACGGTTAAAGAACTTTATTTTCTCAAAATAATTATCAAGTCACTTACAGAGAAAACACATCACTCAAGTCACAAATTTACCATTAATCACAGCTTAAAATTAACATATTGTATTCTATCATACAATAATAAGTTAATACGTCTTAGTAACTAAACAATTACAATTAAGATATCAGAGGGTAGAGGTATATTACAAATAACATTGAATACAATGTGGGTAGGGCGCGATGCAACAGCGGTAGTTTAAACTAGTGTGGAGCAAAATATGATATATTATAAATACACTTAAATTTATTTGACATTTGACGTTTATTTTTTTTTGTTGGTAATCTACTTTAAAAAGGTGCGCAGTACTCGTGACCAGCGTGTATGTATGACAGCATGTATGAATGGGTAAAAACCAAAGATGTCGGAATCGTAGCGCGTGGCGTTCTGTAGTTTCTGTCTATGTATATGTAGGTTTATCAGTCATTATGTGCTGTTTTTACGGTAAAACAAACGTCAGGCGTTGAATAAAATAATACATATTTCCCGCACATGACACAACGCCATCTACGTGTTACGGATATTAGATAGTTTCCACTTACACAAAGTGTCCCTTAACTTTGGTTTTCTTATAGCTTGGAATGATAATAGTGTAAGAACTAAGAAATATAAATATAAAATAATAAGTGATTGATTAATATGAATGATACGCAAAATACTTGGATGTCGTTTAATGAATTCATTAATTAACAGACCTTTGGTTTGCCACTGAAAATGCCGTAAATGTGGCATCATTCTGGGCTCGTCAGATTTAATGACCATATTTACTATTAGTTTTTGAAGTTGGTTTTTCTTTTTTTTTAAAAGTTAATTTATTTTTTTCTTTTTAGTGTTGTATATATATATAATTAACTTTTCATATCAGGTCAATCTAATAGCCTGAAAGAATACAACTATCGATCCATATATACTATTAATTATGAAAGATTTTTCCTTCAACTCCTAACCGTTGAGGAGTTGTACCTTCCATCATCAGATCATTACATAAGATGGTGATTTTCAGATGCAAATACTAGAACAGCTTTGGAGAATACATGTAAATGTAATAAATGCCTATAACTGAAAGAATTTTCTTTTAACTCTTAACTGTTGAGGAGTTCTACCTTCCATCATCAGCTCATAAACATCAAATGATGATTATCAGACGCAAATACTGGAACAATTTTAGTAAATATATTGAAAATGTGATAATTGCCTATAAAATTTGAGGGTTGCCCTCGATTTCCCTGGGATCCCATCATAAGATCCTGATGTGGTTACAATGGGACCATCTGTGAAGTCTACCCTTTTAAACAAAAAAAGAATTTTGCAAATCGGTCCAGGCGTTTTTAAGTAATTCGTGAACATACATAAAAAAAAAAAAAAAGATTCCGACGAATTGAGAACCTCCTCCTTTTTGAAGTCGGTTAAAAATATGGGTATTAAATTTGACGACATTCATGTCCCATCGACAAGAAGTAGAAGAATTAATTGATAATGAGTGCACAGGATTTGAATGGCATTACGTACTGAAATGTAGGCCGCTTGTCGTGGGTAAAATGCTGGTAAAACGATCTTTATACATACACATAGAAACATCCATGACACAGGTAAAATATCCATGGTCATCACACAACCATCCATCAGCCCCTTCACAGAGGGACAACCACCTTTAACAGCGCTGCAATTCGGGCAGTCAATCTTTCCTAAAACCAGGAATCAAGTGAGGGTTACCTTCTCATTCCTGTCGTTGACCTGGTGCACGAAGTCCAGCAGCACGTCCACCACGCGCGACAGGAACTCGCGCGTCTGCGGGTGAGCATCCTCGCGGTACGGGAGAATCGCTACCATAGAGAAAAAAAGAAAGAAAAATGTTTAATCATCATGAAAGTGATACGTAAAATGTCGTTGGTCTCGTTGGTCGGACATAGTGTTATTGGGTTTTTCTCTGTATTTCTTGATGGGTACAATTTGGTGGTCTTCTTTGAATAGGTATCTTCAAGTTAAGCGTGCTACATCTTAGACCACATCGTCACTTACCATCAGGTGAGATAGTCAGTGAATGAGATTGAGTAAATGTCAGGGGAACATATTTGTATTGATATTTGTGACTGTTCTGTTTGTGCTGTATAGGGGTGAAGGGATGAAGATACTAGAAATGAAGTATTAATGGTTTTTTTTCTAGAATGCTTTGTTGTCTATTGATCGTAAGCGAGACTGAGCAAGAGGTGTTAGGTTCGATTCCCAGATTAAGCAAAGTATTGTGTTTTTCAATGAAATTGTCAGTAGCAGCTCGAGTTTGGATTCGTGCCCGGTTGATGGCAATAGGCTCGCCCCCTATTACATGGGACCTAAAACATGCCGGCGAAATGTGGGTGTACATTAGTACACCTCTGCCTAACCGCGTCTGGATATGTATGTATGTAAATATATTTATTGATCTTTAAGCGATGATATCCTATTGGTGTGACCATTTACTCTCTTACTGCTGGGAATGGGTCTCCTCTCATTTGATAGAGATTGGGCTACCCACCACCACGCTAGCCTGGCACAGGTGGACAGACTTCACACGCCATCAAAATTCTTTCAGACACGCAGATTTCCTCACGATTTTTACCTTCACCGTTTGAGCACGTGATTAATACGCACATAACTTCCGAAAAGTCAGTGGCCTTGAGATTGAACTGCAGTCCTGGTCCCACCACTAGGCTATTACAGCTTCATCATCATCATCACATCAACCGTTAAACTTCCACTGCTGGACATAGGTCTCCCCCAAGGATCGTCACGACGACCGGCCATACGCCGCCCGCGGATTCCAGCGACCTTTGTCAGGTTGTCAGTCAGTTATTATAGATTAATTTGTACTTGTACTAATGTATATATATATATATATATATATATATATATATATATATATATATATATATATATATGTATAGTAGCATATATACTAGTTGGTTGATATACTACTTTTTTTTGTAAATATATACATATATTACATAGATACTCTGAAACAAATGTTGATGCTTATCACTCAAACATTTGTCCTTATCGGGATTAGAACCCGGGACCCATAGCACAGCAGGCAGCGTTAACTACCGTTGAGCTAAACGGGTCGTTATTGTTTAATAATAAGTAAAAAACCTGTTTTTCATCTTCTATTCTGTCAAAGGGCAAGCAATCCCTCACATACAGACAAAAACTTAGCTCATCAGAACACAAAGATAGCCCAAACAATACACAGGAAACACCACCTTACAAATACACTCATATTACCGCACATTCAATCTTATTTTATTGGTAAAACAAGCAAGAATCCAATTCCAGTACCGCATAACTTAAGTTTGTTTTACAATATTGAGAGTTCAAATGTAAGGTATTGTTGTTCAAGTTTCGTCCTGTACTGGTCTTTAAGTAATATTGTTTCATATTGCGTTGTATTAAGGTTTAAGTTTCTTTGAGATGGGTGTGATGGTGGAATCATAGATATTTTTGTTTAATATGCAATATGGTACGAATTTTGTATGATGGCCATGTTTTAGGAGGGACATTTTGGATTCTGTTTTAATTATTGGAATAAAAAAAACACTAGCGAAAATAGATGAAAATATTTGCGTATTGAAATTTGTGTTTATTTTTTAAATACGAAGTATATTTTAAAGTTTTCTCTATACAGACGAAAGTTTACAAAACATCTGGTATACAAATATTTTTTTTTACTAATGTTTTCAAGTCTTCTTGGTGGTAATTATACCAACAACACCTGAAAATAGAACTTCAAATATCATAATTTTTTACCAGCCTATTTTTCCTATATACAAATCCACTAAATTACAATAGCATGGGCACCCCACAGATGCCTTGACACAGAAGGGCACGTATATTAAAAGCGGTGACTTTTTAATCAGCGCGCTCACGACCCGGCTGCGTCGCGAGGGTGGGCACAGATGTGTGTAACTGCACATTACTAGCCAGAATGACAAATAATATAAATATACGCCGAAATTATGACACAGCGCCATCTAGTTCCAAGCTAAGCAACGAGGCTTGTGTTACAAAAACTAGATAGTTACACTACGTATATTCTTCCTCTTTTGCAAATACATGCATATTTTACATAGAAACATCCATGACTCAGATGCAAATGTACATGCTCATCACTCAAACAATTGTCCCTACCGGGGGAACCCGGGATCCTTACCAAAAAAGGCAGCCTTTGTTACCACTGCGCTAATTGGGTCGTCATATTCTAGCCATAGAGATAGCCACCATCATCTTTTTAGCCTTGTTTTCCAAATTATTGTTAGGTCAACTCCAGATGCGGCTGAACGTCAGTATTTTATTCTTTAGACATATTTTTTACCTCTCTCAAATATATAGCGAGATTTCTCGCTCAAATTCAGCTGTCCGACGGGGTAAGTACCTCCCGCCTTATAGAAGACCGCAGTGAGACAACAATTTATTTATTTATTTAATCGTTAGGAAGACCAACAGCATGTAATTAACATGTAATTAACAACAGTTGTATTTCTGCGAGTGGATAAGGTTGCTACAGCTTGTTAAGGGAGTGACTATTCTGACAGAATCCTCCGTCATCATAGCAACATCCATAGGCTACAGTATCTGCTTACCATCACCATGTCAAAAATTATGATGATGGAGACCTGAATTACCTCCACACGCGTTTCTTAACGTTGCAGAGAGATGGCCCTGAACTTAAACCCCCATTTTAAGCTAAAAACCTTGTCAAAAGACGTCATCTTCGCGGGATCCCGGCACCCATTCCCGCTCGGTAGTAATCCCCTCTATAACACGCATCGCTAGTCAATGTCTAGTGGTGTCAAACGCAGTCTGTGGCCCCTCCGGAATGATGGCGCTGGGAATTATTGGATTAAGTATCTGTGTGATTATTTGTATTTAAAACTTTTTTGAATAGGCTGAATGGATGTTTTCCTGTGCTTTTTTGTTATTTGTTCGTCCTCTTTTCGAATGTTAGGATGAATGGAGATTTTCCTTTGCCTATAATTTAGTGAGATTTTCGCGCTCACGACACATATTAGAAATCATGACATACAAAGGGTTAGGCAGAGGTGTATTAATGTATGTACACCCACAATTCGCCTGTATGTTTTAGTTCCCATGTAATAGGGGGCGAGCCTATTGCCATCAACCAGGCATGTATCCAAACTCGAGCTGCTACTGACAATTTTATAGAAAAACCAATAACATTTTGCTTAGCCTGGGAATCGAACCTTACACCTCTTGCTCAATCTCACAATTGACAACGAGACTTTTTAAGAAAATAAATCCATTAAAACTTCATTTCTAGTATCTTTATCCCTTCACCCCTATACAGCACAAACAGAACAGTCACAAATATCAATACAAATATGTTCCCCTGACATTTACTTCATCCCTTATCATTTTAACCGACAATATATTAAGAGCCACTCACGTCATTTTCAGGGAAAACCTACCCTTACGCCAACCAAACCAAATTGTACTTTACCCATTTACAAATAAGGTCCATAATCCTAATTTATAAACCTCAACTGACACTCCGTAAGATTGCTGTCAAATAGCAACCCTATATCGTTCATGATAGAGTCTATTTACACTTGTTTCCTATATTTGCTAACGGTAAGTGCTTTCAATAGTATTTGGAAAGCATTACAGCACATTCCAGATGTTATTCGTTACCCAATATATCTTGAACTATATGATAAGCAAATTTAAACTCTATCCCTTGGTAATAAAGGTGGTTTAGTGTGTAATTGTTACTGGTTACTTCAGTAAGACTGGCGCGAACTTTGTCATAAGCCGATTGTCGGTGATTGTACATTTTCTGGACGCCTGTCTCCCACAAGTGGGATGGTGGGATAGCAAGCTTGAGAGCAAAAAGGTTTTATATTTGATCTGAATTAATGTTATTAAAAATATACATAGAAATAAGAAAGAAATATATTTATTTGGACAGCGCTCAGAAAAACACAATGTACGATAGGCTCCAAAAATCCATAGGCATTCTCGCAAAGCGATTGCTTGACGTTAAGTTTGACTTACGATCTTCTATTTTCATGCACCATCTTAGTCGTCTAACAAGTGATTCTAGTTCGTAATTTCAACGTGAATGAAAATGACTGTCGAAATATTTGTCTAAATTGCAAAAATACTTTTCATCAAGCTATACACTAAACCAATAAATATTTCTTAAGTTATAGATATGTAGTTTTATTAACCATCATCATCATCAACCCATTATTGTCCCACTGCTGGGCACGGGTCTCCGCTCATTTGAGACGGATTAGGCTATAGTCCGATTATAGTAGATTACGCTAGCCTACTGCGGGTTGGCAGACATTGCATACCATCGAGAAAATCTCTCAAGCAAGCAGGTTTCCTCACGATGTTTACCTTCATCGTTTGAGCATGTGATAAATACGCACATAACTTCCGAAAAGTCAGTGGTGCGTGCCCGGGTTTGAGCTCGAGACCTTTGACATATCAGTCCACTGGTCACACCAGTAGGCTACTACAGCTGTATTAACCAGCAAAATTTTAATTTTTACCTAGCTCTAAAAATAAAAAATTAACCAAACCCAAGAAAACAAAACACAAGTATTATATAGTCGGCCATTTTGTAAGTGTAGTGGTTCCTGTTATTTCAATTAGTACGATTCAGTGTCGGCTAACCTAACCCTCGCATGCTGCAGTAAATAGCCGCGGATGAGACAACTTGATCCGCGGCGTAATGACGGAGTATTACTGTGAAGCCCTCATTTGTGAGGATCACTGCGCCGGCTGTAGTGGAGCGGAGACGTTTCCAGTATTTAAGGGAATTGAGAATTTATGTTGTTGTTTTATAGACTTTGGTAAAGGAAAAAAAAACATATTTTCCATACTTGTAGGTAATTGTAAAATACTAGTAATATTTTAAGCGCGAAAGTGAAATTTGAAAATGTGTCTGTCCGTTAACTTTTCACGCTTTAACCGCTGAATCGATTTACATTAAATTTTGTATCGAGATTGTTTGAGTCCCGGGGAAGGATAGGAGAAGGAGAAAAGGAGTTTGCAGAATCAATCATTTCTTAAAAAACGGCAAGAATTGAATAAACAGATTGATTAAAAAGCATATTGGATAAATATACTGACACGGACAAAGTCGCGGGCAATAGCTATGTAGTTCATAATAAAAATAACACTTAATGGAATTTACCTATCTGTTATATATATACCTAATAAATTATATTTCAGTTCAAATTCAAAACACGTTCAAAGTTCTACAAAAAAAAAATACCTACACATTTCATATTTGAACAAATCCGTCTCCACGCTACAGCACACAAAGAAAAATATACCAACGAACAAAAAAAACATTCTATTTCCCGGAGTGAATCCCTTAAATCCCGCCAGTCTATCAATTGTAGCCCACTGAGCTAACGTATGGGCTATCAGACCCACTGTGGCGTCCCAATGGGCTTTTAATGCCTCTCGAAAAATGAAGATGGGCTCCTACAGGCGATTATAAATCGTGGGCTTACGATTTGACAGGTCGGCAGTTAGAGTGTTAAGATTTTTATGAGTTTAATTTGTTTTGGCTATTTATGGCCTGTTAGCCGAGGGTAAGGTGAGGGTTGACAGTGACTTTTCTTTCATGTGTTTTATGGAGATTGGGTTTATTTTAACGTAGTATGGGACGCCCTGCGACACGATGGACCGATGATTTGAAAACGATGGATGGATACGAGCTGCCCAAGACCGGGATGGTTTGCGCTCTTTGGGGGAGGCCTATGTTCAGCAGTGGAAGGCATAAGGCTAATGATGGAGATAGGCGTTTAAGGGATAGATTTCCACGATGTCATTCTTCTTACTTTCGTTCTTTTTTTTAAAACGTAGCCTCATACACCTGGATTTTCTTCTGTGTCGTTTTTACAGACACAAATTTTCACATACACAAACACCTAGACCCGGAACAACTATTTACCTGGAGGTCGTACAAATATTGCTTCGTGCGGGGATCGAACCCACAACCCGTAACGCGCTAGCCGACGGCTCAAGCAGTGTTCTCTTTTAATGTTCAGTTATTTGCCATTTAGATCCAACAACACTGAACCTAAAATAAAACTAGTTTTAAAAAACTGCTTCTAACTACGTCTGCTGTGCAATAGGTCTTAGATTCGCTTCCCAGGTCGAGCAAAGTGCTATTGGTCATATTTCTATAAAATTCCCAGTAGCGGCTCATAGTTTTTATCCATGCCCGGTTGATGGCGAAAGGCGCGCCTGCTATTACATATGAACTAAAAAAACATACTGGCAAAATTTGGATATACATTAGTAAACCTCTGCCTAACTCATGGGGGACGATAGCCGTGATGGTACGTAGTTTTTAATTTAAATACTAGTAAGTTATTCTCCCAGCTATCGTTAAAACAACCACACAATAGTATTACAGCGGCTTACAACACCACTCCCGATTTATCAACACAAACATACGCGGTGAAGAATTTTTAATTAAATCCCTCGCGATGGCTGTAAAGCGCAGCTGTTTTGTGCAATATGTAGCGGACGCGCCTGTAACTAATCGGAGGGGAGCGGGACATTCCCGGCGCGGAGACTTGTATAAAAGGTCCGAGGCACAAAGAATAGATCACAGAAGGTCCACAAGATACATAGAGGAGCTGCCCGACTGAGGGAAGTACCTCCGGCTTACATAAGACCGCAGTGAAACAACAATAGCTGTGTTTCTGCGAGTGAGTCAGGTTAGCAAAGCTCGTTGGAGGGTGACTTTTCTGATAGCATGGGAGTTCCGTCTGCTGTTAGCTTAGTAACTCCCTTATTTTAATAAACCTAGATGGTTTCTATAGGGTCGGCAACGCGTGAGCGACACCTCTGGTGTTGCAAATGTCTTAAGGCTACGGTAACCGCTGACAATACGGCCGCGGACCGTATACTTGTTTGCCACCCTTGTGACATAAAAAAAACACAATTCCAATTCCATCATCAGCCACCCATTACAATACTAGTTCTGGCCACGGACCTCCTCTCATTTGAAAAAGATTAAGCTATAAGCTATTAAGCTATCATACTATCTTAGTGCAGGTTCGCGGACTTCACAATCTATATACATATAAGATATTTTGACGACCTAATTAGTCCAACGGTAGTTAACACTGCCCTCTGTGCTATGAGTCCCGGGTTTCCCGGAATAGACAAATGTTTGTGTGATGAGCATAAACATTTGTGTCCGAGTCATGGATGTATCTATGTATAATATGTATGTATTTACAAAAAAAGTATATATGTAGTATATCAACCAACTAGTATCCGTAACACAAGCCTCGTTACTTAGCACGGACCTAAATGGCGCTGTGTGTCATAATGTCCAGGAATATTTATTTATTTATCTAGAACATCTCTCAAGCACAATGATTTGCTTCACCGTTTGAGCATGTTATAAATACGCACATAACTTTGTTAAGTCTTTGACCCCTCAGTCCACTGGTCACGTCACAAGACTATCACAGCTCTTAGGTACATACATATAATCCCAAACACAGACCTCAATTTCGTACGTTGTTCAAAGTGGACCTTTTGTAATATGTTTTTATACCGCTCAAATACCAGAGCACAGTGGTCGGGACCCCTTTGCAAAAGAGGGTCGAGTTAAAATGAAAATGATGAATTCCTAGCTGGAATTATTTTCGCTCCAAAAGCACAGAATGATTGTTAAGTCAAGTATATTGTAAAGTTTGAAAAAAAAGTTTTTTGTTTAGTTGTTTTTATTTTTCTATTAAGAATGTAGATTTGAACCCCCGTGTTATATTTTCTTTGGGCTAAAGGGAAGATATTTGTTCAAATTTTGGAAATGAATGACGTTTAATGCGACAATGACTTATATTTTTTTTAATTCCACAAGAGCGGGACAGAAAATCTTACGGCTCATATGGAAGTTTGCAACACCAGGGACGTCGCTCGCGCGTTGCCGACCCTGTAAGAACATTTTCAATCCATTGTTTAAAGACCCCATGCTATAGTCGTTTGGAAAAACCTTAGCAACCTGTTTATATATTTGTTCTGTGTGGACATCGAACTAACTACACGCGGTGCGGTACCCGAACGCTCGACAACTTTAAAAAAAAATATTATTAATAGGTTTTCGCTTGACCGCCAGTTCGCCTGATGTTAAGCGACACTGCGATCTACGATGGAGCGTGCTTACGTAGAAGAAACCGATTCACTCTAGATTAAAGACACCCAGATTATATCTATCGGGGAAGACCCACTCGTGAAGCTCATTCCACATTTCAGTGGTACGCATGATAAAAGTCCAACTGCACCAACCGTCAGTTAAACAATTATATCTTCGACATTATCGTTCAAACGCCGCCTGGTGTCAACTTTCGGAAGTACATCAGTTACACAGATCATCTACCCTCGTAATGGGATACGTTTGGTGTGCGGGATTTCCTGACTGCGGAAGTGGCGCCCTCTGCCGCCGGAATTCAGGAGATAAGGCGCGTGCGGCTAAGTTTTAATCAATTGAGTTGATTTTTGGTTATCTAGGGCTGTGTTTCACAGTTAAAAGCTGATATGAGAAGGGGATAAGAGCTGTGGTAGCCTAGTGGTGAGAAAAATGGACTGAGATGTCATAGGTATCGAGTTCAAATCCAAGGCGCCACCACTGACTTTTCGGAAGTTACGTGCGTATTTATTATATGCTCAAACGGTGAAGGAAAACATCGTGAGGAAACCTGCATGCTTGAGAGATTTTTTCGGTGGCGTGTGAAGTTTGCCAACCAGCAGTAGGCTAGCGTGGTGGACTATAGCCTAATCCCTTTCAAATGAGAGGAGACCCGTGCCCAGCAGTGGGACAATAATGGGTTGATAATGATGAGCAGGAGAAGGTCTGAATACCTAAGGATGTTGTAGACCATCCTAACATTGGTTTTAATACCGCGTAATAACATACCGCGTACTTTTCCATAAAAAGACGTTTAACTTCAATTTCTAATATTCTACTTTTTCTAGAAATCATTGTCATCATTGCCATTAACATAAAAATTCTAAATTTTAATCCTATAGCGTACTGTACCATACCATTCCGTACCGACAATGTTGCCCTACACAAGGAATTTCTTCCTAGAGTATCCGTGGGTGCGTTTACAAACACAAATTTCCACATGCCCAAACACCCAGAATCCACTGGATGCAGGTGGCCCAAGACCGGTCGTTGTGAAAATCTTTATGGGAAAGTCCTCCAGCTGACATGATGATGATGATGATGAAACACCGAGACCCGGGACAACTATCTGTAGATCATACAAATACGTATTTGCTCTGTGGGGGGATCGTACCCGCAACACGTGACGATCAAGCCTAACGCTCAGCGACTGCGGCAGTGGAATGTAGTGACGTCACTGAAACGTCATTAATTACAAACGCTTCTGTTAAGTTCATTTCCATGTTCTCAGTTGTAAGGGGTTAATTGACGTCATATCACTTAAGTGAATTTGAAACAGAGAGTTCAAAATTTATCTTCAAACGTGATTACACGTTATGTTCACTAGAATTTTATATAATTTGTCGTTATATGACGTCGTTGGTCCGAACGTGTATATAAATTAATTTATTTATTGTATTTCTACCCTTATTTCAAAGGATCAACTTATAAATAATAATAAATAAATATTCCTGGACATTATGACACAGCGCCATCTAGTTCCGAGCTAAGCAACGAGGCTTGTGTTACGGATATAATTATGCTTTTTTTTGTTGTAAATACATACATGCATACAGACATAGATACATCCATGACTCAGGTACAACTGTTTACGCTCATCACACAAACATTTGTCCCTACCGGGACATTATATTCGAACCCAGGACCCATAACACAGAAGGCAGTGCTAACTACCGCAGGACTAATTGGGTCGTCAAAACTGTGATCCTAGAATCTTAACGTCTCATAAATGTTTCAAAAAGGTTACTTGAAATAAAAACCTTTTTGATTTGTCAAAATATAAACTCAATCGATGCAGAACTTTTGAGTTTTTGAAGCCTACACAAGAAACCAACTTTACTATATATATACTACATTAATATTTATCATTTTTATGTTGGATAGCCTATGCATCGACGTAGTCTATAAAACATCACGCTACGAAGAAAAGGAGCGAAGAGCATCAATGAAAAATATCGCAAAAACGGGAAATATTTGCTGCACCACTCTCTCAGTCTCTTGCGATGCAGATGAAGTTGCGCGAGTCAACTAGTATGTCTTTAAGACGGATAAAACAATAATGATGATGCTGATAATGATTTCAGCTACAGCGACAGTTATTAGGTGTAGTTGTTTTACTCTTTGATGAATTGCATATCCGATCATGTTTATTTGTGTATGTATTTATTATAATAAGTACACCAACAGTAAATACATACAGCACTTATAAACTAAACAAAGTAATGTACATTTTCTTGCAAACTATTCTCGATAAATATTTTAGTTATATTGCCAATTTTTATACTTGGTTTCAACAATATTATCCAATCACAATTTAATTATATGCGACGAATATTTAGCAAGAAGACTACAGACTATTGAAGCTGTTTGAGATTTGGAAAAGGTTATAAAATAATTGTATAAATATAAATTGAAGCTGCAAAATCTGCTACTCCTAAGATATGTACCTAGTTTAGGAGTCCGGAAAGCTGACAATCATTGTTATCTTGATAGTACAACCCACTGTTTACATATGCTATGTACTGTGTTTTGTTTTTATGTACTAATAAACTTATTATTATTAATTATGTACTTACAGTCGTAGTACAGGTTGCCGACGGAGGATGTAAGGCGGGGAGTGCCCTGACCGGAGAGAGACGCCATCCTTTCCCCCTGTGACACACAGACAGACAAGCATATTATTACACAATAAATAAAACAGATAGTTACCACTTCTCTAGCGCGAGCGGTTTATTTAATTATTTACTTCTTTTGCAGATAAAACCCACAAATTATCTGCAAAAGAAGTAAATAATTAGAACGAAACGACGGGTTAAAATAATATCAAAAATATACCGCGATAAAATCCGTAAAAAAGTAGTTTTATTTCAATAGATAGTTATTCAAACTGAAGTTTTTTGCGTATTGTAAATTAATATTGTTTTGTTTTACTTGAAATATAGCGATTATTGTTCAAGATGGCGGAAAACATCAATTCGACTAAGCTTCACTTGAAAACGCTGCCTAATTTCTCCGAGATATAATAAAACTACATATATATGGCGAGATTGTTCCTTTTTTATAAGTGTAAAAAAAGTTTTAGACTGCATATATCTATCTCTTAAAAATATTTTACTATATCCATCTTATGTAATTGCACCCGAGCGAATACGGGGCGAGTCGCTAGTATTATCATTATTATTATAATGAAAACAGAAATTGTAAATGAAGCTTTT
The DNA here is from genome assembly GCA_905163465.1 of Craniophora ligustri. NCBI lineage: Eukaryota > Metazoa > Arthropoda > Insecta > Lepidoptera > Noctuidae > Craniophora > Craniophora ligustri. The sequence continues at coordinate 301,830 of LR990982.1, forward strand.
TATATTCGTAATGTTTCTTTTTTTATTTAAAGGAGTATCTATGCAGTTTCTTGCCGGCTCTTCTCCATAAGACCTACTCTTTGGAGCTCTTTGCTACTAATTTTGAAAATTCTTATAATTTTGGTCTAATTGAAAAAAAAAATGTTTGACGTTAACTTTGAGTACTTATTATTCTCTTCCAAGATGTTCGGAGTTCTTATTGTGGCCGATTATTAGCAATAGGGTAGCCCTCTATTACACAACGTTAAACTGTACTCTTAAACTGTAGATATAATAATATGCACAGTAATATAGAAAGTTAATTGGCAGTCAACCATTTTACAACTCTATTATTGTGATATTAGGGTCGAAAAGTAATTAAATGACTGTACCTTGTTGCGTTATCAGTTAGAATTTATAAATACTAAACAAATTATCAATTTTTGGTTCAATTTAAATTCACGGCGGAATTATTATCACTATCGTCCTTAATTTATTTAATTAGTTATTTGGTTAATAATTGTAATGAATAATTAAGTACCTATGTAATAATATTATTAACAACACGTGCCGTGTAACTCATAAAAATGTACAGAACAAAAATGTTGCCAATTTAAATAAAAATACCTACCAAAAACAAGACATAATGTGAAATTATTTTATCCAACTGCATAAAATGAAGAACTAGTACGTACAAAAATCATGCTTTTCTCATTTGTAATATTATTACATTATTTAAGATGTTCTTTTATTTAGTATAAAATGCTACTATGAAAAAAAAAATATAATACTATCGTTTTAATTGAATAAAAAGCTACTAGCACATTTTATAATAGAGCCAATATGGCTGTGAAAACCATGCAATAATTTACAGAAAGTAAAATAAAAAAGAAAAGAAAACTGAATTCAAGATGGCTGACTAAGTTAAAATGGATTTTGAACGAACCAACTGTATATGTTCTGCTATTTGCTTGCAGTAGGAAAAAAAGCCGTCCAAACTCAGCTTTGACATTACTCTAACTTCTAGAAAGTTCTGTGAACAGAAAGAAAGAAATTCGTTAATGGTTCTGACATTACATTCTTGCCAGACTAGAAAAAAATATAACAAATGAGTGATTTCTTTTTTTTTATGTTGCCGTTGGCAATCAATTTGTTTGAAAAATATATTTTCTTTTTTTGTATTTAAAATTGAGATAACAATGATAGATGTGTCTAGAAAAGAAATAATGAAATAAAAAAACTAGATCTACAATACTATCGATGTTTAATGATTTTTCAAAAACCTTACCTTATATTACGCTGTATCTTCCAACACTACTTATAAGAAATATTCTTAGTTGAAAAACAAATGACTATATGCCTTAAACTGAAAATATATTTAATGAAATATCTATCGCTGAATGCTGAATTAGAATTTCTCATAAATGTAGGAGGAATTTTTGAAACTGAGATAATTTCAGCCTGGGAGCTGAAAACAGGCGCTTCTGCTGTGGTATTAGGCAGACTGAAAGCTGGGCGCTGCTGAGGGAGGCTTCAGGGTTCAGCAGCCCGCGCATGCGCTGTTTAAAGGTCGGACGGGTGACATTTAGAAGAGCCAGGGTGTGAGGTTTGGTCAATAATGAAAATCAGGTCATCCTGTGGTGGGCGTAGCGCTTTGTGCATCTCAAAGGTAATTTCAGGGGTTGGTTGTACTTCTAATGACGATTTAAGGTTGGATACATAATTGTCATTAGGAATTTACGGAGAATAAGTTATTAATTACATTGTACTGTCATTGAGGACAAAAGGCTGAAGATCTTGATTTGAAAATATGAAAAATAGGTTACTTATATAGTATAGGTAAATGATTTACTTCTATTGGAATGGCGGTGGTGATTTATATTTTGGTCAGCTATTCAAAGAACCGCATTGTTTTTGTCCAGAGTTGGTTGGTGTGAAATTAAGATAATACGGAGACTCTCAGAGAGAATCTTTACATCAGGCGTGTATGAAAAGTGTTTGGAAACTGGTTAACACAGGCTTATGATATCTTTTAAAAAAATATCAATAAACCGAGATAAAATCTGTAAAAAGTGGTTCAAACTCAAACTCAAATGATTTATTTCAATTAGACCAATATTACAGGTAATTTTAATATGTCAAAAATTATAGTTACACTTGTTCTATTTCAATGCTTATTATAGCTAGTATTAATTAATATGTAGGTATTTTTTATATGAATTTCTAAATGTAATAAAGAATTATTATTATGCGAAATGTTGGTGTACACCTCTGCCTAACCCTCGAGGGCAACAGGCGTGTTGGTATATTATTGTGTAGTTTTTTCTATAATATAAAAAGAGAAAGTATTTCTACTTTTTTGTGGCAAATGACATATGCTACCTTTTGTCAACATAGATCAAATTCTAATTATACAAAAATTAAATTGTACATATCTGCAAAAAACAAAATACAAAAGTACAAACAAAACAATGGCATCTGTTTAAAAAACAAACAGTTTCTATCAAATAGGTTGTATGTTGGAGTTTGTTCTTCAAATAACGCCCACACTATCCCGGGTACAGGCTTCGCCAACATTTGTATTCCGCCCACACGTTGGCATTTCGTATTTCGTTAAATTGATGTAGATGCTACACTTTTGCTCACGATAAAGAAGAATGAATCGTGTCCTCCGTTATTCTTGCAATACGGCACCAAGTTTCAATGTAACTACATAAATATTCTTTTTTTCATGGGAACGAAGTTCCTTATCGCGCGTTGCGAAAGGCTAGACGGAAAAAATTAAGACGAAAAGTTGTTACGACACTTTTTGCTATAGTAAGCTATTGTAAAAAAAAAACTTTTTACAATTCCTTCGCTAATTAATCGAAAGGAACTTCGTTCTATCCGGGTGTCCCTTGACACCTCTCAAGTTTTTTTCTTTTTTGATCTACTTGAGGCAGGAGGAAGCTGTTGATAATTAGTTGCTTTTTTATGTAGTTTCAATGATTACTCCGCCAATTGTGAACAGTTTTTTTTTTTTAAATTGTTCGGTAGGGTATACTGCCAATTTAAAAATCTTGTTATCCCCGAAGTGATAGGCAGAAGTGTATAAATGTACACCCATATTTCGCGGGTATGTTTTAGGTCCCATGTAATAGGGGGCAACAGGAACAGCTACCTGTACACCATACATCTTATCTTATATATAAAATTCTCCTGTCACAGTGTTTGTCGCGGAATTCTTCCTAAACGGCTTGACGGGTTATTATGAAATTTTGTATGTATATTTGGTAGGTCTGAGAATCGCTCGTAGGCTATTAGGATATATATATATATATATATATATATATATTATCCTTATCACCCCTAGCTGATAAGGATGTCACTTACCAGACTTTTTTTTTTGACAAATATTTATTTTGTATTTTTTTTATGATTTGGCATTAAAAATACTTACAACCCTAAATTTTCACTCTTCTACCGCGAACCCCTATAATGTAGTAAAACAACGTTTGCTGGGTCAGCTAGTAGTTAGGTATATATTTGATACGAGCGGGTATCGAACTTGTCGCTTGTCCTCTGCACAAACCGTGCCATTCAACTAATGATACATAAGAGCAGAGAGGGACAGAGAGTGAGTGTGCTGTACTTTCCTACTATTCGTTATTGTGTGTATATAGTTTATCTAATATATATCATGAGTTAGTGGAAACGCCGTGAGGGGGCGCCCTAGAAGGACATACACCGACCTAATTGGTGAACTCCTTCACAAACGTGCGCAGTACTCGTAGCCGGCGCGCGTGTAGAACGAGATGTATGAATGTGGACGAGGCAAAAGTGGTATTCTGTAGTTTCTGACTACCCCCATGAGAAAAAGGCGTGAGTGTATGTATATGTATATCAAGAATTGGCAATCTGTAGATGACAGAATTAGGTCGAGATTGGAGGCGTCCTGGTTCGGCGATTGTTTTGGCAAAGCTCCAAATGTGCTCAATTAACCTACCTACGCTTTGACCGGCAATAAGTCTTAGCAACAAGCTTATTAGTATATAATAAATAAATATACCTGGACATCATGACACAGCGCCATCTAGTTCCGAGCTAATCAACGAAGCTTGTGTTACGGATACTAGAAGGTTGATATACTACATATATACATATTTTTTGTAAATACATACATATTATACATAGATACATCCATGACTAGGATACAAATGTTGATGCTCATCACACAAACATTCGAACCCGGGACCCGTAGCACAGAAGGCAGCGTTAACTGCCGTCGTATTTTCGTTTTCACGATCTGTATATAATAGGGATATAAAAATATAAGTCAAAGGAGGTGTACATACACCCGTTTTGGCCTAACAAAGGATGATTTCCAGGACAAAAACTTACCTATTTATTTCCCTGGGACTCAAACTTTTCAGCTGTTCGACGTTTTTATCATGAAGAGGTAAAAGACAGATTTAATTTCGCAAGTTGCGCGGGTCAGCTAGTGTGCCTATATATAAAAAGTAACTTCAAAGTAAAGGGCAGAGTTCACAGTAGCAATAACTCCCACGGCCCGCCCACGCTGGCATTTCGGCAGGCCTTTGTTCTAAAGCCGTGTATTTTCGTAGTTATAGTATTTTCGTCCCACACACCGAACACATTTCTTTGTTACCGTACCCCAGGCTTTCGCATTTGTTTTTGAGAGAGAATTTCTGTCTGTTATCTAATTTTTTTTAAATATTTATAGGGTTAACTCTTAGTAATACATTTTTATCATCTGTGGACGATACTGACGTAAGACTAAGACTTCACTGCATCGTTGGTCTATTGGTCGTAAAGTGCGACTACTCAGTGAGAGATCTTGGGTTCAATTCCCGAGTCGAGCATTATATTGGGTTTTTCTAAGATATTCTTAAGAGAAGCTCGGAATTTGGATTCTTGCCCGGTTAATGGCGATAAGGTCGCCGTCGCCCCCTTTTACATTGTACTTAAAACATACCGGCGAAATGTGGGTGTACATAAGTATATCTGTCTAACTTGGGGACGACAGGCGTGATGGTAAGAACTAAGCGATTCGCTGTGGAAACGCGTTTAAAATTCTTAAAATATGGGAGTGACGAAACTGACAACAAACGGAATTCCCATTTTGTCTGTCACTCCCCCAACGAGCTCTGGTAACCTTACTCACTCGTAAAAACACAACTATTGTTGTTTCACTGCGGTCTTCTGTAAGGCGGAGGCACTCCCACAGTCGGGCAGCTCAGTTTGGGCAAGATATCTCGCTATGCCATACGTCACTTCTTTACATGAAAGGGAAAAGAGAGTAGCAGATTTCTGGATACCAGATGATTGATAAAGTATATAGATACTTAGTTTTTTTTTTTTGCAAAAAAAACTTACACATTACACACTAGCGGCCCGCCCCGGCTTCGCACGTGTTATAAACTCCGAGATACATATATTTTTTCTGGTAAAATAGCCTGTTACACAGAAACAATTTAGCATTTTAATGGTGAAGGAATTTTTGAAATCGGTTTACTAGTTTTGACGACTCGGTGGCGCAGTGGCTGAGGGATCGGTTCGTGCGTCACGGGTTGCGGGTTCGATCCCCGCACGGAGCAAATATTTGTTCGTTCTGCAGGTAGTTGTTCCGGGTCTGGCATTTGTGTATGTGAAAATTTGTGTCTGTTAACGCACCCACGATACAGGAGAAAATCCTCGGTGGGGCAACGTTTTAAAAAAAAAGTTTATCCGTTATAAACATACAAATCTTTCTTCTTTATAATAATAAATAAATAATAGAAAAAGTACAAATATTTGCCGCTACCAGAATACAAAACCGGTACCGTTAGGGTTATTTCTTGACATGTATTATTATTTATTTCAAACCAAATCTTCCAAACAGCCCTTCAGCCCTTTTTGAGATAAGCTTCAAAGTACATCGAAATACTTTGTCGATCCAAATTCTCTCCGCGAAAGCTTTTACAGGGGGGTGTACTCCCACCCCATACCGCTGGGGGAGGGGCGGATGACGTCAGAGACACGCCCCTATGGTGGGGGTGGTGCGCAGAATTTTGGACATACAAATATATGTTGTATGTATGTGTTTAAAGAAGTTTTTATGTGTGCAATGCTGTTGAAGTAAATATGTACTTAGGTCCTGTATTTCGTTTTAAGTAAGCATCTCTTAAAATTCTTACTTCAAAGCGTAGATAGCATCTTCTACGTCATCTACATTTAATTAATCGTAGTGTTTAATATTTATAATCTTACGGCGGAGTCGGGTCGCACGTTACACTTATTTTAGTATTTTATGTATTGTATGCGACCTCTTTTATTAAACTTAGAATTGGGGAACTTCATATTTAAAAATTAAGAAAAAGAAGAAAAACAATAGGCGGAGACGGCGGCCGTCAAGGAAAAATAATAAAATAAATAAAATATAATTAGGTAATTGGTATAAAAGTGGAGTCATAAGTGTCGACCAGGGGGGTAAGTGCTTAGTGTATTCTAGATTATATTAGTATATTTTATTTTACTAAAGTTTTCACCATTGGCACGGGAACCGTGCTGTCGTAGATTCCTTAAATTGATCTTAAGATCAACCATTGGTCCTTCGAGCCGGATTATACGTCCGTGGAGTCTACGATTGCATTCGTTTCTCGTGCTAATATACAGAGAAAACACTTGGTCGGTTCCTTGGCGAGATATCCTGCCGGTAAGGATATCTTCGTCTAGTAATCGTCCCCAAATTAACTCGTTTACGCGGTATCGTAAACGCAGTATTTGAAAATATCTTGGCGGAGTATAGATATTTTCATTGCGGACTATTTGAAAATTGATACCAACTCGGTAGGCATCAATTATCATATACACTACACAGAGAAACTCAAACTATTGTATTGCAGTAGGGCTACATGTAAATCTGTTTAGTTCTCCCCTTATCAATATTTATTTTCAAACATTTCAATACGACATCACATAATTGACTCGACTCGCCACTGTTAGTTATTTTGAATTACCTAGCGGATCTAGGCATAATTGTGTAGCGGTAAGTATCATTGGCTGTTGCTGTTAAAGACGGTTGCAGCTGATTTGCGGATTTTTTTTATATTTTTGTGTTTGAGAGAGTTTGTTGTTTTTAATACTTTATTTCTTTTGTGACATAATATTTGAATTCAATATGGCTCCCAAGCTGCAAATAAAAATGTTGAAAGTTAAATATGATATGGCCCTGTTGAATTTAGATAAGCTTTATGATCTGTCCCAGGCAGGACTTATTTCGGAAAAGGCAAGAATTGAATTTAAATTGAGGTATAGGGATTTAGAAAATATTTATGCAGAGTTCTCAAATACTCATGTGGAACTCCAGGTAGGCTTGGATGCGGAATATGATGTAGAGGACTCTATGAAAAAATATACAGAGTATAATCAAAAATACTATGATATAAAAAGGAGTTTCCTAGAGGTATTTCCTGCTGGCAGTGGTGAATCTTCTGAATACGCCACTGCTAGCTCGATAGTTGATGTAAAAGGAAAGCGGGCATTCTTGCCTAGAGTGCAGCTTCCTACTTTTTCTGGAAAAATTGAAGAGTTTGTTTCCTTTATGGATCTCTTTTATGCCTTAGTAGGCCAAGATTCATCTTTGTCAGATACTCAAAAACTATACTATCTAGTTGGGTCGTTGTCCGGAGAACCTAAAACTTTAACCCAACACTTAACTGTTAAGGGGGATAATTACTCAATAGCATTAGATCTACTTAATAAACGCTACAATAATAAGCGGCTACTAGCGGACAAGCTATTAAGTAACTTATTAGGTATCACACATGTTAATAAAAATCTATCCTCTTTAAAACATTTTCTTAACACGCTATTAGAAAATACTAAGGCTTTACAAAAAATGAATTTTCCGGTAGCCGAATGGTCGTATTTGCTGTTTTTTATAAATTTTCAAAAACTTGATAGTAGCTTGAAAAAGCACTTTGAAGATAAATTAGATAAAGAATTACCTAATTTTGATGATCTGATTCATTTTTTAGAAAATGAGGTCAGAATCTTAGAGTCCAGTGGAGAAAGTTATAGCGGAAAACCAATCTCGTTTTCACGGACTCACTTTGTAACTTCTCAAGGCGGACCACCAGTATGTAAATTATGTAAGCGGGGTAGCCATTATTTAGCTAAGTGTCAACAGTTCCTATCGTTAACACCACGCCAGCGGAAAGAGCGTGTGAAGGAACTTCGCCTGTGTTTTCGTTGTTTAGGAGGTCATAACATTAATCAATGTGCCCTGAATTGGTCATGCTACAAATGCCAATCCATAAAACATCATCACTTGATACATTTTGATCAAGAGACTACGCCAGGGGTGGTATTAGGGTTGCCTCCAGCGGCAAGGGAAGCTCAACACGCGGTATCAACTCAGCCGAGCATTCAGACTGCGCATAGTCACAGGGTGAACCCACCTATTAATGTCTCTGGTAAGGAAGATACCCCAATACATGGACCTACAACTAATCCATCCTTCGTAAACGGTGGAACTGCGTTAACAGCATATAATCACATAACAGGCCCGCATACACATCAGCGGACCGTATTACTCGCTACTGCAATAGTTCGCGCTGTTGATAAGTATGGTGAATTTCAGGAAGTGCGCGTGCTACTGGATGGGGGCAGTCAGAGCACTTTAATTACAGAGCGGTGTGCTACTAGACTAGGTCTGAGGAGATCCAGGTCAAATATTGGTACAGTCACGGGACTAGGGGGGATGCCAGTGAGTGATTGCAAGGGAGGGGTAATTTTGACTTTGTGTCCTAAGCATTCGGATGACCCTCGGTTGATTACCACAGCAACTGTTTTAACTAGTATCACTCATAATCTACCAACCCTTAGTTTATCTTGTAATATAGCAGAATGGTACAAGGGTATTTATTTAGCGGATGAACAGTTTTATGTTAGTCGTCCTATTGATGTATTAATTGGCGCGGATTTGTTGGGTGAGATAATGATTGGAGGATATATAAAGATAAATGACTATTTGCCTTTTGCTATGAACACCGTATTCGGACACGTACTGGTGGGTCCAGTGACATATGCGGTTTCGAGTGATGACGATGGAGTTCGTTGGTCACAAACATATTTAACAACACATGTAACAACAGACCAGATCTTGGAGAAGTTCTGGGAAGTACGAGATATCCCGGATGCAGTACCGGTTAATCATAATGATGCGGAGTGTGAATCCTTTTATCGAGATACTTATCAGCGGGATAAGTCAGGGCGGTATGTGGTAAGACTACCGTTTTCAAAAGATACGCTTGAAATGGGTGATTCAGCTAAAATAGCCAAAAGACGGTTTTTTGCAATGGAAAGACGGCTTCTTTCTAATGATTCTTTGCGGAAAAAATATAGGGAGTTTGTTTCTACACAGGGAGGTAGTTCTGTGGTAGATTGCGCTAATCGGCCCGCAATTGTATTAAAACGGAAACGCGGTAGAATTTTCGAAGTGTTGCCTGGACAGGATGCGGTAATTCGAGCTCGAGTCAAATTAAAAACTCTCTCAGGCAATTCATTACATCAAGTTGTGAAGGTTGCTAGGCTGCCATTGGACTAGTAACAGCGGATGGTACAACTTTAATCAATTTTAATTTTAATTATTATTTTATTAGATTGATAAAGGCTTTTCAGCCTTTCTCGGGCGGGGGGATGTTTAATATTTATAATCTTACGGCGGAGTCGGGTCGCACGTTACACTTATTTTAGTATTTTATGTATTGTATGCGACCTCTTTTATTAAACTTAGAATTGGGGAACTTCATATTTAAAAATTAAGAAAAAGAAGAAAAACAATAGGCGGAGACGGCGGCCGTCAAGGAAAAATAATAAAATAAATAAAATATAATTAGGTAATTGGTATAAAAGTGGAGTCATAAGTGTCGACCAGGGGGGTAAGTGCTTAGTGTATTCTAGATTATATTAGTATATTTTATTTTACTAAAGTTTTCACCATTGGCACGGGAACCGTGCTGTCGTAGATTCCTTAAATTGATCTTAAGATCAACCACGTAGTATCAATTAAACTACGGCGTATGAGCTGTCTTCTAGTGAGGTGAACGTGTTTTGAATACCTACCTATGGTTTTTTATTTGGGGGAAATGGCTCAAATACTGATTTCACGTATGCAAATTGGCGACATACTGCATCTAGTTAGCTACGGAACTTAATTGATATAAACGTGTATGAATCTAAGCCTGTTTCTATAGCTAAAACCTTTAAACAGGAACTTTAAGCTAGGAACATGTCTGTGACGAACCTTTACAGCTAAAGACGTGTCTGTCGCTACGACCATCTCTATAGCTACGAACTTTAAGCAAAACACTTTTATTTACTACATCTACTTTACTTTTATATACGAGTAGCTACCTTTATTGCTACAAACATGTTTGTAACTACGACTCTTAATCACTACAAACGTGGCAATAGCCACGAACATGTATAGGTACGAACGAATCTGTAGCTCCGAGCGTCACAATAGCTACGAAACTTTGAAGCTACGAACGAGTCTGTAGCTACGAACTATAATCGCTATAAACGTTTTGATAGCTACGAACTCTAATGGCTACAAACGTGTCAAAAGCTACAAACGAGCCTGTAACTCCGAGTGTAACAAAGGCTACGAACCTTTGAAACTACGAATGATTCTGTAGCTACGAACTAATAATCTATAAACGTTTCGATAGCTACAAACTCTAATGGCTACAAACGTGGCACAAGCTACGAACGACTCTATAGCTACGATCCAGTCTGTAGCTACGAACTGTGATCGCTACAAACATGACAATAGCTACGAACTTTTATACCTACGAATTCTAATCGCGGCAAACGTGTCAATACCTACGAACTTATACATAGCAAGGAGTTTCTTTATTACAAACGTCCGTTAATTACCGTTTTTTATAGTTAACGATTATGTACTTAATGTAGACTAGTTCCCTGTACCTTCTCTTGGCATGTCATTTATTTACGCCATTTTTTGGCAAAGTTACCGATAGATAACGCGTAGCCGCTGTATTAGAGTCTTATCAGTTGAAACATTTATCTAAAAAGGTTTCGCTTAGATACGTTATCGTGAGTGATTTAAGTGCTTACAGAGTAGTCAACTCATTAAGAGGCTGCATACGCCTGTATCCTTAGTGAATAAGGCGCTAGGATTCTCGAGAAGAAATTTTTAGTATGGTAAAGAATCTTATCAAAAACTATTTTTAAAATAAAATGTATCACAAGTCCGCAAGATTTTAGAGAGGTATAGCGGGACTTTCTTTGATATTGAGCTGCCAGACTGAGAAAGTACGAGACATCTCCAGAACAGAATAGAACACCGCAGTGAATCAACAATAGTTGTGTTTCTAAGAGTGAGTAAGGTTACCAGAGCTCGTTAGGGGAGTGACTATGCTGACAGCATGGGAGTTCCGTTTGCTGTCAGTGTAGGAACTCCCCTATTCTGAAACCTAATGCTCTCTCTATGTTTTTCAAAAAAGGTGTGAATAGTTTTTTACAGACTCCGAAAATGACACTATAGACAACAATAAGGGGTCACCATCAGGTGGGCTTAAACGTGTTTGCCACAGTCATGGTAAAAAATAAAAATAAAATACGCCTCTAAATAAACTTCATGAGTTGCGGGTTCGATCCCGCACGGAGCAAATATTTATACGTTCTACAGGTAGTTTTTCCGGGTCTAGGCATTTGTGTGTGTTTGTAAACGCACCCACGACACAGGAGAAAATCCTAGTGTGGGGAAAATTATTAAAAAAAAAGGAACTTAGATCCTTTTTTTCACCAACTGATAAACAGATTTCGCTCAAAAACCTCTGTTGCAGTCTACTCTATGTTACATCGCCTGATCGCGCGGACAGTAGCCAAGTTCATTAAGCTTTATGAAGTATTATTGATAACACTCTGCTGAGAACTGAGTAAGTTAAGTTATACTTTATATTCACCATTTTTTTAGCCAATAAAACCCAACAACTTTTCAAAGTACTAGGGGCACATAAACCCTTCGCATTTTTTTAATATTATTAATAGGGTTACGCTTGATTATTTTACATTTAAAATTATTTCACTTCCGTTTAATTATAAAATTAAACCTCCTTTTGATGAGACATGTGTAAAAAAATGCCCATAAAAGTATTGGTTTGACGACTCGGTGGCGTAGTGACTGAGCTATCGACTTGTGCGTCACGGGTTGCGGGTTCGATCTCCGGACGGAGCAGATATTTTTACGTTCTACAGGTAGTTGTTCCGTTTGTGTATGTGAAAATTTGTGTTTGTAATACGCACCCACGACACAGGAGAAAATCCTAGAGAGAGGCAACGATTTGAAACAAGAAATTGGCATTAGAACAAAGATCTTCATTTTTTACTGTACATATTTAAGCGTTAAAAGTCTTCGCCAGAAAATCGCTGATCTAGTTAGTGGTCGTAAGTGCAACTGCTCATCAAGAGTTTTTGGGTCGTATTCCCAGGTTGAGCATTTTTTATAAGATTCTCGACAACAGATCGGAGTTTGGGTTCATGCCCGGTTGATGGCAATAGGCTCTCCCCCTATTACATGGGACCTAACACACCGGTGACATGTGACTGTAGGCATATTAGAGCACCTCTGCCTGACCTATCGTGGATAACAGTCGTTATGGTATGTTATTATGAAATTCCACTACTCACAATTATTACACAGTACAGTACATAAAAACATACATAAGTATACAAGTACATAGAACGATTACATAATACCAACCATCCGGATCAATACTCAACGCTTCCTCCCTCTCGCATTTGACTCTTTCCCGCAAACGTATTGTTGTATACATCTGTCTCTTACACACGAAGGCTGTGAGGGGTATGGGGATTTTATAGATTTTCACTTAGCGCAAGTTTGAGCATATAATTAAGGTTATATTGGTGAACGGGGTCAGCTGAAATATTGCTATTGTTTAACTAGATTTAATTGGTATTGCGTACTGAGTGTACAACAACAATTCAACGTGATATCTTCAATGATCATATAAGTACTATTCATCATCATCATCATCAGCCTATATTCGTCCACTGCTGGACGTAGGCCTCCCCTAGTGAACGCCACAGAGCTCGATCTTCGGCTCTTATCCTCCAGTCACTATAAGTACTAAGTATATATTAATTAGTGTTGCCCAAATGCAAGAACAAGACGAGACTTAGCCAGTCTTGGTCTTGGTCTTGCGCCAATACACCTGGTCTTGGTCTTGGTCTTGGTCTTGCGCTCCCAGTCTTGGTCTTGGTCTTGGTCTTGCAGCAAGACTCTTGCAAGTCTTGCAATTACCTATTAGTCTATTACTATTTATTAAAGTTTACTTTAAATCTTAGAAAAACGTATTAGAATTGGAACATTGTGAGCTTGAATTAACATAGCCATAGTAAAGATCAAGCAGATTAATAAATAACTGAAGATTTGATAAGAAATTCGAAAAATCAACTGACCTATATGTCGTTTTCCATGGAAGTAACTGTTTCTTAATAAACATTTATGATTTATAAGCTTACATTTGCTAAAACATGTAAAAAAACGGCACAGCTAGTAAATACTTACTCTCATCATCTCTCTCAGAGATATTCGGGCTGGTAAGTAATACAAAACTCTTATCGCAGGCTTTTTATTTTATTAGTAGGTAAGTACCTACGCTTTTTATATTATTTTATTAGTTTTGTAGAATTTTTTTACACGTTTCAAGTATATTTAAAAGTGGCTACAATATTTATTAAACGGGTGATATTTGAACACTTTTTTGCTATTTTTTCTTGTAAAAACTTAAGAAATATAATGACTAAATGTACAATAATAGTACCTAAGTAATTAGTTTAAAACCATATAAGTAATCAATATTATAATATATACTTACTAGAATGAATTAATATGACATCTACTACCTATCCTTACCATTTTATCCTAATCATAATACTACTTGCGTGATCAGTATAATGTATTCATTTTCATTCTAAGCACTCTGAAACTTATTTATTCTTTGGAACACCTGTAGGTACTCTTAAAAAAATTCGAAATTATTTTGCATGAGTATACCTACGCCCTATGGCGGCAATCAAATAGTGTCACAAATGTTATGATTTCGGCGTGGCGGCAACGATTGTTTTAGATTTCAAAAGAAGCCGCCGGCGCGTGTATCATAACCATGTACTTCCGAAAAGCGGCAAATTTCTTTGAGAAGTAAGTACAAAACCTTTGATGCCGCATTATCAAAGTGCCGATGGTTAAAACATAACTATGCATGCACTCAGTTTGATTTTAATAGATATTTTTTTATTCGCTATGTTTATGGTATTAGTCGTAATGCGCATAGGTCCAGTTTTTCATATTCTTTGATACAGTTTTTTGCGTCTCATAGAATTCCTAAGCGTACCTACCTATACACCGAACTGTTACACCTAACTACTCAGTGAAATAGCGCTAAGTCCTAGCTGCAAGACGCAAGAGTCTTGCAGGCTATGTCTTGTTCTTGCTCAAGTCTTGCACGGTCAGTCTTGGTCTTGGTCTTGCTAAAAATACGCGGTCTTGTTCTTGGTCTTGGTCTTGCAAAAACGCAAGAACAAGACCAAGACTGCAAGACCAAGACTGAATTTGGGCAACACTAATATTAATACCTGAAGCAAAAACTTTGTACTCAATTTTACCAAAATTGCGCGGACAGAGGAGTATGACATTTCTTACACTATATAGAGACCACAGTTTATATAGAGGATTGCAGAATGATTTTTTTTTATTATGAATATTTGGAGGATGAGGGTCGTTGGACAATAATAGTCGCGACAAAGTTCAACCATAAAGTGTATATTCAGTAAAAATGCTCTATATATATTTACAATTACTATGGTACAAACACAAGTCGTTGGTGTCTGGTAACGGTAGTAATGGTTTTGAAGGAGGTACGGTAAGGTAAGTGATTTGTGTACTGTGTCACTACAAATAAAAAAAACTTATAATACAAATTAATAATGGTTGAATATCGACCAGTTGGCAACCACTAGTTACTTATAAATATTATATTTTAGCTACACAGCTCAGGTTATTGGGTTGGTATTCTAGAAAGCGCTTTACCCATAAGTAATACACACTCTAATCTTTTTTTATTAACACCACGAGGTAAGCAATTCCCATAGCCTTTGTAACACCAGAGATGTTGCTCTCGCGTCCCCGTAGAAACCTTTTCTCTCCCCCTTTATTTTAAGAACCCCAATAATAGGGAGCGCATTTTTTATAAGGAGGCAAACAGGCAGGAGGCTCCCCTGATGGTAAGTGATGACCGCCACTCATGGACATTTGCAACACCAGAGGCATGCAAATGCGTTGCCAAACCCCGTAGAACTTACTTAGTACCCTAGTAAATAGGGACTTACTAAACGGAATTCCCATCCTATCAGAATATGTGTGTGTGTGTGTCCTCCACACCGTATCCGGTGACGGCGACTCCTAAATGATCAGTTGGTCATTGTGATGGGCTCTGATGAGAATAGTCATTCCCCTAACAAGCTCTGGGAACCTAACTCACTAGCAGAAACACAATTGTTGTTTCACTGCAGTCTTCTGTAAGGCGGAGATACTTCTCGAGTCGGGCAGCGAGATTTGAGCGAGAAATCTCGCCATCCCTACCAATTTAGATCTGACATTGTCGTTTGTCGGGTCATCGAGCAACCTAAATAATGGTTGAGTTACACGATGACTGATGTATGCGTGCCGTCGGCAGGGAGAGGTCTGCTCAAAACCCTGTGGTGGTCTCTTCAGAAGGCAATTTCAAACATTGACCTACATCGTTGGACTCTCCTAAAATAAGCCATTAATCTCCCCGTTTGACCACGCATTTTTCACATAGGTTGACGTTAAGGAAATGTTGAAACCTTTAAAATATAATTCGTAAAAGTATTTTCAAAGATCTAAATAGAGTTTTATCCTTTTTTGGTAGTTTTTTTTTAGGTTGTATATCAAACTGCATTATTCTCATATTGGTATTTAATACTAACCACTTTTATTATCATCTACCCATTATTGTCCCTGCTGCTTGTTGGCAGACTTCACATGCCATCGACAAAATCTCTCAAGCATGCAGGTTCCCTCACGATGTTTTCCTTCACCGTTTGAACATGTGATAAATACGCACATAACTTCCGCAAAGTCAGTGGTTTTGGACTCGAGACCTTTGACATCTCAGTCCACTGGTCTCACCACTAGGCTACCACAGCATTACTAACATTGTGTAAAGCCAATTATTCAAAAGAGTATCTAAAGCGTTTCTTCTACTCCATAAAGACCTACTTTTTGGACCCGTGCTGTACCGTACAATACGAGTACCGTATTGACAATTCTATTGTAGTACTGTCGGTCTAATTAAAATAAACTATTTTAACTTGAGCAATAAGTAAAGAACAATGAATTTTAATTACTTTACAGTATTCATGATCACCACAAAAGTGCGAAACGTCAGGTTAAAATAAAATTACAATATATAGCGATAAAATCCGTAATAAGTATTTTTATTTCAATGTCTAATATTCCCGTAAGTGTAAGAAAACAATAAATTAAAAAGTTGAGCTCCCTTTACTGTGGTTATTACTTAGGCACGGTAATCTACAATCGTTTAATATAATTTATTATCTCAGCTGTTAAGACCAGAAGCTAAATATTATTATCAATTCTCGTATCTAATGCTTAATTAAACTTAACTTCTGTAAAATAAATATATAATAACTTATTTAAGAGAAGCAAGGCATATTAAATAAGACTAGTTAAGTTAAGAAGTAAGGTTCATTAAGCAGTAAAGTTCTAAGTACAGAAACTTGAAACGTTACTGTCTGAAGTTTAAATTAAAATCGAATTAAGAAAGATGTTAAAGTTTCCTTGTTGGTGTAATTGCAAGTCCGGCTGACGTGTAGTCACCTCGTGTTATCGGTCGTGAGGTCCTGGATTCGAAGAAAACGACAAAGCATCATTTGCTACTCGAATATTAGACATTGAAATTTTACTTTTTTCGGATTTTGTAGCGATATACCTATTAATATAATCTTCAGTCTGCCTGTGACCATAGGACTAAATAAAATAGACATCAATATGCCTAGCTGCCGTTGAAAACATAAGGTACATGTTACATACATTTCTGCCAAAAAAAACAATAGAACTGTACCAATTGGGACCATATGGGATGCACCAGAATTATCAAAATCGGTTCACCCAATCCAAAGATATGAGGTAACAAACATAAAAAGAATACAGTCGAATTGAGAACCTCCTACTTTTTTGAAGTCGGTTAAAAAGTAGTTTTATTTTTTGATTTTTCGGAAGTTATGTGCGTATTTATCACAATACGCTCAAACGGTGAAGGAAATTTACTTGATGGCATGTGAAGTCTACCAACCAGCAGTAGGCTGGCTGCAGTCCTAGCCTAGTAGTCTACATAAAAGTAGATTTTAGTAGATGTAAAATATTTTTGTATGGAATTTAATAAAGATGATCGAACAGAATGAGAATATAAAGAAAAATATAAGTAGGGTTATAAATTGAAAAACTTCTCACAGATTGCTTTCTTCACCCAACCATTTTTTTCCAATCTCAACAAAAACCTAACTAAAAACCTTTGATTTCAGATGGTAAAGATGAAATTATTCACCCTTATTGTGGGCGTGGCCCTCGCAGGGGTAGTTCGGTCCACCCCCGCCCAATCAGAAGAAGCGACAAACGTAAACGAACCAATCGGATCGCAAGAAAATGATGTCGGAGCGAGACGGGTAGATGTTCCTGAGGTCGTTTTGCAATTGAAATATGATAAAGGGGAACTGAATAGGATATATTTGACTCAGTTTAGAAAGGACACGAAAGTGTGGGTGCCCTCAGTGTCGGCCCGAAGCAACCTGTGTGCAGACCTGTGTCACGCAGGTTTTTATTTGGCTGTTTGCTTTTGTCCTTTGCCTCGTAAAAAAGGCAGTTTTGTTTACGCGGCCATTTTGTTTTTTTTGTGTTCATGTGACGTTTTTAATGTGAGTTTTAGTTTTGGTTTTTTCTTTTGTTTTGTATAAAATGAAGACTGGTGACAGGTGAGTACCATAATAATTAAGTTTAAATAATAATTAAAATTGAATATCGTACGAAAGAAAACCCGTTAGTGATATTTTTTTTAAAACAACGTCAATATATTTAAAAAATTGCTCAAAATTACGTTGAAAGCAAACTTTAAACTACTTATGCAGCTCAAATTATATTTCATTAGTCTATAAATAAAAACAAGACAATTTTATATTCACTATAAAAAATATTGTTATATTATTCGTCTATGCGACGAACGAAGGAACGATTCTAATGCTATGTTTTCATCATCATATCAACCGTTAGACGTCCACAGCCGTCCACTGCTGGGCATAAGTCTCCTACATACCTACATACAAAGGTTAACGTAATAGTAGTATTATAATTTTACACTTGCGTTCTTTATAATTTTTTTTATCAACTCTATATACCCAAAGACATAATTTTATAGACACATCATGCACGAACATTACGGCTATGAAAAATGGTGATAGCGACTAATTTGTGCGAAGAAAGGGAAAGACACATTTTTATCTTCAACTGTTGTTATTTAATTTGTGAACACATGAAGGCATCTTGTTCTAGGAAGTATAAACTATTAAGCACGAATTATTTTTACGGAACGTACCGTCGGCGTCGTAACGCTGGTTGGTGCGTCACTTAGCGCGATCCCAGCAATTGCTTTGATTTCTTGTTGCCATTTTAGAGGGCGGGTAACGTATCTATAGTTTAGGTATATAACATTGACTATACCAGATATTTTTTATATCTTAGTAAACATACTATAAACATGAATAAAGAGAATAATAAAGAAGTCTAAATACCATCCCGCCTGTCGTCGCTGAAAGGTTAGGCAGAGGTGTACTCATGTACACCCACGTTTTGCCGGTATGTTTTAGGTCCCATGTAAAATGGGGCGAGCCTATTGCCATAAACCGGGCACGAATCCAAACTACGAGCTGTGCTACTGAGAATTTCACAGAAAAACCCAATAACACTTTGCTCGACCTGGGCATCGAACCTAGGACCTTTTACAACCACTAGACCAACGAGGCAGTTATAATTCGATTATAAAAATTCAAATGAGTCATTTTTCTACCAAACGCTGTTAGAAATGAAAGAGATAAGCATGTTACATATGTTTCGGGTACATCAGAGAACGAACACAGATTTTTGATATACTGAATTGTTACACTTCATCATTATCATCATCATGTCAGCTAGAAGACGTCCCACTGCAGGACATAAGCCTCCCCCAAAGATTTCCACAACGACCGGTCTTGGGCCGCCTGCATTCAGTGGATTCCAGCGACCTTTACCAGGTCGTCGGTCCACCTTGCCGGAGGCCTACCCACGCTTGTTACACTTACGCGAATAAAGTTACATAAATTAATTAATTGCAGCTGTGGTAGCCTAGTGGTGTGACCAGTGGACTGAGATGTCTAAGGTCTCGAGTTCAAACCCAAGGCACGCACCACTGACTTTTCGGAAGTTATGTGCGTAAGTATCACATGCTCAAACGGTGAAGAAAAACATCGTGAGGAAACCATGCTTGAGACCTTTCTCTCGATGGCATGTGAAGTCTGCCAACCCGCAGTAGGCTAGCGTGGTAGACTATAGCCTAATCCTTCTCAAATGAGAGGAGACCCGTGCCCAGCAGTGGGACAATAATTGGGATGAAAATGAAATAAATGAATTATTAATTAAATTCTTACATTGGTATAAAACTACTTTTTTCGAGTTTTATCGCTGTACCTGCAGTTTTTACGCCATGATAATATATGTAGTTAGACAAAAACATCTACAAATCTTCGACAGATAGCACAGGAAAATAATACGTAAAACCATAATCTTTCCTGCCAACATAATAATTATAATAATTTATTTCGAATTTCAAATTCATATTCACACAGGTCAATCATACTTAAAATATTGAAAAAAAAAGAAAACATTATAATAATAGATAATAAATTATATTTTAATGAACACCCATACCAATACGTATCCATTTGTATTGGAAAGGACAATCCGCACGAGTAACAATCATCTGCAGGATACTGTTACTACTACCTCTCACACGATGTAGTATGGAGGCCACTTTCTTGCGAATAATCGCATGAAAGCCGTCCGTTCGGGCCTCCATAAACATCGCAGACGCACTACAATAGCGAGGCAGTCGCATCAGCATCCTGAAGATGTTGTTGTATAGGATACGCAAAGTATGGGCAGCCCGACGAGTGTAGTTCACCCACACTACTCGCGTAAAAAGATTGGCAGTAACAAAAATACTACGGGAAAGACAGGCGTGTTGGTATGATTTAATAGGTCGTTTAGTGTCCCAATACTAGATACTCTGACAAATCAGATCCGGGTTCTCTGACTCGTCTAAATTGGATGTACTCTCTCTCTCTCTGGATAGCGCTGAGTAAAAATGTGCGGATATTATGACTCCACCCGTTCATCATCAACCCATTATTGTCCCACTGCTGGGCACGGGTCTCCTCTCATCTGAGAGGGATTAGGCTATAGTCCACCACGCTAGCCTACTGCGGGTTGGTAAACTTCACATGATATCGAGAAAATCTCTCAAGCATGCAGGTTTCCTCACAATGTTTTCTTTCACCGTTTGAGCATATGATAAATACGCACATAACTTCCGTAAAGTCAGTGGTGCGTGCCCGGGTTTGAACTCGAGACCTCTGACACTTCAGTCCACTGGTCACACCACTACGTACGGGTACTAGTACGGGTGGAGGAGCTAAGGTAGCCCTTAGCTCCTCCACCCGTACTTCACGATAATTAAAGCATAATTATGTGGTAATGTCAAACTATCTTGAATGTCAATTTTTGTCCAAATTCATTCATCCATTCTTGCGTGACAGAACAACAAACATCCAAACCTTTACATATACATTTCGTTTTGTATATATTTTAATAGCAAGATTTATTTCTTTTGATTTATCTATTTTCTTTCGTTAAATTTTTTTTCGTCGTTTGAATCAGACAAGCTCACGTGCCTACATAGAGAAATATTTTTAAAAGTTAGATTTAAAAAAAGCTATTTATCTGAAGTTTAGATATAGGACGATACTGATCCCTTTTAAAATTAAAATAAACTGGATCAATACGACTTGAACACGCTAGAGAGGCGAGGATTGACTGGAGAGGGTTCTGTAGGATTAATAGGTTATGCACATGTTATGAATCGATACAAATACCCATGCAGTCGGAGTCGAGGCTCCGTAACATTCCTACTTGGTACAAACCTTAATCTTTAACCACCAAAGAGGTTTGAGAAGTCATTATTCACATACACTCCAACAACCTCAAAACCAATGTATTAGAAAATGTCTCCTTTTTGTAGTTACAACAAGAAATATTGTTACCATCATAGATCGCAGTGTCGCTTTAAGCGTAAATATTATTAATTAATAGAGCTCAGCTCTTGTCCGTGGAGCAATCGCCACTGTTCTCTATCTCCTGCTTTCTGTTGGACTTTTAAGCGTAATAATAAATAAGCGTGTTGGGCACGAGTCTCCTCTCAATTGAGAGGGATCAGGCTACAGTCCACGCTAGCCTACTGCGGGTTGGCAGACTTCACATGCCATCGAGAATTCTCTCAAGCATGCAGGTTTCCTCACGATGTTTTCCTTCACCATTTGAGCATGTGATAAATACGCACATAACTTCCGAAAAGTCAGTGGTGCGTGCTCTGGGTTCGAATTCGAGACCTCTGACATCTCAGTCCACTGGTCACACCGCTCGGTTACCACAACTTTTTCAACAACAATAATTAACAATAAAAAAATCATCTTCAATGTGTGAGAGGTAATGACAGTAACCTGCAGATGATTGTTACTCGTGCGGATTGCCGAATCCATTTCAAACGAATGCATAATGCGATGTATGTTGACTAACATAACAGTGTATCAAATCAAATCAAATCATTTATTTCAATTATCAATCAATCAATCAATCAAAAGGTTTTTATTTCATATGAACTTTTTCAAGCATTTATAAAACGTTATGACTCTATTAGACCAATACAGGTGCTTTTGAATTGTCATATTTAATTGAATTTAGTTGCACGGTTCCAAAAGGTAGGTCTTATGGAGAAGAACCGGCAAGAAACTCCATAGATACTCTTTTTAAATTAAATACAAAATTGTTGTTTTTGTTTTACAAAGATTTATGTATGTAATGTAATATCAATATGATACTGGTGCAGTTCGATATATTACATATATACACATTTTGATTCCACAGTCAAACTGTTTATATAGTTTTGTGGAACATTATGTTACTTCATAAGAGTACCATGTAACTTTATAAACATTATTAAATAAATTAATTAATGTATATTACACAACAGCTACACTATTCATGAGTAACGTTTAAGGTAATAATGTAATATAAAACAATTATTGTCTACCCGTGCAAAGCCGAGACAGGGCGCTAATTGATTAATAAAATAAGTTGTAAGGTAAGAGTGTCTCCCCATAAAAGATACAAAGTCCGTATTCCCCACAGGACTGGGTGGCGAGGCCTGTGGGACTACCATATGCTCCCAGCTGATCCCCGTGGGGCTGCAGACGGCTCTTCAGGATGCTAACCAGACGGAAGTGGTGTACGGGCACCCGAGGGACTCAGTCTGCCCTGCGCTGTGCCAGAACCAACTGGGTGAGTTATTAAACTGATCAATAGACTTATCTCTTGATAATAGAGACTTTGCTACTTACTTTTCGAGTGAGACTTTTGGTATCGTAGTTTGGTTTCATTTTTACTGTAATTATTACTTATAGATCAGCTATTATTTGTGTACCATCTGAGGGCAAGAGCCTGGACATCCGTCATACAAGTCTCGAAACTAGTGCGGACTCCAGCTCTCGTAAAGATTAAGTTTATGCTGTCAATATGTATTATACTTACTTATTATTTTATGTGCCGTTAGTACAAAAAAGTTTGTTGATCTTGGGTTTCTTTGAGAGAAGAGATTTGATATTGCCGGAGGCTTAGGCAAAGGTGTGCATTTGTGCGCCAAATTTGCTGCTGTTGGCCACAAGTGCGATGATAAAATGTAAGAATCATACCAAACAATTACTCAGACAGTCAATTATATAGACGATAAAACACACAGTGAGACAGTCTATAATTTTTAAACATTATTGGATATCCTAAAAACCCTAGAATATATGTATATACCTCATGCACAGAGAAACATACTCCTGCCACTAACCAAAGGGCTTTTTTACAAGGAGCGACAAAAAAATGTTATCCTGGGTTAAGCCCGTTTACAGTTTTACCCTTCACACACTTGGTAAGTGAGTATTAACGGTACATTGTGTTCAGGTGACCCGCTTTGCAACTGTGCCAGTCGAGAAGCTGAACACATAGTAGACTGGAGTGCTGTGTGCACAGCTTTCTGCTACGATGGATATGTTCTTAACGGTAAGTTATTAACATCATTAAACCAAGTATCTGAATACCAGCGACCAACAAATACATTTCCGACCCTCGCTTGATTAGGTTAAAGTCCATTTTATATGCTAGACTAGACGGTTCATCCAAATCAAAAGTGATAGACGTGATAGAGTGTTTCTTAGAGTTCTAAATTCTAGAACACACTGTAACACCTCATTCCAACCTGTTTACTAGTTCTTAAGTGATCCTATTTATTACATTTTACCCTACAGGCTGTCCTTCTTGCGAGACTGCAACCACCGAAGCGTCGCCGCATTTTCATTCCGCTCGAGTCCTTACCACCTATGAGGGTTGGTCGGCATGGTGTAACGTACAATGCCGGCAGGGTCAGGGAGGAGCAGCCTGCAACTGCGACCGAGCACCTTTCCAGTAACATTTACCCTTAAATTTGATTTACCCTTTCTTTAAATTGCTTTTGAAAATCCAGCAAATTTGAAGATGCCTAGCATATATTTCTATTAGGAAGTGGAAACGGTCTTACACATATTTTACCGAATTTACCCTTACCTATTTAATGGCTTTTACCCTTTTATATAATAGTCGTTATTTTGTATGCTGTTCTAAAATTATTAATCAATGTAACGTAAAGTTTAAAATGACTCTTTTTGGTGTATATATTTATATTATTAACAATTTCGAATGTAAAATGGCAACGCTTTCCGGGTTATGCTCAACTTGCCCTGGCGGTGTAGCGCGTCTGGCATGTTTGCTGAGAACAGAGTGGATGATTTTTTCGCACTTCTGAGAAAGCTCAAGGCTTCTTTCAATACGAGGGTAGGCACTTGTAAAAATGAAATTGTCGCAACTGTGTTTTATCACGTGTACCTGCTGAGAGAGATGGCACATATATAGACTGTATGTTGTTTTTAATTTATATATTTTATTCTATGTTTTAAGTTTTATAATAATTGTGTAATGTTTATTAATATGTGTTTTTTATAATAATTGTGTACCTAATATGGGTTAATTGCCTGAAATAAATAAAAAAAAAAAAAAAAAAAAAAAAAAATATTATTATTATTATTATTATAATAAGATTAATCACTTTCCATTAATACAGTAGGTAACATATAATCCTGTTCTTGTTATATGCATTATTTTTTATAGAATTTGAATGTGTGTTTTGCCACGCTTTGTCCGCATCATCGCACAAATGAAATTTGAAAGCAGTTTTTGTGGTTAACTCTTTCTAAAATAATTTTATTATTATTATGATGGCTGTAGTCAATGTTATCAAGTTCAAGCAACTTTATTATACTACTCACACATTTACATTTTAATCATATCAAATGATTTAATCTTGCATTTAAGTATAAAGTACATGGCTTGCATTTTAAATAGGTATAAGCATTTAACGTTTAAGATCTTAAAGATTTCATTTTATTTTTATAATTATTATATTCATTTACATAATAAGTACTATTTAATCAACAATTAAAATTTTAAGATATATTTAATCATTAAATAATAGTTGTAATTATTAAAATAAGAAATGAAAAATCTGCGCGAACGACAATATTACGAGATAAAATTTAAATGTATATTTTCATTTGACGTGATTTATATTTCATTTATTAAAGTTTATTTTACATTATTTTTTTTGTTTTCATTTTAATTTATCACCTTTTATTTTGAACCTACCAGTCAATTATTGATTTGACTCCCTAAATTTTTCAATTTTAATCATTCGTGTTGTTAAAAATTGTTAAAATGTGTAGAGATAGTCAGTGTCGTCTAAAATTAAAGTAGGTTTTTTCAAAATGGCGTTTTAATCATATTATATGTATAATTTTAATTGTTTTTAAATTTTAATCACGAATTTCCTTGTAGTTAATGTCAGTTATCTGAACTAATTAAAGATAGATACTGCATTCTTAAACTAACAAGTATACTGGACAAGTAAATAAAACTAATTTTAACGTATTTTTTCAGTGTAATGTTATTATTTAAGCCCGATGATTCCTTTACAGTATTCAAGCTTACAATATAAATATCAATACACAACGATAAAATAAGTATTAAGTACTTGTAATTTTATTAACTGTATTGGAATAATGAACCAAAAACCGATGCGTTTTGAGCCGAGTCAGAATTACATAAATAAAACATAGATTCGCGTTTTCCGCACCTAGGATAACAAAAACTCCGATCGTAGTCCGCCATATGGATAGATAAACATAAGGCAATTCGGACACTGCACCGTATCACACAGCGTACCGCATGAGTGCGTGTTATTCGTTTGAAAGTATCTCTAAGGCGAAATGTGATTTTGAACATGATTTACAATAAGACCTTATGTACCATATTTTGAGCAAATTAATTACTTACGTACTTACTCTTTGCATTTTAAACACGCGTAGTGCAACACAGAAAACGCATTCAATAGCTTCGTCGCCACGCACACCGCAGCGTTGTGCGGGGCAATGTGTGAATCGTCTTAAAGAGTGATATTGTAAAAACATATGTATGTATTTAAAAATATATATATCTATGTTGTGTATAAATCCTCTAGTATCAATCGACACAAACCTCGAAACCTCATAATGTTCGCATAATATTTATTTATTTATTGATGACAGTTTATAAGATATTGCTCAAAATTGCGTCAATCAAGTACCTAACTATAATTTCTGTCAAAAATATTGACATGATCAAAACGACATTTTGAATACTTTTTTTCTTATTTTCGTAAATATAATGAACATTGTAATGTATAGGTTATTAGCCAGCAAAACTAGCCTATCGAAATATTGTATTATAAAACTAGATTTAGCCTTAAAATAAGTCTAAAATTATTATATTTTTTAGGAAACGGTATCTAAAGATAAGTGTGATGTTGTCATTATTTACTTGGTAAGGGTTTAAACTTTAAATCCCGGTAGGGACAAATGTTTGATGATGAGCATCGATATTTGACCTGAGTCATGAATATTTCTATGTATAATTTATATGTATTGACAAAAGGGCCAAAGGCTGGCCTATTTTTCGGCCAAAGAATTAGCATTGCCATTCAACATGGCAATGCCGCCAGTCTTCTGGGCACTCTACCCCCTGACAGGGGACGAGTTTTTTGACGCTCTATTACATAAAATATATATTTTATTTATTTATTTTTAAGTTTCTAAAAAGTAGTGTTTAATTAATTTAATAATGACTTGTATAATTGTATATTGGATAAAAGAAATGATTGTAGTTACATATGTTATAACAAGATAAGTATTATATCTATGTAGTATATCAACATTCTGGTATCCGTAACACAAGCCTCGTTGCTTAGCTCAAAACTATATGGCATTGTGGAATAATGTCCGGGTATATTATATATTTTTCTTAATTGTATTAATTTAAATACTCTACACACATAAGATCCTTAGAATTCTAAAGATTCTGAGGCCACAGATTGATTAATTGGGACGATTCAATCAAGCCTAGTGTACTAATTGTTATATTACTGCGTATTTTGACTGTCGTGAAGTCAATGATCCTCTTCATAATACATTTTTTGCGCCACGTGGACTTGCAATATTCATTATTATAGACAATTGTGTATTTATCTCTCAGACAGACGTGTTTTGTTTAGAATTAGTCACTTAGTAAGATTATTTTTGGATCTGATCTGCTGTTTATTTGTCTTACGTAAAGTTAAATTATAATTTTATATACCTATATAATATATGTATTGTATATATTTACTAGTGCAGCGGGATTCATACTCCCATTCCGTGGTAGCGGTCCTGTATTCGAATCAGTGTTGGGGCAAATGTTTTGTATGATGAACGTGGATTTTTCTACACATATATAATTACTATAAGTTTGCAGTTTTCCAAAATACGTCTATATATAGAATAATTACTCTTATAACACGTGTCTCTTAGTAATAAAAATATATTAAAACATATCCATTCTATATAATAAGATTAAAATAATATATAAGCGTATGAATGTTACATAAACTTACGTCATGATATGTTTGAAATGAAATGTATGGTATGAATGTGTTGTGTGTATGGTTCCATGCATAATAACAAACTCGCAGTTACTTGACATGCAGATACACTTGCTAAACAGCCTTCAAAGTATATCTACCTACACTCAAAATCTATCTATATTTATGTATAACTTAAAAGTTACGTTGGTTTGAGCAAGCTTCAAAAGCTCAAAAACTTCTGCAATGATTAAGCTCAAATTTTGACACAATATACAACCTACTTAAAATATTTACCTATTTATTTTTCAAGACAATGCAACCACAATGTGCCACAGCAAATCTTGATAGGTTTAAGCCATTTTACGCAATATTTCATAAAGGAAAAGAGTCACTTTCAAAAATAAAATAATGTTATGCCTATTTATTCCAGTCTGTATATTGTAATAAAATAATAAAAAATCCATCAGATTTTCCGCTCGATAAAAATATATATTCTATTATATTTAATTAATAAGGCACAATGCTTAATACTTTATGCACAATACTTAACACAGCGAATAATGCCTAAAATGTGTGAGATATATTGCATATGTGGGGGTGAGAGCCATGAAAAGCGACTGAAGGTTCTGATTGACAGGTGAATTTTTAAACTATTTTACTCACTAAGGGGATTTGCTTTCGTTAGTCGAGCGATTCAAATAGTAACGTTTGATATTATTTAGTAAACAGTTACATCACTAATCCTTTGACCGTTTTCATGCATAACATTTTAAATGTATCATTATAATATTTGTGCTATAAAAAATTAAGAACCCTGTGATTCCAGAAACTCACGGTTAGTTCGCGAAAATAAATCGCAGACCACACTGGGAGCTAAGCTCAAATAAAACTAACGCTATTTTTATTCGTATCGCCCAATTATGAGAGCCAAGCGAATAACACAATATTAGTAAAAGCTACAATGTCGCTGGGCGCTGTTAATCACTTACCATCAGCTGACACGCATGTTCGTTCTCTAGTGTGTAAAAAAACAAAACGAAATGGTTTCAGTCAAATAAATGATGTTAAAAGGTTGTAGTTACTTTGAAACAGTACCGTGCGAAATGGTCACATCGCTTAGCTCTATAGTTTGCGGCGTAAACTAAACGAATCTAGCTTCGTTTCGCATCGCTCTCAGTGTAGCCTGCGCTTAAGAGAATGTTTATGTGTGCGTATGTGTTTAAGAGAGAGAAAGAGAGAGGGAGTATACGAGAATGAGAATGTGATGAGTAAGTGAAGATGTATGTATAAATGTGTATTTAAGTTAGTTTTAAATCAACCAAGAATAGTCACAACAAACAATATCACAAAGGTCTTCCATTAGATAAGGTCTAGTTTGTAAAATATATATAATTTAGTATATAAATTTATCATATATTAATATAAACATATATACTTATATAAAAAGAAGAATATATATTTTTGAAATTAAATTAAGTACTTCGAAAACTTCTTTGTTATTGTAAAAAATATTATTAGAATATAAATATTAATAAAACATTAAATAAGTTAGGTCAACTCTTATCAAATTAAATTTTTATTAATTACTTTTATCATACGTCTATAATTATAATTATTAATTACATAATAAGGAAAATACATAAGTAGAAGCGCGCTTTATGTACATAAAAATTGGAAAATAACGCACAATAAATATTTTGTCAATACTAAATCATTCTTCATTTGTATAATTAACTTTAGCATGCGTTAGTATATATGCGGAATGCATACATGAATACAATTTGCGTGCTTGATAATGCGTGCGTTAGTACGTTATATTCAAAAATCTACTTGTATTAATTCAAAATTCACTATTGCGGTTGTACATTAGTACTTTGTATGTATGTACAATTGTATATATTATATTGTGTATGTTGTTGTTGTGTTATAATGTTAATCTCTTTAATCGTCTTCCAATACTGTCTCAAGTGTTTTACTACATATTTATTAGAAAACGAATATCTACCTAAAATTTAGTAGTACATATTTAAATTTACAATTTATTCTACACCCGATCGGGTACATAATTCAGTAATCAATCGATTCAGTACTTATCCAATTTTTACAACTATTTAGTGTAGTGTGGTATCATAAATACTAAATACATACCTAAATACTATTTAATTGCACAAACTTAAGATTTGTATGTTAATGCGCAAATACTAGTAGCGCCATCTAGGAATGAGTAGATGTAACTAACTACAAATATAAACAGTATTTTGTTTGTGATTACCATATTTTATTAAATATAAATTGGTATTTGGGATATAAATTGTAAAGGTTATGTTCCATTATCTAGTTTTACATACCCCAAGACCACGTATTTAAAGCAAAAGGTGGACTAAGAATCATAATAGGTGGAATTCTTTAATTTCTGCCTACCCACTGGAACACAACCGTCAATGTCATTGCCAGTTGCTGCTCCTCACAGCTCATAAATCGTTAGTTTGATTCTCGCACATTATAGTATTTACCTGTACTTATACTTGTTATAATTTTATTTAAAAAATCTTGAAAATACCTACGAAAATACTCGAATTATGATATTTATTTTTACTAGAATTATAATTATATAATTAGACGATCCGAATAGCCCAGCGGTAGCTAACGCTGTCTTCTGTGCTATGGGCCTTGGTTTCGAATTCCGGTAGGGACAAATGCTTGATGTGATTGGCATCAATATATCCATATGTAGGTATAAATTAAGTATATTAAAAAAATACTCAGTACGTAACTAACTGCTGTTGCGAAGACAATAAGAAACGTTTTTGGTAAAAATTGTGTAAATTTTAGGATAAATTTTGATAATAATAAGTCGTACTATTAAGTAGTATTAAAGAGTTATTTTATTTTATTCTTCAATAATTTTAAAGTTCAACACAGGCCCACCATGTTTCTATACTCCTGAATACATATTATTTATACCTAATAAAACAAGTTATGTATCAATCACATATCACAGACTTAATGGCAGTGTGTCCTATGTCTAATATTATTCAATATTTACAACAGAATAATGTGGGCGCAGATCGGATATATACATTTCTATCTCACTCGCACGCCTGCAATTTTATTTTTACAAAAGCTTTATATTCAAATATTTATATTTTTTAAATACACAAATAATATTTTCAAGAGTTATATGGCTAAAATTAAATAATCTAACTTATTCAAATATTACATTTATATATACATAATTATCTAGTTCTAATCAAGATTGAAAATAAATCTGTGTATTATCTTCGCTCAATCTTAGTAGGTAACTAGAAATGTTATAAATAATAATTTGCTGATATGTCAGGAGTCAAGACTACAAATGAAAGACGTGTACTCTATACGAGGTTTATTTAACAACTAACAATGTGTATTTAGATGCTATGCTTACGAACTAAATGCTTCAGTCAAAGTCAAAATATAATTTATTAAAAGTAGGCCATATTTAAAAAAGCAAAAGAGCCATTTACCGCTTCATAGTATTTTTTTCGGGAAAATAAACTCTTCTAGAATTTCTGTCTACTTCATAGATAAATTATTCTATATAGGTACAGTTATTCCACTGTTGTCAAAAGTAATGTAGCGTATGTTAAAATCTTTGTAAAATTATATATATATATTTTTTTTTTTTTTATAGCGAAAACTACTAAATGTAATATATTTCTTTACGGTGTTCAGTAGCGTCGAAAATTCGCAGACAAACAGTGAATGGCTTGGTATATATTAGCTTCTAGGCATTTCATTCTAAGCTGTATTGGTTTAATTATAATTGTCTAGTGTTGTTTAAATGGTGTCTTTGTAATAAATAATAATGTGCAATGTGTAGTCTAGTTTATTTAAGTCCATCGTTGTTATATGATAGTTTGAAAAATAATGTAAATACAATATTATCTACGTGTTTTAGCAATGTGCAATATTTAGTGTAAATAATTTCTAAATAATATATTAATATGACGTTGTAAATCCCTTCTGTTTTAAAAAAGGTCCTGTGATATTTTTGTTTTAATATTTTCTTCTTGTGACTATGTTGTAATTGTAACGTAGTTTTTTAGGAAATCAAAGCAAACATGGTTTATTAACAAATTGACTATGTATAAACTTACCGTTTTAGATATACATATTTCAAACTATATATTTTAAGAGTACCGACCTAGTATTTTAAAATACCTATACCTACTATTTATTTATATATTAGCCACACCAAATCTCCCTCTTCCATCATTATTTTACTTTCGCAGAAAAAAATAAACTACGCCTATTCTATAAACCATTCTGTAACTATGTATCAGTAGGTATTACCTAAAAACTTAGGTGACTTGATAAAATTTATCAAATATATAAAAAAATATAATTAAAAAATGTAATAAAAAAAATTAATCAAATTTTAATTATAATTTAATAATAATATAATTAAAATTTGATGAATATTTTTTAAACATTGATATTTTTTTAGAACTCAAGAGAACTGTTTATAATGTTTTATCAGATTCTGGATTAGAGTAACATAGATACATGTACTTATAACATAGCCTATCAAAATAATAATACACGTAACTTGCCGAATACCCAACGTGTATTACTCATTGTTAAATGTTTTTCTCTAGTTAAATTGAAAATGCTGCTATCAAAGTGTAACGCTGTCTAGATTAGAGTTGTAAAATAAATGTGTATTGTTTCAAAATGTGTT
Source organism: Craniophora ligustri (assembly GCA_905163465.1). Taxonomy (NCBI): domain Eukaryota; kingdom Metazoa; phylum Arthropoda; class Insecta; order Lepidoptera; family Noctuidae; genus Craniophora; species Craniophora ligustri. Next base: position 334,032 of record LR990982.1, read on the forward strand.
TTAGTTATGTTACCCTGTTTTCTTTGACGACCCATTTAATCCCCATAACATTGGTTCCCACCCCGGTAGGAACAAATTTTGTGTGATGAGCATATTTGTATCCGAGTCACGGATGTATCTATGTATATTAAGTATGTATTTACAAAAAACCCAATACAACTTGCTCGGCAGTCGCACTGTACAACCACTAGACCAACGAGGCAGTTTATATTTTTTTTAATACTATAGGTATATTCTGTTCAATAATAAATACTATTATTAAGTACCTTAATGTGACTTACACACTAATCCACTTCAACAAGAAGAAAAAACTTCTGTAATTATTAAAATAAACAAGTTACGTAGCGTCCACGTCAGTAAATAGTTTAACCATTAAGACCGCGTAAGAAGCAGAGCAAAATGTCCCCGCGAAACATGATAAATGGGCGCTCCATGGAACCTCTAGTAGAAGGCCATTAAATGCCTTCTATTAGAACTTATAACCTAAAAAGCTGTACAGGCTCAAGTACCCCCTTATTGACAATTAAATTATTAAAGTTTGTACATTAGGCAGACTAAATTTAATAAAAACCAGATGTGCCTAAAATTGAGCCTCGTGGTATACCTAATTGCACAGACCATCTAGATGATTTTGTATTGTTGATATTAACGTCCTACTAAATACTACACCTAAAATAACAAGCTAAGACGAATCCACAACATTCAAAATAATCATTTTAAGTACTTATATCTTTTGGGTTTATACTAACTTAGGATTAATTTAACTTCCAACACATAATTTCGTTAACGTATATGGGACATGTATTTGTGACTATTTGTGAGCCATTTCCAACAAATAATAAAAATAATATTTTTTTATACCAAAAGAATGGCAAACAACCATATAGCCCATAATGGTAAGTAGCTATCGTAGCCTGTGGACGTTTGCAACAGCAGAGGTATCGCGAACGTGTTACCGATACACCCTGTAGAAACCGTATAAGTTTCATAAAATAGAGAGTTAATAAACTGACAGCTAACAGAATTTCCAAGCTGTCAGAATAGTCAGTCCCTCCCTCCAGTTCTGGTAATAATAATAATAATAATAAAATAATAAAAATATTTATTCATCTCCACAAATTACAGGCTTCACTTATAAACTACAGTTAACAAAAACAGTTGAGGAATTTGTAATTTGTGGGCGATCTGGAGTCTAAACTAAGCCTAAGCCTGTATTTTAGAACTCCAGGCCCCCCATTACATCATAATTATTGTAATAATTGTCAACGCGGTATGTGTGTGTGTGTGTGTGTCTCATATTTCATTAACCTTACTCACTCGCAGAAACACAACTATTATAATTTCACTATTATAACTTCGATCTTCCGTAAGGCGGATGTACTTCCCCAGTAGGGCAAGTCAATTTGAGTGAAAAATCTCGCACGTTTGCCCCCTTATTACCATTTTTTTAAATTATAATGAGCTTTTCGATAAATCGACTAAGAAGGTCTATGTGAGTACAACACTAACACTCTGGCTAGTCTATTGTTTGTTTTGTTTGACAAAAGACGAAAGCCTGAATTTGACGGCTCCATGTATCCTATATTTATTTTACGAAAACTTTTGTAATAATGGGTTAATCGCAATAAGAAAAATGGAAAACTTATACTGCCGCTTCTGCGCCGAGCTTAAAAGCTCCGATAAACTGCTGAACTTCCAAAACGATGACGAACAACACAATGAAATACTGCTAAAACTTGCGTTTGTAAACGCTGTATATGTCAACGTATCAAGCAGTGATATGCTGCCGAAAACAGTTTGTCTAGTATGTTACAACAATTTAAACAAGGCATACGAGTTCCTCGATAACGTGAAGCGAGCACAAGACGTTCTTAACAACATATTTACAGCGGCAGAAGACAGCAAATGCGATCTTTCTGATGATGATCGAATGACGGCTTTCGACGACTTTCTGTGCAACGATGACCCTGCCACAGTAAAATTAGAAGAAAATACCAGTAATAAATACACGGAACCATCACAAACAGATATAAATTTAGATGTAAAACATGAACTTAAGGAGGAAATAGACATAGATGAACAAACTAACTTCGACGATTCTCTCAACGTTCAAGACATACTCGATGCGGCGATATGTAACGCGTCCTTTAAATCTAACGTCACAATTTACGCTAAAGAGCTATCGGATTTGAGTAAGAAGGTTGTTAAATCATGGAAAGAGTATCCATGGGTTTGTGGTTTCTGTAATATTGAGTTTTTAAACTTAGATATGCTGAGATCCCACTGTAAAGTGGTACATGGCAAGTGTTGTGCCTTCATGTGCATTGATTGCAAGGCGGGAAGGAATGAGGACTTTGATAGCTTTATCAAACACATTAGAAAACACAGGAGAGTATTGAGGTAAGTTTTTAGTTCAGTGAGTATACTATTTAAACCTCCTTTATCAGTACTGTATACAGACATTACAATTGCTTGTTATGTTTATGTTAGGACCCAATTAGTTAATAGGAATAGAAATATAAACGATTATCATCTTTTATCAAAGTGACAATCTGTAAAGTAGATAAGGAGTGTGATTAATTCTTTAAACTGAAAAGACATTTTATTTGTCTTACTTTAAGTATCTAATATATAAAGTTCTCGTGTCACAGTTTTCGTTGCCATACTCCTCCGAAACGGCTTGACCGATTTTGATGAAATTTTTTGTGCTTATCCATTATCTATGAGAATCGGCCAATATCTATTTTTTATCCCCCTAAAAGTTAGGGGTAGTCCACCAACCCCTATAATGTGGCAAAACAATGTTTGCTGGGTCAGCTAGTATTATTATATTAATTTTAAATATTGTATGTGGAAAGATTTATTCAGACAATGTTTTTTGCATAAATTTAAATACGTAGGTATTTAATTTCAGAGCAATCACAATGTTTATTTATCCAGCAGTGGGCTGAGTTGATTGATTGAATGTTTGTTTTACTATAAATTGTTTTGATCTTACCTATTTTTACCTGTTTTATCACTGTGTAGGTATTGTTTACCATTTGAAGTGGATCTGAAATAATCTATATAAGTTTATACACAAATCTCTGATAAGTAACTGTTATTTCAATATTCAATATGCAGTATACATACAGACATTTACAGAAGTTTTAAAAATGAGTTCATTATTTTATATGGTGTTGTAATAATAAAAAAAAAGAAAAATTTTAATTAAATATAATTAATATGATTTCAAATATAATTATAAATATAAAAAGTGTAAGATGTGTGTAGCTCCTAAATGAAAACAACAAACAAACAAATAAAACAAATACCTTATGGGTTCGGGCGCCTTGGAGCTTACACCTAAAAATTAGTTTGCCGGAATAGGTCTATCGGAGGGATTGAACCTTTAATCGTCCGGTGGGAGGCTAACTAAAGAAATCAAACAAGAACTCCCTTTTGTTTCTTTAATTTTAAGCCCGTAGCTTTCAGCAAAATAACAAAGTTACACAAAAAAATATTAATAACTAGTTAAAATTAAAAACTAGTATAAATTATTAACTACAGGAAATTATTAAAGTACAGGAGATTATTGCATCTTGAGTATGATAACTAAATTAGTTAAATTAAATTTAAAATAAACATACCAGGGGGTAGTAAACCAGAAATAAACTAAAATAAAACCATGTGACGTGGTGAGCGTCGGGTGAGCGCTGGATGAGTCCCTCAGCAAAACGACCAAGTTAAGTTCATGGGAGAAGGCCAGAACTTAACACGGGAACAAACAAATGGAAAATATCCTTAGAAGAAACCCTTAGAAGAAACGCCAACAGCGGGCTGTAACAAATTGTATAGATTACATTACGGCAAGGCAAAGTGATCAATCCGAGACGCGGCACTTTAGCATTAAAAAGGTCTTACCGTTTCTTCCTCTTCGAAATACGAAGCAAACTAAATGTTTCGGTACGAGATTCCGACCATAGGCTGTAACAAAATTTGCAGGTTAAGGCACGATGAGGCAAAGTGAAAAATCCGTCAAACGGCACTTTAAAAGTTGATGGATCTCACCGTTTAGTCCTCCTTCCTTCGTCAAACTATGAAATGCGCCATGCGGTCTCCTCACACCAAAGACATCAGGCCAAAACAAATTTATAGGGACGTCATCACGGCACCACTATAAAAACCTAATATATGCCGTACTATGGCATTAAAATTATGCGTAATCCAGCCGAGGATGGCTAAGATTCGCCTTGATAAAAAAACTTAAAGGCGAAGATTCATTTTTGAATCGTCAACCGGTAGATGCTGGTCGAAGAGTGAGCAGCCGTCCGATCTGTCACTTATGTCAAAACTCGAGAAAAATACCACAGATAAAATAAAAATCTAATTAGTGACGCGAAACAGACTAAATAGGCCGAAGGCATGTAAGGAGCAAAAAGGCTCGTTACATTACATCCCTCCCCAAAAAAAAAATAAAAGAAAGTAATTTCTTTTATGCCAGAAAAAAACAAAAGAGCATAGCAAAAACCCTTCTTTTTAAAAAAATGGAACTAAACTAACACATTCCTATAACAAAAAACTAATACTATTCTTAAAAGAATACAAACAAACCAAGAGAATAGTTAAGTCACAAACATAACAGACTTACTATAAAATAAAACAATATGAGTGCAGATAAGTCACTAACATAACCGACTTACTACAAAATAAAACAACAAGAACCAACATGAGTGCAGTTAAGTCACTAACATAACCGACTTACTACAAAATAAAACAACAAGAACCAACATGAGTGCAGTTAAGTCACTAACATAACTGAACCATAGCACAACTTGAACCAACATGAGTGCAGTTAGGCACCTTCGCCACTGACTAACTAGTTACATCCAAGAGATACCACAAGTACAGTTAAGCGCAACTGTCGCTGACAAAAATGAAAAACTATTCATACCAATTTGAGTACGGTTAGGCACCATCGCCACCGTCTAGCAAGAAACAAGGTTAAATAATTTCTTCTACAGTTAGGCGCAATAGCCGCTGCTTTACAAGAATAACCAACAAAAAATGTCCATATGAGTACAGTTAGGCAAAATAGCCGCTGCTTTACAAGAATAACAACAAAAAATGTCCATATGAGTACAGTTAGGCACCCTCGCCACTGACTAGCTGGAACAAAGGTATAACCGTGAAACACAGTTTAAAATCTCTACATCAACAAGGATGTAGGAAAATATAAAGGAAGAATGTTGTGATCGGCTCAACACCACCAATCTCCCGAGCACAAACATCTCCAAAACCAAACGCATATTGTGATCGGCTCAACACCACCGATCTCCCGAGCACAATAGCAAAAAAACTGCATCCTGTGAGCGGAACAACCTTCCGGGCACAGGTAGCAAAAACAAACGCATACTGTGATCGGAACAACTCCACCGACCTTCCGGGCACAGTAGCAAAAACAAATGCATATTGTGATCGGAACAACTCCACCGACTTTCCGGGCACAATAGCAAAAACTACGAAATCGAGGAAAAAGTTAGACCGAGATCCGTAAAACAAATATATGGAAATATCTACAAATGAGAACAAAAACTCAAGTATCCAAATCCATACAAACAAACTAAGGTTTTGCATCCTAACACAGAAAACAAGGCTGGCTAGGAGCAAATCCTAGACACCAAAAGACAATACTTAAAGTGTATAAAAACAAGTATATATACAGATCTTGCGTACAAGCATGAATAGTAATTGTATACAAGATTATATAAAAAAACAAATAAAATATAAGATCTTTTGATATGAATAATATAAATGAGTGCGGGAGAAGTTATAGCCTATAATTGTCCTAAGTTATATTTTAGAAAGGTAAGAAATGAATTCAACAAATTCATATGAGTTTGCCTATCATACTTCCCATTCAAGAGCTCCATAAACCAATCATTCATCCTATCATACTTCACGCTATTATAAGAGCTCCTCAAACAAATTATCAAACTCAAGACTAACGCTTGGAACCAAAAATTAAAATTTAATTATATCTTTAACATGATAACGGCCAGTTGTACCCTTACTAAGATCTTTTAGAATATAAACGTTATTAGAAATCTTTTCAATAATTTTACATTTAATAAACTTAGGAGCAAGTTTTGCCGAAAAATAAGTAGGTGCATGAGATTGAACAAAACTCCTTCTCCACACTTCATCACCCACATCAAAAGAAATGACTCTCCGACCTTTATTATAATAGCAAGCATTACGCTGGTAAGCTTTTAACAAATGAGATTGAACTTTAACAAAAATATCACTAAGTGAATTAAGAGAATCAGCATAGTGAGTTCTATTGGAAACCTCCAGTTCACTCAAATTATCAATAGAATTACTCAAACGATGTAAAGAAGCATCAAAAATAAGTTCCCTTCCAAACATTAAAAAGTTAGGTGTGAAATCTGTAGCAAGATTAACACTATTATTTAAAGCTAATTGAACATGAGGTAAATATTTAGACCATGTTCTATGATCTTCATTAACATAACAAGATATACAAGTTTCAATAGTTTTGTTATATCTCTCAACAGGATTATTCTGAGGAGTATACAAAGTATTAAAGAATATTTTAGTAATATTATAACTTTTCAGAAATTCTAAAAAGTGTTTTGAAGTAAATTGTGTACCATTATCACAAACAATTATCTTAGGACAACCAAATTTAAGAAATATTTCTTTTTCAAAAAGTTTATTAATTACTCTAGTAGTAGCATTTATCATGGGAAAAATCCAGCAGTATTTAGTGAAAACATCAACAACTGAAAGAATATATTTATGACCTGAATAAGTTTTAGGTAATATACCTATAATATCTACTGAAAGCATTAGCATGGGTCGATCAACTTTTTTAGGGTTAACCATAATACCAAAAGGAGGATGAGTGGTATGTTTATAAGCTTTACAAGTATCACAAGCTAGAATATATTGTTGAACATCATTAAACATGCCTTTCCAAAAATAATGTTGTTTTAATTTATTTAAAGTTTTATGAATACCAAGATGACCAGAATTAACATCATCATGATTTGAACGAATTGTATCTATAATATGCTCTTTAGGAATAACTATTTTCCAATTAAGACGACTATTAGGGTCAAACTTACTTTTACAAAATTTATATAAAGTTTTATTTTCTACTCTAAAGTTTTTATATCTGCAAGGAGATTTCTGACATTTAATAAATAGTTTTTTATACCAAGGGTCATAAATATCATCATCAGGTAATACTAAATTAATTTGAGAGGTTTCTATAGCGTTAACTTCAATACGAGACAAAGCATCTGGGACTAAATGTAAAGATCCTTTTTTATGAACTATATCAAAAGTAAATTGAGAAATTCTAGCAGCCCAACGTGCTAAACGACCACTAGGGTTACTTAGACCTAAAAGCCACTTTAAACTAGCATGATCAGTTATTACGGTAAACTTCATTCCTTCAACATAAGGTCTGAAATGTTCTATTGAAACTAAAATAGCAAGTAACTCACGTTCTGTGGTACTATAATTACGTTCACATTTATTGAGTGATCTAGAATAGAACGCAATAGGATGTTGATCTCCATTATCATCCTCTTGACTCAAAACACTACCGATGCCAACCGACTGGCATCACAATGCAAAAAGAAAGGTTTTTCAAAATTAGGACATTGCAAGACAGGAGCAGTAATTAATGATAGTTTCAGCTCAGCAAATGCATTCTCAGCATCATCATTCCAACAAAGTAATTTTCTAGAGTTTTTACTACCAGCTGTTAATTTAGTTAAGGGAGAAGCAATATCAGCAAATTTACAAATGAATCTACGGTAATATGAGCATAAACCAAGAAAGCTACGAAGTTGTTTAACGGTTTCAGGACGAGGAAAATTTTTAATGGTGTCTAATTTAGAAGGATCAGTATGCAAGCCATTACTGTCAACTATATAACCAAGATAACGAAGTCTATCTTTACAAAAATTACACTTTTTTAAATTAACAGTCAATCCAGCATCTTTTAGAATTTTATAAATTTTATGTAAGTAATCTATATGTGTATTAAAATCCGAATTTACACAAATTAAGTCATCCAAATAACAGAACACCGTATTATCAAATTCAGGACCAAAAAGTTTATCTACAAGTCTCTGCAACTCAGCCGGTGCATTAGTGAGACCGAATGGCATGCGAACAAATTCAAAAAGTCCTTTTCCCGGAACAACAAAAGCAGTCTTCTCTCGAGAAGATTCTTCTAGAGCGATTTGTAAAAATGCTTTAGAAAGGTCAATGGTACTAATATATTTAGCTCCCCCAAGGTTATCTAATATCCTAGAGGTATAAGGAAGAGGGTAAGAATCCTTTACAGTGACTGAATTTAAACGTCTTGAATCTAAACATAATCTAGTACTGCCATCCTTCTTTTCCACCGCTAAGACAGGTGAACACCAAGGTGATTTAGAAGGTTGAATGATACCCTCCTTCAATAAAACTTCCACTTCATCAAAAAGTTCTTTCTGCTTTGCAGGACTTAAAGGCCAATATCTTTGTTTGAAAGGTTCACTAGTGACATTAATTTTATGTTTAACAAGATGAGTAAGACCTAAGCCTTTCTTTTCATAAGAAATATTTTCAAAAAGTGAAATAGTATCTTTTAATTTTTGTTTCTCAGAAGGAGCAAGTTCACTAACAGAAGTAACAGTACAAACTTGAGCTTTATTGCTTTGAACATAAGTTATATTTTTCCATAAGTCTTTAGCTAAATCAAAAGTTAACCAAAAATCAAAACCCAAAATAAAATCAGGCTGAAAAGAAGGTATAATTAAAAAGTTAATATTTCTTGTTAAATCATCACAAGTAATAGGCAATTCCATAGTACCAATAATTCTTTGTGAAGAACCAGCAGCTGTATAAGCAGCACCAGAATTAGAATTAATTTTATAACCTAAATGTAAAAACTTTTTATGCATATTAGAACCTAAAACACATCTATTAGAACCACTATCTAACAAACCGGAAAAAGTATGTTTACCTACAGAAAACTTTATAAATGGTCTAGTATCACTATGTTTAACAAATAGAACAGGAGCTGATTTATAAATTTTGAAAAATGTTTTTAAATAATCTAACCAACCTGCAAAGTCTTGGTTACGAGTAACATCATCAGGTTTGTGACATTTAGTAAAAGTTTTGTTCATCGAGGTACTCGCAGTTACATCAATAACAGGGGCTCGATGAAACCTAATCAGTTTTTTGACTCCTTAGAGTTCTTATTATCTAAATTACAAACATCACAACTTTTTGACGTGACTCCAACCTTTTGACACTTGAAACAAATGACTCCAGGAATTGACGTACACTGTCTAAAATGGTGTCCAGATTTCTTACATTTTAAACAAATTGAATCAGTTGAAACTGCATTAAACTTGGTTGTAAGTTTGTCAGTCTTAAGATCCTTAGAGGATTTCCTATTGACAAAAACCTCAAGTTCTTTAGCCAATTCAAGGAACTGATCTACTGAGTCAATACGTTTACCAAAAATAAATGGTGTATAAATAGACAACATATTGTGTTTGATAATACTAATTAAAACCGCTTCAAATGGTGGGGAAGAAAGACGACTAGCCATGTCCACAATTTCTGTAATAAAGTCTGGCAGAGATTCAGAATACTTCTGTTTCCTTGTACGGAGGTCATTCTCCAAAAAGTAATCAAAGTCCGGCCTGTCAAAACGTTTAAGTAAAGCAAGTTTAAGCTCATGCCATGATGGAATGCGAATACGTACTGTGCGAAACCATTTAAGAGCAATACCGCTAAGCAAGTCTGTAAAAGAACCAACCAATAACATTTCATCAAAATTTTTGTATAAAAAGTATTCTTCAACTTTAGTTATAAATTCTCTAACGCAAGAACTCCCATCGAATATAATTTTACTTCTTTTTAAGTCAGGCAACTTAATTGCAGAAGGCAAATTCTTTTTAATATGATCATTAACCAAAGCATTTCTCGAATTAAATGAAGGCAAAGCATGTACCGCAAAAGCTGAAGAAGAATGTGCAAACTTGTCATTCTGATCAAAAGAATGATGTACTTCTGTCAAATTAATCATGTCAGGAACATGTGCACTGGCATCAGGAATAGCGCAAGCACCATCAGATTCTAAATTATTTTCAGCAGCTGGAGGCGGAGAAAGCTGAAGTTCCTTATCCATGATGAATGAACAAAAAGTTGAGCAAAAAGCAAAGTTCAAAAGTTATAAAATATTTAAGGTTAAGTTGAAATAATATTAAAGTTGATAAGTTATTTTTATGAAAATATCAAAGTGTTTGGCAATGAGAAGATGCAATAATATCTTACAATATAAGTTTGAGCACAATAATCATTGATAACTAAGTTAAACTTAAGTTCACAATATAATTAAATATAACAAACAATAGTACACAATATTGTCAAAGAAAAATATTGTCTACACAAAATTAACAAAAGAGTTAGAGTATATTATGTTGTTTACAACAATAGTATTAAAATTTGTAAAGTTCAAACAAAACAATGTGTTTTATAAATAACACTAGGTATTCAATTATAAGAATTGAATAAAATAGAATATAAGATGCAATAATAACCATAACAAGATAGAAAGCTACTCCAATGTCCCTGTTTATGGCGACAATTGTAATAATAAAAAAAAAGAAAAATTTTAATTAAATATAATTAATATGATTTCAAATATAATTATAAATATAAAAAGTGTAAGATGTGTGTAGCTCCTAAATGAAAACAACAAACAAACAAATAAAACAAATACCTTATGGGTTCGGGCGCCTTGGAGCTTACACCTAAAAATTAGTTTGCCGGAATAGGTCTATCGGAGGGATTGAACCTTTAATCGTCCGGTGGGAGGCTAACTAAAGAAATCAAACAAGAACTCCCTTTTGTTTCTTTAATTTTAAGCCCGTAGCTTTCAGCAAAATAACAGTTACACAAAAAAATATTAATAACTAGTTAAAATTAAAAACTAGTATAAATTATTAACTACAGGAAATTATTAAAGTACAGGAGATTATTGCATCTTGAGTATGATAACTAAATTAGTTAAATTAAATTTAAAATAAACATACCAGGGGGTAGTAAACCAGAAATAAACTAAAATAAAACCATGTGACGTGGTGAGCGTCGGGTGAGCGCTGGATGAGTCCCTCAGCAAAACGACCAAGTTAAGTTCATGGGAGAAGGCCAGAACTTAACACGGGAACAAACAAATGGAAAATATCCTTAGAAGAAACCCTTAGAAGAAACGCCAACAGCGGGCTGTAACAAATTGTATAGATTACATTACGGCAAGGCAAAGTGATCAATCCGAGACGCGGCACTTTAGCATTAAAAAGGTCTTACCGTTTCTTCCTCTTCGAAATACGAAGCAAACTAAATGTTTCGGTACGAGATTCCGACCATAGGCTGTAACAAAATTTGCAGGTTAAGGCACGATGAGGCAAAGTGAAAAATCCGTCAAACGGCACTTTAAAAGTTGATGGATCTCACCGTTTAGTCCTCCTTCCTTCGTCAAACTATGAAATGCGCCATGCGGTCTCCTCACACCAAAGACATCAGGCCAAAACAAATTTATAGGGACGTCATCACGGCACCACTATAAAAACCTAATATATGCCGTACTATGGCATTAAAATTATGCGTAATCCAGCCGAGGATGGCTAAGATTCGCCTTGATAAAAAAACTTAAAGGCGAAGATTCATTTTTGAATCGTCAACCGGTAGATGCTGGTCGAAGAGTGAGCAGCCGTCCGATCTGTCACTTATGTCAAAACTCGAGAAAAATACCACAGATAAAATAAAAATCTAATTAGTGACGCGAAACAGACTAAATAGGCCGAAGGCATGTAAGGAGCAAAAAGGCTCGTTACAGTGTATATTTTATTATTAGGACATTTTCAAAAATCCTAGTAAAACATTTAAAAGACATCTTTTAAGAAATGAAAATAGAGAAAATTGCTTATGTGACCAACAAATTTTCCAAACATATTCAAAATTCATTCATAATATAATTTATTCAAAATAGGCCAAATTTAATTGGCTCTTTTTGAACGTCGACAATATAGACAGCCCCCAAAAACGCTCGCCCTTAATTCAATTAATTGCATTGCATTGTAAATCAGATTCTTATCAGCAACCAATTCTTAATTTCTGCCTGCTTGGATTCTCCATATATTTTCTAAATCAGATTAGACGAATCTGATATCGAAAATGCACTGATTATTAAAAAAACATCCAAGAATCTTATTTGAAATAATTGCATGGATGAGTCCAGTCAGGATGGATGGATTTATATTTCACCCAGTCTACAATCTTAAGTTTCATATCAGTTACTTTTGCTATATTTGCTATAGCGTCATCCTAGTCTTGAACTATTCAAAATTCTCAGCTGGACATTGAGTTTCATCCCCTTAGAAGATGGTACCCTTCCTTTACCATCCACAATACCATCATCACAATATAATCAAAATAAACATATATTAAAAAAATATAACATAATTTTCTTAATTTCAGGAACCGCTGCTACTACTGCGATTTAGAGTTAAATAAAGGTGAAAACTCGTCCCATATGAAAGTACACTTCATAAAATCACAATTACCCTGTCCGCTATGTGGCGAAATACTGAAGAATGAGGACTCACTCAACATACACCTCCAAGACTACAACATCACCAAACAAAAACGAAGACCTAGGCGGAAACCCGGCACACCCATCACCATAGAGGACCTAACATGTGACTTATGCAAAAAAGTGTATAAGAACCCCAACAGTCTCCGAGACCACATGAAACTCCACACAATTGACCGAAAGAGAAATTATACCTGTGATCGCTGTGGGAAGATGTTTTACAACAAAGGTACACTAACTTCTCACATCTTGTCCCACGATAAAAACCGTCCACACGTTTGTAGGATATGTAATAAATCTTTTCTTTACCCTAATATGTTGAGACGTCATGTTGAAATGCATTCCGGAGTAAAACCTTTTTCGTGTGAACAGTGTGGACGATGCTTTAGACTGCAGTACCAATTAAATGCTCACAAAATCATCCATACAGACTCCATGCCTTACGTGTGTTCTTATTGCAATAAAGCATTTAGATTTAAACAGATTCTAAAGAATCATGAGCGACAGCATACGGGGGCAAAGCCCTATTCTTGCCAGCATTGTGGGATGGAATTCACGAATTGGTCTAATTACAATAAGCATATGAAACGGAGGCACAATACAGACACTTCAAAAAAAAAGATCACACCCGAAGGTGTGTTTCCAGTCAACCCAGAGACGGGACAGATCATGCAAATCCAGGATCCTGTTGGCACCGAAGAATGGAAGACGAAAATTATGATTCCGGGAAAAAGAGGGAAGAAAAAAGTTATCAAACAAGAGAGTATATAGCTCAAGTTGAGTAAAAGTATTTATACTACAAGCATATATAAAGTATTTATACTACAAGCAGTATATTTTGATAAGGTCAGCAAAAGTGAAAAAGTGAAGTGGAGGATACCAAGTTACGCTGTGACCTTTTATACAATTATTGATGCCACAAAAATAAGATGTGACTTGTGACATCTCACGCGACGTTTTAACGGATTGATGGACAAGAGATGAAGCAGGGGAATGATGGGGGGTGATGCGCTGCGTGCCTGGAGCTCCGGTACGACGTTCTCTCTTCTCTTGCGATGTCAAGCGTCGACGCAACGCAGGTGTGGTAAACAGTGCGTTGATCCGTTGTGACGAGGCGCAACGACGGCCTCAGTCTAACACACAATATATAAACTATAATCCTCTCTCTTTTCAAGGTTTACCACTGATCTACACTATGGTCGAGTACAGCCGACAAATAAGACCTGTCATTCTTTTCCGACGGTACTGTCTTGCACTCTATTTTATTTGTCGGCTACACTCGACCGTAGCTTTCAAAGCGTTAAACTTTAAAGCAGCAATTACAATGAATAACCAAATTTAAAAATTAATTTTGATTGACAGAAACATCTTGATGCTAATATATAATTGATAAAATGATAGTCTCAATGTAGGTAAATCATTGTTGATAGTATTAATAAATAGATTTAGTATTATTTATATAATAATAGTATGTACAATAACTTTAATATTAAGTTACACACAGCTTTGAAATATGAAAATGCAATATTCTATTTTTATTATTATTACAAAAAATGTAAAGCACACTTAGTGTTAAATAAAAGTTTTAGCATAATTTTCTTTCCTTTCCGCCTTCGTATTTTTATCAACCTCAGTTTAGCCTAGGGGCCGGCGCTCACTGCCGGCACGGCACGGCGTCTCATGACAAAAGATTTAGTAATCAAGTTATTTTGAATCTTAATTCAATGGGTTTAGAATTCGTGTTACTTTATTTCGATACCGCGAAATGACGCGAAGTTTCACGGGTGCTTTTTCTATGGATATAAGGGGGCAAACGGACAGGAGGCTCACCTGATGGTAAGTGATTACTGCCGCCCATGGACATCTGCAACACCAGAGGACGTGCAAATGCGTTGCCGGCCTTACAGTAAAGAATGTACTCTCCTCTTGAAGGTTCCCATGTCGTAACGGTTCGGAAAGACTGCTGGTTCCACAGACCGCTGGTGCGAGGTAGAAAATTCCTTAAAAACCGCACTGTTGTGGAACGCTGGACATCGAGATATAACAGATGGAACTTACGAGTTCTGGCGCGATGGTGAAATTCAGCAGCCGGGATCAAACAAAGTGCTATTAATACAAAATCCCAGTCAACCATAACGACACAAACAACTTCGAATCCGCGCGGAGTAAAAGTGATTGATGCCAGAGTGAGTGGCTTTCAACGGGATGCCACGGAACGCCACGGAATGCCGCAGAACAACCTGCCATGCCACGCCGTCAGTGAGCTCCGGCCCTAAGACAAAATACAATCCTCGATGTACATACCAAGTCGGTAAACTAGGAAAGAGAATCATTCGTCAGTACACGTCTGTGCGCAGCATTGAGAAGATCCAAATTTAATATTAGGCCTGGACTCCACGGACTAGCATCTATATGTGAGCGTTCAAAGATACGTTCAGGTCTATACAATCGTAGAGATGAAATATTCAAGAGCTAGCTAGCATGTAACTCATTGATTACTGTTACCTAATCTTATCCATGGCTGATATTTCCTAATATTTAATTTTATTTCCGTATTGCGCTGCCTACCTATGAGCTAAAGCTCATAAAGTTTTGATTACGCTTCTCGGGAGATAGATACTATACTAGGAGATAGATAATATACATCATCACCATCAGCCTATATTTGTCTACTGCCTTGCGCAAGTCGTCGCTCTACCTAGCCGGCGCGGTGCGGCAGCCTTCACCTGTGTATAAATAAAAAATATTATGATGACTAGGCACTAGGGTCATTGTAATACTAGACTCAAAAAGAGAAAAAAGCGTTTGTAACAGATATATTACCCGATAAAAGTTTTTCAAAGATGTTATGAGATTATATTCTGTCGGCTCCCAGTGCCGTATGTGAATTTGTCAGTGTCACAGTCAATATTGTAACTAACGCATGTCGAAGTCGACCGAGTGATCTTAAAGTTGTATAGACAATTTCTGCAATAACAACAATATTCTTTTTAATGTATAATTATGAATACCACTAATAGAAACTATTGCCGTCTCTGTGCGGGATTCATACCGATAAGTAAACTAGTAGATCTGCACGATGACGCAAAGACATGCCGTGACATCGCCAGAAAACTGTCTCGATTTAATATAAAAGTGAATTTCAACGACTGCGTGTTGCCTAACATCGTCTGTATAGCCTGTATATCCTCGTTAGAATGTTCATTCAACTTTGTCGCGGCTGTCGAGGAAGGCCAGAAGGCTTTAAACAAGTTAATTTCTGTACATCAAAATATAGAAAACGAAAGTGATCTTGAAACTGATACAGAACACGAGAGTTGCACTTATGAATACGAAGTAACAGAAGGAAGAGAAGCTGAATCAACAGATGAATCCATAGATGTTAATCCTTCTATATCTGTGTCGTTACAACAGGAGAGTACGGAACAAAGTAACATAACTATTTCTAATGAAAATGATTTAAATCAAATACTAAATGAAGTTGATATGAAATTTGAATCTAATAGTCTTGATTCTTCACCTAAATGTGTACCTTCAAAAGATTTAGATTTTGACGAACATAACAAATCAGATTCTGATAATGAAAATTTTTTTTATGAACTAGTTATCGATAACAACTGTGCTGATTCAAAAGTTAAGTCTAAAAAAGTTAATTCTGTGCCTAAGTCTCAGAGTAAACAAAGTAATAAAGGCAGGAACATTATGTACAGAAGGAATGATTTGCCTGAATCTGAGTTGCAACTATCATGGAAGGATTATAACTGGCTATGTTCCTATTGTGAAACGCAATTCCCGAGTTATGATGAGCTGACTCAACATTCAATGGAATACCACAAAGTATGCAACCCCTTCCAATGCATTGATTGCAAAGCAAGAAAGTTGCATCTCAATAAATTTTTAGTTCATGTTAAAATACATAGACAGTACCTTAAATTCTCATGTTATAAGTGCTCCAGGAAATTCAATACCACATGGGAAGCAGCACGTCATGCTGAATACCACTTAGAATCTGATTTTATATGTTTTGGTTGTAATGAGAGTTTTACCTGTCAGGAAGAATGGTTTAAACATACTAAAACATTTTATAAAAACAAACGAACAACATCAATATTTTCATTACAAGATGATACTTTGACCTGTGTACTTTGCAAAAAAAACTGTGATAATATTAATCAGTTAAACTGTCATTTGTTGACACATACCAACAATATTTGTGAGATCTGTGGTAAATGTTTCTTTTATAAATCTTTGTTGATAGATCATCAAATATCCCACTCTGACGCTCGACCATTCCAATGTGAAATTTGCAACTCTGCGTTTAAAACAAAACGCATGTTAAAAGTGCATAAATACACACATGAGGATAAAAGACCATTCATTTGTGACACATGTGGGAAAGGCTTCCGATCGAAATACCGTCTGTCTATACATGTTGTGACACACACAGATAAGCTACCATACGTCTGTACATTCTGCGGCAAACGTGCACGTTCACAACCACTACTTGATCAACACCTTCGACAACACACTGGAGAGAGACCTTTCTCTTGTGCTACATGTAAACGGACCTTTACAAACTGGGCCAATTGTAACAAACATATGAAACGAAAACATAATACCACTTTAGCAAAAAAGAAACGTACTCCAATTGGAATGTTTCCTATAGACCCCGTCACTGGAGATATTGTATACCCACCGGGAAGTAAAATTACTCAGTCAAAACCAAAACCTATGGAACCTAGAAATGCT
The DNA here is from genome assembly GCA_905163465.1 of Craniophora ligustri. Classification (NCBI taxonomy): domain Eukaryota; kingdom Metazoa; phylum Arthropoda; class Insecta; order Lepidoptera; family Noctuidae; genus Craniophora; species Craniophora ligustri. The sequence continues at coordinate 351,454 of LR990982.1, forward strand.
ACTACAAGAAAGAAAAGAAAACAAAAAGCCATAAGTAAAGATGTTTTACACGAGAAGTAGACTGTCTAATGAATGTACATTTTTATGCCTAATTTTGTACAAATGTAAATACTGTGGAGACTCGATTATCTGAGACTTGTTTATACATATTCGCGATTCTCCAGACTACCAATCGAGATTGTATAACTTAATTTTAAGTGGCCCTGCCCCCACTATCTCAGTCAGCAAATGTAAGCAACATTCAAACCATATAAAGTATGAAATACATAACATACCATCACGCCTGTCGTCCCCGAAAGGTTAGGCTAAATCAATAAAACAGCCCTCAAAGTACATATAATATATGATAACTGTATTGATTGTCTGTTTCATGAAAAAGTCATTCAATCCAATTGTATGCACTGCGAGGGTTGTATTGATGATATTAATTATTATAATTCTGTAACTAAATACCTATTACAAGCGCGAATCATATTTTTTTCAATGTACAGCCTGACAATGACCGGCAAATTGCAAAAAACGTACGAAAATTTGAATTTTGCTAGCCCTCAAAAATCAAATTTTCGTACGTTTTTTGGTGGAGCTTTTCCACCTTAATATATTTTTTTTGGTTAATTAATGTGATTCATTAAAACTAGGCAAACAATGTATCTTCTTTAAGACCTTGGCTCACCACTCCATCGTCTTGATAGAACTCATGTAAATGAGAGGTGATCTTGAGAGGTACTAATCAACAACTGTAGTTGGTATTTTTGTAAGTGAGTAAGGTTCCCCGTTTCATCACAAAAATCATGTTAGCATGGTACTGCTTGCTGCATGGTGGTGGGTCAGCCTTTACAAGTGAAGGCTGACCAACCACAAGTTAAACCCAAATGTTGATTTTATTATTATTATTATTGTAGGTACTTAGTATACTACCTACTTACATGCATACATACAAATGTACCTACAATCATACTTACTCATTTTAATGATAGTCAAAAGATTTAATAAAATCAATAATAGTACCTATTGATTTATTTATTTAGACAAATTAATAAAATAATGAAAAAAAAATTAAAATCATAGGTTTTAAAGCATTATTTTATTAATTTGTCTTACACTTTGATTTTAAGAGGTAGAGAATAGTGCATAGTGAAACAACAAAAGTTCCTTCTACATTCTTCTTGTTCCTTCTACAGACTTCATACATTTAAAACAAAAAAAAAAGGTAAAACTGTATGAAGTTATTTTTTGCTTTTTAGTTTTTGAAGTTGGTTTTTCTTTTTTTTTAAAGTTAATTTTGACAAATAAAATCAGTCAAAATGGAGCTAAAGTAATTTTGACTGATTTTGCTAGCAGGAATATTCGTGTCCATAGTATATTGAGAAGCATCGGACCCGGTAGAGTGATTAGGTTAGGTTAGAACTGCGACCCCTTACCAGAACCGAATTCCTCCTATTTAACTGTCTGTGACCCCGGACGTCTCACTCCGGTAACAGGGGAAGGTAAAGAAGAGGTAGGTAGAATTCGGCTTTGGCGTGAGTGGTTGCAGTTCTAACCTAACCTGGTAGTGCGTACCGGGACTGATGCTACTCAATATATTATGTACACGAATATTCCCATCCTCACCTAATCGGCGGAAGATGAGAATACAGTGTTCCAGTGGAACACTGTCATTGTTCTCTCTTCTCTTGCGATGTCAAGCGTCGACGCAACGCAGGTGTGGTAAACAGTGCGTTGATCCGTTGTGACGAGGCGCAACGACGGCCACAATACACCGTGAAATTATTAATAATAATAATAATAATGTTTATTTATTCTCTCATCATCAAATCACAGAACAAAGTTAAAACAAGCATTAAGCATAGAGACTGGTGTCTGATGTAGGTAAAACCTGTAGTACAGATCACCAGGCTTACCCTCCGTCCGTACGACAAATAAAGATCTCTTGTATTTTAACATTTTAACATCGAATAATTTAAAACATGTATCATAAAAAATCTAGTAGATAAAAAATAAAACAATTGGACATTTTAAAATCAACAATGCCTACTTGGCTTATAAAATTAAAAGAAATAAAAGAAAAATAAAATTAAAATGTTGGTTGGTGAGGTGAGTAAATATATGTATTTTTGTGTTTGAGTGTGTGTGTGTGTTTGTGTATGTGTGTGTGCGTGTACGTGAGTGTGGTGTTACTTATTTTATTTTAAGGGTTTCAATAGACATTCAGTTGTATTGTAATCAATACTGTGAAGCCATGAAGAAACTTTTTTCTTGCACTGTGCCCTAGAAAGAGGATGGATCAGAAGTTGTTTGTTCATCTTATTATATAGATAAGGACCCAAGAAACCGTAGAAATTCTGAGATAGACTGTTTTTAAATCTAGTTGTTGTACAAACAGCGGTGTTTCTTCTCTTATGTGAGATGATTTTGGGATCGTAGAATAGTTCTGAGTGCTTTTTGGTTACTGTTATTAAGATAAAAAGCTGCCGAACTGTCAGAACCTTACAACGTTGATATAGATCAAACGTAGGGTGTCTTATTGGTAGAAAGAAACTTACTTTTAATATTGCTCTTTGGGATCTCTCTAATTTTAGTAGATGCGTTTTAGCGGCACCTCCCCAAATACTTATACAGTAAGATATTAGCGATTGGCACAATGCAAAATAAACCAATTTAATTAAAGAAATGTCGGCAATATGACGAAGTGACTTAAATATAAAAATAAGTTTCCGTACTCTTGGAACCAAGCCTTCAATATGATGTTTGAAATTTAGTCGTTTATCTATTACAACTCCCAAATATTTGATGGTGTCAGTTATTGATAAATTAGGACAGTTACATGAGTTGCTTGTAAAGTTACAATTGTGTGAAATAATGGAAAAGGGTGGTTGGTCTTGTTTACCTAATGTGTATATCATGAATTTTGTTTTTTCTACATTTAGCGTAAGAATATTTTTAATAAGCCATTTAGATACTTGATTAAACCCATTTTGGGCATGGTTGTACACTTCTTCCCAGGTGTCACCATAAAACAGTAATGAGGTATCATCGGCGAAAGTTATTATTTTTCCATTGGTCAGATTTGTATCACACAGATTATTTATGTAAATTAGAAATAGGGTTGGGCCAAGGATACTACCTTGAGGGACGCCATATTCAATTGGTAACTCTTGACTTACCCACCTATCCCGTTTAACGACCTGTGTTCTGCCCTTTAGATAATCTGCGAAAAGTTCCAGTGGTAATCCTCTAATTCCCAAATACTCAAGTTTGTCAATCAGGATGGGAACAGATACTGTGTCAAATGCTTTTGCTAGGTCAAGATAGATTGCTAATACCTTCTTTTTACGGTCCAGATTCGAAATTATAAATTCAGTTAATTGATGAACCGCATCCGATGTAGATTTGTGTGCGCGGAATCCAAATTGTGATGGAGATAACAATTGATTCGTTTCCAGAAACTTAGTTAGTCTGTTGTTCATTAGTCGTTCTAGTACTTTAGATAATGTGGGAAGGATAGATATGGGCCTATAATTATTGACACAGGATCTATCCCCACTTTTGTAAATTGGCACTATTTGAAATTTTTTAAAGGCAGAGGGGAAAATACCTGTCGATATAGCTAAATTACATATAAAAGTTAGGGGTGGAACAATGACGTCAATAAACTGTTTTAAGAAATTTCCTGAAATTTTATCAACTCCCACAGTAGTATCATTCTTCAGGTTCAATATTAATGATTTTATTTCAGCTTCATCAGTAGGTAACAATACCATTGATTTATTAAACGATTTCGCAGATTGAGGAGAAAAGGAGGTGCATGGTGCGGTTGAATTATTAATAATATTTTTTTCTGCCAATGTTTTACCAATCCCTGCGAAAAAGGAGTTAATATTATTGATAGATAACGAGGGATTGTTGGAGCAAATTAATTGCGTGGGCTTGTCCTTATTTTTTGAGGTATAAGTAATGTTTTTTATAGTTTCCCATAGTTTTTTGTTATTATTTCCGGCTTTTTCGATCAACACTTTTTCATAACTAATCTTAGTTTTTTTCAAGATATTATTACAGAAATTTCTATATCTCCGATACGTATTCTGAATTATTTCATTTTGTGGATTTTTCTTAGACTTTATGTAGAGTTTGTCGCGATTTCGCATGCATCTTAAAAGCCCTTTTGTTATCCAAGGCTTTAAAATTCGTTTTCGCGCAGTGGTTGTTATATTATTTGTGTTCTTATCTATTACCTGTGAGAGTGACAGTGTAAAATGATCAGTAGCCGAGTTAACGTCATTCATATTATATAAAGCACTAAAATCAATACTTTTCATGCTGTCCTTTAATCCATCGGTGTCGATGCGAGTCACAGTTTTTTTAATAGGTTGTTTAGGTTTAATATCCATGAAAAGTATAACGGAATCATGATCAGTAATAGACGTATGTGCAATGTAGCAATGGGCAGTCAGTCTTGTTTTCAGTAAGACGTGGTCTAAACACGTGCGGCTGTGAGTAGGGATTGTGTGAGCTGGGAGCATACCGTGAAACGCAATCATATCAAGATAAGTGGAGGCTCTTTGGTCTTGGGTGCCGGGTGCAATATCAATGTTGATATCTCCAACAATAATAATATTCTTAAACGAAGAATATTTAAGAAGGCATTCATTTAGCGAGATTAAGAAATTATCTATATTTTTTTTGCTAGGTGGCCGGTAAATTGCTATTAAAATTGTATCTGGGTTTATTATTAAAGTGAGAACGTTTGCATCAGTGAATTCTGGTTCATCAATCCTTGGCAGATCAGTGTCCTTACAGTAAATCACAACACCTTCATTTTGCGTTTGATTTTTACTGGTGGAGCAGGACTTATAGCCGTCAATATTAGGAATGTTAGAATTACGTGTTAGCCAACACTCAGTTAAAACAATTACATCCCATTCTATATTAGATCTAGTTAATAAGGTTTCAAAACTTGTCAAGTTGCAGTGAATGCTCCGAATATTTTGTGTAAGGATCTTTAAAGAAGTCTCAGCATTTTGCAGCAGGTTATTGCAGTTCTCAATATCACATGTCGCTGACTGCGCGATACTAACAGAGTCTAAATCATTGTTAAAATTCATATTAAATTCAGCCATAATTAGATATAAAAGAAGTTACTAAGCACTTTAGGGTACATAAGATATTTTTTGTTTTATTAGAGCTAGCCTCATTTACAGACATCATATCGGAATTCAATCCCAATCTGAAAAGATATACGTATTTATTATAGTGTAAGTATTTTTGTTTTATGTAAGTAAGTGTGTGTAGTTTTGTGTATACAGGGTGTTCATTGTGTGTGATGTGTAAGTTACATCGTTCAAGAAAATAATTTTTGAACCAAACCAACGCTAATAAAACTATGAATGACAAATATTTTTGAGAACAAGACATTATATATAAGTATTTTTTGTTAATCAATACAAATATGGCATAAAAACCTAGTCACATTTTCATTGTACCCTTTAAATTATTTAAATCAGTTTCTGTGTTAATACGTTGGTGGCGCTCACCCTCCCTTTTGCGAACAAAGATCTTGCCGCCTGCTGTCCAACAGTATTTGTAGTCATTAGTATTTGCGAAGTCGCGCGAAAGGAAAAATAGTCTTCTTGTTTTAGGTGTAAGATGTTCGGATATATAAATATTCTTCGGCGGGCCACTGATGTGTATGTGTGCAGTATTCAGTTTGTTGTCTCGATGCTGGTTGTTAAAGTTTTTGCAGTGCTCAATTACACTTTCCTTTGTGATGATGGACGTGAAATCCACTATAATGGGCTTATTGTTTTCTGTTTTAGTATTAATTCGGAACACATCGCGTATATTGATATGTTGAATAGGAAAATTTAATGCGGTGCCGACTTTGTTAACTATATTCAGAAGGTCCTGCTTCGACTCTCTTTGTTTCGGCGGAATATTTTTTATTTCGATACAGGAGCTTTTTTGTGACTTTTCTAGAAGCTCTACTCGGTTTTCTAACTCCTGTATATATTCTAGATTGCCTTTTCTTTCCTGATTCATATCATCTAGCTTTTTTCTTAAGTCGCTATACTCATTTGACAAGTGTTCAACTGATTCAATAATGCCTGCATTCTGTTTTCTGATGTCGTTAATTGTAGCTTGTAGTTCATCCAATTTGTTATTCTGCACTTCACTTAATATTGCGGGATCGAAAATTTTGGACTCTATATCAATAATGGAATCTATTCAAGTAAAATTTAAATAAAATAAAGATATTTTTTGCACATCGCTCGAAGAACGGACGGCCGATGGGGCCTGAAGGTTCTAGAGTGGCGACAACGTACTGGAAGACGCAGTGTGGGCAGGCCCCCGGCAAGGTGGACTGACGACTTGGTAAAGGTCGCTGGAATCCACTGGATGCGGGTGGCATATAACCGGTCGTCGTGGCGATCCTTGGGGGAGACCTATGTCCAGCAGTGGACGTCAAACGGTTGAAATGATGATGATGATGATGAAAGATATTTTTTTATAAAAAATGTGACAGACGAACAAAAAACTAGAACGAAACCAGGATACATGGTAACGCCACTAAATTTAACTTATTACGATTACTACGATCGATATCATTCAATGTTACTCACACAGGTACACAACTAACACAACTAAGCAGTAAACCATGCCGACAAAGACATAAAAGCCGCCCGCGCTCGCTGCCGCTAACTAACCTACACGTGTGCCGACGTTTAGTGCTAATGTGTAGGCAGTTATTATAACGGCCAATTAATAGTGACTATTTTTCATTGAACGTTATCTAACAGCTCGTTTTTAGACATGTTATAAACGATAATATCGGAGCTGGCTGTTAGATGATATCCTTGTAGCGTACTTAGCAGGGATTTACTATCAGCATGATGGCTGCCCCGATCATTATTAAGTGTAGTGCGTGCCTACCTAAATACTCAGTTCGGTGATAGGTGGATAGGCCTCGACGATCCCGTGGCTTAGCCGCCTAGGAGCCCGGACTGAACGGCTTTGGACTTTTTCTTGTTGTCGGAAATCAAGACTTGTTTATACACGTGAAGTGAGTTACGCAGTGCGATAGTGGATGCCTTTGATAGAGTGAAAAGTGACAGAGACACGTTAAGAAAGCTAAAAGACAATAGTATAAAACGGGCACGTTTGTGTATTGAACTAGCGGTGGGTAATCTTTATTCCGGAAAGGGAATTGATTCACTTATTCCGGATCCGAATCCGGTAACGATTCACCTTAATGATTCCTTTATTCCTTTGGCACCGTTTGGCACCGCCGATCCACTCGCTCATTTTAGCTCTTCAGAACCTTTTATTCCTTTGGTTCACTCGCTCATTTTAGCTCCTCAGAACCTTTTATTCCTTTGATTCACTCGCTCATTTTAGCTCCTCAGAACCTTTTATTCCTTTGATTCACTCGCTCATAATGACTCTCCGGGCCCGATTATTTAGTCTAGTAATGTAGGTATTTGTTTAACAATAATGAATATTAACTTTTCTTCGCAATTCTATAAGTTTCTAACATTGATAACAGTGGCAAAGTAAATATACCTATTTACTTTGCCACTTAATTTTTGTATATAAAAAAAAACATAAAAAAACAAATAGCGGTATTAATAGCGAAAAATATTACTTACAACAATAAAAAGCATAGTATTTTTCAGCGGCATTAACAATGACATGATACGACAAAAGTTCAAAGTTTTATGCACACTAGTTAATCCAAATTAAACCCTAGCGTCATTAAAATAAGAATGTACTACTCTGCTATTACTATTAAATGTATTACTGGCTCCGGCCACCGGCCGCTCGCCCGCTCTTTTGGTGCAAACGAGACAATTTTGAACTCTAACTCTATCAATATAAGGCGGCATATTGTCGTTCAGCCGAGCCGACAACTGAGCCAAAGGAATCACATTCGCTACCTATACCGCATCGGTCCGTCTCACTCACTCACTCCGGAATAAATGGCACCGGCGGTGCCGGTAAGGATTGCTCGGATACATTAAGCTTATCGTGTCCGCGTTCGGTACCGGCACCTTTGGATCAGTACCTCCGGATTTACCCACCGCTATATTGAACGCGGCGGACTCCATTTCGTCGTCGTAAATAAACTGTTTGCAGGTAACTTGTATGTAGGTAAAGTTGATTATTTTGTAAAAAGCTCCAATTTTTTAAATACGCCTGAAATACCTACCTAATCTCTTGACTATTTCAGCTATCTGTTTTTAATATTGATACAGTAAATACCTCAAGTTATGTTCAAGTAAAGTATTTCTGGCGGTCCTAAGCCCGTGGAATGTATGAAGGAGAAATTGGAGTACAATTTATTCCGTAAAAATGTTGCCGCAATGATTGGCGCAGCGGCCGTACGAGCGACTGCTGCGCAAGGCGTCGTGAGTCGATCCTTGCTCGGAATAAAAATGTATGATCTGCAGGTAATTGTTCTAGGTCTGTGTGTGTTAACTCTTTGCTTGGGGCAAAGTTAAAAAAATAATGGTTTTTTTAAAGCTATGTACCTACTTAACCTAGGTGTACCTACTTAATTTTTAATCCCTTTTATTTAAATAGAATGTAGGTTCTACGTTCGCGTCCGTGATAAGTAGCGAGGTGGTGACTGCGGCCGATTTTGAATGAATTATTGGTGTACTACTACTAGCAAACTCGCTGAAGTGAAAATATTATTTTCACTTGCCAACTTTTTTATTATAAAGAGTAGAGTTAATCTAAGACTTTTTATTAGTTCTATTAATTATCATAAGTTTCCCACCTTTCGGTTTCGAAACGACTACAATTTCACAGTGTATATAAACAAGTTTTCAAGGTTTACCAGTGATCTAGACCATGGTCGGGTACAGCCGACAAATAAGACGTCATTCTTTTCCGACGGTACTATCTTGCACTCTATTTTATTTGTCGGCTGCACTCGACCGTAGCTTTCAAAGCGTTAAACTCTAAAGCAGCAATTACAAAGAATAGGCAAAATTAAAAAAAAAAAATTCATTGACAGAAACCTCGATGTTAATTTAAAATTGATAAAATGATAGTCTCAATGTAAATCATTGTTGATAGTATTAAACAATAGATTTAGTATTATTTATATAATATGTAATATAATTTATATAATAAAGTATTAAGTTGTATATTTATATAATATATAACTTAATACTAAGGTATTGTACACGTACTATGTGTACAATACCTTAGTATTAGTTACACACAGCTTTGAAATATGAAAATTCAATATTATATTTTTATTATTATTACAGAAAATGTAAGGCACACTTAGTGCTAAATAAAAGTTTTAGTATAATTTTATTTCCTTTCCGCCTTCGTATTTTTAGCAACCTCAGTTTAGCCTCGGGGCCGTCCGTCGCTCACGTCTCATGACAAAGGATTTATTAATCAAGTTATTTTGAATCTTATTTCAATGTGTTTAGAATCCATGTCATTTTATTTTGATACTACGATGACGCGTCGTGTCATGGGATGCTGCGGCATGATACGACGCGCCGCGGCATGCGGCGGCATGACGTGTCATGCCGTTTCATTCCACGGTTGCCGGGGCGCGCCATTGCATCCTTATCCTATATATATATATCCTATCCAATATATATTTTGAGGAATTATGAAATAAAGTTGAAGCTTGTGCAGCGGTAATTTCGGTAATGGGCGCAGTCCACCCAGTATTGTCTTTTCGTCAAATTAGAGCACCGGCCCTAACGCAAAATACAATCCCCGATGTACCAAGTCTGTCAACGAGGAAAGAGAATCATTCGTCAGTACACGTCTGTGCGCAGCATTGAGAAGATCCAAATTTAATATTAGGCCTGGACTCCGTGGACTAGCATCTCTAAGTAAGCGTTCAAAGATACGTTCAGGTCATCGTAGAGATGAAATATTAGAGAGCTGGCTAGTATGTAACTCACATATTATTGTTACCTAATCTTATCCGTGGCTGACATTTCCTAATATTTAATATTATTTCCGTAATGCGCTGCCTACCTATGAGGTAAAGCTCATAAAGTTTTGATTACGCTTCTCGGGAGATACTATATTAGGATGAGATAAGATTAAGTCTCTCTCTACAAACATTAAGTCTCAGCAGATTTAAATCCTTTATTAAACCTAAACTTTGTGCTAAAGGCTATACGTTAAAAGTGTCGCCGCCGCAGCGCCGCGGGGCGCCATCACGCCATCCGCCGGACCAGGACGAGCGAGCTGGCCGGGCTCGCCCGTCCGGCCCCGTACCGGATGACGCGACGTAGCGACGCCGCGACGGCGAGGAGGAAATAAATGTGTTGGTTGGATGGATTGAAAATTGGAATTGTTATTTGATAGTTTTAGATACCTGGGGCTAGTTCCGAGAGGAATCAACTTTACTTTGGGGTCTGCTTCGCGTTAATCGGCTTTAGTTCTTACTAGCTCGCACCGTGATTCAGCTCGCCATCTGTAGGTAAAAATAATTTGATTCCCACCATTTTACATTGTGATATACATAGTTATATACATACTCAAACGTTCCTGATGTCTTAGGTGTAAAGTTTTAGTATAACACATAGGATTAATTACTCATTAGCTTATTAAATATTAAAGGTAGCCAGGTCTACCAAATTAAAGAGTTAACCGCAGCCAAGTCTGCCAATTAACCTCTTGTTATCTCTGTGTGCACAACATTAATAATTTCCATATTAAAGAGTTGAATGCAGCCAGGTCTGCCAATCAACCTCTTAGTATCTGTTGCATGTACCTTATACTCGTAAAGACTATACAACAGTACGCCATTATGTTAGAGAGACTTCGTATCGCAGCACCGAAGGTCTCCTCCAACGGACTGATCGTGGCCTTTCGCCCAGTCCAATTCTCACGAGGTTTCACATTGCAACATCGAACGATTTGCAACATGAAACCCTTTAATGTAACCAACTTCCAAGAACATCAGAAATGTTCATAAAGTTAGAAATTTAGAGTTTAGGCATTTAGGCGGGGAACCACTACACTATTGTCTTAGTGCTGCCACTTAGCTTATATCTCTCTTAGATGAGCTGCCACCATGCTGGAAGCCTCCATCACAACACCAATCACTTTTACTTTGCACTTATTTAATTAACTATATTACTTTGTTATAGTTCAAAAGGCTCAAAGAAAAGAAGCGGCAAACGCTATAGATTACGTAGAGAATAGAGATACTACCCAAGTGTAAAAACCATAAACTATAAATACTCTTTATCTATGGTGATCGCTCTATAGGTTCGATATTGCCAGTAGATCACCGCATGTTATTATGTATGACTAGTTTGTTACACGTTTCGCTCTAACAATATTAACTTGACTGTTACCTGTTTACTTCGCGAGCTACACGTCGCGACAAAAAGATTACATGGATGATAAAACTGCTTGGGAATGAATAGTTCTAATGAACCAGGCTATCACCTTTTGTTAATTGATTTATATAATCTGGACATTATTATTATTACTATTATTTTACACATTATTATTATTTGACATTGGTTTTTAATATTGATATTATTATTTTTGTCATGATTTTTTGTATTTCGACATTATTATTTTTTGTATCCTGACATTATTATTATTATTTTTGATTATGTTCTGACATATTTTTTTGTATTAGATTTACTTAATTATGCTAAAAAAAACACAATGTGAATGTGAGCACTATGTAGGTAGACACACATACGCTTACTAGCTTTTAATGTCTGGCGGCTTTGGGATTTGAAATTGGCCTACGCAAATGTCCCACTGATCTTGCACTGTCGTGCGTCGGGTCGTGGAGCACCCTCAATAATGGTTGAGCTACACGATTGCTGATGTATGCGTGCTGTCAGTATGGAGTTATGGACAGGTCAACTCAAAGCTGCACCGGTGCTTTCTTCAAAAGGCCATCTCAGACTGACCTTCATCGTCAGGCTCACATATTGTTAACAAAGATGTTTGGACTTCAAAAGAGACCATGATTCTCTGAGTTTGTTTCGGCATTTCTTCTCAGAGTTCATCAGTTAGGAAATGCCGATGCCATTTAGTTCCTAAAATAAATCTTATACATACACATGACTTGTAAAAGTGTCTTGAAAAGATCTATTTACAGAAATAAATATCATTTATCATCTAATATTTATTCGCTCAGAATATAGTACAGTAGTTGTTAATACATAATGCATAAGTTCAACATATTCGCCTTTGGAGGGCATGCGAATATATGGAACTTATGTATTATGTATTAACAACTATTCGTCCACTGCCTTGCGCAAGTCTTCGCTCCGCCCGCCTGGCCGGCGGGCGCGGTGCGGTAGCCATCTTACACTACGTAACGTAGGTACTATGCGGAGATATACCTATGTATAAATAAAAAATATTATGATGCTAGGCACTAGGGTCATTGTAATACTAGACTCATAAAGAGAAAAAAGGGTTTTTATCAGATATATTACCCGATAAAAGTTTTTCAAAGATGTTATGAGATTATATTCTGTCGGCACCCAGTGCCGTATGTCAAATTGTCAGTGTCACAGTCAATATTAAACTAACGCATGTCGAAGTCGATCGAGTTGATCTTATAGTAGTGTAAACAATTTCTGCATTATCAACAATATTTTTTTAAATGTATAATTATGAATACCACTAATAGAAACTATTGCCGTCTCTGTGCGGGATTCATACCGATAAGTAAACTAGTAGATCTGCACGATGACGCAAAGACATGCCGTTACATCGCCAGAAAACTGTCTCGATTTAATATAAAAGTGAATTTCAACGACTACGTATTGCCTAACATCGTCTGTATTACCTGTATATCCTCGTTAGAATGCTCATTCAACTTTGTCGCGGCTGTCGAGGAAGGCCAGAAGGCTTTAAACAAGTTAATTTCTGTGCATCATAATATAGAAAACGAAAGTGATCTTGAAACTGATACAGATCACGAGAGTTGCACTTATGAATACGAAGTAACAGAAGGAAGAGCAGCTGAATCAACGGATGAATCTATAGATGTTAATCCTTCTATATCTGTGTCGTTACAACGGGAGAGTACGGAACAAAGTAACATAAATATTTCTAATGAAAATGATTTAAATCAAATACTAAATGAAGTTGATATGAAATTTAAATCTAACAGTCTTGATTCTTCACCTAAATCTGTACCTTCAAAAGATTTAGATTTTGATGAACATAACAACTCAGATTCTGATAATGAAAATTTTTTTTATGAACTAGTTATCGATAACAACTGTGCTGATTCAAAAGTTAAGTCTAAAAAAGTTAATTCTGTGCCTAAGTCTCAGAGTAAACAAAGTAATAAAGGCAGGAACATTATATACAGATGGGAAGATTTGCCCGCATCTGAGTTACAACTATCGTGGAAGGATTATAACTGGCTATGTTCCTTTTGTGAAACGCAATTCCCGAGTTATGATGAGCTGATTCAACATTCAATGGAATACCACAAAGTATGCAACCCCTTCCAATGCATTGATTGCAAAGCGAGAAAGTTGCATCTCAATAAATTTTTAGTTCATGTTAAAATACATAGACAGTACCTTAAATTCTCATGTTATAAATGCTCCAGAAAATTCAATACCTCATGGGAAGCAGCACGTCATGCTGAATACCACTTAAAATCTGATTTTATATGTTTTGGTTGTAATGAGAGTTTTACCTGTCAGGAAGAATGGTTTAAACATACTAAAACATTTTATAAAAACAAACGAATAACATCAATATTTTCATTACAAGATGATACTTTGACCTGCGTACTTTGTAAAAAAAACTGTGATAATATTAATCAGTTAAACTGTCATTTGTTGACACATACCGACAATATTTGTGAGATCTGCGGTAAATGTTTCTTTTATAAATCTTTGTTGATAGATCATCAAAAATCCCACTCTGACGCTCGACCATTCCAATGTGAAATTTGCAACGCTGCATTTAAAAGAAAACGGATGTTAAAAGAGCATAAATACACACATGACGATAAAAGACCATTCATTTGTGATACATGTGGGAAAGACTTCCGAATGAAACGCAATCTGTCTAGACATGTTGTGATACACACAGATAAGCTGCCATACGTCTGCACATACTGTGGCAAACGTGCACGTTCACAAAGATTACTCAATCAGCACATTCGACAACACACTGGAGAGAGACCTTATTCTTGTGATACATGTAAACAGACCTTCACAAACTGGCCCAATTGTAACAAACATATGAAACGAAAACATAATACCACTTTAGCAAAAAAGAAACGTACTCCAATTGGAATGTTTCCTATAGACCCCATCACTGGGGATATTGTATACCCACCGGGAAGTAAAATTACTCAGTCAAAACCAAAACCTATGGAACCTAGAAATGCTACTACAAGAAAGAAAAGAAAACAAAAAGCCATAAGTAAAGAAGATGTTTTACACGAGAAGTAGACTGTGTCTAATTAATGTACATTTTTATGCCTAATTTTGTACAAATGTAAATACTGTGGAGACTCGATTATCTGAGCCTTGTTTATACATATTTGCGATTCTCCAGACTACCAATCGAGATTGTATAACTTAATTTTAAGTCGAGTTTTAAGTGGCCCTGCCCCCACTATCTCAGTCAGCAAATGTAAGCAACATTCAAACCATATAAAGTATGAAATACACAACAAACCATCACGCCTGTCGTCCCCGAAAGGTTAGGCAGAGGTGTTACTAATGTACACACACGTTTCGCCTGCATGTTTTAGGTCCCATGTAATAGGGAGCGAGCCTATTGCCATTAACCGGGCACGAATCTAATCTTCAAGCTGTTACTGAGAATTTCATAGAAAAACCTAATAACACTTGGGAATCGAAACCAAGACCTCTTGCACGGCAGGCGCACTGTACGACCACTAGACCAACGAGGCAGTTTTGTATGTATAAGCATGAAATTTTGCAAAAAAAAAAAAAACTAAATATAAGAATACTTAATTCCAGATTTTCGATTATTTGAATGCCTAACAACAGTTAGTGTCAAGTTTCTACTGTATGTAAAGTCACAGCTGGTTACAGCTTCTTGTTCATGATCAATGTGGAAGGATAATGTTAGATTAATATTTTTTTTTGTGTTATTAAAACTAGGCAAACAATATATCTTCTATAAGACCTTGGCTCACCACTCCATCTTCTTGATAGAACTCATGTAAATGAGAGGTGATCTTGAGAGGTACTAATCAACAATTGTAGTTGGTATTCTTGTAAGTGAGTAAGGTTCTCCGTTTCATCACAAAAATCATGTTAGCACGGTACTGCTTGCTGCATGGTGGTGGGTCAGCCTTTACAAGTGAAGGCTGACCAACCACAAGTTAAACCCAAATGTTGATGTTATTATTATTATTATTGTAGGTACTTAGTATACTACTTACATACAAATGTACCTACAATCATACTTACTCATTTGATAGTCAAAAGTTTTAATAAAATCAATACTATGTTTTAAAAGCATTATTTTATTAATTTGTCTTACACTTTGATTATAAAGAGGTAGAGCATAGTGAAACAACAAAAGTTCCTTCTAGGGAGTAAGGTCGCCAGTTTGTTAGGGAGTGACTATTCTGACAGCATGGGTATTCCCTTTACTTCTGTGTAGTAGTAATTCCCCCTATTTTAAGAAACCTTTTTACATTGATGTTACTGTATATGTTGCAGATAAAACTCTTATCCAGTCAAAATTACTTTTGACTGATAAAAAATCAAAAGTAGTATTGACAGAATCATTGGTACACAGTTATCTTAACTATTCATCATATTTCTTTGTTTTCAGTCTTCTGTTTTCTCACCACAGCTTCCCGCCGCCGCCGTAGTAGTGGTTTCTTCATTTTCTTCCTCCATTCAAGAACCTTGTCCATTGCAATGTTTATAACTTCTCCAGTGGCATCTACAGGTTGAGGCCCTAGTGGCGTACGTTTCTTTTTTGCCATGGTAATTCCATGTTTCCGTCCCATATGCTTATTGCAATTGCTCCAACCTGTGAATTCGCGCTCGCAAACCTCACATACGTATGGTTGAGCACCAGTGTGTTGACGCATATGGTTTGTGAGATTAGATTTGGTAGGAAACTTTTTATCACATTGTGTGCAGCCATGAGGAAACGAATCAGAATGGGTTTTAATATGCCCAATGAGATATTTCTTCTTCAGAAAACTTCGGCCACAGTGATCACAAATGAATGGTTTTACCCCAGAGTGCACCTGAGCATGATAGCGTAACATATTTATATTTCTAAATGAATGTTTACAAATTTCACACTGAAATGGTTTTTCATCAGAGTGTACTTCCATATGGCTACTTAAATTGTACTTGCTGAAGAAACCCTTCCCACAGATTTTGACAAAAATGATCTCTGTTTCTATGTGTATGTGTCTCTAAGTGTGTTCTCAATGTTCTCTCATTTATAAATGTTTTTTTACATTGACTACATCTCAAGTCATCACTAAGCCAGCGAGTATTTATTAAATTTTTCTTCCAAATGTTTTTATAAAATGCTTTGACATGTGTTTGTAATTCATCATTACTAAGAAACGAAGTATTGCATCCTACGCAAATATAGTTTGATGTGTAATGTGTCCGTTTATGTCGACCAGCAGCACGTGGATTCGTAAATTTCATAAAACACTTGTAGCAGGAATAATGTAGGTATTTATTGTGTTCACGTACATGCTTAATAAAACCATTGAGATGTAACTTTTTTGAGTTGCAATCAGTACATTGATACGTATTGCAGGCGTTGTGGTATTGCATAGAATGGCTCTGTAACTCATCTGCAGTTGCAAATAACGTCTCACAGTAAGAACACTTCCTACCAAAATCTAGCCAGGTATATTTTATTGCATCTATGGGAGCTGTTGCTAGTCTGTTTATTTGTTTCTTTATGTATTCAGTGGAGTATTCTACATTTCCTAAAGTAGGTTTTGATTTCAAGTCTCCCAAATTATTTTGTGTATCTTTTGTTACTTGATTTGATGACATATTAAATATTGTCTCGTCTGTACTTTCAGAATCACTATATGTTAGATTATTGTCATCCATGTAATCATTATTCAAATTGATCTCAGACTGTTCGTTGCTCATAACTTCATCATTTTCTTTAATATCAATGAAATATTCACAATTCTCTTTGAAATCTTTTGGCGGCTCTAAAACCATCCCTTTGGTATCATTATTACAGTCTTCATTGTTGATATTTCTTTCAGTCTCTTCATCTATATTATCAGTAGTATCTAATTTCTTATGAGTTTCATCATATAATATATTTATGTCATCACCACCATTCTCTACTGTTTGAATGTGTAATATGATGTTGCTCAATACGGCCTGAGCTTGCTCAACCATGGTAACAAAGGTAAATGCGGATTCCAACGACTTCAAGCACAAGAAACACACTGTTTTAGGTAAAATATTTTCGTCCTGATCCAGGAATATGTTGAATCTGGAAAGTTTATGGCATATTTCAGCGTCGTTTTGAAGGTTTGTTAGTATGTTTTGAGGTTTTGGCTCGGCACAAAGCCGGCAATACGGCTTTTCCGAGTTATTCATACCGTAACGTTATAAGGAACTGTCCCTGTATATGTTTACGTATATTGCCAATTCTTATTATCACATAGTTTAACACTAGTCAAATACACGTTAAAAAATAATGTTCCACATGCTACAAAATTTTATTAAACTCCTAAGACGACACTGACCAAACTTTTCATTTAAGATTTATAGTTTCAGTGATTTTTTAAATCAAATGTATTTATTAGTTTATTATTACTTAATTAGTAACGATATAATTCTTCCTTTCTTGATTTTTTTTTTTAAACGTTTCTTCCCTTTCGGGATGAGGCAAAGGAATCTAGTCCATACAGCCTAGTCTTCAGTATTCTTTTATTTTATTTATGATGGATGACTAGATGATACATGATAATGGTTGATGATAGGGTGAATTAATGGTTTATGAAGAGTGATAGATGATTGTTTTTTTCCTAGTTTCAGTAAATATGTGATTCTTTACTGAAACCTAAGGCGGACTTCTTGGGAGAATTTGAAAGTCACGTTACACTGTTTTGTTTCATTTGCCAACACTCATGCACGTTTTCAAACACTTAACGGTTAATAATCCACCATTATTATACATTAAAGTTTATCAAAACACAAATTTTAGAAAATAAAACAAAACTGCTGAACACGACGCTTCACTTTCCCGCCAAAAAGTCCTTCCTTTCTTGATTTGAGTCGAGTCACAGAGTACATTTATTTTACTTTTTTTTTTAAACGTTTCTTCCCTTTCGGGATGAGGCAAAGGAATCTAGTCCATACAGCCTAGTCTTCAGTATTCTTATATTTTATTCATGATGGATGACTGGATGATTCATGATAATGGTTGATGATAGGGTGAATTAATGGTTTATGAAGGGTGATAGATGATTGTTTTTTTTCCTAGTTTTTGTAAATATGTGGTTCTTTACTGAAACCTAAGGCGGACTTCTTGGGAGAATTTGAAAGTCACGTTTCACTGTTTTGTTTCATTTGCCAACACTCATGCACGTTTTCAAACAATTAACGGCTAATAATCCACCATTATTATACATTAAAGTTTATCAAAACACAAATTTTAGAAAATAAAACAAAGCTGCTGAACATGACGCTTCACTTTCCCGCCAAAAAGTCCATGACAGTCGAGTAAACTTTGTTTTTCTTTTCTTCCTTTTCGGGATAAAGCAAAGGAATCTAGTCCATACAGCCTAGTCTTCAGTATTTTTAAATTTTAGTTATGATGAATGACAGGCAGATATAAATGATAATGGTTCGTGAAGGATGATACATGACTTTTTCCTCATTTTAGTAAAGATGTCGTTATTTACTCAAACCTAATGCCGATATCTTGGGAGAATTTGAATCTCTTAGTACACTGTTTAGAGTTGCATTTGTCAACACTCATAAACGTTTACGAACACACAATATCATTCTCAAACGTCACAGTATAGGTATAATTTGACGTTTGAGAATGAGATAGACACTGAAATTGAATGATTGATTGATAGTGATACCATTATCTGCACAGAGTTGATTATCTAGAAGTCGCTATTGGTAGGTAGTTAGTAGGTTACGAAACAAATTAAATAATATTATTAATAACTATAAAAACATTAAAACTATCCGTGAGTGTAACTAGGTGCTCAAAAAGTGTAAACAAAAGATTCAATTAGGTTTTATAACTTGCGGAACATTATTTGTTAAGGAATATCTATGATTATAGTTAATTAGTGCACTCTATTGTATAGATTGATTATCGTATTATATGAATAGAATCGTTCATTAAATAAACAGACAGAAATGTTGCTGGGGAGTTTGTTGCGCCACTTCTTCTTCCCAGCAAAAACACTAGGAAGCGGTGAAGGGCGGGCGTTTTTCGGGGCTGTCTTTATTGTCTACGTTCAAAAAGAGCCAATTTAATTAAGCCTACTTTGAATATATGATATTTTGACTTTGACTTTTGACTAGTGTTAAACTATGTGGTCATAAGAATTGGAAAATAATACACAAATAAATACAGGGACAGTTCCTTATTACGTTACAGCATGAATAACTCGGAAAAGATGTATTGCCGGCTTTGTGCTGAGCCAAAACCTCAAAACATACTAACAAACCTTCAAAACGACCCTAAAATATGCCATAAACTTTCAAGATTCAACATATTTTTGGATCTGGACGAAAATATTTTACCTAAAACAGTGTGTTTCTTGTACTTGAAGTCGTTGGAATCCGCATTTACCTTTGTTACCATGGTTGAGCAAGCTCAGGGCATACTGAGCAACATTATAATATCACACATTCAATGGTAGAGAATGGTGGTGATGACATGAATATATTATATGATGAAACTCATAAGAAATTAGATACAACTGACAAAATAGATGAAGAGACTGAAAGAAATATGAACAATGAAGACTGTAATAATGATTCCAAAGGGATAGAGCCAACAAAACATTTCAAAGAGAATGGTGAATATGTCATTGATATTAAAGAAAATGATGAAGTTATGAGCAATGAACAGTCTGAGATCAATTTGAATAATGAAGAATGTAATAATGATTACATGGATGACAATAATCTAACATATAGTGATTTTGAAGATACAGACAAGACAATATTTAATACGTCATCAAATCAAGTAACAAAAGATACACAAAATAATTTGGGAGCCTTGAAATCAAAACATACTTTAGGAAATGTAGAGTACTCCATTGAATACATAAAAAAACAAATAAACAGACTAGCAACAGCTCCCATAGATGCAATAAAACATACCTGGCTAGATTTTGGTTGGAAGTGTTCTTACTGTGAGACATTATTTGCAACTGTGGATGAGTTACAGAGCCATTCTATGCAATACCACAACGCCTGCAATATGTACCAATGTACTGATTGCAACTCAAAAAAGTTACATCTCAATGGTTTTATTAAGCACGTACGGGAACACAATAAATACTTACATTATTCCTGCTATAAATGTTTTATGAAATTTACTAATCCACGTGCTGTTTGTCTACATAAACGGACACATTACACATCAAACTATATTTGCGTAGGATGCAATACTTCATTTCTAAGTAATGATGAATTACAAACACATGTCAAAGCATTTTATAAAAACATTTGGAAGAAAAATTTAATAAATACTCGCTGGCTTAGTGATGACTTGAGATGTAGTCAATGTAAAAAAACATTTATAAATGAGAGAACATTGAGAACACACTTAGAGACACATACACATAGAAACAGAGATCATTTTTGTCAAAATCTGTGGGAAGGGTTTCTTCAGCAAGTACAATTTAAGTAGCCATATGGAAGTACACTCTGATGAAAAACCATTTCAGTGTGAAATTTGTAAACATTCATTTAGAAATATATACATGTTACGCTGTCATGCTCAGGTGCATTCTGGGGTAAAACCATTCACTTGTGTCATTGTGGCCCAAGTTTTCTTAACAAAAAGTATCTCACTAATCATATTAGAATTCATTCTGATTTGTTTCTTCATGGCTGTACACAATGCGATAAAAAGTTTCGTAACAAATCTAATCTCACAAACCATATGCGTCAACACACTGGTGCTAAGCCATATGTATGTGAGGTTTGCGAGCGCGACTTTACCAATTAGGGCAATTGCAGTACGCATATGAAAAGAAAACATGGAATTACCAAAGCAAAAAAGAAACATACGCCACTAGGACTTCAACCTGTAGATGCAGCCTCAGGAGAAGTGATACAGCTAGCAATGGACAAGGTCCTTGAATGGAGGAAGAAAATGAAGGAACCACTGCAGCGGCAGCGGAAAGTTGGGGTGAGGAAACAGAAGACTAAAATCAAAGAAATATGTTGAATTAATAAGTAATCTGTTGAGTCTGGTTTATGCAACACCAATTTAAAAAGGATTCATAGAATAGGGGAATTTCTACTACACCGAAGGCAAAGGGGATACCCATGCTGTCAAAATAGTCAACCCTTAACAAGCTAGCGACCTTACTCACTTGCAGAAACATAACTATAGTTGTTTCACTATGCCGTCTTAAAATCAAAGCGTAGGACCAATAAAACAATGCTGTAGAACTTATTATTGGTTTTATTAAAACTTTTGTTGAGCCCGTTGATCTCAACATCGTCACACATCAGCGGCAGTGAACGAGGGACGCGGGGACAGCGGGGTGCCAGCCGGCCGACGGTCGAGCGCAGGCCCCCGCCATCATCAGGCAGTCAGCTGTTACACGCCTCCACGCATAGCTGTGCTTGCGCGCTCCATAAATTAATTTAAGTTTTGTTGGCCTAATTAACCGACCGTTGTAATTTAATAGTTTTGTCATTATATCTTGTTATACAGTCCACTCTTTTTAATTACTCCACGAGTTATCGTCGCGATCAACTTTTGACTTATAAAATTAAATATAAATGCGTAATTATCATATAGGTATATAGGTGTTTATACATGGTATGTATGTATTAACCAACGAGTGTTTTATAGTCTTTGGTATAAACATATGATGACTACGATATCAATACAGTTATATGCACTTTGAGGGCTGTTTTATTGATTTAAATGATTATAATTCTGTAACTAAATACCTATTACAAGCGCGAATCATATTTTGTTCAATGTACAGCCTGACAATTGCAAAAAACGTACGAAAATTTGAATTTCGCGGGGTAGCGTGGAGCTTCCACCAGCTAAAAAAAAAGAAGGTCATCCCACATAGAATGGGTAATATGGTATAATACTATCACATTTGGTATAATTGCAGTTACTTAATGGCATAGCCGTGTCGTTGTTTACTGGTAGCCCTACTCCTAAAACAAATATAGATGAATCGGGAGAACCGCCTGACAGATGTTGTGGTGATGGCATGTGGATTAAGTGATGAGAAGTAGAAGTAGTGTTGCATATCGAGTCTATCAAAACGTATCGTATGTCGTATCGTCATGAGTTAATACGATCTATAGATAAGCATGAGTAATATAATTGATGACAGCGATGAATGCGAGCTGCCCAAGACCGGGATGGTTGGCGGTTAGGGGGAGGTCTACATTCAGCAGTGGACAGCAATAAGATGATATGACTATACTAAACTACACTAACTATACTAAATATTTCTGGACATTATGATACAGCACCAGCTAGTTCCGAGCAATGGAGGCTTGTGTAACTTGTGTTACGGATACTAGTTGGTTGATATACTACATCTATGTTGATGTAGTATATCAACCAACATCCATGACACGGATACAAATGTAAACATTTGTCAAATGTTTATGCTCATCACACAAACATTTGGCCTTACCGGGATTCCAACTTTCCGGGACCCATCGCACAGAAAGCAGCGTTTACTACTGGTAAACTAATTAAAGGTCATCACACTAATATAAAGGTATATTATCGACAGAAAAACAAAAAAGTTTTGGCTGAACCGAATGGTATTTTAAGTAGTTTTATCAAAATAAATACCTACATTTAATTTTATTAATTTTAGACAGGCGTGAAAGTAATGTTATCATGTTTTATAGCAGATTTTTATTATTTTCTAAAATTTGTGTTTTGATGATTTTAAATGTATAATTATGATGAATTATTAACCGCTAAGTATTCGTGAACGTGCATGAGTGTTGGCAAATGAAACAAAACAGTGTAACGTAACATTCAAATTCGTTCAAGAAGTCCGAGTTAGTTTTCAGTAAAAAACCACATCTATAATAAAACTAGGGAAAAAAAACATTAATTCACCAAATCACTAACCATTAGCATGTATGTATATTATCCTGTTATCCATGAAAATAAAAAAAAATACTGATGATTAGGCTGTATGAATTAGATTCCTTTGCCTTATCCCGAAAGGGAAAAAAAGAAGAAAAATAAAAATAATTAAATTAATTTTTATTTATAAACAGTGAGTGAAAAATAGTGAAAATAAGTGCTCCAATAGTCTAAAACGAAAGAATCAATTAAGTGTAGCTTTTGCGAACATTATTTGTATGTTTGACTAGTGTTAAACTATGTGATCATAAGAATTGGCAAAATACTACGTAAACGAATACAGGGACAGTTCCTTAATACGTTACAGCATGAATAACTCGGAAAAGACGTATTGCCGGCTTTGTGCCGAGCCAAAACCTCAAAGCATACTAACGGACCTTCAAAGCGACGCTGAAATATGCCATAAACTTTCAAGATTCAACATATTTCTGGATCTGGACGAAAATATTTTACCTAAAACAGTGTGTTTCTTGTGCTTGAAGTCGTTGGAATCCGCATTTACCTTTGTTACCATGGTTGAGCAAGCTCAGGGCATACTGAGCAACATTATAATTTTACACATTCAAACGGTAGAGAATGGTGGTGATGACATAAATATATTATATGATGAAACTCATAAGAAATTAGATACAACTGATAAAATAGATGATGAGACTGAAAGAAATATGAATAATGAAGACTGTAATAATTATTCCAAAGGGATGGTTTTAGAGCCGCCAAAAGATTTCAAAGAGAATTGTGAATATTTCATTGATATTAAAGAAAATTATGAAGTTATGAGCAATGAACAGTCTGAGATCAATTTGAATAATGAAGAATGTAAAAATGATTTCATGGATGACAATAATCTAACATTTAATGATCCTGAAAATGTAGTCAAGACAATAATTAATATGTCATCATCATCACATCATGTGACAAAAGACACACAAATTAATTTGGGAGACTTGAAATCAAAACCTACTTTAGGAAATGAAGAAGACTCCTCTGAATACATAAAAAAACAAATAAACCGACTAGCAACAGCTCCTATAGATGCAATAAAACATACCTGGCAAAATTTTGGTTGGAAGTGTTCTTACTGTGAGACATTATTTGCAACTGTGGGTGAGTTGCAGAGCCATTCTATGCAATACCACAACGCTTGCAATACATACCAATGTACTGATTGCAATGCGAAAAAGTTACATCTCGATGGTTTCATTAAGCACGTACGGGAACACAATAAATACTTACATTATTCCTGCTATAAGTGTTTTATGAAATTTACTAATCCAAATGCAACTCGTCTACATAAACTGACACATTACACATCAAACTATATTTGCATGGGATGCAATACTAGTTTTCTAAGTAACGATGAATTACAAACACATGTCAAAGCATTTTATAAAAACATTTGGATGAAGAAATTAAAAACAGAAGAAAGGATAAGAGATCAATTTTGTCATGTCTGTGGGATGAGTTTCTTCAACAAACAGTATTTAACACGGCATATGGAAACACACTCTGATGAAAAACCATTTCAGTGTGAAATTTGTAAACATTCATTTAGAACTATATACATGTTACGCTATCATGCTCAGGTGCATTCTGGGGTAAAACCATTCCCGTGTGATCAATGTGGGCGAAGATTTCGGCGAGAAAATGTTCTCATCCAGCATATTAAAATCCATTCTGAATTGTTAACTCATAGCTGCACACAATGCGATAAAAAGTTTCGCACCAAAGCTAATCTCAAAAACCATATGCGTCAACACACTGGTGCTAAGCCATATGTGTGTGAGGTTTGCGAGCGCGACTTTACCAATTGGGGCAATTGCAATAAGCATATGAAACGGAAACATGGAATTACTAAAGCAAAAAAGAAACATACGCCACTAGGACCTCAACCTGTTGATCCAGCCTCAGGAGAAGTGATACAGCTTGCAATGGACAAGGTCCTTGAATGGAGGAAGAAAATGAAGGAACCACTAGGGCAGAAAGTTGGTAGAAAGAAGGTGAAAGTCCCCTTTGAAAATGGTAAACTGTGAAAAAAAAAGTAGGAGGAAACTCAATGGAAAAGGAAGAGAATGTAACAAAAATATAAAGAAAAAAAAAGTTTGTAAAAGAAAAATAAAAAACCAAAACTTGTTTTTTGAATCTTTCTCATAAATTTTGAGGTTATTGTTTATTGCGATAATAGAAACATACAGTATTCTACCTACATAATTTCAATAGGAAAAGAAATAATAATGTTAGCAATTTCACCAATTAATAATAATGATCTTATAAGTACTATTTGGTTATTTTATTGTTGATACAATAAACGTTAAATTATTATTAAGTATTATAATTTCACCAATTAAGTTTCTAACAATTAAATCGTATGTGAAAAAAGTGTTAATGCAAAAGTTGTAGATCTTTTTAGTAACTACAACTTTAGCATTAAACTTTTTCCCATGGTAGGACTTGTTAGTTTTGCCAGAAATCGAGTTAAACTATTTTTCACCCTTAAAATCTCACCCCCTCCCGTCCTTAAGGCCCGGCGTCCACTGCCAGCAGGGCAGGGCACGGCGAGTCATGGCAAAGGATTCTATTACTAATCAAGTTATTTTGAATCTTATTTCCATGAGTTGAGAATTAATGTTGTCACTTTATTTCGATACCACGATGACGCGACTTGCCACGGGATGCTGCGGCATGTCGTGTCGTGTCATGCCGTTTTATTCTACGGGTTGCCGCGGCGCGCCGTTGAGTCCCGCGAGACGTATGGGTCACTTTGTGTCGAGGTATTATGATTGCTAAGCAGGTTGAAATAAGGTTGAACCTTGTACAGCGGTTTTCAGCAGAATGCCACAGAACGCCACGGCATGTCACCTAGCACAATCTGACGTGCCATGCCGTGCCACGTCATGGGGGTCAGATCCCGTTCATATTTTAGTCCCGAAAATTTCGGGAAATAATTGGATGAATCCCGGGATTTACAGGATTGATACTTGATGTTTTAAATAAATACGGTAGCATCATCATCAATCAACTATAATCCTACCATTTCTTCAATTAATGAACTTATTGAATCAAAGCTAATTTTAAATTATGTGAACTTATAAGTTGCAATAAGTAGAATGATACCGTTCCAGGTATCGACAGTATATCGTATTGCCACGTCGTATACCACGCCACCCATGACGATGTCACCAATACCGACGCTAACTTTACCGACGCCGTAAATTCCAACGCCGTCAATACCGACGTAAACAATACCGACGCCAAGAATACTGACACCAACAAAACCAACAAAATCGACGCTTTCAATACCGACGCCGTAAATTCCAACGCCGTCAATACCGACGTAAACAATACCGACGCCAAGAATACTGACGCCAACAAAACCAACAAAATCGACGCTTTCATACCGACGCCGTAAATACCAACGCCACCAAAATCGACGCTTTCAATTCCGACGCCACCAATACCAACGCCATCAAAATCAACGCTTGCAATACAAACGTCACCCATACCGACACCGTCAATACTGACGCCATCAATACCGACGCCACCAAAAACGACGCTTTCAATTCCGACGCCACCAATACCAACGCCATCAAAATCAACGCTTGCAATACAAACGTCACCCATACCGAAACCGTCAATACTGACGCCATCAATACCGACGCCACCAAAACCGACGCTTTCAATTCCGACGCCACCAATTCCAACGCAATCAAAATCAACGCTTGCAATACAAACGTCACCCATACCGACGACGTCAATACTGACGCCATCAATACCGACGACGCCACCAAAACCGACGCTGTCAATTCAGACGCCTACAATACCGACGCCACCCATACCGACGTAACCAATAACGACGCCACTCATACCGACGCTGTCAATGCCGACGCCACTCATACCGACGTAACTAATACCGACGCCACCCATACCGACGTAACCAATACCGACGTCACTCATACTGACGCTGTCAATGCCGACGCCACCAATACCGACTCCATTAATACAGACGCCGTCAGTACCGACTCCATCAATACCGATGCCACCCATACCAGCGCCACCCATGCCGATGTCACCAATTCCGACGCCACCAATACCGACGCTTTCAATTCCGACGTCACCAATACCGACGCCACCAATACCGATGTCACCAATACCGACGCTATCGATTCCGACGCCACCAATACCGATGTCACCAATACCGATATTTCAATTCCGACGCCACCAATACCGATGTCACCAATACCGACGCTTTCAAATCCGACGCCACCAATACCGACTCCATTAATACAGACGCCGTCAGTACCGACTCCATCAATACCGATGCCACCCATACCAGCGCCACCCATGCCGATGTCACCAATTCCGACGCCACCAATACCGACGCTTTCAATTCCGACGCCACCAATACCGATGTCACCAATACCGATGCTTTCAATTCCGACGCCACCAATACCGATGTCACCAATACCGACGCTTCCAAATCCGGCGCCTACAATACCGACGCCACAAATACCGATGTCACCAATACTGACGCTTTCAATTCCGACGCTGCCAATACAGACGCCAACAAAATCGACGTTATCAATTCCGACGCCAAAAATGCCAACGCCGTCAATAACGACGCCATAAATAATAAAGTCACAAATACCGACACCAACAAAATCGACGCTTTCAATGCCGATGTCACCAATATCGACGCTATTAATGCCGACGCCAACAAAACCGACGCTCACTCCATTAATACAGACGCCGTCAGTACCGAATCCATCAATACCGATGCCACCCATACCGGCGCCACCCATACTGATGTCACCAATTCCGACGCTACCAATACCAACGCCACTCATACCGACGTAACTAATACCGACGCCACCCATACCGAATCGATTAATACAGACGCCGTCAGTACCGACTCCATCGATACCGATGCCACCCATACCAGCGCCACCCATGCCGATGTCACCAATTCCGACGCCACCAATACCGACGCTTTCAATTCCGACGCCACCAATACCGATGTCACTAATACCGACGCTTTCAATTCCGACGCCACCAATACCGATGTCACCAATACCGACGCTTTCGATTCCGACGCCACCAATTCCGACGCTTTCAATGCCGACGCCTACAATACCGTCGCCACCCATACCGATGTAACCAATACTGACGCCACCAATACCGACGCTTTCAATTTCAACGCCTACAAGACCGACGCCACAAATACCGATGTCACCAATACTGCCGCTTTCAATTCCGACGCCGCCAATAACGACGCCATAAATAATAAAGCCACAAATACCGACACCAACAAAATCGACGCTTTCAATGCCGATGCCACCAATATCGACGCCAACAAAACCGACGCTGACTCCATTAATACAGACGCCGTCAGTACCGAATCCATCAATACCGATGCCACCCATACCGATGTCACCAATTCCGACGCCTACAATACCGACGCCACCCATACTGACGCCAACAAAATCGACGCTTTCAATTCCGACGTATCCAATACCGACGCCTCTCATACCGACGCTGTCAATGCCGACGCCAACCATATCGACTCCATCAACACCGATGCCACCCATACCGACGTCACCAATACCGACGCCAACAATATCGACGCCAATAATACCAGCGCCACCCAAACCGACGTAACAAATACCTACGCCAACAAAATCGACGCTTTCAATTCCGACGCCAACAACACTAACGCTTTCAATACAATCGCCATGCATTCCGACTGTATCAATTCCGACGCCATCAGTATCCATGCCTACAATACCGACGCCAACAAAACCGAAGCCATCAAAATCGACGCTTTCAATTCCGACGCCAACAAACTCGACGCTATCAATTCCGACGCCACAAATACCGTCGCCAACAAGATTAACGCTTTTTATACAATCGCCACGCATACCGACTGCATCAATTCCGAAGCCATCAGTATCGATGCCGAAAATACGCCTTCAATACCGTCGCAACCAATACCGGTGCCACCCATACCGATATCACCAATACCGACGCTTTCAATTCCGACGCCACTCATACCGACGCTGTCAACGCCGACGCCAACCATATCGACGCATTCAATTCCGACGCCTACAATACCGACGCCACCAATACCGACTCCATTAATACAGACGCTACGATAATAATCACAGAATTCCATCGGTAGATAATATAAAATATCTCGGTTTTTGGTTAGATAGATCATTGTTGTGGAATAAACACATAAACGAAATTACTTTTAAAACGACAAAAATATTAAATTTATTTAAAGTGTTAACAGGACCTTCCTGGGGGGTGCACCCTAGACATCTGCGTAGTTTGTATATCAGCTTATTGAGAAGTAGAATTGATTATGGATGCTTCTTATATGACTGTAGTGCGAAGTCTCATTTATGTAAATTAGACAGAATACAAAATCAGGCGCTTAGAATAATTGGTGGATTTATTAAAAGTACTCCCATACATGTTATGGAGGCTGAACTATGTGTAACGCCACTGAGTATTCGAAGGTTATACCTTGCTTACAAGTATTGTGTAAAATTTATGTCTTTGAATAATAATATTACAGATAAATTAGTAGATGACCTTACTAACCTCTATACCTGCCGCCGGTATTGGCACAATAAGAGGAAACCACTACTCGCCACAGTGTACAATGATTGCAAATCTTTTGAAATCCATTCAGCAAATATATCATCAATGTTTATATTAGATATATGGACTGCATATATAAATGAAAAAGAGGTTATTATGTATGATTTAGATTGTGTAAAAGAAGCAAAAAGAAATCTTAATAAAACATTACTTTGTTCAGAGGTTATCAAAGAATTAAATGAGAAATATGAGGGCTGGCACAAAATCTTTACTGATGGGTCTAAGAGCGGTATTGGTCAGGGTGCTGCATTCTATGATGCAAACCAGAAGAAATCATTTATGTGTAAAATCAATAATTGTAATGCATCAATCATGACTATGGAACTCATTGCAATCTCAGAAGCTATCAACAATGTTAGTATTTCTAATAGCGACAGGGCGGTTATATTTACAGACAGTAGGAGTGCTTTACAACACATAGCTCGATGCGCCTCTGGTTTCAGAGGGGCACCGATAGCTTATGACATTTTAAAGCAAATATATATTATGAAGATCCATGTTAAGATTCTGAGATTGCAATGGATTCCATCTCATGTTGGTATAATTGGTAACGAGGAGGCTGATAAGTTAGCAAACTTAGCAATTACTAACGGCATCGAACATAACATAAAACTATTTTATACAGAATATCTACCTCAAGTTAAAAAAAAATGTTTCGATATGTTTAAAGAATATTTTGATGAAAGAAGCAAGGAAAAAGGAATTTGGTTCAAAATAATACAATGTCAGCCTCCTAGACGTCCTTGGTTTATGCATACTAAAATAAGTAGAATTATTTTAACTGTAGCTCATAGATTGCGTTCTGGATATTATCCATCACGGAAGTTTGGTTATCTAATGGGAAAAGTTGAGTCACCAAATTGTGAAGTGTGTGGAGTTCTAGATGATGTCCAACATTTGCTAACGGATTGTGTTAAATATAAGAGACAAAGGGAATGGTTAATGCATGTCCATAAGCTGAATATTTTGGATGTTGGAACCTTTCATACTATTTTAGCAAACCCAACGTCAAATGTTGCATTAAGTTTGTATAAGATGTTTGTGAAAAAATAGTATTGCTAATAGTCTTAAGTAGTAATCGTATCGTTAAGTTTTTTAAGTTAAGATCTATGAAGTGTAATTTATGTGTAAGGAATTATGGGACTGACATGTTCTGGTTGTAGAATAAAAGTCCCTTAAATAATAAAGATAATAAAAAATAAAAAATAATAATACAGACGCCGTCAGTATCGACGTCACCGATACCGACGCCACCCAAACCGACGCCAACAAAATCGACGCTTTCAATTCCGACGCCACAAATACTGACGCCAACAAGACTAACGCTTTCAATACAATCGCCATGCATTCCGACTGCATCAATTCCGAAGCCATCAGTATCGATGCCGAAAATACCGACGCCAACCATACCGACCGACGTCAACAAAACCGACGCCACCCATACAGATGTCACCAATACCGACGCCAATAATACTGATGCCACCCATACCGACGCGACAAATACCGATGCCTTCAATACCGACGCCACCAATACCGGCGCCAATCATATCGACGCTGTCAATGCCGACGCCAACAAAACCGACGCCAACCATAACGACGCTTTCAATTCCGACGCCAACAAAATCGACGCTTTCAATTCCGACGCTGTCAATGCCGACGCCAACAAAACCGACGCCAATCATAACGGCGCTTTTAATTCCGACGCCACCAATACCGACTCCATTAATACAGACGCCGTCAGTATCGACTCCATCAATACCGATGCCACCCATACCGACGTCACCAATACCGACGCCACCCATACCGAAACCATCAATACCGACGCCACCCATACCGTCGCCACCAACAGCGGCGCCACCCATACCGATGTCACCAATACCGACGCTTTCAATTCCGACGCTAACAAAATCGACGCTTTCAATTCCGACGCTGTCAATGCCGACGGCCATCTAGTTCCGAGCTAAGCAACGAGGCTTGTACGTACACTAGTTGGTGATATACTACATATATCCTTTTCATTTGTAAACACATACATAATAAATCCCTGACTCGGATACAAATGTGAACATATGTCAAATGTTTATCACATAAACATTTGTCCCTACTGGGATTCGAACCCAAAACCCAGTCCAGAAAGCAGCGTTTATTACCGCTAGACTAACGAGTCGTCATCTATCTATTTATATGTATAGGATAAGATTATTATTTGTGTATTAACTTTCTCATGTAAGTGAATTACTGTAAATTCTAATGAGAAATAAAGATATCTCAAACCTCCAATTATTATTTATTTATTTATTATTTATGCTATTATCATAAATATGTATTATCGTTTGTCCTGACTATTTCATCAAAGCAAAGCCTAAACCATACGGGTTACATCCTTGAAATTTTGACAGATGTTGCAGCTAAAAAAGGAATTTTTGAAATTCGATTCCTGGGGTGAAATAGGGGATGAATAGTTGCATGGAAATCCATCATTTTTAAAGTTACAGATATGAAATTGAATATACAAGATTTGTAAGAAGAAGAGAAGAATTGGTAAGAAATAATTAAACATATATTTCAGGGTTTATCAATCAACACTTTATATGCTTTAATTCTAGGTATTGAATGTCATGCAAGTAATGGAGCAAAGTAACACTTGATTCCTTTCATTAGAATAACAATAAAAGTTATTAAGATGTTTGTTTTCACACTTCCATTAATTGTAAAGCAAACTGCATACATGTCAGAGTATTCAGTTTTGCACCAAGACAGTAGCGTGTGGGGGAGGGGGGCAATGGGGGCCATGGCCCCGGGCGGCATCAAGTGCCATGTCGTTTTTATACTACTAATAACTACTAGAAAAGGGGGCGGCAAATACCCACGCTACGCCAGTGCACCAAGAGTAGATTTATATTCAGTAAAGAAGGTCCATAATTATATATCTTAAAAAATGTGTCCATTTTCACTTTACATAATCAACTAAATCTATTTAACACAATTTTAACTTTTCTTAACTTTCTTTGGCCTTCCCAATGCCCCCTTTAGCACATTCTTCTTCCATTTAATAATTTCCTCTTTATCAGGATATGTAATCTTTCCCGTGGTTTGGTCAATTGGAAGAAGCCCTTCTGAAGTTTTCTTTCTTCTCGACCTGTCAATGCCATGCTTTTGTTTCATATGTTTGTTATAATTCGACCAGTTTGTAAACGCCTGTGATGGACAAACATCACAAGAATAAGGTTTTACTCCTGTATGTGAATTTATATGCTGTTTTAATAAGTGTTTATATCGAAAACTTTTGTTGCAATATCCACATATATATGGCCGCTTATCAGTGTGGACTATGTGATGGCTCACTAGTTCTTTTTTCTGTTTAAATTTTTTACTGCACTTGTCGCATCCAAACAATTTAGGTTTGAAATGCAAGGAAACATGTTTACGTAACTGCGATTGGAGTTTATAAGCAAATTGGCAGATTTGACACTTGTACGGTCTATTGTCTGTGTGCATAGTCATATGTTGAATTAATGATTGTTTATTGTAGAAGCTTTTCTTGCAGTTGTCACAAGTGTAGTTACGTTTTCTTTCCGTATGTAATAACAAGTGGCGACTAAGAACGAGTTTAGACTTGAGTGTCTTCTGGCATATAACGCATGTCAAGCTCTCATGATTTGTCACCGGCGATAAACTCATATTTTCATCTCTATAAAATTCACTTATATGTTTCTCTAGCTCTGTTACATTTAAAAAGATAGTTTCACATCCGCTGCAAACATAATCACTACCGAGATGGGCCTCTTTGTGTTTTTTCATTTCTTTTAGAGATGCACATTTCATAAAGCATTTGTGGCACGTTAATATTAAAAATGGCTGGTGTTTACAGATATGGGATACAAAATCTTCTTGATTAAATTGTTTTGTCTTACACTCCATACAGGTGAATATGTTGCAAGTCCTGTGGTACTGCATCATATGAATTATTAATGTATCAGCTGTTGGCAACTGTCTCTGGCAGAAGCTACAATGCCACGCAATATCTTGCCATGATTCTGTATACTCATCATCAATGCTTGACCTTTTTTTTAATAGAGGCCTTTTACAAGCAGTCTTTGGAATGGAATCTTTATTTTGCAATTTACTATTTGTATAATAAAAACCAGCAAGTGAGGTTGACTCACTTGCTGGTTTTTCATCAATTTCATCTGACTCCTCACCATCATTGTCAGCAGCATCATCACCGTAATCAAGGGTATTTCGATTTTCATCCTCTAGATTAAATTCAGTGCTATTTATTTCCGAGAATACAGAATACTCTGTGTTGAAAGCTTCCTGTGCCTGCTCAACTGTTGTTACAAAGTCAAATGCTCTTTCTAAAGAGTTTATGCATTCAAAACATACGGTTTTTGGCAAATCATTGCTGAAATCTACTGGTATATTAAAGCGTAACAATTTATTGATAACCTCTCGACGTTTTGCCGCGTTTAAATCTAGTTCTAAATTAGTGAGACCTTACATAACTTCAAGTCAGCACATAAGCGACAATATGCTCCTTCTTCAGTCTGCATAATCAATTATAGAAAAGTCACTTCATATATAAATCAATCGCACGAACAAATCACTTGACGGAGCAAAACCGATCATAACAAACACAAATGACAGTACTATACCTACGCAAATCAAAAGACAAATAAATGTACTCTGTGTCAAAAGATCTTATCATTGAATTATAGGGATGCTCAAGACGTATCGATAATTGATATTGAAGCAAATCGATACAAAGCAAAGAATTGCAATATCAAATTGAAAAATACATACTAAATTTCCATAAGAGCATAATGCAATAAAAGTGTATCTTCGTCAGCGATTTAGGAAGAGGGGAGGATTTATTTTTAGTGGCTGTAGTAGTTACTTAGTATAATTATAGGGTTTTATAAGTATATTTTATAGATTAATTCAGGAATAGAATAGAATAGTTCTTTATTTGCACAGAAATTGAAAATAATTGAGATATATTTTACGTCATAATCCGTTACCCGAACAGCTTTGCTTTGAGTAATCATTAGTAAGCCGCAACATTTCCGATTTTGTTATTTTTTCATTCTTAAAAGTTTAAAGATTGGGATACAATACTGAAGCAAAATTATGCGAACTATACTTGCTTATTTACTTTTTTACCGGATTGATGATGATGAATTTGAAGAATGAATAATTATACTTTCATATTGTATTGAACAATTTAATATCAAAATAAAGACATCGTTTCATAGTATAATACCTAGATGGTACATCCCTTATGCTTTTTTCTTTTAGTTAGCTATAAGGTAATGGAGTTTGAACCATACATCCACAGCTATAGCATTTTATATTTCTTGATAATGGTTGATACATAATAATTAGCGATGAATGACTGGTATACATGATAAATAATGTACGCTTCACGACGAAACCTTATTTACGCTGCCTTCAGGAGTGAATTTGAAAAATTGTTTTATTATCCAACGTGCATACAACGTTCACAAACGAGTTTCCCCACCCGAAAATAAATAAGAAGATAGTGGGATGAGCTTGAAGTTAATAGAAAGGAATGAGCTGATCTCAAGGGGAGTAAAATATTCGACTTTGAACGATCCAACACTTTTTGTTTTAAATGGAAGAATCTTACTTTTAAAGACTATTGAATGATATTTAAAAAATACATTTATTTACATGCTACTAAAGCTAAACAACGTGGTGACATATCTACATTCAATATTTTTCTGAATTCACAATTATTCACACTATTTTCCTTTAAATAAACTATTCTATCAAATAAAATAAAATTCTCCAATATTGGCTGCAAAGCATTTTGCAACAGAATAAAAAGTCCCGCCTTTTTAAATGTCGTTTGAGATATGTCATTCCACAAGGTCTTTACTTCTTCTATATTGAACGTTTGACTTTCACCCTTATTGCTGTGACTCGAAGAATCATTTTTGATTAAAGTAAACCCCGTCGTAGTGGCATCTTGAATGTATGTCTCGAAATTATTGTTCATGGTTTTGGTTTTTACAGCTTTGCGTTTATTCCTTTTTAATTTGCAGTTATCTGTTAAATAATATTATATTAATATTTGAATTGCAATGTAGGGGATGAATTAGTGAACGAATGTGTGAAGTCCTTCACTTTATTGTCTAGAAATCTTTATTATGTATAAATGGCTGGTTCGATTCCCACGGGATAAAAATACTTGTATACGTCTACAGGTGTGGGAATTTATGATACTAAATATTAGTTAGTCAACGCATTCACGATTGACTCAGGAGATGGAAAATTATAATTGAAGGTACGGTGGCCAGTACATCCAGCTTCCACAATTTGTCAAATTTCTTTGATAGATTTTCAACTTTATGACAAACCAATAAGGTTCATGTTCAGTTGGGAAATTTTGACAGTTTTGGATAGGATGACCTGCTGGCGACTAGTTGGTTTATTTTAAATCAAACAAAGAAAAGAAAACTGGATCCTCATTTTGTTTCAAAAGATCAATTTATAGAAATGAATATTATTACACTGGAGACTCAGAGTCATGCAGTATAGTGCAGTAATTAACTTATAAAAACTTACGTTTCATCGCAAACTCTTGTAACACAGCTCTTGACAATAGGTTAAACACTAAATCTTCTAATTTCTCCCCTACAGAGGGAGGTTGAGCAGCCAATCTCAGAAATGGTACCCTCATAAACGTTTCTCCTTGAAACCTTCCAAAAATATCCATCAAACTGTTACTTAGAGGAAAATTCGCAAAAACTCCGCCGTTTTCTACCATTTTATGGTAGCAACACGGCATAATCACCATAGCCTTGGCGTCAGCCATCTTTAAAAATAAATGTATCGCGTCAATGGTCAAATCGGCGCAAGCATGCAGGCCGGTTATGCAGAATTGTCTATGATTTCCGAACTTTTCGTGTACATATTCTCGGATTTTTGTATCCGAATCATGGGTTATCGTATGTCTGATATATTTTACGTTGTCTATTGAATTTGAATGGTACTTTCGCTGTCGTGTTTTAGCGCCGACGTAGTGACTTTCATTACATTCGATGCCTAAGATGTTGTATTTTGATTTATCGAAGAGAAGTTGATCCAAATAGCCCTGAAAAACATGAAATACTTGTCACATACACTAAATACTGTTTGCTTATTCTTTAGGTTAAATGAAATAAATGAAATCGTATGCCGTTTTTTGTCGGTGATAAACTGAACCAATTTTAATGAAACCAGGCTAAATCAGCTAATTACTTAGCTACAGCAACTAAAACAACTGCTACATCAACACCAGGTGCTAATGTACACACACATTTCACCCGTAAGTAGTATATTATTGGGCATTCTACCCCACCTGCCGTTCCGGCTTCGCCTCCACTTCGGTGGGATAGAATGCCCAATAATATACGATCGAATCTCGTCCGCTTCGACATTACGTACCTGTTTATTTCGTTCACTGTCACTGTCTGTACGTCACATCACTTCGTTGAATCACAATGATAATTCATTATTTACTTGTTCAAACGAGACGGAATGCCTAACGGCGTACAATTACACAATAAAAAGATTACCGACGAATAAGCGCGAATCGTTCATCGCAACGTGATATAGACCGTTGAAAACTTATAATAACATATTGATAAACACAATATAACTGCCTCGTTAGTCCAACGGTCCTAAGCGCGACTGCAACGCTAGAGGTCCTGGGTTCGATTCCTAGGTCGAGGAAAGTGTTATTGAGTTTTTCTGTGAATTACTCAGTATCAATCAGCTCGGAGTTTGGAATTGTGATAAAAAAAATTGTGATGTGTTTTAATTTGTGATGTGTTACGTTGTGATGTAAATTTAGATACTACGATCGAGTTTGCGTTAACATTTAACGCGAACGAACAACAGTACCAACTATCAAAGTTGTAACCAGACTAGAGACGAAATTCATCGCTCTAGCGGGAATCGAACCCGCAACCTTTGACACGAAAATCTGATACACAAACCTTCGCGCCAAATCTGGTCGTCGTAATAGCTATGAAATAAAACAACATAATGTTATCATGAAATCATCATTATATTTTGAAGTTAAATAACATTATA
The DNA here is from genome assembly GCA_905163465.1 of Craniophora ligustri. Lineage (NCBI taxonomy): Eukaryota > Metazoa > Arthropoda > Insecta > Lepidoptera > Noctuidae > Craniophora > Craniophora ligustri. The sequence continues at coordinate 389,551 of LR990982.1, forward strand.
CTTAAATAAACTGTAATGTATAATATTAAGTAGTAAATATAGGTTGTTCATCAAACAACGTATCAGCTGACCGCATGAAGTCTTGAAGTTTGCGCCACTGAACAGAATCCTCATTCGTTTGGAACTTGACTCGTACTAGTGCCTTTTTCCACAGCTCCATGGACTCGGTATCTCGCGCATCACTCGTCCTGTATATTTTAAAATCAACATAGTAGTTGCCAGATGTAGCATTTGATCGCCGTTCGTTACCATTAGCAACTCGATTCACGAAGAACGAAGACAGAACAGGATAACCTGTTGTGGATTCGCCGCGCTCACGACTTAGACCGAAGATGTCCAGAGTCTTAGATTTTTTGCTAGAACAAAAGAATAAACATCGTACCATCACACAACCATATAAAACAATACTTCAACCTACATGTTTTCCTGTTTCTTTAATAAATAACCATCACATAAATAAACAAAATTATATGTATTCAGTTTAAGAACTTCTTAATATATTTATTACATAGGCAGCCAAACCAGCTACATGTACGTAATGTATAAAAGATTGTAATATAACTTTATATGTATACACTGTGAATGTTGAATGAAACCAAGATAGAGCGATATCGCATTCCTTGAAACACTGGACATTGAAATCATTATAGCTGTTAACGTGAACGCATGATTAAAAAAAAATATTATTATTTATAAGTATAGCTCGTATGTCGTAGGTTATATTCACTTGAGTAAATTTATGAAGATTAAATAAGTACCTTGTAGTGGTAGGTGATTTTTTCAATGCTTTGCGCTTTCCAGTTACTGATTGACTGCGATTAGATTTATCTTCATGCACCTTCGACGACTCTTGGTAAACTTCACTTTCAGACTCGGACCTAAAAAAACAATTATGTAAGATTAACGGTTAAATTAAACAGATTAAATTTTATTGACAGTGAGATAAGTTCGTGATCATAATGGACATATTAGTTGCAGAAAGTAATGAAATCTAATAATTTTAAAATAAAGAAATAAGGAATTTAAGTATGTATAAACAATCTAAAGAAAGTAGCGTAAGTACTCAATTTATTGGGAGGTTTAAAGTAGAATTAAAGTAAAATTAAAGAATATTTTATAAGTCAGTAAATAACCTGAAAGCAGAATAATTAAGTTAATGTTCATACTTACATTTTATTAAGCTATTTGAATCGCTTCTCTGGGCTATGGCGTTGTGGAAACCGCTCTGAACTGCAGACTGTAGACTCTAGTCTGTATTACTACTAACACTACTATCACTGTATACTGGTCTTGATGATGAACCAACTCTTGTAGACGCGAACTCGAATTTGTTAAATGTTTATGATAAGTATAGCCTTTATACTAATCGTTCAAAATTAATTAACTAAGAATTTTATCACAAAAGCATAGAAGTAATGATGCACATAGGACTTTCTGGTAAATTGCTTGTCTAAAAATAAAATGTTGCATTTTTATAATGTCGATGTAGCTAAATTACTTAGGGCTGACACACTTACATTAAGTTGATTCATTAATAATAAAAGTATAATATAAGTAAGTACTTAATTTGTACACATGCACAGGCACACCTATACACAATTATTTAACTTTCCTACTTTAACCACAAATCTAATTACAGTATAGTTATGTTTGATAAGTCAAATAAATAATCTGTGTTTTTATGTGATATGGCAGAAAAATATATTTAATAAAACTGTCTCATAAGTGGTTAAGTGCAACTGCAATGGTTTGATTCCTTTGTGGTTTAGTGTTATTGAGTTTTTGTATAAAATTCTCAGTAGCTACTCAGAGTTAACATAACAGCTAAGTATTGTAGGTGTACATCCCTACTGATTTACTGACTGTGCTATAAAAAATGATGATATGAATTTGGAACGGAAGACACGTGTAAGCGATGACGATATTAATTGAAATATAATATTTAATTTATTTGATTAGTAATCGAACACCTTTACTTGAATTACGTATTATTTGTTATAATGAATAATACATAATTCAAGTAAATGTGTTCGTAAAACTTAATCATATACTATTAAATTAGTAAAAATCGAAGATAGTTATTTTATATATCGCATTATTCTGTATAAGTAGCATTCTGTAGAACAGAATACATGAGTAAATAAATATACGACATCTCGATATTGTTCTTTGAAAATAGTAAGGTAATTATTAAACTATATTATTTAATTTTTTATTCCTATTTACTTACAAATAGCTTGTAGTGATAACCAGAGTATGTCCATACCATAATAAAATAAACCTTAGTTATGTTAATTAATTATTTTTTATTTTATTATTATTCTTTATCGTCAAGAAATTTTTAATATATAAATTTTAAATTTAATGTTTGTATTTTCAGAGTTATTTGATGCCTTACAACATCTTGGGGTAATGAGATTTATTGATAAACTGCTTCTGCGGAGCACGACATTTTGGAGATATAAATTTTATAATAGCTGATCAATATTGTGCATAAACTTGAAGGTACATATAATTATTATCAATATCTACTTAAGCCTAGTATTTTATTTGTTATTTATGCATATTTTCTAATGCCTTTGTATTATTTTCAGGATATATAAAGACTAACTACTTACTACGGCACTAAGATGACCTACGTGAAGATTTGATTAATATTTTTTTGTTTAACCTAGACTGAACAAAACGTACTGAGAGAAGCTGTGCTGGAAATAATCTTCTACTTCGCTTAATATTTAAGGTATATTTATATTGTTGTGTGCAACTTTAATCCGTTATTTTGATATACTGAAAATGCCTCATTGTTCGGTTTGCAATATACATATAGATAGACGTTCGTGGACTGGTCATTTACGAACTAATAAACATAAAAATAATAATGCTGTAACAATTAATGATAACGTTCAAATCCTTAACTCTGCGTTTAAAGGGCGTATTGTTAGTTACCGTATTATTGCGTCTAACAGCGAAGCAGTAAATTTGCCCGAATTATTTTTCAATGATATTCATGATCAAGTGAAATGTTTAATTGATGATTCTCTCAAAAAATATACAGCGTTAAAAATGAATTTTGAACTTTTTTCTTTATTCTTAATGTACAAAAATGATGTACAAGAGTTAAAATCTTTTGCGACAAAAAACTTTGCTATACATTTTAATTACGAGTTTGAAACTCTTTATAATACAATTACTACTACGTTATTGAAAAAAATTGAAGAGTTTCAGGAGAGAGACAGTGGATGGACGTTTCTTAGTAATTCCCATTTAGAAATTAATATCAATAAATATCAACCACTCAGCGGCTCTTTTTATATAGATTTACCTAAATTTATAAAAACCAAAAAAGCTTGCTTGAATATCAAAAACAAGGATGATTATTGTTTTTTGTGGTGCATAGTGGCCGCCTTATATCCTACAACTCGTCATCCTGAACGAGTAACATCTTATCCACATTTTCGAGACGTTTTAAATGTTAAAGGTGTTTCATTTCCAATATCGTTTTCGGATATCTCTGTTTTTGAAAAAAATAACCCATTTTTAAATATATATGTGTATGGTTTAAAAAATAACAGGGTAATAATTGGCCCCCTTTACAAACCTGAATTAGTTAAGAGGGGTACAACAATGAAGAGCATTCACTTACTGTTCCTAGAAAATCATAAATCATCTCATTATTGTCTTATAAAAGATTTGCCACGTCTTGTTAAAAATCAGATAACAAAACATCATAGCAAATTATATTTCTGTGAAAGTTGTTTATTGTTCTTTCCTACCCTTGAACAGATTGATAAACATTTGTGTGGAGGGATCGTTACTGTTTTACCAGAAAAGGGGAGTGTGATTAAATTTAAAAATTATGATAGAAAAGAAAATGTTCCCTTTGCTATCTATGCCGATTTCGAAACATTGTTAAATCCAATTTCCGTTCTTGAATCTGACACCGCTACTACGTCATGTTTGCAACAACACGTACCTGCGGCATTCGCTTACAACATTGTTTCTTCATTAAATTATACTTTTGACGATAGTTTTAAAAGTTATCGCGGTATAGATTGTGTTTCAAAATTTATCGATTTTCTTACATCTGATGTCAAAAAAATTTATAAAATTTTAAATCAAAATCATGTAATGATATTTACAGAAAAAAATGCGTCTGATTATAAAGAAGCTTCTATCTGTCATATATGTGAAAACCTCTTATGGACAAATAAAGTTAGAGACCACTGTCATATAACCGGTAAATACCGTGGAGCCGCCCATAGACATTGTAACCTACAATTTAAAATACCTAAATTTATACCTATATTTTTTCACAATTTATCAGGGTACGATTGTCATTTATTCATAAAGAAATTAGGCGAAATGCCAGGTAAATTGAATATTATACCCAAAACCAAAGAAAAATATATTTCTTTTTCTAAATTCCTGCAGGTCACCGATAATGATTATGTACAACTCCGGTTCTTGGATTCATTTCATTTTTTAGGAGCTAGTTTAGACAAACTTGCTAAAACCATACCAATTGAGGATTTTATAAGTTTACGATGTCACTTTCCCGAAAATAATCGATTCAAATTACTTGCACGAAAAGGTGTATACCCTTATGATTATATGACTAGTTGGAAATGTTATGAAGAAACAATGTTACCGGCTAAACGGTATTTTTTTAGTTGTTTAACGAATGAGGAGATTTCAGATAAAGATTATAAACATGCTAATTTAGTGTGGAATGAGTTTAATATACAAAATTTAGGTGAATATACTGATTTGTATTTGAAAACCGATGTTCTTTTATTGACTGATATATTTCAAAATTTTCGTAAAACCTGTAAACAGCATTACAAACTTGACCCAGCGTTTTACATAACCGCGCCTAGTTTATCTTTTGATGCGATGTTAATGAAAACAGGTGTTCAGCTTGAACTTGTTTCTGACTTAGCTATCGTACGAATGATTCAAGATGGTATTAGAGGTGGATTGTGTATGTGCTCTCATCGCTATTCGAAGGCTAACAATAAATATATGAAAGATTGTGATGTAACAAAACCGCAGTGTTTTATAGCTTATTTAGACTGCAATAATCTTTATGGTTACAGTATGTGTCAACATTTACCTTATTCCGGATTTAGATTTTTAAATCAAAATGAAATAGATAAATTAAATGTGGAAAGTATTACAGATCATTCAGAGTGGGGTTACATATTAGAAGTAGATTTATTGTACCCTGAATATTTACACCAGGAGCATGATGACTTACCTTTTTGTCCTGAAAAATGCATACCACCTGGAGGAAAGACGAAAAAACTTATTTCAAATTTGTATAATAAATACAATTACGTTATTCATTATATTCACTTAAAGAAGTGTTTGGAACATGGCCTTATCTTACGTAAAATCCATAGAGTCATTACATTCAGGCAAAGTGCATACTTGAAACAGTATATTGAATTAAATACTCAATTGCGACAAAAAGCAAAAAGTGTATTTGAACAAGATTTTTTCAAGTTATTAAATAACAGTGTTTTTGGGAAAACGCTCGAAAACACTGAAAATAGAGTAACTGTTCATTTAGTTAATCAGTGGAATGATAAAAATAATGTAACAAAAAAATCAAAATATGCAGAAAGGCTCATAGCAAACCCTTACTTTCATAGTGCAACAGTTTTATCCGAAAACTTAGTAGCAATCCAGATGAAACCAGATCGGTTAATTTTAGACAAACCGATTTATATTGGCTTCACTGTTTTAGAACTATCTAAATCACACATGTATAATTTCCATTATAATATAATCAAACCATTTTATAATGAGAGGGTAAAATTATGTTATACCGACACAGATTCGTTTGTTTACGAAATATATACCAACGATTTTTACTACGACTTAAAACACAAGTTTTTGGAATACCTTGATACCAGCAACTATAGCATTAAAAATGAGTTCATGATACCGCAAATAAACAAAAAAATACCAGGCCTTTTTAAAGATGAAATGGCTGGTAAAATTATAACTGATTTTGTTGGTTTGAGGTCGAAACTTTATTCAATAAAAACTGTGGATAAAATAATTAAAAAAGCTAAGGGGGTTAAAAGTAGCGTGGTACGTGATCTGAACATCACAGATTATGAGAATGTACTATTTAATAATGAGATTATTCGGAGAAAAAACATTTTATTTAAATCAATAAAGCATGAAATATTTACGCAAAGTGTTAATAAAATTGCGCTCTCTAATAATGACGATAAGCGGTTAATACGTCCAGGTAATATTGCAACCCGAGCATGGGGTAATTCATGTATTTTAAAGGGAAATTTAAATTGTTAAATGTTGTATAGATTATATATTGTTAGATTAAATTATGAGGTATGTAAATAATAAAAATACTTGTTTAATTTTTAAGATATTAATTATGATATAAAGGGTAAATAAATTTATTGATGAATCAAACTTATTTTTTTATTTCGTCCATTACGAATTCCACTGAAATTGTATATACATATGTATATCCGTTGTTGCCGAACCGGTTCGGAAACCAGTCACTAAACAGACTGCACTATTATATTCTAAGCTAAAGTAATTTTCTGAATAGTGTCTTAAATGTGAGGTAATAAGATTGATTTCACATAAACAGAAATCCTAACCATAATTTATTACAATATAGTAATATGAGCTCAGTGTTGTAATACATTTAGCGAACATGTGCCAGTTCATTGCACTGTAAATATATAAAATGTAGGTAAAGCAAGCTTGCAGTTTTCAATGGAACATTCTAAATCGTGACTTATGTGTTCTGAATTGAAAGTACATATTTATAAAACAACAAATTATTATATCCAAAAATAATTGTGCCATAATGTTTCATTCATAAAATAGTTGTCGTAGTGAAGACATCTAATAAATTAATTCTTAAATAATTACATATTTTATTTTAATTTTTGTACCTGTTGTAGAAATTAATGTTCGGCTCTATAGGACCTAACACTATTTCTTAGTTTGGTAAGATATGGTTAAGTTAAAGTCTTGAATTAAGGAAATATAATTTATTGGTTAACACGATCACTCACAATAATTGGTAAAAACATGTAAAACTAATAACTATGTATAACTAACTGGTATAACTTAATGGTCTAGTAAAAATGGTAAATTTATGGTAAAATGGTAATGGTTAATGGTTATGAGTACGTGATGCCTCCAAGGAGATCTGAACGCGAACTGTCTCACATTTTGGTGAACGAGCGAACGTGCATACTCGCGTGCGTTGCAATTATGCATTTTTGCTGAGTGTTCGATTTAAACTCGAACATATTCCCAAGAACGAGAAGAAATGCGGACTGAAATGTGTAACTAGCAATTTAAATGAGAAATTATAAAAGTAAATGTGTTTCTAATGAACTTAAATGGTATAAAAACATCTAAAAAGCATAATAAAAACAAAAATAAGTAAGGTTAAACTATTGAGTCCTCCACAATATAAGCGCTATTTTGAACGCCTGAGTCTATCTTTTGGCTCCGTTTAATTGCACCATAGTTCGCGCTAGGCCAGCGTTTGACATAGCTGTTTAAACGAAAACCGGTTTCACTTTGCTCGCTCAGCTCTTTTGCGCTCAGCTCTGCACTATAGACGTGTCTACTGGTTGAAAACTTCTCTTTTGATTTTGGTTGCGGTGGAGCTGCTGTCAGCTCCTGCTGGCCGCGACTCTCGTTGCGCTGTTGACGCCTCGGTGGCGGCGTAGGCACCTCGGTGGCCTGCCTGCAGGATCCCTCGCTACGGTGTTCAACAGCAGCCTTCCGGCACAGGCGACAAGGCCTAGTTCTCCACATCCAAACTGCTGCTACGCACAAACCGATCGCAACTATTACATAACTAATTACGTAATGGTGGATGTTATGGGACGATATTTCTTCAACTTCTGTGTTGGTCTTTTTTAATTTTTTAATTTCTTCCCCTAAACTGGTGATAGATGTAGTCAGGTTTTCGTCATCAGCTTGCATTTCGCTTGGAATTTTTAGGTTGACCAAATGGTTTATTTGGTCGAATTCGGGCATATAAATGTCTGGTGAAATACCGATCTGGTTGGACTGATGACGTATTGAATATAATGCGAAATCCTTGCCCTTGATGACGCAATCTTGGCTTGTGCCTATGACCCCGGCTCGGTTGAGCTGTTGTACTGTTACTTGATCGCCGCATATTATTTTTATTGTGTAGGAATTACAGCAAAAGTATAAGTGCTGAGAAGGCATATGTAATTCTATCCACATATTGGCACAAGTGGACTTTTTAATTTTGCATTTATTAGTTGCCGAATTTATTACGCAGAAACTTTCATCACTTTTCAGATCTAGCACTGGTTTGAGCAGCTGACACATGTAAGCTTGCCCATGTTGCAGACATTCTGTGAGTTCTTGCGTGGTTGTAGTGAAGTAAGAATCTTTCTTTAGGTTAACCGCCACATATTCGGACACCGTTATTATTCTAGCCATACTGATGTTTGTCTGGTGCGGTATAGGTATAAGTCTATACAGTTGGAAGTTTTCTCTGGATACAAGTGGAAAAGTAACTTCAATTATAACATATTTTTGGGTCGCTCTGGCTTTGACTTTTAACAGTTTGTAAAGATACTGAAGGTCACTATCTAAATTTGCAATTGGTAGCGTGAGTTCGCTCGGTATCTGGCCGTATATAGTTTGAAGCTCACGTTTAAGTTGCTTTGGTGGCAATAAATGTATGTTGATTTGACCGTGGTAAATGTCTGTTAATGTGTCGAGCAACGTATCTTGAAGTCGTTTTAATCCGAGCAACAAACTGTTTCCAGAAATGGCTGTCAATGTGAAGTCATTGATGTATGAAATGTTCTGAATTTCTCGCTGGAGAGTGCTGGTATTGTCCTGCAACTCGTTTATTCTTTTGTTAATTAATTTGTGTTGTTTGTTTACAGTGGTCTCCATTTTCTTCATAAGGTTGAACTCTGCTTCAATGATGGAAGTCTGGTTTTTCCATAAGTTTGACAAGTGTTTTTCATTATGCTGTATGGTTTCAATGTCCTTTTCGTATCGTTCTGCGAAACGTGAGTCCAACACTCCGAATAAATCATTCGCTAAGTATCCGACTCCGTTGATTAACCCTCGCTGGCGCCGACCCGTCTTGCCCAAGGCGCGTCGCCGTCTAGCGTGAACGTCAAAATGCTGTGCTAGCAAAAGTTCATTGTAGTATTCGAGCTCCTGGTAATCGTGCCGGGCTTGTAGCACGATCGTATTACAATGGTTTTGTGTTTCAATGGTCGCGCACAATCGTTCTTGATAATTTAATATTTTATTATAGGTGTTTATGCCCGTCCAATATGGCCCCATATCATAGTACATGACTAATGTCCATTTGTCCCTGATCAGTTGTAATTTTGATATAGGGTCAAAATATAGTGTTTGGTCTCTTGGCAATTGCTTGACGTCATCTAGACCGTAAGTGGGAAGAATCAGCATAAAAAAACTTAGTAATAACGTTGCTAAAGTGGCATTTATTGTTTTTGGTTTTGATTTGCGTTCTGGTAATCTGGTCATTGGTTTTTCTGGTTCTGGTATGGTTGCGTTACTCTGGTTAACGGGCAAAATTGAGAGCTTTACGACAGGGCGTTTCATGATCCCATTTTTGGTTTTTAAAGAAACTGCTCGGGTTAGACCGTCATCTCCCGGATGCGTTTCGACTACGCGTCCCAGAGCCCATTTGCCGGGTGGTAGATTCTCATCGTGAATCACCACCAGATCTCCAACTTCAATGTTTTTTTTGTGGGACTGTCCATTTACTTCTAGAAGAGAGCTGTACTAAGTATTCAGTCTTCCATCGTTTCCAAAGATCCTGAAATAATTTGTTGGTTAGATGCCACCTGGTTCTAGCGTCTTGCTCTGTTTCTATTATGGTTGTTCCTGGTCTTCCTGACAAGAAATGAGCTGGTGTCAGAAAGTTTGTGTCCTCAGGATCTTCTGATAACGCGCAGAGTGGTCGAGAGTTGAGGCACGCTTCTAGCCTAGCTAACAATGTGCTGTACTCCTCAAAGGTTAGCTTTTGTTGACCGACGACTCTGGTAAGATGGTGTTTTAGACTGCGCACTGCTCGCTCCCACAGACCACCGGCGTTAGGCCAACTTGGTACGTTAAAGTGCCATTCGATACCCATATCTGTTATCTCAGTCATAAAACTTTGACTAAATAATTTCTGAAGTTGGTTAAATTCTCCCTGTATCAATCTGTTTGCTCCCACGAAATTAGTGCCATTGTCACTGTACATATGTCGCGGTGCTCCCTTCCTGGCCGCCATTCTGGTTAGAGCGGCCAGGAAGGCCGAGCTACTTAGGTCTGACACGATTTCTAAGTGAACTGCCTTAGTCACCATGCAGATAAAGACTGCTATATAGCCCTTTGTAGTTTTGATTCCCCGCCCTTTGTTAGCTTTCACCTCGACGAAACCTGTATAATCAACGCCGCAGTGATGAAATGCGTGTTCTGGATTCACTCTTGCTTCTGGTAAATCCCCCATGAGCTGGTGCTGTCTTGAAGGATTTTGTCTTCTGCATACAACACACTTCCTTATGAACTTTTTGGTAGCCATGTATCCACCGATAATCCAATACTGTTGTCGAAGCTTTGCTAACGTTAGGCGAGCTCCGCCATGGAAGGTCAATTTATGAGCTTGATGTATGTATAATGTGGTAAGCAGATGATCGTGAGGTAAGATGATGGGATGTTTCATATCATGACTCATGTGGGCGTTCTCTAACCTCCCTCCTACACGTAAAATACCTTGATCATCTATTATTGGATTCAGATTTAAAATTTTACTCTTTGAATGCACTCTTCCGTGTTTATTTAAATAATCCACATCGTTTAAAAATTCTGTTTGTTGTATGGTTTTTATTATCAGCTGTTTAGCGTTACGAAGCTCGTGTAATTCGATGTAGGGTCGGCGAACTTGTTTATGCAATGTAGGCAATCGTAGTATCCACGCAAAAATACGTTCGATTTTTGTAATGGAGCTGAATTTGTTGATTAAATAATTAACGATTTCGGTAATCAACGATCCTCTATAATGTTTAATGGTTACAGCGTTGGTTTGTTTTAAAATAGATGCCTTTATTTCTAAGCTTGTCTCATAAATAATTTGGTCATTTTCTTGGTTTTTATATGATGGCAGCCATGACGGCCCCTTCCACCATAGCCTGTGGTCTTTAAGTTGTTTGACTGTTAATCCACGACTTGCGCAATCGGCAGGATTGTTTGTGGTATTTACATATTGCCAAAGGTTTGATGGTATAGTTTTGGTGATAGAGATTACCCGATTAGCTACAAATGGTTTCCACCGAGCTGGATCTCCTTGTATCCATCCTAGTACTGCAGTTGAATCAGTCCAACAGTATACATTTATATGGTAATCTGATAAACTATTTTTAACTTTTTGAATTAGTTGAGCTAAGAGTTGAGCGCCCATTAACTCTAGCCTAGGAATAGATAAAACCTTGTTCAATGGAGCTAGTCTGGCCTTTCCTGCAACTAATGTGATGGTTGTTTCTTCTTTCTTTACGACTTTGCAATAAATCACGCACGCATATGCCTTGTTTGAGGCGTCGCAGAATCCGTACAGTTCAATTTTGTCATTTTCTCCCATTCCCAGCCATCTGTTGACTTCCATACTACTTATGTCATTAAATTCTTGCTTTAGTTTGGTCCATTCAGAGAAAATAACTTCTGGTAATTCGTCATCCCATTTTAATTTGGACAACCAGACTTTTTGGAAGAGTAACTTCATGGTAGTGCTCAGGGGGGTTAACCATCCTAGTGGATCAAACAGCTTTGAAATGTCTGAAAGAAGGGCTCTTTTGGTAGCAGTAGCGGGTAATTTAGATACTATTTTTGAGTTGAAACTAAAGTTGTCTCGCTGCGGGTTCCAACAAAGACCTAATGTTTTAGTTGAGTCACTTCTCTTAAACTCGTATGTTGATTGGTTACATTGCTCTCTTTCTAGATCATTTAGTAACTCTGGTTTGTTTGAGGTCCATTTTCTAAGATTAAATCCTCCCAATTGTAAAAGTTTTATAAGATCGGTTTTTAGCTTATTTGCCGCTTCGATTGAATGGCGTCCTCCGCAAAAATCATCCATGTAAAAACTGTTTTCTAATTCTTTCGCCGCGTCAGGAAAATTCTGTTTTTCGTCAGACGCCAACTGTCTCAAACACATCATGGCTAAGAATCCTGCTGGTTTGGTTCCGTATGTAAGCGTGGCAAGTTGAAACGATCTGATGGGTTGGTTTTTCGATTCCCGCCATAGTACTTTTTGGTAAGCTTGATCTTCTCGGTGTACTCTTATCATTCGATACATTTTCTCGATGTCAGAAGTGTATACGAATTGATATTGCCTCCATTTCAAGATAAGTTCTTGAATATCCTTTTGTATATTTGGGCCCCTGTACATAACGTCATTTAGACTGTACCCTGATGATGACTTCGCTGAGGCGTTAAAAACGACTCTCAGTTTGGTGGTAGTAGATTCAGCCCGAATGACTGCGTGATGTGGTAAATAGCATTCGAGCGTCTGGTTAGACTCGCATGGTATCATATGGTTTAATGCGAGATATTCTTCCATGAATTTTTGGTAGTCAGCTTTCAACCCAACATTCTTCTCGAATTTATTTTCTAAGTTTCTGAATTGAGCTAAGGATTGTGGTTTGGTGGCACCCAATTTATCTTTTAGGGTTGATTTGAATGGCAGTCGGACTTCATATCTGCCGCTATCAAGCCTCTTAGTAGTTTTAATGAAGAACTGTAAGCACTCGTGGTCGTCGTTAGACATCTCTATATTTTGGTTTATGTCTTCGTTTTCCCAAAATTTCAATAACTCTTCAGTATTGTTGAGAACGACATTACAGTGGTAATGTGGTTTCATAGATCCGCAGAGTAGCCATCCCAGTTGCGTCTGTTGAGCGATTGGTTGGTCGTCCGTGTCACCTCTTAAAATACCTCCTAACATTATTTTGCTGTAAACATCTGCGCCGAGGAGCAAATCAACAGGTCTGCTTATATAAAACTCCGGGTCAGCAAGTTGAATCCCTTGTATATGGTTCCACGACATTGGTTTGGTAAACGTGTTATTCGGCAAGCGTTTGATTAAATGGTTCATAATAATTACATTCGTCTCGCAAGTAAACGCACTGTTTGTTGACTGTAGCGTTATCTGTAACATTCCCTTAGCATTATTTTCCTTTTCACCTACCCCGAAAATTTGTCCTTTAAAATGTGCTCTCTTTAACCCTAAGATTTGGGCAGCGTTTTCGTTAATTAATGACAGTTGAGAACCTTGGTCCACTAAAGCTCTCATATCATGATGCGTGCCATCAGCTCCTTTTACCTTTACAATGGCGGTGGCTAAAATTATTTCTGACATGTCATCCCAAGACGCATGAGATGACCTAGATGTGGTCTTCTTGGTTGTAATTTTGTTGGTAGTGTTTTCTGTTGACGAAGTCGGACATTGACTTGCCAATGCGTCATGTAGTAATGTGTTATGTGGAGCTAGGCATTTACGACATCGCTTGTTCGATTGACACGGTTTTTTGTTGTGACTGCATAAGCAGTTTTGACAATAATTTAATTGCTCAATTTTGTTTAACTTTTGCTCGTGCGTCATTTGCAAAAAAACAGGGCAACGCCACAACCCGTGTTCTGTATTGCAAAATGCACAGGTCGTTGACCGCGAGACATGGTACGTATTCATACTGAACTTCGCGTTATCTTTATTTTGTGATTGATAACTATTTCGATAAAAACTTTTCTTTTGGTTTTGGTTGTACCGATTGGTTTTATATGATTGAGGAGGCGTGGCTTTTTGGTTTACTGGTTCTTGCTTACGACGGGATGCTTCCAATGCTGTGAATTTCATCTCCAAGTACTCCAGGAACTCCTGTAAAGAGGGTAATTCTCTGGGATTCTCGACCGATTCTATGTACTCGGTGAAGGTCTCATTATCAAGCTTTTGCGCAAGAAGGTGTACTAGAAGCGGGTCCCAAGATTCTATATTTATCCCCAAATTTTTAATAGCGTGTAGTGTCTCTTTGGCGACGTCATGCAGCTTCTTTATCATGGGTATCGATTGTTGCTGGATATTTGGAAGACTAAGCATAATGTTTATATGGGAAGTGAAAATCAACTTCTTGTTGTCATATCGGTGATTTAAAATATCCCAGCATACCTTATAATTGTCAGAGCTAATCTGCAAATGATGAATCAGACTCTCTGCTTCGCCAGTTACTTTACCCTTCAGAAACTGCATTTTTTGTGCATTGGACATCGAAGGGTTTTTATCGATCGCTTCGCTGAATAAATCTTTGAACGGGATCCACTGGTTATATGCTCCGTTGAAAACGGGAATGTTCATTTGGGGAGTTGATTTTTCTCGATGTTTGACTGACCACATCTTCTCGTTGATATTGTTTGTCAACTCACTGTACTTGTCCTCGTATTTGCAAAATTCCCTTTGGTAGATAATGTCGTCAACTCCATCCTCACCTTCAATCTCCCAATGAAGTTTGTCAATTTCACCCCATCGGCTATCCAGTGATTTTAGAGCGTTTTCGAATTGCCATTTATTCTCGAACTTATCTAATTGTATGTTGCTTATGGTTCTTAAAAATGCTTTGAAGTTAATATTCTGCTTCTTCAGTAAGCTATTTAATTTTTCGGACCCTCTTGTTGTGTTGAAAACCCCCTCTTGCCGCGAGGTCTCCTCATTACGAGAAGGCAACGATTGCTGGGCCTCTTGGTCAGACCTGCAGTGGCCAGCGCTCTGCTGCTGCCTGGCTCGATTATCTGGTAATGGTTGTTCTTCATCCTTTTTTGGTTTGCGGTAGCTGTCTCCCTGCAGCTGTGTTTGGCCTAGTTGGTCCAGGGTCTTATCAATAATGTTTCTAATTTTTAAATAAACTTCTTGAGCTGTATCGAAACAACCCCTTTTGAAATAAATGTGTTCAAATTCAGCAAACTCACACATTTTTCTATGATTTTCTTGGTAATCGTTCCAATATGTTTCCAACATATTAGCTTTGCGCTTATAATTATCGACGGTCCTCCTCTCGGACCCATCTTTCTTAATATTAGTTAGAAACTTGGTCAGGATTTCATAGAGCTCCGTTTGGTTGATGAACAGAGAATCGGAATCCATTTTTGGTGCTGGTTTATAAATAGTTGATGGTTGTTAGTTTAAATAAATGGTTGGATCTGACCTTAATTCCCCAACTGACCGGCTCTGCGATGCGAGACTCCAACAAGCAACGACCTCCTTTGTTGCGTGGCACTATTTCACTATATAGTCACTGGTATACTAAATGCTCGAAGGACCATGTAGAAATTAATGTTCGGCTCTATAGGACCTAACACTATTTCTTAGTTTGGTAAGATATGGTTAAGTTAAAGTCTTGAATTAAGGAAATATAATTTATTGGTTAACACGATCACTCACAATAATTGGTAAAAACATGTAAAACTAATAACTATGTATAACTAACTGGTATAACTTAATGGTCTAGTAAAAATGGTAAATTTATGGTAAAATGGTAATGGTTAATGGTTATGAGTACGTGATGCCTCCAAGGAGATCTGAACGCGAACTGTCTCACATTTTGGTGAACGAGCGAACGTGCATACTCGCGTGCGTTGCAATTATGCATTTTTGCTGAGTGTTCGATTTAAACTCGAACACCTGTTGTAACCTGTTTAAACTTGTTGTACAACACACAATGTCATCGGTAAGTGTTTTTATAAATACCTAGTTATTTTTAATATCAAAACAATACTTTTGACAGAATACTTATTAATATTTTTATGTTTTGTTTTAGATATCGGATTCGGAAATTGTGTTCAGTCAGTATGGACAAGGACATTGTGGTCAGTTTTCTGAGGTCTTCACTGAAGTTCCAGAGACCACGCATATCCAAAAAGAAAAGAAATCAAGGCATCGACGAGATAAACAAACACGTAATATTGTGAAACCAACAAAATCGTTTGTTATGAATAGGATTCAGAAGAGAGGTCTAAAACTCATAAAGATTTCGGTTATCGATCTGTGCAATAACCCTCAAACGAGTGATAGTGATAGTGACAGTGAAAATGTTATATTAAATGCGCAATATGTAGTGCAAGATGCGGTTGATGATGTAATGAACGAAACGGAGGCATTAGTTAAAAAAATTGCTAAGTCTTTAATAGGTTATGATTTTTGTTAGTTTTGTAATTATTTAACTGTTTATTTTTATATTAAATTAAATAAATGATTTGACCTTATAAATGTGTCTTTATTTATTTATTCACTATATTCCACATTGAAAATTTATCAAGTGTAGGGTAGGGTTATGAAATAAAATAAATTTCCTTGAATTAAATTCATTTATTTAATCTATCTTTTAGGTACACTAGTTACATACCTACATTATACCAACACTTTAATAAAATATTTCTACACTAAACAGTACAAAATTAAGACAGAATTTATTTATATGTCATGCAATTTGAGAATCTATGAACTTTGCACATCGCAGATTGATAGTAGTAGATTTGCGTTAAAATAAAATAACTAAGATATTTTTCTTACAATATTACTCAGTGGTTTGTACTCAATGATACAATCGTTCAATATAAGACAGTAGGCAGAAGTTAGATCAGGTATTTCATCATTACTTTCTAACTCTACACGCACATCGACTACTGGTCCTGATATGAGGTTGTCAATTTGTCTAGAACAGTCGATAACAAACAGAGGGGCGATCTCCTTAAAGTCCCTTGCGTTCAACAATGGTTCAGATCGGCGATCGTAATACGATTGTTGGAAACGTGCATACTGCTCGTATAACAATGCAAATTTATCATCAATGAAATCCACGTTTAGATTCTCATAGGGATAGTAAGTTGAATTGAGGTATACTTTGACATCTCGTAAAGTACAGTGATCAAATCTAGACATATCAGCAGCAGAATTATTTTTTTTATTTGTTTGTAGACCTATAATTACATATCTCGGTTTTTCAATCTGAGATGAAGTTTTAATAGACCAAGTATGTTTTGTAGTTCTAGGCAATAGCGGGTATTCATATAAATCCCAATTTCTAAAAACTAATTGCAGTGTTTTATCCTTTTCCAAAATCTTCAATAAGTTTATCTTCTCTTTATCAGATACCTTAACATGTGGTACACGCCATATGATTTTGTTAATTTCAATATCGTTTATGACTTCTCCAGCATCGAGTTTCACAGCGTTCAAGTTTGTATTCGATCTCAACAATATCAGTTCATGCTTGCAATTAATTATAATTTTTTTGTAATCTTCACCGAATCCAAGAATGTTGCTAAGCGGTATAGATGCAGAAAATGAACCATTACTACTTTTAAAACCATGTATATCCCAACCCCAAGAACGACATGATTTTGACTCGCTTTCATTCATGGATAGCAATGATTTCATAGTAGTTGTAACGCCTGCATTTTTTATTTTATCAATCTCAACACCGTTCAGTTCATATCGAATATCTTGAAAAAGGTACATCAAAGGATTGTTTGTAAATTTAACACTAGTTTTTTCTTTAGTGGCAGTTTTAGTAACATTTACTATACCTTCTAAATATAATGTACTGGCTGATGGTAGAACATACAGATCTTTCTGATTAATAGGTATGCGAATCTCATCGTTTCTGTTGAAACTTGTTATGTATGGTTTGTATGAATGATATTCAATACCAATAATGCTATTATCACTAGCAGGAGAAGATAATACATCTAATAAACTCATTTTAGAAGACCAATTGATTTGAGGAATTTATGATTTTCTTTAGTAAGTTTCAGTTTATTCTTACAGTTTGATGTTGTCTTGCGGATAGCCCAAGACGCACTGTTTATTTTAGTAGAGGTACTCTGATATTTATTAGTTTTATTATAATCAATCATTTTTTTTTAAGATGTAAATATAGCTGCATATCCTCCCCACGTAAATTTAGTAAATTATTATTAATATCTAACAGTCTTATATTCACACTGTTAATTATATTTTGGTTTACGGGAAAGTAAATTACGTTTTTAGGTACTTCGATAATTCTATAACCAGGTGGTACATTCGGAGCAAACTCGTGAATGATATGACTTGGTAGACCATTAACATATGATCCGCTCACTATGTCACATTCTACCCTCACCACAGTCGTAGATAGAATGTTCACTGGAGACTGTGATACGTGTAATTTATTTGCTTCAACTATTTTTTTTTCAAAACCCAACAATCTACCAATAGAATCTTCTTTAGTAAAATCAATAGCTTTTGTGCAAAATATGTTTGTTTTTAACGTATTATTATTGCACTCTAATTTGATTCCTGCGTCTTGTATTTTTGATTTTAAATAATCGTTGATATCTTGCAGTTCATATGCTCCTTCAGGAATTTCAATAACGTTATGATCGTAATAAAATTTGTTATTTTTATTATCAATATTTGGTATAGAATTAAATGTAGATAAATATAATAATGCACATTCATACTCTCCTTCAAGTTGTAGAGTAGGAGAATAATAAGTAGATAGCACTGATGAGTTACCAGTTATTGACAGCGAGAGTGACATTATGTAAATGAAACTAAAAAATGTTTTATTCAATTTATATATTTATCCCAGAAGTCATACAAAAACGTTAAACATAAATGTCCACAATTTACAGAGTTAAAATTTTGATATCTCGTATAGTTATAAAAAACATTACAATTTTTAAAGTAATTTAGTAACTCTAATGGGGGTTTTAGATTGCCATAGCTATCAAAATATTCACAATATTTATACACTTTTACATAGGCTACCCAATGTGTTCCTTCATTGTTAGAATTATCCAAATTAACAACTCCGCTCTCAATAGGTTTGGGTTTGTTTGGTAATTGATCTTTCATGAACACACCTCTGAAATAAGGTACGTTATATGCATGATTCTGGATATCTATATTAGTAAGAGCACGATTAGGTAACCTCTTGATTAGTTTTTTGAACATTTTACAAACAATCCGTTTCCTTTCTTGTATGGTTTGACGTACAAGCCTCTACCCAACGCAATCGATTCCATCATTTTATTATGACGTTGAGATTCTTGTAAATTATTTTGAGCACTTTTGTAATCGTTTACTGTTTTTGCGATACCAGCTGCCCCGCCAGCTAAAGTACCTAATGCAGACAATCCAGCGAAAATTGGAATCAGCGGTAAAACACCTCCTGTTTTTGGTAACGGTATAATTCTAGGTACAGGAATCCGACAATTTTTTGAATACAACTTTTTTGCCGCTAAGTAAGCATACTTTATTACGTCTTCTTTGTTTTTCGGTTTTAACTTTTTGATCTGTGATCGAATTTTTGTTACTAAAGATCCAAAAGTTTTTAATCCAGATCCAGTTTTAAGTTTTGCTTTCATTGCTTTGCTTACCAACCAAGAAGCAATTTTTTCTCTTTTCCCTGCATCTGCTGCTTTTAATCGTTTATTTGCCATATTCAATAACTGTAAATCAGCTTGATGTCTGTTATACAAGTCTGAATAATTTGTATAGGCTATATCGTGAACTTTACAGGCTTCGTCTAATTGATTTATTCCTTTGTCTCCTCGTGCTAAACGTTTTTGTAATTTAGTGCCTGGTCCACAGTAATTGTAGCCTGGCAAATGAAGCTCAAATGGTAAATTATTTATTAAATTATTAATAAGTCCACCTCCTTGCATGGTTTGTATTATAATGTGAGAAAAAATAATAATAGATGATTAAATACCATTTATTATTTTAGCACGGTTCTCTTATCAATCCAACTATTTTCACTATCACTCAAACCTAGCCATTTAACAAACAGCTTACTGCCTTTTTTTCTTAAAACTTTTTCAATTAGGTAAATGTCGGGATGATTCGTTTTTTGAAGTTCTTGTTCATAAAAAGTACCTAAAATTGGCTGATTTCGAAGATCTTGAATATTATACGTTGTAGGCATAGTTTCATTTATTTTTATGATTTTAAAGATTTCTGTTGACCAATTAGGAGTATAGCCTTTATGAAAACAATTTTTATATTTACTTATGCGAACACGATCTCCGATTTCTAGTTTGTGTTTTTTAGGTTGTGTTTTCTTGTGTGATTTTAAAATATTTTTCCTTATTAGAATTTCATTTTCAATATTAACGTCAACCGGTTTACAGTCAATAGTACGGTGTTTTGTATTGTTGTAATTAAAGACTATACTTTCTAAAGGTTTTTCTATCCATCTATAGGTTCCATTTAAACTGAATGTTTTGTAGAGTTTGTTTTTTAAAGTTTTAATTACTCTTTCTGCAATCGAAGCTTTCTTAATTGAAAACGATGAATAATGATTAATATTAAAACGTTTCATTAATCTTGAAAATGTATCATTATAAAATTCAGTTCCTAAGTCGGTTTGTAAATGGTTAGGGGAACGATCACATGTACTTAAAACATTTTCAAATGCATTAGTTACTTCTAATTTTGATTTTGACTTCAAGGGTACAGTCCAAACATATTTAGAAAAACAGTCAATTATAACTAAGATGTAACTGAAACCTTTATTGTAATTTTTAATTTTTCTTAAATCAATAAGATCAGCTTGCCATAAGTCATCGATTCCTTTTAAAATAACACAACGACGTGCAAAGTTTTTTCTAGCTGTTTTATGTAATTCATTCACGACCTGTTGCTTTATCATTTTGAGACGGATTGTTAGTCTTCCTCGTACCACTGTTCGTTATTTTATGATCAATATAAGATGTCATACTTGTTTTTAAATGGTCTAATGAGGCTTGAATTTCTTTTGTAATCTCTATTTTTATTTTGTCTATTAATATTTGGACATCTTTTTTAGCGCACAAGTCATCAATTTTCTCATCTACATATTCCTTATTAGCAGCATCGTCTGCTTCAACAGGATTAATAACGCCTCGTAGTCTACTCATTTGCAAATTAAACTCGCCATTTGCAGTTTTTAATATTGTTTTGTCTGCGATATCAAAAATATCTGACAATCGCATCCTTTTGTGAATATGATGACCAAATTTATCTATATTCATTATGTGTGTACAGAGAGAATGCTTAAATGACAATGAAAACCATAATTATTTACCAAGATATTTATTAATTTATAAATTTTCCTTCGCGTAGTTCCTCTATAATAGATATTATTTCATTATCTAACCCTGTATTTCCAGCTCCTCGAGAAGCCATGAGTAGTTTTAATCTTTCAACTAATTCATTAGGATCATCCCAATAAATGTAGTCTACATTTTTATTCCATTTTTTCAGCATTTTCAGTCCTTTCCCTTTTTGAAATTTTAATTGATCGCTGCTGTCGTTTGGCAATTTAAATAGAGGTTTTATAACGTCCATATATTTTTTGCCTTTGTTGCTTTTTATTGGTTTTTTTGCATCATAGTCACGTCTATGAGCATTTGTATGAATCAACATTAATTTATAATTTTGTCTATCATTTTCGGTAACCAAATTTAAATCTGGATCTTTCTTTAATAAAAGTTCCTTTAGCCCTGGCGTGGATGAATATGTGTGTGTGCCTATTGTGATAGTTTTATTACCAATATTTATTTTAGTACATCCGAGCATTAACTTCCCTTTTTCATTTCTGACTCCGAAAGGAACATCATCTATCATTTCAGATGATAGAGACCATGATGAAACATTGTCGCCGACACCAACAGATTTGAACGAGTCGATACTGTTTTGTGAATTATCATCTGAATCTTCAGAATTTTGAATATAACCATGATCTTGATCATCAGTACCCACTTCAGGTATACTGGTATTTTTTTCCAAATCACTTTCAAATTTAACATATTCATCATTAGATAAATTGCTATCATGATGGTCTGCGTAATCATTATTTTTCAAATTAATATGATTTAAATTTTCGATGGATGTATTTTTGTTGGTTTGTGCTATTTGATTAAGTGGGCTGATTAACGGTTTAAAAACAGTTTGTAATGCTTTTTCATTATCATCTTCAATATTTCGCATTTTTCGGACCTTTTTCTTAACTGCTTCAGCAGCAGTAATAATTTGTCTTTTTAAAGATGTTTCCATTATATAATAATTGAATAAATGATCTACTGTCTTCCTTCACAGTTAAATTAGGAATAAACAATTTTTTATATAATTTTATATTTATATAAACGTTAGATCAATCAAAAACTACAAAACTATCAAAGTTTTTGCGATAGCCACCTTCATTCTTACGACAATCTTTATTTATAACTAGATAATTATAAGGTTCAGTCCATATTTTACTACATAACTCACGAAATTCATTCCATTTCATGTCTGTGTTTACGTGTTCATCATAAACATGACGTATATTAATATCATCTTGCTTAAAAAGAATAATGAGATTTGCATTATCTCTAATAAGCTGTTTGGGTACTTTGCTATATGTTTGATTTAAATAAAAACAATCTATATTTTTATGTCGACCCATTGCAAAATAATTTCTTATATTATTTTGGTTTTCACATGCTACATCATCAAATATAATAACTGAATCACATCTAGCTTCCTGTGGACTTATTACTTCCTCATTATCCTTAAATTTTGCAAACGATACATCTGGAACGTTAGCTAACACTTTTTCAACAAACACATACTTCGGTTGGTTTAGAGTTTTTGAGTAAACATATACATTACGAAACTTTAAACCATTCTTATGCAACAGCAAACCAATTACAAGATTTGTTTTTCCACAGTTAGATGGACCACATATAATACACCTTATAGTGTTTGGTAGTAGTTCACCGTGTCGTCGTTTGCTGTTTTGTGATTCCACGCAAATGGAATCAAGATGAAGTGAATGAGGTTGTTTAATGAACTTCATAATAACACGTCCGATGCTATGGGTAGTTATACTAACAATGAGTCAAATTGATGGATATGGTTATTTCTTAAAATTTATGATAGTATTAATTTAATTTTACTTTATACATCATTGTACTAATGATAGCTATTGCCTGCGCCTAGTATGCAATTATTTGTATTTTGTTGCTATAACATTTCTGTTAGGCTTTGGTTTAGTCAAATTACTTGGAATGACGAATTGTGTTTATTTATATAAACAGGTACGTAATGTCGAAGCGGACGAGATTCGATCGTATATTATTGGGCATTCTATCCCACCGAAGTGGAGGCGAAGCCGGAACGGCAGGTGGGGTAGAATGCCCAATAATATACTACTCCCGTATGTTTTCCGTAACCTATAACCATCAACTAGGCATGATTTTAGACCCCGAAGCTGCTATTTAGAATTTCATACTCTTGCTCAACAATCGCACTTACGACCACAAGATCAACGAGACAGGTACTAAATTATAAATTCGCTTACCAAACCAGATCCAAAGTCAACAACAACTTGACAATCCACTTCTTCACAAACTTCTTGTATTTCTTTAGCCAGATATATGATCTCGTGTTTCTTCTTAACACTAGCCGGTACGTTCACGTCGTCATCCAAAGAATATTCTCGAATTTCGTAGAAAACTTGCAACCTCTTCAGTTTCGAAAAGAACGTATTTAGATATTTGTCATCAGTGGCGGTCAAGTCGAAATCTTCGCCAAAAACATCGATGTTTTCATCTTCGATTGCGATTTTGTCCAGAATATTGTGAATTAGTATATCTGTGTTAGGGTAGTTGTAAAAATATTGGTATTCTCGCAAGAAATCAAGGCATTCTTCGAAATAGGCTTCGGGGCTCTCAAAATGCATTGGCAGCGACATTTTGTACCTGAGACAAATCAAGATTATCACAAAAAACCCACTTAGGTCCATTATTCAATAATAATTAATAATGCAAGTTTTAAACTTATCTAGTTATCAGTTCATAAATTCGCTTCCAATCTGGGACCGACGTGACCTACCGAACAGAGCGCTCATTCGCTGAAATCGCACATAGGTATAGACATGGGCGTAGGTATCTAGTCTTTATCTATAGGGGGACTTGGCGCCAGTGCGAGCCGACCTAGGTGCCCACCTACGTCGGCACGGTCCACCCATGAGAATTTCTAATCGCTAGCCCAGCATTAGGTTGGGCAGTAGACCATACTGGTGTCGGCAGTTCGGCACGGCCCACCCGGCCCGGTCCTAGATACGCCCATGGGTATAGGAGACAGGAACTGCCGTAGAAAGCGGAGTGAAGAACATAATTCGCTTTATACACATGATAGAGTATATGCTTTTGAACTATAGAATTGAGTGTTGTGAGAGCCCAAACGTATTTACGCAAATAAAGGCCTAAATTGGCATTCGCTAACGTCTGTGGCAGAGAATACCCAGTGGGTATGCACTATGCGATAATATTACTGTTCAAGCCAAAGCTTACGAAATCCTTGCACGTAGAATACCGCATGGTAGTATGTACTTCTACCCATAGCGGCAGCGAATACCGCGCAGGTCGCTACAGCCGCAGAACCTGATACAAAATACCTGAGCGAGACCCGCGCGGTATGTACCTCTACCCACAGCGGTAGCGTATTCCACGCAGGTTTGAATATGCTAAACGCTACTTCGGCGTTTAGCATATCAGTCGGCATTGACGACTGTCATTATGTATACATTAGACTTTGGCCCTTCGCTTATATTATTATTATATTATACTGGTGACTTCTCTCTAGATAGCTGAAACTTACGTACATATAATAACTTTCATGGATATATCACATTTTTTATAACTTTGCTCCAAATTAGGATTTTCTCCTCTGTCGTGTGAATTTTTCATAAAAAAAAAACAAAAACTAGATCGCATAAATATTTGTTCTGACGGAGGATCGATCTTGCAAAACCCGTGACGCACAAGCCGTCAGACTGTCGTCAACTGGTCTTTATTTATGGGGATGGCTCAGCAGTGGACGTACTAACATTGGCTGAAAATTTATGGCGATAAGTCATATTTTTCATAAAAAATAACACATGTTGCATTCAAAAATAATATTTATTAACAAATCTCAACATCACATATTCAGCAATAAATTAACAATCAAGATGTTCTTAAACTCTGATAATACAATCTGTAATGCTTTTATTTGGCAGACCAATATTCCAAGTGAAGTCGGTTAAAACAGTGTTCTAGATAGCATATAAATGTAAAGGATAACAATTTTTATAGATATATTAGAGAGTAGTATAACGTTAATGCCAAGATTTTAGGAGACATTGAATTTTGTCTCTGAATTTACAACTTGTATTGGTATAACAGCAGTTATCCATTCTCTTATTTCGCCAAATGGCGATCTCACTGGCTTCTTGGGAAGAACTACGCTGGCTACGGCACTAGTGCTTATATCGGATCTTACAGTGCCGAGATGTCTTTGGCTGCCTATCACGAAATTACACTAGTAACCAACCCAAACATTCTGTAAAATATTGGCAGATTGCTCTAAATAAATATAAACCAGAGCGATACTTTATCCAATATATCCTCAATTTCAACTGATTTTTCATTGTTCGTGCACCATAAGAGTAGCGAAGTAAACATGAGCCATATTATATAAGGCTAGAAGGCTCCATTTTGAACATATCGAATATCCACAAACAGGACTAGACACTATGCACTACGATCACTCACTTCAATATAAATTTGATTTAACACTAAAGCACTTACGAATTTTCATTATTGTTGCGGCCCACTTATGGTTTCCCAAACTCCATTTTCATCTATGAGATCCTTAGATCCCTCTCCAATAACGCATTTGCCACTCCATTTATCATCTTGAAAATATTTCACACAGACTTCAATCAAGTCCTCTTTCTTCACAGCCAACACCCTCTCCCTCTGTGTCTTCCAGATGTCATAAGATAATCCGTATAAGAATAGGTCAATCCCTTTCATGTATTCGGCAATAGGTTGGTCCATTTGCTGGAGTATGGACAGTTTCGCTTCGAAAAGATTTTGGTTGTCAACGAGTTTAGTGTTGTTTGTCATCCACTGTGCCGTTTCATCGAATACATTTAGAGTGACTCTTGAATTTGGGTCTCTGTAAGAGTAAAAGTTGAAGACTCCGTCTAAAGTGAGCGTTGCGCCGCCACCGTAAGCCCCATTCTGCTCTCTAACCACCGGATGCAAATACTTTGAAGTCAAAAACCTTGAGAGAACTCGCAGTTTAGCGTAATCAGGGTCTGTGTAAGGCACTGTAGGAATAACTTTAGCACAAAAGTTAACCGGGATATTCATAGCTATATGGACTCCGCGGTTTTCTTCCGGCATTTTCTTACTATCCGTCCAGTTGATCCTATTCATTTCTTTATGCTCAATATCTTTACATAGTGACTTGCAGAAGTTATCGACACTGTCGTGTATCTTGGTATTTGTGTTGCAATAATGGAAAGCTGCTCTTAAATTGCTGCCTGTTAGAATCTGTTTTCCGATTAAATCGATTGTGGCTGTGATATCTTCTACCGTCTCGTTTTTCTGAATATCCTGCATCGTCATAATGTGATGCAAGCCCATTAGATTCTCTTTGCACTCATCTACGGGGTTTATTAGCGCACGCGCAGCCTGCATAGCGTATGTATGTCCACTATCGATGATACCATTGCTTAATGCTGAGCAGTAACTAGTTAGAAGCATGTTCATTCGTTCTGTATTGCTGAAGTTTGGTTTGTAGAATATTTCACGCCATATATCCAGCATTTTCTGCAGGTTTTGATCCAAGCAATGGCTGCTAATCAGTATACCTTGCTCGTATTGTCCGTTTTGATCTATATGTTCAGTAATGTGAGCGAGGAAGCCTAAGCCAGACGTTGATTTGCTTATGTACTTGTCGAAATCTCTATAATTGTAAGTCTTCGTGTCGAATTTGCTGATAATGTAGTTGAAAAATGGGAGCAATTGCCTCTGTGCGTCCTGTAAGCAATCGGTTCCTATCACACCTTTGAAGTACGTCACTCCATTGGTATTGACCTCACACATCTGTAATGGAATAATGTCAGCAACAGTATGCTTCAATGGAGGAGCAGTTTTGTTAAGAGTGATCTCGTTAAGTTTCAAACAAGGAAGAATGTCTAAATTCTGAACTTTCTTCTGTGCTTCGGAAAGCTCCAAACCTTCCTTATAGATCTTTTCTTTATCACTATCAGATAGAGAATTAATTTTGGATTGTAACAAATTGCTTTCAGCTTCATTGTATACATCGTCAAACTTCTGATCAGGTACCATAGTCATAGTTAACTTGTGTTTGTTTACAATAAAATACTTTTCTATAACTTCTTTTACGTAGCTTGGTTCCATCAAATTAGTTTTCAATTGATCCAATAATTGATTTACTTTCAACGAATTTAAAATTGGTCCGTTGTGATTCCATAATGGCATGAGATTAAAGAGAAGATTGAGCCCGAATTTCGGAGATTGGTGTTTGATTGATAACTCGAAACCATGCAAGACACTCTGGATATGGTCCTTTTCAAACCCTTTGTGGTATATCTCATCTATGGTCTTCTTGACGATGGACTCAACCAATTCAAATTTCTCCTTTTCTATATCTCTTAGTCCTACAACAAACAATGTGTCCCTTATTTGGTTATCATAACCTGTAAGTGAATTGTAACCTCCTGATATATTTTTTTCAATCAAACTTTTGTAGAATGCGGAGTTGGGGCCAATGATCATGAGTTCTGTCAATGCCATCATCATAAATGTCTCATATATACTTGTTATATCAGACATCACATACCCGATAGCAATCTGATTCTGTTTTTCAATAGGGACTCCATACTGGTCAACTCTGCATGATATCTCAGCTCTTTTAGGCTCTTGCCAACGTGGCTGACGTTGCACTATAGTAGATTTTGGGTCCAAGAATGCATAATTACTCAAATATGCCTCATTAACAAATTTTAGATTGGCTTCTAAAGGAAAGTTGCCATAGGAATAAATTCTAGCATTACTTGGATGGTAGAATGTGGAATGGAAATTCTTCAAATGCTCATGAGTAAGATCTGGAATGCATAATGGATCTCCACCTGAGACATACCCATAAGTGCCGTTTGGTAAAATTTTATTCACAAACTTTTGTCCAAAGAGAGAACTAGTTTCTGAGAAGGCTCCTTTCATTTCATTGAACACAACACCTTTAAAAGTCAACTCTGACGATTTATCTTCAACATTAGCATGTTCGAGCCTCCAGCCCTCTTGTAAATAGTCTAGCCTAGACAAGTTGGGTTTAAAAACAGCATCTAAGTAGACTTTCTGAAGATTTCTGTAATCAGTCTCATTTTGTGACGAAAACGGGTAGAATGTGTAGTCAGGGCCTGTCAACGCGTTCATGAATGTAGCAAGAGATCGGTTCAACATTTTAAAGAATGGATCTCTGACTGGATATTTCTCTGAGCCACATAGAACCGTGTGTTCAAGAATATGTGGAGTGCCCATTGAGTCTAGCGGTGTTGTACGAAATCCGACAGAGAAAACATTATTAGAATCATCTCTTTCTAAATGCAAGTACTCTGTTTTAGTCTTTTCATGGACAAGGAAATATGCTGTCATGTTGTACTCTTTAATTGGTTCGACTTCATTGACATGGAAACCGTGAACTGTTTTTCCTGGTACTATAACTTTGGGTAGCGTTTCCTTCTTTTTTAAAATGCCGCTGCTGTACATATTGCTGCATGATATGAGCCTATGGTTCAGGTTCGACCTGAGCTTGCATATTCTTGAATACATTTTATTTTCGGTCCGTTTCTTCCAAACTCCTGCAAAGCACAGACACCACTCACTATTTTATGATGCAAGAAAACATAATGCTTGTAGTTTATGGTTGCGAAATGCAATAAAATAATTTATGCAGTTGTTATCATTTTTTGGTTGACACCAGAACACGTAAGTCGTGAGTCAAATGGTGTATAATTAGCAATATTGCTATGAAAACCAAGGAAAGAGATAATTTTATTGTAAAATAATAATTGTAGTTACAACTGTTTGTAACCTGGCTACAGCAAAATTGACCATATTTCATAATAGTTATAAGTTAGATTTTGCCATAATTGCATGAATAATCAGAACAGAAAAACAGGTAGATACTCTAAATTTACAGAATGGGTAGTAACCATACCTTCAGATAGTACACTTTAAAACTAAAAAGGGGATACTAATTTTTGAAACTTACACAATTACTAGATATTGAAACAAAACTAATTTTTATGGCTTTTATTGTGGTATAATAAAATTTTGTGGCAGTAAAGGATCCAAAATATTGGGACAAATAACATAAATATACTGCGACAAAAACCATAAAATGTGGCTATGAATACATATAGCTTAAAATAATTAAAATAAAGGAAAGTGAATCGCACCCTATGTTATTTTACTTACTCTCCTATCTTAAAACGTCCATTACACAGAAATTGGTAATAATTTCAATTATGATTATTATCCTGACAATTTTGGACATTTTCAAACAATTCTCAACACTGTATTATAAGACTGTATCTGAGTGATCAATATCAACCAAATCCAATATCATAATGAACATAGTTGTAATATTCAAACTGTATTTACTATCTGGGTCCAACTTCTAAATATGTTGATAAAGATGATAAAATAAACTTTCGGGTCAGTAAGAACAGTTGGCTACAGCATATATATTACGTAAAATAGATAAGAGATCAAAAATTGGCTACACAGATTGTCCTAGCAAATATTTTTTTCAATAAAACGAGAAAAACAAATGAAACATGATGCAATAATATACTTACAATAAATCCCTGTATTGAGATAGCCTTGCTTATACGATAATTCAAATTTGTACTGCAGTTGTGATTTTCTTGTTATTATAATAAGAATTTCAACAGATTATCCGGCATTATTTTTTTATTAGATTATAAGTCCAACATAACCTCCTTTCGCATTTGCTGTCGGCGATATTTATTTTTGACGTTTTGAAAAGGCAAGTTTGCCAATTAATCTTTCCTAGACTCCCCGAATCGGTAAAGTATTTTACATTATTCTTGTTTAAATCACTTATTGCAATTACTTGATGTGTTTAATGCTGGTACTTATGTTATTCGAAAGATTTCACAGTGGTATTATAACAAGATTAAATAAAAACTTTATAAAAAAAAATAACAGGATATATTTTATATTACTTATCATCATCATCAGCCTGTATTCGTCCACTGCTGGACGTAGGCCTCCCCTAGTGAACGCCACGGAGCTCGATCTTCCGCTGTTTTCCTCCAGTCACTGCAGTTAGATGTTTTTGATATTGATTATAATATAAATGATATAATAATATAAAGGTACCTAGGCCTACGTTCAGCAGTGGACGGCTATAGGCTGATAATATATACCGGGTGACTTTTTTTGCCGTCTTGATAAAAATAGGGGGTGATGGGTAAATGGAGTAGAAGCCTATGGCATAGTTATTTTACTTTTTTTTTTGTTTTACACTCATCATTTAAAATTTGTATACTAATATACACAAGTAATTTACAACCAATTTTTCATATTAAAACATAATTTTTTAATTTTCAGAGAAATTTTAAAAAAATAATTCAAATAATTCAAATTCTTAAACATAGTCACCCTAATAAACAGGCGGCATATTATGAATGATATCGTTTCAAATAGGTAAAACTAGATCTTCAAACAAACGCACACGTGTAGCCGCCTGTGATTTTCCGATGCTGACACAGGATCCCCGCTCCCGCCATCCCGCGCTGGACCCCCACTGCCCTACAGTCCTATTGTTATTATTTTAAATATTTTTTAGTCACATACGATTAGGCACTCAGTGTCGTCGCGTGATCTATTCGCAATGTTTACGTTACCGGGCATGTCTCCGTCGGTCGCTCACTGTGATAAAAGTGATTAACGTAAACAATAAACATGTACGAATATAACAATGTAGAGAACTTATTTAGTAATGGTGCAGTGTTATATCATGTCCCTTGCAAGTTTAAATGGTGTACGGCGAATGTATACAGGACCAAGCCATCTGCAATCTCTTCTTCGACATTCGGACTGTCGATTCGGAGTAGGTACCCCTACTCCGAATCCACAAACAACTCGTCCCATCCATAACATTCCATCATCGATATAATGTTAGAGGACGTTCCTTTGAATTATTTGCGAGGAAATTACCTACTTCCAGAGAGAGAGAAACGGTGGACACTATGATTACTGCGATATCGCTCAAAGGTACTTTTTTATTATTTTGTAATTAAAATCACTGTAATTTGTAATAAGTTGGTTTTAATATTTTAAATACGCACGGTATGTAGTAATTTCTAGTTTACGCATACTCGTACCTAATTACTACTCTATTTTTTCAAAGAAATAATGACAAATGAAAAAGTTTAACATGTAACACACAAGTATACCATGCTAACAGATCATAAGCTCTTTAAAATGTTAAGGGAAGATTGATATCTCTACAAAACAATTCGGAGTTTATAAAATCGCAAATGCAAAAAGCCTAGGTATTCAGATATGTAATTACGCTATTTCGCTCGCACTTTTCATTCATTGGAAATCACGGTACACGCAGTGTAGGCATCTATTTTACTATTACGCACGCGCCGTGTAGGATGTTCTCTTTTTCTGGATTTTCTTGGATTTTCAGAACTTCCATAATCAAAGTGCTATTACAGAAATAGTCTCGTCCGCAGATTCCATTCTATACATATAACCTACCCTATAATTATCGAGACGGTAAAAAAAGTCACCCGGTATAATATAGGTATCTCTATTCTGTTACAAGCGAATATTTTTTTCCTAGAACCAGGTAAAACTTTGTAAGCCTGGTAGCATTGTTTAAAAGGGAATTACCAGAACATAAATTATAATATCCATTAAAATTCTCGAATAGATGTTTAAGATAGTAATAGCATGTTTAACTAATATATCAAGGGGTATAAACATTAAATAACTATATTACTTAACTTCTGTCTTTTTTAAATTATATAATTATCCTTAGTACAAAATTAAAGATCTTTGCATTGTACCCGCCTGTTTTATATGTATCCATGATATCCATTGGCAACTTTTTTCTACGTTTTGTTATCTATAATTTCTATAATCACGTTATATTAAAAAAAAGTTATTTTATAATAAATCAAAAGAACAGAAATGAATATTTTATATTTATGTATATTGTTTGAAATATTATTGTTAAAATTTGCATTTTTTTCAATAAGTATTTAATCATCATCAACATCAACCATTAGACGTCCATTGTAATAACTTTGAATATCTAAACGAATATCTATTGACATATTTGACGTTTCTTTCTGTAAGTTTCTTTTTAAAAACACGTGTTTACGTGTTGAGCTCATGTTAGGCTCTTTCTTATTTTTAAGTACAACAAAGATACAAAAATGAGTTTATACAACTTTAAAAAGATCGCTGTAGTCCCTACAGCTAAGGTATGTAGTAAAATTCCTATTATTATTAAAGTTATTTTTTGAAACCTTTAAAAGATGTTATAACCTAAATACTACGCACAATTTTTATATTGCAGGACTTCATAGACATAATATTGTCTAAAACACAAAGGAAGACACCCACAGTAGTACACAAACATTACAAAATATCGAGGATTCGTGGTTTTTATATGAGAAAAGTGAAATTTACACAGCAAAACTTCCACGATCGTCTCTCTAGGATAATACAGGTGAATAAATGTTTTTATTGGCCCTATGTTACCATAAATATACTAAATATAAAGTATATATGTAATTAATAAACGAACCTAAAGTAACGCAACTGTTTATGGTAATTAAAAGTAATTTTAATATCATTATTTTTATATTATCAAGGTTATTATTTTAATAAAAGGACACAGCCTATTAATTTTCATTTCAAAAAAAACATTTTTTTTCAATGTACAGCTCCTAAACCAATTAATTATAATTGTTTATAAGAAAGTATAAAACATGGACACAAAATTAAATTTTCTAATAAAATGTCAATGTAAGGGACTCCTTATTACCAATGGAACTTCTAACATATGAATCTGTAACATGATCCAATCCTCAGTATCCATGTTAAAGTAAAATTATCATACAAAGCTTCTCAAAGTCAAAGTCAAAGTATCATTTATTCAAAGTAGGCAAAATTTAATTGTCTCTTTTTTAATATCAACAATAAAGACAGTCCCTAACAACGTCTGCCCTTCACCGCTTCCTAGTGTTTTTGTTGGGAAGAACAAACGGCGCAACAAACTACCCAACAACACATTTCTTCTAAAATCTGTGTTGCCAGTACAGCTAATTCATTTTATTGTTCATTCATCAGGAATTCCCCAAACTAGACGATGTCCATCCATTTTATGCAGATCTTATGAATGTGCTGTATGACAAAGATCATTACAAACTCGGTCTTGGCCAGTTGAACACAGCCAGACATCTTATTGACACGTAAGTATACACAGTTGTAAATATTTAATCATCATCATCATCAACCCATTAACGTCCCACTGCTGGGCACGGGTCTCCTCTCATTTCAGAGGGATTAGGCTATAGTCCACCACGCTAGCTTACTGCGGGTTGGCAGACTTCACATGCCTCACGATGTTTTCCTTCACCGTTTGAGCATGTGATAAATACGCACATAACTTCCGAAAAGTCAGTGGTGCATGCTTTGGGTTCGAACTCGAGACCTTTGACATCTTAATCCACTGGTCACACCGCTAGGCTACCACAGCTCTTGGTTGTGCAACAAATAACAAATACAAATACTACAAACAAATATTTAATACTTCGTTTTAATATTAGGTCGATATAAGGTTATACCTTATATCGACCTAATATTAAACCCACCTCTCCTCTCCTTTTAGTTGGAAACAGGACCTCACTCTATGCCATTCTCACTATACTGGTGCATAATATGATAATAACTCTTCACCATTGTAACAAAACTTCTACAAATATTTCATATCTCTTCTCCCCAGTGTGGCTAAAGACTACGTCCGTCTGCTGAAGTACGGAGACTCGTTGTACCGATGCAAGCAGCTGAAGAGGGCGGCGCTCGGCCGCATGGCTACCATAATGAAGCGACAAGCTGCCAACCTCACATACTTAGAACAGGTAGGTTTAGGTTTTTGATACCTTATCTATTTCTAACTATTAACCCTGTACTGACTGAGCCAGGAACCACAAGCAAAAACCAAGGCAGCCTTGTCTCAAATTGGTTGTTTGGAGCCTCTTATCCTGGCCATGTATTCTTCATATTGTCTTAAATCAAATCAATTTATTTGTGAAACATAGGATAGATGATAGATGGATCTTAAGAACTAAATAGTGCGCTATGTCTTGTCAATTTTTACATACAAATATTTATAGAGGAAAAATACATTTAAAAATACATACATACAAATTATCATTTACAAAGTCTTCAATTTTATAATAACATTTGACAATTAGTAATAATGTGAGAGCTTTTTTAAACTTTACCAGAGGCATATTTTTGATAATGTCTGGTATTTTATTATACATCTTTGGCGGTATTTCTTTAAATATGATCAACATAAACCCATTTCTGTCCTACTGTTGGTCATGAGTTTTTTGCGAGTTTAGGTAACAGGCTATCGTTCACCACGCTAGCCTAATGAGACTTCAAACGGATTTAATCTATCAGGCATGCTGATTCTTATTAATGTGTGACTTCACATACGATAAATACGCATCCCTTTTCCCAAATTATTTATTTATTATTATTTTTCATATTCAAATATTCTTATTTTGTTAAGAGATTCAGTAGCACTATCACAGCTGTGATCATCAAATACACAAGTGATATTCCGTCCCCAGGTCCGTCAGCACTTGGCCCGTCTGCCGTCCATCGACCCGTACACGCGCACCATCATCATCTGCGGCTTCCCCAACGTCGGCAAGTCCAGCTTTATCAACAAGGTAATTATTTTCTGATCTAAAAGATGTCGAGTAACAAAATATATTTGTAATAATGCATGATGAATAACTATTAAACTAATTGTTTATAAATAATGCTTAAAAGCGAATTATCAAAATTGGACCTTTATACATATGCTCACGCTTTTTTGCCATAGGGGTAGCAGAAACTACAGAACCATTATTTATAGAATTTTTCATATTTTTCATTTATTAGCATCTTGTTGGTAAGCCTTCTTAAAAATAATAATACAAATAACAATCAAAAACCTATATTCTTTCCTTTATTATAAAAAGTTTATCCTGATAAGGTAAGTATATAATAAGTATTTAACAGAAAATATATTGATAATCCTTTGTCCACAGATAACTCGCGCTGACGTGGAGGTCCAACCGTACGCATTCACAACCAAGAGCTTGTATGTGGGGCACACCGACTACAAATACCTCAGGTGGCAGGTGAGATACCACTGATCTTAAATTGAAACTGGAAATTGAACAAATTTGGTATCCAATTGCTTCCTTACTTTAGTTTGTGTAGGGTTCAGCTTGTGACTTGAATTAATTTGACTTGAACTTTAATCAAAAACGGGTTATAAAGTTTAAGTTTGGTTATTGAATAATCAACCATCGATTTTGTTGGCTGGTATTTTAGTTTCAAAATTGTTTACAGTTATGTTAAAAAAAAAATCCCTAAATTACCTACGATATATGTATACATATAATATATTTAAAAAAAAAATCCCTAAATTACCTACCATATATGTATACATATAATATATTTAAAAAAAAAATGAATCGGTCTAACTTTTATCTAATAAAAAATAATGATCAAATTGGGCCATTATGTAATGTTATCATCATCATCATCATCATCATTATCATTATCAGCCTAAACTCGTCCACTGCTGGACGTAGGCCTCCCCTAGTGAACACCACAGAGCTCAATGATCAGCCCTTCTCATCCAGTTACGAAGTATACCTCCCAGGTAACCTATTAACCGGTTGTTCCAGGTGATAGACACGCCAGGTATCCTGGACCACCCGCTTGAGGAGCGCAACGTGATTGAGATGCAGGCGGTGACAGCGCTCGCGCATCTCCGGGCTGCTGTGCTGTACTTCGTGGACCCCTCCGAACAGTGCGGGCACAGTATTGAGGAACAGGTAATTATATGACCTTGACCTGGGTCCTGGGTCTGTAAGAATATTTTAAGTCAACATCATCATTACAGTGAAATGAATTGGTGAATTTCGCCGGTATGTTTTTGTCCCATGTAATAGGGGCCCCTATTGCCATCAACCAGCCACGAATCCTAACTCCGAACTACTCCAGGGATTTTTTTTTATGGTGATAAGGTGGCAAACGAACCGTCGGCTCACCTGATGGTAAGTGATGACCGCCGCCCATGGACATTTGCAACACCAGAGGCTTGCAAATGCGTTGCCAAACCCCTTAGAAACCGCTCAGGTTTCTTAAAATAGGGAGTTACTTAATTGACAGCAAATGGAATTCCCATGCTGTCAGAATAGTCACTCCCCCAATGAGCTCTGGTAACCTTACTCACTCGCAGAAAGACAACTATTGTTGATTCACTGCGGTCTTCTGTAAGGTGGAATTACTTCCCCAGTCGGGCAGCTCAATTTGAGCGAGAAATCTCGCTATCTACCTCCTACAAAAAAATAAATAAATAAAAAAGTTAAAAATATTCTTCATAAAACTTTGTTCGACCTGGAATTCGAACCCAATACATTCTAGCTGAGCAGTTACATTAACGACTACTAGACAAACGAGGGAGTTACAGTATAATCTAAATCAAATGTTCCTTTATCCAGATATCGTTGTTCGAGAGCATAAAGCCATTATTTAGCAACAAGCCGCTGATCGTAGTGCTGAACAAGATGGACGTGGTGCAGCCCGAGGACCTCGCGCCGGGGAAGAAGGAGCTGGTGGAGAAACTGATGGAGAACTGCTCCAAAGGGAACCTGGTCAAGTAAGTCGTATTAACATACACAGACTAAAGGCGGATGTCACATAATTAAAAATGAAACACACATTTAACGACTCAATTAGTCTAGCGGTCGTTAATACTGTCTTCTGTGCTATGTGTCCCGGGTTCGAATCCTCCTTGGGACAAATGTTTCTGTGATGAGCATAACCATTTCTATCCGAGTCATGGATGTATGTATGTATAATATGTATGTATTTACAAAACAAAAGTATATATGTAGTATATCAATCAACTAGTATCCGTAACACAAGTCTGGTTGCTTAGCTCCGAACGAGAAAGTGCTGTGTCATATGTCCTTTAAAAAAAATATACTAGGACGCATCTATTAATTTGTCATCCGTGGTGCTTGGCAACTGGGCTTAATCAAATCAAATCAAATCATTTATTTCAATTAGACCAATACAGGTGCTTTTGAATTGTCATATTTAATTGAATTTAGTTGCACGGTTCCAAAAGGTAGGTCTTATGGAGAAGAACCGGCAAGAAACTCCATAGATACTCTTTTAAATTAAATACAAAATTGTTGGTTTTGTTTTACAAAGATTTATGTATGTAATGTAATATCAATATGAGACTGGTGCAGTTCGATGTGAAACGTATGATTTATGCAGAGAGGAAATAACTAAGTTTATTCTGTCTCTCGCTTGACAAGGAGGGAAGTGGAAAACTGATATTTTCTTACTCCTCCTATTTAATTTCGTTATTAATTTCCATGCCAGAAGTCCAGTCAGTATAGTCTCTCCCCCAACGAGCTCTGGTAACCTTACTCACTCGCAGAAACACAACTATTGTTGTTTCACTGCGGTGTTCTGTAAGGCGGAGGTACTTTCCCAGCTCAATTTAAGCGAGAAATCTCTTTTATTCTGTATCTTAAACATGATTAGTTAAAGTTTTCTCAGAGGTTTACTCACAGAAATCCATCTAACCACAATCGCGCTGATTTCCTAGAATGTTTATCCAACTTCTGCCTATTTTTACGACTTATCCTGTTTTGTCCAGCGCGGACCCGAACTCGGACCTGTCGGTGGTGCCGGTGATGCGCATGTCCACCATCACGGAGGAGGGCGTGCAGGAGGTCAAGATCGAGGCCTGCGAGCGCCTCCTCGGACACAGGGTGACAGAGAAGATGAGGACCAAGAAGGTAAGAAGGAGCTTTTTACAATTTCATTTAATCACCAACCTATTATTGTCCCACTGCTGGGCACGAGTCCCCTCTCACATGAGAGGGATTAGGCGATAGTCCACCACGCTAGCCTACTGCGGGTTGGCAGACTTCACATGCAATCGAGTAAATCTACCAAGCATGCAGGTTTCCTCACGATGTTTTCCTTCACCGTTTGAGCATGTGATAAATACGCACATAACTTCCGAAAAGTCAGTCAGTGGTTTGGATTTGAGCTCAAGATCTTTGACATCTCAGTCCACTGGTCACAGCGCTAGGCTACTACAGCTCTTAAATAAATGTCAAAAAAGTTAATGTCCAGAAATATTTATATAATGATATATTTTTCTTACCAGGTGGACGGCATCCTGAACCGGCTGCACGTGGCGACGCCATCCCCCCGGGACGGCAAGCCGCGCCCCGCCGTCATCCCGCCCGCCGTGGCGCTCAAGAAGCAGCAGCAGGCAGACAAGCTGGCCAGGAAGAGGAAACTCGAGAGGGACATCGAGGTGGAGGAGGGAGATGACTATGTGCTGGGTGAGTGAAGCAGTTTTTGTTACCCGACTACGTCAGAAGGAGGGTTATGTTTTTCGAGTGTATGTATGTATGTATATCTGTTTCTTTGGCACGCCCTACAGCCCAAACGGCATGATGGATTTTAACATATGGGGTGTCGTTAGATTTGTTTTGACTGCGGGAGTGACATAGGCTATAAAAACAATTGGGAAAATCAAAATGGCCGATTTTGAACGCCATAATGTCGTGACAAACGTCAAGTGGGGTATCATTGAATAGGTATTTGAAAATCGTATTTTAATTACTGACCCTAACTAAAAAGTGTCAAATAAAAAAAAAAACCCGAATGCGTAAAAATAATAATAATAAGTGTACAATGGCAGTCTTATAGCTAAATAGCGATTCATCATCAACCCATTATCGTCCCACTACTGGGCACGGGTCTCCTCACATATTTTTTTTAGAGGGATTTGGCTATATTTCACCACGCTAGCCTACTGCGGGTTGGCAGACTTTACATGCCACCGACAAAATCTCTCAAGCATGCAGGTTTCCTCACGATGTTTTCCTTCACCGTTTGAGCATGTGATAAATACGCACATAACTTCCGAAAGGTCAGTGGTGCGTGCCTTGGGTTTGAACTCGAGACCTCTGACATCTCAGTTCACACCGCTAGGTTACCACAGCTTTAAATAGCGATTTAGCGATATCTTCCAGACAAGTTTTTATGTAGATACTAGCTGACCCAGCAAACGTTGTTTTGCCACATTATAGGGGTTGGTGGACAACCCTTATCACTAAGGGGTATGAAAAATAGATGTTGGCCGATTCTCAGACCTACTCAATATGCTTACAAAATTTCATGAGAATCGGTCAAGCCGTTTCGGAGGAGTACGGGAACGAACATTGTGACACGAGAATTTTATATATAAGAAGTAAATAATGTTATACATTTTCTCACAGATCTGCAGAAGAATTACGAAGAGATACCGGAGGAGGAGCGTCACGACCCGATACCGGAGTTCTGGGAGGGACACAACATCGCCGACTACATCGACCCGGAGATATTCGATGTGAGTCATTTACTTACACTTGCATAACGGCGGGCGTTTTTTGGGGGTCAGTCTTAATGTCGATGTTCAAAAAGTCTATTAAATTTGTCCTAGTTTGAATAAAACATGTTGGTATTTAGTACAACTAGAATCATAACGTTTTAAAAGTGCTTGAAAAAGTTTATTTGAATTAAAAACCTTTTGATTTGATTGATTTGATTAGGCGACAGTCCTAGGTTTCTAGGTTTCCCCACGATGTTTTCCTTCACCGTTTTAAGTAACTCATAATTTAATTAAACGAAATAATTATTTGACCACGTTCTGCGATAGGCGTCAAATCCAAGATATCCCCTTTGATTATAGAAACAGTGAAGTACAAAATTGCACTTTTAGGGAATTTACCTATAATATGTAGATTTTGATATACTACTTAGTAATACTCCGTACTTTGACGACACAGTGCATCGAGCGATCGGTTACTCTGTCACGTGTCGTGGGTTCGACCCCGTGCTGTACAAAGATATATATATATGTATGGTCTACATGTAGTTATTCTGGGTGTAGGTTTGTGTATTGTGAATATTTGTGTTTATAAACGCACCTACGGCACGGGAGAATTTTCTAGTGCGGCTACGTTTCTTTTTAAATAATCTACCCC
This sequence comes from Craniophora ligustri, assembly GCA_905163465.1. Taxonomy (NCBI): domain Eukaryota; kingdom Metazoa; phylum Arthropoda; class Insecta; order Lepidoptera; family Noctuidae; genus Craniophora; species Craniophora ligustri. Next base: position 429,888 of record LR990982.1, read on the forward strand.
CTTTTTATCCACCTGTGCTATAGTAGGGGGATGATAATGCCACGGATAAGTATTAATTAAGATATCATGGCGCGTTCGAAGCTGCGCACAGCCGTCAATGCTGTGTGACAGTCACATCGCGCCGACACGACAGTGACGTTTGCTATAAGGTCGCGCGCTCAGCACGTGCTCCGACGTGCATTACCCATAGCAAATACAAAAATCTAAATTAAAAAGTCAAAATATCATTTGTTTAAAGTATGCCAACTGTTAATTGACTCTTTTTCGCCCGCCCTTCACTGTATTATGTTCAGCATTCGTAAATACGATGTCAAAAACCGGCCAAGTACATGTCTAGCCTCGCGCAGTATCGGGTGGACTAGAATTTTAGTAAATATTTGCACTTTAATTATTCGATGTGGTTTCGATTCAGGAATTCTTAATTTTTAAAGGTCTCCAACAACACCCATACCATGGGATAGACAATAAAAGAAATATCCCCCGGATTATGTCAAGACTTTCCTTTACCAATTTATTAAAAAAATAATACACTTTTGCATTTTTATGTTGTGATGTGATATTAATTATAAATCTTCGGTTAATTTAAATCAATAAATTTCCTGCTATGTCCAGAAACTGGCTGAGCTGGAGAAGGAGGAGGAGCTCCGCATTGCTGGTGGCATGTACGCCGTGCCCAAGATAGAGCTGGACGACACCATGAGGGAGATAAGGACCCTCGCCACGCAGATACGGTATGATAGCCTTTTCATTCAGTGTATAAAAATCCTTTACGGACCGTCCCGCCGCCTGGGGAGGTGACGGGGCGTGTCGGGCTCCGCCCAAAATGGGCGTTACCGTCTGATAAAACAAACACTGCACCCGTCAACGCCTCCAACCATGGCGGGAGTGTATGATAGCCTAAAATTTGCTATATTTAAGACTGCACAGATTATCGTAATATATTCGAAGCTGTGCAGATCATGCATTCTTTTAGTCCAAGGTTGAGCAGATTAAGCATGCTTAAAGTCGGTGTTTGCGCACAACAGTTGCGCAAACCTGTCATATTTGCGGACCAAAGTTAAATAAATTTAGATTCTAAAATATTATATTATATTTTACGCAGATAAGGCATACTTTTAGTCCGAAGTTGCGCAGATTAGGCATACTTTTAGTCCAAGATTACGCAGATCAGTAATAGTTTTAGTTCGAGATTGCGCAAAATAGTCATACTTAAATATAAAATATCAAACTGATTACTGTTTTGAAGTAAGATTGGTGCATGGTTCTCAAGAAACTTCAAAGCTTTAATTTTATTATGATTTACTCATGTTTTCTGGCGCTTTCGAAGCTGCGCACAGTCCTCAGTACTGTGCGACAGTCACATCGCGCCGACAGTGACGTTTGCTATAAGGTCGCGCGCTCAGCACGTGCTCCGACGTGCATTACCCATAGCAAAAACAAATAAAAACATAATTATCGTATATTTCCCACGACATAACTGAATTCAGGCTTCATAACGATAAACTAAATTAATTTAAAAAATTAAATAAGCCCCGATGGCGGCCATCTTAGACCGATTTCCATCAAATATAGTTAAGAACACTCCCGTCTAATTCTCCTTTCAAATAAATAAAAGATAATCTAAATCGGTTCATCTGTTAGGGAGCTACGATGCCACCACACACACAAATAAACACACACACACACACTCATTCACACACACTGTTTGGGCCTTGGTGGTTATAAAATAAAAGTGGACTGTAAATTTATGGTGCTGGTTTATTCGCCGTATTACAATAACTTCATGAAAAATAAGATCGTCCGACCGGGCTTGAATCTCCACGCGAGCTCTCGCAGCTATACTGTCGTGCGCCCGCGCTGACCGCCGTGGTGGGGGCGTGCGTCGGGCGGCTCCGTAAAACCGGTCAGCGCAGGGGTTTGATGTATCGCAACATGCTCCCCGGGTTGAAGGTTGGCTTCAAATTCTGGAAGGGGACACAAATTATTAAATGCCCTACGAATGGTGCCTCCTTTGGTTTTAACCTCAACCACTCTAGCAACGCCATCGCTCCCTGGATAGAGCTTTGTCACTCTTCCCAACGACCAGAGAAGAGGAGGTAGGGCTTTCTCCTTAATTAAAACAAGAGCCCCTTGCTTGAGTTCCGACCTTGACTGTTTCCATTTGGTCTTTGCTTGTAGCAAGGATACATATTCGACAGCGAAACGATTCCAAAAATGCTGTTTAATAAGCTGGATTCTTCGATATCGCTCGAGATTGTTGATGTTGGTCGTTGACACCTGTGGATGCGGTACAGACATTAATGGTCGTCCAATTAAAAAATGAGCAGGAGTCAGAGCGGAAAAATCGTGAGGGTCTGAGGAAAGTGGGGTGAGAGGACGGGAGTTTAAAATGGCTTCAATCTGAGTGAGGCAAGTCGCCATTTCCTCATAGGTGAAGTGAGTGAGTTGAAGCAACCTGCGAAGATGATGTTTGGTAGACCGTACAGCGGCCTCCGCTAAACCATTAAAGTGTGGACTATAGGCTGGCACGAATTTAAATTCAATACCTTCCTGCGCTATACGACCTTCGAGATCAGACTGGGCCAAAAACTTGGTTAACTCGTTGAAGGTGCCGACAAAGTTAGTGCCATTATCCGAAGTGATACTCGACGGTTTACCACGGCGTGACACGAAGCGATTTAAGGCAGCTATATAAGCAGCTGTAGATAGTGCTGTAACAAGTTCAAGGTGACAAGCCTTTACAGCGTTACAAATAAATATAGCCAAATAAGTTTTAATTAATCGACAGCCTCTGCCCTTTCGGTCCGCTATCAACACTGGCCCAGCATAGTCCACGGAACAATGCATAAAGGGAAATTCTAATTCCGTTCGAGATGCAGGTAACTGCCCCATCATAGGCTGAATAGTTTCGGTCTTGAACCTGCAACATCGAACACATTTATTGACAACTGACTTAGCTAAGTTCCTGCCCCCTAGGGGCCAATAAGTTTGTCTGATGGTTGCCAAAAGTAACTGTGGACCAGCGTGTAAATATTTTAAATGGAAATGATTAAATAAAATTCTACTAAAATGATGCTTACTACACATTAAAATTGGGTACTTAGTATCGTAGCTGTATGGCGAATTGCTAAGTCTGCCACCAACTCGGATAATATTCTTAGTGTCTAAGAATGGAGACATAGAAGCTAGTCTGTGTTTAATAGGCAATTTTTTCCCTTCTTTTAAAATAAAATATTCATTAGAAAACATTTCTAACTGAACCTTATGGATAATTAAATTTAATGAAGTTTGCAGCTCTGTGACTGATAGATTACCTTTTAATTTAGTTTTATTTCGGCAATTGTAATTAAATCTCTGTACATATGCTAATGATCTTTGTAAATAGGTTAAATTAGATTTACTATTAATGAATTTACATATTAAATCTTCGTTTTTATTATTTAGTGCTAGGGAACAAGAAGTTATCTCGGGTAGATCGTGCCTCTCGTTAGGCATTTTAGGCCACTCGTCTTCATTTTTTAATAAAAATGCGGGACCTGACCACCACAACGAAAAATTACTGATGGAGTCAGCCTTCACCCCCCGAGAGACAAGATCCGCCGGGTTGTCTTTCGACGGTACGTAATTCCACGTGTGACCTTCAGTGCTTTCCTGTATCTCATGAACGCGGTTTCGTACGAAACTTTTCAACTGTAGGGGTGATGTGGTCAACCAACCCAAAACTATAGTTGAGTCACACCAAAACCTACATTTATTGATTTTCAGACTTAAAGAGGCTAGTACCTTGTTACACAACCTTGCAGCCTGCAAGGCTCCGCAAAGCTCGAGGCGAGGAATCGTTGTCGGCTTTATCGGCGCTACTCTATTTTTAGAGGTTAAGAGGTGTACGGTAACTAGCCCTGATTTATGCACAGAACGAATATAAAGACAAGCGCCGTATGCTCGCTCTGATGCGTCAGAAAAAACATGAATTTCATAGGTGTCAGAATCATCGCTAAGAACCCATCGAGGAATTTTTAATTTATTAAGGCAAGGCAAAGTGTATGCAAAGGTTGACCACAGTTTTTTTATTTCGAGGGAGACTTCGTCATCCCATCCATACTGGTTGACCCACAACATCTGCATAATAACCTTGGCCTCAATAACGCAAGGGCCTACAAGACCTAACGGGTCGAATATTTGACTAATTACTGAAAGAATATGGCGTTTTGTTACCTTTTTATTAAGTTCTATATTAATTGAGAATGACAAAATGTCAGAATTACAAATCCAATGAAGGCCTAAGGTTTTGGAAGCTATATTTGTAGTAGTTTCGGAAAAGTTTAAGACTTGATCAGTATCCACTTGAGTAGGAGATAACTGTTGTAAAATTAAATTACTATTGGATCTAAATTTTCTTAAATTAAACTTTGCTAATGCTAAAGTGTCTATTACTGCCTTGCAAAGTGTAATGGTATCCGAAATAGAAGACGCCCCGCCTAAATAATCATCCATATAAAAATCCTTTTGTATTGACTCTTTCACTACATCATCGGAAGCGCTGGATGCTAAACTTACCAAACACTTGGTTGCTAAATATGGCGCAGATGCCATACCATATGTCAGTGTATTAAGCGTGTAAGTTTTTAAAGGCTCATTAGCATTATACCTAAAAATAATTTGTTGCAAAGCGCGTTGAGACGGGCTAAGTACAATCGCCCTATACATTTTTTCGATGTCTCCTGTAACAACATACTTATGTTGGCGAAAACGAATAAGAATAGAATATAAATCTTGTTGGACAGTAGGCCCAACCATCTGGATGTCATTTAATGACATACCGGACGAAGTAGCCGCTGAAGCGTCAAAGACTGTGCGAAGCTTTGTAGTAATGCTCGACTCACGGATGACACCGTGGTGAGGCAAGAAATACTTGACCTGTTGTATATTAGAACAGGTCTCTGTGTTTACCGTCATATGGCCTAGAGTTTCATACTCTTTTATAAACTCAGTGTACCTAGCTTTGAAAGCAGGGTCATTTATGAACTTACGTTCTAGTGACATAAAGCGACATTTGGCCTTATTGTATGATTCGCCTAAGACTGAAGGATCCTTCATCAGTGGCATCGATACAATAAAACGACCGTCACTATTACGAGTAGTGTGTTCCAAGAAATGCTGCTCACAGGCACGCTCCTCGAGAGATAGCGAGTGCTTAGCTGCTACAGTGTCTAACTCCCAGAAACGAGATAAGTCTGGGTTTGGTTCCTCGTTCAAAAAATTACAAACGGGACCAGAAGTATCTGACTTCTGTTGGGGAATATATCCTGACACCAACCAACCCAATTTAGTTTCATATAATTTGGGTAAATTCTTACCCAAATCTATAGAATTTGTCTTTAAGACTGACCAAAATATGGACGCCCCAACTAAAATATCTATAGTAGCAGGCTCGTTAAAGGAAGGGTCAGCTAGATGAATTCCCGAAGGAAGGGTTATATAATCAATATTTATAAAAGAAGGCGGTAAATTCCTAGTGAGCTGAGGTAAAATATGACAGTCTATAGTTGATGAATAATCGTTGTAAAGCGATTTAATAATAAGACTACAGGACTGAGTACTTTGAGAAGTATTATTGTTAATACCTGTCACCGTGGCGCTCGAACCACGTCGCGACAAACCCAGCTTACCGCAGAGAGACTCCGTCACGAAGTTGGCGGAGCTGCCATTGTCGAGCAGCACTCTGGCAAAGTGCTCGACACCCTTGCTGTCGGCTACCTTCACGCGCGCTGTGGAAAGCAAGACGGGTGGAGGGGTAGTAAGCTGTCTTGAATTGGTTGAATTGGCAAAATTATTAATAATAGGATCAGGATCTTCCGTAGCATGTAAATGTAAAAGTGTGTTATGTTTTTTCTTGCAGTATTTACATGGAACAAGATTACATTTATTTTCACTATGATTTGGTCGTAAACAGTTAAGACAAACCTTCGTATCCTTGGCCTTCTGTATACGATCCTCAATGGAAAGGGACCTAAATGAATCGCAACTAAATAAATAATGATTTTGATTACACATAGGACAATTTAATGATTTTTTATAGTTATAATTGTATTTAAGTTTATTATTGTTTATTATATTGTAATTAGAATTTTGATTATGTTTTAAATCTGAATGAAAAGTAGAATTATGCTTACTATTTTCATACTTTTGTGATTTCATGACTTTGCTTTCTTGTAGTGTCTCTAAAAGATCTGCCCTATTGCTGAGAAACGTTATAAAAATGTCAAGCGTAGGTGGATTGTCTAGAGTATTCCTATGCGATTCCCACTCCCTACGAGTGATAGTGTCAAGCTTGTCAGCCATCATATGGATAATTAACGTGTCCCAATACTTAGTTGGCTGATCTAATGTTGCCAAAGCGCGTAAGTTTTTATTAGTAACGTCAATAAGATTGCGGATGGCTTGAGATGACTCTTTATGAATTTGGTCTACCCCAAATAAGGCCTGCACATGGTTGTTTACCAAAAGTCTTTTGTTATCATATCGGCTACATAGTAATTTCCATGCAGCTGTATAATTGTCGCCTTTCACATCCAAACTATCTATCACCAACAAGGCACCATCCTTTAACGACGCACGAAGGTAGTGCAACTTATTGATGTTATCTATGTCGGACCTTGTATGTATTAATGATAAAAAAGTGTCCCTATATTCCAGCCAGTGCTGATAGTGTCCACGAAAGGTGGGCAATGATATTTTTGGCAATCTAACGCAATTGAATTTGGAACCACCTGCCTGTGCATCCTCGAAACTTGTCACAGAACCATCCTGAACCTCGCGTCGTGGAGATGGCTGCTCGCCTAGCAGGCTACGTGCCGTAGCCACCAGCGCGTGGTATTGGTTCTCGAACTGCTCTCGTTCCTTCAACTCGTCATCTATACTATCCGATAGCATCTCGATGTCATTCTGTAATTGATCAAAGTCCGCATATAAGGTATTGAATTTATCAAGCCGGCCCTCTAAATCTAAAAACTGTAAACTACTTAACTCCTTTGAACTTTTAAGCAAATTAATGTAATTATTGAAAATAGTTACTTTAGACTTTAAGGTGCCACGTTTTTTAACCAATTTATCCATTTTAGCATCGGTCATTGCACTATAAATGAAGTTAAGGCAATTAGAAAGGTAAACAATAGGTAGGCGATTCCAATAAATATAAAATGCAATAAACAAGTTTTGTAATATGTAGCTGCGAGAACAAAAGATGACCTACTTAATGCGTACGGTCCGATCAGCTGTAAGCGATAAGGATCTAACGGTGAATAGCGAGTTTGCGGTTAACACGTGCACTCGCTTTGTTAAAATTACATATATTCTTATTCTTGTGAAATGCAATATTATTTAGCTAAATGAATATTATGAGGCAATTTGAAGGCTAAATATATGAAGAAAGCACTGAGACTTAAATTAAGATATTGCGCTCACCAGAAAAAAGACATTTATGCGAAGCAAGGAAAAAGAAGTTAAGGAATAATTGGAACGGACTCACAAATGCTATATGACACCAACAGGTGTTTTCAAAACTTCGTCCTCTTGGAAGCTTGACTCGTTGCGGGTCCAAAGTCCGTGCGTGCGACCTCTAGCTGACTTTGTGTCGTAGTTGTTCCGGGGCGTGTGTCGATGCTTTGCAAGATCTTCTCAATGATTCTCCTGATGATGGTAGATGATTCTTGCGATGCTGAAGTCCACAACTGAAGGGCTCCGAAACTTCCAAAACACTCAGACAATCATGTGATGGTGATTATTACACGGCGAGAATCCGGCTCGAAGGACCATTGTTTGGGCCTTGGTGGTTATAAAATAAAAGTGGACTGTAAATTTATGGTGCTGGTTTATTCGCCGTATTACAATAACTTCATGAAAAATAAGATCGTCCGACCGGGCTTGAATCTCCACGCGAGCTCTCGCAGCTATACTGTCGTGCGCCCGCGCTGACCGCCGTGGTGGGGGCGTGCGTCGGGCGGCTCCGTAAAACCGGTCAGCGCAGGGGTTTGATGTATCGCAACACACACACTCGCTCACACACACACACACACGTAGCTGAACTCCTCCGAAGCGGCTTAACGGATTATTATGAAATTCTGTATGTATAATGTATATTTGGTAGGTCTGAGAATCGGTCTTAGGCTATTTTTTACACCCCTAGGTGTGTAGGGATGTCCCTCAACAGACTTTTTTTTTATTTGGCATTGAAATATACTTGTAACCCCAAATTTTCACTCTTCTTACGTTTGCTGGGTCAGGTATATGTATAAAGACTAAAATACTAATGACTTGATTTGTTTCCTATAGCAACAAGAAGGCCATGTTGAAGGACGAGTCCCGTCTGGTGAAGCAGTCCACCAAGCCCGTCATGCCGCGGACCAGCCGCGCCAGGGCGAAGGACCGCTCCACCGGCAAGCTGCGCGAGGAGATGGAGAAACTCGGTGAGGAGTACACCATCATACATTTACATACATATCTCTGGACATTGTGACACAGCGCCATCTAGTTCCGAGCTAAGCAACGAGGCTTGTGTTACGGATACTAGATGGTTGATATTACTACATAATATAAACTTTTTTTTTGTAAATTCGTACGTATTATACATAGAAACATCCATGACTCAGATACAAATGTTGATGAGACACAAACATTTGTCCGTACCGGGATTCCAACCCGAGACCGTTACCACACAAGGTAGTATGATGTGAATATGACGAGCATTGCCATATGTACCTGAGTGATGAGATATGTATGTATTTGTATACAAGATAAAAAAAGCTATGTAGAATATCAACCATTTAGTATCCGTAACACAAGCCTCTTGTCTCAAGTTGCTTATCTCGGAACTAGATGGCGCTGTGTCATAATTTCCGGATATATTTATTTATTTATAACGCTTATTTCATAACCATAAGTTTGTTTTTTCTAATACAAGTATTTGTATTAGAAAAATATCGAACTGCATTACATACATAAATATCGATACATACATACGTAAAACAAAACCAATAATTATGTAATTTTGTATCTATGGAGTTTCTTGCCGGTTCTTCTCCATAAGACCTAACTTTTGGAACCGTGCAACTAAATTCAATTTAATTCGACAATTCAAAAGCACCTGTATTGGTCTAATTGAAATAAATTATTTGATTTGATTTGTTTATTTTGGCGCGTTCGAAGCTGCGCACAGCCGTCAGTGCTGTGCGACAGTCACATCGCGCCGACAGTGACGTTTGCTATAAGGTCGCGCGCTCAGCACGTGCTCCGACGTGCATTACCCATAGCAAATACAAATATATTATGATTTCGTCAAGTTCCACACTCGTATCCTTAATTTATGTTTAATGAAAATTATTTTTACATTGAAATAAAACAATTTTTTACGGATTTTATCGCGGTATATTGATATTATTTTAACCCGCGACGTTAAAAGTAGTTTTATTTCAATGTCTAATATTCGCGTAAGTGTAAGAAATCAATTATGTATACATTTGATTTTCCACGAAAGTGTGTTTTTTTAATTAATTTATCTTTGTTAATGAGGGTCCTGGTAGATAATGAGCCAAAGTATAAAAAATATTGTAGTGTCTATAAATAATATTGTATCATCATTGGTCCTTGATAAGTGTGCAAAGATTCAAATAAATCCGTCGTGTTGAAAGTGGTGATTAACCTGATATGATTCCGTTACATAGATACGTACCAAGTTAATAAAAGTGTGTTATTCGAATTTATTTACGATCTCATCCTATTCTATCCTTTAAGAAACGCCATGATATTAACCAATGACACTGTTCAATTTGTCCAGGCGTGGACATGTCGGAGACGAAGGAGGCCAACTTCACGAAGACCCGCGGCCGCTCGCGCTCGCGCTCGCAGTCGGCGCCGGCCGCCAAGCGCAGCAAGCTCGAGGAGCGCGGCCGCTCCATCAGCCGCCCCGCCCGCGACACCACCGGCGTCGGAGACTCCCTCGTGAGTACACTTCTCTTGTACTTTTATAGCAGTTTTTTTATGCCACAAGGGTGGCAAAACAAGCTTACTTCTAACTAGCTAAGTAAGAGTAAAGGTGCATACACATTTAAGTAACATGTTATGTAACTTGTGCTAGCTGTGGTAGCCTAGCGGTGTGACCAGTGGACTGAGATGTCAAAGGTCTCGAGTTCAAACCCAAGGCTCGCACCACTGACTTTTCGGAAGTTATGTGCGTATTTATCATAAGCTCAAACGGTGAAGGAAAACATCGTGAGGAAACCCGCATACTTGAGAGATTTGTCTTGATGGGATGTGAAGTCTGCCAACCTGCAGTAGGCTAGCGTGGTGGACTATAGCCTGATCCCTCTCAAATGAGAGGAGACCCGTGCCCAGCAATGGGACGTTAATGGGTTAATGATGATGATGTAACTTCTGTGTTATATTTATAACACGTTGAATAGGCCTTAGAGGACGTAAATGAAACTTCTTGAAGTGGACTGTATGATATAAATTATAATTTGGTTCGACTATTTACAATATGAACGTTGAAGCGTCGCGTGAGAAATGTCCGTGCGATCGCGCCGCGATCGGTCAGCTGAGTGTCGCAGACGCAGGGTGAACGACCGTTGGCGCGCCCGGCTGCTCCCCTCTGCCCCGCGTCCCGCGCCGCTGCTCCGTCTGCTCTGTCACGCAGTTGATGCGTGGACACACGTCCACATCAAAATAATATTGCTATATAACAATCTTATACAACAATTAAAGTGTTGTTTTCATACCCAAGTTATATAACATTATTGTAAAAAATAATAACATGTTATATAACGTTTTATAACATGTTATGTTATGTTATGTGTACGCAACTTAAGCACACCGTGTATGATGTTGACTTCACTGCTGGCCACGGGTCTTGTAATCACTCTCTAATGATAGGTGATCCATGCCCAGCAGTGGAGAAGTTATTAGGTAGATGGATAAATGGATTGGTCTCTTTATGTGTTGTTCTATAGAAAAGTAAAAGATTAAAATCTCAAAATGACTTTCCTGTCTCCTAAAATTTTCTTTTAGTGTTTAAATTGTGATTTGGCGCGTTCGAAGCTGCGCATAGCTGTCAGTGCTGTGTGACAGTCATATGGCGCCGACAGTGACGTTTGCTATAAGGTCGCGCGCTCAGCACGTGCTCCGACGTGCATTACCCATAGCAAATACAAATAAATTTTCCCCTATAATATACCACAATAACACAACAAGGAGTGCAAAAGACTATCTTTTTTTTATTATGCATAAAAGTTGAAATTACATAGATATTATATAATATATAAGCGTAGTAATAATGGAGCAATAATAACTATAAAGTGACAAGTAATATTCGTTTTTTATTTATGTATATGTATATAGGTAGTTCATATTCGTAATAGTAAGTAATTAAATTAATAAAGTACATTATATCTGTAATAATTTAATAAGAATAAGGCGCTCTCTCCTACACATTGTTGTGCCCGACAGGGTCCATAATTATTTCCAACTGTATGTACATTTGGGAATGCAATAAAATTATGATGATGATTATTGACATTATTCTCTCTCTCTCAACAGATGCAACAAAAAGCGAAGAAAATGGCTCACTTTGCCATTGCGAAGAAGACAAAACGCATGGGGCTGAAGGGAGAAGCGGACAGGTTCATCGGTACCAAGATGCCGCGCCATCTGTTCTCCGGCAAGCGAGGTGTCGGCAAAACCGACAGGCGATAGGGATGACCGACGTGAAAGCTATTGGACGATTTGTTATGAAGTTATTGAAGTCGTGTGCGATGTTATAATGTATTTGTTTAGTTAAGATATCATTTGAACATGTGTTTTTTGTCGTGAGCTGTTTTAATAGTATTAAAACATACAGGAATTTCCAGATTCAGATATTCGTTTTTTTTAACTAATTGTTTCGTTGTAAAATAATTAACGAAATTATTTGGTTTGTACAACAGAATAAATAATTGTGTTATATCACATTATATTACTTTATCTATTTTTTTCTATTCACATTACTTTGGTTTGTAAGAAATTTACGGGGACATTTAAATTCTTTTCAAAATTTGAGTTCAATCTGTGCAAAACATTTTTTTCTTTTTATTTATGTCCCACTGCTGGACAAAAGTACGTCCTTTTTCTTGTATTTATAAACACGCACATGCCGTCATTAACCTATTATTGTGTAAATATATACGTATCGTTTGTGAAACTATTGTGGAATACAACGCGAAGTAACATTACATTCAAATGTGTTTGTATGAATGTATGCTATTGACCAACTTCAATTTTACTAAAGACATTGTCAAAATATGTCGTGACTTCAAAAACTTAAATGTCTTGAAGTTTAATTCTGTATTTACTCAAATACTTGCAAAAGAGTAACTGAATTGAAATAAATAAATTTTATAATTAAGATATCTTTGTTTTATTAAGCTGTTTTTGCCGTGTAAAGTATTACAAATGCATTTAAAAGAGTATCTATGGAGTGTCTTTTCGGCTCTTCTCCTTCATAAGACCTAGTTTTTAACTAACTTTCTCCTTTAAAAATGTTATTAAAGCTTAGTTATTTAAGTTTGCCCTCCGGTGAAGTTACGCATTGGAAGATGGCTTGTCATTTCCATTTTCAAAACCAGAGATATCATTTGATCCCTACGAATGAATGGTGTAGTCAAAGCCGGTGGTTCCGCTCCGCCGCGATCGAAGCGAGTCGTGGATGCGATGGGCAAGAATTGAAGTCACACTGATGCTGACACACCGAAATATGTAAAGAATGATCTAGTACCGACACTTGTTGAGTCGTGCCTATTATCTCATCTTTTATAAAATCACTCAAGTCAAGTCGTAATAAAACAACAGTCTACGTTAACATCATCAAAATATTACTTTTTTATAAAAAGGACAGACGGGCGAATGGACTCATAGTGTTAATATTATGACAAGTGAACTATAATGTGTGTCATCAAAAACAGTTTGATCTTACACATTAGTGTAGCAAATAAAACTCATACAATTCCATTTTATATAACTTTTTATTTAATTCTTTTTTTTTCTTACAAATACACAAAATATTTTCGAGCCCTAAATATATTATGTATAAGATAGATTTATTTAATGTATTTTATTTCATAATATTCTCTATTAACTTAAATTGGCGATATAATGAAACTAAGGGTTACAGTACATATATCGGCTCGCAACTGTGTCCAAATCACTCAGAACTCGATTTATAAAACTACTTATTTTTTGACGAATATTTGAATTGACTAATAATCATCGACCCATTTATTATCCCACTGATGGGCACGGGTCTCCTCTCATTTGGAACAATTAGGCTATAGTCCACTGCAAGCCTAGTGCGCTATCGAGTTTTTCAGGCATGCAGGTTTCTTCACGATGTTGTCCTTCACCGGTCAAGCGTGTAACAAATTTGTTATCCTAATCATATATTCGCCAAATAAACATTATTGTCTAGCAAAACCAATTTCCTATGCGTTTGCTTTCATATTTACTCAGCAGGAAAATAGAGCAACAATACACACTATTGTACCTAACTGTATAACATCATGATATGTTGCTAAAGCCTTACAAATACCTTTATGATTATATGGTAAGCGTTCACCAATCCGAAAGGCGGTAGTTAACTTGATAATAAACAATTGATTTCTCATTTAAGGTAGTATCATAAATTTAAGGTAGTATATATATACAAACTTAGTATCATAGCATGTTATAAAACATTGTTATATAACATGTTTCAGTAATGTGGACACTGAATGTTATAAAAGGTGTTGTTATAATAACACGTTATACAACGTGTTATTCATTTTTACAACAATGTTATATAACTTATACGCGCGAGTAGGTACGAATTACGTGTACCCGAGATGCGAAGGCAGTGTTTTGTCATTGTTACTCTAATTTGTACAATATAATTTTATGTTACAATGTTGAATAACAGTATTAAGTAATGTGGACGTGTTATACAGGTTATATAACATGTTACTGAGTTTGTAAGCACCTTTACGCGAATGTTAAATGTTGTAATACAACTACTGTTTACGGATTTTATCGCGGTATATTGATATTATTATGTCCGGAACTATTTAATATCAATATCGCTCTAAAATCCGTATATAGTACTTTTATTTAAATTAATAAGAAATGTTTTATAACTGTATATTGTATTTTACTCATTAAATGATAAGTTCATTTTCTTGCCATTTTTTCTTTAAAATATGATCGATTCTCTAGTCGACTATTAGAGATGAGTATTATTTTTATACCTCGTAACGTTAGATAGGTACGACTCTTTTGCGTTGGTGTACATTTTAAATAATTTAGTATTTATACATAGTTGGATCACTTAGACACACCAAACTCGAGACGATGCTACGTTACCGAGCTGGTAAATGTACTATAACCTTAAAATAAGACATTCAATTAAAAATAATTAATTTGTATTTCCTACAGATATCTAGTTGTCTTTATACACTTTGACCGTCAGTTAACTAGCACACGTTCGAATGTTCAGTCGAGACAATGATGTTAATAGTACAAAGGATTTATTGTGTTCATAAATCCTAGATATTTTATGAACTCAAATTTCTAGCGTTTCTTTGGTCGAATATACAGTCCCTTACTGCGCCCAGAGTAGTGTTTTTATTGAAAATTTTGATAATGAAATATGCCATTACTTCTCCAAATCTAATACAAGAAACGCTGTTATGTGTTTATATTTCAATCAGTATTTGTTCTTTGTAGAAGCCAATTTCGGATAGACATCTAATTCAATATAGTTTTAGATTTATTTCTAAAATAATTATGGGACAGTTATAAACGGCCCCATTGTCTTTGAACTGGTATTATATATGAGAAATTATAGAAACCTAGGTTTGATTACCAGGTCCGGTATTTTTTGTCTTAGACAAGAGAAATGACACACTGTTATGAAGTTATCTTGAGAGAATTGTCATGTGGAAGACTAAGATATTACTAGGACATCATAAATCTACGACAAGCTAGCGTGGTGGACTGTTGATCTTATCCCGTCTGATTGTGCTCATAATGAATTCAATATTATACAGCTAACATCATAAGCAACAACTTTTGTTCTACGACTTTTAATAATTTCCTTGATTTTATTTTCATACATACATACATGTATGAAATACACGTTCATACACGCCTGTCGTCGCCGAAAGGTTAGGCAGAGGTGTACTAATGTACACCCACGTTTCGCCGGTATGTTTTAGGTCCCATGTAATAGGGGGCGAGATTATTACCATTAACCGGGCACGAATCCAAACTCCGAGCTGCTATTGAGAATTTCACAGAAAAACCCAATAACACTGCTCGACCTGGGAATCGAACCCAGGACCTCTTGCTCGGCAGTCGCACTGTACGACAACTAGACCAACGAGGCAGTTTTTCATACCAACATTAATATTAATTTAATTGCCCTCTTCAATGTTAATAACTCTACGCGCATCGCAAACATTAGAGCTTTGCGTTGCCCTTTCGTCTATGAATGAAATATAGACTTACAAATGTCACGACAGTACAATATAAACTTTTAATATCATTTAATTTTCATGTATTACGTTATGTCAGAACTCGTAGAACAAAAGTTGTTGCTTATGATATTAGCTATAAAGTCCTGCGAGATTGCTGGTGTTTTTCAAAAAACCCTGTATAGCAAATTTTTTCATATATGGAAAAAATATAGCAATATTTATTATTGTGTGATCCATTGTCCCAGCCATTTGAGTATGAGATGCAAAAGCATTACTTTCTTGTTAGACATCAATTGAATTATTCGTTGTATTATATACAATAAATGTGAAAATATATTTATTAACTCATACTTGCATCTGACAAATTATTAAATTATATTTAATTTAGTAAGAGCACAATATGAATAATCAAAAATTAAAATCTTATTTCGTTATCATGTAAAACAATATTGCAATTTTTACTACCAATTTTTTTTTCCTATTCTATCGGGGGTCTTATGATCCTGGACATAACAGTATTCTGCAGATGATTGTGATTCGTGCGAATAGCCCAATCCAACACAAATGGATGCGTAATGCGATGAGTATCGATTAAAAGCTTAACTTTGTCTTTTGTATGGATTGTTTTTAAATCAGAAATAAATTAACTATTATTACTATAACGCCATGTTTGTTACTCTGGGATTTGAGAGTATATTATCCACCTCTACGTTACTTCTTTGAAGGTAAGATCTGTCTGTATGCAGCGTGAAACGATTTTAAACTTTATTTACACATTTAAAAGATAAATTTTGCTTGATAAGTGGACACAGTTGCCTACATTTTTTTTCTTGAGGTCGAAGCTTTAGTCCAATTTTGAGGTTTGGATGTAGAAAACTGTCTTGCTGTAGAGGAGACTTTGGGCGGGCGGTTTTGGCTGCTATTGCCCCGGTGTGAGCGGACCCTGACTATCAATCCCTAACCGCTCGGCACCCGGCAGCGGAGTGCCCGAGCCGAACTAGCTACAATCAAACTCTGTCTAATGATAGCATGTTTTACTTATTTTTATTTCAATGTTTTACAGATGGTGCCTGCAAAATTTTCAGATTGCACGTGTGAGTGGGGCGGGGCGGGGCGGGTGGGGCGCTAGGCCGGGGCGGGGTGCGGGGCGGCGTGCGGGGCGCCGAGCAGGCCGGGCGCGCCGGCCGGGGCGGCGGGCGCGGCCGACGGCGCCGGCTCCTTGTTGGGGCGCCCGTGACGCTCCACTTTCACTTTTTCGCCATTCATGATGGCTTTGATGTCGTCTGCGTCCAGAGTTTCGTACCTGGAATAAATAATATATTTCATTAACTTCTCAAATTCCCGAAAATAAGTTGCCGTAGTCTGCCGGAGCATATTTCTACGCGAAATTCAGTGATATTCTTAAATTGGTTGTCTGTAAAGTCGGTTTACTGACGATAATCTTGCTTTGTGACGCAAAAAGGCAGATAGGGTAGGACAGCTGTAGACACAGAAGGAGCACACAAGTACTGTAATTTCTGCTCTCAACACCGCATTGGGAAACAGACATGTTTGTTTGTATGTTTGTATGTATGTGGGTACTCACTTGAGTAACGCTTCGGCCAAGGCCTTGTGCTCCTTCGCGTGGTTGCGCAGGATTGTCTTGGCGCGGTCGTAGCTGTCTGACAGTATTTTCTTTATTTCACCGTCGACCTATGAGCAAAAAAATATAACGTATTTTTAAAATTTACAATTTTTGCAGCAAATTTTCACCCGCTTAAAGGATAACATCGCGAGGAAACCTGCATGGCTTTATATGAAGGGATCTCCATTATCTCAACAGTGAATTTAGATAAGTGACTTGGTTAAAGCGGCTGGCAGCAACTGGATGAGAAGAGTCGAAGATCGAGGTGTTTGGCGTTCACTAGGGCAGGTCTACATCGAATGCTAGCTGGCATCAGGCCAGTGTGGGACACTATAGCCTAATTCTTCTCACCAGCTCGTTGGTGTAGGGTCCGAGCTGCTCCTGCTGCTGCATCGTGCTCCGCGAGGGCTCCATGGCGCGGAGCCCCACCTTCTCGCTCATGCCCCACTCTCGCACCATATGACTCGCTATCGACGTGGCTTGCTTTAGGTCAGATGATGCACCTGGAATAACAAAATAGTTCAGTAGAGGATATCTCAGGTAAGGTCAGGGTCCCAAAGAATTTAAGTGGATCTAATAGTGATCTTTTGTGGTGGGGTTGACAGAACTGACCTGACGTGATCTTCTCAGGTCCAAACACGAGCTCCTCGGCAGCGCGGCCGCCCATCATCGTGTCCATCATCGCGAGTAGCTGCTGCTTCGTCACGTGGTATCTGCGATAAAACCGTTATTGTACCCTCATTTCATTAAAATTGTATTAATTTTATGTTACCTATCTTTTGCCTGCGTCTGCGTAAAATAAGATAAATTTTTATTGGTATTGAAAGCGTCGGTATGTGTGGCGTCGGTATTGTTGGCGTCGGTATTGTTAGCGTCGGTATTGTTGGCGTCGGCATTGTTAGCGTCGGTATTTTAGCGTCGGTATTGTTAGCGTCGGTATTGTTGGCGTCGGCATTGTTGGCGTCGGTATTGTAGGCGTCGGCATTGTTGGCGTCGGTATTGTAAGCGTCGGTAGAGATAGCGTCGGTATTGGTGGTGTCGGTATAGATGGCGTCGGTATTGTTGGTGTCGGTATAGATGGCGTCGGTATTGTTGGTGTCGGTATTGTTGGCGTCGGTATTGTTAGCGTCGGTATTGTTAGCGTAGGTATTGCTGGCGTCGGTATAGATGGCGTCGGTAGAGATAGCGTCGGTATTGTTGGCGTCGGTAGAGATAGCTTCGGTAGAGATAGCGTCGGTATTGTTAGTGTCGGTATAGATAGCGTCGGTATTGGTGGTGTCGGTATTGTAAGTGTCAGTATTGTTGGCAGCGGTATTGTAAGCGTCGGTATTGATGGTGTCGGTATAGATGGCGTCGGTACAGATAGCGTCGGTATTGTTGGTGTCGGTATAGATAGCGTCTGTATTGATGGCGTCGGTATAAATAACGTCGGTATTGTTAGTGTCGGTATACATAGCGTCGGTACAGATAGCGTCGGTATTGTTGGTGTCGGTATAGATAGCGTCTGTATTGATGGCGTCGGTATAAATAGCGTCGGTATTGTTAGTGTCGGTATACATAGCGTCGGTATAGATAGCGTCGGTATTGTTGGCGTCGGTATTGTTAGCGTCGGTAGAAAGAGCGTCGGTATTGTTAGCGTCGGTATTGTTAGCGTCGGTATTGTTGGCGTCGGTATAGATGGCGTCGGTAGAAATAGCGTCGGTATTGGTGGTGTCGGTATAGATGGCGTCGGTATTGTAGGTGTCGGTATAGATGGCGTCGGTATTGTTGCTGTCGGTATAGATAGCGTGTGTATTGATGGCGTCGGTATAGATAGCGTCGGTATTGTTAGTGTCGGTATAGATAGCGTCGGTAGAGATAGCGTGGGTTTTGTTGGTGTCGGTATAGATGGCGTCGGTATTGTTGGCTTCGGTATTGTTAGTGTCGGTATAGATAGCGTCGGTATTGGTGTTGTCGGTATTGTAAGTGTCAGTATTGTTGGCAGCGGTATTGTAAGCGTCGGTAGATATAGCGTCGGTATTGATGGTGTCGGTATAGATGGCGTCGGTAGAGATAGCGTCGGTATTGTTGGTGTCGGTATAGATAGCGTCTGTATTTGATGGCGTCGGTATAAATAGCGTCGGTATTGTTAGTGTCGGTATAGATAGCGTCGGTATTGTTGGCGTCGGTATTGTTAGCGTCGGTAGAAAGAGCGTCGGTATTGTTAGCGTCGGTAGAAAGAGCGTCGGCATTGTTAGCGTCGGTATTGTTGGCGTCGGTATTGTTGGCGTCGGTATTGTTAGCGTCGGTATTGTTGGCGTCGGTATAGATGGCGTCGGTATTGTTAGTGTCGGTATAGATAGCGTCGGTATTGTTGGCGTCGGTATAGATAGCGTCTGTATTGATGGCGTCGGTATAAATAGCGTCGGTATTGTTAGTGTCGGTATAGATAGCGTCGGTATTGTTGGCGTCGGTATTGTTAGCGTCGGTAGAAAGAGCGTCGATATTGTTAGCGTCGGTAGAAAGAGCGTCGGCATTGTTAGCGTCGGTATTGTTGGCGTCGGTATTGTTGGCGTCGGTATTGTTAGCGTCGGTATTGTTGGCGTCGGTATAGATGGCGTCGGTAGAAATAGCGTCGGTATTGGTGGTGTCGGTATAGATGGCGTCGGTATTGTTGGTGTCGGTATAGATGGCGTCGGTAGAGATAGCGTCGGTATTGTTGGTTTCGGTATTGTTAGCGTCGGTATTGGTGGTGTCGGTATAGATCGCGTCAGTATTGTTGGCGTCGGTATAGATAGCGTCGGTATTGTTGGCGTCGGTATTGTTAGTGTCTGTATAGATAGCGTCGGTATTGGTGGTGTCGGTATTGTAAGTGTCAGTATTGTTGGCAGCGGTATTGTAAGCGTCGGTAGATATAGCGTCGGTATTGATGGTGTCGGTATTGGTGGCGTCGGTAGAGATAGCGTGGGTATTGTTGGTGTCGGTATAGATGGCGTCGGTATTGTTGGCTTTGGTATAGGTGGCGTCGGTAGAGATAGCGTCGGTATTGGTGGTGTCGGTATAGATGGCGTCGGTATTGTTGGTGTCGGTATAGATGGCGTCGGTATTGTTGGTGTCGGTATAGATGGCGTCGGTATTGTTGGCTTTGGTATAGATGGCGTCGGTAGAGATGGCGTCGGTATTGTTAGTGTCGGTATAGATAGCGTCGGTATTGGTGGTGTCGGTATTGTAAGTGTCAGTATTGTTGGCAGCGGTATTGTAAGTGTCGGTAGATATAGCGTCGGTATAGATGGCGTCGGTAGAGATAGCGTCGGTATTGTTGGTGTCGGTATAGATAGCGTCTGTATTGATGGCGTCAGTATTGTTGGCGTCGGTATAGATAGCGTCGGTATTGTTAGTGTCGGTATAGATAGCGTCGGTATTGTTGGCGTCGGTATTGTTAGTGTCGGTATAGATAGCGTCGGTATTGGTGGTGTCGGTATTGTAAGTGTCAGTATTGTTGGCAGCGGTATTGTAAGCGTCGGTAGATATAGCGTCGGTATTGATGGTGTCGGTATAGATGGCGTCGGTAGAGATAGCGTCGGTATTGTTGGTGTCGGTATAGATAGCGTCTGTATTGATGGCGTCGGTATTGTTAGTGTCGGTATAGATAGCGTCGGTATTGATGGCGTCGGTATAGATAGCGTCGGTATTGTTGGTGTCGGTATAGATGGCGTCGGTATAGATAGCTTCGGCATTGTTAGCGTCGGTATTGTTGGCGTCGGTATTGTTGGCGTCGGTATTGTTGGCGTCGGTATTGTTGGCGTCGGTATTGTTAGCGTCGGTAGAAAAAGCGTTGGCATTGTTAGCGTCGGTATTGTTGGCGTCGGTATTATTGGCGTCGGTATTGTTAACGTCGGTATTGTTGGCGTCGGTATAGATTGCGTCTGTATTGTTAGTGTCGGTATAGATAGCGTCGGTAGAGATAGCGTGGGTATTGTTGGTGTCGGTATAGATGGCGTCGGTAGAGATAGCGTGGGTATTGTTGGTGTCGGTATAGAATGCGTCGGTATTGTTAGCGTCGGTATTGTTGGCGTCGGTATTGTTGGCTTCGGTATTGTTGGCGTCGGTATTGTAGGCGTCGGTATTGCTGGCGTCAATATAGCTGGCGTCTGTATTGTTGGTGTCGGTATAGATGGCGTCGGTAGAGATAGCGTGGGTATTGTTGGTGTCGGTATAGATGGCGTCGGTATAGAAAGCGTCGGTATTGTTAGCGTCGGTATTGTTGGCTTCGGTATTGTTGGCGTCGGTATTTATTTTTATTTTATTCAATAGGTACAGATACAGATAACAGATTAAAAACAACACAAAAATCTTAATAGTAAACAGTGAGTGAACCTGAAATCCAGTTACAACTGTACACAACACTCAAAATATATAATGCTTCGGTTTTAATATAATTTAATGCCTTAGGGGCCCTTAATAATTTCAATGTATACAAAGAAAAGGTAATTCAATAATAAATTTAATTTAAATTCAATAATAAATCAAAGGAACATTGGTAAACATTATAGTATGCCCTATGTACATATATATAATAAATTATAATTTGTTGTTGTGGAGCAGAAAAGACTTGAAAGCACTGAGTTTGTCATGAAATATATCTGTTTGTGAGCAAATAGCATTATAGTTTCTACACATTCTACATAGTGGGTTATTTTGAGATACATTGTTATTGCTCGAAGGAATACTAAACAATTGTGGAATACGCACAGACCGCGTTGGCACCTTAATGTGTACATTTTCAAGAAGTTGTCCATCAAGCGTACAATTAACTATTTTATGAAGAGTGCATAGGTCGCTCATCCATCTTCTACTTTCTAAAGTTGTTAAGGAGAATTTACGTAGTCGATCCAAATACTCTGATAGTTTACGCCTTAGCCCATATTTTGAGCATAGAGCTCTCACGAACCGCTTCTGGACCGATTCTATACGATTTGTATGTATATCATAAACTGGAGACCATACAGATGAACAATATTCCAATATACTTCTCACTAAGGAACAGTACAAAACTATCATTGATGTTGACTTTTTAAACGGCTGAGCGGTGCGGATTACAAATGAAAGCATGCGGTTGGCTTTACTGCAAATATAATCATAAAGCCCTAAAAGATAAACAGGAATCAAACATAACTCCTAAGTCACGAACTTCTGAGACTCTCTCAATAACAATGTTGTCGATGTGATAATTGTATTTCAATATATTTTTCTTATTTTTTGTAAATGTAATGACTTGACATTTCTTCGTATTCAATGACATGAGATTATTGTCACACCAGTTGACTATAGTACTAATATCTCTCTGGAGAAGTTTACAATCACTAAGATCAGATATTTGTTTGAAAATTTTAATATCATCAGCATATGCTAAGCATTCACTTTTAATTCTGATTAATAAATCATTTACAAATATTAAAAACAAAAGTGGACCTAAATTTGATCCTTGAGGGACACCTGATGTTGCTAAGAATGGAATAGAGTCATAACCACTGAGTGTTACCAGCTGCGAGCGGTTGAGTAAGTAAGACTTAAGCCATCTGTACAAATTCCCATGTATTCCGATACTTTGAGCTTTCACAAGTAGAGCCGAATGATTCACGCGATCGAAAGCTTTAGAAAAATCTGTGTATATAGAATCGACTTGGTCTTTACTGTTAAAAGATTCACAGATATAATTAGTATAAGATAGGAGATTAGAGTTCGTAGATCGTCCCGTTACAAATCCATGTTGTTTTGGACTCAACATGTGTTTAAAATGGTTGTATATATGTTTGTAAATATAGCTTTCGAGTATTTTGGCAAAACAGTTAAGCACACAGATGGGACGATAGTTTGAGACATCTCCTTTATCTCCTGATTTATGTATCGGCGTAACCTTCGATATTTTAAATAACTCAGGAAATGTACCTTCTTGCAATGATTTGTTAAAAATAATGTGCAATGGAGTTACTAAGGCAGTGGCGCACATACGAATAAAGATTGGGGGAATACCATCAAAACCACCATTCTTAGAGACATCTATTTGTTTAAGTTTATTTAGTAAATCTTTTTTATCAATATATAATTCATCGATTGTGAAGTTGGACGGTTGAAAGTCAGGGAAGTAACTACTTATTGTACTAGCGGTATAAACTGATGAGAAGTAATCAGCGAAAAGATTTACTATATCTTTGCCTGAACTGGCGACTTTATGCATGTACAACATACGACTGGGAATGCTATTAGTAATTCGTTTACTTTTAGTAAAACGCCAAAAAGCTTTAATGTTGGTCTTAAGATCATCCTCGGTTCGCTCAACGTATGTTTTAAAGCATTTACAAGCTAGCGTTTTTGCTCTGGCTCTGAGCATCGAGAACATATCGTAATCTCTTGGGTTCCCATATCGTTTAAATCTAGTATGGGCTTTATATTTATTTGCTAGTAATTTTATGAGACTTTTAGAAAACCACGTTGGGTACTTGTTAGATGAGATTTTAGATTTTGGCGTAAATTTTTCTATTATTGAGTATAGAATATTGTAAAAAAAATGCACAAAGTCATCGCATCCCATACTCACAGCATGCTGATCCCATTCTATTAAATCAATCTCTCGTTTACAACTATCAAAGTCAGTTTTATGATAACATAGTTTTTCAATGGATGAATTCTTCAAAAACGGCACAAAGCCTGTACGAATTAATATATCTAGAGGTGGGTGATGATTGTCAAGTCGGCAAATTGGAGTGGTTGGGGCGACCGTAAACAAATCCGGCTTGTCCGTTATCACCAAATCGAGTAAACGGTTATTATGGTTTGGGTTGTTATTTAATTGTCGTATCAAATTCAACTGAAAAAGATCGAGTAAATATTTAGATTTTTCACAATTAGAGTTCACGGGACAGCCTGTCTCTGCTGACCAAGTAATATTACCAAGATTGAAGTCACCAATAATACAAGTAAAATGATTAGATGCCGTACACAGTCTATCATTACAGTTTTCCAAGAAATCACGCACAACATTTGTAGGTAAATAGTCAGGAAGATATGTTACGCATAAACTGATAGTTAGACATTCATTTACCTTAATTTGTAACCATAGA
Organism: Craniophora ligustri; assembly: GCA_905163465.1. NCBI lineage: Eukaryota > Metazoa > Arthropoda > Insecta > Lepidoptera > Noctuidae > Craniophora > Craniophora ligustri. The sequence goes on from LR990982.1 coordinate 454,145, forward strand.
TCTTCCAAGTATTCCGACTGCCAGTCTTCTCTAAGTGAAATTTGAAGTCTTTTTGAATAAGCAACCAGCACACCACCACCATGGTTCTTTTTATATCTAACTCGAAAGTTACCATCACGATCTCTACGTAAAACACAATATCTATCATCAAATAGTTCTGACGACAGCACAGTGTCATCCAGCCACGTTTCCGTAAGACAAATAATATCATAATTATTACATAATACTGTGTTATAAGTATCAAGAGCTTTGGTCTTTAATCCTCTCACGTTTTGGTAATATATTGACAGATACATTTTTAATAATAAGCTATCCGCACAACGACTAACAGTTATACTACAGGAAAAAAAAAAACAAAAAATACAAACATAATTAAGAAATAAGACCAAGACTATCTTTATTCTTTATAAGTATGTACTGATAGTCAACATCCTTTCTAGCATATATACGTCCATTTCTGACCCACACAAACTTGTAACCTTGTACTTTAGCTTTCTGCCGTGCTGCGTTATGTAAGATCTTGTTAGAGGGAGATAGATGCTCAGAAACGTATACTGGTTTTCTGTCGCCGCTAATTCCTAGTAGTGAGGTATTGAGTTTGTTATTCGGGTTTGCCTTATTGTATCTGTACACTGCGGAATAAAATTCATCTCTTTTTCTTACACTCTTGAACTTAACAATAATGGTGCGTGGTAGCTTGCTTTCTTTGTTCATTTTAGCCACTCTTGTGTATTTCACAATGTCGTCTTCCTTGAAACTGTAGCCTACAACACGAGAACATTGTTCCACTAGATTAGGTATATTTTCATTTAGGTGTTCAGGTATGCCCTGTATTTCCAAGTTTTCCTCACGCAGATGTTGTTCTAGGTTGTTCAAACGCTCTGAGAGTTCTGACATAGTCGATTTAAGCATATCATTCTCCTTTGTTAAGGTTAAGTTGTCTTTAACAAGCTTATCGACCGTGATCTTCATTTCATCGTAGTCCGCACTGATGAAACTAATAGAATTTCGAAAATCCTGTAAATCTTCCTTAATAGAGGATAGTTCGGATTTCATGATGTTTGAAATGATCCCAGGTAATTCCAATAGAATGACTTTATGAACTTGGTCACTAATTGCCGCTACAAGTGAGTCATCTATGCCTTGTTGTGGGCTAATCGATCTCTGGCTAGTAGATTTTTTATTACAGTCACTTTGTTTTCTCCTGAAAGTGACACCTCCTGATCCAGAGTCTTGTTCCTCATTTCCAGGGAGGCTAGTACAATCTTCATTAAGGTTGCGCACTGGTGTATTGAGGTTACCTACTTTTGGAAGCTTACTCCTACATTCATGGCATGTCCACTTTAATTTCTGCTCTTTGTTCATAGAGTTATACTGCTTTTCCGATATATTCGAGCATGAAAGATCGTAACATTTACAACATTTGTGACATTTAAGATATTGACCATTATTGGTAGGATTTCGGCAACCTGCACAGGAACCTACTGTAGGCGCCATCTGTGTGTTATTTCTTGTACTGCACACTTATATTTCTTTGAGTATAGCTTGAGTAATTATAATTAGTTTTGGGGATAAGTCCTAGATGTCACTTTTCAGCGCACGAGCGCGATAGTATTGACTGTTTAATATGACATGCATATAATTAACACTAATGGTGAACTGAAACGCGACCGTAAGACACACGCTTGGGTTGGTAGTACTACTAGTGTGACTGGTGATCTGGAACGCACTCGTAAAATATACGCTTCGGTTGGTAGCACTGTCAGTGCGACTTGTTGTTATTGTTTTGAATAGTGATAATAACGAGTTTTATGGAGTGAAATTTACTGTATTTTATTTTTTAGACACTGTAAGAGTTTATTATTAATTTGTTCCATGAATATTAACTATTTTTGACTATGTAATACACTAATACACTTTATATCCAGTTCAAAAGTTTGTTTTTATATTATTTAACACCATCACTATACGATATAATTGTCTGCTTTAATAATAAGTGTTCAAAGTTTAAGGTGAGTCTGGAAAACGATATCACTTGGAGATAAGTAAGTACTGCACAGATTACTAGAAGTTTCGATGATAATTAATAAGTTTTACTATTTCTATTATTTAAAAATCACGGAGCTATTGTTTACAAGACCAGTGTTGCCACTGAACTGTAGGCGTCGGTATTGCTGGCGTCAATATTGCTGGCGTCTGTATTGTTGGTGTCGGTATAGATGGCGTCGGTAGAGATAGCGTGGGTATTGTTGGTGTCGGTATAGATGGCGTCGGTATAGAAAGCGTCGGTATTGTTAGCGTCGGTATTGTTGGCGTCGGTATTGTTGGCTTCGGTATTGCTGGCGTCAATATTGCTGGCGTCTGTATTGTTGGCGTCGGTATAGATGGCGTCGGTAGAGATAGCGTCGGTATTGGTGGTGTCGGTATAGATGGCATCGGTATAGATAGCGTCGTTATTGTTAGCGTCGGTATTGTCTGCGTCGGTATTGTTGGTGTCGGTATAGATGGGTGTCGGTATAGATGGGTGTCGGTATAGATAGCATCGGTATTGTTAGCGTCGGTATTGTTGGCGTCGGTATTGTTGGCGTCGGTATTGTTGGCGTCGGTATTGTTAGCGTAGGTATTGCTGGCGTCGGTATTGTTAGCGTCGGTATAGATGGCGTCGGTAGAGATAGCGTCGGTATTGTTGGCGTCGGTAGAGATAGCTTCGGTATTGTTGGCGTCGGTATTGTTAGCGTCGGTATAGATGGCGTCGGTATAGATAGCCTCGGTATTGTTGGCGTCGGTATACGAAGACGCAGTCGAGTACATTCCAGGTATAATTATTTTTATATTTATTGTTATTTTATTTACGGTTTATCGTTAAAGTGGGTCATGATACAAATTTGTCGATTGTACGTTACCAAGTTTTTGGTATGTCTGGGTTTTTTTACACCCCAAATTAGTATCCGGTCCGCCTGATGGTATGCAGTAACCGTAGCCTGTGTGCTAACATCTGTTCGCAACACCAGAGGTGTCACTAGGCGTTGACGACCATGTAGAAACTAGGAGCAAGGGAAATTGACAGCAAACGGAATTCCCATGCTTTCAGAAGAGTCACTCGCCCAACGAGCTCTTGTAACCTTACTCGCAGGAATTCAACTATTGTTGATTCACTGCGGTGTCCTGTAAAGCGGAGGTACTTTCCCGGTCGGGCAGCTCAATTTGAACGAGGAATCTGGCTATGCCCTACCTCTCCCAAAACTGACAGGAGAGAGATGTATGTGTGTGTGTACTCACCTCTCTTTGGCGGGTATGTAGGCGGTGTGTCCGAGTGAAGGTCCGCGAGGTATGATGGTCACTTTGTGTAGCGGGTGTGAGTCCTGCCGACAACACAAGCAATTTTAACCTTTCTTAATTTACTAGCTGCCTCCCGCGGCTTTGCCTGCATGGTATATAGATAAAAAGTAGCCTATGTGTTAATCGAGGTAGTAAACTATTTGTATGCTAAATTTCATTCAAATCTGTAAAGCGGTTTTTGCGTGAAAGAGTTACAAACATCCATCCATCAATACTTAAAATTTTTCGCGTTTATAATATTAGTAGGATTTTCAACATCATCAACCCAATTACTGTCCCACTGCTGGGCACCGGTCTCCTCTCATTTTAAAAAGATTAAGCAGTCTAATGTAAGTTGGCAGACTTCACACAACATCGAGAAAATATCTCCATCATGCAGGTACTCCAGCAGGCACCATATAAGCATGTGATGAATACGCACATAACTTACCAAAAGTCAGTGGTGCGTGCCTTGGGTTGGAACTGGAGACCTATGATTTACACGGTCCATTGGTGACGCCACTAGGTTGTCACAGGCAGAGATGTACTGATGACAGCTTCAATCAGCACCTGGTCGGTAGTGTCCCCGGTGTCCGTACCTTAGTGAAGTAGGCGACGATGGCGTGCCCGCCCTCGTGGTAGGCGGTGATGGTGTTGGCCTCCTCGTCGGGCAGGCGCGAGCGCCTCTCGGGCCCCATCAGCACCTTGTCGCGAGCGTCCTCCAAGTATTTCATCGACACTGTCTTCGCGCCGTCGATGGCGGCCCTGTGGACACAGATATAACGTGACTGAGTGTCCCAGGTGTGTGTGTGTGTGTGTGTGGCGTGTGTGTGTGTGGCGTGTGTGAGTGTGGCGTGTGTGTGTGGCGTGTGTGTGTGGCGTGTGTGTGTGTGTGTGGCATGTGTGTGTGTGGCGTGTGTGTGTGTGGCGTGTGTGTGTGTGGCGTGTGTGTGTGTGGCGTGTGTGTGTGTGTGGCGTGTGTGTGTGTGTGTGGCGTGTGTGTGTGTGGCGTGTGTGTGTGTGGCGTGTGCGTGTGTGGCGTGTGCGTGTGTGTGTGTGGCGTGTGTGTGTGTGGCGTGTGTGTGTGTGGCGTGTGTGTGTGTGGCGTGTGTGTGTGTGGCGTGTGTGTGTGTGGCGGGGTGTGTACGCACTTGAGCGCGGCCTGGTTGACCATGTTCTCGAGGTCGGCGCCGGTGAAGCCGGTGGTGCCCCTGGCCCGGGTGTGTGTGTGTGTGTGTGTGTGTGTGGCGGGGTGTGTACGCACTTGAGCGCGGCCTGGTTGACCATGTTCTCGAGGTCGGCGCCGGTGAAGCCGGTGGTGCCCCTGGCCCGGGTGTGTGTGTGTGTGTGTGTGTGTGTGTGTGTGTGTGGCGGGGTGTGTACGCACTTGAGCGCGGCCTGGTTGACCATGTTCTCGAGGTCGGCGCCGGTGAAGCCGGTGGTGCCCCTGGCCCGGGTGTGTGTGTGTGTGTGTGTGTGGCGGGGTGTGTACGCACTTGAGCGCGGCCTGGTTGACCATGTTCTCGAGGTCGGCGCCGGTGAAGCCGGTGGTGCCCCTGGCCCGGGTGTGTGTGTGTGTGTGTGTGTGTGGCGGGGTGTGTACGCACTTGAGCGCGGCCTGGTTGACCATGTTCTCGAGGTCGGCGCCGGTGAAGCCGGTGGTGCCCCTGGCCCGGGTGTGTGTGTGTGTGTGTGTGTGTGGCGGGGTGTGTACGCACTTGAGCGCGGCCTGGTTGACCATGTTCTCGAGGTCGGCGCCGGTGAAGTCGGTGGTGCCCCTGGCCCGGGTGTGTGTGTGTGTGTGTGTGTGGCGGGGTGTGTACGCACTTGAGCGCGGCCTGGTTGACCATGTTCTCGAGGTCGGCGCCGGTGAAGCCGGTGGTGCCCCTGGCCCGGGTGTGTGTGTGTGTGTGTGTGTGTGGCGGGGTGTGTACGCACTTGAGCGCGGCCTGGTTGACCATGTTCTCGAGGTCGGCGCCGGTGAAGCCGGTGGTGCCCCTGGCCCGGGTGTGTGTGTGTGTGTGTGTGTGTGTGGCGGGGTGTGTACGCACTTGAGCGCGGCCTGGTTGACCATGTTCTCGAGGTCGGCGCCGGTGAAGCCGGTGGTGCCCCTGGCCCGGGTGTGTGTGTGTGTGTGTGTGTGTGTGTGGCGGGGTGTGTACGCACTTGAGCGCGGCCTGGTTGACCATGTTCTCGAGGTCGGCGCCGGTGAAGCCGGTGGTGCCCCTGGCCCGGGTGTGTGTGTGTGTGTGTGTGTGTGGCGGGGTGTGTGGCGGGGTGTGTACGCACTTGAGCGCGGCCTGGTTGACCATGTTCTCGAGGTCGGCGCCGGTGAAGCCGGTGGTGCCCCTGGCCCGGGTGTGTGTGTGTGTGTGTGTGTGTGTGGCGGGGTGTGTACGCACTTGAGCGCGGCCTGGTTGACCATGTTCTCGAGGTCGGCGCCGGTGAAGCCGGTGGTGCCCCTGGCCCGGGTGTGTGTGTGTGTGTGTGTGTGTGTGGCGGGGTGTGTACGCACTTGAGCGCGGCCTGGTTGACCATGTTCTCGAGGTCGGCGCCGGTGAAGCCGGTGGTGCCCCTGGCCCGGGTGTGTGTGTGTGTGTGTGTGTGTGTGGCGGGGTGTGTACGCACTTGAGCGCGGCCTGGTTGACCATGTTCTCGAGGTCGGCGCCGGTGAAGCCGGTGGTGCCCCTGGCCCGGGTGTGTGTGTGTGTGTGTGTGTGTGTGGCGGGGTGTGTACGCACTTGAGCGCGGCCTGGTTGACCATGTTCTCGAGGTCGGCGCCGGTGAAGCCGGTGGTGCCCCTGGCCCGGGTGTGTGTGTGTGTGTGTGTGTGTGTGGCGGGGTGTGTACGCACTTGAGCGCGGCCTGGTTGACCATGTTCTCGAGGTCGGCGCCGGTGAAGCCGGTGGTGCCCCTGGCCAGCACGTCGCTGTCCACGTCCCCGGAGGCCCGCACTCGCGCCAGGTACAGCTCCAGGATCTCGCGCCGCCCGCCGTAGTCTGGCGTCGGCACGTTCACCTGCCAGGATACCAATAATTTTTTTATCCTGCTCAGCTCAGCCATCTGTTTCACATATTTAGCTGCTAATTTCTTTGACCTCACTCACTATATTGTGGGAAATCGGTATTGAAGGGTTGGAACACTAATTATTATTATTCAAATTAAACGAATTGTTACTGGATGTTTTTTAATATGAACTATACTAGTCCTCATAGATAAACCGACTTCAAAATCTTAAGAACGGATAATGCAGTTTGAATTTCAAACACTGCTCACGGAAACCCTATAAATATTAATAAAGTATATCTGTATGAGCAACCTACTGAAAGTTTTGAAGTCGGTGCCAAGCCACTAACATTATTTTGCTTGGCACCGACTTCAAACCTTTGTTACCGGTAGGTAGCGACGTCTTTTAGCGGGATTTACGTTGAACAAAACAACCCAAGTTTAGGAATATCGTTACAATAATTTACCCGTATTAATTTAAGCTGTTTTCGTTTTATTTTGTTTATGGCTTGGTACCAACTTCAAACCATAAGTAGTAAGACGATGTAAACGCGTCAACTACGTAGAAAATTTTAGGGGATCCACGATTTCCCAAAGATCCACTCACTAAATCCTCAATTTTTTTTGAGATTTTTTTATGGGAGAGTCCCTTGAAAAAATTGGCCCCGCCGTCTTCGAGTAACCGGTGAACAAACATAAAAAAAATAGCCACATCCTAATTGAAAACCTTGAAGTCCGTTAAAAAATGCGTAATACTGTACCAACATTGCCCAATAGCAAGTCATTTAGCTGGTATTATGATGATGGAGAGGGCTTTGTTAGGAGTTTAACTACGTGATCGAATCAGAAATGAGGAAAAGTAGAAGAACCAGGGTCACTGACATAGCCCAAAGAATCGCCAAACTCAAGTGGTAGTGGGATAGGGCACATCACTCGAAGAACATAAACAGATGGCCGATGGAGCTTGAAGGTTCTAAGGTTCTAACAGGTTACTGGAAGAATAGCGTGAGTAGGCCTCCACTTTACAGAAGACCGCAGTGAATCAACATAGTTGTATTTCTGTGAGTGAGTCAGGTTACCAGAGCTCGTTGGGGGAGTGACTATTCTGACAGCATGGGCATTCCATTTGCTGTCAGTTTAGTAATTCCCTATTTTAAGAATCCCAAACGGTTTCTGCAGGGATTGGCATCGCAAATGCAAGCCTTCTGGTGTTGCAAATGTCCATGGGCGGCCGTGATCACTTACCATCAAGTGAGCAGTCTGCTCGTTTGCCCCCTTATCACCATAAAAAAGGTGGACTGACGACCTGGTAAAGGTCACTGTAATTCGCTGGATGCGGGCGGCGCATGACCGGTCCTCGTGACGATCCTTGGGGGAGACCTATTTCCAGTGGACGTCAGTTGATATGATGATGACAAACTGACCTCGACGTCGAACCGGCCCGGCCGCAGCAGCGCCTGGTCGAGGTCGTCGCGCCGGTTGGTGGCGCCCAGCACTATCACACCCTCGTTCTGGTGGAAGCCGTCCATCTCCGACAGCAGCTGGTTGATGGTCTGACAACAAAAACACGATATTTGTATTGTTTCCTGTTTACTTCTCCTCTCAACCTAAGACGAGACCTATGCCCAGCAGTGGGATAATAATGATGAGTAATCATTAAATAGAAGTGTGAAGAGCTGTGGTAGCCTAGTGGTGTGACCAGTGGACTGAGATGTTAAAGCCTCAAATTCAAACCCAAGGCACGCACCACTGACTTTTTGGAAGCTATGTGCATATTTATCACATGTTCAAACGGCGAAGGAAAACATCATGAAGAAACCTGCATGCGATTTTTTCGATGGCATGTGTAGTCAACTCGCAGTGGGCTAGCGTGGTGGACTATATCCTAGTCCCTCTCAAATGAGAGCAGAGACGTGCCCTACAGTGGGACAGTTAAAGGGATGATGATGATGAGAAACAACTAACCTGGTTAGCATAAGGATGCAGTACGCTGTTGGTCCTCTTGGCACCGACGGAGTCAATCTCATCTATGAATATCACGCACGGAGCGCGTTCCTTGGCTGCCTCTGCAAGACAAAGTGCAATTACTATCACGCCTGTCGACCTCAAAGGGTAAGGCAGAGGAGTACTGTCCACATACATTTCGCCGGTATGATTTAGGTCCCATATAATATGGCCCCCTATTACATGGGACCAATTCCTATCAACCGGTTACGATTCCAAACTCCGAGCTGCTACTAAGAATTTCATGATAAAATCTAAAGATGCAACAGATAGTTGTTTGGCCGGATACCGGATACCGGATATTCAGCCTGACCACTCGCCGAATATCCGGTATCCGGTCGCCGAATATTCGGCCGGGAGATACCTACATTTTGAGTTTTGCAGGTGCGCGTCGAGCAAGTTTTGACCTGTTTCGTAGTGAACGTTCGCGCGGACACATTTCTTCGGAGTAACTTCATTCAAAAGTACACACGTGCTCGCGTATTTTTGTGTTAATTATGACTAACTTTCTTTTACATTTCATTTTTTACCCCCAAAATCAAGCAACTTTACTATCCGGCATCCGACCGGATCCATTCCATCTCTAATAAAATCCCAATAACACTTTTTGGATGTTTCAATTGGCCGTGAATGGTGAAACTGGCGTGAATTTTTACGTTGGAAAGGTGTAATTTATAAGACAATAAGCCCTGCCCGACGAGGATCTCGTCGACTCGGGCCCGGCGGCGTGGAAGGGTAAGCAGTAAGCTACACATATATACTGACTGAACAGGTCCCGCACGCGGCGAGCGCCCTGGCCGACGAGGATCTCGTCGAACTCGGGCCCGGCGGCGTGGAAGAAGGGCACGCGTGCCTCCCCGGCCACGGCTCGTGCCAGCAGCGTCTTGCCGGTGCCGGGCGGGCCCACCAGCAGCACGCCCTTCGGCAGCTTGCCGCCCAGCGTCGAGAACTTCTCCGGAGACTTCAGGAACTCCACCTGCCCACATCGGCCTTGTTAAACGCACCGTAACAAAAAATAACAGAGTCCTGCCCGAAGGATTAGGCAGAGGTGCACTAATAGCACCCACATTTTGCCCGTTTATTTTAGATCAGGCGAGCCTATTGCTATCAACCGAGTACGAATCAAAACTTCGAGTTGCTACTGAGAATTTCGTGAACAGCCCAATTATACTTGTTTGAACTGGAAATGGACCTCTTGCACAGCAATCGCACTAACGACCAATCATCATCTGCCTATATTCGTCCACTGCTGGACGTAGGCCTCCCCTAGTGAACGCCACAGAGCTCGATCTTCGGCTCTTCCTCCAGTCACTGCCAGCTGCCTTGCGCAAGTCGTCGCTCCACCTGGCCGGCGGCCGTCTTACACTACGTTTGCTGAGACGCGGTCTCCACTCAAGGACTCGCTGAGCTACTTTAAACTTGTGGACCAGTCTCACAGTGAGTGTCCACGTTTCGGCTCCGTAGGTCATAACGGGTAGGACGCACGCATTGAAGACTTTTGTCTTAAGGCACTGTGGTATGGAAGACCTGACGAAGTTGACCAAATGCTGACGAAGTTGACCAAATGCTGACGAAGTTGACCGAATGCTGCCCATCCGACCGATGCCTAATCTAAACTCCACAATGCCACTAAGGTTTACCCCACTCGTTCTTTATGGCATAAGTGAGGTAAACAATTCCACATTGGGCACGCCTGATGGCCAGGACGTCCTGGCGCGTTGTGCGTGCGGCCGGTGGGCTCCGCGAGCTGGCGGCCGCGGGGTAGCGATAGACGTCGCGAGGGGGAGGGCGCATTGGCGTCTGTCCACCCTGGGATATTGGGCAACGAATTAGAAATTCTCATAGGCGTATCTTGTGCCCACCCCAGGATCTTAGATTTGTAAAAGAAGAAAAAACAGATAAGTTTGCCACCATCTTCAATTTTTTTATTCTTTTTTTTATAAAATTCAAAAGTTCAATAAAACACAAGCGACAGTCAATCTGACATCTTCGTGAAGAATATTTTTTTGACGAGCATCGACTAGAGCCGAAGATCGAGCTCTGTGGCGTTCAATAAAAAATTGCAAAAAAAAATTGTAGCAATGTTTGGCTCTATGCTCGACTGTGTTCGTTGCTTAGTTGGACAAATTTAAAAACGGCGAATGCTCAATGTTCTGTCACAAGTGAATGCTTCAGTCTATCAGCACCTAAAATGAGCATTGCATTTTCATTAGTCGTTAGCGCAATAGAGCCCCATTCGGGAGACCATTTTCACTAATGGTTACCGCCCGCTTGTGGAGAGCACCCGCACGCTTTTTAACCGACTTCAAAAAAAGGAGGAGGTTCTCAATTCGGCTGTATTTTTTTTTAAGTTTGGGTTAATCGATTTTGATGATTCTTTTTTATTTGAAAGCTGGTGCCCATTTCAATTTGGTCCAGTTCTGACATTTGAAGTCGTTCTGTCATTTTTTAATCGACCAAGTTATCGACCGAGGAGTTACATTTCGGAGCCCGCATGGGGGGTAACGACTGACTTGACGACTAATAAAAATGCGCCATAATGACGATAATGACGACCTCTGTGGTCTAGTGGTTCTAGTACCGGACTGCTGATCACGAGGTCGTGGGTTCGATTCCCACGGGACACAAATATTTATGTGATGAATATAAGTGTTTGTGTTCGTCTGGGTGTTTACTATGTATTATAAGTATGTATTTACAAAAAAAAAAGTATATAAGTATTTATATCCATTGTCTAGCACCCATAGTACAAGCTCTGCTTAGTTTGGGACTAGATGGTGATGTGTAAAATGTCGCGGAATATTTATTTATTTATTTATTTATAAGGGGTGCTTCTCTAATACATGTAGTGTAGAAATTTCTTTCTTTTGATAAGTAAATGATAGATTCAATGCTGATTTCTGTTAAAACCGTTTATTGTTTCTAAGTACAGATAACAGAATGTTTAACAGGTGGGCGAGGGAGCACGCGCGACGATACCTATGACGGTCGAATTATGTTCACGTACTGAATTGCCTTTATGAATATTTGTGCTAAGTGTGTAAACTGCTGATTTACTAAAATATTGCTAAATGTATGGTTTCACCGTACATGCTCCCGGGCAAAAATAGACAAAAAAATAAAAAATATACAATAATAAAATCATGAATTATCTTCCCTGAAACTATATCGTTTCTGTTGTATAGGGGAAGTTGCTGCATCTTGAGTGTTATTTAAACTCGAACTACTAGCTAATATATTCACATCATTAGGCTGACGGTCAGCCGTACTCTGTTTTCGCGAACATTTCACTATATTTATTCCACTAGGGCACTCTCTTTGTTCATTCCAAAACTTCACTGTTGGGACAGCCGTCTCTTCAGGGTTGGTCACCCTGGTGGACGCCCGTCGCTTCCTCCAAAAGAATACTCCGGCTGCTACCACTGCTGCGCCAAGCAAGCCATAGCTAATGGCGTACTGGTGTACATCGTGTGTTGATAAATTAAACTTTGTGTGGTCTGGTGTGTTAGCGATAGCTGTTTTCAATTGCGTCATTTGCTTTCCGATATCTTCTAGGGTGTCATTTAACGGCTCCACAGACTCTATGTAGTGCGATAGTGAAATATTGATTAAATGATTGAGCTCTGATATCTGTGGAGTTTCTATTACAGGGTCGGATTTAATCACGTTTCCTGAATGAGAGCGTGAGTATAAAGCAAAGTCTTTGCCTTTGATGATGCACTTAGATTCTAGATCAATTATGCCCGCTCCAGTTATTTGTTTATACGTAACTTTATCCTGGCAAATAACTCTAAGAGAGTATGTGTTGCAGCAAAAATATAGATATTTTGACGGATCGTTCAACTCGATCCACATGTCCTTGCAACGAGATTTGCTGACGATGCATTGATTGCTGGTGTGATTAATTTTGCAGAACTTCTCATCAATTGCAAGATATTTGACCGGCTTATCCATTGTACATAAAAATGCATTTTCATTGCGTAAGCATAGTTGAAGCTCCATAAACGAAATTGGGAAAAATGAATCTTTTCTTAAATTGATTGCTACGTATTCTGCTACGGGCAATACGTTAAGCATGTCAGGTTCAACTTGATGTGGGATTTGTAGAATTTTGTAGATCTGGTATTTATCTCTGCCAGACAACGGAAATGTAATTTCGAATATGACGTAGTCTTTCATGACTCTTGCCTTGACTCTTAGCATGCTGTAAATTGTTCTGAGATCTGACTGTATGTTGTTGACTGGAAGGGTAACATCATTGTTCAGTTGTCCTGCGATAAGCTGTAATTCACCCTTCAGTTGCTCTGGTGTCAATAAATGAGAGTTAAATTTGCCGTGGTAAATATCAGTAATAGTGTCTAGTAAAGTGTCTTGAATCCGTTTTAAATTTTGAAGTAAGTTAACTGCTGTTAAGGCTGACAAAGTAAAATCTTGAATTGCACTTAATCTTTCGACGTTTTGCTTAATCGTGTTGGTTGCTCGATCCAAGTCATTCAAATGTTTGTTGATTGTTTTATGTTGAATTTGTATATTATGCTCAGTACGCTTTAGCACATTGTATTCGGCTTCTACGACTGATGTTTGATTTTTAAGTAGGCTAGTTAAATGGTGCTCGTTCTGTTGTATAAGTTGAATGTCCTTTTTGTACTGTTCCGCGAAACTTTGGTCTAATACTCCGAAGAGGGCATTTGCGACGTAACCTACACCATTGATAAGACCGCGTCGCCGTCTGGCGTGCGCGTCAAAATGCTGATCGAGCAGTAAGCGGTTGTAATGTTGTATTTCTGAGTACTCGTGCTGTAATTGGAGTAATATCATACTGCAACGATTTGTTTCTGTTAGAACGCTACATGTTTTATCTAAATAACTTAAAAATTTAGTTGTTGTTGTCATGCCATCCCAGTATGGAGACATATTGTAATAAACGATGAGAGTCCATTTGTCCCTGACAAGCTGCATGTCCCCAATTGAGTCAAAATATAACGAAATATTGCTTGGTAAAGTTGATACGTTAAACGCTTGAGATGTCGTTACCAATGACATGAAAAGAATTAAAGAAATAGCTAGCGAGGAAAACCTTGGCCTTGGTTTGTTAAGTTTGACCTTGGTTTCCTCTTGTTTATCTTCATGAATTCTTTCTTTTTCATCCTTCCTGTTCCCCTCCGTTTTAGGAGAAATTGGCAAAATGGATAATTTGACAACAGGTCTCTTTATTATGCCGTTTTTTGTCTTAAGTGATATCACTCGAATGAGTCCATCCTGTCCAGGGTGAAGTTCCACAACTCTTCCCATCATCCATTTTCCTGGTGGCAAATTATCATCCTGTATTGTTACTAACTGTCCGATTTTGATATTTTCTTGAGGGTTAGTCCATTTTGATCGTACTGAAAGTTGTGTTAAATATTCTGATTTCCATTTTTTCCATGTATCATGCGTAATCTTTGCTAATAAATTCCACCTAGTGCGTGCATCCTGTTCAGTTTCGATGATTGATTCCCCAGGCCTCCCGTATAGGAAATGGGCCGGGGTGAGGACTTCCAGGTCATCAATATCTTCTGTTAAGGAGCACAGTGGTCTCGAGTTCAAGCATACTTCTAGTTGTGCTAGAACAGTTGTGTATTCCTCAAAGGTTAGCCTTTGCTCACCGACTACTCTTTTGAGATGATGTTTCAGGCTTCTAACAGCTCTCTCCCACAATCCTCCGGCACTTGGCCAAGATGGAGCATTAAAATGCCACTCTATCTGTAAGCCTGTCAATTCAGCCCGTAAATTGTCATCAAAAATGCTTTGTATGTCATGAAATTGTTGTTGTAGGACCCGATTAGCTCCAACAAAGTTGGTTCCGTTGTCACTGTATATGTGACGTGGGGCTCCCCTTCTGGCTGCCATCCGACGTAATGCCGCTAAAAACGCGGAACTGCTCAAATCTGATACGAGCTCTAGATGTACCGCTCTCGTCGCCATACACACAAATAATGCGATGTAGCCTTTTGTTGTTTTTACACCTCGGCCCTTGCTGCATTTGACCTCAACGTAGCCAGTGTAGTCTACCCCAGTATGGTAGAACGGGTGTGCAGGGTTGCTTCTAGCTTCTGGTAGGTCCCCCATTAATTGATGTTGCATCTTAGGAGTATGCTTCCTACAAATCACGCAATTGCGAATTTCCTTTTTAACTGCTTGATTACCTCCCAGTATCCAGTATTTCTGTCTGAGATTTGCTAATGTTAGTCGAGGTCCACCGTGGTAGGTCAGTTGATGCGCTTGAGTGATAAGTAATGTCGTTAATCGACCCCTATGCGGAATTATTGCTGGGTGTTTCATTTCCATACCTATTTCTGCTTTACTCAATCGTCCGCCCACACGTAGGATTCCCTCTTGATCGATGAATGGATTAAATTTTAGTAAATTACTTTTGCTTCTTAATTCGCCATGTTTGCTTAAATGTTCTATTTCGTCTGAAAATTCACTTCGTTGTATGTGTTTGATGATTAATAATTTTGCATTTTGCACTTCACGTAATGTGAGATATGAAGGCAATGACTTATGTTTAGTCGATGTTGCAACTTTCGTTAACTGCATTGTTTTAGTCGCTCGTAATAACCATGCTAAAATGTTGACAATTTTTGAAAAGGAACTATTGTTTTCCAGAAGTTTCATTATGATGCTCTCATTCTGTTTGTTTTGAGAGATAGAATTTGCTTGCTGACTTATGAATTTTGATTTGAGTTCTTCATCTGTCGTAAAAACAGGTTGATATGCTGAATCTTTCTTAAATGATTTCAATGAGTGTGGCCCATTCCACCACAAACTGTGCTCTTTTAATTGAGAGGCCAAGATGCCTCTACTTGCTACGTCCGCTGGATTCTCTTCTGACTTGATGTAACGCCACCGATCAGGTTTAATTACGTCAGTAATGCTTCTTGTTCTGTTTGCTACGAACGGCTTCCAGCGTCCCGGCTCACCTTGTAACCAACCTAAGACGACCATCGAGTCTGTCCAACCGAAGACTTGTACATGCTTATCTTCAAAACAGCTGATGACCTTCTTCATTAATTTTCCTAGTAAATGTGCACCAGATAATTCTAATTTTGGCATTGATACACTTTTTGAAATCGGTACTAAACGAGATTTTGCAACCACTAATACTACTGTGGATTCGTTTTGTTTTGTAATGCGTGCATATATAACTGCAGCATAGGCCTTTGTCGATGCATCACAATAGCCGTGCAGTTCAATGACATCATAAGGTTGAAAACCGATCCATCGTGGTATTTTATAATCATTAATGTTTTCTTTATCAGTTCGTAATATGTTCCATTCTTTGCTGATGTTTTCTGGCACCTCTTCATCCCATTGCATTTTATCTACCCATAATTTTTTGGAATAAAAGTTTGAGCTTAGTTGATACCGGTGTGATCCAGCCAAGCGGGTCGAATAATTTGGATATTTCGGCCAGAAGTATTCGCTTTGTCAGCTTTGAGTCTTGTTTAGATAAATTGTATTGAAATGTAAATTGATCATCCACCGAATTCCAATGTATTCCTAATGTCTTAGATGTGTTTTCGGATTTACAATTAAATAAATGTCCATCATTTTTTCTGAAGTCCATATGTGCTAGGAGTTCTGAATTATTTGCCGACCACTTTCGTAATTTGAACCCTCCTAACTTCAATAACTGGTTTAAATCTGATATAAGTTGTTTACCTTTTCGTATTGAATGAGACCCGTGAATTAAGTCATCTACATAAAAGGAGTTTTCTAAGACCTTGGACGCTTCTGGGAACTGATGCTGCTCATCCTTAGCCAATTGTTTTAATGTCATCATTGCTAAAAATGGTGCTGATTTTGTACCATAAGTAACTGTTGCTAACTTATATGTTCTGATAGGTTCATTGGGTGAGTCTCTCCACACAATCTGCTGATATTGCTGATCTGATTCCTTGACTATAATTTGTCTGTACATTTTTTCAATATCGGCTGTGTAGGCATACCGATATTGTCGCCACTTAATGATTAATTCTTGGAGATCCTGTTGCATATTAGGTCCTTTACACATTAAGTCATTTACGCTGTATCCACTAGACGTCTTGGCAGACGCGTTGAATACGACACGAAGCTTTGTTGTCGCTGACTCAGCTCGCTGTACTGCGTGGTGTGGTAAGTAACATGCTATTGTGTGATTGTCATTACATTGACTCAGTATCATATGGCCTAAAGCTTGGTATTCACGGATAAACGATTTATATTGTTCTGCTAATATTGGTTGTTTGGTAAATTTTCGTTCCAGGCTTTGGAACTGCGCTATAGCCGTTTGCTTAGATGACCCCAACTTCTCGTTAATGTCTGATTTAAGAGGCAGTTTAACTTCATAACGCCCATCTGTACGTCGATTTGTTGTTGATAAATAATAATTAATGCATTGTTGATCTTCTGACGATATGCTAGAGTCTTCGGTGATATCTTCAATCTCCCAGAATCGTTGAATGTCTTGTGTATTATTTAACACGACATTGCATCGATATGATGTCATTTCTCCACCTCCATAAATAATCCACCCTAGCTGGGTTTGCTGTACGACCGGTTGAGAAGGATTTTCACCTCTAATCAATCCTGATAATAAAATAATGCCATGAACCTGCGCGCTCAGTAATAAATCTACTGGGCGGCTGGAATAAAATTCGGGATCCGCTAACTTTAAGTTTTCTATGTGAGACCAATTCGATTGCTCAAATGACTTGCTAGGTAAATGACCGAGTAAACTATCCATGATGAGGACATCAGTGCTAAATGCAAAGTTGTTGCAATTCGATATACAATTAATAGTCAGCCGTCCTTTACAACTGTTTTGTTGCTCTCCGATACCCATTACGACACCTGTGCATCGTGATTTCTGTAAACCTAATTTTTTGGCTGCTCCTTCCTTGATTAAAGACACTTGGGACCCTGGGTCTATCAAGGCTCTTAGGATCTGATGTGATCCGTCAACAGCTACTACCTTAATTAGTGCCGTTGCCAGTATCACTTCCCTCGTTTTACTCGAGTCATTGGATGCTACATGAGACGAAATAGACATGTTATTTTCATTATTTTGATTTAAGTTGGCTGTAGTAGCGTTGTTTGCTAGCGAAGACCTCGATTTTGTGCATGCGTCATGTAAAATTGAATTGTGCATTCCGTCGCATTTGCGACATCGTTTGGCGGAAATGCATGGCTGCCCATTATGATCGAATAAACAATTCATGCATATTTTTAATTTCGCAACTGTTTTTAACTTGCTTTCATTATTCAGCTCTAAAAATTTTTTGCAATTATATAGGCCATGTTGTTGACCGCAAAAAAGACATTTGAATGAAGCAGACACGTGTAAAGCCTTAGAAAATGATTTCGAATTGCTGTTGCTATGCTGACTGTTGTAGATGCTCTGATGAGTTTTCGTACCAGAATGTTTGCTATCATGGTTTGATTTATGTGTAGAATGCTCTTGTTTTCGACGGGAAGTTTCCAGACTTGTGAACTTGCTTTCTAGGTAGTCAAGAAACTCTTGTAACACTGGTAGCTCTCTTGCGTTTTTCAGAGAATCAACGTAGTCCGCGAATGTTTCGCCATCCAACTTTTGTGAGATTAAATGCACAAGAATTGGATCCCACGTGCTGATATCTACGCCTAAATTCTTTATGGCGTGAATGCTTTCCAGCGTAACATCGTGTAGTTTTTTAATCTGACCTAAAGACTGCTGCTGCATGTTAGGTAAACTCATTAATGTGTTGATGACAGAAGTGAAAATCAACTTTTTATTGTTGAAACGATGATTAAGGAGTTCCCAACAGGTGTTGTAATTTTCTGTGCTAATTGGAAGATGCTGAATGATCTTCTCTGCTTCACCTCGCAACTTTCCTTTCAAAAACTGCATCTTTTGTGCATTTGACAACGAAAGATTATTATGTATGGACTCATTAAACAAATCTTTGAACGAGTACCACTGATGATATTTACCTGTAAATACAGGAATATCCATCTGTGGAGTGCTATGTTCTCTGTGGGCCACTGAGCAGAGTTTTTTATTGATCAATTTTTTGAGGTTGATAAATGTTTTCTCGTTTTCGTTGTAGATACAGTCATAATCTTCATCTACTCCACACATTTCTCCGTCGATTTCCCAATGGAGTATGTCGACCTGTTTCCATTTGGATTGTAATGTTTTGAGAGCGTCTTCCAGCTCCCATTTTTCGTTGATAGAATCCAGATCAACGTTGTTCACGGCTCTCTTAAACGCCTTGATGTTTGCTGTTTGCTTGCGAATCATCTCATCCAATTTGCTGGTACAACCTCGTGATTCCACCATTTGTCTGCCACTTGGACCTGCTCCTGATTGTTCATGTTGCTCCTCCAGTCTTGCTTGATATTGACTTATTGGCACTGGAGGGTTGTTTTTGGCTGATAATGCCAACCTTTGTTCACTGATTAACGTTTTAATGCTGCTATAAAGCGCACTTGTTTGCTCATGTTCAGAATTTGTAAAATATTTATGTTCTTTAACCCCATACGCACAGATACGCATATGATTATTCTGATAATCTGACCAATAGCTTTCAAGTATCTCTAACCGACGCTTGAAGTAGTCTTCCGACTTCCTATCGGCTCCATCCTTCTTTATGTTGATTTTTAATTTGTTTATCGCACCACTTATTTCTTGTTGTGACTCATAGAGGTTTTCCATTTTACAAGTAAGTAATAATGATAATAATTTAAAGTTAAAAAGGAAAGATCTTACTTGAGTTCTCTGCTATTTACGGATGATATGCTGTGCGGAAACAGATCTGCTGTTGATACTGTCTCCTTGATGATGGCGACGCCCTGCTGCTGACGTCTTGCTATGCTGTGCTGTCGGTACTGCTTCGATGAGAACTGCTATTCCCACTAAGCTGATCACTGAACGAGTCCTGCACTTGTTTTTGGTCTGTTCTCAACACTAGTCTACTCCTTCCGGATGGAGGACTATCAAAAACACGCGAGTTCCCGCACGGTGGCTCGAAGGACCATGTAGAAATTTCTTTCTTTTGATAAGTAAATGATAGATTCAATGCTGATTTCTGTTAAAACCGTTTATTGTTTCTAAGTACAGATAACAGAATGTTTAACAGGTGGGCGAGGGAGCACGCGCGACGATACCTATGACGGTCGAATTATGTTCACGTACTGAATTGCCTTTATGAATATTTGTGCTAAGTGTGTAAACTGCTGATTTACTAAAATATTGCTAAATGTATGGTTTCACCGTACATGTAGGTAGGTACTTACAACGTCCTTGAGCTCTTGCTTGGCCTCGTCAGCGCCCTTGACGTCGTCGAATGTGACGGAAATGTCCTCTGGGTCTACCTCCACTTGGTTGCCCAGCTGGATTCTGTGGAAAAGACCACTCAAAATTAACATATATAACAACACACGGACACATATGCTAGCTAAGGGTACGTGCGGCGAGCGGTATATCGGTTGCATCGAGTAACTCGCTCCGTCCGGTAAGCTCGCGGTACCTCCCGCGTGTCTTGCGCTCCCCGCACATTCCCTTGCTAAAAAATAATTTTAAAATTATAATACGCGTCGCTTACAGATGTTTCTATGTATAATAATAATACCTTTTCTATGGGGGTAAACAAACTATAGAACGCCACGCACTATGATCCCTACATACCACTTTTACTTCATCCGCATTCAAAATCTTGTCATACATGCGTGATAAAACTTATTTAATTCATGTAGAAGTGATGGAGTATCAAATGTATTTACAAAAATAAGTATACATATATGTAGTATATCAACCAACTAGTATCCGTAACACAAGCCTCGTTGCTTAGCTCGGAACTAGATGGCGCTGTGTCACACCTGATGGTAAGTGATGACCGCCACCCATGGACATTTGCAACACTAGAGGCTTGCAAATGCGTTGCGAAACCCCTTATAAACCGTACAGGTTTCTTAAAATAGGGAGGTACTGAACTGACAGCAAACGGAATTCCCATGCTGTCAGAATAGTCACTCCCCCAACGAGCTCTGGTAACCTTACTCACTCGCAGAAAGACAACTATTGTTGATTCACTGCGGTATTCAGTAAGGCGGAGGTACTTCCCCGGTCGGATAGCTCAATTTGAGCGAGAAATCTCGCTAAGCCCTACCTCCTACAATTATTTATTTACTTTTTGGTGTATGTACAATACTCTATCTATCTATCTACTCCCCGATTTGACCCTCGCTATGTCCTACCTCTGGTCGTGGTGTGCGTAGAGGTACGTACCTGAACACGGTGCCGCTAACCGACGCCATGAGGCTGACGAAGATCGCCAGGAACAGCACGATGGTGAGCAGCTGCTGCACCAGCTTCAGGTACTTCGACGCCTTGGTGCCGCGCACATTGTCCGGGTGAGAGCCTGGAGAACGGAGTAGATAGCATTGACATGGATCACACACACATCACATCATCAACCCATTATTGAGTATACAGCTCCCATTGACATGCATACTCCATACTAATATATGCTGGTGCTTCCCATATGGGAAGCATATAATAAAACAAGAATTATCAAAATCAGTTCACTCTGTCGAAAGTAAAGAGGTAACAAAAATAAAAAAGGAACGAAGAAGAATTCTGAAGAAGAAGTATTCTGTTCAATGTACCTGCTAGGTATCCTTCAGCGAAAGCAATCTTGATCTTGTCTTTCTGCTGGTGCGTGAGGTGCGCGGAGTCCTCGGCCAGCAGCCTCTCCAGCCGCGGCGCCGCGGCCGGGGCCGGCGCCGGGCTGGCCGCCTCCTGCGCGCCCAGGCCTGCGCGGCGGGAGGCTAGGCATTAGCCAGTCAAGGTTACGGCCCGCCTGATGGTAAGCGGTTACCGTAGCCTATAGACATTAAGTGCGGAAAAATCGTTTACGGACCGTCCCATCGCCTGGGGAGGCGACGGGGTGTGTCGGACTCCGCATGAGCGTTTCCCGACTAAAAAACCGCACCCGTCAACGCCACTAGCCCTATTGCCGGGGCCATGGGATTCGCAAAAGCATGCACCACAACCCCGGCGGGAACACCGGAGGTGTCGTTTGTGCGTTGCCAACCCTGTAGAAACTGTTTAGTTTTCTTCAAAGAAGGGAGTTAATAAACCAACAGCCAATGGATTTCCAGGAATGAATATTGTCAGAATAGTCACAACTCCAACGAGCTCTGGTAACCTTACTCACTCCCAGAAACTGAACCATTGTTGTTTCACTGCGGTCTTCTGTAAGGCGGAGGTACTTCCCCAGTCGGGCAGATTAATTTGAGCTAGGAATCTCGCCATGCCCTATCTCTCTAGTTATTCTAATCATAGGCGTAATTATATTCAGGGACTATAGACTAAACGAGGTTGCCCCATTTCCACATCACGAAAACAAAACGCATTAAAGGGTGGAGGGGGCTTGGGTCCATTTAGGGTGGTATTTTAGACATAGTTTAAAATGTCCCGGCGGGCCTCACTCTGTCCTATATTTGAAACGGACTTCATTTTATCATTATGACATTGATCCAAGTGTGACAGTCAATAATTTTGGTTTTTATTTGTCCCGGGTAAAAACTGAAGTTTTTTTGCCCATTTAACCATTTATCACTTATAGGCTGAAAATAAAACTGACAACCCTGTGTCAGAAAGAAAAGAAATGCTGAGACTAAAATAAAAACAGGTCACATGTTTGTTTTAATATTTTTTTTACTTTAAGCGCCTCGACCACTTAACACAGGGACCAAACTCCTGAAGAAACAGTCTAGTATAGATACGATACGCCCATAAATAATAAATAAATAAAATAAATATGCCCGGACATTATGACACAGCGCCATCTAGTTCCGAGCTAAGCAACGAGGCTTGTGTTACGAATACTAGTTGGTTGATATATTACATATGTATATACTTTTTTTTTGTAAATACATACATATTATACACAGATACTACCGGGATTTGAACCCGGGACCCATAGCACAGCAGGCAGTGTTAACTACCGCTGGACTAACTGGGTCGCCTATGTACTTACGGAGCCTGTTAATAATGTTGGGGTTGCGTTTGAGGTCCGCGTGGATCCCGCGCTCGGTCTTGAACCCGCGGACCTGCACGGCGTACTTGAAGGTGTTGCTGTCGATGCTGCGCGCCAGCAGCCCGGCGAAGTTGTCCGTCAGACTGAACCTGGCGAAGACGGATTTGTTGCTATTATTTATGGTGACGACGACGCAGCGTGAGTAGGCCCCCGGCAAAGGTGGACTGACGACCTGGTAAAGGTAGGTACAAATTCGCTGGATGCGGATGGCGTAGGACCAGTCGTCGTGGCGATCCTTGGGGGAGACCTATGGCCTGCAGTGGACGTCGGACGGTTGGTGTGATGATGACGATGATTTACGGTGATAAGGGAGCATACGTGCAGGAGCATCACCTAATGGTAAGTGATCACCGCCGCCCATTTTAATCAAAAGAAAATCTCTCAAGCATGCAGGTTTCCTCACGATTTTTTCCTTCACCGTTTGAGCATGTGATAAATACGCACATAACTTCCGAAAAGTCAGTGGTGCGTGCCCAGGTTTGAACTCGAGACCTTCACTCGTCACACAACTAGGCTACCACAACTTCACTAGGCTACCACAGGTTCAGCATTGCAAGATGGTATACCTGGTGCATTTCCCTGAGAAGTCGACGGTGACGGTGGGCAGGTTTGCCCAGCCGTTCTTGTTCTGGTCGAAGGTGTGGGCGGACACGTGGGACACAGTGCGCGACGAGCCCAGCTCGCGCAGCCGCGGCCCCGCCGCCCGACTCGCCAGGATACGAAGCTCTATGCTTTTCATCTCACTGGAAATAACCAAAAACGTATTTTATTTAACACGGTTAGAGTTTTATATTGCGTATGTTCCTTTAGTTATAGAAGACCACAGAATGCACTTATGTGGGAATACAGTGAAAAAAACAAAACATCGCCACGACGACCGGTCTTGCGCCGGGGGAGACCTATGTCCAGCAGTGAACGTCTAACGGTTGATGATGATGATGATGATGATGATGATGATGACAGCGAAAAAGCCATTTACCATCAGGCCCGCTGTAAGTTGTTCGCCGCCGTAAAGGTATAAGCAAATAAATGTACCACCGATTTGTGATTGTAGGTACATAAGTGAGTGTGCCTAACTCCTAATGAAATACAATCATTGAATAATGTTCCTAATCAAGGACTATATTATGATGCCAACTAGATACTAAAAAAAACTTACATGACTTATAAGTTTCTTTAAAAATATTTATTTACAGAAATAAACAATCAATCAATCATTTCCAATAATTTTATAATATGATTCATTTTACGGACAAATAATGTTTGTGAGAACATCAACATTTGTATCGTTCATGGATGTATCTATGTATAACAAGAATTATTTGTAAAAAAATAAGTTTAGATGTAATATCAACCTTCTGGTACCACACAAGCGTCGTTGTTTACCACAAAAGTAGATGGCGCTGTGTCATAATGTCTGGATATATATATATATATATCATTCTTTGCCTCTCAAATTACCTACAAAATTACCCACACATTTACATTATTATTTTAAAGTCTTGTTTGACTGTAAGTGAATTTTAAATTTATGCTAATAACATGTAATTCTTTATGGAAATTTTGTAATATTTATGTAAACAAAGTTATTATTACTTTAATACAAACAAAAAAATTACACTCTTATATGTAATCATATAAAATATTATCATATGTTGCAAGAGGTCATCAGATAAAGACTATATAAATGGGTATTTATTACACAATTATAATAAAAGTACAAGTAAATACAATTTCTTTATATAGCTGTTAATATAACATCACGCTATTACCCCCAAAGAGGTAGCTAGATGTATATTGACGTAGACAAACATATTGTCGGTATGTTTTTAGATCCCATGTAGTATGGGATGAGTATAATGCCATTAAATAAACATAAATCAAAACTCTGAGTTGCGCGAATGAAACCCAGCAATAAACTTGTTGTTCTATTTGCCACAACCAATAATGCAGTTTAGGAGTTAGTAATTTATTTATTACTGGCTGATGCCTATGACCTCTTCAGTATGCAATTTAACGAAAAAAAAAAAAGTTTCGTAATAACTTTGCACACCCTTTCTTAGTGCGACCCTGTGGTATAAAAGGAACCCCTATGCAAAATTTTTAAGCCCCATTTTCTTTTCTAAGCCTTATAGTTTAGGCTCTAATCAGTCATTAAGTCAATCAGTCCGTCGGTCAGCTTCTCTCTTTGTATATAGATGTTAAGACTAGACACTACACTAAGTGAACTGCTATTTCTAGGTGCTTTCTGAGGTAAGAATCTTGGGTTTGAAATCTGACAGAGCAAATATTTGTATTGTACCCATGTAACAAGTATAAATCATACAAATAAATTTGAAGTGTCTGTTTTTAATTTCAAAATAAGTGAAAATCACGTAACTCTGTCTGTTTTGACTGATTTTGACTGGACTTTCGCTCACAGATGGCTATAGTTTTAAGGAGGAACGCAGGAAATATTGTTATTGACGGAATCTAAGAGAAATGCTAAAACCAAAATCCTATTTAAAAATCTGCAATTTTAGTATCTGTTTCTTTTAACATTTTGAATGTGACATAATTATTCTAGTAAATAAAAAATAGTCACCTACGAATTGAGAACCTTCTCCTTTTTAAGTCAGTTAACAAATAATTGTCATATAAACATTGATATGATCCGTATAGGATTTATTTTCTCTTCAAATGTGCAAAATTAACATATTGTTCATAGACTTTTATCAAAATAACTATTATAAGCTGTAATTAACAATGTTTATAAAGAGATAAATAATAAACTCAAACTCAAATGATTTATTTCAATTACACCAATATTCCAGGCACTTTTGAATTGTCAAAAACTAGTTGCACAATATTTTTAGCTGTTGTTAATGATATAGATCTTCTAAAACCAAGTTATAATTATTCAGATCAATACTTATAAGGATCTTTATATTTTAAATCAACACTAGAATAGTACTGTTTAATGATTTTATTATGAACTTCATACATTTGTTTACACAATAGATTCATCTTTTATGAAAACATTGACACTGAAGAATAATAACATAACAGTACACTTATATAATTGATGACAGTTCTTTTGTTTTTACTATTTAGTTTTCAAAATAATGGTATGAAAACCACCATGTAATGTTAGGTGAAGTAGGTCCATATTATACCTAAGTTTATAGTGTTTAATATACAAGGTCAAAGTGTAATTATGTTCAGTATTATAGGTCAAATTAAGTACATTTTATAGTAGGTACATACCTTAAGACATTCTTGTCAAAATTCCTGATAGTTTCTTCAAGACTTTCTTGACAAATAGTTGCGTCATATACTGGAGCGGAACTCTCTTGTCCCCTTACATTTTTATTTTTCCCGCTATTATGTTTGCGATGCCGGAAAACACTTGAATATCTTGAAGATAATTGGCTAAAACTAACTAAAATCTGCAATGACAAAAGGTTATATTTAGTGACAAAACAGTTTCCCTTTTTACACAAGAATATAATATATTTTTTATAAAGAAGGGGGTGTGTTTACCTGGTTTTGGGTGTTGAGAGAATTCAATGAGAACATGTTACATGTAGATGGATATTGAGTGTTTTTTTCTATTTGAAGTGCACTCGAAAATTTTGTAGGCTCTCACGTCAAACTTATTTTCGCAGTGAAAAAAAATGGCTTTAGGGTTGCGCTTTGAATTGATAACACGATTTAGTACACAGTGACTATTTGAGTTAGTCAATTACCCCAATCAATATTGTTTCTATGGTTTTACTTCAAAATGTACGCAGTAACTATATTATAAATGCTAAATGCTGAAAATTTTCAATAAGGAAAGTTTATGAATTAAATACAATAAAAGTAAAAGTATGTTATTCGTTATAAATTAAATTAAGTTTTGTAAACTCGACTACAAGAAATAATCTTAAATTACTATTCACAAGACTACTTGACAAGATAAAATATTTTTAAACGAAATGAAAATTTGTAGTCTATGGTTTTTGCCGACGTAAAAATCAAAGCTCAATTTGCGAACACTTAATTTTAACCCTTGTTGATATAATTTAAGGTCGCTATAAGATATTAAATTGTTTTAAAATAAATAAACTCTGTGAATTAATATTCTCTAAATGTAGATTGAGGGAGACGGAAGAATTTGACTTCATATTTATTAAGTATACTGTAATCTACTGTATTAGAGATTTAGTTTAGAATATATTGCTATAATTTAATGACTTGAATACTCATCTAAGTTATTCAAATATTAATTGGTAAGGAGTTAGACTTAAATAAAAGCATTCGGTTTTAATATAATTTGATAGTTTTCGAACGTTCCATCATATAATTCCGGCTTGCTCTACGTTGTCTCTGCTTTATTTGGACAGTAGAATCCAAAATGGCGACGAGCGATGACGAGCCTATGCATTTATATGAAGTTTTTCAAAACTGTTTTAATAAAATAGCTAATAAACAACAAGGTGAGTGAGAAAATGCATACCGTGGCTTGTCTCGCGTTCCTCGAACAAACTTTCCCGGTTCTGTGAAGTGTTTCATAGTGAATATCAGTCATAGTGTTTGCGTGTTATGCCATTACTGTGTTGAAAAGCAACAGCATTTTTTCAAAATACGGTCAAAATATCCAACCTACGCGTACTAAAAGCAGTTGTTAACCTTCTGCAGTTATTAACGTATGCATTTAAATTACGTAGGACGCCTTAGGAACGTGTATTAAGCGTACAAAGGCTATGTTTTGATGGTATACTACGACATCAAATGTGCCTGTACCATTGTGCTACAGCGATTTCAGTGCGAATCTGAATTGTTTCATGGGATTTATTTGCATTGACGTCTTCGCTCACGCACCAATAAGGTAAACGTATCAATTTCGTCATGAAAAACTATAATTTTCTAAGATTTATCTCAAGAAAGAAGTGTTCTTATCGTATGCAAGTGTCTTGATGCATTTTTTTTTTCACGATCGTAAGTACCAATGGATACAACGCTGACAGCCTGTTGTGTGGAGGTGTACACGGGTATTTAGTTCGCGAATCGTTGTTTTAATGTTCTCTTTGTGCCAATGTTTACAGCATTATTTTTTTTGTTTATTTACACACGTTAGGCGCGGACTTCGTGCGTCTATGGAATAGACTATATTTTTGTAGGCTAGCCCTATACAGTGCACTTCGATGAATGACGATGATAATATTATGACAGAATTTATATATTTCTTGATTTAGAGTATTTTATTAATTTGGTATTGATTCATTTGCAGTTTGCTATGATTCAGACAGTAACTTCCACAATTATTTGAAATAAGAATATGAATCATTCACTCTTTGAAGAAGTGCATTGGTAACTTGTTTGCATTTGGTCATACAAAGTTATTTTTTTCTTTTGAATCATTGTGGGTATTGTATTTTTAAACTCATATAAACTAGTTACTAAGAAATTGATAGGTTAACTTAGAGCATGTGATATTCATGAAAAGTATATAAGGTAAACCTATATTAATAACTAAAACTGAGCTACTAAATATATGCTTGACCCTAAATATGATGTGTCTGCCTTTGTCTCTTTCATGTTGATGGAGTGAGACAACAATAAGATTAAAAAATATAAGAGAACAATTGAGACATTGTTATGAACGAATGAGGAAGCTGGCCTAATAATTGTTTATCAAAGATTAAAAATGTTCACCAAGTAGGTAGAAGCCATAGCTTAATGTGCTGCTCTGCTGTCTTGAACATTTATAAATATATTTCAATACATATTTGATTTATTTTATACTTATTGTATTCACAATTGACTCTTATTAAATAATATACATTTCTATGGATTTTATAGCAATATATTGATATTATTTTAGGACCGTGTGCATGCATGATGCGATGTTCGTGGATGAGGCAAAAGTGGTAGGTATTGTAGAGTGTGGCATTATCTTGTTTCTGCCTACCCTCATGGGAAAAAGGTGTGCGAGTATTTTAATCTTGATATTCCACATCTATAACATCCATGGTCCTCCATCACTATGAATTTAATACTGTGATGAAATACTTAAAAATATGTTTTATTTGTGTTCATGAAAGAAGTCTGTATGACTCTTGTCCGGCCCTAACCATCTAAGCGGCCGGTACAAGTGATTTTGGCGACCTTTTAATCGGCGTACTTATCTAGGGTCTTATTTCAGGGGGCTTGTGCTCTTGCACTAAAGGGCGCTAAAAAGCACATCCCACTTCCGGAAATTCAGAAATTCCAAACAAGTTTCAACTTTAAAAGTGCATAAAATAAAATAAATCTCAGGTAGTAAGATGTTTTTTAAACCACAAAACTTGTGAACAAACATGCAGCTCCGCTGATGGGAAGTGTTTACTGTACCCTATGTTTTCAACACCAGAGGTGCAAATTGCCGACCATGTAAAAACCCTTGCTGTAGTTGTTTCGGAAAAGTAGTGTAACTTGTGCATTGCCAACACTGTCAAAATCTTTTCACTCCTTTTTTGAAGAACTTGGCCGATAACAATTTTGCTCCTAGTTGTTTGGGGAAACATTCCAAAGATTGATTAGATGTGGACTGAAGTTCCCCTGGAACCATGTGGATAAGATTATCAGAAGTAACAAAATGAATGAATAAGTTAACAAACTTTCCAAGTAATATAGGCCAAGCACATACACTATAAAACCCATGAGTAAATCATTGTGGATTTTGAATTCATTATTAGCATTGCAATACACTTGTGTCAATAGTTTTCTTACAATATAAATAACTTGTACATAACATTTGAAAATATAGCTAAACAATATATTTATAAGGTTCTAAATCAAGTATGGGTTATATAGATTATTCTAGCAAGTAATTGTACAGTTTTTGAAAGTTGGAAGAAATAGTCATTATATTATGTTGGTAGTGGCTTTGGAAGTCAATAATAGCTGAGTAAGCCAGTCAGTACAAATCATTTCATATGTCTCTAGATATATTGAAGAGATAATAAATTGCCTGGATAAACATTCCTTAAAGAAAAAACAAACTAGGTAGCATGAGAAAGCAGAATATAGGTTAATCACCAGTTTCAACTGTGATCACAATAACAATATTGAATTTTACTTCATAAGCCCTTAAGCACAGATTAAAGTATTGTCTAAACATTCAGATGATTACATTAATCTTCCAAAATTTAATTTTTTATCATATAGAAAAACTTTTAGAATATTTGTTTGGGTAGGTAGGTTTTCATTAAATCATTAAGCCCTCCTTGCTTGTCGCCTTTTTATACACTTAGTGCTGAACTGGTGTTGGGCTGATAAGTAAGCCACGACATATACTACATCTCCGAAGCAAGGAGTCCAGATTCGTTCAGAATGGACCCATTGTAACAGCAGCGTATTCTGACAGCACGTGAGTTCAGCTTACCGTGTTATAACTCTCCTATTACAAAAAACCTTAAGCAGTACCGATTTTTTGGGGTTACTTAAAAAAACGCAGTTAGAAAGGTTTCTACAGAGCCGGCAACGCGCGGGCGACAAGTCTGGTGTTGCAAACTCCCATAGGAAATGGCAACCGCTTACCATTAGCCGGGTCGAAAGCTTGTTTGCTTTCATGGTATAAAAATGACATTGGTTATTTCTTAGCTTTGATTAAGGTAGGTTACTTTAAGTTATAATCTTATATATAAAATTCTCGTGTCACAATGTTCGTTCCCGTACTCCTCCGAAACGGCTTGACCGATTCTCAATAAATTTTGTGAGCATTTTGAGTAGGTCTGAGAATCGGCCAACATCTATTTTTCATACCCCTTAGTGATAAGGGTTGTCCACCAACCCCTATAATGTGGCAAAACAACGTTTGCTGGGTCAGCTAGTTATCTATAAATACTTCTGGAATGAGAGAATGGTATCAGTTGCCTAAGATTGTGTTTTCCGA
The DNA here is from genome assembly GCA_905163465.1 of Craniophora ligustri. NCBI lineage: Eukaryota > Metazoa > Arthropoda > Insecta > Lepidoptera > Noctuidae > Craniophora > Craniophora ligustri. The sequence goes on from LR990982.1 coordinate 484,478, forward strand.
TGAGTACGATTAAGGGATCTGTGCATCTTAGACCACATCGTTACTTACCATCAGGTGAGATTGTGGTAAAACGCTAACCTATGTTGAATAAAAAAATTACTCGATCAAATATGTATACCTATCGAGTGTAGATTCGCACCATGTATACCAAGTAATAATACAAACAGTGATAGCAATAAAATCGTCGATTCGTCCCGCGCGACCTAGAAATGCCTATTAACTATATTTTTAGTGTGACTGATGAGTCAACGGCCATATTATATCAATTAATACGATTCATGAACTTAACTTATGTCTGTGAATTGTGAAATTTTATAAGTGTAATGATAGTTAGAATAAAAGTACTCTTAACGGATTTTATCGCGGTATATTGTTATTTTTTTTTTATGGTGATAAGGGGGCAAACGAGCAGGCGACTCACCTGATGGTAAATGATAACCGCCACCCATGGACATTTGCAATACCAAGAGGCTTGCAAATGCGTTGCCAACCGCTCCAGAAACCGTTAAATTTTTAATCCTGACTTTTTGGATCCTTTCAACTCAAAGTCAAAGTCAAATCGTTTATTTCAAATATTAGAGGTGCTTTTCAGTGTCGTAATTACTTAGTTCAAATTAGTCGAACTATTGCACTAATCAAAGTTAAACAAAGAATTAAAATAAATATGACTACTGTGGAATAACCGCCTCCTTTTTGAAGTCGGTTAAATAGGGGTTTAAGGATATTGCAGATGTCCTCCTTCGTTACCTCCTTCCCATCAAGTGGGTCGTAGGTTTGTTTTTATCTCTGTGCTATAATATAGGTAGAACGAAGTCAAAATAAATATCGACTCGAGTCGCGTAGTGATTTAGCTCAGACGACCCATTTAGCTCAGCGGTAGTTAACGCTGCCTGCTGTGCTATGGGTACCGGGTTCGAATCCCGGTAGGGACAAATGTTTGTGTGATGAGCATTAACATTTGTTTAGGAGTCATGGATGTATAATATGTATGTATTTACAAAAATAAATATATATGTAGTATATGAACTATCTAGTATTCGTAACAAAAGCCTCGTTGCTTAGCTCGGAACTAGATGGCGCTGTGTAATAATGTCCAGACATATTTATTATTGAGCGATCGGCTTGTGCGTGATGGGTTGCCGAAGATGGAATCTGTTACTCAATACAAACAGTAGGCTTTAGCTGAAAATCAGGGCTGCAAGAATCTAGCATATGCTGATCTGCAGTCTTCTGGAACACCCAATTCCACACCAAACCCTACCGTAATGTTTTTTTTATATCACAAGGGTGGCAAACGAGCATACAGCCCACCTGATGGTAAGCGGTTACCGTAGCCTATAGACGTTTGCAACACCAGAGGTGTCGCTCGCGCGTAGCCGACCCTGTAGAAACCGTCTAGTTTTCTTAAAATAAGGCTACTAAACTGACAGCAAACGGAATGCCCATGCCGTCAGAGTAGCCAAACACAATCGCCGAAGGCATAGACAGAGGCTTAGGTTTTTTAAAAGATACTACACTGACAGCAAACGCAATTCCCATGCTGTCAGAATAGTCACAACCCAACGAGCTCTGATAACGTTACTCACTCGCAGAAACACAACTATTGTTTCACTGCGGTGTTCTGTAAGGCGGAGGTACTTCCCCAGTCGGGCAGCTCAATTTGAGCAAGGAATCTCGCTATGCCCTACCTCTCCGTTAACCTTGTGTGCTATCAATAAAAGTGTTTTCTTTCTTTAAGAAAAGGAGATCACTAACACATAAGATTAACTATAATTTAATCAGGATGGCGCAGATTATAATTTTGAACGGTAAACAACATCTGCTCGCATTCGACGGGAAGTGGAATTCATTTTTGAAAATAACTACGACTAAGACTAACCTGGTTAGGGACATAAATTAAACCTTTTTTGTGTATGCAATTTTTTTTTGTCTGTCTTTCTTGGATTTTGTTTTAAATGTTTTGCTGAGCTTTGAGAGTAGTTAGTGAAATAGTAAATAGATTACTAAGTATATATTTATTTTAGAATTTAGAATATTAATTAACCATCGTTATGAGAACGGATATGATTTTTATTATACTTTTTAAGTACACTTACTAGTCAATAATAACCCGCGGGATATAGACACAAATATCCCTCAAGCCCAAACGACCTGTAATTCTTGAAAAGATTAACTTTTAGTCGATTCCTTTAGTTCTTAGTGGCGAAACCAATCACTCAGACGTTTCTCTATATCAACGATAGAGCTCGGCATTCTGACATTGTTAAAAACGCGGCGCATAATCGCCAAAAAGATCGGTCCATAGTCGATGTATCGATATATTTTCCTTCAACAATTTTACGTTCGGCGCACCCCGTTAAATTGATTTACTATCTGCAGACTACATCTATTTTGGACCAGTATTTAATAAATATCTAGGTTATTTTTGTTACCTCGTGTATAGTTTTAGTAAAAAAAATATTCTTTTAAAAGCTATACGTTTGGTATGTAGGTACATCATATTGGTTTAGTAAACTTTGTGTACGTAGGGTCTAGATACACATTGCATATTGTTTTTCAGTAGTTTCAGTACATGATAATAAGTATTGTCACTCTTAATTATATGGCAATACTTAACTAGGTTATTGAGTTTCTATAATTAATTTTATAATGATTTGGTGTCGATTTTTTTTAGATCGTCTATTTTAATATTTGACGCCCTCCTTTTGTTTCTATATTTTTATGTATCTTCATCAATATGAACCATCACGGATCTCGTTTCATTTGTGTGAGATTAGGCTATATTCTACCACGCTAGCCCAGTAAGGGTTGGCAATTCTCTCGGGCAATACTGATTTCCTTACGATGTTTTTCTTTACCGTTTGAGCATTTGATAAATATGCGAAAGTGAGTGGTGTGGACAGCCAGCTTGGCATCCTTTGATCCCACCACTAGGTTACTAGGTACTATCATTATATTTTTTATATGAATGCAGAGATAAATAATCCTCCTTGCTAGTTGTTACTGTATAGTGATATAGTCCCTGATCGTGACGTACACAAAACACTTCTACTGCATTCCATCTACCGTTTTGTGTCAAAGAGTCTTCATATCTTGACACTCATAATTCCCATCCGATGCAGTCTTCTACTCAAGCTTGCTATTATAAAAAAAGTCCTTGCCCTATTTAACATAGATTTTCCTCGAATTTACTGCGCGATTCCCACGACATATCATATAGAATCTAGCATAACTATTACAGTAATGTTCGCCAACCAATCAATCACACTCGTTCGACAATCGCCATTGAACTATCTTACCGTATTTGTACAAGCTTATGATTGTACTCGTTAAAGCGGTGTGGTCTAAACCATAGGCGGTAGCGGGCGACCGATGTAGCACACGCGTTGACCGAGTATAGCGGTCATAGCGATTAACTTTCATGTCAGATCCGTTGTACAACGGTTTGAACAACTTGAAGCGGTTTGGAACGAAAGATACATTATAACTTGTTTTCAAATAGATTACCGAGACACCACATCAAACCAGAATACCCAATTTTCAGCCTTCCGCATTTAGTCTTATCCTAACCCCGACCCCAGACAAAAAGACGATGGTCTTTTGATTAAAAAATAAGCATGAAATCTTCTAAACTATGGCTATATATTTGACGACCCAATTAGTCCAGCGGTAGTTGACACTGCCTTCTGTGCTATGGGTACCGGGTTCGAATCCCGGTAGGGACAAATGCTTGTGTGATGAGCATAAACATTTGTATCCGAGTCATGGATGTATCTAGGTATAATATGTATGTATTTACAAAAAAATTAGTATTTATGTAGTATATCAACCAAGTAGTATCCGTAACACAAGCCTCGTTGCTTAGCTCGGAACTAGATGGCGTTGTGTCATAATGTCCGGAAATATATTTTATTATATGATTATGGCTTATGTGATAGAAGACAGCGAGAAGCCCATTAAATAGCCGCTACATATTCGTTTTGTTTTACGATGACTGTACTTATTAACTCAGTGTGTACATAGACATATTTGATTTTATCAATTGTATTTAAATAAGATCTAATTCTAAATTGCGAAGCGATAAGATTAGCGGATCTGTGTGGTTGACGGCTTATGTAATGATATAAAGTAAAGGTTTTATGGACGTTAGAACTTATATTTCATAACAGCTAAGTGGTTGATATGTTGTTGGTTTAATTTAAAAGCGCTAGCGTTAAAAAAAATAGCTTGTTTTTGTTTTAGGGGTCTCAAGGCTGCTTACAACTTCTTAGCAGTAATTAGTATTACCAAAAATTCTTGCTCAATGGATGTTAACCACATCAAATGCCATAATGGCGTACATATTAATTTTAAATTCTAGCGATTTAGTCAATCAGTAAGTCACCCAGGGCCATTGAATATAATAATATCCATACTATCCATACTAATATTATAAGTGCGAAAGTGTGTCTGAATGGAAGTAGTTTTAGTCCCAGGAAAAGACATAGGGAATTATCTTTTTAAAGGGCGATAAAGGAAGCAGAAGTTTGTGCACGGAATCTATATTTTTTTAAAGAGGGTAGGAATAAATAGGCATATTTATTCCTACCTATACTTAATAAAATTAATTACAACTTCTGCGCAGGCGAAGTTGCAGGGAAAAGCGAATAATTTAAAAATACTAGGTGATCCCCGCGACTTCGTCCGCGTGCAATTTAACAAAAAAAACGGCAGTTTCGTAAGTGTTATTAGCGTTAATTAATATTTACAATGCTTTCGTGTAACTTGTGTCATAAACCCGCTGTCGCTTATAGCTTACGCCCGCTCGCACATTGTATAATGCAGCAATGAGTACCTGTATGAATTAATGTGCCGCATTACTCTGTTACATTGAGTTAGTTGTGTATTACTGACATGTTGTACACAGGCAGTTCACTTATTATTTTACTAAGTCGTTTGAAAGAACACTTTTCCTTGTCGTCCCCGAAGAGTAAGGCAGAGGTGTACTAGTGTACACCCACATTTCGCCGGTAAGTCTGTGGTGGCAGGCAATGGGGGGCAGGGGGTGAGTCTGTTGCTCTCAAATCCAAACTCCGAGCTGCTACTGAGACTTCATAAAAAAACCCAATAACACTTTGCTCGACCTGGGAATCGAACCTAATCGAACTTAAGAAAAAGAAATGTATTTTACATTTTCTTTTTCGTGTAGCTCTGAAATATTTTTCACCGACTTCAAAAAAGGAGGCAATTTGTTTTTGAAGATGTCTTTTTTATGTTTGTTACCTCAGAACTTTCGACTGCGTGTTCACAATTCAATTTGGTCCAGTTCTGTCATTTAAAATTGTTTATTTACATACATACATACACTCATGCCTTTTCCCCATGGAAAATGGGTAGGCAGAAACTACAAAATTTAGTTGTTTTATTTTTCGAAATTATAAATAAATAAATAAATATTTCTGGACATTATGACACAGCGCCACCTAGTTCCGTAGTAAGCAGCGTGGCTCGTGTTACGGATACTAGTTGGTTGATATACTACATGTATACTTTTTTTTTGTAAATACATACATATTATACGTAGATAAATCCATGAGTCGGATACAAATGCTAATGCTCATCACACAAACATCTGTCCCTACTGGGATTCAAACCCGGGACCCATAGCACAGCAGGCAGCGTTAACTACCGCTGAGCTAAACGGGTCGTCAAAAAAATTCTAACACTTCAGTCTTATTCCCATGAGGGTATGCAGAAACTGAATAAGCACACAAGCTACTACCCCGCCTACCTCTTTTCTTCATCCTTTTTCGTAAATTTTGATGTAACTTGTGCTCTGTCAGCGAGTTGCTACGTGCCTGACCTTTTTGAATTAACCAATGAGTTTGATGTACTTATGTTTTTGGGGTCCGTTCTCTTTCTGCTTTCTGACTTGTAATATCTCCGCCTTAAAAAATCCTTTTGTGCATAGTTTGTTAATATTTCTCTCAAACCATTTTAAGGACTTTCTTTTTGTTTTTTTTTCTACATATTTGTGGATTAAATTCACAAGTGTGTGTGTGGATGTACTGATAAAATCAATGCCGTCAAATATGTAATTTTGTTGATTGTCATTACGACAATTAACCCACGATAACATTTTGTAGCGACATCTATCGCGCCACATAAGAACTACGTACTCAGCGCGATGACGCAAATAATCCTACATCGCGCAAGTGAAATATGCACGTGAGATAGCATATATACAACCACCGAACATCAACCGTTGGGCAGTAGCCAGCCAGGCACAACACCTCGCCTGGTCGGAGGATCCTCCTTATCAAATGGAGGGGTTTCACACATCTTTACGTCCATAATTTCATCTTATCTGAAAGTCAAAATCAGTTTAGTACAGTATATTTATATTATTTAACCGCATCCATGGTCACTGGTAAACTTCCACAATTTACCAGTATAGTCTGCTGCGATGTTATCTGTAAAAACATGAATTTTCTAAATCGGTTTATCACTTACGGAGACATGACGTAACATTCAAAATTAAAATAATAAAAAAACATGCAGTCGAATTGAGAATTTCCCGTTTTTTTAAGTCGGTTCAAAAGTAGTTTCATTGCAATGTCTTAGATTCGCATTGGTGTAAGAATTGATTACAATTCATATTCGTCTAAATACCGCCTTCGTTTTTAACCGATTTCAAAAAGGAGGAGGTTCTCAATTCGTCGGAATATTTTTATGTTTTGTGTCCCTGTTAGTAAACTGGACTCCTCAGGGTTAAATAATACCTAGATATAGTTAGAACTCTAGCGATCCTAGTACTTATGCTATGACTCCGCTTGATACTGACAAAGTATCTCGCAGCTTGTAAGAATTCAACGAATACGCATTAAATATGTCCAATGAATATGCAACAGCGTTAAGTATTAACATATAAGTAATTATTATATCTACATATAGTTTTCTGCGTAATATTATACTTGTACTTTTCCATATTCATTAATTATATGTGAGGGAATCATCATTAATTGAAATAAAAGTACTATTTGCGGGCATTACCGTGGTAATTGATATAATATTATCATTTGTATGATTTAATCCCAACGCGTTTTTCTTCTTCTCCCATTCTTAGAAATAATTTATTTCAATGTCTAGTATTCTCTCATATAATAGTAGGTGTTTGATTGTAATGAATATACAAGATCACGTACTTAAGTACTTATATCATTACAAAAAAAATAACAAAAAATAACAACTTCAAATGCCAAAACTGGACCAAATTGGAAAAGGACCACACGGGAAGCACCATCTCTCAAATAAAAAATGAATCATCAAGATCAGTTCCGTCGAAAGTTCTGAAAATTCTACTCTTTTTTTGATGTCGGTTAAAAATAAAGTAAAACTATACGATACGTGACTGGAGGACAAGAGCCTAAGATCGAGCTCTGTGGCGTTCACTAGGGGAGGCCTACGTCCAGCAGTGGACGAGTATAGGCTGATGATGATGATGATACGATACAAATATGTATGTGAAAATTATAAAAAACAATAAAACTTCAAGCATTTAACAATTTCGGAACAGTACTGAGGGATGTCGCAGTTAAGTAGTATGGCGACAAGTTTATGACGTCAAATAACAGTAGTGATGTTTAAAATTATTTCAAATATTGAACTTTAAATGTTTAATGCTTGCTTTTGTCTTTAGTTACGGTCTTAAATTTTATATTAAGCAATATATTCTTGGGTGCAAAAAGACAGTACAATATTTCAAAAGGATGAACATTAAAATCTGACAGCTATATATTCTTATTATATGTACCTAATATATAAATCAGCCTATTGCCGTCCACTGCTGAACGTAGGCCTCCCCCAAAGAGCGCCAGCCATCCGGGTCTTGAGCAGCTCGCATCCATCCGCTGCCAGCCAACTTCTTCAAATCATCGGTCCATCGTGTCGTAAGGCATAGATACTTACATATCACAAATTTTGAAAATCAGTATGCGAGCAAATATTTTCATTTATCCCTTCATATTCGACAACATACTGTAGAAATAACCCGACCAAATACGGTATGACACGTTATGTAATTGTAAGTGTGACACAGCGGTTATAAATCATTTTCGGACGGTTGTCGTGCGGTAACCGTGTCCTGTTCACTCCGATCATTTGTGAAGATTGAGAATTGAAGCTAGTTGTAGGCTTTCGTAGCTGTGATAACCTTTTTTTTAAGTGCGGTAAATCCGTTACGGACCTTCCCGCTGCTTGGGGAGGCGACGGGGTGTGTCGGACTCCGCCCAGTTTGACCACACCCGTCAACGCCACCAGCCCTATTGCCGGGGCCATGGGATTCGCGAAAGCATGCACCGCAACCCCGGCAGCTCTGATAGCCTTGTGGTGTGACCAGTGGACTGGAAGTCACAGCTTCAAGCCAAAGGCAACCACAACTTTTTCACAAGCTCAAACGGTAGAGGAAAACATCGTGAGGAAACCTGCATGGTTGAGAGATTTTCTTGACGAGGTGTGAAGTCTGCTAACCCGTATTTAGGTAACGTGGTCGACTATACTCTAAATCCTTCTCAAATGAGAGGAGACATGTGTCCAGCAGTGGGACAGTCGCGTTGATGATGATGATGAGCTCCGTTTATCAGGAACCTACTAGACCTTACCACTAAGAACAGTCTCTCACTGAGATCTAATAAAGCCTACGACATGGCAGATTTAATGCTGCTTTTTCGGATCCTTTAAAGCATGGTCACGAGAAAATATAGCAGTTCTTTAAATCAAAAAACTATAGATTGCTAAAAGGCCTATTAAGCACATGACCTATTTATAGTCTACAAATAAAAAAAAAACTTCCGAAATTCTGATAAAAAAAGCACAGAAATTGATTTCTTTTTTTTCCTTGATAATTAAATGTAATCATATGTTATTAATTTATATTGTAATCGTAACTGAATTAAAATAAAGTGTTGTGTAATTGAATTATTATCACGGGTTTCGAACCCGCTATCTGTTGTTTACGAGTGACATTTGACTTTGTACTTTATTGTTTTATATTACAATACCTATACTACTAATTGATTTTCTTAATCATACTTCTTTTTTATACCACACGGGTGACAAACTACACGCCAGATGGTAAGCGGTTACCGTAGCCTATAGACGTTTGCAACACCAGAGGTGTCGCTCGCACGAACCCCATTTTGTAGTTGTTTGGAAAAACTTTAAAGAATTAGAAAGAAAGAAAGAAAAAACATTTATTTGACGCAAAAGAGATACACACACAGATACAAGATTATAAATAAATAGAAGAATTATACATAGTTAAACAAACAGTCCAGCTCAGCATGTGCCAGGATGTAATTAGAGCATAGTGAGATTTCTCGCTTAAATTGAGCTGTCCCACCGCAGTGGAATAACAATAGTTGTATTTCTGCGAGTGAGTAAGGTTAGCAGAGCTCGTTGGGGGAGTGCCTATTCTGATAGCATGGGCATTCCGTTTGCTGTCCGTTTAGTAACTCCCTTATTTTAAGAAACAGACGGTTTCGACCGCGTAGGCAACGCGAGAGTGACACCTTTGGTGTTGCAAACGTCTACGGGCTACAAACCGGTTACTGTCAGGCACGCGGTACGCTTTTTTGCCGTGAATACCATAGTACTCGTGAACACAATAACCATGACCCTGATGTGATCCTAACAAACCCTGTGTGTTACTGGGGAGTTCGTTGCGCCGCTTCTTCTTCCCAGCAAAGTCACTAGGAAGCGGTGAAACGTGACGGTTTTTGGGCGGCTGTCTTTATTGTCGACGTTCAAAAAGAGCCAACTTAATTTGACCTACTTTGAATAAACGATGATTTGACTGTAACTTACATACAGACACTCATGCCTACATCCTATGTCGGTAGGCAGAAACGACAGAACACTAAGCGCTACTATTCCTGCATAATTAGGTACTACTTTTGACCCAACCGACGCCAATAAAACTAGACAGCTCTTATAAATAGTATAACCCTGCTTACCTAATAATGCGTAATAGTGAAACAAAGACAATTGCTCTTTACGCAAGCTGTTATCAGCGACATTTGACCTCTGACTCCACGATACGCGTAGTACCAAGTACCAGGTTATCAGAACATGTAAGTCAAGCTGTTAGTAAGATTTATTGCCTATATGCCTATGATAGTGGAGTTTCTGGTTAGAATACCGCTTCTGTTGATGTTTGTGATGTTCTTGGTCTGTCCCACAGCTGGGCATAGGTCTCCCCTCACTTGACTTGACCCTTGCGTGGTATCCCACGCAATCAAGATGATCACGCTTTCAAGTCACGGGAGAGGGGGGGGGGATCCACAGTGTTGGGTATCTAGTCATAACTAGGATCTAATTCGATCATTATAATTAAACTAGCTTCTGCGTTAGTGTAGTATGGCTGAAAAGAGTAGAGAAGTAGTAGTTGAGAATAGTCTCAGGCATAAGCTCTAAAGACTCTAAAAGGGTAGAGTTAAATAATATCAATATACCGCAAAAAAAATATTTCGACTAATCTATAAACTAATTTTAGTTTCTATGTAAATTATTTTTCGGTTAGTAATATTTCTTCAAATTCAAATTCAAAATTCTTTATTTGCATAATATGGGTTTTACAAGAGATGTCACATAATAAAAAAATGTTTCACCATATTCAGCCTTAAAGCATGCAAATATTATAATTTTAAGTGATAAGAATATGTCAATAAAATAATGGAAAAATGTCAAGATAAAAATATTAATTAATAAGGTTACAGTCAATTTAAGGTTTGATCCTCCAAATATTCGGTAACGGAATAGTACGCTTTTTCGACTAGCAGACAATGCAACTTCTTCTTTATTACTGATATATTGTCTTCAAGTCGCAATTGTCATGGCATTTTATTATAAATTTTTGAACCCATGCAAAATACACTTTTGTGTAGGAGTGTAGTCTTTGAATTTCGAATGCATAGCTTGTCCAAATTCAGCTTCCGAGAGCGATGCTCAAAAAAAATTAAATGCAATTTAATAAATAATACTGTCTCATAAATATATAGACACGGTAGCGTCAGAATCTTTAGCTCCTGGAAGTGTGGTTTGCATGAGTCTGTTTGTTTTAAGCCGCAAATGGCTCTTACACACCTCTTTTGTGATTTAAACACACAGCCTATATCAGTGGAGTTACCCCAAAATATTACACCGTAACGAAGAGTAGATGATACAAATCCATGGTATGCTATTAGCGCTATTGAAATATCAACGACTTTACTGAGGTTACGTAGAGCAAAGGAATAACTATTTAATTTGTTACATACATGCTCTACGTGTTGCTTCCACGACATTTTACTGTCTATGTGTAGTCCTAAAAACTTTACCGAATTTACTGCTTCTATTTCTTGATTTTTATAGGTTATATGAAAATTCTGTAGTGATTTTCTTTGACTAAAGATAATAGCCTTAGTTTTATCAATATAAATTTTTAAATTATTACTTATAAGCCAATTGATTGTATTTTCTAATGTCAGATTAATATTATAGATGAGGTCAATTTTATTGTATTTGTCAAAAAGAATTGTGCTGTCATCAGCAAAAAGAGTCATAGGGTTATTAGTTACTTTTGGTATGTCATTTATGTATACTAGGAACAGCAATGGTCCTAGTACACTCCCTTGGGGTACACCGTATTTTACATATCTAAGACCTGAAGGGTATACAGTTAAGATTTTTGTTTTTGGGCATAATTTAGTTATCTCCGTTCTTTGCTGTCTATTAGTCAAATAAGCTTCTCAGCGTAAGTCCAACCAAAGCCTTACATAAGGTCGATACACTAAAAAGGTGGAATTAACAAAACTAAATAAGACTGGCAGAAAAAAAAAAACATATTGCTATGAACAGTTTAAAAATATAAATAATAAAAATATACTTATAAAGTAATTAAAATTAAATACAAAAATTTCGAAATTCGAACGCATAACCATTGATGAGTATCGGCCAATGGGGGCCCGGCGCGCGCGCAGCTGTGTAAATATACGTAGTTATATGATATGAATTAGGTTGCAATGACGCGGGAACTAAACGTGGCTGTATGTATTATTGATGTTTTTTGAAATAATTCAATTTTTTTCTTAACTGAATTCAAAAAAGGAAGAGGTTCTCAATTCGACTATTTTTTTATGTTTGTTACCTCAGAACTTTCGACTGGGTGCACCGATTTTGATGATTCTTTTTTGGAACGAAGTTCTTATCGCGCGTTGCGAAAGACGGAAAAAATTAAGACGAAAGGTTGTAACGACACTTGTTGCTATAGTAAGCTATTGTAAAAAAAATACAATTTTATTACAATTCTTTCACTAATTAATCGAAAGGAACTTCGTTCCATCCGGGTGTCCCTTGACACCTCTCAAGTTTTTTTTTATTTGAAAGCTGGTGCTTCCTGTGTAGTCTTAAGTTCTTATTTATAATTTCTTTTCTCATACACTATCAACCCTGTCATCCCCGAAGGGTTAAGCAGGCGTACACCCACATTTCGCTTATGTATGTTTTAGATCCTATGTAATAGGGGGCGAACCTATTGCTATAAAATAGGCGCGAATCCAATCCGAACTCCGAGCTGCTACTGGGAATTTTTCGAAAAACCCAATAACACTACTCGACCTGGGAACCCAAGTCCTCTTGTTCAGCAGTCGCACTTTCCAGCACTAGATCAACGAGGCAGTCAATTTATATTCTGGTTACTTTAACGTATAAACGAATCATTCGTCATTAGTCGTAGGTACTTCATCTAAATTATACACAGCACAGATCTCGCAGCATCATCCGATCCGACAGCGTAGTTATCGTTTAAAAATAAAATCCAGTTCAATGACAATATTGTAACTCGATACAAATGATTGGGCGTCCCCTTTATGATAAAAATTGTTTGTAATGGATCGATTTCTGTGCCGTCGTCATCAGTGCTCGAATTGATTGGGTCCCAGCTATTTGAGTACTCGTCGACTCTTAGTCCACATTTTAACTGTATTTACATACGAATTCGGCTATTACAGTTCACCACCCTTTGCAAGCCATCGTAGTACTTACTTAAAAGATATTAAAATTAAAAAAAACCTCGGTACATTTTGTGGCTGCTATCTTGGACCGATTTTCATCAAACAGCTAAGAACACTCCCGACTAATTCACTTTTTAAACAAAGAAAACAAAATTAAAATCGGTGTATCCGCTCGGGAGCTACGATGCCACAGTTTTCGCGTCGAAAAACTCAAATTCAATATCAAAATATACATAGTTTACTACCGGACTCGCCTCGCCGCTCCAACTTAACACAGGTAGATTTATAGATAGATAGAGTATTACTTATTGTAATTTTTTTTTATTGCGATTAGGGGGCAAACGAGCAGGCGGCTCACCTGATGGTAAGTGATCACCGCCGCCCATAGACATTTGCAACACCTGAAGGCTTGCAAATGCGTTGTCCCTGCAGAAACCGTTTTGGTTTCTTAAAATAGGGAATTACTAAACTGACAGCAAAGGAAATGCCCATGCTGTCAGAATAGTCACACCCCAACGAGCTCTGGTAACCTTACTCACTCGCAGAAAGACAACTATTGTTGATTCACTGCGGTATTCTGTAAGGCGGAGGTACTTCCCCAGTCGGGTAGCTCAATTTGAGCGAGGAATCTCGCTTTGCCCTACCTCCAAAAAATACCAACAATATGGAATATATAGAAAGTATAAAGTACAATTGGCAGTCTTATCGCTAAAAGCAATTTCTTCCAGACAACCATTGGACGGACAAGAGGTGAGAGGAAGGGAATCGATTTATATTATAGTAATCTCTTATTTTTTGGTTCGGTTAAAAAATCGAATATTTCCTCTTTACAATGTGTATAGAAGTATAAATTTAAAGTAGGAATTTGATTGGCTCTTTATATTAATAACTCCCGCCTATCAACTTTTTGTACTGTATTTTTCTGGGCAGAAGAAGCGGTACAACGAACCTCCCTAGCAACACATTTATTAATATATTAAATAATGAATCTATATCATATTTTAATAATTATGTTTACGCCTAAAAAAGAGGAGTTATAGTTTATAGTTAAAAGTGTGTGTTTGTACATGTCGTGTCTCTTATTTATAGCTTATAAACAAACAAACCGATTTTGATTTCGTTTATTTTTTGTTTGAAAAGTGACTTAATGTACTTTACATTAAGTTCTTAGGTATAATTCAGGATAATCGGTTCGGTTTTGATTATTAAAGTGTTTTTACTACGACAGTGTAGCCAGCGTCAATAAAATTCGTTGACAGCTTGACATTAGTCGGGTTTGCTTGTCCCATTTATTATTATCGCTTATAAGCAGCTAGGGTTACCAGGTCTTAACTCAAAAAAGTAGGACAGACCAGCCAGTTTAGCCGGACATCTGGGTAAAAAGGCTGGGCACCCTAAACTTTTTAGTTTTAATATATTATTTTTGCCAAAAAATGACTCATTTATACGGCGTAGGTATTGGCCGGACAGTAATTCCGCGGCATAAACAAGCTAAAACCCGTGACTGTGTCCGGCTTTATCGTGACGCCTGACAACACTAGAAGCATCTAGCTAATGTATTATGAACACGTCAAAGGTTTTTTTCTACGTGACAATTAAGTCTCCAGATATGGCGTGCGTCGCTTGTTCTCACACATACGATGAATTACGTCTAAATCTTATGTTTGTGTGTTGTTCCAAATAGAACTCGTCCTTAGAACCTTTATTTTGTCACAATTTTATGTATTAATCAGTAATACCTACTTAAGTATAGATTTCGGTTCAGTGGATAATAATTTATTACTCTGGCTAAGTATTTATGGTAGGCTTATTTTTTATTATCTAATCTGGCTGTGTGTCAGGTGGGCATAAAGATTGTTTTGCCGCATCCGTAAAAAAAAACATATTCGGTGTCCCACTGCTGGGCACGCGTCTCCTAGGATTTGGGAGGGATTTGGTTAATGTTCCACATTTTTATTTCCGTACAGGTTCCCCATCTCCACTTAAAAATAATTAATATTGTTCATTTTAACTACCGTGTCAAAAATATCGGCATATTAATTACTTTTATCTTTTTAATAAGGTAATACTTATTCGATTCAAACAAGAACAAATATGAAGAAACCACTCCTACTTTAAAAGAAAACACACTTCATCTCATTCTCCACCTTATATCTAGATTTGCAAGATTCAAAATAGTTAAAGTGAACGAAATAATGAGTGCTACTAACATAGCCTTTCGTATGTCACTACATGATGCCCCGGCGTCGATTTTTTTACAACATTTACATGAACTTATGGTTTGTAACTAATACTTATTTACTTTGTCCTACTGTTTTATGGTACATTAAAGTAAATTTATTATTATGCGATGGAAATTGCTGAAGTATGTTCGTAGTTAACTCTATAAGTTTATTTTTATGTAGCCGCTACAGGGAGCTTTTGATCAAACCTATTATTGTTTCGTCTTGTGTCTGTTGGCGCCCAGTCAGGGTCCTTAGTAGATGCAATTATAAGACAAAAAAGTGGATATTTCTCAGTTTTTGTTAGCAGATGATACCAGCTACATATTATGCATCTTGTTAACGCTTCTTAAACTGTGCTGTTTATGATTCAGAGGGAATTTGTATCTGTGTTTCTTCTCAGAGGTCGTCAGGAAAGACCGACGCCATGTAGAGCCTAGAAAATCCCTATATTAAGACTTGTAAAAGTGACTTAAAAAAGCGATATATGTACAGATATAAATATAATTTATCATTAAACCATAGTATGAATGTAAGAAAGAGAAACAGATAGATAGACAGAGGTACCTATAATATACTATATTAATATATCTCGTAATATTATTTCTTTTTTTAAAGAGAATTGTAAGCACAATCACTTTATAGCACGGTACCAAAGAATAAATAAATGAGACCGCTAAAAAAACAACCCTGCGCCCTTTATTTGTGAAGCAAACGTTTACTACCCCCAACTGACCGGTGTTTACCCTCTGTAAATAAGAGGGTTTAATTGAGCGCTTAAATCTATTTATTTTAGACGGACTTAATGATTTTTTTATCTACTGCGGGTAGGTGTGTTTTTATTGTCCGTTTGGAGGGTAGTACAAAAATATATCAGTGATTTTTCTACTTGAGAATACTCAAGTATACAAGATACATCTAATATATAAAATTCTCGTGTCACAGTTTTCGTTGCCATACTCCTCCGAAACGGCTTGACCGATTCTCATGAAATTTTGTGAGCATATTGAGTACGTCTGAGAATCTGCAGGAATATTGATGGAGTCTTATGGGACAGTTGTGTTCAAAAATAAAGTTTATATACACTTTCACTAGGGTTTTACAAAAGTGACACCTCTGGTGTTGCAAACGTCCACAGGCTACGGTAACCGCTTACTATCAGGCGGGCCGTATGCTTGTTTTCAGATTAGAGTAAATTAACACTATTTAATCCTAATGTTTCGGATCCCTTACAGGATCCGTGGTCTCCGTGACCGTCCGTAAAAATTCGTACTTATTATATCAATATATTTCGATAAATCATTATATAGTATCCAGACATTATTAAACAGCATCGTTTTGTTTCCAGCCAAGCAACGAGGCTGTTGTGGATACTATACGGATGAAAAACTATTTAGGTAGTTTTTGTTTGCAAAATACCTGCATTTTTATTATTATACAATGTAAAAAACTGCCTCGTTGGTCTAGTGGTCGTACAGTGCGACTGCCGAGCAACCCAAGTCTTGGGTTCGATTACTTCGATTCCCAGGTCGAGCAAAGTGTTATTAGGTTTTTCTATGAAATTCTCAGTTGCAGTTCGGAGTTTAGATTTGTGCCCGGTTAATGGCAATAGGCTTGCCCCCTATTACATGGGACCTAAAACATACCGGCGAAACGTGGGTGTACATTAGTCCACCTCTGCCTAACCCCTCAGGGACAACAGGCGTGATGTTATGAAAATACAGTTCAAATGTCCATGCTTGTCACACAAATATTTGCCACTACCGGTGAACCCAGAACCCTTACGACAAAAGGCCGCTTTTAATACCACTGCGCTATTCGTGTCGCCTTTGTCTGCCGCACAGCCAAAAGAAATGCATATAATCAAAGCATCGTTCTTATTTAATGCAGTGAAGTTTCCAAAGCGTAAAATTTGAGCGATTAATCATTACACGCGGGAGTACCCTTAAAGCTTGAACCAGGGAACGTATTCATAGTCGGGTATATTTTCTGTGATAGCGCAGTGGTTTTACTTGAAACATTGCAACTGTTGTAAAAAAAAACATAATTCTATTATGTATTTGACGACCCATTTAGCTCAGCGGTAGTTAACGCCGCCTGCTGTGCTATGGGTCCCGGGAATCGAATCCCGGTAGGGACAAATGTTTGTGTGGTGAGCATTAACATTTGTTTCCGAGTCATGGATGTACCTATGTATAATATGTATGTATTTACAAAAAAAAGTATATATGTAGTATATGAACCATCTAGTATTCGGAACACAAGCCTCGTTGCTTAGTTCGAAACTAGATGGCGCTGTGTCATAATATCCAAAAATATTTATTTATAATTTATAACGATATTATGTTAAATGCACAACTTTTAAAGGTGTCACAACATGCATAAAACTTAGGAAGTAACACTCAGTCTTGAATTTAGTCGATAATTATAATGAATAACTTAATTCTAACTTACCTAAATAGTAAAAAAATGAAACAAAGACTGATAAGCAATTTTAATATCGGATGATCAGATAATTACTAAAAAGCGACAATGATATGTGGTGCTTAAAAATATTTAAAGTCCACTTTGTTATGCGTTCCGTTGAAATGTGGTATGAGGTACGTGGGCGTGTTTTTGTGAAAAAAAAAATGATGTGTTTTGTTTTACGTCCCCGGACATAAGGTGAATAATCTTTGATTGTAATATTTGATAGAGAAGAAAATTATCTCAAACTATATGCCACAATCCATTATGAATAGAAATTGTAAAAAAAATCCGTAACGCGCGGCGAAGTGATTTGAGATGATTGCTCGCAAGTGTAGTTTACTATTTTAAACGCGTTTTTTTATTTCGAGACGCCGTAATTTCATCTTAGAAAAAATTGAACTACATTTCAAGTTGCTTGATTAATATACATACATAATACATACACTCACGCCTTTTTCCCATGGGGATAGGCAGAAACTACAGAACGCCTAGCGCTACGGTCCCTGCATATCACTTTTGCCTAATATCTCTCTAGATATTAGTTTGTGACTACTTTAAGTCACAAACTTTCTACCCTATACATACGGGTCTGCGCACCCTCTCACCCTCTCAATCGTCGCTCCGGTTCACGGTCGACAATATTTGTAACATTAACGACAAAAACACGCCGACTCTATTCCGCTGGGGGGACTTCGACTTTTTAGTATTGCCGCTGTCAATGTACAAATACATTGCAGAAGTTTTACTTAACTCGTTTTGCAGGGCTGGTAAAGCGTGAGCGACATCTCTGGTGTTGCAAATGTCTATAGGCTCTGGTACCTTGTTTGTGGTATAAAAAAAGGTTAAATAATATAAAACGCAAATAAAAAAAATTATTAACAAAATGTTTACGATTGGCGCTTCGGGTAGTGTGTTCAATCTTCGTATGGTAGAAATTAGAAATATAATATGCTTTGTTGATTTTTGACACTTACACGAAATCTGCCCTTTACAGCGCCTTTGTTCAAGAATGCTGTAAAAATTAGTATCTGAATTAAATAACATCAATATAACACGATTACATCAGTACCAATTAGTTATATATCAATTAGTATTGCTAATAATATTTATATTTTCGTAAAGGCACGCACGGCACGGTAAAAAAATCACGTGTGAGGAAATTTAAAAAACACTAGATGTTAGTGAGTGGTTTAAAACGATTGTATTCATTATTTTGACAGACTAAAATTTGGTTTTGATAGTTTATCAGCGATAACTTCTACTACTCATTACCACTATTGTTTCAACATTATTTTGACGACCCATCTAGTCCAGCGGTAGTACACTGCCTTCTGTGCTATGGGTCCCGGGTTTGAATCCCGGTAGGGACAAATGTTTGTGTGATGAGCATAAACATTTGTATCCGAGTCATGGATGTGTCTATGTATAATACGTATGTATTTACAAAAAAAAAGTATTTATGTAGTATATCAACCAACTAGTATCCGTAACACAAGCCTCGTTGTTTACCTCGGAACTAGATGGCGCTGTGTCATAATGTCCAGGAATATTTTATTTATTAGACTTCTGAAATAATTCTTTCTGCTGCAAATAGCGTGTCACGTGTGACGTATTGTCAGTTTAGCGCACTTGAAGCGTGCACGCGTGTTCATGCAACTTACGCTGATATGCGTGACGTAATTGTTACTTACTTTTGTACATAATACCACATAATACTGCCTTGTTGGCCTAGTGATAGTAAAGTGCGACTCCTAAGCAAGAGATCTTGGGTCCGATTTTCAGGTCGAGCAAAGTGTTATTGGGGTTTTCTATGTAGCAGTAAATTTTTATTAGCAGCTCAGAGTTTTGATTCGTGTCCGGTAGATGGTAATAGGCTCGCCTTATATGGTATCTAAAAAATATCGTTGAAATGATGCTGTTGAGGACAGAATTAAGTAATATCATACATATACATATACACCGCGATAAATATAGTTAAAAGAGATTCATTTCAATCATTTAAAAAATCAGTATACTATATAAAAGATACATAAAGAACACAAACTTACACATAACATAAACAAGTAGGTTACATAAATGTTCTTTTGCTCATGTTAAATAAAAACTACCCTCCTTTACCAACGTTGGGTAATAAATAATGGTGCAACTCATAATAAACCAGATTGTTGCCTGACCAATCCACCGTGAAACTATGGGGATGATGTATGGAGTACAGATTCATATCTGTCTGAAGGGATGAATTAGGGTTGGCACCAGGGTGAATATCGTCAAGTTATTGAGTGGTTCTTTTTTTAATTGCCCCGATTTTTTTATTGAATATTTTTTTTGCTCTTTTCGTTGCGAGAATTGCGAGGATTGTATTTGAGATTTAATGCAACTTATATTTTGTAGCAAAACTAAACCGATGTGGAAATACTTTAAAAGCAATAACCTAAATAAAAATTAAGATATTCGTTGATAAGCGCCTCACTTAAGCCATTTTTGTTGTTGTAAAATTTCAGTTAAGATTTTTACAGAATTTTGCTTCTTGTGCAAAGCTAGGTTGTTTAAATCTAATTTTTCAATAAAGAATAATTAATTTTGTTATTATAGAACGAATAAATTGGCGCCCAACGTGGTACTCAAAGCGTTACCGTCGTCGCATCGCATCGCCATATCACACATACCTAGATGATTAGTTTTAGGACCTAATAATTAGCCCCTTACAGTTTTGGCCTTCATAATAACAGAATTGATAACAGATGCACTTAAAACTGTTAGCAACTTAATGTGTCAATATTACGCAAAATCCTAATTATAATTAACTGTGCTCGCTATGATTTGAACCCATGACCTACAACGACAATAAATAACAGTAGGCCGCCTTTGTTTAAAAGACGCACGTATACTTAAAACAAATTTTAATATTAACATTGAACATTGAAATCTAATTGCTTTGCATCAAAGACGAAATTAATTGAATTAATTTAGATTTCTACTTTGATATTTAATAAATTGGTCTTGCTGTTGTTTGAAGTAGTAATTGATACTATGTATGTGTTAGAAATACTTATAAATAGTTAATAGTTATGCCTTTAGCAGTACTGCTAGTATGAAATGAAACCGTTTCTTTTGTAACATGGAATAAGAGATGTTAATGTTTTTTCAAGAACCGTTATCAAAGATAAAAAGATTGCTGGGGAGTTTGAGTCACTTGGGGAGTGTGGGTTGTTTAGGAAGCTATGTTTAGTGCCTATTTAGAATGCATTAATTCTATTTTATATAACATAATTGGATTAAAGTTAAATAGTGGGTAGTTTAAGAACAAATTAGAGTCCCGTGTCTGCTCATCGGTGGGATCAAATCTCATAAATTACTGTGGATTGTTCTTTGATGTTAATTCCAATCCACGCGTGTAAATCAGCGGGCAAAAGCTAGTTATACATGACACATGTACAATTAAGTGGTCTGACAAATAGACCGCTGCCACGTGGCGGTCGCACGCCGTCCTAAGTGTACGTATGTCACTGTAATTTACCAAGTACCCTCTTTATATTAGGTCGTGTGAATTTAGTAGATTTATAGTTTTGTTTATATATTTTGTAACTCAGTATTTAACAGTCACTATTTTTATTTACACAATATTTTATCTTGATCATCCTGTTTTTTAAAAGGGAAAGGCCCCCGGCAAGGTGGCCTGACGACTTAGTAAAAGACGCTAGAATCCGCTGGATGCGGCTGGCTCATGATTCGTAGTCGTGGTGATCTTTGAGGGAGACCTGTGTACAGCAGTGGACAAAGGTCCACCGTTAGACGGTTAATTTGATGATGATGATCCTGTTTTTGTATTGTCGTTTGGTTCTGAACTATTTAAAAAGTCATGGCACACTTCTGTTTCTGTCCTGTCGTAACCCCTAATGTTTCCATAATAACAATCACAACAAACACAACAACCCCTTAAGTCACAGTAGTTAGTTACCTACCCTCCATCTTTAATTGATGTTTTGTCTACCCACTTATAATCGTTCAAACTACTGGATTATTACCTTGTAACTACTAGACAAAGAATATTTTCTTTGTCATCAAATTCTTCACGTAAAATATGTCATATTTATTACAATCAGAAAGAGCAATTTGCTATCGATTTCTTTACGTGTGGTCTAAGGTGGAAGATGTAAGCGGTTTATTTAAAATCGACTATACCATCACGCATGTCGTCACCAAAGGGTTAGAGGTGTACTTAATGTACACACACATTTTGCCGGTATGTTTTAGGTCCCATGTACTAGAGGGCGAGCCTATTGCAATCAACCACAAATCCAAATTCCGAGTTGCTACTGAGAATTTCATAGAAAAACTTAATAATACCGCTCGACCTGGTAATCAAACTCAAGACAAAAATATATTAAATTATTTAAATTAAACTATAATAATAATAATATTTAGTTTTTCAGTTCTTTATTCCGCGCTAGTCGGATCGTCAAAGTCAAAATATCATTTATTAAAAGTAGGACAAATTTAATTGGCTCTTTTTGGACATCGACAATAAAGACGGCCCCAAAAACCCTCGCTCTTCACAGAATCCTAGTGTTTTTGGTGGGAAGAAAACGTCATTAAGTTACATATCAAAGTTGATAGAGTTCATTAGCATCTGACCATTTACCATTAGAAAGGACACTGTAAAAAGAACGCTATTTCCATCTTCTTAGGTTTTATATTGTATCGCTGTCTTCTCATCACTTATACCACACGACAAATACTTCTATTATGAACGCCATATAATTTGGATTGAGCTTTCAATTTGCCGCGGCGTAAGCACTGGAAGCTATCGATGAAATAATCATTCGCCTTCTACAAGTGCGGGTAATTTGTATAATATCATGCGATAACTCGTGTTCCTAGAAATGTTCTTATATTATGAAGTTAATTTTCTTCGTGTGTGCAATGGTTTAACACTTCAAGTGCAAATTTCTAAGTTTTATTGGGCGTTTAGCAAAGACTTAAATATTGTAGTTAATGTTTTCGGGCTAAATTTGAGAGTTACGAATGATACCAAACTGTCATAGTACCTATTTTATAATCAAAGCAAACTATCAAAGAAAAACGGATTTTATATTATTGAATACTGACGTTTTGGATCCTGTACAGCATTCATGTTCTCAGGCTGATTTAGGTGTTGGCTGTCAAATGATTAACAAAAAGACACCCAAGACCTGGGGTGCCCGTGACACATAAAAAAGAGTTTTTATAATGTCTAGTATTCGCGTAAGTGTAAGAAATACAGTATGATTTATTTATCATAATATATTGTTTATATGTTTTATCCTCTAGCGTTTACGGTTAAAATTAAACCTTGAAATATAACTATGAGATAGCTATTATCACGATTGTAAATTAAACTTTGACAAATTCCGAGACAATAACTATTTAAAGAATTTAAAAATCAACATCCCAATTTATTTCTTTCATATAAAATAAAACTCCCTTTTTTCTGTATCCAAAAAGTAGATTTAAACCAGATACACCCTACGAAGATCAGAACGGATAAATGTATGGATTTGGCGCAAGTTTCCTTTCAGTAAATGCTTCAGATAAAATGATTAGCGTGTCGACAGTGAATTCACCCTCGTTTTAGCGCGGTACCGTGTAATTTGTAGCGTCGAACTACGGTACCCTTCGCGATTTGTAAACAAAGTGGAGACCTATCACCAGTGTGGACAGGGATTGTTTTTTTTAGATGATATAGTTTACAGAAAATATACTTGAAATTAGTTAACTGAAACATACATTTCCGAAAACAAATCTTTCATATCATACCCTGTGACGGTTAAGCAGGAATTCTTAAATGAATAATAATAATAATGATTTATTGGATAAAAGAAATGATTGTTGTTACAGATGTTATAACAAAATGGGTAATACAATTTTATATTAATAGACAACCATCTAGTGGATGAGGTTCTGTAACCCATGATAGGTTAGATATTAACCTGTAGTCAGGAATAACAGTCCTTTTCCCTTTGGAGTACACAGAATATTACATAATTAAACATTATATTTAAAATTGAAATGTAACCTTTATTATATTCTTTATTTATTCGTGCTTAAGTGTTACGAGTTTTATTAATTTTAGTTTTTTTTAAATTATATGTACCGTCAAATAAAAATATAATTTATTCAAAGTAGACTTAATTGAATTGGTTCTTTTTTAACGTCAAATATAAAGGTAGTACCAAACTCGCCCGCCCTCCACATAAATTAAAATATACTAAAAAGAAGTTATATAATGAGTATAGTAGAATAATAAATTTAAAAAAAAAGAAAATCGATTTTATTCTAATCTATCTATTTATTACAGTAAGTACTACATATCAATAACAACTACGATGCTAAAATATTTTCTTCTCTTTCTTTTTTTTTGAACAAGTCAATTTCTGTTTGTCACAGAGCGTTCTGATTTCCCTCAATAATTGATATTATGAATCCCATCGAAAAATATGCAATCTATTATAGTAATATCCCATATTTCCAAAACTATCGATATTATAAAAAAATATTCGAGCAAAGGTCGTAATAGTGAGGGTGCTCTCTCTGCCCACCCCTGCTCGTGTACTGTATAATTTGGATTAAGCATTCGCTTTGTCCGGGAGGGTAGTATTGTGTAGGAGAAATTACGTCATCCATTTGACGGTAGGTGACAGCTATTCAAAATGATAGTGTTATAAAAATATAGGGGAAGTGTAATTAAAAAAACAACGCTATGATCAATTTTCTCTATACTTTATTCGGTTCTAGCTTTTGCCTGTGTCTTTGCGATGAATTAGTAATTTGGGTAGTTTTTTTTTTCATCGCCTTAAAGTATTATTTCTAGGATAAAAACTATGACCTTTCTCGCGACTACAAACAATTTTTACACCAAATTGTATTTAGATACAATTATACTCGGTTCAACGATTTAAGCGTGATGAGATAACAGGAAGATAAATGCTTTCACATTTATAATATTAGTATGAAAAGATATGAGGAATAAGGCGTCAATATTTATATCAGAATAGCAAGCACGCAGCTAGTGACGCTACTGGTAAAAACTATATATAAATAAGAAAATAAAAGATACCGTTATTTGACTTTTGACTTTGGTAGCAGAGTCCCGATATTAAGAGAGAATTGTTCCAAAAAATAAGTCAAATTTACCCTTTCATTTCTCCAACACAAGTAGGTACAGTCGGCATACCGATCTCATTAGTCCCAAAGGTTTTACTCCAACAAACAAAGGATGATGATCGCCATAACTGAAATTAATGAGTTTTGTTTAATAAATATCTACCCTCACTGAAGGCGTTAACGGCCCACAATTATAGA
This sequence comes from Craniophora ligustri, assembly GCA_905163465.1. Taxonomy (NCBI): domain Eukaryota; kingdom Metazoa; phylum Arthropoda; class Insecta; order Lepidoptera; family Noctuidae; genus Craniophora; species Craniophora ligustri. The sequence goes on from LR990982.1 coordinate 509,538, forward strand.
ATTAATTTAAATAATTCTGAGCAACGCCTTTGCTTAATTTTGCGGGTAGATGGAAACAGACGTCGAGTTTTACGTTCATTGTGTTTTTTCATCACGCCTGTCGTCCCCGAAGGGTTAGGCAGAGGTGTACTAATATACACTCACACTTCGCCAGGGTGTTTCAGGTCTCATGTAATAGGAAAGCCCATTACCATCGACCGGGCACGAATACAAACTCCGACCTGCTACTAGGAATTTCATTGAAAAACTTAATAACATTTATCTCGACCTAGGAATCGAACCATCTTGCTCAGCAGTCGCACTTGCGACCAATAGATCTATGAGGAATTTATGTTTTTTTAACGTTTTTTTACGTATGATATACCGAAGCGAAATAAAGAACTACTGCTACAAGTGTAATCATATTTCTAAATCAAGACTTAATTTTATTTTTGTCTATCAAAATAATATTCAGTCTATGGCTCTCTCATTGACCACAGATAAAATTTCTATAAAAAAAATACCCGCATTGCATAATATATTTGATTTAGTAATACCAACTTGTAAAGCTTAACCCTTTTTTAACCAACTGACAATATGAACTCAAAACCCTATTTAAGTAACATAACAATAGACTTTTTAATAGGTGTTATCAGAATGGTGCGATTTTTTATTCCGATTTTATTGTGTGAGGATTAGGGAAGAGTTTTTATTATTATAATGTTTTTGTTACACTGCTGATGTAATACGATTTTACTGTTACGTTTTAAATTGGTTTCCGAACTATTAATTCTCAATATGTTCTGAATTTATTTAATTTTTGCGGTCCCGTATTGGGCGCCAATTTTAGGATTTATTTTCAAGTGCTTTAATTTATGAGCGTCAGGATTCATATTGACACAACAAAATACCTTTGGCTAGTTTTTAACCTAACTTCCTGTCTCATAGTAATCCCGTGACTACATATTATATGTATATTATAACATTTTCATAGGTCCGTTGTCGTATCGTAAGTGATGGTATTAAATGAAGAATCTAACGTTTATAATAATAAATATTAAAACAGCACACCAATCAGTAACTATCCGGATCTTGTACATTTGACTGTTTACAATAGTGGTAGGCGGAACGTGACAATTTTTCGTTCGTGCAGTGATTTAGTTCATTTTATCGTTTTTTAAGACGTTATAACGTCAAAAAATTATATGGCATAACACGTAAATAAAAAACACTTCGCAGTCGTTTCGAGGAACGCTTGATGAACAGCGAGCTTATGACAAATACATAAACTAATTAACAAATTGTATAAATAATAATATTTCTTGCAGTCACAGAAAAGGCGGGATACCAATCGCCATATGGGGGCATGGACAATGGAATGGTGAGTTGTTCTTTTTTTTTAACGTTTTTATGACTATGGATTTTATTTTGCACTGTTTTTTTTTTCGAATATTTTTTGAACAGGTATGTGCATTATTTTTGAGCAAACTTCAAAATGTGATTTTCGACCCTAAGGTTACATGAATGAGATACATAGGTTGACTATTATATCTTCGTCGATTGTAATAGATTATAAGATCTATTTGTATACTATCTATTGCTATAATATTGTATTAAAAGTCTTTTTGTAAAAGCGTAAAAGACAAGTCTATTTTCGCTTGCAAGCAAACTAAACCAAAAGAACTTGAAAACTATCTAAAAACACTGCAGACAAGTAAATCAGAAGTCAAAACGAAATAGCCAAAAAAAGCAGCAAAAATATAATATTTATAACTTTACATACGTCAGCAAAAAAAGGATACAAATGCAAATCCAAGATATGGAGGTTACGCTACATGTTTTGCTGACCGTACAGCAAAAAGGGCGGTGCGCGGGAATCGAATAAATCAGAATCGTGAATATTTTGGGATTGCAGAAAATCTCGTGAAGAGGGTAGTTTTACAACTAAATATGTACATTTTTATTTTGCTACCGTCAAATTGACTCAATTCTTTTTCAAACTTTCTTTTTTTATGTTGTGTCTCTTAGCCTTGCTATTTTTCTGTTGTGTAGGTTATCTTTATAAAGCTGCTAAGTATCCTAATATTTCATTATACATATTTGTGTTGGATTTCCAATCGAGCAGTGTTCTTTGCCATGTAAATTGAATTAATGAAGGTTAAATGTGGTAGCCTAGAGCTGTGGTAGCCTAGAGGTGTGACCAGTGGACTGAGATGTCAAAGGTCTCGAGTTCGAAACCAAGGCACGCACCACTGCCTTCGGAAGTTATGTGCGTATTTATCACAAGCTCAAACGGTGAAGGAAAACATCGTGAGGAAACCTGCATGCTTGAGAGATTTGTCTCGATGGCACGTGAAGTCTGCCAACCCGCAGTCGGCTAGAGTGGTGGACTATAGCTTAATCCCTTTCAAATGAGAGGAGACTCGTGCCCAGCAGTGGGACGCCGAAAGGAGGCAGTCCAGTACTGCCCTGCCTACTCCTGCCACGATAGTATGGTTGTGTAATAGATATTATGTAACTGATATTATATTAGTCTCACAGATATCTAACCAATAACTTCTTGATGGCAATAATAATAATATTATACAAATTAGTTCTAAAACTAAACTCATTTATATTTAACTGTCGTAAACACATCACTGCTAATTAACGTTATTATTTTAAAATCATGTATTATTTACGCGGTTCGCAAACATAGACACAGCTTAGTGTGATGTTGTGTCCGATTTTTAACCGACTTCAAAAAAGGAGAAGGTTGTTAATTGGACATTGTGTTATTTTTTTTGTTTTATATTTGTGACGTCATAACTTTCGATGGGTGAACCGATTTTGATGATTCTTTTGTTATTTGAAAGCTGGTGCTTCCCGTTTGAAGTCGGTTTTTTTTTCGGTCGGTCAATTTATTTTGTTGCGAAACAGCGATGCACATTTTTATTTTTATTTTGCCCTTATCATCCCACTGTAGGGCAAAGGTCTCCCAACCCGGTTTCCACTTGCGGCCCAGAACCAGGAGGATGGTTCGCGCTCTTTGGGGAAGAGCCTACTTAAAACAGTGGACGGCAATATAAACAATATAACCATCATAACGGAATTGCCTCTCGACTCCTCCAGAAAAAGGGGTGAGGTGCCGGTCAGAATTATCTAAACTGCATTACAGATAAACATTCCTGGACATTATGACACACAGCGCCATCTAGTTCCGAGCTAAGCAACGAGGCTTGTGTTACGGTTACTAGTTGGTTAATATACTACATTATACTTTTTTTTTGTACATATATACATATTATACATAGATACATCCATGACTCGGATACAAATGTTTAAGCTCATCACACAAACATTTGTCCCTACCGGGATTCGAACCCGGGACCCTTAGCACAGAAGGCAGTGTTAACTACCGCTGGACTAACTGGGTCGTCAAATTATAGTAGATATTGCTACCAGCAACATCGCAGCACTGATTTTTGGTCACCTGATGATATGGCCGTACAATTTGTAAAGCAGTGGGCCAGAAGTAAATATAGTAGTTTGTAGGTTTTTAAAGTGAAAAATTCTTTAGGCACATTTGGGTGAACAAAAATCAGTCCCCAAAGACTGCCCCGTAAGTTTTTTTTACTGTACTTTGCTTTATTTCAATAATAACTTGCAATGGTTCTGGCTAAATCTAGCAAACATTTCGCGTCTCATGATGATGTGACTAATTTGACTCGACTTTTTCTGATTCTTCTCCTTTCTGATACGTATTAAGTAAAGTTCCTTTTGTATAAAATTCTAAATCACTTTACTTCTAGACATACCAAGACAAGTTTAGTTCGTCAGCCAAATCATAGATGGCGCTGTTCTCACGTTACGAGGCCCACAAACAATTTATACCCCCCAACTAATCATTTTGTGTGTGCCTTCAAATAAATATTATTTATAGTAAATACGGATTTCTTGCTTTGAGCTGTGGTAGTGGCGTAGTGGTGAGACCAGTGGATTGAAATGTCGAAGGTCTTGAGTTCAAACCCAAGGCACGCACCACTGACTTATCGGAAGTTATGTGCGTACTTATCACATGCTCAAACGGTGAAGGAAAACATCGTGAGGAAACCTGCATGCTTGAGATTTTCTCGATGGCATGTCAAGTCTACCAACCCGCAGTAGGCTAGCGTGGTGGACTAATCCCTCTAAAATGAGTGGAGACCCGTGCCCAGCAGTGGGACAATAAAGGGTTGATGATGATGACAATGGATTTCATGCGCTAACATTGAAATAAAACTTGGTACAGTACCCATGGACACAGGCAGACTGACCTGTTCTCGATCAGTCTGTAGGGTGTCCATATACTGTAAAAGATCAGAATCGTGGGGATTAATTAAGGATGGTATTTAAAAGTACTTCAATTTACTCCCATTTCATTTACCTAATTTTGCCTGTGTGCCACCAAATATACGGAATGTGCACCAAAATATGTTCATTAAAAGTATTGTTATTACTTATATACACTTTCTTGGTATTCAGATTTGGTTATGGCGTTGTGTGGTCACAGTTCTAACCTAACCTAACCGATATCTGTATTTTGCTGCTCAATCAGTAATTTTGTCGCTCAATCAGTATTTTTGATGAGCGGTTTATTATATTCCATTAATTAATATCAATATTCTACGATGACATCTGAAATACAAATATGTATATACCTACCTTTACAAAAAGCTATTTCTAAAATGACATCAGTTGTGTAGTTCGTGAGTTTAATGAATTTCACCTTGATACCCACCCCCTGTGGCGTTATAGCGTGAATATACAATTTATTAACATATCTGATCATCTCTATCACTAATTAACTAAAAGAAACATGGTAAGATGGCCGCTAGTGTCAAATAAAAATGTTTTATTGATATTGTTGTGAATTTTAATTATCGTATTGGCTGTCTTATTGATCTAGCTGTAGTGCGGGTACTGAGTGTGTGGTGCTGGGTTTGATTCCCGGGTTTAGCAGTGTTAGTGGGTATATATTGCTCAGTCGCAATTCGAAAGTAGATAGGTAATAATAATAATAATAATGAATAAATCTGGACATAATGACAGCGCCATCTAGTTCCGAGCTAAGCAACGAGGGTTGTGTTGAAATGAAATGAAATGAAATGATTGTTTATTTCTGTAAATAGAATTTTTTAAAGACACTTTTACAAGTCATGTATTTTTTTTTAGTATCTAGTTGACATCGGCATTTCCTAGCTGACGACCTCTGACAAGAAATGCCGAAACAAACTCAGAGAATCATAGTCTCTTTTAAAGTTCAAACATTTTATTTATGGATTTTTAGTTATGGACACTAGTTGGTTGATATACTACATAGTTATATGCTTTTTTTTTTTTAAATACATACATATTATACATAGATACATTCATGACTTGTATACAAATGTTTATGCTCATCACACAAACATTTGTCACTATCGGGATTCCAACCCGATGTCCGAACCCGGGACCCATAGCGCAGAAAACAGTGTTAACTACCGCTGGACTAATTGGGTCGTCGAATCAATTAATTAATCAATTTCGTACCACCGCTTTACTCGAAACAGGTGTGACAGAGGTGCGTGGCCTCTACACGTACGAGTTGGTGACTTGTGACGTAGTTTGGCAACCAACATGGCCGACCACGCGGCACCGACTAGTTGACGGAATGCCGACCGGCAGATGTTCCGCGGACGGTGTAAACCCGTGTTTATATCGCGGCACAAGATAACCCCGTGTCTGGCCGACTCCGGGCTCGCTGTGCTTGTGGTATTCTTGTGTCTTTTTTTTTTTCAAAGTTAGGTGGTATTTGTTAAGTATACAATATAATATGTAGATAGGTCATAGATACCTGATATGATTATTAGAATAGAATCCTACTAATATTATAAACGCGAAAGTTTGTAAGTATGGATGGATGGATGTATGTTTGTTACTCTTTCACGCGAAAACCGTTTTTCAGATTTGAATGAAATTTAGCATACATATAGTTTATTGCCTGGAGTAATACATAGGACACTTATTATCTATATACCATACGGGCAAAGCCGCAGGAGGCAGCTAGTAATATAATAATTCGGTGTTACAGATATCTATGTATTTATATCAGATATCTATGTAAATACATACATATTATACATATAAACATCCATGACTCAGGCCGAATGTCCACAAACATTTTTTGACGACCTATGTGGTCTTGGGGTTCGATTTCCACGGGACACAATTTTTTTTTTTTTTTTTTAACATGAGATAGATGCTTTATTTAAAAAAATAATTATAGCAAAAGTAATATTAAATAGCAAATAATTATGTTGACAGAATTGTTGTGACTACATTGTTACTTTTTATATGGATTACATTTGTTTTGTACAATCTTAATAATGGAAAACCGTGATAATAATTGTACTTTGATACACATAACTTTATAATGTCTTAATTATATAATATTAAAATTTTAAGCTTCACTTTAGAAGCAACAACAGTATTTATTTTCATTTAATATTATAATTTTTTTTAATTTATCCAATAAGCATGGGCTCTAGTTTTCCAGAAGCATATAAAGCTTTGACATCAGATCCTCCACCCACACAGTTTCCATTGATGAATACTTGCGGCACAGTTCTAAAACCAGTTATGGGTAATAAATTCTCTTGAATAGCAGCACCATCATCACGTTGGTCCAACTCATACACCTTAATTGGTTGTCGCACTTTTTGAATCACTTCTTTAGCCATGTCACAGTAGGGGCAGTAGGATTTTGAAAATACTACAACTTTATCTTTGGAGATAGCTTCTTTGATAAATTGGTGAACGTCTTCTGCACTCGCCATTTTGGAATTATGTGATGAATAGAAGTGTTTGTGTTCGTCTGGGTGTTTCCTATGTATTATAAGTATGTATTTACAAAAAAGAGTATATAAGTATTATATCCATTGTCTAGTACCCATAGTAAAAGCTCTGCTTAGTTTGGGACTAGATGGTGCTGTGTAAAATGTCCCTGAATATTTATTATTATTAAATATTTTCCCCTACCGGGATTCCCGGGATTCGATTCCAGGACCCTTACCACACAAAGTAGCTTTTAATACCCCTACGCTGATCCGGTCGTCAAAGAATAGATGGGATGACTGTCGTAGTGGTTGTGTGGTTGTTTATACCACAGGGGTGTCATGTTGACAACCAAACTTACGTCTTGCCTGATGGTAAGCGGTTACCGTAGCCTATAGCCGATGGCTGACGTATGCGTGCTGTCTTTATGGACAGGTCAACTCAAAGCTGCACTGGTGCTTTCTTCCAAAGGCCATCTCAAACTTTGACCTACATCTTCAGACTCACATATTGTAAACAAAATGTCTGTCTCAAAACTTTAAAACAGAGCATGATTCTCTGAGTTTGTTTCGGCATTTCTTCTCAGAGGTCGTCAGTTAGGAAATGCCGATGCCATCCAGTTCATAAAATAATGTTACACATAACTTATAAAAGTGTCTTTCAAAAATCTATTTACAGAAATAAATAATCTATTTAATCTACCTATTAACGTTTGCAACACCAGTGCTGTCGCTCACGCGTTGCCGACCCTGTAGAAACCGTTCAGGTTCCTTAAAATAGAAGAGTTTCATACACTCAGAGCAAATGGAATTCTCAAGCTGAGAGGATGAATAGCCATTTCCCTCTTTAGGGTTCCGTACCCAAAGTGTGTCAACGGGACCCTAGGACTAAGCCTCCGCTGTCCGTCCGTCTCTTTGTCTGTCTGTCACCAGGCTGTATCTCATGAACCGTGAAATTTTCACAGATGTGTTTCTATTGCCGCTATAACTACAAATAAATATTTCTGTGGGGCTCTTATACAATAAACGTGATATTTTTGCCGTCTTTTGCTCTATACCTACCTATAAATAACGGCGATAGGTAGCCCGTACATTGTACGGAAACCCTTCGTGCGCGAGTCCGACTCGCACTTAGCCTGTTTTATTTTTTTAATTCAATCTCCATTTCTACCCACCACTTACAAAAATCTTGACGATACATCCTTAAGCGTGGGTGTGTAAGGTATATACCCATTTATAGCGACGGTGAAAGGCAATAAAAGGGGATGTCTCTGGGAGCGGTGGGAGATATAAATAGGGCGAGTGGGGGGGGGTAAGTTGCTTTTAATTCGCCGCATTGTCTTTGTTGCCTCTTACTCGTGAGATGTACAGTTAGCTACAACAGTGTTGGGAATTTGACACTAAATTCTGTCCGCGACTTCGTCTGTGTAGAATTATTAGTCATTTGGGTCTTTTCTGTATGTCTTTGTCTGTTCTTATACCAATCTGCTTAAAAATCAAAAATTTATTTCTAACGAAAAGTTTTATAATCCATTTTTAAACATTACCCTTCTACAAATTTCGCCCCATTTTCTCTATAGCAATGATTTTCGGGATAAAACGAGGCTCAACTATCTACTTGTACATACATACACTCACGCCTTTTTCCCATGGGGGTAGACAGGTAAGAAACTATCCCTCTAAGATACGATCCCTGTATACCACTTTTGCGTTGTCTACATTCATAAATCTTGTCATGCATGCGTTGGTATATCTTAATAGCGACTTTCATCTAAATTAGTTCACCGGTTTAAGTGTGAACAGGTAATAGATATACTGGTGCTTTCGCAATTTGTAATATTAGCATAGAAGCATTTTGTTCACGTCAGGATAAAATCATATCCATCATCATCAACCCATTAATGTCCCACTGCTGGGCATGGGTCTCCTCTCAATTGAGAGAGATTAGGCTATAGTCCACCACGCTAGCCTAATGCGGGTTGGCAGACTTCGAATGCCATCGAGAATTCTCTCAAGCATGCAGGTTTGTTTCCTCACGATGTTTTCCTTCACCGTTTGAGCATGTGATAAATACGCACATAATTTTCGAAAAGTCAGTGGTGCGTTGGGTGCCTTGGGTTCGAACTCGAGACCTCTGACATCTCAGTGCACACCGCTAGGCTACCACAGCTCTCAAATAATATCCATATATTGCGATAAAATCAGTAAAAAGTAGTTTATTTAAATGTCTCATATTCCCGATTGTGTAAGGATACCTACTAGTTGCAAAATGTTAGTTCAGCTCCACAGGCTTACTTCTATCAACCGTTAGACGTCCACTGCTGGACATAGGTCTCCCCCAAGGATCACAGGCTTACTTGCCTCAGGACAATTATTTAGTTTTTTTTTATTGTAATTTTTTTTGGTTGGGTTAGAATTATACACTTTTACAAACCGACACGTATAAATATGCTGTTGAAGCAATAATGACTGAATAAGTAAAGTAGCTTGTAAAATATGAGATTGATGTTGCCTTTAAAAATGTAAAGATTGAAGAAGAAAGTCCCACTTTAGTACTTTTAGTACTATACTTTTTTGCTTAACACTATTGTGCTCGTCTGTACTATAAGACAGTAGTCCGGCTATAAAAGTGAAGCGGCAACTCGGACGAGTGGCTAGCGCCAGTACATATGTATGTAGACATATAGGACACTATACTATACGTATTGTGTGTTAGTCAAAAGCGCGACCGCTGACTGTAATATCCTGGATTGTATTCCCAGTCAGGAGTCAATATTTCATTTTATTTATTAATATTTGTATCCGAGTCATGGATGTATCTATGTATAATATGTATGTATTTACAAAAATAAAAGTATATATGTAGTATATCAACCATCTACTTAGTATCCGTAACACAAGCCTCGTTGCTTACCACGGAATTAGATGGTGATAGTAATGTCCGAAAATATTTATTTATTAAAACTATATGCAATAAATGTACAAAGGCGAACTACTGGCCTTAGGCATTTTCTACCAGTCTACTTTAGAGTGGTGCAAGGACAAAATGGTAGGCATGCAAGCATGAATAAAACCAGAAGGGAATATTTTTATAATAAGTTCGGATTTGTGCCCGTCAATAGACTCGCCCATTATTACATGGCACTGTAAAACCAACCAGTGAATCTGTTCTGATTAACCGAATCCTCCTAAAACACAGGCGTAATACCACTAAGAATAATAAAATCCATCCAGTTATATGGGTTGAGGTCTGGTTCGCAATATTCGGCGCTTCAGTTCCAGAGGTACATTAGATTATATAGCTGTGGTAGCCTAGTGGTGTCACCAGTGGACTGACATGTCAAAGGTCTTGAGTTCAAACCCTGGCACGCCCTACTCGGAAGTTATGTGCGTATTTATCACATGCTCAAACGGTGAAGGAAAACATCGTGGGAAACCTGCATGCTTGAGAGATTTGTCTTGATGGCATCTGAAGAAAAAGTAGTCTCTCTTTATAAATAACAGTTCAGTTGACATATTCGGCTCCGAAGTGCCCTCATCCTTTAAAGTAAATGACGCTAAAAGGGTCCGGACTTCGGTACACAATTACATAGGTTTACGACCAAGACGGTCCTCATTATTTGATAGAATCGGGCAATAGCCTCGAGGAAGTGGGGGTTTCGGCTTCGACCTGGTCTTTTAAAAACTAAGAATGCGTATAGGACCAAAGCCGGTCAGGTACGAGTCGGACTTTTTACCGGCTCCCTGTCGTATTAATACAGAGCAAAGAACTGCAATAAAATAACGTTTGTTGCATTTAAGCCCCCTTCATTATTTTTTTCTATTTTTCGTTGTTATAGCGGCAATAGAAATATATAATCTGTGAAGTTTTCGACGGTCTAGCTATGACGGTTCAAAAAACACATACAGCCTGGTCCAGACAGACGGACAGCGGAGGGGCTAGGTAATAGGGTTCCGTTGAAATCCTCTGGGTAGGGATCTCTAAACAGGCTTAGCTTAAGTTCCTGTTGTGTGGGTATTTATGTATGTAGATTCTTTCATGACTTGATTAGCACCACAAAACAGTATTATTGGCAGTCTTCTGAAGTGAGTGATCGAAACCCGACAGGGACTAATATAATATGTGTGTAACATATGCATGAACTATTGTATCTTAGTCATGGATGTTTATAAAAAATAGTAGGTACTTATAAATGTATAGTCATCTAGTATCCGTAACACAAGCCATTGCTTGCCTCGGAACTAGAGGGCGCTGTGTAATGATAGATAGAATATTATTATATTATTGTACACCAATAATTAAAATTTTATATTAAATTATGAAATAAGGGTAAATGGCGGTTTTATCGGTAAATAGGGATATCTACCAGACAACCTTTTGGATGGACAAGAAAAGCTGTGAAATTACTGCTAACACTTTCTAGGCAGGGTAAAACCAACATAGCTCGAAAGCGCAGTCGCTCTGACCCGCCGTTTTAAATATTTCACATCAAAAAACAGGTGACAAACACTGAACGTATCTCATCCCCAATATTTCACAAATTGATTTGAGAATATTTCATACCACAACATCACCAACGAATCACCACAAAACCACAGTCATCAGAATCACCTCCCCTATTTCTGTACACCAGTACGGTGTGGCGGCCACGTCGTGCGCGGCGTCGAACGGCCACCACCAGCCGGACCGCCGCCACCACCACCACAACCAGCACCACCAACACGCGGACGTGCCACCACAATGGGTGAGACGGGGCAGCCCTAAGCGTTGTTGTTTCTTAGCACGTGTGTGTTTTTGTCCTGTGTTTTCTTCGTATTTGTGTAGAGCTATGTGTTGTTTTGTGGCACGTGCACTGTTGGCTTCTGTGTTTTTAGATACATGTTATTGTTTTTTTTTTTATATTTGTCCACGTTTCTGAGGTTCTTATTTTTATGTTAAAATTAATAAGACACTTGAGGCGTTCTTATTTTATGATGTTTTTATAGCACATGATGATATATTTTCATCTGTTTTTTCTTTGTGTTCTTTTAAACATTAACATATTTTAGATTTTGTAGCTAGCGGGATATTTAAGTGGAGTTAAGGTAAGGTATTAAGGTCATAAAACAGACGTGATAGGTTTCAGAACCATTTTAGTACCAATAATATGGTTACTAGCTTTTTTTTTTGACAAAACGTCGCGCGTCACTCATATGTTTCTGTTGATGGCAAATATCTGGGTACATTAATAAACCATATAACTTTTTATATTGATTTCTCATTTCCGCGAATTTTAAGGCCTTAAAATAAAGTAAGTAGTTAGATTTTATCGCGGTATATTGATATTGATTAATCCGACACCAAAATAATATCGGTATACCGCGATAAAATCCATAAAAATTACATGTAATTTTATTGTAATAATATTAAAATTTTTGAACTCTTTGTTGTTTTGTAGCACGTGTGCTTTTAGCTTTTGTTGTTGTGTTTCTGAGTTTTATAAATACTAAAGGCCTAGTTATTTAAATAACATATTATGTTCAGCTATGAAACGGTAATTTACTTAATATATTTCGAAAAAAAAAAGGCACGTGTGTTGTCGGCTTGTAACACATTTTTTTTAATATTTGTAGAGACTATTGTTTAGTTATATTTTAGTAGTTTATTGATCACTTGTTTATACTCGCGACTGCGTTTGTGCACAGAAGTAGTATTTGATTACCTTGATTTTTATTTCCCACGAAATGTTAAATTATAAAAGCGTTGAAATAAAACTACTTTTTACGGATTTGATCGCGGTATATTGATATTATTTTAACCCCATCTATTAAATCTAATTCCAAGAACTGCACGACCGAAGGATACATTGAGCTCGTTCTGTGTAAATCGGATTGTCCATAATAATTAAATATGTAAGGTAGGTGTTAGTAATTATAACTTCAAGACGACTAACACCTTAATCCGCCCGTGACCATGGATGCTGTAAAGGATCCGAAACATATATGATGTTTCGGAACCGCAATAAAATCCGTAAAAAGTAGTTTTATTTCAATCTCTAATATTCGCGTAAGTGTAAGAATTCATTATAAAAGCGTTCTAACATTAAAATAACCAGATAAATCGTATTTGTAAACCGTCCAATCAAAACACGTGTATATAGATTACTCATCAAACATAAAGTAGGTACAATAACTACATTAATTAAAACAACACAGAAGTACTAACATTCGACCACTGTACGTGCTCTATCTCTGTCTAATGTGACACATTTGAATGTCATTGCTAAATCTTTTATGTTTCCGCAAAGTTCCTTGAGTTAATGAATGAACAAATCATTGTTAATGAAATTAAACTACGTCTGACGAAATTTTTCGCGGTAGGTGTCTCGATTTATTTATTTAATTACTACAGTGTACTCCAATTTATGAAAGACCCTAAATAATACAAAGAAATTAAAACTGATATTACTCCGCTATAAAATACGCTAAAAACTAGATTCAAAAATGATTTCCTCATCAAGTAATTTTACCTCGCAATCTCCATATATTATAGAACGCTCACCCATCCATATCCATACCTCGTCAGTCGCAGCTTAACCTCACACATCGATCCATAATCGCGATAACAAAGCCACGAGACCTCCCCCCCAGTTACGAAAAAAACGTGATCCCTAACCGAAAACTAAATACAATTATGTGCCGTTAAATTTTATCAAATTTCTTAATTATTACTTGTCGGTGGGTAAGTGGGGGGTTTCGCAACGACCCTCACTCGGGCACAAACGTGTGGCGTTCATGTACTGCCGCACGTGATTTCCTTACCCAAGATTATTGGTGAACTCCTTCAAAAAGGTCAGGTGCGCAGTACTCGTAACCGGCGCGCGTGCATGACGAGATGTATGAATGTGGACGAGGCAAAAGTGGTATGCAGGGATCGTAGCGCGTGGGATTCTGTAGTTTCTGCCTACCCCCATGGGAAAAAGACGTGATGTATGTATGTAGTATGTATGTAGATTATCAGGTCAAAGGTAGGACTCGGCTTTACCTGCGAATATTGTTTTTGTTTTGACAGATCGTGGAATAGTTGTTAATGAATCTTGGCCGTATTCAGTTGATAAGTATACTTTTTGTTAAAAATAAAAAAAAAATTTAAACGAACAAACATCCGGATCATCTATGTAAAACATATGGAAAAGGGGGTTCAATGTTTCCATACGGAATCCATAGTTTCTTAAATAAGGAGGCTAATAAATAAATACGCAGATCAAGAAAATTTGATAAAATGACTCATTCTTCAAGTAATTAATATACCGCGATAAAATCCCGTAGGAAATTAGTTTTATTTCAAAATTCAAACCTTTTAATCATTCCTATTTGATCTTGTACATACATTATACTCTATTGTTACTTAAGCCCTAAATTCCTGCCTATACCGTTAGCGATAACACGCGTGAGCTCAAAGTTTCTATTGAAATAAAGATTAGAATCTATATCCACCTATTTTTGTCATTTATACCTGTGTATATGAGCACGTACCATTTTTTTTCCGTCCTAGAGATGTGGTTGTGTCGATAAATCGATATATCGATGAAGCCAAGTATCGATATTTGATGCTAAAACAACGTTTCTTAACACTTTCATTGCCCAGTACCCATTGCATTGAATTTAATTACTTTAATATAGTTGTGACGACTTTTTGACATTCTTTTCATATATGACAAAAAGTGTTCATAAATATTGAATGCCCGGAGCCTTGCTATAATGTCGACCTGAAAACGGGTGCTGGGCACTGAATGGGTTTCGATACCTGTATGTCAACTACTAAAACTCTAAAGTAAAATACTATAAAACGGTGAACGGCGGGCGTTTTTGGGGATGGTCTTTATTGTCGACGTTCAAAAAGAGCCTATTAAATCTGGCTTACTTTGAATAACTAATATTTTGAATTACGAGTTTACTGATAAACAGGTTTGTTCTTAGTAATCCTAGAAATAATATTAACATTGTAAGTCTATTATAAAGTATCTTAAAAGCGTCATAAATTGTGTATAAATAGAATATAACATCGTATAATTTAATACAAATTATAGTACTTCTTGTGTGGTCTTCAAAATTAAAATGTTATGAGCGGATTATAATAGCAATCGGAAAACAATTTAACTGTTCGTCTTAAGCGCTTAATATACGAGATGTAGTAGTGTGACAAGCTGACTGATAATTCAAAGGTCCTGAGTTTGACCGCCATGGCACGCACCACTGCCTTTTTGAAGTAACGTGCGTATTTATCACTTTGAGGAAAACATCGTAACGAAACCTGCGTGCGCCTGAGAGATCCTCTCGATGGCATATGAAGTCTGCCAATCCGCATTTGGCTAGCGTAGTAGTCTTTTTTTATCGAAATAACGGGAAAACGAGCAGGAGGCTCACCTGATGGTAAGTGATCACCGCCGCCCATGGACATTTGCAACACCAGAGGACGTGCAAATGCGTTGCCGGCCTTTCAGAAAAGAATACGCTCTCCTCTTGTAGGTTCCCACGTCGCAACGGTTTGGAAAGACCGCCGGCGACAGCTGGTTCCACAAAGTGTAGTACGAGGCAGAAAATGCCTCAAAAACCGTACTGTGGAGGAGTCTTTGGCCGTTATCTCTCAAAAACAAGAGAACACACGTGCCTAGTTGTATGACAATAATTGGATCGCTAATTAATGCCGAAGCGTCCGCCGTACTATGTTACTGTTTAGATACATATTTAAATAAAATAACTACAGGAAAATAGGATTGCCGACACCGGAAATGTGTTCATTGGTTTTTCCTAACTAGTACATTTGTTTATTAACCAACTTAAACTACCAATTTGTAGAATAAAATTAAAATCAATAGTTTATTTGTACGCTAGAAACTATAGCCGTCTCCATTGTCTTATCTTCAAACGAACGTTTTTATATTTGTTCACTCTAAATAATAAGTAAAGTAAAAATTATTGAAATAAAACATTTTTACGGATTTTATCGCGGTATATTGATATTATGTAATCCTAATTAAAACTCAGTCACAAGTCATAATACACTGCATGCTGTAAAGAATCTTTAATGTTGGGATTTACCGTAAAAGGTAGTTTATTTTCATCGTAAGAAAAAAAAATTGTACGAGCTGAGTTGTATTATGCAAGAATTTCTTTATATTAAGAGATTATAAAAAAACATATATCGCATAATATTGCAAAATGTGTGTCTTTTCTTCTGTTGTATTTTAGTTCAGTACAGAACTGGGCATGTATTCGATAAAAAAATGAAGATATTTAAATACATATTTAGTTAGATGAGACTATCTAGATCCATCCTCCTTTTTAATAATATTTGAAGCCAGTTGAACACGTTTTCAGATAATTTATGCTAATGATGATTTGTTTTAAATATTTTTGACTTTTATTTAACCTTAATATCTTATGCCGCCTAACCTTTTGAAGAGTAAACGCGTTATAGTATACTATAAAAATGTCTAATATAATTAAATAAATTACAATTAATAATAAATAAAGTATAAACCGTAACCTATAAATATAGTATATCCATTCTCAGGATGTGAGCGGCTTATGACCGGTCGTCGTGGCGATCCTTGGGGGAGACCTATGTCCAGCAGTGGGGGTCTAATGATTGATGTCTTTATGATAATAGTATACATTTATAGAGATTTTAACAGCAAATTAACCCTTAATGCGCCCTAGTCCAATTTATCCGACGAATATTTTCTAATAAAGTCCCGATAACTTAAAATTTCGCGAAAACTTTATTTTACGGATCTATAAATAAGAAAAAAAAGAATAATACAGTATTTATTCTGGTACTCTATAATAGCACAGATATAACGTACGATACATAGACCGAAGGCCAAAGTGACAAAAAAAAAACAGAATAAATTAGTTATTCCGAAAAAAAAAAAAAACAGCCTAATTAAATCCATCGATAACTAACCCTGTTCCATCTCTAGCTCTCATAAAAATCCCTTTTTCCCTACGCGGGGGTGTGGTGGGGGGCGGGGTGCGCGCGCCCGGCCGGCCGACTCCCGCGCACCTGGCGCGTGCGACGCCAATCGCGTGCGCCGGCGCACCCCGGGGCCACTACCACATACACGAACATACATGTACGTATATGAATACTGGAATATCTTCGTACGGAACTCATGCGTGTGTTTGTGTTTACTTCTCTCTATTTGAAAGTACATAATTGATGATTTATTGGAAGATATGACTTTGTTGATTGAATTTTGGTGTTCATTCTAACAGTCAATCTTTAACTCGTTATTGTCTCACTGCTGGGCACGGGTCTCCTCTTCCTTCTTCATTCTAGCAGTACCTACCAATTACCGGGGGTATTTTCCGTTTCTATAAAAATGACTTACATACATACACGCACGTTTCTTTCCCGCGGGCAGGCAGAAACTACAGAATGCCACGTGCTGTGATCCCTGCATACCACTTTTGCCTCGTCCACATTCATATATCTTGTTATGCATGCGCGCCGGTTGACCTTTTGCAACTTGAGCAATATGACTTAAGTTACAAATTCCTGAAAAAAGTCCAGAAGTTTTAAGGTTTGTCTCATCTTCAAATATTTACAAAATGTATAACGCAGATTTCATTATCTAGCGTATCGACTAACTTATATAAAGATTTTCATCTCGACTAAATTGAAATTACGAAAAAAAATGGCATGGCGTTCTGTAGTTTCTGCTTATCCCTGTGAGAAAAGGGCTTGAGTGTATCACATCAAATCAAACTCGATGCGTCATCTAATCAAACAGTTCTAAAAACGATGATAAATGATAATCTTATCCCAAATAAAAACCCAGGATTAAATCAAATCAAATCAAATCAAATAAAATATAGACTATGTTCACTACAGATAGCGTAGCATTCTAATGGCGAAGAACTATTTAAATCGGTCCAGTAGTTTCGGAGCATATTCAATGCAAACAAACAAACATAGAAAGAAAGAAAAGAAAGAAATAAATTTTATTTGACACAGTCAAGGCACATTTACAAGAGAAAACAAAAAAAAATATTAAAATAGAGAAAAGACTAAATTATTGTGCCTCACGGCTGCGGCAAATAGGCCCCGTTCAGTATATGCCAGGCAGCTAGTGCCTGGCGCTGATTTTCAACTGAGCCTCAATATCTGAGGCGTCCCGGATGCAAACAAGTTTTAATAGCATGTATGAGTTTTGATGTGCGTAAAAAGGACAAAAATATAATGATTTTACTAAAATAAATAAACAATAAATAAACGTTATAGATACATAGATCATACATTTTACAGTATTAGATAAGTATAATTATATACATCAATATCAATATATGTAGGTATGTATAGTGAATGAAATAGATATTTGTAATTCATCATTATGTGTATAGATTTAGCCAAACTACGAATAATGAGGCAATTCAGAAACCTGTTTCTAGGAAAATTACATGCAAAGCAATAACAAAGCCACAATGCTGCATGCAGCCGGTCGGGCACTAGGTCACCCTATCTTAAAAAAAAAAAAAAAGAAACATAACCAATAAATAAATTAAGATAATGAAAACATCTTTCCTCTTTATAATATTATTCACTAATAATATAGTTAAGAAGATTTGTTGGTATGTTAAAATAAATAAATACACGGTACACCATTAACGTATGTTATGAATCTACGAAATCTTGCCTCCCCCATGCACTAACAAGTCAGTCAGGTCATAATAATACACCATAAAAGGCACCATGCATACCACCCCATAACTACGGTGCATTACCCCGTAGTGCAACCGAAAGGGTCGCCTGCGCACCCTCGTCTTCCTATCTCTCTCACTCGTATGACAAACTGCCACTTGGTATAGTGCGCTCTCGCTCCCTCGCAACGTTCCTTCAATGATAGTTGATGTATGATGTGAAGGATTTTCTTGCTGTATAGTATTTTGTTTAAAGAATAGAATAACATTTAGACGACCCAATTAGTCCAGCGGTAGTTAACACTGCCTTCTGTGCTATGGGTCCCGGGTTCGAATCCCAGTAGAGACAAATGTTTGTGTGATGAGCAATAAACATTTGTATCCGAGTCATGGATGTATCTGTGTATAATATGTATGTATTTACAACAAAAAAAAAGTATTATGTAGTATATCAACCGACTAGCATCTGTAACACAAGCCTCGTTGCTTAGCTCGGAACTAGATGGCGCTGTGTCATAATGTCCAGGAATATTTATTTATTTCAGTGTTTTTTTAAATTAAAATACTTATTTATGGTATTTGTTGGTGACGTTACGGATCTTTTGCAGCATCTATTGTTGTTCAAACTGATCATGACCGTGCTATCGATAGTAGCTTGCATAATAACGCCATAAAATCCGTTTATAAGAGTTTTATTTCATCATCAACCCCATTTATTGTCCATGGGGTATAGATCTCCTTTCATTTGAGAACGATCAGGTCATAGTCTACGCTAGCCTAGTGCTTTACATGCTATCAAGAAGATCTCTCAAGGATTTTTCGTCTTGTTCTCTTCAATCACCAAAGAACGAGTCTTGGAACTGACTACAACCAGTACGACTGTACTCTAATCCTTCGGGCTGCAAGTTCTCATATTTAGCGTCTATATCCCACGTGTTTTATCTCTCTCTCGATCGCGTCTCTAGCTAGGTGCCATGCAAATCATTAGATCACCAATTCTACTACAATTCTTGGACTTTTACAAGGGTTTCTTCGGAATAGAGAATGAAGAGGAAGTTTTATCTTCTCAGCCTCCTTCTTCACTAGGTTCTAGGAGCCAATAAGTTCCAAACATGACTCGCAAAACTCAGGTTAACTACCTGCCGGTAGGACAGAGACGGGTATACTCCATGTGTATATGTTTGAGAGGGATGCAACTCGCCCCCCATACTGACAGATGTTCGGAAAGTATTCGCTTTGTATGCGGGAGTTTTTTTTATATGAGCGGGGGCGTAGTGCGAGCGTGTAGCGGGTGGATACGCTTATGAAAAATCGCTATTACTCAGAGCTTTGGACGTATCACAGGCTTGTCGAATATTCTGTTTTCCTGCAGTAGTGTTTTAATATTATTTACTGGGTATGTGAGATCAAAAATAGAATTCGTGACATCAACACACACAGACACCCCGCCAATAGTCTAATGAAGTTAATCCGACAAGTAACAAGCTATAAAAATGCAATAATACAGTTGTCACCGTAAAATTATGTGAATTGTTCATCTAGACAAATTGTAAACTGTCAAAGTTAAGTAATCCATACCTACTAATAATATAAATGCAAAAGTATGCCTGTCTGTCTGTCTGTCTCTCTGTTACCTCTTCATGCTTGAAACGCAGAACCGACTTACCCAGTTACCTCCCTTACTCAATTTTCCCTTTTCTCTCTTTTAAGGGATGTTTTCTGGGACAAAAATGATCTCCATACAAAATTTCATCTAAATCGGTTCAGCGGTGCGTACCTCTTTACGCACCGCCGAAATAGAATGAAATAGAAGGAAAATTGAGTAAAGGGGGTAAATCGGTTCGGCGTTTCAACAGACAGACACACACACTTTCGCATTTATAATATTAGTATGAATATAGATTTATCTGTCAAATTAATTATCAAGAGGTGATGAAACTTACTACAATCTGAGTGCCCATGATCGCGACGCAGACGAATTATGTTGACAACCGGCCGAAGTACCAATACAAACGCCTATCATATTGTTCAATTAAGAACAATGAGTACATTACAATAAACTGTAGTACAAAAATATCGAAAGGTATAGTTGTTATAACAATTTAGCCAATGCTCCTGATCTTACCTTCTTGTTACCGTCACAACATAGAAGTAAAATTTGTTGATAAGTCGCGTTATCCTCATCCGTAGTAAATGAATAGATATAATGTGGAAACTGTTTTGGTTTGTATATTAAGGTTGTTAATTTTTATAACGTATTGTAATCTGTTGGTTTCTCGAATAAAATAAAAATCACTTACGATTAAGGGCCCTCCGTTTATCATGAGATATTTACTGAGAGAAAATATTTCGTTTGTTATCCCTGTTATCTGTGACGGCTTCGATAGTCGCTGGTTATAGGGTTTAATTAATAACACTGTTTATGACTGGTAAGTATAATAATAATAACATGTTTTTTTGTATGTGGAGCAAGGTTTTAAACACACTAGGATTTTCTTCAGTTTCGTGGGTGCGTTTACAAATACAATTTTTCACATACACAAACGCCCAGACCCGGAATAACTACCTGTAGAACGTACAAATATTTGCTCCGTGCGGGGCTCCGCAACCCGTGACGCACAAGCCGATCGCTCAGCCACTGCGCCACCGAGTCGCCAAATTCTGATGTTCTGAGTTCTGATACAATAAAATATTCCTGGACATTATGACACACAGCGCCATCTAGTTCCGAGCTAAGCAACGAGGCTTGTGTTACGGATACTAGTTGGTTAATATACTACATACATACTTTTTTCTTTAAATACATACATAATGTTATACATAGATAAACACAAAAACTCGGATGCAAACGTTTATGCTCATCACACAAACATTTGCCCCTACCGGGATTCAAACCCGGAACCCATAGCACAAAAGGCAGTGTTAATTACCGCTGGAATAGCAGGGTCGTCAATATATTGAAGTTATGTGCGTATTTATCGATGCTCAAACGATGAAGAATTATTTCCTTTCTGAAGAGTATTTTGACCCGCTTTCAGTCGCACCTCGGCCCACGCACTACCCATCACTTCCTGTGTTCGTGAGAACTATCTCCTCTCTATAACTCCGTGACATTTCACTATATTTTACCATAATATATTTTATGGCTTACGACCACACCAAAGAACACCATTTAGAAAAGTACTGCCATGGTGATTATCTTCTAATATATAAAATTCTTCTGTCACGGGGTGCGTAATCGAACTCCTCCGAAACGGCTTGACCGATTTTGATGACATTTTTTGTGCTTATCCGGTATCTATGAGAATCAGCCAACATCTATTTTTCATCCCCTTAAAAGTTAGGGGTAGTCCACCAACCCCTATAATGTGGCAAAACAACGTTTGCTGGGTCAGCTAGTCTTTCTTTAAATTTCTTGAATATGAGCTATCATAAATACCTTATTGCGAATGTTTCATTATTGTTTAATATTAACTCGTTAGTCTAGTGGTCGTAAAGTGCGGCTGCTAAGTCAGAGGTACTAGGGTTCTATTCCGAGGTCGAGCAGTGTTATTGGGCTTTGCCATGAAATCCCCAGTAGCAGCTTGGAGTTTAAATTCGTGCCAAGTTGATGGCAATAGGCTGGCCCCCATGGGACCTAAAACACCGGCGAAATGTGGGTCTACATTAGTACACCTCTGCCTAACCCTTCGGGGACTACAGATATTGCATTTATTCTTAAGGAATAGTAAGTATCTGTTAGTGATTTTGATATTAAAACACCCAACGCCTCAATTTGCCCATAGCCATGGATCCGAAACGGCGAGATTAATCATATCAATCATATCATGTCCCACTGCTGGGCCCGGGCTATTTAGCTATTTCAACCACCCTCGTGTGGGTTGGCAGACTTCACATGCCATCCAGAGAATCTCTTAGGCATGCAGATTTTCTGGCGATGTTTACCTTCACCGTTCGAGCATGTGATAAATACGCACGTCACTTTGAAAAGTCAGTGCTGTGAGCCTTGGGATTGAACTCAGGACCTTTGACTTCACAGTTTACTAGTCACACCACTTTGTTTAAGTACTAAGTAGGGAGTTAGCCTATTGCTGGACAACGAAAATAACCACGATTTGACTAAGAACTTATTTAATACTTTATTTTTCACTGTTAATTATCTGGGTTTCACCGTCATAAATAAATATGGCCGACAATAAAGTTATTTGCTAAAACATCTGTTACTATTGTTATAAACGCGCTAAATATATATAAACAAAACAATAATTCCGTGTCGTCACTTCCCACGCAAGGGGACACAAATTATGCATTTTATGACTTATGTCCGTTTTCAGTAACCTTTTTTGACAAATACTAGTTGACCGGAGCAGCTCCGTCCGCTTCACATACGTAAGAGTGGGTAAAATATTCCCCGTATATTTGCAACATTTTTCATTCATCATAAAGGTATATAGGTCGATTTATATATATAGGACGATTTTATATAGTCTTAAAGTTTCGTTGATAAATAGGCTTTCTTATAAAGAAATTATAATATACATCAACCCACTATCGTCCCACTGCTGGGCACGGGTCTCCTCTCATTTGAGAGGGTTTAGGCTATAGTCCACCACGCTATCCTACTGCGGGTTGGCAGACTTCACATGCAATCAAGACAAATCTTTCAAGCATGCAGGTTTCCTCACGATGTTTTCCTTCACCGTTTGAGCTTGTGATAAGCGGTATATTGATATTATTTTAACCGACGACGACTTTTCGAATCCTTTACAGCATCCATGGTTACAGGCAGATAGTCAGATAGTCTCAGCCAGACAATAATGGAGATAAAATTCGTAATTAGAAGTTAACTACATAGGCTGAATTCATTTTCAAGCAGTCTCCTCTTATTTGGGACCGATAAGACGTAAGATAAGCAATTAATTTAATGCATGTAAAAACTTTTATATTTATTTGGCAGTTGATTGTATATTAACTACCAATCTATATACTATTTCACTAAGTGGCATGAGTTTCCTGTCATTAGAGAGGATTGGCACTATGTCGGTTGGCAGACTCCACATACCCTCAAGAACATATCTTAGCCATGAAAGATTCTTCATGACGCGATATTTACCTTGATCGTTTGAATATGTGATAAAGACGACTTCAAAAAGATAGTATTTTGTGCCTTTTTTATTTTTGATTTAATCAAGAACAATTTATATTGTGTTTGACATAATTATGTAACATGCATGCACATATAAATTTACTTACTACTTACTACGTTAAACAATAAAAATTAGAAAAGGAGTAACAATAGATTATATTAATAAAATTGTAAGCAAATTGACATTCAGATTAATATAATAATAATTATAGTTCATCAATGGAGTACATGCATCTATTCAATAGGAAACGTTTAAGTTTTATAACTAACTAACCAAACTAGACCTTTAATTTCACACTGTATTTTTTTACTTATTAAACAAACAATTGTTACCTATCAATGTGTCTCGGTTTGAAAGTACTAGGACAGCATGAATCCAAAGAAACAAAATTTCAAACGTTAATCCGTCCGTCATTACTAAAGCAAAAATATTCACACAAAAATCGAATAACAGGCAATATAGTCAGACGAAAAAAAAAACAGAATTCGCCTATCAATTGATACCTGTTCCGAGACCATATGCTCAAATCTCAAGCTTGCCCCCATTGTTCCCTAAGACCGTAAAATAAAAAAAAGAATCTTCCAAACATCTGGCGCTCAACACCCTCTACACCCACCCCCGACGTGAGACAAACATACGTTATACGAGCGAGTGAAAGAGACGGGTTCGCTGACAAAGCGCCCTAGGATTGGAGAACAAAAAAAAATCAAATGCGCCCGCGCCGTTCTCGTTCCGTTTCCGAATTCAAATTTTTGATTTTCGAATATAGAATGCGCTTATTATTTGAGCGATGTGAAAGTTATATTTTGGGGAGGTTGTATATCAAATATGCTACCTACTTTTAAGTTACAACATTTTGAACTGTATTTTTTTATACTTAAACTTTACTATAACCTGAGGGCTATAGTAGCTGAATATTAACCAACGGTACTTGACGAGGACATCGTTTATTTTTTAATAAAACACTTGTAAGGCTTTTCGTACTGGAAGACCGAGCGGGGGTCCCAGCAAGGTGGACTGACGACCTGGTAAAGGCCGCTGGAATCCGCTGGATGCAGGTGGTGTTGGACCGGTCGTCGTGGCGATCCTTGGGGGCGACCTATGTCCAGCAGTGGACTTTTAACGGCTGATATGATGATGATACGGATTTTATCACTGTATGTTGATATGCTCGTAACCACGTTCACTGCTGGACTTAGGTCTCCCCCTAGAATCGCCACGAGGGCCACCACCCGCATCCAGCGGATTCCAGCGACCTTAACCAGGTCGGCGGTCCACATTGCTGGTAGCGTACCCACGCTGCGTCATACATACATACACTCACGCCTTTTTCCTATGGGGGTAGGCAGAAACTACAGAATGCCACACGCTACGGTCACTGCATACCACTTTTGCCTCGTCCACATTCATACATCTTCCATTAAGTGAAAATCCGTGTAAACTAGTTTTATTTCAAGGATAGGTAATATTTTTTGCATATAGGTATATAGTGTATTGCCTGGATTAGCATATAGGCTACTCTTTAACAACATACCACGTGGGCTGAAACTAGTAATTAAGTTATAATTAAAGTAAAATAATACCAATCGATAGAAAGTTCTCGAATCTATACGTTCACAATCAAAACAGGTTCACAAAAGAAATTCAATTGAATGCAATTTAAGCAATTAGGATATCAATCTTCAGGTTTCCAACACGCAAGATATTGTGGAATCATTCCATTAGACCGTAATGTTATATTACGCACTAGCTTTTGCATGCAACTTTTCAAACTTCCGCCCCTCTTTTCTCCCTTTTAAAGGATGATTTCTGGGATGGAAACTATCCTTTGCCCTTTACCGAGACTCAAACTATCTCTACCAAATTTCATCTAAATCGGTTCAGCGGTTATAGTGTGAAGAGGTATCAGAAAGACAGACGGACAGATTTTCGCATTTATAATATTAAGTAAGGAATAAATAAGTGGAATAGTATGAATAGTATGGTTATTGGTAAGCTTTCGCCCGCGGTTTCCCTTTGCTGATAAGTTATGGCCATCATCAATACATTTACAGACTTCAGATACTTCAGAGACTTCATTTACAGATTTTTAGACTTCATGAAGTAACAAGCCCTCTCGGTAGGCTAATATTAAAAGCAAAGTTGACAATCAATATGATACGATACAGTGGGTTGAATACTTTATTTAAAAATCTACACGCGATATCTTAGGAAGCTATTAACATTCCCGATGTAATACGAAGACGAGAGAGGTCGGAAGCGATTGTTTTGTTGCGAAAAAGAGATGTTGCTATCTCTTTCTTTTACTGCAACAATGTTTTATGTAACTCGTTATAATTTCATCGCTGAAGATCTAATACTCGTAAAGGTATATTTGGTTCGATGCACTTCTAAACTACTGAATTTAATGAAACTTTGCACACTTACCTATTTGTTGAGTTTGGTTGAAATATAATATCTCAGTTAGTTTAGATTTTAGGTTCTACGCAGACGATTATTATAGTTTCGAATAAATTACTTCTAGAGTTTAATTGGAACATTACAAAAAAATATGTTCACGCTAGAACTCTAGTCCACCACGGTAGTGGTAGGGTTGGGAGACTAGATGCCGTCGAGAGATAAATACACACGTACCTAATAAAAGTTCTAAAAGTATATGATGCGTGGATTCAAGATCAAGAATCTTTGACTTCAAAATTAATTAGTTATTTCTTTATACGGTGGTAAACATGCTTAAGTTTATCGCTTAATGGTACCGCAGCTTATACATAGACGTTTGCAACACCAGAAGTGTAGTTACGCGTCGCCGACCCTGTAGAGACCGTTTAAGTTTAATTAAAAATAAGGGAGTTACTAAACTGACTCTCCCCCAACGAGCTTGAGCAACCTTACTCACTCGCAGAAACACAACTATTGTTGTTTTTCTGCGATCTTCTGTAAGTCGGAGGTACTTCCCCAGACGGGTAGCTCAATTTGAGCTAGGAATCTCGCTATGCTACCACTTGTAAACGTGGTCACACCACTGGGCTACCACAGCTTTATAATTAAGTATATTTACTAATTACTTTTTTTTCTTTCAGGTAAGTCTTCGATCTAACTCTTTGAGGTATGGTATCATTAAGCTGCAGTCATAAGAACACAAGCGTCTGGGTATATATACCTACATATATACTTATGTACTGAAACATCCGGTAAGTCGTTAGTCATAAGCGGTAGCGGAATTTTGACAAAAGAAATTTGATTTATGGAAGTGTTTTCGCAAATACTGATTAGAGTATGTTTAATGCTGGATTGCTTTACCAGCCGCGAGACTAAGCGGACGCGTTCTAGTATTCGCTATAATGATACATCTCTAAACAAGTACAATAAATATTTTTTGCGACGTCAGTCGAAAAAGTGTGTCGCGTGTGACTTGTAGGTTGCAACTAACTAAGTTACCTACTTACTAATATTGTGCAAAATGTATTAACCATTGTATAGACAATAAATAAAGTGTTTCGGCTATGTCTAACCCAGACTTCAGCCCGTTTGGACGTAGCCAGTTAGTACGGCGAAGCCCACCGCCGACGCCTACCAGACCATTACCCCCGAGTGCCCGAAATGTACCTGAACCCACGGTCAGCGATTTACCATCTGAAGTTATTCCTACGCCGGAGATCCAGAAATGGATGGGATCGATAGATGGCATTCTGAACGATATCTGCACTATTGTCGCTGAAGGGAAAATGAACTCAGAACAGAAGCTCCGCGTGTCCAATCTTTGCCGGAAAGTTTCAAATGGCACATCACAGATGGCAGTTCTATACCAGGCGCTAAAACAAAAAACTATCCAGGCCCACAGCACGATTCAGCACCTACAGAGTCAGCAGAACGTTGCTACTTCAATACAGCAGTTCAAAGAAGTTGTTGAAACACAACTAGCTCCCACAGAAAAAACTTCTTACGCTACCATGGTGAAGAAAGGAGCTGACAATTTTGTGCGTCCTGCAAAAATAAGTTCTGTCGCCATATATCCCAGCGATAAGACCAAAACCAGCGACGACACTAAGTCTCTCGTCCAAAAGATCATCTCACCAGGAGAACTTAGGCTGCATGTCCGTGGCATGAGAAGAGTGAGAAATGGGGGCGTTCTAATCAGCACTTACTACGTATAGCGTTATCCCTTTCACACGTACACGTGTAGTTTACATATAGGTAAATGTACATAGTTAGATCGCAACACAGTCTCAATTTAATCATTGACAATGTTTATTGGTGATCGTCAATAGACGCGAACAGATGTAAGGAGACTTAAATGCAGAGTATGCTTAACGTATCCGGTCGATCCGTGCAAAGCATAAGCGGTAGCGGTTCACGATATACGCAGTGGAAGATATATTAGTAGGTTAGGACCTAGGGTGGCAGATTTTAGAAGGCGGAAAATATGGACAATATTTTTCTTACAGCAATAAGGCAAGCTTGTCATCGTGATAGTATCGCAGGACGTTTACTTTTTTGCAAGCTTGACAGGCGACAATAGTTCACAAGTCATCCATTTCCAATGTAATTGAAAAAAATACTAGCCTAATGGCGGCAAATGACTCAATCCGCTATTGAATATAAGTAATTTTGTCAGAGTTTTTTGTTGTCGGTCTCTCAATAGCTAATTTCAAATGCGAACTCACATGTGTATTTACGAAGTTATCTAATGGTTTTGATAATATTTTTGTTTCGCAAATATCTGCAAGCGTTCGCTTGTTGGAGAAGTTGTAACGCGGGAAATAATTTCGTATGTTTGAGCAACGTTTCTACAAAATCGCTATCCGCTTCTATTTGTGGGCTCAGTTTTTTTAAACTTTGCAATGGAATTGGAATATTGCTCAACTAGGCTTATTTACCACAATCTAAAGAGATAAAATAACTTGGCCGCTACTTACCGGCTAAGTTATTTTTATTTATTATATTTTTGTTATTGTGTATTAACTGTCGCAAATTAATCGTTATTTCTTCTCTGTGCCACAATTACAGTGTTGCTTGTGCTGAAAAAAATCCTTACAACTATGTTCTTTAGGATCTTTTTTATCGCTATCCGCTTATATCTTAAGCCTTATTCCGATACAGTTGTGCCGGGGGCGATAAAACGTCGTTTCGATCCCCGAGCCGGAAATAGCCCCGGTCAAGAACCTGCGCGAAAAATTCGCGCGCACCGACCGTATGCGTGTGCGCATTGCGCGCGCGCGCGTGTGTGTGCCTGTATGTGCACAACGTGTGTGTGTGTGCGTAAGCTTTGTTGTTTGACCGTAGCCGGCGAAGTGGGCCGATAATATTGGTTGCAAGTATGATTAGTTGATTGTATTGTATGAGGAGGAGAGGGGGGAAGGTAATTTGAATAATTTGCCTATTGCGTTTGTTTCTGGACTAGTTTCTGGTCAATTCTATATTGTTTATCCTAAAGGTGTAACCACCTATTAAAGCTTATTGTCTAACGCTTTTGCGTTCTAATTCCAATCTTATGTAACCAGGATACCTACTAGCGGCCCGTCCCAACTTCGTACGGATAATATATAAAAAAAGGATTTAATAAATAAAAAAAACATTTGAACAACAAACTATATTTGAATTATTCATAAGGATCCCTAATAATTTATGAAATAAAATACAGCCTATGTTCAACACAGCGTAGCAATCTAATGGTGAAAGAATTATTCAAATCGGTCCAGTAGTTTTGGAGCCTATTCAATGCAAACAAACAAACAATCTTATCTTTCCTTTTTATAATATTAGTATAGATTATAGAAAGCACTCACAATAACCAATTTCTTTTACAATACAAAACTCAGCGCGGTTTACGAAACAAATTGCACCGGGCGCGTCGATGTGTGAGTGCGTACATACGCAGTGTACGCGGCTACGCACACTCGCACAACCTGCGCATGCGATCAGAATGAATGGCGAGATGTTTAGTCTTTGTTTTTTCGAACTGCGGCTAGTGACAGTGTAGTAACGAACCAATTAGTCCAGCGGTAGTTAACACTGCCTTCTGTACTTAGGGTCCCGGGTTCGAATCCCGGTTGGGATAAATGTTTGTGTGACGAGCATAAACATTTGTATGCGAGTCATGGATGTATATATGTATAATATGTATGTATTTACAAAAAATCCGTAACACAAGCCTCGATGCTTAGCTCGGAACTAGGTGGCACTGTGTGTCATAATGTCCAGGAATATTTATTTATTAGTAAGTTCTTAAAGTGGAATCTTTAATTCCTTATGGAGATGCAATAAAGGTTAGATTAGAAGAGTCAGGTATTTATCATCCGTCTATTGACTGGCTGCGGTAAGCTCAGTATTAGGATAAAAGTTACACTATTGGCATTGTTCAAGCAATAACAACTTTTGAGGAAAATAATAAAGATTATTTTTTTATGGTGATAAGGGGGCAAACGAGCAGGCGGCTCGAGGCAGTGATGACTGCCGCCCATGGACATTTGCAACACCAGAGGCTTGCAAATGCGTTGCCAAACCCCTTAGACACCGTTCAGGTGTCTTAAAATAGGGAGCTACTGAACTGACAGCAAACGGAATTCCCATGCTGTCAGAATAGTCACCCCCAATGAGCTCTGGTGACCTTACTCACTCGCAGAAAGACAACTATTGTTGTACTACTATACTAAACTACTGTAAGGCGGAGGTACTTCCCCAGTCGGGCAGCTCAATTTGAGCGAGAAATCTCGCTATGCACGCTAGCCTACTGCGGGTACCTGCGCTATTGTCATTGGAATCGCTTGACTTATACATATGTTGACAAATATATACAAAATCTTGGTTCGGTGAACAACAAAATGAACATTTGAAAATAATCAATGAAATAAATCTTCCAATTCTAATTTCTAAGACTATAAACGATTTACTCGTATTTTAGGTAATCAGGGCTATCCCTGATTACCTAAAATACGAGTAAATCGTTTTTCTAGATGGTTAATATTTTCAAACTATCGCAAATTTCGGAGAGTGTGCATCGGATCTGCACGATCTAGTTAACTGATAAGTGGCACCGATTCCCGAAACCCGCACGAAGCGTTTCGCTTCGTGGTTTTTTATCCTTACTGCGAGGGAATGGAATCAGTTGCCTGAGTCTGTATTCCCGATGAGTACAATTTGGGGGTGTTCAAGTTAAAAGTGAATAGGTATCATCTTGGTAAGCGTGCTTCATCTCAGACCACATCGTCACTTACCATCAGGTGAGATCGTGGTCAAACGCTTACCTATAATAATGATACAAAAAAACAGTTTTTACTTAGTAATTTAATTTGATTTAATAAACGGAAACATTCTTCATTCAACGCTGGTACAAACAACTCGTGCGCATCAGTAGCTAATCGTGTACAAATAATAAGTTCAAATATTCAATCGTGAGTCACTTAGCACGTGCCAGATAAGATAAATTCTTATATTCCTCCAGGTTGAGCAATATGCTGTGGGCACATATTGGGAAATTATTTTATTAGTCAGGACTGTCATACATCTACTCCATTCATTTCGGTTCTATGTGTCCGTTGGCTTGAAGTTAACGGTCCAACGCATACCTACAGGCCTCTTGGGGAGCTTTAATCCATACTTACGTACTAAAACTGACCGAGCAGTGTTATTTGGTTTTTCTATCAAATTCTCAGTAGTAGCTAGGAGTTTGGATTCGCGCCCGGTCGATGGCAATAGATACACCAAAATACATAGGTGAAACATATTTTAAACATTATTACTAGTACATCTCTGCCAACCCTTCGAGACAACCAGCTTATCGCACGTTTTATAACAATCATGATGATTGTCAACCCAATTATTGCCCCACTGCTGGGCACGGGTCTCCCCTCGTTGGCGACGGATTCACGCTATTCAAGAACGGCTCCACACGCATGGGCGTATCTAGTACTTTTTTCCCAGGGGGGCTTGGACTTTGGACCTTTTCTCGAGAACTTTTCATCGAGAAAAGTTCTCGCGGGCTCGAGTAATAATCTCCACAAGATCACTCCCAATTAAGATATAATATAATATTTTAACCAAAACTAATCGAAGTCACCGGTACAACAACAAAATAAATGAATAAATGATTATAATAAATATGACACCTTGAACTTCAAAGGCGAACCAAACTAATATAATGTTACATAATGATATCACGGTGCGTGTGTAAGTTGATAGCCGGTAGGTTAACGCAGACGATGGAATATAAATGTCCACATTACAATATGTTAGCCAGTATTGCTTGACAATCATCTCCCTAATGATTCTCGACAGTTTAACCGGCTTTGGAGGCTTCTAGATTCTGAAGTGAATCAATTAAAATTTATTTTCAATGCGAAGAGAATAATGAAGATAAGGCGGGATTCCTATTGACCCTGTCCCCATTTTGGCCCATAAATATATCCAGTAAAAGTTTCGGTACTTCCCTAATATTAGAAATTTTAGTACTCCTGCAGTTTGTTGTCTATTTTCTCGTAAATAGGTGAAACAGTGTGAATGGTAAATGGTAAATTTACCATTCACGCCGTTTCGCGTGTCTATAAACTTCTGTTAATGTTGCAAACGTCTATTGGCTACGGTAACCGCTTACCATCAGGCGGAACGTAGGCTTTTTTGGCAACCTTATGCTATATAAAAATAAGTCACTAAATACTTGGTACCTATAAATTTATCTCACAATTTTCCCACATAACATCTAAAACATATAGTAGTACAGATTGACCACAAAATTGGCCACGCAACGGTACCGATATGCTAATATTTCTGCCAGGTGTCTCGCGGGCGGCGACCGGTATAATTACTAGTCACGTGGATCGTCTTCACTATCAACGGGGTAGGCAGACGGCAGACAAATTCATACATGCCATAATATTCTTTGGCATAAGCTATCTTACGCGAATTTAAATCCCTAATACCTTATCAGTGCCGTTTTAGTCGAGGGGGGCCTTGGACGGAAAAGTTTGGGGCCCTAAATAGTTAAATAATGTGCCATTTTATTTTTATTAACTTTGTGCTCTCTTGAATTATAGTATAATGACATTGAGTTTTATAGTATTTATTTTCGTGTTTTTTTTAATGATGTATTTTTTGTGTTTAATTACACTGAGAATTAATTTCTTCCGTGTGACGTCATTGTTTTGAGGCACACACCAAACTTTTTTAATTTTTATTAAGGTTTCTGGGGTTGTCAATTCAATTTGGTACGCTTTTCATAAAAAATATTTTGAAGATTACTGAAACTACTAGAAAATTAATCATCCACTCGTTCTATTGAAAATGGCACAGTTGATCTTAACACATTACTTTTTTCTGATACTTTATTTAACTAGTCTAAAATAAGCATAATTCTACTAATTATCAGCTTACATACTTATCGACCCGGCAGATGTTTTCCAACTTGACAGTCAACTCAATTGAGATATAACGGTGTGTTTAATAATACAACAATGTACCCGGTTTTAGGATGACGGTACATTGGAGCAGAGATGAGCGGAGCTGAGCTAGAAGTTATTGAAGGCACTAATTAATGTAGGAATATTTTTGGCTCTGTTCTTGTCAGGAAGTAATTTGATAGTGTAGGAATAAGGCTAAGATATATCATTAGTTATTTAAGACTAAAGTCTAAAGCTCGAGCACGGTGGACCCTTCAAATCTTAATAAAACGTAGGTCTTTTTGGAACTGTGTAACTAATTTTGACAGTTTAAAACTAGGTTTGTCAGTTTTAATTGAGTGTTTGGTTGAACAAGAAGCAGTTACATAAGTAAGATAAAGATAAGAATTATGGGAAATGATACAATTAAAAGAGGTTATACTTTGTGGAGATGGACAGGGCACATTGCTCGAAGAACGGATGGCCGATGGGGCTTGAAGGTTCTCGAGTGGCGACCACGTACTGGAAGACGCAGCGTGGGTATAGACCCCCGGCAAGGTGGACCATCGACCTGGTTAAGGTCGTTGGAATCCGCTGGTTGCGGGTGGCGCAGGACCGGTCATCGTGGCGATCCGTGGGGTAGATCTATGTCCAGCAGTGGACGTCCAACTGTTGATATTATGATGATGATACTTTTTGGGCACTGGTCTCCTCACATTTGAGGAAGATACTTTGGGCAAATCAGTGATTCCTGCCTTGAGATTAAACTTTTGACTTCATAGACCGTTAGTCACATCACTAAACTATCAGGTTACAGCTTCTTTCAGACCGCAGTTTATTGCAAATAAAAAAAAATCGGTGTAAATTAACTTTTTAAACACAGGCAAAGGTGTGTGTTTACATACTTCCTAAAAGATTTAGTTTTCAAAGACATTATTTACGTGACGAAACGCTTCCGCATCTTCAGTTATTTTTTCTATCTAATATTGAGATGCAAATTTTCGTTGTTATTGAATATAAAATGATGCATCCAGATGCGCAACGGACAAGCAAAAAAAAAACATGTTAAAGTCATTTTTTTTCTGGCAACTTATCATTTAAATTTGTATTCAGAATTGTTATTGGCAATTTTGCGTCATTTGTCTATTCGGGCTTGCGTGAATTGGAATTCGACCTCTGTACTGAAATGTCGAGAAACTTAGGTTTTTTTTTGTTGTCATTTTGACGTATTTATTTTATTTTTCTTTTTTTAAAACGTTGCCCCACTAGGATTTTCTCCTGTATCGTGGGTGCGTTTACAAACACAAATTTACACATACACAAACGCCCAGACCCGGAACAACTACCTGTAGAACATACAAATATTTGCTCCGTGCGGGGATCGAACCCGCAACCCGTGACGCACAAGCCAATCGCTCAGCCACTGCGCCACCGAGACGTCGAATTTATTGAAGCTTTAGCCCACGACTCGTCTGCGTAAAATTTCTAATTTTATTTCAACCCCCCTTTTCCTCCTTTTAAGGGATGAAAACTATCCTATTTCCTTCCCCGGGACTCAAACTATATCTATACCAAATGGCTAGACTAACAGCAAACGGGATTTATATGCTGTCAGAATAGTAAACCCCTTAACGTGATCTGGTGAAACGATTTTTGTTTTTCTGCGAGTGAGTTAGTCCTCACTCGCAGAAATACAAAAATCGTTTCTCTGTGGTCTTCTGTAAGGCAGAGGTACTTTCCCAGTCGGGCAGCTCAATTTGAGCGAGGAATTAATCCATGCATTATTATTAACCCCCCGAAGCAAAAACGACGGGGCGTTAGTTTGACTTGTCTGTGTGTGTGTGTGTCTTGTCGAATTTGATTTAGTATTTTTTGAACTGTGTTAGTCAGGAGTGCTATTAGCAATACTTAATGAAAATGGTCCAAGATAACCGCCACGATATGGGCCGGAGGTTTTGAAATTTTCAATTTATTTTGGTCCCTGAACAATATGCAATGTATGTAAAAAGGCGCGCGTCTCTTAATCCACTCCTGCGCAGGCCGCTCGCACGTGAAACAGGATTCCGTTGGCGCACCTGCCGCCCCCACCAATCATGTTATGCGCCTTTTATTTAGTTTCACTCTACCACCACTATACATTGCGCTAGATAGCTATGATTGGGGTGGGCAGGATTTGTAGTAACTACTTGATTTTATCAGATTTTTTTAGATACCATTTTGCAACGTCGCGGTTCTGGTAGGTTCTCAGGACAAATTAATTGTTATTGATATGAAATACTCAGTAGGAGCTCGGAGTTGTGTTTATGTCCAGTTTATAGGAATACCCCCCTATTACATGGGTACTAACTAAGGCATGAGAGCTGTGGTAGCTTAATGGTGTGACCAGTGGACTGACATGTCACAGGTCTCGAGTTCAAACCTGGGCACGTACAACTGACTTTTCGGAAGTTATGTGCGTATTTAAGATAGTAGATACACCATATACATTGTATTCAAATTGAAATGGTATACAAAAGAAATCACAATATCAACGTAATAATGATCTTTTTATCTTGAACTTACGGTACATATTGGATTAACTTGGCTTTTTAATTTATTAGTTTGGAGCAACCCTATGTTTATTCATTTTTTTATAGGTTCCGTATATTTTAATTTAAAAGATTAAATCTATTGACATTTGTCTTCTTTTATTGCATTTAAAATTTATTGTGATAGAAGGCTTAATTTTTCGATGCAATACAAAGAAATATAGAAATAAATAAATACCTATATCCGTACATTATTACACAGCGCCATTTAATTTCAAGATAATTAGTGAGACCTGTGTTCCGTATACTCGATGGTTGATACACTACAAATACATTTATTTCACATTCATAAATCCGTTTCAAATGTCCCTTTTCATCACGAAATAATTTGCACCTACCATAATTATTATTTTAAGAGGCATAGCGAGATCCCTCGCCCAAATTGAGCAGCCCGACTGAGAAAGTACCTCCGCCTTACAGAACACCACAGTGAAACAACAATAGTTGTGTTTTTGCGAGAGAGTAAGGTTACCAGAGCTCATTAAGGGATTGACTTTTCTAACAGTAAGAGAATTCCGTTTCCTGTCAGTTTAGTAAGGGTTGTTGTTATTTATACATACATACATACTTACACTCACGCCTTTTTCCCATGGGGGTAGGCAGAAACTACAGAATGCCACGCGCTACGGTCCCTGCATACCACTTTTGCCTCGTCCACATTCATACATCTCGTCATCTCTGTTATTATTTATTTAGTTTAAAAAGAGTATCTATGGAGTTTCTTGCCGGTTCTTCTCTATAAGACCTACATTTTGAAACCGTGCAACTAGTTTTTCACAATTCAAAAGTACATGGAATATTGGTCTAATTGAAATAAATCATTTGAGTTTGGAATCAAACCATCCGATTGACTAGCAACACTTCAACTACTACTATCATAAATCCCTGATCATCCATCGTCCCGCTATTGAAATACTGGTCCCCAAAACCGTAATTTTAATCCTATAAAAGACCCGGTTGAACGACCGTGACACAAAAAGACACGAGGGTCACATTTGTATAGCGAATAGTACTGAAGGACCCCTCCCGTGCGCCCGCGCAGATATACCTCACTTGGTGCTCAGAAACGGCTCTCTTTGCAGGGGGATATATTTTAGTTTGATATCAATGAGAGGCGCAATATGTAGGCATGATGGAAAATATGCGTCGTTGCCGTTGGTCCTAGTAGTCGGTAAGTGAGACTGTGGAGCAAAAGGTTTTTGGTTCGGTTCGCAGGTTGGGCGAGTGTTAGTTTTTCTACGAAAATTCTCACTAGCAGCTTGGGGTTTGGGCTCATGCCCGATTGAAGGCAATAATCTTGGAACCTGAAACCTTCGGGGACGACAGAAGTGATGGTACGTTATATTATGCGGGACTTAGGCGTCCTCATGAAAGGAATGGCGACGCATTGATGACCACAACCACTCTGCCAAGAATGTATCGACAGAGAAGAAGAATATGAGAGTACGCACGCGGTACAACGGTAATACGGCAGTGCTTAAGCATTCGGTTCTGCCTAACCCCTTTGGAGACGACGGCCGATATGGCTGATGGCTTTTTCTTCTAGTCCTAACTTTATAAGGTACGAATTCTCTATCCCCGCGTCGATAAGCTCACATGATTATATTTTATCAATATTACTGACAGCAAAGAGCTAAATAAGTTGTGCCATTTTTGTTCAAGAAATAGGTCATTCCATCATGAACTGTGGTTGTTGTAGGTTTTTGTAGGTCATGTGCCATTGCTTTCTAATATAAAGTTTTCATATGACTTAACGGAAACTACAAAAAACATGTTCGATCCTTTCAAACATCTTGCCATGTATGTATATGAACTTATATGCTTGCGATTTTTACATCCTATTACAAATACATAGCAAATCTTCATATTATAATGTGTATATATTTAAATATTTAAACATGACGAAATAATTAGCGCAGCGGCATTAATGACTGTTTTTAGTGGTTAGGGACGTGGGTTCGAATAACGGTAGGAGCAAATATTTGTGTGACGAGTGTAAACATTTGTACCAGAATCGTGTATGTATTAATAAAATCTATTGCAACTAGTTTGGCAATTCAAAAGTACCTGCAATATTGGTCTAATTGTAAAACACAAGCCTCGTTGCTTACCTTGGAGCTAGATGGCGTTGTGTCATAATGTCCGGTTATAATTAGTTATCAGAGATCCTTTTAATGTTCTATTCATTCTGAAATATTTTAAAACTATCTCGTACATAAATACAGCAAGTATCGCAATTAATCTGTCACGTACAAAGTAAAACGACTTGCCCCACATAAAACCTCAACTTTCCAACAAAAACACCCTTTAAGTTCGAACCCGAGGGCGGCCGAAGTGGCAACGGACGCGCCCGATCGCGAACATCTGTCGGCGGCGCGTGCGTCGCTCCGAACCTGTATGTCCGAAGATTTGTACAGGTGGTGTGTGGGGTGCTGTAGTGGGGGGCTTCATATGCTGGAATTTATATATATTTGTTTGTGTCGATGACCTTAGTTAGCGTCCCCAGCGTTGGATTGATAAGATTTTTTTTATGGTATCAGTAGGTTTACTGTTCAAGTTATCAAGCCTTGTGGATATCGGGGTTGCAAACAGGTTAATAACCTCTACCACATTTATTGCATGTGATTGAACTCCTACAGGACAAATGCCCTTTCTGGTACAGCAAAGGAACAAGTTTTGTTTTAATGAACACGATTGCTTGTCCCACTGCCGAGCACGGGTGTCCTCTCATTTGAGAGGAAGTAGGCTATAGTTAACTTCGATAGCTGCGGATTGCCAACTCGCACTTCACACGCAACCAAGAAGATCTCTCAAGCATGCAGGTTATCTCACAATGTTTTCCTTCACCGTTTGAGTATGTGATACATACGCACATGACTTCCGAAAAGTCAGTGTTGCCTTATGTTTAAAGTTGACCTTTGTCCACTGGTCACACCACTAGATTGCTTGGTATAACTAGAAAATTACATTATTATACTACTAGAATTCAATGGTTACTTGGGACTTATATCTGTCCGTATCGGTAAGGTAAGCGGTCGTACTGATAACCTAACAACGGTAGACAGCAAGGCGGAGTATTAGATTCTACATTGAAGCAAATTCCATCGAAACAATCCCATTGTTTTAATATTTACAGCGAGCCTTTTTTTTTCAAACAATCATTTAACCCGCTTTCAACCCCTTGTGGCACGGAATAAAAGGCATAAAAACAAAACCCCTGATAGGCATAAAACTCAGTTATACGCGTGCGTTTCCGCGTATTGCCTTTGTAAGTGTGTGATTACATGATACGAACAAAATGCTTCACTACAGCCTATAGTGCAACTCTTAATGATACGGAATAGTATAGTGGTACTTTCTACCTACCTGTATAGAGGAAATGGCGTGAATGTATTTATGAATATGAACATTTATCGACGCCATCTAGTGCCTAAAAATATCTTAAATGTGGACTTGTAAAAGTGTTGTCAAAAGATCAGAAATATTTTTTATTTACTAAAAGTTAAAACCCCTTTGTTTCACAGCTTGGCCCTAGTCCTCTTTAAATTTCAGAGCTAAGCTATAATTTTAGGTTTCAGATGAATGTGTTTTCTTTCAACATTTTTCTCTTCATCATCATCATATCAACCGTTAGATGTCCACTGCTGGACATAGGTCTGCCTCAAGGATCGCCACGACGACCGGTCCTGCGCCACCCGCATCCAACGGATTCCAGCGACCTTAACCAGGTCGTCGGTCCACCTTGCCGGGGGCCTACCCAGGCTGCATCTTCCAGCACGTGGTCGCCACTCGAGAACCTTCAAGCCCCATCAGCCATCCGTTCTTCGAGAGATGTGCCCTGCCCACTGCCACTTGAGTTGGCAGTTGATTTTTTTCGTAACAAAAATAATTAAACGATTCGCACATCATTTTGAAAAGTCATGGATACGATCCCTGAAATCAAACTCGAGACTTTTGACTTTGCAGTCAACGGCAGCATCCCATCCATCATACTGAATGATGATCAATGATTATTACACAGTAACTGCGTTACCGTCCTCCACTAACCCCCAAAATCAAATAATTACTTATCACTTAAACCCCCATCATATCCGCATCCGACACATTATACACTGTCTATCCTCAATTTGACTTCATCCCCGTCATTATATTATCTAAATCGCTCCGTACATCACGGCGGCGCACAATGGGGTCGCCACCCCTCCTTGCACCCCCTCCCACCCACGTCGCCTACACGCGCAATATCTGGCTAGATTTATTGGTGCGACCCTTGATTCGGTTACTTGGTGGATGAGTAGGGGGTGATGACAGTGTTCCTGGTGTCTTTTTGGAGTACAGAAGACGGTAGCGTGGCTGCAAGACCTTAGGTCGTGAGTTAAACTCACTTAATTGTGATGTTTTACTAGCCACTTCTATAAGTTAGAAGAAATTAAATCTCACGAAAAATAAAAACCGACTACAAGGTCTGATCTGTACCAATTTGAAACAGGACCACAGGGAAAGCACCGGCTTTCAAATAAAAAAAGAATAATTAAAATCGATTCACCCAGTCAAAAGTTATGAGATAACAAACATAAAAAAAATACAGTCGAATTGATAACCTCCTTTTACGAAGTCGGTTAATAAATTTCGGTAGAACTTTTCTGCCGAGGCCAATTTATGATTACATGACCATTCTTAACTCATCGAGACCGCCCCTTGCCTCAAAGAAACCGGTAAACCCTCAGTCCCCGTTGGCTCCTATGATAAATTCTGCGACATTTTACACAGCACCATCTAGTCCCAAACTAAGCAGAGCTTGTACTATGGGTACTAGACAATGGATATAATACTTATATACTTTTTTTTTTGTTGTAAATACATACTTATAATACATAGGAAACACCCAGACGAACACAAACACTTATATTCATCACATCAATATTTGTGTCCCGTGGGAATCGAGCCCACGACCTCGTGATTAGCAGTCCGGTACTCGAACCACTAGACCACAGAGGTCGTCAAATCCTTAGTGGTTTTCAGAAAACCAGGATATCGGTGGATATCGGTTGGTGGGTTGGCCTAATAGCAGTTGTTCAGTGTTTGAGTAGACTAGAAGCCATACCTCTAAGGATGATATCCTTTATCAACAGTAATCACTCATACTACAGATTCGAGAGAGAAAGAACGATCCAATATAATTATGATATGGTATACCTAAATAAATAAATAAATAAATAAATAAATAAATAAATGATATTTATTTTTGAGCTATGGTAGCCCAGTGGTGAGACCAGTGGAGAGATGTCAAAGGTCTCGGGTTCACATCTCTTTTCGGAAGTTATGTGCGAATTAAAGCACATGCTGAAACGGTGAAGGAAAAAATATAACGCCTAATAATCCTTCTTAAATGAGAGAAGAACCGTGCCCAGCTGTAGGAAAATAATGGGTTGATGATGAAATATCTGTAAGATATTTTGCGAATATAGATGGTGGACGTAACAAACCACAAATCAACTTGAGAATATTAAGTCAAGGAAGCTTCAAAGGCTACCTACCCCCTGTACAGTACACAAACCTATTAAAAGAGCTCACTAATGGAATTCCGATAGCCGAGGAGGCAATCAAAGAACTAAATATCACGGTGCATTGTTAATTGTAAGGTGGGTTCACGCGGGCATAGCGATCATACACATACTTGCTTTATCTTCGCATATTTCCCTTCCGTTTAGAAATCCAGAACTTTGAACTGTTGTTTCAAAGTCAAAGTCGAAATATAATTTATTCAAAGTAGGCCTTTAATTGGCTCTTTTTGAACGTCGACAAAGACAAAATCTCTTAAATCGGCCCGCCTTCTTAGTGTTTTAAGTGGGAAGAGAAAACGGCTCAGCAAACTCTTTCTTGTAGATGTCGCTTTTAGGAGTGCTTTTTTTATACCATGGATAGATGAGGCATCATCATCAACCCATTTACCGTCCCACTGTCAGGCACGGGTCTCCTCTCATTTGAGAGGGATTAGGCTATAGTCCATCTCGCTAGCTTAGTGCTAGCTGGCAGATTTCACACTCCACCGACAAAATCCCTAAGACACGCAGGTTTCCTCACGATATTTACTTTCACCGTTTGAGCATGTGATAAATACGCACGTAACTTTGAAAAGTCAGCGATTATCAGCCTTGGGTTTGAAACCTTTGACTTTAGGTACAGTCCACTGGCCACTAGGCTAGTGGGCTATCAATATCACCGTCTGGCGGTTAACTTGAGGTCCAAGTAGAACTTAAAATAATGAAGAATTTATTTATTATTAACTGCCTCGTTGGTCTAGCTAGTGGTCATTCAGTGCGACTGCCAAGCAAGAGGTCTTGGGTTGATTTTCTGGTCGAGCAATGTTTTGTCAGGCTCGCTCCCTATTACCTGGGACCTAAAACATTCCTGCGAAAGGTGGGTTTACATTAGTACACCTCTGTGTAACCTTTCGGGGACGACAGGCGTGATGGTATTTATGTTGATTTTTACAACGACTATTCACGCCTGAACTCACCTTAGCGTGGATAGTGTGGAATCGCTAAATACAATTGGAATCGCCTTGTAATTGTTATCTGAATGTTTAATTTCAACCCGACTTAACTGAAATGGGGTATCCACACCGTAAGACTCGGTTTTGCCTACTTTAGAACTACATACATACAAACATAGTTACACATTTCGTTGATATACCTATTATATTTAAAGTCCCATGCAATAGGGGGCGAGCCTATTGCTATTTTTGACGTTGGGTACCTGGGTACCCAGTAGCACTAAAGTAGGTAACCGGAATACAAATTCAGACTCTAAACTGCTAGTTTGAATTTCACAACAAAAACCCAATGACATTGCTCGAAGCAGAAATCAAATCCAGAACTTAACGCACAGCAGGCGCGGCTCCGATATGAGATAATTATTTAGTATTTGAACTATAATAACAATAAACTAAGATTAGGTTAAATGTGTATGCCCACTTGTCCAGATATTATCTTCAATCCATTAACTGTCCCACTGCTGGGCGCGGGTCTCCTTGATGCAGTATAGGCTATAGTCCACCACGCTACCCCACAGCGGATTGGGTGATTTCACACGTCATCGAGAAAATGTCTCAGGTATGCAATTTTCCTCGCAATATTTTCCTTCACCGTTTGAGCATGTGATAAATACGCACGTAACTTCCGAATAGTCAGTGGTGCGTGGTCTGGGATCAAACTCAGGACCTTTGACTTCACAGGCCACTAGGCTATCGCAGCTTTACCCATTCAGTGTCCAGTACCGGGCTCCTGGGTCGATATTATACTATTTTTTGACATTCTTTTCATGAACACATGAAACTGCCTCGTTGGTCTAGTGGTTGTACAGTGCGACTGCCAAGCAAGATGTCCTGGGTTCGATTCACAGGTCGATCAAAGTGTTATTGGGTTTTTCTGTGAAATTCTCATTAGCAGCTCGGAGTTTGGATTCGTGCCCGGTTAATGGCAATAGGCTCGCCCCTATTACATGGCGAAACGTGGGTGTACATTAGTACACCTCTGCCTAACCTTTCTGGGACGACAGGCGTGATAGTATGTTATGTCTTTACATTTAAATATTCGAGTTATTTTTTTCCCTTGA
Source organism: Craniophora ligustri (assembly GCA_905163465.1). Taxonomy (NCBI): domain Eukaryota; kingdom Metazoa; phylum Arthropoda; class Insecta; order Lepidoptera; family Noctuidae; genus Craniophora; species Craniophora ligustri. Next base: position 552,758 of record LR990982.1, read on the forward strand.
CTTATTGAAAACGTTAGACATGTCAAAATGACAATAAATGTGAATTAGTAAACGTCCCAACATCGAGTGGGAACAGTTTGTAACTAAGTTTTAGCACTTAGCGAGTTCTATCGATGTGTCCGACGTATCACGTGTTTTGATGGCGATAGACATTTATATCTATTACTCCCGAGCCGAGAAAAAACTTTTCGTCCCAGATAGCGCAGTGTCTCAAGACGAAAGTCTTTGACCAGTGTGTGTTGCCAGTAATGATTTACAGCACCGAGACGTGGCCGCTTACAGTGGGCCTTATAAGTAAGCTCACAGTCACTCAGAGAGCGATGTAGAGGGCTATGTTAGGAGTTTCACTACGTGATCGAATCAGAAACGAGGAGATCCGTAGAAGAACCCAGATCACTGACATAGCCCGAAGAATCGCCAAACTCAAGTGGCAGTGGGCAGGGCACATTGCTCAAAGAACGGATGGCCGTTGGGGCTTGAAGGTTTTCGAGTGGCGACCGCGAGCTGGAAGACGCAGCGTGGGTAGGCCTCCGGCAAGGTGGACCGACGACCTGGTAAAGGTAGCTGGAACCAGCTGGATGCGGGTGGCCCAAGACCGGTCGTTGTGGAAATCTTAGGGGGAGGCTTATGTCCAGTAGTGGACGTCCTACAGCTGACATGATGATCTATTACTTCTATACTAATACTAGCTGAACAAAATATACATACAACATTTCATATTAATCCGTTCAGCCGTTTCAGAGGAGTTCAGCGACAAACACTGTGACACGAGATTTTTATATATAAGATTATATAAAGAGAAAAGGTTTGATTTTTTGTTCGTGTTTGTATTGAAACTACTGGACCGATCTAATTAATTGTTTAACCATTATAATAACGGTTGACTTCGAACTTCAAACGTAATAACATCGTCTCATTTAACATCATCATCAACTCATTATAGTCCCACTGCTGGGCACGGGTCATCTCTCATTTGACAGGGGTTAGGCCTCCACGCAAGCCTACTGTGGGTTGGCGGACATCACATTCACAAACTATCGAGAAAATCTCTCAAGCATTCAAGTTTTTATTCACCGTTTGAGCATGTGATAAATACACACATAACTAACGTTAAAGAGTGGTGCGTTACACAAAAGTTATTTATTAATAGTAATAGCTATTACTTGCTATCCCGTCACGTAATACTACCGTTGAGGGTAGGTCCCAAACTCCGAACTTCTCATGTAACAAAGTTGAACGCGAAAGTTTGAAAGTCGCGAGGTTCAGCCCATGCAACAAGATGGCTTGTGCATTTTTTATACTACTGCCTTATATTCACGCTGCGTTAATGGCGTAGGCAGAGACGTAGCATTGTCTTAATCGAATTATGGGCTTATTTTACATGATATTAATTATTGGAATTTGGGAGCTGTGTAAGAAAAACATAGCAAGGAAACCTGCGTGCTTGAGATATATTCTCGATGGCATGTGAAGTTTGTCAACACGCAGTAGGCTAGCGTGGTGGACTTTAGCCTAATCCCAGACCCGTTCTTTAAAAATACATTAGAAATAAAAAATTGTATTGAAGGATTTAATCCAGTAGGTACCTATAGATTTACTTATTTATTTATATTACTTTAATTATGAGGTATTGAATTCCTTACAGCATCCATGGTCACAGGCATACTGAGATGTTGAGTGTCTTGATGATATAATCCTTTTTTTGGTAAAATAACATACAAAACATCAGGCTTACTCTCTCTGGTCTTCGACAGAGAAGATCTAATGGGCTTCCACATTTTACCAGTCCCATTATAATAGAGGAGCATAATTATGACTAAAAATAGACTCAGTGTTTTATAGAATAACTCAGTGTTCGGCCCGGGTATCGAGCCCAACACCTTACGCTTAGACAACGCAATTGCTACCATTGACAGGCTCGCCTACTATAAGCAGGATCCCAAATGACTGCGGTTTGTGTGTACACACACTTCTACAACTCCTCTGTCTATCCCTCATAGGCTACAGGCGTGATAATTTTACAACAATTTCAGAATTAATACAAATTTGACCGTAACTAATAAAACAGATATACATATAATAGATATACTGGCCTGAATATAATGATCATCAACAAAATAATTATCTCACTACACAAAACTTTTTCTTGTAATCGTAAAGCTCCCTTACTCCTCACACCGTCTCCCTCTAATATCGCCGTCTCTGTCTCCAAAGCGGGGGGAGCGGTTTGGCAACGTCGCGCCGTGACTCAAGCGTGTAATAACCGATTAAGTACAGACGTCATTCAGACGTAGCGCGCTCCGCACGTACGGCGAGACTTTGCAAATTAATCGGGTTACATTTAATATAGACAAAAGACTTGTAATGGACCATAATCCACTTAGAACAATTTTTATATCGTAAACAATTTTGTTGCGAGATTCTTTGTTGTGTTGAGTGGCTGTGAATACTGCTTAACTTGTTAAGATGATAGCGTTATGATGCTGATAAAACGAAAGACTCAAACTGAGAGCATAATTATACATTACAATTATAGATCTAATTAATTAGATTTATGTCACTTAAAAGGTGGAAAAGCTATTTGAGATATTTTCTTGACGAAGTGCGCAGTCTGTAAAGCTCTTGGGCCAGGCATGTTGGATTAACCTATTTCTATTTCTACCGCTGATAATAGGAGCTCCTCTCAGACGTAGTGGAGTAAGGCTGTAGTCCACATCGAGAGGTAGGGCATAGCTAGACTCCTGGCTCAAATTGACCTGCCCGACTGAGGAAGTACCTCCGCCTTACAGAACACCGCAGTGAAACAATAGTTGTGTTTCTGCGAGTGAGTAACGTTATCAGAGCTCGTTGGGGAGTGACTATTCTGACAGCATGGGAATTGCATTTGCTGTCAGAGTTGTATCTTTTAAAAAACCTTAGCCCCTGCCTTCCGTTTGCTGTCAGTTTAGTAATTCCCTATTTTATGAAACCTTAACGGCTTCTGCAGGGGTTGGCAACGCATTTGCAAGCCTTCTGGTACTGCAAACGTCCATGGGCGGCGGTGATTACTTACCATCAGGCGAACCGCATGCTCGTTGGCTCCCTTATCACCATAATATATATCTATAAATAAGAATAATATAACAATCTAAACAATAAATAATAATCTTATATATAAAAATCTCGTGTCACGGTGTTTGTCGCTGAACTCCTCCGAAACGGCTTGACGTAATTTTATGAATTTTGTTTGTATGTTTGGTAGGTCTGAGAAATCTTTATAAACCCCTGGGGAATAAGGATGTCCCTCACTAGACTTTGCAGTTTCTTAATATTTTGGACAAATTTTAAGAAAAAAGTTTGGTTTTCTTGTATTTTTTTATGATTCGGCATTAATAAAACACAAAATTTTCACTTTTCTGCTCCATGTAATGTGTCAAAACAACGTTTTCTGGGTTATATGTATATGTTAATCACGACAATGTAATTCCTCGATCACGCCAGTCGCACAACATTGTAGAATCGAAAGCATTGATACGCTATCGGCTAATACTGAAGTAATTATAAATATCTACCCGTTGATAGGTGATGTGACGTCACTATATAGTAATCTGCAATGATAAATATTCGTTCGTTTTGTGTTTTAAATGTAATACAAATTCCTAAATTGGTTCTTAGTGAATAAAAAACCATTTTTGGCAGTATTCCAAACTGCTATGATAGCTTAATGGCGTGACCAGTGGAACAGTTCAAGACACGCACTATGGTTTTCTAGTCCACCACGTTAGCCTACTGCAGGTTGGCAGACTTCACACGTCATCGAGAAAATCTCTCAAGCATGCAGGTTTCCTCATGATGTTTTCCTTCACCGTTTGAGCACGCGATAAATACGCACATAACTTCCGAATAGTCATTGGTACGGGTCTTGGGTTTGAACTCGAGATCTTTGACATCTCAGTCCACTGGTCACACCACTAGGCTACCACAGCGTCCGCGAAATTGGCGTAAAAAGGGGTCCAATGTTTTTGCTTCACGTATTAATATACATATAGTTTTCACAGCAGATCCACTTTACCTTTAAATTAACCGTCCATTAAAATAATACTAAAAAAACATATTACGTGTATACTCATCCCCGCGTTTGATTTGCCAGAGACAGGTAATACCTAGGTGTCCATCGCCAGGACGCGTCTGTTCGCGATGTGTGTCATGCAGTGCTACTGAGTAGTGACGTCATAGCTATGGAGAAAAATTGCGAAAACTTTGTACACGTAAACTGGTTTAACTGGTAATGTAGTCCGCAACATATTATACGGATCACGTCGGTGTTATCAGAAAGGTTAAGCACTGATTCCGACCCGTGGTAGCCTAGTTGTGTGACCACTGGACTGAGATGTCAAAGGTCTCGAGTTTAAACTCAAGGCATTATCACATTCTCAAACAGTGAAGGAAACCTGCATGCTTGAGAATTTTTAGTCTTTTCATATGCAGTCTGCCAACCCGCAGTAGGCTAGTGTGGAGGCCTAATCCCTCTCAAATGAGATGAGATCCGTGCCCAGTATTGCGACAATAATGGGTTGATAATGATTCCTCCTAGTTTTTCTTACCATCACGGCTGTCGTCCGCGAAAGTTAAGCAGGGAGCCACATTTCGCGCGGTATGTTATAGGGTGCTAGCTTATTGTTATCAACTGGGCACGAATCTTCGAGAAGCTACTGACAACCTTATAGAAAAACCCAATAACACCGCGGAACGGGTAGATACAAATGTTTGTGTGGAAGGCATCAACATTTGTATCCGAGTCATAGATGTCTAATGTATGAATTTACATAATAAAACATATATCCATTGCCCGTAACACAAGCCTCGTTGCTTAGCGCGCAACTAGATGGCGCTGTGTCATAATGTCCGGATATATTATTTATTCATTTTAATACATAAATATATCTGGACATTATGACACAGCGCCCTCTAGTTCCGTGGTAAGCAACGAGGCTTGTGTTACGGATACTAGAAGGTTGATATACTACATATATACTTTTTTTTTGTAAATACATACATATTATACATAGAAACATCCATGACTCGGATACAAATGTTTATGCTCATCACACAAACATTTGTCCCTACCGGGATTCGAACCCGGGACCTATAGCACAGAAGGCAGCGTTAACTACCGCTGGAACAAAATAAAGGCGTGGCAGGGATAAACTAGTATTCTTATGAATTCTAAAGTCCTAAGGTGGATTCAATATTATTGTATTAGTGGTATGTTAGCTCGAGTGTTGTGGGCGGTTACCGCATCTTCTTTAACCTCGACCGCCCATTTTACGGGCAATATATACGGTAACTCGTTAACTGGTAAACATATTTCTTTTATATTATAGGTTAATAGCTTCATAATTTACCGACTTGAGGAGAACTAAATTTAGAAGTTGAATTATTCAATGGTAAATAATGTGGTGGAGTGAAGTTGGATTTTTAAACAAAAGTTTCAATTAGACCAATATTATAAAAGTGACGACCAATTAGTCTGGCGGTAGTTAATACTCCGAATATTTGTTTAGAGACCAATATTTGTGTGATGAGCATAAACTTTGTTTTCCGAGTCATGGATGTATCTATGTATAATTGTATGTATTTACAACAAAAAAAAAGTATATATGTAGTATATCAACCAACTAGTAACACAAGCCTCGTTGCTTAGCTCGGAACTAGATGGCGCTGTGTCATAATGTCCAGGAATATTTATTTATTTACAAAAAAAAGTATATATGTAGTATATCAACCAAATAGTATCCGTAACACAAGACACGTTTCTTAGCTCGGAACTAGATGGCGCTGTCATAATGTCCAAAAAAATTATTTATTTATTATTTAAAGTACGTCTTAAGGAGAAGAGCTGGCAAGAAACTCTTTTGTTGAGGAAACTACATCAATTTTATTGAAGGTTAGGAACAATTCTCTTATCAACTTATTAACGGCCCCACTACTGTTAGCTACTAGGTGTTAGTCCCTCCACTGGTAAACGAGGATCCTCCGACCAGGCGAGGTGTCATGCCTGGTGGGCTACTGCCCGATGGAAGATGACGTAGTTTTGTATATATGTACTATATTGCAAACTCCTCTATCGCGATGTAAGATCCTGGGGTCGGCACAGTGTACCGTATCAGATTTTCTAATCGTAAGCGCAAGATCCTGAGGTGGGCACTGTACCGTCTGTACCATTCTGGGGTGGGCACGGCCCACCAGGCCTCCCCTCTAGGTACGCCTATGGTTACAGCCAATTTAGTCATCAGTTTGAAGTCCAAAACAAGAGACTACTTAAGAATCGAAGACAAATTCGGTTTGTTTATTTATCGTCTGGATACCAGAGAGCAGATTAAACGAGTATCTAATTCCATCGGTTTTATTGTCTGTGGAACGACTATAAACTTCGCTTATGTATCGTTTGATGACCCAGTCCTCTTAAATAGACGAGAGATTTTAACAAAAACACTTTTTGGAAAGCTTTATTTCATAAGATGACTGCAACGATTGAAATAATCTAATATATTGTAGTTATGCGTATAATATACAATATCAGCCTGTTGCCGTTCACTGCTGAACCTAGGCCTCCCCCAAAGAACGCCAACCAGTGCTGGGACGTTTTGGGCAGCTCCTATCCATCCTCTGCCAGCCACCTTCTTCAAATCACCATTATTGACCCACTACTGGGCATTGGTCTTCTCTCATTTGAGAGGGATAAGGCTCTAGTCTACCACGCTAGCCTACTGTGTATAGGCGTTCTTCATTGCCGGTCAATAATACGCATATATAAAACAAATAAAAAATGGATTTTATTGATATTGAAAAGCTCTGATATCCTTAGTGGCGTCACCAGTTAGCTGCAAAAGGCAAAAGTCTCGAGTTCAAACCTAAGATCATCACTGACTTTTCGGGAAATATATGCTATGTATCACATGCTCAAACGGTGCAGGAAAACATAGTGAGGAAACATTCCTGTTTGAGAGGTTTTTTATTTATTTATTAAAACTTTATGCACAAATATACAATAAATGTACAAAGGCGGACTTAATGCCTTAGGCATTTTCTACCAGTCAACCACAGAGTGGTGCAGAGAAAAACGGTAGGTGCAACCAAGAAAGGAAAATAAAGTGAAGAATAATATTATTGTAACCAAAATACAAAAATAAATATGTCGGCGCAGGAAGGCCTTCATCAGAATTCATCGTGTATTCAGTTGTTGTGGGCGTATTTTCGATCAGGAAGCATCATAATTATCGCTTCTGACTTCTCATTATAATCGGATCCTAGGGCACACTATTCGGGCAGATTACAAGCGATTCGTCGCAGAGGTGGCGCGCTTGCGGTTCCCGTTCAGCTCGTCTCCAAAACAAGATACCAGCACCGCTTCCATTCACACGACGCTCTGCTAGAGCGACTTTTTGACAACAGCCACTCTCAGATTTGACATTATCGACGACGCACGCATGCGCCGTCAAATACATAGATACATACATATTATATAATAAATGAAAACAAAGGAAGTCAGGAAAGATAAAAAATAAGTAGATGGTGAAAATCTAATTAAGAATATACCAATTATGATGAATCAGCCAATGTTTTTCGAATGTCGTCTCTTGCCATTACCTTATTTTTTTTTATCGATGGCGTGTAAATTCTGCCAACCCGCGGTAGGCTAGCGTGGTGGACTGTAGCCTAATCCCTCTCAAATTATAAGAGACCCCTAGATAAGGCAGTAATTGGGTTGATGTTGATGATATTGATATTATTTTAATCCAGACGTGTCAGATCGTTTCCATGGCAACGGGGAAATTATTCTTAACCCGTAGTTTTATTTCCAAATATTTAAACTATTAGGTCACCCATTGAATATCAGTTTTAAATCAATAAGATAAGGGTTGATACGCCACGTTCACAATCACCGTTTAATAACAAGATTAAAGATAATAAAATACTGATTTCTCACACTTACGCGTATATTAGACGTTGTAATTTAAATTCTAATGATAATACTTAATCCCGAAGTTGTCCTTGATAAAATCCGTAAAGGATCCGTAATGTCGGGATTAAATAGTATCATATTATCATATCAACCGTTAGACGTCCACCGCTGGACATAGGTCTCCCCCAAGGATCGCCACGATGACTGGTCCTGCGCCACCCGCATCCAGCGGATTCCAGCGACCTTTACCAGGTCGTCGGTCCACCTTGCCGGGGGCCTACCCACGCTGCGTCTTCCAGTACGTAGTCGCCACTCGAGAACCTTCAAGCCCCCAGGTGATTTTTTTCGTAACAAAAATTATTAAATGTCATATCATTTTGACCAGTCATGGATACTATCCCTGGAATCAACCTACCCATGCTGCGTCTTCCAGTACGTGGTCGCCACGATAGTAGTATAGTAGTAATAATAATACTATAATAGTATCATATACAGAGATAAAATCCGGAAAAAGTAGTTTTCTTTAATTATTATTGACTAGATTTTTCCCGCGACTTCGTCTGCGTAAAATCCATATCCATACTTCAATACTATCCATACGTTTTTTATATTATAAATGCGAAAGTGTGTCCGTCTATCTGTTACCTCTTCACGCTATAACCGCTGAACTGAGTCAGATGAAATTTGCTATAGAGATAGGTTGAGTCCCGGGAAAGGACATAGGTTTTCATCCCGGAAATAATCCCTTAAGAGGGAGAAGATGGTGGTGGAAGTTTGTATGCGGATAAAATTACTAATATTCCTTTGACGAAAACGCGGGCAAAAGTTAGTTAATTGTATTATCCAAAATATGCTTTTTAATCAATCAACTTATTTATTTATAAAACATACATTACATTAATATAATTATTTAAGAAATAAGGGTAAGGGCCCTTTAATGGTTGATTTCCAGGACTTAAACTATCCTATATGCTTCGACTTGATGAATCCGAATGATAGAGAGCTTCATCATCATCATCATCATCATTGATGAATCCACGTCGATCTAATGTGCGGTGTCTGACGGCGTCATAGACAAGGATAACCTTCATGTTTTACTAATTAATGGTATTGCTTATCAGGGGAACCGGACAACTGTTATCAGGAAATATATTCAAGATTATAATTTTATCCGTCTTTATTGTATGAGTATGATTAGGAAAATCGGTTGCAATAGTGAGTCAGACTCCTTAGTTTTACATCTAAGCCACTCGCTTTTGGAACACTTTTATTTAGTTCAAGTGTTTGCAGGTGAACCCTGCAAACACTTTTAAGATATTTCATCAACATCATCGTCAATCTTTTTACCTTATCATTGCTGAGCACGAGTCTTCTCACATTTGAGATGAATTAGGCCGCTAGCCACTAGGCTAGCGTGGTGGACAATACGCGTAACGGAATGGCTTGACACCCCATCGAAATTTTTCAGGCATGCGCGTTTTCTCACGATATATGTATTCTGGAAAATTTTAATGTATCTTACAAATTTTCTAAGATTTCTTAAACTTATAGTACTTAACTTTCACGTTTAAAAAATCTTAGAGATCCAAGTAAAACTGCGCCACAAAAGATCCAAAACTTCGGCATTAAAATTAAAGAATGTTTGATTTATTTCATTGTCAGTTTAATATAAAATATTTTAAAAATATATATTGAACTGCTTAGATATTAAGGTATCTTACTGTATATTACGGTTTACGGTTTAAGATTATTTTATATTAGACTACTAATCGTCTTAAGCTTCTGGATATTGTCATAGAATCTCGTAAATATCTGACCCTGAACGTTGGTCTCCCTCTTACTGCAACAAATGGCTGCTATTAGGTACCCCGTGGTCGTCTCTATGCGTATTGGGGTGGCGATAGTCCGACCGACACACCACGCGGTGATACGAGAACATTTTGTAAAAAAAACAAAATACTTACTACTATATTCTATTCTCTCATTGTATATTCATGAAGTTTTCCAAAAGTGTTTACTAAAAATCCATTCGTAATATTTATTTATTTAACAATACTTTGAAACTTAAGCCAAAATATCTATTACTATTCCATTTTGTAAGTTTGAAACTTCAAAAAAGAAAAACTACGAACTACAAAAAAAGTAAACTTAATAAATTTTTGAAGTTCGAAATTCGAAAAGTACACACTAAAGTTGTGTTCGAAAACTTTAACCTCATTTATTGTTACGTTCGCGTCGCCCCGCGCCCCGCTGGAGAATTGGCAACGTCGCTTTATGTGGCGAGTTGCCACACCGCTGGGAGCTTTCGTTCCTATGTTTTGGGGAGATTTTGAAATACTCGTGAAACCCTAAAATAGGCTATAAAGTTTTGAAGAGCACTTAAATTATAATTTCTTGTTGTACGGTTCTTTGCAATGGTTTTAAGTGTTGTAGAAATTTACCGAATTTTATCGATTTTATCCACGGATGATTTGTTACCTATCTTTTAAACATTTTCATTAGTAATCTTAACATAATTAAGACAATTTTCTTTTAAAATAAAACGTATATCGTTATCCTGAATATACAATGTGGAGATGACAATATGACTTTAAATGAAAACACTGGCAATACTGGTTTATAGAAACATTTGTAAACTATCAAATAAATCCGAACATGGAAATTAAAAAAAAAAAAATTTTCTTACAAACTAAATAGCTTAAAACTGCAAACAAAATAAAACACCATTTATAAAAATGGTACACTGACCTGCGATAAGAATGGCAACGCAGCTTGGTTTCATTCATGTTAAAGCTGTGGCCGACGCAGCGACGTAATGTTTGGCGCCATTATTCTTATTGTTATTAATGCTCAATTACACAAATCAAATCACAGAATATTAACCAAATAGTCGGGCATCATTCACCCGCGAGTTATTCACTGATCAATTTATTATTCACAATCACTTTTCGATCACATAATTATGTCGCCAGTCATTAAATTTTTTTATTTTCAATATGTCCGCCGTGTTCTTGAATACACAAACTACACCGACGTATAATGTTATTTCTCACTCTTGATAATAGGTCTCACGGTATGTCCGTACAGCTAAAGCGGCATTACCGTGACACTCCCCATAAATTAAAATCATATCAGTGTACTCCGAAGCGGTATAATTGTAACGAGGCATGATTATTTAATAATAAAACCTTGAAACACCAAGTATTAAGCGTCTAATTTCGCAAAGTTCACTTAGCTATTTAACTAAGTACCTATAATACGTTTATGTGTCCTGTCACTATTAAAACAAAGCGTCAAATTTCGCACAACACAACACAACACAACAACAAAGATACGATAACACTCGCGCGGCGACTTCAAACGGGCGCGGGCGCATCCGAAATTCCAGAGAAAATAAAATGCGTCACAGGCAGTAAGGACGTCCGGTGACACACTGACCGCGTAACCTAGACACGTCGACAAGTAAGCAAAGAGGAAACAAGCAAACTTACCTATCTCTTTCGCACATACATATTTTCTTATCTAGCTGTGATGACACGCTTTATGACTCTTATGGCTCGGGCATAAAGTATAATTTGCATTGAGAAAATAAATTTGATAGAAAAGGCGTAGGTTTTTAAAGTGGCGAGCTGGCAACGTAAGTCGTTAACCTGTCGCGTGCTCTCCTGTTTACAAAACATCATGTCGAAAATACTTAAAATAAAAAATAATGTCCTGTGGCTAAACTACTGGATATATTCATTTGATTTTTTGTGTGACGGTTGGGAATATCATGACTTATACGAAGTTTCATTTATGATCATATTGTCCTCCCCACATTGTATATATTTTTTTGCTTGTTGTATTTTCTTTGTATTGTCTTTTTACCTTGTCATTACACAAAATTGTATTTTTCACCTCCTTAACAACAAAACCAAGCTATGTTATATATTTAAAATAATTATAATAAAATCTTTAATATATTTTCAAAACAATTGAAATGAAAATTACTTCACAGTAAACAAAATAACCATTTTATCGGGTAAAGGCATTTCCCAACTATAGCAACACCGGGCGCTAAGTGAGCGGCGGGCGGCCATGGCAGCTCAGTAGTAGCACCGGTGCGTCGCCGCGTGGACCTGCGCGCCCCCGCGACAAATAACTCGTACAAAGTTTGTGATGTAACAAAGTGCCTGCACAGTTTTATCTAGTGTTGACGTTACTGCGAGCATTGTCTCGTGTGTTTACGTTCACGAATGATTGTTCCGTGCTCGGTAAGAGTGCGCGATAGTGCGATTTTTTTTTGTATATCACGATTTCCTCCCTATGTTTTGTCGTGGCGTGCGGACCTAAGCTTTTGGTGGAATTGGAGTTCGGATATTTATTTCTGTGATTAAATTCGTTCCATTTTTTGAACTAGTAGTGATGGGTGTTGCAAATTTCGGGAATGACCGTTTGGTGACAAAGGATTTTTTTCTGGTTCGATATTTGAAAGTCGGGAGATGTTTTTTTGCGTCTCACTTGGTGTTTTCAAAGCCGAAAATGTTTGAAAGTGTGCTTGGATTTTGTGAGTTTGAATTGAAAGGACAAATTACAAAAGGACCAGTTTTGAAGTCGGTATTTATTTCTCTAACTTCATGTTAAAGACTTTTCTAACTTTATAATTATAAGTTATTCAAAGAACTTTATACATGATGTAAATTCTATAATCCAATCAACATTTGAACAGTGCAAATTGACTTATCAAACACGGATAGATTTAAAATCTATATTTGTTTGATAAGATACAATATTTAACGTAAACTACATGCAATAATGATAAATGTACATATGCAAATAAAGTGTGGATGGAGTAATACTTGGATTATAATTTAATACAATTTATAATTCTTGTCCCTACTAAGTCTCAAGCTTTTCACAGCTTTTAAAATCTTGAAATGTTTGCTTATTTTCGATTCATACTCAAACCTTACCTAATACCACAGGTCTTTTTGTATATTAATGTTACTTAAATCAAGTTGGTCCTTTGTTCCGCAAAAGGACCAAACTTGCAACTGTCCGTATTTGCTTTATCTAAGTTTTCATACCTAATGGCGCAAATAACTAAATACATACAACACACGAAAATATGAATTATGAAAATACGAAAATATATTTAACTGGATATATAACGATTTTTATTAATAGCAGACTAGCCGCTATACAAACTAAGAAGTAAGAAGATAAATTTTCATATCGAAAGGCGACAAAAAAATATAAATAAAAGTTTTGATCCACCAATGAAGTATTAAATACGGCGTTTGTATAGATATCTCTAAAATGTAAACGAAATTTAATCAGGTTACCCATCCTTTTCCAAACCTCACGTATCGCCGCTTAACCCTGACGATGCACGCGTGTAATGTGACCTTCCATCTGCATGACTAACGAGTTAAACAATAACAATTATGTGACTTTGTTAAACAAACTTACCGTCGTACATTTTTACCCTGATGTACTTTTCAAGATGGGTATCGTGATGAATTCTAGAAAATTGCTCGGATCATTCGATATGCGAGGCTCACGATCTGTTTTAGGATGGTGACCAGTGTATACGCTTTAACATATTCAGTAAAACACAATAAACTAAAGCGACACTAGGAAGCGGTGAAAGCCGGACGTTTTTAAGGGCTAGCGGATGTTTTTGGGGACTGTCTTTGTCTCTCGTCTTGTCGACGTTCAAAAAGAATCGCTTACATTTCCTCTTCTTATTTACTAGACATTACTTGTGACTTTGTCTGGGTAGAATTAGTAATTGTATCCAATCTCCTTTTTCATTTTATAAAATTATTAATTTCAATAGAACCTTCACCGCCTTTTTAGGGGAAGATTTCCTAGACAAAAACTATCGTATGTCTTTCTCCGGTACTCAAACTACTTTTCTAATACTACATTTCATTTAAATCGACTCAGCGGTAACAGAGAGCCATACTTCTGCATTTATAATATTAGTGTAATTTTAAGAGCTCAGGCTCTTGTTGAAGTAGCAATCTCGATTATTGAGTCTACTTTGAATGAATTATATTTTGAGTTTGTCATAATTCCTAATCTGGTTATGATGGGCAAGAGAAAACCCTAGCGAATCGCATTTATTATTTATTAATATTATTACGCTTTGGCAAACGTTCACACAGGCCACGTGTATGAAATTTACAATTGTCCATAATTACTTAATATGCTGCTCATATATGTTATGTTACACATCTATAATTAGCCTTGTTGTCAAATTTCTATGTTTGGGAAGCGACGCAGTAAATACTATCACCTATTTCTGTTTGTTTCTACCTAAAGAGGATATAAATTGGTAGATTAAATAAACTCAGGAATTATATAACCTTCATCGTATTTAGTGGTCGATTTGCGCTCCGCAGATCAAAAAACTAAACAATTTGAAACTTAAATTAATTTATACCGATGCCCTTAGCATGAACTTGATGTGAATTTTAAGGCTTCGGCAATGACCGTCTATGATTCTATGGACTCGATAAGGTTCATCATGACGCCTGAATTGAAAGAATCTACCACTTAAAATAGGTTTTTGATAATCCTGCGACACCATCAGTTTTTGTATTTTCTTAACTTACGAGAGAAAAAAAAAGGATTTTTAATTGTCATCAAAGTCACGTGCAAGAAAACGACTTAAAGCAATATTGGATTGAATATTTTTTTAAATGATGCTCTTTTAAATGATCCATCTCATCCTCTTTTAGATCTGAGCAGCCTGACAGTGAAAATATCAGTTTCTGTATAATAACTCAATTAATTGTCGGTGTAGAAATCGCCACTATTCTCTATTCACAGTTAGGAGCTTTTTTGAACTCCGTATACTTACATCCGAACAAGCTTTTCTGCTTCTCAAGTCACGGGTTTTAATTTGGGAGGTTGTAATTATTTAAGCCACCTTTTACTATTTAATCTTTATTGTGACCTAATAGATATAAGTACCTACTGTAAAAAGGATTTGCGTCAATATTTTGTTTATACAAGGCTGATGGAACCAACGCTTCATAATTAAAGACCTTGCAAGGATACAAATAATAACATCGTCTGGAATGGACATGCGACACGTATTAATAACACAAATTATACGCTTCTTGCCTTTGAAACCCACGACACAGTCCACTATTGGATAAAACTCTAATTACTGACCCTAGAAAATTACTAGCCAACGGTGGGCCGCCAGGGTTGCACCGCTCACAGGCTACCACGTCACCCCCTGCATATTTTATATGCCTTCGCAAATAAAATCGATGTCTTTTTTTATTATGACATAATTAGTAGCGACTGTATGCATAGTTTATGGGGTAAGTATAGATCGCGAATGGGGAATGAGGTCGTGAAGTGTTTCCAGTTTGATATTGACTTGACTTTATAGTAATGTGAAGGGGGTATTACATCTATTTTTATGTTTTACTTACAGACAATCCGTTTATCGTTCCATTTTCTCTTACTAAGAGAAATCAATTTGACTGACCTTCCGACGTCTTTTGAAAGTTCCAAGGCCTCAAAGTCTCATTCTATGAAGATCTACCCTTAGTCTAGTTTACATGACTGGTTTATTCTGTAAATCCTGTATAAATTATCGCCTACAATATCAACACTTCGCTGCCATTTAATTAAACTACTTTTTGTGTACGAATATTCCACGATAAAATGTGTAAAAAGTAGTTTTATGTCAATATAATTCAACACTCCAACACTACCTTACATTGCCGTTATCCATCTCTATGTTATAAGGATCCAGCAGAATATCAGCGTCAGGATATTACATCCTGGCTCATGCTGAGCTGGACTCGTGTTTGCGCGCCAAACACACAACTTAGCTATGTGTCTTTTCTTGTAAGTATTTCAGATTTTGTATGCGTGGTGTATATTTCTTTTGCATCGAATGACTAATATTCGCGTAAATTTAAGAAATCAGTATCCATATTTTTTAATCTTGGGGTGAAAAGAAGCAATCAAGGCTAGTGAACTAGTCGTTATATTTAGTATTGTACGTGTGTCCGTATGATCGACACATTTATCACAGACAGTATAACGTGTGTTGAATATTTATAACATAGTTTGTGACTACCATATTTGATAGCTCGGATACGCTGAGGCCCAATGGGTTTATATTAGGTGCTAATCTTGCGTTTGCAGTTTTTGCAATGATAAATGTAATAGAATGAAGAAGGACCTGCCTCGTTGGTCCTTTGATGCTGAAATGGATCCGAAAGACCAATAAATTCTAAATCCAGTCTGCCGGTGGTCTTGGATGCAATAAAAGATCCGTAGTGATTAATGTAATAGCAATATACAGCGATAAAATCCTTGAAAAATAGTATTTCAATATCTTACATTCGCGTAAGTGTAAGAAATTAGTACCGATGGGTGACCCACGTTTGTTTCTTTACAACAAATTAAGTCCGTATGTTTATATCCAACTTTGAATAATGATGTGAACAGTGTCTTCAACACAGTCAATATATTTTTGTCCACTAATCAGCCGCCTCAATTTAACATTTTTAATTAAATTTCTATTAACTATACCTTATGACGATCACTTATAAATTATCATAACAAATCAAAGTGTGTATCAAAGCTTTTTTTAAATCACAACGAGTCAACTGGTTTGATAGCATTTGACCTAACTGGCATCACTTAACATAATTACTATCTGCGCGTTTTCCCTATCAAACGTACTGCGCATAAAATCACGCGTGTGAAGCTCGCGCGCAGACCGCGTGCCGCCGCCGCTTGCTGACGTAGCGCGGCTCACGGGCTAGGCTAATAGTACAACACAGTAGGTGCCATGATTGAGGTCAGTCAGGGATTACAGGAATAGCTGAAGACTTGTTCGCTAGAGAGCTTTGTCTTTTGGGGCCGTTCGAGTATGACATTAGCAACTGTTTTACAATTTTCTCTCCTATTTTACGGAACCTGGAAGAAACATTCCACAAGCTACGGTAACTGATTACCATCAAGCAAAATTAAACAGAGCTCTTACCTACCTACCTACCTTACCCCTAAATTAGCAAAGCAAAGACTCCCTCTCTCTTTAATGCTTGCGTTGTACTTGAATGGCCACTTTGGTGGAGAGTTTCAAGTGCTTCAATATAATAATGACTTTTTGCAAGTAAGTCTGTCTTTTTACGTTCGTGATAGAAAACTTTTAAAGACACTAATGTAACAATTCAAAAAACATTTTTACCTATGCCTCTGTCCTTTTTACAACTTTTGGGGTAAAAATGATCAATCCCATGAAGGGAGTTTCCACCTAGAGACACCAAAAAAAATTGCATGTCCAAACATTATCGGTAATAGCGTGAGTTAGCACTCTCGTAGAGGTGTCGGGTTCGATTCCCGGTAACGTGATACGCTGCCGGGAACTGCTTCCGTTAGCTTTCACATCCGTTCGATAAGTTGAAGCGATGTGATTTTTTTATGACAATATCACTTGTAAAGGTGTAGTGTATGGATGATTCTATTGATTGTCTCGTATCAAAGGAATATTTAAAAATAATTTTATTTGACGACCCGATTAGTATTAAAGGGTGCCTACTGTGGTAAGGCTCCCGGTAGGGGCAAATGTTGGTGTGATGATCATGGACATTTGTTGAGTCGCGGATGTTTCTGTGTATTGTATGTATTAACAAAAATAAACTATTTAGCGTATAAACCGTCTAGTATCCCTGACAGAAGCGTAGTTGCTTAGCTCGAAACTAATTACTAAAAGGCACTGTATCATGTGTGAATTCGGATACAAAAGCACGCATTCAACCTATAGAACTACATAGGTCGTCAAAGCAGTACATTGGATTTTAGAAAAGCTCCCAAAAATGTTGTTTAAGCAGGTCAAAATAATCGTAAAGTTAGGTGCGCCCGCGACGACCGGTCCCAGCCTGGCCGAGCAGGTGTCGTCTCGACTCGGATGCTCAAGCTTGCTTGTAACGGTGTAGGCAGAGTATCTTATTATTATTTCTCATAATTTAGAACCCTGACGCCATATGTGTTATAAGTAGAGAAGAATTAACTTAACGGCAATAACGTTAGAGGTTAGAATTGGCTGAAAACAGCCTGATCAAATCATTCCTACTTTCAAGTTGACTGACGTCCTTATGTCTTGATTCTATCAACTACCTGTAGGTAATACACACATAGTATGTAGTATAAAGGATATGACCCAGATATAATAAAGTATTCAATCTTAAAACTCAGCCACCATTTAAAAAATGAGGTCAAATATCTTTGGGAGTCACGTTTATTTCTCAGTCCGTAGCAAAGGCCCAGACTGGTCGCTGTGAAATCGTTCGCTTTTGTGCCGAAGCAACAGGTGGGATTTCAATGAGCACTAAGCGTGGGCAATTATTACGTTAATTATGTATTCGGGTATTGGGAGCTTTTACTTAATTATACATTTGAGAACGCAAGTTTCGATTATCGAGCTAAATATAGGCCGTGCTGGTATTTTTCCAAAAGGACCAATTTTTATTACAGAAAGACCAAAGTAATATGAGTCGTGTAGATACATATAACGCCTAACAAATATATAGCCATTGTAGGGTATATTTATTGTTTTTCCCACGGGGTAGGCAGAAACTATAGAACGTCATGTGCTACGATCTCCGCATACAACTTTAACTTCACTTCATGATTTCTAAATATAGTGACTTTATGAAAGTCACCCCTTTTTTATAAAAACACGTCAGTCTTACACAGCCATCGAGAAAGCCCCACGTCACACGTCACTTAAAAACCACCCTTATTACTGTGTAAATATTAAATACAGATCTACTAACGATATCCCTCTCTTACAACCTAAATAAAACTACCACACTACCGGCCACTGACCTGATTATATTTTTTTCACTTAAGTTAACACGCGATGTACACCATAACTATTGTATAAATAGTAAACAATACAAGATGGGTATGCGAGTGGCACCATATGACAGGTGGTAGCGTGGCAGATGTGGAAGGTCAAGGACGCAGGTTCGGTGCCCGCTCCACAGGCTTTATTACAGTTTAAAATGAAAATGTGTTTTTATTGGTATTTGCTAATTGATTTTAATTGCACTCATTATGTGAAAAACTTGTTGATTAAGATTTATATATTTGTTGGTTAGCAGCTTGTTTGGTAGAAACTAGATTATACAAGAACTTCATTTACCTTCTAGGCACAACAGACTTGCTCAGCATGTATACAAAGTTTAGAAGAAAAGCCTGATATCAACTTCCAGTTTGATTGAAATCACTTTGCCCAAACTAGGAATTGAAATCAGAAAATCTTTGGAGAGTACAAACATGAGGGATGAGAAGATGATGTGTTTGATCACTTGGGATCGAAGACCTCTCTCACAGATTCCCACAAATATCTTTATATACCGCCATTGGTACATGTTTATGTCATCTCAAATTGCATCTTTATTTATTTATTTACTAAGGCATATTTACAGAGTAAACATAAACATTAATATTTTGTCTGTTTTGGTTATGTACAATAAAGAATATTCTATCTATCTATCTATTCATATACATTTATCACTTTAAAAACTCACTGCACGTGCTACTCCAATTACAAATATACACATGCATATTAAGAATTTTATAACTCTTTATAAAAAAAAAGACAGTGGGAGTTTCTTGCCGGATCTTCTCTTTTATACTTTTTGGAATCGTGCAACTAGTTTTGACGATTCAAATGTAATTGGTCTACTTGAAATAAGCGATTTGAGTTTGAGAATTACGAGTAATCCCTTAAAGTCCAAGTTCCTGAATATAATCCACACACAAAATTATGCGTTGGCTTTGTACACTATGTCAGAAATAAATATAGGTAATTTCTTAGTAGAACCCCCTCGTCAGTACGAATGAATGACGTAATACTTACGCAAAGGGTAGTTATTCATGTAATAGTGGGCATTGAAACGGTGAACGAGGAAACTGATGGAGTAAATAATTGTTTTAGAATAGATTTGTTGTATAGCTTTATTATTGGTTAAAGTGTAATTGATTTGTCTTTGTAGCTGGGCTGAAGAAATTGGACGTAGGTTTTACTTATACCATTATTATATACTAGCTGCAGCAGCTTTGCCTGCATGCTACATAGATAAAAAGTAGCCTATGTGTCCATCCAGGTAATAAACTGTATGTATGCAAAATTTTATGCAAATCTGTTTAGCAGTTTTTGCGTGATATTGATAGTGATATTGATATTGATAGATCCATACAAACCTACATTTATAAATTAGAACAGCCATTAACTTTCAATTTAAGCATACTTTCTTCTACCTAGTTTTTCTGTAGAAAGGACCAAAAAACTGCTCTATCACATAATCAGCCCGTATTCGCGACAATATGATACCTTGTGCACACAAAAGGATGCACATACACGTTACATACGTGCACATACGTGTGAATCAGCTGATCGTGCCGGTGTCGTGTTACGCGACCGCGGTGGCGACCACCCGCCGCGTGGGAGAGGGTTGCGTGCCCGACGCGACTAGAGGGTTACGTTAGATTCAGTATTACCAGGACCAAGACTATTTGCAATACACTATGCCTTTGTATTGTATCAAATTTCACTAATTTTAAGTAAAAGTCTACACCCAGTTGATTAAATTGACATAAAAAGACGACAAAACCAAAAAAGGTAGAAAAGACGATAGAAACACTATTTTTCGTAAGTAAACGTGTATTAATGCTTAAATATATCAAGATAAATTGGGTTAATATTACACCCACACACATAAGTATAAATATAATACAAAACTGATCTAGTATATAGTCTAACATATACAAGAAATTTAATAGATAAGAAATACTAGAAGTCTTTGCGGGATCTTTCTTTCCTTTTTTTCATCTCTTTTGGAAGTATTTTTATTCATGAAACTAAACCACATTGATTACCACGATTGTTATTCTGTGCCGACTCTGTCTATACTCTTTTTTTTTTCATTCCCTGACCGTGAAATCGAATCCCGTCACCTACTTTAAGCTGTGTTGGCGTAAACAGATACAACATTCGCGAAGCCATACTTGAAAAAAAAAAACTGTCATCTGGTCAGCCTAGTACAGCATCTTCCAGAAACGTTTGCTAAGAAACCTCAAGTTGAGCTAATCATCTGTTCGATATAAAAAAGGACCATATGATTACTATGTCAAGTTTAATAAGAATACAAGTGGTAATTTTATTAATATATACAATATTACTGTATTGTATCTAGTCATTTTATAATTTAAGACTTTACTTTAGTATAAGAAAATGGTAAGGAGGAAACTATGAAAATGCTATTTCGGCATCGTAATACTAATACATAATTCAAAACAGTTGATATTCCTATCTTGTCGAAACCCACGCCAAAATCACCACGCTCAGCCATCAATTCCGTGATCGATGGAGCGAGAAACTGTATTACAAGTAACAATACCCTGACCACACCTTGCAACTTTGACATACCGACATATTCAATGCACTTGTCAAAAACTATGACAATTGTGCCAGAACCCTTTTGCAAAATGACGTAGTACCTGGTCCTTTTATACGCGTTCATTTTCACCGATTGGTCCTTTGATCTTGTAGGTCCTTTCCCAGGGGATTTAAAGCAAGGTGTTATGCCCATTTCTATGGGGCCAAAGACCCGTGTGGTTTTACGTCCTTTTTTATTTAGTCCTTATTGTTTATGATGTTTTTGCGGTCAGATTCTATAGGGTGGTCGATTTCAAGTGTTGATGATTAGCTAATATTTAGTCATGTTGAAAATTGATTTTTTATTTTTTGTCAGGAAGTAATCTTGGAATTGATTGTGTTGGGTGTATGAAATTGAAGAATGAAATGTTTTGAGTTCATGCTTTTTTGCATTCTTAGGGTATATCAAAATTTGTTTAGTTTTTTATTTCACCAAAAGATAATCCGCACGTCTCGAGAACTTTGAGAGAATTTCAAATTAAGATATTTTATTTGAATATTTTTTTAGTTTATAAAAAAAAGGAGAACGTAACACGCTGTAAGCAATTTAATTATAATAGTTTTATCTAATCAAATTAGAAAACTATAGTGCAATTATTTAATATATAGAAGTGACAAACAAAAACAAACAGTGGAACAAACAAAACAAAGTGATGCGTCCAAACAAATGCAAGAAATTTAAATTCAAATGATTCCATGACGTCACGATGGCTCTACGGCATGACGTCACAAACATGGAGACCAACTTCCTACCCGCGGATCCACCTCCCATGACGGAGATCACCTACCAACCAAAGACAGACCTAGCCACCGAATACTTCAATACCTTCAACCAAATATGCGAAAATTACCGAAGCGATTCCGACGTCAACCTTCGACAAACCTCGGATAGTCTTCGGCTATCCTCGGAGATACTCGATGGCGTTCGCTCGGAGTATGTTAGCACAGACTTTACAATTAAAGACTATGAGTTGAATCCGGAGAAAGTGTTTATGAGTGGGAAGGAGGAACATATATTTCAGTTTGGGCAGCCTGATGCATCTGCCTTGTTGAGGCACAGGGCTAGGAGAAGATACAATGAGGAGCATGGGCTGCAACCTCCACCAACTACTAGTCAGGAAAGTGGGGTAAGTT
This sequence comes from Craniophora ligustri, assembly GCA_905163465.1. Taxonomy (NCBI): domain Eukaryota; kingdom Metazoa; phylum Arthropoda; class Insecta; order Lepidoptera; family Noctuidae; genus Craniophora; species Craniophora ligustri. Next base: position 575,305 of record LR990982.1, read on the forward strand.
AGAACATCGACAACCATGTTTTTTTGACTCGGGCGACCAGATTCTATCGCCAGCCAATGTATCATACCTTTTTGTTATACCACTAGGATGCCAAACAATCTTATAGCCCGCCTGATAGTGGTTTGCAACACCAGAGGTATCATTCGGGCGTTGTCTACCTTGTAGACCGTTCCAGGTTTCTTAAAACAAAATGAATGACAAAAGCTGATTAAATAATTACTAAATCGTTATAAAAGTCATTATTAAACCTTGGCACTATTTGGGAAGTGTTCTGGAGATAACAAAATAACAAACGAACATAATTAGTCATCATGTAGGTTTATATTTTCATATCCATCATCGTCGCTCATTGCCGAAACGTGCGCAAGAGACATGTACTATCTGTAGTACTATTAGATAATCGTTGTTGAACTACCCACGCGTTTTAAATATAGATACCGTCAGTTATACTGGTCACAATTGAACAGTCCGTGCCTAAATACAAACAAACATATCACGTAATATTAGTCTTATAATAATTCTATATTAATTGTAAAGGGCTATGGTAGCCTAGCAGTGTGAACACTGGACTGAGATGTCAAAGATCTTGAGTTTCAATCCACCACTGACGTTTTGGGATTTATGTGCGTATTTATCACATGCTCAAACGGTGAAGAAAAACTTAGTAAGGAAACCTGCATGCTTGAGAGATTTTCTCGATGGCATGTGAAGTCTACCAACCCGTAGTAGCGTGGTGGACTATAGCCTAATCCCTCTCAAATGAGAGGAGACCCGTGCGCAGCAGTGGGACAATGATGGGTTGATTATGATATTAATTGTAAGACAGAAACGTCATACACTCAGCACCAGTCACCACAAACTTCCCATGTCAGACCTATGTATATTATATTATTATTATATCGTTAATCTAAAAAACATTGTAAGGAAACCTGACAGATTTTCTCAATGGCGTGTGACGCGTGGTGTGTTTTCCTTCGTCCCCATTCATACATCATCACAAATGCATGTGCGCCGGTTACGAGTCCTGCCCTTCTGAGCTCTTTGAAGGAATTCACCAATTAGATAAGTGTATGTCCTCCCGGCGTCTGATATCTGACTTATAAAATCCTTTCATCAATCGCCTATCATTCATTTTCTCAACATCACACCATCTTGGTACATTATTCTCAATTTTTTCGTGGTATTACTGGCTTAAGAGAATCATCGCACAGGATAATAATTCTTACGTCGAATGAAAAAATAAAGAGCTGCGTTTATTTCTCCACCCTCACGGAGCGAACAATATAAAGATGAGGGAAGGTTGCCAGTATCACATAACAAAAATCCATTAAGCAATGTCAAAAGTGGCGTCAAAAGTATATTGAATTACTGAACGGTGCCGTACAAAAAATACTCAGCTGTAGATGGTTTTGAATGGGAGAGAATTGACTCCTATATCGGTAGCTGTACTCCTTGTTCGGTTTCCGAGGTCAAATGTACTGTAAATTATAATATCCTGCTTATATTTAATATCCTTTTAAACTTCTATTGGCCAGGCTTCACTCGTGTAACTATAGGTATTTAATCAATGTTTCAAAAACAAAAAAGATTAAATTTTAAAGAGTTATAAAGTAGCCTAATAAACACTAAATTGGGTTCCGCGTGGCTCAAACCGCACGACTTGAGAACGGGGGATCGGGCGAAGTGAATGAATATGATATTATGAACATATTCTTTTTCGTTAAATAGCTCGCGGACGAAGTCGCGGGAATGAGCTAGTTGTAACTTCATCATCATCATCATATCAACCGTTAGACGTACGACGACCCCAAGGATCGCCACGACGAACGGTCCTGCGCCACGCGCATCCAGCGGATTCCAGCGACCTTAAACAGGTCGTCGGTCCACCTTGCCGGGGGCCTGCCCACGCTGCGTCTTCCAGTTGTAACTTAATTTATCATAAATTATACAACTTTTATAGCTAACGCTTAGTAAAACAACTACGGTCTCAAAATACCGGACAAATATATACCTACCCACATATTTAAATGCACTTAAACAGTCATTACAATGTGGTTTATCTAAATACATCGATGACTCATTAATCCCATTCTCTGTAAATGTATGAAGTCTACACTAAATCTGTTCCCGTTCTGAAAATTAAAATGATTTCATATTATGAACAAATTACGCAGTGATATTGTGGTGTTAGCTATGAGTGGTCGCGTGTTTATAAGCGGAGGCGATAAGAGTATACTAGTTCGCTCGGGTTAGAATGTTATTGATGATTTGATGCATTATTCTCGCCTCATGGGATCTACAAACTTACTGGCAGGCGGAATGTGGGTGTACAGGAGTACACCACTACCTAATTCTTCTGGGGTGACACGTTTTACGAATTTTATCGCGATATATTGGTACTGCCCAAGACCGGGATGGTAGGCGCTCTTTGGGGGAGGCACGGCAGTGGACGGAGAGTGGACGGCAATAAGCTGATATGTGTATATTGGTGTTATTGTATCTAGACCGTTTCGGATCCACTACAGCATCCATTGTTACGAGCGGACATGTTATAAAGGATACGGAAAAGTAAAAAGGAAAGAATCTGTACACAGTAATTCTATTTCAACGTCGATAGTAAGAAATCAATCCGATATACTCTGTTTGGGCCGTTGATACTAAATACTTTTCTGTTTATGCTCGAAGGACCCGTGTACCGTTCGTTTCGGGCCGCTAGTACTAAATACCCGTCTACTCCATACAAATTTTAACTGGTTTGAAATTAAACAACTCATCTATTTGACTCAAACCTCGTATCCGCTTCAGTCTATATCTTCACCCCCACACTCCCAATACGTGGCAGCAGGAAGCTCTCGATGTGGGAACAATGATTTGAGCTTGAGTCATCGTCTCGCCGTTAATTAATTAATTGGTTTATTTTTATAAGCTATGTTAGTTATGCGGATGTGCCAGCCGACTGGTGAGTGCATAAAACTGTGTTATTAAGTGCTATAACATTTAGATGCAGTGTCAGTCTAGATTAATGAAAACAGAGTGAATTATGTATGTCAAGACTAGGGTCGGATAATGAATTCGATTGCCTGTCTTGTTGTTATAAACTTGATAAATAATATATCTCGACGTTTAGAAAGCTATGGTGCAACGATTTGGATTTTTTCCGAAAATTCGACTTAAAATGGCTCTAAATGGGTAGGTTAGTCTTGCAGCTTACCATCAGACGAGTTTTTTTATGGTGATAAGGGGGCAAACGAGCATGCGGCTCACCTGATAGTAAGTGATCACCGTCGCCCTTGGACATTTGCAATACCAGAAGGCTTGCATATGCGTTGCCAACCCTTGCAAAAACCGTTTAGGTTTCTTAAAATAGAGAATTACTAAACTGAGAGCAAGCGGAATGTTCATCCTATCAGAATACTCTTGCCCCCAAAGCTCTTGTAACCTTACTCACTCGCAGAAACACAACTATTACGAGGAATCTTGCTATGCCCTACCTCTCGAACGCTGATTCGATAACTAGCTTAAAAATTATATTTAAAAAACCCATCAGTGGGTTGATAATATAAATCTAAATTTTTACAATAAACGTGGTTAATTTTACATCAAACTACAATTCTGCTGCACCCTACGAGGGAATGTGAAAGTGTCAAGCACCTCCCAGGTCCTAATGACTCTGTGGCTGCGGTCCAACATTCCTGTGCCGGCCGTTGCATTATTAATTACAAGAGAACAGTTAACGGATCCTGGGACCATTGTGTACGGTACTTGTCAAGGATTTAAACAGTTAATAAATTTAGCTTAATGTCTTATATCCGGGGGACTACTTGTGTAACTGCCTCGTTGGTCTAGTGGTCATACAGTGCGACTGGCGAGCAAGAGTTCCTGAGTTCGATACCCAGGTCAAGCAGTGTTATTGAAATTTTCTGTGAATTTCTCAGTAGCAGCTCGGAGTTTAGATCGTTGCCCGGTTAATGGCAATAGGCTCGACCTAAAACATACCGGCGAAACGTGGGTGTACATTAGTACACCTCGGCTTAGCACTTAGGGATCAACAGGCGTGATGGTATATATGTATGTAATAAGGATATCAGTCAGCCACGCAAAATCGACTTTGCTCACAATAAACGCAATTATTACACACGACTTTCGACATCTTGCAGAAACACCACAAATATGGGTCCAGGGTACACTTGCGACCGCCATTGTGACGGCGACTGATATGGTGTCGCCACCACCATAGAACAGATAGCTGACAAAGAGGAGAAAACAGCTGGATGCTTAATTGCGCATTAAGTGTTACAATTACTATTCTGGCCATTGTAATTGTCACCTTATATAGAAGGGGCATTTGGTCCATTTTGAGCGGATAGCGAAACTGTGGAGCACTTTTGCTTACTTTGACTATTGACCATTTAAGACAAATCTGCACTGACCTCGCATACTGGTGTTCAGAATACGGTACTGCAATGATGTCTGTAGTATCTTTTCTATACTAATATTATAATGAGGAAAGATTTGATTGTTTTTTTTTGTTCGCATCGAATAGGCTCCAAAACTACTTGACCGATATGAATAATCCTTTCACCATTATAATATCATAATGTCCAGGAATATTTAATTGCTCAAAGTGTCTATGGAGTTTCTTGCCGGATTCTTTGCCGTAAGATTCATCATCAACCCTTTGTTGTCCCACTGCTGGGCACGGGTCTCATTTGAAAGGGATTGGGCTATAGTCCACCACGCTAGCCTACCGCGGGGTGACGGGCTGGTTATCTTCTAGCAACAGTCCATTAACAGTCTTAAGGTTCTGGCGAGGGACATCCTTATGGATGTCCCTCACCAGATTGGTTTTGATATAACATTTTTCTGTATTTTTTTATGATTTGGCATAAAAAATACTTATAATTCTAAATTTTCACCCTTCTACCACTAACTCCTATAATGTGGCAAAACAACGTTTGCTGGGTCAGCTAGTAAATAAATATATTTTCACTGTTCTTGTCACTCAGCATCTATATAGATATTTGGTACCATATCATAGATGGTTCTCCGAAATTTCCTCACCGCTGTCCAGTGCCAGCTCACACGTACGACTCACAATAATCGCAATTAGAGCTTTCTCGTCTGTCGCAACACTACAGATATGGCGCAAACTCGCGTTTACTATTGTTGGCCGGTCCTATATGGTGCGCTCACAGTTAGACGATATACCCGTTTGTAGGCCAGGTGGTAAATGCATTTTTAACTTTATAATACTAACTTAGAAAACAATACTTCATTTATTGTAACAAGCTTTTGTCGCAACTTCGCTTAGAATAAGCAATTGTATCCAATCTGCTTTTTTATTCATACCCTCTTTTAAGGAATTTTCGATTCCCTTTTTGCCCTTTTAACGGTTTGTTTCCGGGACAAAAATCTATCCTATGTCCTTCCCCGGGACTCAAACTATCTCTTTACCAAATATTATTGAAATCTGTTTAGCGGCTAAGCATGAAAAAGTAACAGATTGACGACCCGTTTAGCTCAGCGGTAGTTAACGCTGCCTGCTGTGCTATGGGTCCCGTGTTTGAATCCCGGTAGGGACATATGTTTGTGTGATGAGCATCAACATTTGTTTCCGAGTCATGGATGTATCTATGTATAATATGTATGTATTTACAAAAAAAAGTATATGTGTAGTACATCAATCAACTAGTATCCGTAACACAAACCTCGTTGCTTACCACGGAACTAGATGGCGCTGTGAATTATGTCTGGAACAGATAGACACAGACAGACACACTTTCGCATTTATGATATTAAAGTATATGGATAGCCTCGTGAATTATCTCTATAACTCTGAGCTGGTGATCGCCACTATAAGCCAAGTCTAATCTGAACAGATTCCCAATATGGTAGCACTTCTAAAAACTAGAATTACTCATGATGAATTATTTTGAGCACTATGATCTGTGACTAAGTGCGCTATTTAATGCTTTACTAAACCGGACTGACAATGGTAGAGTTTGGCCTCGCACCTTATATGTTATGGATTTAGTAATTTATATTATAGAGTAGCTGTAGAAGCCTAGCGGGGTGACCAGTGGACTGAGATGTCAGAGGTCTCGATTTCAAACCCAAGCCATGCAGCACTGCCTTTTCGGAAGTTATCACATGCTCTAACGGTGAAGGAAAACATCGTGAGGAAACCTGCAAGCTTGAGAGATTTTCTCGATAGCATGTAATGTCTGCCAACCCGCAGTAGACTACCGTGGTGGACGATAGCCTAATCCCCCTCAAATGAGAGGAGACCCGTGCCCAGCTGTGGGACAATAATGGGTTGATGATTATAGCGTATAGAGATTTGTCTTATTTTAGGTTTTATCGAGGTATATTGACATTATCAAATCCTGAAAGTTGAAATAGTCTGGTGACGTGACTTGTGGAGTGTAAAAGTCAAAGGTTTCGAGTTCGAACTCGGAACTTCGAAACCGCTGATACTTCGAAACCGCTGGCTTTTCCCCGAAGTTTTGTGCGTTCTGCGGTTCTGGGATTTTAATCCCGGCAGGTCGTCAGTCTACCTTGCCGGGGGCCTACCCACGCTGCGTCTTCTAGTACGTGGTCGCCACTCTACAACCTTCAAGCCCCGTCGGCTGTCCGTTCTTCAAGTGACATGCCCTTCCCACTGCCACTTGAGTTTGGCGATTCTTTGGGCTATGTCAGTGACCCGGGTTCTTCTACGTATGACCGGTCGTCGTGGCGATCCTTGAGGGAGACCTATGGACAACAGTGGACCTCTAACGGTTGATGTGATGATGATGATGATAAATCCTGGTAGAGCCAAATGTTTGTGTGCTAAGCATGGACGTTACTTATTTTGGAACTAGATGGCGCTGTGTTATAAAGTCCTTGTATAATGATAAAAAATTATTCATTATTGATACAAAATTCAAAGGAGTAAAGAACCTTGGATTAAAACTCGTGTGGTCATTGGATGTCACTGCTGTTACATTATGTAGGTACCTACACATCTCAATTTGTTTTTTCAGAACCGTCTGAACATCTGTCTGCTAGGTTGACGACATTATAATGCGTATCAGGATATTCCTACACTCATAAATTTTACAGCGGACACCGTTGAAAATTCCTATCTGAATTATGCACACCTTTCAAACTGTCAATTTGTGGTGAAACAATAAATATTTAAAGTGTCTCCTCTCATAAATGTTTAAATTGTACAGGTTACTGATAGACACACGTCTGCGTTTAATCGTATATTATAAATATATTATACGTTTTTATATTTGATGTATTTTGAGATGTTTTTCGTTAGTCACAACAATAGTTTTTGTCGCCGGCAGCTTAGGGCCCTCGCAGGCGTGAGACATGATCATTAATCCAATTGATGAACACGCGTCGACCCGTGCCCAACAGTGGGACATCAATTGGGTTGATGTCCCACTGTTGGGCGCGGGTCTTCTCTCATTTGAGAGAGGTCTCCTACATAAGTTACTGTATAACCTAAATGAGTGACAGTTTAAATCCCTTAATGGGTCACAAGTATATATTTATATTATTATTATTTTACTTAAGTAAATATGGTAATTTTAAGTGAAAACAGTTGCCAAAATAATATGTTCGAGTGCAACTTTTTCTCTCTTTCTGAAACATATCTCACAATGAAATAAAGACTAACATTTTGTTCTGTCTCTCTTTCCACAGTATGGCAGCGATGAATTCGGGCACGACTCCCCGAGCCGGTACGCGTCGCCCAAAGGCGCCGGCGCGGGCGCCCCCTACCAGGAGGCGTACTACGCGGGCGGCGAGTGGGCCGCGCCGTACTACCAGCCCCCGCCGGCGTACCAACACGACCCGTACGCGACCTCCCCCGGTACGTACTGACCACCATCATCATCATCAACAGATTATTGTCCCACTGGTGGGGACAGGTCTCCTCTCAAAATGTTGCAAGAACGGGGAGAATTTGCCCCACTCCTTATGTGAGAGAAGAAGTTTAGGTTGTCAGCTACCTAAACATAAAAACAAAACTACGACTGCTGAACAAGAAGACTTGGGTTCGATTCCCCCGGTTGAGCAGAATGTTGGGCAGCTCGGAGTTTGGATTCGTGCCCGGTTGATGGCAATAGGCTCGCCCCCTATTAGGTACATGGGCCCTGAAACGTACCGGCGAAATATGGGTGTATAGTGAATACACCTCTACCTTCTACCTTCAGGGACGATAGGCTTGATAGTTTATCATATCGTTAGCAGGTTGTCGAACCTGTCAGTAGCTAATCTTTCAACAGCACCAAAGAAGATAAATAATAAAAATATTTTGGGACATTTGACACAGCACCATCTAGTCCCAAACTAAGCAGAGCTTGTACTATGGGTACTAGACAATGGATATAATACTTATATACTTTTTTTTTGTAAATACATACTTATAATACATAAGAAACACCCAGACGAACACAAACACTTATATTCATCACATAAATATTTGTGCCCCGTGGGAATCGAACCCACGACCTCGTGATCAGCAGTCCGGTATTCGAACCACTAGACCATAGAGGTCGTCTAAGATCTGTTAAGTGTTAAGATGTAGTTGTGACGTGTCTCCTCTGTGTTCCAGGTATAGCGGGCGCGCCGGTGGGCGAGGCGGGCGGCGGCGCGGAGCTCCCCCTGCCGCCCATGTCCTCGTTCAGGGCTGCGGCCCCCCACCACTCCCCCACAGACGCCATGCTCGTGGCCAAGCCGCCGCTACAACCCGTAAGTGCCACTGTGTGTCTCCAGTCTCCTCAATTGTATCATCAACTTAGGGCTGCCATCCACTCGAGATTCCCCGGATTTGTTCTAGTTTGAATGGCGTCCGGGGGCCGTCTGGCAGGGGTTTTAAAAAATGTCCGGGCCCGGATATTCTTGTTTTCAGGGAAAATTATTATTAAACAAGTATGTCGTTTTTATTTTAGTTGCAAAAAATTTTTTTCGGTATCCGGGAAAATAAGCTATATTTCGCTCAAATGTCTCATTTAGGTGATGGCAGCCCTAGTCACGGTTCTCCTGTACTGCACTATTCATGGACTGTACCATAAGCTACTCTATATACGCTAGCCTAGTGTAGGCAGGAATCTCATGTATGTAAATTTGTGAGTGCGACTGTCGAGCAAGAGGTCCTGGGTTCGGTTCCCAGGTCGAGAAAAGTGTTATTGGGTTTTTCTGTGAAATTCTCAGTAGCAGCTGGGAGTTGGCTCGCCCCCTATTACATGGGATCTAAAACATACCGGCGAAACGTGAGTGTACATTAGTATTAGTGTATATTAGTACACCTCTGCGTAACCTTTCGGGGACGACAGGCGTCATGGTATGTATGTATGTTAAATTTCCTCGCGATGTTTTCCTTCACCGTTTGAGCTATAACTTCCGAAAAGATAGTGGTGCGTGTCTTGGGTTCGAACTCCGAGACGTCTGACATCTCAGTCCACTGGCCACACCTCTAGGCTAGCACAGCTCTCTCTATAGGCTTCGGTAACAAGCTACATGGTGGTACAGATGTACGGCGGGTCGGCGAGCTCGGCGGCGGCGGCGGCGGCGGCGGGCGCGGGCGCGGAGGCGGGCAGCCTGTCGTCGTACGGCTCGTCGCCGTCCACGCCGGTGCACTCGCCGCCGCCGCTGCACGCGCGCCACTACCCCGCGCCCGCGCCCGCGCCGCACAAGCACCACGCGCACCACGTGCACCACCACAACGGACAGGTATACACCGTCAGAAAGAACATTCAATATTCTAGTATCTTTATATGAATATTACTGATGCATTGTCTACCGGTTCCAAAAAGTAGGTAAGGTAGGAGGTAGGAAAAGATAGATAGATACTCTTTTTAATATTTTAAATAATTCATCATCTACCCATTTATGTCTCGGCTGGGCACGGGTTTCCTCTCATTTGAGAGAGATTTGGCTATACTCCACCACGCCTACTGCGGTTGGCAGACTTCACATATCCTCGAGAATATCTCTCAAGCATGTAGGTTTCCTCACGATGTTTTCCTTAATTTTTTGAAAAATGTGATAAATATACACGTTACTTCGAAAAATTTGTACTGCGTGTATTGAATTGATTAAATTCTTCGAGATCTTTTACTTTCACATAACTCTGATCTGGGTGTCTTGGGTTCGAACTTGAGAGCATTACGATCTCCGTCCACTGGTCACACCATTAAGCTACCACAGCTCATGATAATAATGCTCCTCTTAAATGTTCCAGCAAACAAACTGGGTATCAACAGGGGTGTCTTCGCCCCCATCAGCGTCCACCCCGCACGCGCTGGCGACGCCCGTCATCCCCAACGGCCACCACCAGCCGATGGTGTTCCCGCCCGCAGCCATGGTAAGTTTACATCACACACACATTATTATCCAATTTGTGTGTTCGTACATCTTAGTATATAGATAAAAATTGTGTTGATTTTGTTATTACACGAGGTGTAACCAATGGGTTAATTAATCGACCAGAAAACAGTCTTGTTAATTAGAATCGTGATAAGACTTGATAACTGACCACGTGACCAGTTGACCGCCCTCTGAGACAATCATGGTTCAAATGAGTGGCGCGTTACTATAAGCTCAACCCAACTTTTAAAGTTCTAACTTGTTAAATAGTTAAAAAAAAATGAAGCCTCTTGGCCCCCTGAGTCAAAAGCTGAATATGTCTGTAACTCGTAACTCTGATAAAACTAGAATATGACGTAGTCAGTCACTTTTAGATGACTGTGTTTTTTCAAAAATAGAAAATAAAAATACTTCAATTAGTGCAGATCCTATTGAGTTTTTTAAGCTTACACAACCGAATTTAACATTTATGTATATAGAAATATATAGATAAATGTAGATATGGCAATTTAATTTTCCAGTTGCCATACTAGACTGCTAGTTTATTTTAACATAATATTATAATATCTAAGTGGTTCAGTCAAACTAGTAAAAATAAACAGATTTTTTTTTCGAATAGTCTCAGTGAGAATCAAATCGGGATATAGATGTACATGCTGGTCACTGTTGTGACATCGCTCAACATCACTCAACCTCACTCAGACTCACTCAGACTCAGCCTCAATCAGCCTCACTTGATATTCCAACATGAAACAATGTAAGAGCACTGTAGCTGTACTCAAATAACATAGTTACTTTTTAGAATCTAGAATAAATTTATAGTGATTATAGCTTAGTAATAAAAAAATCATATGTGTAGGTAGTTAAACAACACATCCCGTCGTCTTCCCGGGCGAAAAAAAATAAAAAAAATAATATAAAAAAAGTTAGTACAACAGTAGGTACACTGAATCACAAGTCAACACAATTTTTGTCTGTCAAATAAATTGTAATACTAATTGGATGCATTTGCTTAAATCTTTTAGCCAGCATTTTATTCTAGCACCCACTCAAAAACTATGGAGTTGAAGGAATTGGGACAAGTATTGTTATTTCGCTTTATTTTAAATTAAATTAAATTATTAATAGCTCTACAGACACCACAGTTTTATTCTTTTATTTCCTATTCAAAGCTTTACAGTTTGCAATTAAAGTAAAAATTGAGATTTCATTAAAAAAAAGGGTAAATTGAGAGTATGCTACGGTAACCGCTTACCATCAGACGAGTCTTATTTGTCATCCTTGTGACATAAAAAACTGGGTAAAAATTTGATGTCTGTCTTAAATTTAAGCAAATGTTGATAAAATAGTATTTAATTTGTAATATTATACATTTAAAAAATTTAATATATATGTTAGCATGTCCCTTTTTTCGCATGGATGTAACTAATTTTAAAATTTCCCAATAACTTTGATTTGTTTGTTGTTTTTTTTTTCGAATTTCAACGAGATTTTGGATTTTCTTTTCTTTTTTTTTCTGAATAATTATATCGAAATGTAATACGAACTGTATGGAAATATATATTTTATCGTAATTTTTAAAAGCTAACCTTTTGTGAGTTGAGGAGCAAGAGTTATAAAATACCTCACTATATACTTTAGTTTATTGTCTACCAAATGAGAAGAAACAATAATTGATAATAATGAATTCTTTAAAAATCATTTTCTTATATCATTTGTAGTGTACATTAACCCACTACAGTTCGTGTTGTATTTTCTGTGTACATTTTTTTGTGTTTTAATGTTGTGTTTAATAGTTAGCGAGAAGTGAGGACGTGCCATAGACTTTTATTTGTTTTTAGTACTAGTGATGAGTAGTTGGTAGTTTAAATAAAAAATAGTTGCATTGGTAGTAATTTTTTCGTGTCAATTGACTGTTGAATGAGTAGTTTTTTTTAACTTTTAGCCAAATAAATATTGCAAGATTTTTTTGAATTTGTGATGAAAATTAAGATTTATTCAACAAAATTTTAGCCTACAAAATAATATTGTTTAAAACATTACGGGCCGTATTTAATCTAAACATGACCCGGGATCATTATACATCAATTAGTTAAAATTTTAATAAAAAAATACGGTTGATGACAATACTATAAACAGAAATAGGATTCTATTAAAAAAACCGTTTTTTATCGCTGTATAAACTGAGTATTCTCATGCTGTTAACATCGAGTTTTCATGTCGTAAACAAACATTTTGCGTGATTTTGAACCCTCATTTTTTATAAAAAAAACAAGTCATGATACTAAAAACCACATAAGTATCATACATAGCTCAATTTCATACCAAAATCAAAACGATTCAATTCAATTTATTCGCGAACATTAGTGAAAAAGACACAAAAAAAAATATTGATACAATACACGTTTCTACCTCAAATCGCTGTCCTCTCGTACAATTCAATTTATCCGCGAACATTAGTGAAAAAGACACAAAAAAAATATTGATACAATACACGTTTCTACCACAAATTGCTGTCATACAATACCATGTACAAACGTAAGTCCGTGGCGCGTCCCCGCTGCTGGCTACATGGCTCGCTTGGTCAGGGCGCGCCGGCCGAGCAGCGCCAGCTGGACGAGGCGATGGTGTTCCTGCGCGACCACTCCGACTGCGTAAGTACTTGTGCTCTGCAGGCTAGCTCTTTAACATCTGGAGACCGAACTGATAATACTGACATGCTTAAAGGAGTTAAGGCGCGATCTTTTTAGTACGTATCTCGAATTATGAAAGTTTTTGACCCCCTCTGTAAGAAAAAATAAGCATCGTCCAACTGCTTACTGTGTAATACTGTAAGAATCTAAATAATCAAAAGAAAAGGTTTATTTTTCCAAGAAACAATCATTTTTTAGTTATATTTATTTGTATCGACTTATAAATGTACTGTAATTATTAACTTTTCGCATTTTTGTGAACTTACTTAAAGAACTGTCGAACTCCCTACCACCATCTGGTAAAGAAAATATAATACATACTCCACCCCCTCCTCCCTAAATCGTCTTACGTAATATCGATTAATAAAAAATCCTAGTAGCCAAAATACGTTTGACGTATTGACAGATTCTTTCGGTGAAAGTGAGAGCATTTATAGAAATGGTTCTATAGCCTGTCAGATTTTGTCTCCGGAGTTTAAAGACCTAACTACTATATGTGTTTAGTGCTGTAGTTGAGAGAATCACTGTAATATTATAAAGAGAATAATTGACTTAACAGTTCACAGATATTTTCCCTGTATCTATAAAGAATATTATTAAATTAATCAGTTACAGGTGAAAATAGGAAGTAAGCAGTACGTTTTGAATAAACAATTTTTAACCCTAAATCGTTCTATTAGTGATGACTGATTTACTTTACGAAAGCAAAAATGGTTGAATTCATTTTTTGATTATACTGATACTTAAACTACAGCATAATATGCACTTATTTAATATATTCAGTGTTATTGTCTTCTTATAAATAAATCATAGATTTCTTAGCGCATTCTGAATTTTTTATTATTTTTAACGCGAATTCACTGCACAAAAAGTGATTAAATTATTTGAAAAAATTCAAAGAAATATAGACAATAATATTAGAATTTCCTAGGTATATAATGTAAATATGTATTTATATAGAAATTATGTGGCATGGTTTTAAGCTGTATGTTTCTTCATTTGCGTTTGTATGTGATCTTTGTGTTTTTGATTTATCAAAATTATAAATATCTATAGCGAAAGTCAACATATAATACTGTTATTTGTTCTTAAATATTATAAATATTCATGAGATTATATTTTTGTGAAAGTAAAAAACACATACCGATAAGTTTTATGTAAACCAACTGGTTTGCATCAGTCAATCAGTAACTACTGAATACAATAAAGTTCTTGAAATTGTGACCTGTAATTTATCATATCAGTCGAAGAACGTCAACACATTAACCAATTTTGACAGCACGGTTAGTGCAGCGGTCGAGAGATCGGCACCTGCTCGCATGTCGCGGGTTCGATCCCTGCACAGTTGATATTTTCAACGTTCTTGTTAAACAAGATCCCTTTACTCCATGTCCAAAGATTGGTTACAGGAAGTCCTATCTTAATATTTCTATAGGGAATATTACGAGCACATTTAGTAAAGTGTATGATGACACAGGGTGCCCGCATGGAGGAGCGGCTGGACGACGCCATCAACGTGCTCCGCAACCACGCCGAGGCGCCCGACCTGTACCCGCAGGACATGCACCTCCCGCACCTCCCGCACCAGCCGCACCAGCCACACCAGCCGCCGCCAGGTAACGCCACACTACACTTTACTACTCATGCTGCTCACTTTAACGCCTGCAACAAAAATAATTCTGCTTACTTAAACACTTGCAACAATACAACTCATGCTTCTCACTTAAACACCTGCAACAACATAACTCATGCTTCTCACTTAAACACCTGCAACAACATAACTCATGCTTCTCACTTAAACACAACACCTGCAACAAAACAACTCATGCTTCTAACTTAAACGCCTGCAACAATAAACTCATGCTGCTCACTTAAACACCTGCAACAACATAACTCATGCTTCTCACTTAAACACAACACCTGCAACAAAACAACTCATGCTTCTAACTTAAACGCCTGCAACAATAAACTCATGCTGCTCACTTAAACACCTGCAACAACGTAACTCATGCTTCTCACTTAAACACAACACCTGCAACAACGTAACTCATGCTGCTCACTTAAACACAACACCTGCAACAACGTAACTCATGCTGCTCACTTAAACACAACACCTGCAACAACGTAACTCATGCTGCTCACTTAAACACAACACCTGCAACAACGTAACTCATGCTGCTCACTTAAACACAACACCTGCAACAACGTAACTTATGCTGCTCACTTAAACACAACACCTGCAACAACGTAACTCATGCTGCTCACTTAAACACAACACCTGCAACAACGTAACTCATGCTGCTCACTTATTGCAGTATCACTGCAGGCCATTCCACTAATTAGGTTTGTCTTGTATGTTATAATGAATATATTATTTTATAAGGTATTAAACAAAACTGTTTACATGTGGCTGATCTTTAAGACTGCCTTTTTTAATAGTCTCTAAGAATAGGAACCGTTTTAGGGTTTCTTAAAATAGGGGAGGTCTTACACGGACAACGGAATTCCCACACTTCACACACGTCTTCTGGTGCTCTGGCAACCTTAGAAAACTAAGGTTAAGGTTAAGGTAAGACTACTATTATTGTTTCACTTCGATATTCTGTAAGGCAGAGGTACTTCACCAGTCGGGTAGCTCAATTTTAGAGAGAAATCTCGCATTCCTCTGTTGAGTTGGGACATAGTAAAGACTGAGCAGTTAATTTTTTTGAAACATTTGTATACTATTTGAAATGTCCCTTCCTTAAGAATGTATGTTTCTGTTTGATACAGTGTCGCGGCTGGGCGTGGGCGTGGGCGGCGCGCTGCCGCAGCTGCACTCCGAGCCGCCCATCAAAATGGAGAGACACGTGCTGCCCAACACCAGTCAGTACTCATTATACATACACTCTATTGATACTAATATTTAGGTTCTATTGAAATGAATGAAATGAAAATGTCTTCTTACGATTCAACTGAATTAAAATTAAGTTAATATTTTAATATGCATTTTTAAAATATGGAAGTTACTATACTGACAGCAAATGAAATTCCTATATATATATACATACACTCACGCCTTATTCCCATGGGGGTAGGCAGAATTTCTAAACTGTCAGAATAGTCGCTCCCCTAATTAGTTCTGGCAACCTTATTGGCAGAAACACAACTATTGTTGTTTCACTGCGGTGTTCTGTAAGTTAAGAGGTACTTCCCTGGCCGGGTAACTCAATTTGAGCGAAAAATGTCGCTATTGTCTAAATCCTACTAATATTATAAACGCGAAAGTTTGTAAGTCTGGATGGATGTTTGTTACTCTTTCGCGCAAAAACCGCTCAACAGATTTGAATGAATATAAATAAATAAATATTCCTGGACATTATGGCACACAGCGCCATCTAGTTCCGTGTTAAGCAACGAGGCTTGTGTTACGGATACTAGCTGGTTGATATACTACATATATACGTTTTTTTGTAAATACATACATATTATAGATAGATACATCCATGACTCAGATACAAATGTTTATGCTCATCACACAAACATTTGTCCCTACCGGGATTCGAACCCGGGACCCATAGCACAGAAGGCAGTGTTAATTACCGCTGGACTAACTGGGTCGTCTAATATAGGTAGTTTATTAACTGGATAAACACATAGGCTACTTTTTATCTATATACTATGCGGGCAAACCCGCGGTCGGCATCTAGTATTGAACATAATGTCGTGTTCCAGAGAAGCGCAAGGAGCCGCCGGACGGCGCGGGCGAGGCCAAGCCGTCCTCGTCGGCCGACGCGCTCGCCGCCAAGCCGCCCGCCACCAAGCGCTCCCGCCGATAGTGAGTAACAGCTTTGTTTATTACCTTACATATCTTTATATCTATATAATCGTTTGTCCTGACTGATTCATCAACGCAGAGCCTAAACCACAGGGTTTTCAAACTGAATGAATAATTTTGAAGATATGATGAAAACATCCGCTAAGAAAGGATTTTTAGATATTCGCCCCCTAAGGGGGTAAAATAAGGGATAAGCGGTTTTATGGAAATCCGTTACTTTCAAGGTTAGAGATATTAAATTTTATATACAAGTTTTTGGTGAGAAATAATTAAACACGTATATTAGGATTTTTTTAAACTGATAATGAAATTTAATATCAAGCTCCTCAGCGTGTTTCGTCGTTTTTGGAAATTCAACCCCTAACGGGCGAAATGAGGAGTAAAATTAGTATTAAATTACGAGAGCGAAGCTGCGAGCATCAGTTAGTATTTTTTTTTTACATATAAAGACGCCAACATATCCAAATACAAAAAAGTTACATATTGGTTAGTTGGCATCGTAAGGGATCTCTTGCTTAATGAATTGGTAATCGATCAACTTTCCAATATTTTGGGCTCAAAGAGAGCCATACTAACATAATACACTTTTTTTCTTTTTCAAAATAAAATATATACTGTACAACTTGATTTTGGATAAAAAGAAATAAAACTTGAATCAGTTGTTTGCATGATAATCTTGGCTTCTGAGCCTTTTTATTTAATCATATTTATTAAATTACTAAAGTAAAGTTAATTTAAATTAACATGGGACTACATATTTCGAAATTAGTATACAATTTCATACTTCATCAATAATAATAATTCATTTATTTATTAAAGATAAATTTATTACTTCTTTAATACTTATGTCAAC
Organism: Craniophora ligustri; assembly: GCA_905163465.1. NCBI lineage: Eukaryota > Metazoa > Arthropoda > Insecta > Lepidoptera > Noctuidae > Craniophora > Craniophora ligustri. The sequence continues at coordinate 593,033 of LR990982.1, forward strand.
GATAAAAGCATAAAACTTCATAATTATTTAAAGAAGTTCCTATTTTTTATACCTCAATGGGTTTGATAACAAAAAATAAATGATAAACGTACAAATGAGTCCTATAGTTTTAAATTAGCCTTACTTAGATTTTTCTAACATTTGAGATGACTTATTAACTTGCATCACTTATTTTAGATCAATCTATTATAATATTATTTCTTACAGTCGGACAAGTCAAAAGAAAATAAATTAAGACATTTTGTACAAAATTAACTTATTTAAAAACGTGTCTTGCAATACATAACTTTAATAGCACTATACAGAGTCTAATTTTCTATGAGAGTTTATTATTTGGCCACAAAATTTAGGCTGTTTATCAAATATATAAGAATTAAATTCAACTACTGATTGAACATAAAAATAAAACGAAAAACTCACATATTTTAATGTCATTTAAATACTGAAAATCATATCACATTATTATACTATTTGACTAGTCCGATTCTCTAATTGGTCATGTAAATCGGTGTATAACATTTTTAATATACCTTATCTATTGTAATACCATTCATTAACCGATTTCCATGTCCAACTCATAAAAGTAGCAAATGTCGCAATAGTAGCATATGTCGCAAATGTCGTATATGTCGCAAATGTCGTGTGAGTGATACGAGTGAGTCCTCTCAAAGCTCGACCAACCCCGGCATGCCCAGCTGCTCGTCGGCGGACGAGGACGACCTGGACCCTGACACGAAGGCGGCGCGCGAGAGAGAGCGGCGACAGGCCAACAATGTTAGAGAGAGGTGCGGATCATTTGCCACAACTCGAGAACTGTTGTCAATTCATATAAAACTGTAATTAAACAACTCCAAAATATTTTACTTAGGTAAAAAAAACACATCCTGTATAAACTGACAACATATCTCTTGGTTCGTTTTTATAATATCGCTTCCAAGAAAATTGCTGAAAAATGTTTTTTTTTGCTCAAAATTACCTTTTATACCCTTAGGGTAAGTTAAGTCATGTAAAAAGAATATGATCAGGGTGAGTGATTTGTATAATATATGTAAAGATTCAACAAGCGATAATCGACCTTCTATCATGAGTGCAAGTTGAATCTTAGCAGATTTTACAGAAGTGATTTAAAACATTATTCAGATGAATATTTTTGGAAACGGTACACACTTTCACATGTTTGAAACACAGGTACAGGATAAAATAATACTAACATTAAATTGTTATCAAATCTGTTTATAATTAATTACTTTATTTACCCATTTTTTATAGGATAAAAAGACAAAGCGGGTGTCATCACCTGAACCTGTGTTTCATTACCCCTATGAAACGGTCTCACACTAAGTTTGCCGTGTCAAAACATGTTCCATCATATTTCTAGACATACAACAAATATTTCTAAAAGGGCTTAATTTACAATGTTAGTTAGAAAAGGTTTTGAACAGATAGGGTAATCAATTAAACTCATTAGTCGATTTTGTTTAAGTTTACCCTTACTTAAGAAAATTAATGCACTATCATTGATGATTTATACTCGCTGAACTAACGTTGTATAAGGTTTACTAGACAATTCTAGCGACTATTGAAAATTGAAAGTGGCGAATCCTAAATTTTTGATGAAGCATTTTTACGATATTTCTATTTTAAGTGGCACACAAAAATTAGTGGTCAATATTACAATTTCATGAAGCATTTTTACGACTACTATTTCAACAAAAGCATAAAAACCGAACTATAAAGAATCATTGATTAGCTTGATTTCTTTGCTTGGGAATAAGTACTTTGTTTTAAATTTACTAATAACTGGTATATTCTTTTACCTGATAAAAAAATACTTAGTTGTGTAGATATTGTTTAAGTTTACCCTTCAGTTACCCCATTTCTAAATAACATTGTACTATAACATTATTTGTACATATATACTAACAAGTGTTACAGTTTCAGCCGCGCGCCATTCTAACACAGGGTCACAGTGTGCAATCTCCTATACTTTAGGTCTTATGTTCTATGCATTAAAGTTCATTTTTGTGTGGTACTCCTAGGTAGGCGAAAGGTAAGTTGTAGTACATTTTAATCAGATGTCGTTTCTTGCAGAAATTTTCGGGTAAATATTTTCATATACCTATATTATATTGTTTATTTTTACCCAATTTGGGTAATTTGGTTCAAATGTAGTATTCAAAAGCGCCAGTGCTTTAGGATGCCAGGTCTGATAAATTTATATGTAAAATTATGATAACTTCATTTTGAAAGATTTGCGTTTTATATGTCCATTTAGTATACCACAAACGTGCTTGTTCGACTTTTTAAATCCGGGGGTTTTCACCAATGCGTTAATACGGATCATTACATCCGACCATCAGGATATATTCAGTCCCGGATCTACGGTTTTTTTGAAACGCGACAGTAACTTGATAGTGACTCCACTCTCTCCAGCATTTGAGTAAAATTACTTAAAATGAATTTACAAGTACCTATATAATTATTGGCATTTTTCGTAAACGGTACGATAAGAACCCAGTAATAAATTAGGACTCTTTATTAAGTATCTATTACCTAATAAGTTTTTCATTTTTGTGACGTGAACATCATTTTTAATCATATTAAAATTTCCTGTCGCGTTTTACCCCTCAACCCAACCCCTCTTGTGTCTCTAAGTCTGTGTCATAATTATCATCTAGAAATTCATTATAACAAATCATCATATCATTTGCTTATGCATGTATTCAAAGGGTATTTGCCACAAAGTCGAAAAAGTGAAGTTACTTGAGTATTATGTGCATGTGATTTTTTTCATACCACAAGGCTGACAAATAAGCTTACGCCCCGCCCAATGGTAAGCGGTTACCGTAGCCTACAGACGTTTGCAACACCAGAGGTGTCGCTCGCGTGTTGTCGACCCTGTAGAAACGTTGAGGTTGCTTTAAATAGGCTTGTACTAAACTGACAGCAAATAGAATACCCATGCTGTCAAAATAGCCCCCCTAAAAGCTCTGGCAAAGTCACTCACTCGCAGAAACACAACAACGGGTTTTGTTCAAATTAAACCGTGCTATATAATAAGTATAAAAACTCCACGCGGATACTTCAAACTAAAATGACAAATACAGTTTAACTAAATAAAGTTTAGGTTCTCAATTGGTGCAGTGGATTTGTGTTACGGGTTGGCATTTAGATCCCCGCATGGAGCAAATGATTGTAGGATCTACACCTAGTTGTTCCGGGTCTGGGTTTTTGTGTATGTGAAAATTTATGTGTGTAAACAAACGGCTTAGCGGCACAGGAAGAAATCCTAGTGCGGGGCAAAATTTTTGTTAAAAGGGTCAAAACGAAACTCATTGCCAATTATACCTTGAGAAGATACCATTATATAGATTAATATTGTTTTTCACGACAATAGCTCAAGATGGCGGAAATCACGTCGACCGAGTTTCAATCAAATACGCGACTTTGTCCCTTCGAGAAACAACAAAACGATTGTTCCTTCTTTTATAGGTCTACAGAAAAGTTATATAGCCATAATATTTTATACGGTTCTTGCAAATCAGTCTGTATTTTATTGTCTAACCAATGGATGCGAAGGTCGCTGCCCAAACGGTAGTGCGGGTTTAGTGCCTTCCAAAGAAGCCTTTGGTAATTTGCCGCTAATACGCGACTAACACGCGGCATATACGCGGTGTTTGCTTAACAAGTAACGCTCATTAGCATGCTGCATGATTACAAATCACAAACGCCACATACAGCTCAGGTAGCTTCGTCACACTGTCACACATAAATACGTATATTCACGCTAGTATGTAAGGCACAGGCCAGCAGATATCTCTCTCTCGCGCCGCCTTCGCCGAGGATCCGCTACAGGTTATGTTATTTTTTGTTTATATTTAATAAGAATTCAAGAATAGTCCACCATCTTGATTCGGTGTTGATTTTGGAAATGTTGAATTACGTGAGAGCGTTTTGGACAAAATTATTCTTTACAAACAGCATTATTCTAAGTATTACCCACATTATAAAGGAATCCAATTATTTTGTAATTTACATTTAATTTAAAGAATGTCTACGGAGTTTCTCGCCGGCTCTTCTTCATAAGAACTTCTTTTTGAAACCATAAGAATAGTCTATTCTCTTTGTACCTAATTATTTCCAAGATATTAATAATTTGATTTGCATCATTTCCATAAACCTAAAAGAATAAGTCACTAATAAAATAGTATTTGTATTGTTACACAGGTTAAATAAACCGCGAGAATTAACGGTTAAAAGGCCATAATTTAATTGTTACCAAGCTATTACAACTTTGTTTTAGCCGTTTCTCAAATTGAGACACGCTTCAAAGATTGATTTTATCTTTAACTACGGTATGCGACAGTAAATAGAATAGGGACAGCTAGTCATTTTTAAAATAAGACATTTGAACCTACTTATTTACCTTGAATATGATTTAAATAATGAATATCTCGTTTCGCTATCCACCTTTCAACATTTCCAATCAACACCAGAGTACTTTAAATAGTCATAAGATCAGTATCCATGATCTAAGCCTTATGTCTGGGTATCAGCTGTTCGTCAGCGGACGAGGGCGACGATGAGGCGGATCCACAAGCGAAGGCGCTGCGGGAGAAAGAGAGGCGGCAGGCCAACAACGCAAGGGAGAGGTAAGACAGAGAGAGAGACGATAGGAGAAGGGAAGGGGTAAATAGAGACATAAATTTCACTTATAAAATATCATTGGCGTTTATAGGATGTTGGGTTAGATTAGAAATTGTCATAAGTGGGTCGCGCTCATCCCAAGATCTTGGATTAGATCAAGGCGGAGCGATAACGGTTATCCCACATTTAAAGGTTGAAATTTGTTTCGGAAATGTTACTGTAATTTATGGGGTAAGTTTCGCCGGATGAGAGATTTTTTTAGGTTTAGACGTCCTCTTATACCCTGATGATCCATTCACTATCCTCCAAGAAGTCAATCTCATGACTAGTACCCTCAAACACACGACTATCGAGTTGCCGGCGAAGTCCGTCGCGACGGCCCATAAACGTTCCTCCCCGTCCCTTGCTCGAGCCGGCCCGTATTGAGCCTGTAGCTAATTAATTATTAATTGACAAAAAGAATACGTCTATTAGTTATCGAATGGACGTCTTTAAACACGCAGAAACAGTCGGTAAAGACACGAGTTAAATCCAGTAGTGGGCATATTTTTACATCCTTATTTTTGCTGTACCACCGAAAATGGAACATAAAATTACTTTCTGGTTAATGCCCCCGAAACATAATGGGGCAATTTATATGTATTTTAGACTTTTCTTTATCAATTACGTGTATAACATATTTAATTTCAGGAATTGCACACTGTGACCAAAATAATTATCATGCTTTTCAAATATATTTTTAATCTGAATACTGTGTTTAAACGTGACTTATAGTCGAACGAGAAAATGTTTTATACCCTTAACTCCAAAAGAGCGTAATATTGTAATTTTGCGTCATTTCTAAGGAGTAATATAAAAAATCGAATGTAGCGTAAATAACCCAACTCACCAATCACAAAATAACGCTCACTTGATCATCCATTTTAGTAACCACTTTGTGACAGATATGTAAAACTATATTTGTCCTTCAAATTTCTTACAGAAATACACAATAATTACTATTAAAAAACTACACAGCAATTCTATTACAGTCACAATCTCAATATTGTTTTCAATTCATCTGTCAAAATGTGTTTCAAATAACGTTAAAGCAATTTCTCGCTCGACTGTCCTTATGACATGAAAATATTAAAAGTAACAAGTCTATATTTTATACAGGATAAGAATACGTGACATAAACGAAGCTTTAAAGGAGCTGGGCAGGATGTGTATGACCCACTTGAAGAGTGATAAACCTCAAACGAAACTGGGCATCCTGAACATGGCCGTGGAAGTCATCATGACATTAGAACAGCAAGTTAGAGGTAAGTGTGTTTGTGGGAACCGTTGGAGTACCAGAGAAGAGACTCGATTTTGGGTAATGTACCAAGTACAGTTCACTGACACCAACGCGCGCGCAGTCAGCAGTTTCATGCTAACCCACATCTTTACCTTTAGTATTAAAATTATTATATAGTTAGTTGACGAACAGCCACCAACCAAGTCGCGTTAACTCGAACCATTTTACCATTACCATTTTACTCTTACATTTTAACAGTTTAATATACCATTGTGTTTTCTATACCATAGTGTTTTATTATTATTATGTTGGAGTTACGCCCAACAGGTAACCTGTTCAAGATCATTTTTTTATTGGTAAAATGGAATTGTGTATGCTAGCTCATATAATAGCCATTTGATAAACTGAGTATTGAATAGGTAGATACATTGTAATATTGTATAGAATCATTCAGTGGCGTAGCGTGGGTTTTCGCAGCCCGGGGCCGCCTGGAACTTTGCCGCCCCCTATTCTAGTAGGATAAAAAAATCGAGGCCCCTCTGCCCCCCCACCCCCCACGCTACGTCACTGCAATAATTTAATTAATTAACAAACAGAACTGTGTCGCTGGGGAGTTTGTTGCGCCGCTTCTTCTTCCCAGCAAAAACACTACGAAGCGGTGAAGGGCGGGCGTCAATAACGGCAGCCCCCAAAAACACCCGCCGTTCGTAACCGCCCAAATAAAAAGAAACTTTATAATTATAACTTGTTATAAATCATCAGAACGCAACCTGAACCCGAAAGCGGCGTGTTTGAAGCGCCGCGAGGAGGAGAAGGCGGAGGAGGCGCCCAAGCTGCTGCCCGCGCCGCTGCAGCACTACCAGCCCATGCCGGTCAGTACTGCACGTCATCAACCCATTATTGTCCCACTGCTGGGCACGGGCCTCCTCTCATTTGAGAGGGATTTGGCTACAGTCCACCACGCTAGCCTACTGCGGATTGGCAGACTTCACACGCTATGAACGCCTTTCGTCCCTGAAGGGTTTAGGCAGATGTATACTAATTCCCACATTTCGCCGGTATGTAATAGGGGGCGAGCCTATTGCCATCAACCGGACACGAATCCAAACTCCGAGCTGCTACTGAGAATTAAACAAGAAACAGAAAAACCCAACGCTTTGCTCGACCTGGCAATCGGACCCAGTACCTCTTGCTTGGCAGTCACACAGTACGACCACTAAAAAAACGAAGTAACTGGTTTCCATTAAGCTGGCCATCAGCTTATTTGCCACCCTTATAGTATAGAAATTAAATTAAACTAGTTTTTTTCTAACTTCTTTAACTTGATTGTTTGCAGGGTATGGGCCAGTTGCCCGGCCAGCCCCCCACGGGCGGCCCCCCCCCACAATAGCGACGCGCCGTGCGCTAGCTACGCACTGCGACAACAATCACACGCCGACTCAACAGTCACGCGACTAAACTGTCGGCCGACTAAAGTGTTGCGCCACACTGCGACCCGCTCGTCGCTGCTACAAGTGTGCTACGGATATTATTTGTTACGGGTTACGGGGAGGTGTGTATGTTGAGGAGATTTTGTTTTTATTGAGAAATAATTATTTAGTTGAGAAATGGTAAAAAACTGAAGATTAAATATCAAAAGTATGAATTTCTGTTAGCAAAAAAATGTCTCTATGAAGCCTTTTTTGAGGTTTCATTATGGATTGTGTATAAATATGACATTTTTAGACTGAAAAATATATAGAGTGTTATTTTAAAGCAAATTTTCTTGTTACCAAATGATTTTTAATCACTGTATAAATGATCTGAATTTTGCATGACAACATGATCGTGCACGATAATCGATTTATTTATGAAATAAAAAATAACACGCTGTATATTTTTAGTGTCGCCATTTGCAAAAAAAGAATACTTCTCAACTAGCAACTCAAATGAATACGCTGTATATTTTATGTGTTGCCAATTTGAAAAAAAAAACTTTCAATTTTTACATTTCTTATAGATGAATCGGAAAAGAACGATTTGATAAAAAAATTGAATATCTTCAACAGTGAGCACATCTACTCGTTAACCAAAAATCGTTGCATTTTATTTTTATTTCTCTTATTATTTTAAATGCCCGTTGAACGGGAGCGGGACACTGTCTTCTCAAGGAAGGAATGCCATAAGTAAAACATTTACTTAATTGTTAGTTTATTTTTATTATAAGTACACACTTTAATTAGCAGATTTTAACGAAAATCAAGTGCCCAGTGACTGTTGGGGTTTTGGTGCGAGAAAATTATCAATTTTTCGACGTATTTTTGGCTCTCTATTTCAATTAACTTAAGTCCAAACTTTTCTTCGTACTTATTACTCTCAGTTAGTCAATTTCTTTTCAAAATAATGTTTATATAATAATAGTACTATTTTTATGTTTCTTCTCGTAACGAATTTATAAAATACATGACAACAATTTTTTTTTCATAAACGATCAAGATTGGCAGTTACCAGCATATTTTTTGCGGTTTTATTTTCTACCTATAGTAAACTCTGGCAACACCAGAGTCCGCCTTACACTATGGGTATCAAAACTACTGCCGTCTGACGTCCTATCACGTCAAGATTGATAATTTTACCGTGCCAAGCTCAACTATATAACTCCACATCGGACAAGAGTTCCAAAGAATTATTTAAAATATACTAAAAATCTTGTTTAAAAAAATAACTAAAGAATGGTTAACGTCAGTGCGTAGTGACTTATATTTCGGACTCTGTAGAAAATAAGTGTGTATATTATTAGCATATAGAAAAATAGTTTTATAAAACAAAAAACCTAACATCGCACGACGCGGCGTTAATGAATAAAGTTTTTTTTATGTCTTAGATCCAAAGACATGATCCATGTAAAATATTAACTTAGTTATAATAAGTATATGATAGATATAAAGAAATAAGAAAAAATGAAGATATTTTTAAATTAGGAATTATTTTTTTCTCGTTGTCGCTGCCATAGACGCCACTTCACCGCTTTATGATGAGTTTTAAAAAGCTTGACAATAAAACTTTGTTTATTTTGTGATCCTATCACTTAATTGTGGTGTAAATTGTATATTATAATTTGTTTCTGTAAATCTGTGGATCGGTGTTGATTAAAATAGGGGAAGATTAATAATTTAATTGATCCTGTTTGAAATGATGAGAAATACTTATGAAAACAGTACTTATGTGTAATATAAATTTAAGTTTTAAGAGTATAATCTACAGATTTACAGAAACAATATGATATTAAATAGATGGCTGCTAAACTTATAAAAGTACTTAAGTGACACTTTTGTACCGAAACTCCAGTGAAACATATCGTCAACTATATGTTATGTTTTTATCTCTTTCTTTGACAGAACCGCGGTCCAGATATAAGAGCTATACGTATTATTATTATTTTTTATTAAAGTAATAAATTTCTTTTTTTAGAATATGTTTGGTAGCTATACGCCTTGAGATCTTCAAAGTACTTATACAGTGGATTTTGTATCAGCTATTATTATTATTATTTATATCGTTTTTTGTTCTGTCATTTGCTATTTTTTCCCAAAAAACCAACTTATTTAACGATTAATGGAATTACGCGCATGAAATATATTTGAATGATATGAAAATATGGCAAATGATAAATTTTTTACAAATACCGAATTTTTAAATAAAATAAAATTTAGAAATGTTCGTACTTGGGACTAAAATTACGACTTAAAAGAGCATTACTGAATCTGTACTTATTTAAATATCATAACTTACATACGTCTTAAATTCAACACACAACGCACAATAGCTTAAAACTTGTATTTGTCCCAAGTTCGAACACTGAAATCGCATAATTGACTACACCGTATTTTGTATATATTTAATAAAAAATATATTTAACCTATTGAAAACCATTGTCGGGTAAAGACGACAGAAGAAAATGTGTCCGTTTTAATTGGTCGGCTATAACCGACACAGGCCTTCAAACGATTAAATATGTCCGCTCAATGATTAAGCTGCAATTCAATATTCGTTCGACAATTATTTTGAAACTAAATTATTATTGTTATTAATATTGACATTATAATATTATTATTTTTCGAAGCGACTATGATACGTATTGTGAAAGTTACTGATGTAATGAGTTTAGTATAGTGTCTTTAGTCGTTTCGACTATCACATGTCGGGTTTAGTCGAGTAATAGTCGATTTTGACTGGAATGGTAGGAATTGGGTGCAACTTTGTCTAAGATCGAAATTGAATAGAATTGAAATTCACCTTTTTGATGTTTTTGTAGTATAATTGTGTTTCTTATTCTAGAGATAATTATTCTTTTCTCATAGTTTTTGTACTAAAATAAAGAATAATTTGTTCGTTAATTCATTCTCAGACTGATAAACACAATCATTTCAACATTTGACGACCCGTTTAGCTCAGCTGTAGTTAACGCTGCTTGTTGTGCTATGGGTCCCGGGTTCGAATCCCGGTAGGGACAAATGTTTGTGTGATGAGCATCAACATTTGTTTCCGAGTCATGGATGTATCTATGTATGTATATGTATGTATTTACAAATAAAAAGTATATATGTAGTATATCAACCAACTAGTATCCGTAACACAAGCCTCGTTGCTTAGCTCGGAACTAGATGGCGCTGTGTAATGATGTCCAGAAATATTTATTTATTTAGGCGTTCTATTATGTGTCAAAAATCGACTAAAAGAAAATTAAACCCTTGAGTCGAATTTAACCTTCATCTTCATAATTACAAATAGTGTCTGTCGGGCAACATTCTTTTCTAGATAGTCTTGAGAAATTAGTTTTCGCCTAAACCTAATATCCAGTCTTCATCTATTATTAACGAGAAGTAAATGTTCTACAAAAGTATTGCATCTCAACTAATATTGAAATTCGGGAATTAATATTACATTGTTTTGCAATATTTTTGTCGAACTACCCGACGTAAAAAATCTATCCATTTTTAGTTTATAGTCTAATTAGTACTCTGTATTATATAGGTTTAAGATTGATTTCCCCTTAAATCATTGAATCGTGTATATTTTTCAGATAATATTGATTATAACTTTCTTAAAAATGGACCTTATACTATGAAGTATTAGCTTATAATTTTCTTTAAAACACTGTGTCAATGTTTTTTGTTTCGTATATAAATTTTATAATAGAATGTTATAATCAATATTATCGTTGTACAACATTGATTATTTCAATAATTTTGCTTGAAAATCATGAAACAATCAGTAAATGGTACTACGTCTCGAGTTATTTAGCTAAAAATAATCTAAATCGAATGCTGGTCATATGAAATAGGGACAACGAGTGAAAATATTGTTAGAATGGTCTTAATCGCCAAAGTAATAGACCTATCTATAATTAGAGCAAACTGGAACGAAATATACATACTATAACATATATTTAGTTTAGTATTTCAACACTTACTTTCGGGTTATTTGATAACTGATTACTTAAAAAAATCCTTTAAAATTATAGTAATATAGTTGTCATCAGAGTTGATACAAAACCTTACTTCATTGAGACCATTTCTAACACAAAAGTATCAAAAATATTGTCACTCGTTGCCTCTACTATAAGAAATTATGTAAAACTACCCTCCCAGTAAATTCAAACACCCCCAATGTTTCAATGATGGCTTTAAATAACCACTGGTTGAAATTTGTCTTTATATTTCAATTAAAAAATTTTGTAACTTAGTTTTTTGAAGTTCTGTAGGATCTGTTAGATTCAACAATCACTTAGATATAATACTTATGTCGGGATAGTAAATATTTTCTGATATTCTAAAAGATTCTACTTAAAATATTTTTTCTTCAATCCGAACTAAGTTGTACAATTGTTTTATATTGAATTATATTAAGTATATGCCCAAAACTTGACATTAAAACCCCAATCTATGACTTAAATGATCTTATAAAGTTCAAAATAACTTTTTAGTATTCTTACCTTAGTTTTAAGACTTACTATCATCCTTTTTAGTTTAGTTTAGTTGATTTCTCTTCCATTTAGCGATAATTAAGTTTTTTTTTATTATTAATTATCTATAATTTGTTGTCTATGCGTACTATGTAGGTCGATTTTAAGATTTTTTTAATCTGTACGCATTTGCCTGTAATTTATTCGCAATAATGATGCTCAGAAACTATGAATGGTTCCATTATACACTGGTATGTATTACCCTGGAGATTGTGTACAAAATGAGGCTTTTTTGTTGTTTTTTTATTTTGTTTTATCAATGGCAACCCCAGCAGCCTGTGTAACATAGAGCATTTGATTATTTTTCTTTTCCTGTTCAAATGCATAGATTAAAATATAACTACAAGAAAGGTCTAATTATAAAAATGAATAATATTAATTAAATATAAATGTGCCATTCATTTTGCTAATTTCGAGTTTTATTTTATCATCAAGCGATTCCTATGGTTTACCATATAATAGTAAGTATGAAAACTATGTAATAGGAAACATACAAACGGATCCGCCGGCTTCTTTGGTCGACATCAATAATAGTAATAATAAATATACCCGGACATTATGACACAGCGCCATCTAGTTCAGTTGTAAGCAACGAGGCTTGTGTTACGGATACTACAAGGTTGATATATTACATAATACATATTTTTTTTGTAAAACCATACATATTATTCATAGATACATCCATGACAAGGATACAAGTGTTGATGCTCTTCATACAAACATTTGTCCCCACCGGGATTCGAAACCGGGACCCGTAACATAGAAGGCAGCGTTAACTACCGCTGGGCTAATCGGGTCGTCAATATTGGCCTTGTTTTTATGAACTTAATAATTATTTGAGTAAATTTTTTTTTATTGTCCTCTAGAAAAGGGGGTAGGTAGTAGAATCTAACGTTAAAAAGGCTTCGAGTGACACTGAATAAACACTTGACAAACTCAATAGACACCAAAAAATGTATTGCATTACAATACTCTGGTGACAGGTATGCGAGATCAATGTAATGTCTTTAATTTTCAACTTGGTCGTAATAAGGAGCCAAAACGAAAAAAAAATGTCACACACTTAGTTGGAAGTTGTGACGGAAGTCTTAGATGCGGCCATGATCGCCAATAGTCTAAATAATCATAAATAAATGATAAAATATACTACACTGAGGAACTGATATATAATATCGAGGTTCTGAGATAAAATAGAAATAAAATAGATGGAAAAAAGCAACTATAGTTTTAAACCGACTTCAAAAAAGGAGGAGGCTCTATTTAATTATTGTTACCTCAGAACTTACGACTGGGTGAACCGATTTAGATGATTCTCGATTTTGATGAAAGTTGGTGCTTCCCGTGTGGTCACACTTCAATTTGGTCCAGTTATGACATTTGAGTCAGCTTTTTTTGACAGAATTTTCATTTTAAGGCACGTCAACGGGATTTGGATGGAGGTGGGTATGAATAAAAAAAAGCGGTATGTGTATATAAATGTATATTATAGAGCGAGTGGCGTCCTCTTCCTCGCGGCCACGTGGGCGGCCGACAGCATCCGTGTGCGTGTGTCGCGCGACACGCACACACACACGTGCCGCGCGCACACATGCGCACGCGACGACGGCGACCTGCCGGGGGTACACATGTTATATTACTGTCCCACTGCTGGGCACGGGTCTCATCTGAGAGAGATTAGGCTATAGTCCACCACGCTAGCCTACTGCGGGTTGGCAGACTTGACATGCCATCGAGAAAATCTCTCAAGCATGCAGGTTTGCTTACGGTGTTTATTGGCTTTTTCTATGAAATTATCTATATTTATATTTATATGAAATTATTAATGGATTTGTGCCCGGTCGCAATAGCGTCGTCCCTATATGGCGTGTACATTAGTACTAGGGTCAGATTTATCGGAGGGCAACGGGTCCGGGGCAATAGCCCCTGGCCTCCACAAAAAATACCAAATAATAGAAAATACTAATACAGACTCCTAAACAAAAAAATGCGAGGCAGAGGGCCTCCACTCCTTTGTTGCCCCGAAGCCTCCTAAATGACTCGAGAATCATTTAGGAAGTTGGGATGACCTGTTTTTTAGCCCCAAATATCACCCAGTAATGCGCCAGGTCCCCATTGACTCCTTAAATAGCTGAATCCTTGCCCCTGCGGGGTCGGCAGGTGTGTATGTGATGTATGATGTGTGTATACCCCGCCCAGATGTTGTGCGAGTCCTCCCGCAGCTTGACGGCGAGCGCGGCGCGGAGCGTGTCGGCCGCGAAGCTGCGCGCCGCCGACAGCAGCACGGCGTGCACCGCGCTGCCGACATCATTATGTGTTTATTTACATTGAATAGGCTCGCAATGCTACGCCATTCGTGTTGAAAATAAATAAATAAATATTCCTGGACATTATGACACACAGCGCCACCTAGTTCCGAGATAAGCAACGAAGCTTGTGTTACGGATACTAGTTGGCTGATATACTACATATATACTTTTTTTTGTAAATTCATACATATTATACATAGACACATCCATGACTCTGTTACAAATGTGGGATTTGAACCCGGGACTCATAGCACAGGAGGCAGTGTTAACTACCGCTGAACTAATTGGGTCGTCAAATAAGCTATATTTCATTTCATAAATTATTAGGGATCCGTACGAAGAAGTCAATTGAAGTTTATATATTTTTAAATACTTATATCTTATATCTACCCGTGAGAAGCTGGGGTGGGCCGCTAGTCAATAACAAATTGGTTTTATTTGAATAACAAAAAAAAACATTACGAAACTTTTAACCCTTTGACCGCCACGGTCGGCTATACTCGACACAGCAGAACGTGCTCACGACGCTTTCGTCGGCAAATGTCGACAAAAATATAACTATTTTACTGTAGTTTGGCGCAGGGAACATTTTTTTTCTTTATTGACGTGGCGGTCAAAGAATTAAGCTATTTAAAATCACGCTACTACAAAAAAATGCTGCAAATACGGGTAAAATTTAACCCACTGTGAAGAATATATAGTATGCTGATACAGCGCCAAATAGATCCGAGGAAAGCAACGTTTTTTTATACATACATATTATACACAAACACATCCATGACTCAGATACAAATGTTGATGCTCATCACACAAACGTTCCGAGATTTGAACCCGGGACCCATAACACAGAGAGCAGAAAAAAATATCTAATAATGCACCCCACGTTTTTATTTACAAAATATTGCATTGTCATCGGTCCTTGATAAGTGTGTAAAGTTTCAAATCAATTTTTCGTTTTGAAAGTTACATAGATACATATCAAGCCAATAAAAGCGTATTAAAATGGGTGAGAAACAAACAAAAAGCACATACCTATAAGAATATCCGTTTCCAACATCTTCATTCCTCAACTCGATCCCAATATCGGCACAAGTGCTCTCAATGAACATAAACCGGAGCCTATCTTCGTCGTTCTCCACGGGGAGTAGCGTCAGACCCCCAGTATCGGCCCCCACCTCCGTTTTGACCCTGACCCTGGCCCCAGAGGACATCACATCGACCTCCTCATCGTCCGACACCGGTATGACTTCCGAGACGCTGTCGGAATTCCGACTTCGGTCGTAGAAGTCGGAAGGTTCGAAAAGCGATAAGGTGTTGATGTCTGCCGGGTTTGGGTAAAGTTCTTTGATGCTGGATTCCATTTTTCTCAGGTTTTCGAGATCATTCCACGAGGACCACTCGTCGGATTCTGTTTTGATGTTCATGGTCTCTGAACGGATGGGGAAAAAGCCGTGGAGACGGGAATACACGAGGATTTGCTTTGTTCTCCAAACCGTTTCTGTTGTGGCGATGTGTTCCGTTAGAATCCTGTTTATTAATTTCGCTCGGGACCACTGGAAAATAAGTTAATTCATAAATTATTATTTCTGAGAGGAGCTGTGGTAGTCTGGTGTTGAGACCAGTGGACTTCGAGCTGAAAGGTGTCGAGTTCGAACTAAGGTACGCACCACGGACTATTCGGAAGTTTGATGCGTATTTATCACATAAGCAAACGGTGAAGGAAAACGTCGTGAGGACCTGCATTCTTGAGAGACCTCGGTAGCATGTGGACTACAGCCTAATCTCTCTCAAATAAGATGAGATCCGTGCCCAGCAGTGTGACAATAATGGTTTTATGATGAAATTACTGAGAGGTTGGGCATAGCAAGTTTTCTCGTTCAAATTGAGCTGCCCGACTGGGGAAGTACCTCCACCTTACATAAGACTGCAGTGAAACAACAATAGTTGTTTCTGCGCGTGAGTAAGGTTACCAGAGCTCGTTGGGGGAGTGACTATTCTGTCAGCATGGGAATTCCGTTTGCTGTCAGTTGAGTAACTTTCCTATTTTAAGAAAACTAAAATGCTTCCTATTTTTTGGGATTCTTATGAAAAGGGATTGAATTGGTTTCTACAGGGTTCGTAACGCAAAGCGACACGTCTGCTGTTGCAAACGTCTACAGGCTACGGTAACCGCTTACCATCAGACGGATCGTATGCTTGTTTGCCACAACACAAAGAAAAATAAATTGGGTACGTAAATATTCACTTACTTCAATATTTCTCCTTTTAGCGAAGTCAAGTTTCCAATATTTTTCTTCAGTTTCCACAACAAAAGGAAAGTTTTTCACAAAATCGGGATCTCTGGCCTGATCAGTGATAAGCGGTATGTTTTTCACCAAATAATTGACACCAGCCCTCACACTATTCAACCTGGCAGCACCAGCGCACAAAGTATCATATAACGACTTCTCTTTCTTAATTTCTACTGTGGCAACACTGTCGTACTTCTTCGGTGTTGCCAGGTAACAGTGATCGTTCTCTATATGGGCGAAGTTGGGCTGAACTTTGACACTATTTTCAGTATTTTTTAACATATTTTTGACTTCGGGCTTCAATAAAGAGACTCCGCCCTTTTTCTTTTTCAAAGTTTTGACGCCATTCGATTTTATGGGGCTTATTTTTGCTGTTTTCGTGTTATTTATAACAATTTCTTGGACTTTACTTAGGTCTAACGCTCTATCCATTTCTAGGTAATAAATTTTGCCTGTGGTTGGGTCTATATACTTAACTATCCTTTTTTTAGGCGAGGTCGGTTGACTTAGAATTTCATTAGGTATATCGAGCATGGCGTCTACTTTATGGTTCAAATCAGTATCTTTTTCAGTTTTAATTTCAACATCTGTACAAACGTCGGGACTCTTTTCTATAATATTCGCGTCTATGGCCATTTCTAGGTCTTGTTTATGCTCATCGTCCGGTTCTTTTTTAATTGGTTTTATGATCATTTCGTCAACATCGACCTCTGTGGGACCTTTTGAGAAGAACTCCATCCAGTTTTCAGTGTGTGTCTCGCAGTTGTCTGTGGTTTCGCTGATGACTTCCGTCTCTTTCTGTTGTATGGCGGGCTGGGGTTCTACTGGTGGTGTCTCTGTCTCGGCGTCCTCTTTAAACTCATATTCTAACATTTCTGGGGTGCTGTATAGCCATACATCTACAAGGGTTTCAGCGCCTGAAATCAAAACATTTATGTGTCATCCAATTCAATCAATATTTCAATAATTAACTCTAGATTGTAGATATAAAATGTAGTGACATTGATAATTTTTTTATTTGTAAATCCATACATATTATACACAGGAACATCCTCAGGTACAAATGCTCATCACACAAACATCACCGGCAACACAGGAGGGAGCTTTTACTACCGCTAAGTTAAACCGGTCATACTCATACTTCCATACTTAATAATAAAAATGCGAAAATCCGTCTATCTGTCTTTAAATATATATGTTTATAAATACGTACGCTGCTTCATTCTCATATTGTAATTATACCCATACATAACCCATCGTAAACGAAAGCCAACCATTTTGTAATTTTTATATTGTTTAAAAGGGTCTCTATAGAGTTTCTTCTCCATAAGACCTACCTTTTGGAACCGTGCAACAAAATTAATTAAATTCGACAATTCAACAGCACCTGTATTGGTCTAACTGAAATAAATATGATTTGACTTTCTATCTGTGTGTCTGTTACCACTTGACGCTAATAACCGTTGATCCGATTTAGATGAAATTTGGTATAGATATAGTTTGAGTCCCGGGGAAGGACATAGGATAGTTTTCATCCCAGTAATCATCCCTTAAAAGGGAGATAAGGGGGTGGAAGTTTGTATGCAGACAAAATTAAAAAATTTACGCAAATGAAGTCACGGGTACAAGCTAGTGCTAGTATAAGTTGTAGGTACTTACCTAATATCTGCACGCCGGTGTAGTGTCGGTCCAGTTTGATGGTGTGCTCCACGGTGGCGGGCCGGTTGCGCTCCGGTAGCGCAAAGTGGAGCTCAATTTTGGCGGGGAACTCGCCCCAGCCCCGCCGCGATATGTGGTACGGGGGCTTACTGAGAGATTAATGGAGCACCATGAGAAATTAATGCTTACGTCATCATAAAATGAGGAAGTGTTATGACAAATAGATACTAAATATTTGTACTAGTCTAATTAAGTTTACTTTAATCAATTCAGTGTGTAATTCATGCGTTTCACATCAAACTGCATTATTCTCATATTGATATAATATGTATACATAAATCAATATTTTTTTTTTCTATGTTTAGGACTACGGACTCTTAGTAATTTTTCATGTTTTATTATTTTTCTATAGCAGTAAAGACGTGATCTAAGTGAACGGTGTGGTGCGAGATCAAATAACTCAATAGCTACGTTTACGACTTTTCCGACTTCTTGTAACTTTTCATATTTTATTTTCGTACAGTGTGACTACCGAGCAAGAGGTCTTGGGTTCAATTCCTAGGTCGAGCAAAATGAGATTGGATTTTTCTATGAAATTTTCAGTAGCAGCTCGGAGTTTGGATTCGTGCCCGGTTGATGGCAATAGGCTCGCCCCCTATTACATGGGACCTAAAACATACCGGCGAAAGGTGGGTGTACATTAGTACACCTCTGCCTAACCCTTCGGGGACGACAGGCGTGATGGTATGTATGTATTTAGTAACTACGTACACTATGTGCAGTGTAGTGAGAGCTCAAATAACTCAAAACTTCACAAAAAAGATGTTTCTAAGCTTATGACTTTTTGTCATAGTAATTTATATGTTGAGTTTCATGTTTATTGTTTTTATATAACAAGTTTTGTAAGCGAGCGAGCTCATATCACAAAACACGAGCGAGTTCCCAATAACGTATTTTTTATGTTGACGACTTTTCCGACTATTTGTTACTTTTCACGTTTTATTTATTTGTTTATTTGCTTTCTATAATGTGTACGATAGATGGTAGAATATAATGTTGGTTGAGTGACAATTATGGACCCTGTTATAGGGCACAACAAAATCTTAATTCTAATTTTAATTACATATTCAACACTTTCAATACTTATGTTAAATCTTCTTTAGCAGGAAGAACGTTCTCTATGTAAACGGTATGGGGCCAGCTCAATTTACTCAATAAGTAACAAAAACATCTATTCACAACTTTTCCGTCTTTTAGTGACTTTACCGACTTTTTGTAACTTTCCTAACTGCTGTAAGTACGTACTGTATGTGCACGGTGTGGTGCGGCGCGTAGGAGTGGTGCAGGCGCACGCTGACGGCCGTGACCACGCGCGACAGGTCGGGCGCGGCGGCCGGCCCGCGCACGTACAGCAGCCACTTGTGCGTGGAGCGGTCCAGCCGCGACGCCGGCGGCGCGTACTTCGACGTGTTGCCTGCCGTACACACATAACATCGTCAACAACTCATTTTCCCAATGTCCCTCCTGTTTAACTAGGTTTGAGTTCGAACCCAAGGCACGCACCACTGACTTTTCGGAAGTTAAGTGCGTATTTATCACAAGCTTAATCGGTGAAGGAAAACATCGAGAGGGAACCTGCATGCTTGAGAGATTTGTCTTGATGGCATGTGAAGTCTGCCAACCCACAGTAGGTTAGCGTGGTAGACTATTGCCTAATCCCTCTCAAATGAGAGGAGACCCGTGCCCAGCAGTGGGACGTTAATGGGTTGATGATGATGATGATGAAAACAATGTATATGATATGACTGACGACCTGGTAAAGGTAGCTGGATCACTGGATGCGGGCGGCGCATGACCGTTCGTCGTGGCGATCCTTGGGATGATCATGATTTTTCAGAGTAAAAGGCCCTGGCGACTGACAGTTTTTTTTTATCAAGTATAGGGGTAACGTTTGATCACAATCTCACGTGATGGTAAGTGACGGTGTGGTCTAAGATGGAGCACACTTACTCAGAAGATACCTATACACTCGTGCCATGAAGACGCCTGAATTGTCCTCGTCGAGAAATAAAGACTCGTGCGTATAAAAAACGACGAAACGAACGCTTCGAAAAAATCCCGAATCCCGCACGATTTTTTTTTCATCTCACCTGCCCTATTTAGTTTCAGAGCCAAACTATCCACTACAGATGCAGTACATAGTCTGACTTATTATATAACACAAGAACTGGGCAAAGGAAACCATTCCTTGGGCATTTTTCTTGACTTAGCAAAAGCCTTTGACACAGTGTCCATTCCTAGGCTCGTCAACAAATTAAAGAATAAGGGTATCAGAGGTACTCCGCTAAAACTCCTTTCTGACTATTTAAACGATCGATTCCAGTGCCACTGATTTTGGGGTCCCGCAGGGCAGTATTCTGGGCTCTACTCTATTCCTGATTTACATTGAACGATCTGTGTAGTCTAAATATTGAACATGACAATAATATTTCGTAAGCTGATGATACGGCAATATTATTTACTGCTAAAATCAGCAGAGAACTTTATGAGAACGCTTAACTAGGTTTTAAACACGTAAATAATTGGCTTAAACTTAATTTACTAACTTTAAACGCTGACAAGACAAAATATAGTCACTTTTCCATGCGCAAGTTTCAATTTTATATTACTAACTACTAATTACTAAACAAAACTTACCAATAACAATCCTGTACCGATACTTCATCTTGTTCCTAGTGACTTCGTCCAAGGTCACCACGTTGGTACTCTTGGGCTCCAAATGCCTTGGCACCTTCTTGGGGCGACTAGTGCAGGGGTCATCCGCAATTTCGGCCTCCGCGGGCTTCCGATCCGGACGCAGAGACTTTGTCGTGTCGGCTGATATTGTGTAGTTACGCTTTTGGAGCATCGCCTGCGAGACATAATAATAATAATATTCTTTATTGATATCTATATTAATAACTAGCTGACCCAAAAAACGTTGTTTTGCCACAATTACACAATTTAGGGTTATAAGTATTTTTTAATACCAAATCATAAAGAAATACAAAAAAATGTTAGTCAAAAAAAATTTCTGGTGAGGCACATCATACCTACCAAATATACATACAAAATTTCATAATAGTCCATCCGTTTCGTAGAAGTTTAGCGACAAATACTGTGACACAAGATAATACTAGCGGCGCGCCCTAGCATTGCACGGGCAGATATAAGTATTTAATAAATACGACCCGTGCTGCGCCGCGCGCATCCAGCGGATTCCAACAACCTTCATCAGGTCGTGAGTCCACCTTACCGGGGGCCTGCCAACGCTGCGTCTTCCAGTACGTGGTCGCCACTCTAGAACCTTCAAGCCCCATCGGCCGTCCGTTCTTCGAGCGAAGTGCCCTGCCCACTGCCACGAGCGAAGTGCCCTGCCCACTGCCACGAGCGAAGTGCCCTGCCCACTGCCACGAGCGAAGTGCCCTGCCCACTGCCACTTGAGTTTGGTGATTCTTCGGGCTATGTCAGCGACCCGGGTTCTTCTACGGATCTCCTCATTTCTGATTCGATCACGTAGAAAAAGTCCTAGCATAGCCCTCTCCACCGCTCTCTGAGTGACAGGATACTAGTTACAGTAAATAATAATAATAATGCATTAACTTACAGAGTAGTCCTTCCTAGTTTTGTTTCTGGGCGCTCTAGTCTTGAATATCTCCTCGAGGTCGACGGTCCGCTTGCCCAGGAGTTTGCACACCGACGGGTGCAGGCGTTGCTGACCCTCGCGGAGGATCGAGGATACCTGGCAGAGAAGTAGTGATCAGTTAGGTCATAGAAACCGGCTAAGTGCGCCATACTATTTACCAACTACCTATCGCCGTTATCAATACAGAGCAAAAAACGGTAAAAAAAAAACACATTTGTTGTATTACATGTATTGCTTGAGAACCCAGGTTTACGTCGCCCCAATCATAGAATGTTGGAATCCTACAACTTCAATTTCATAGATATTGACATATTTGCGTGCTCTAGATCCATATTTAAATCAAATGTTATTAAATAGTTGTCCTTTTTGAAATTTAATATTATTGTCATGAAAACGTTTATATATGAATTATGAATATGTATTAAGTCATTTTAAAATAGAGTTGAATGTTATTGCTAGCTCTATAGTATAGAATTAGTTATTCAACTTACTTCAGTGTTACCATAATGTTATTGTTCATCTAGTGGCACCCTTCGATTTATTATTTATGTTAATCTGCGGATAATGTAATGTAGCGGGCTGCAACATTACTTGTTCTTTTCTGTTACATTCTATTTTCTGTTTATGTATTATGTTGTAGCTGTTTATTATCCCTTAATAAATAAAATTAAAAAATTAAACCCAATCCAATAGATATCATCATCATCATCATCATATCAACCGTTAGACGTCCACTGCTGGACATAGGTCTCCCCCAAGGATCGCCACGACGACCGGTCCTGCGCCACCCGCATCTAGTGGATTCCAGCGACCTTAACCAATAGATATATTCTCCGTAAACTTAGATCCTTACCTCTGCCCTGGCTCTAGGCTCATGCTGAGCACCAATCTCATCTTGAATCTGTCCATTTGTGAGCTGCAGCTTCTGTTCCTTGTAGTAACTGTTCACCAAGGTATACCGGAGACGGTGGAGCAAACGTCTGGATGTAGTCATCCTAAAAGATATACAAACCACATTAAGTTTAGTGGTCATAGATTAGTACACTTCTACTTAACCTGTCGGGAACGAAAGTCGTGATGGTACATATATATTTAATAGAGTATTATACTACTTCATAACTATGTCCAATGGTTGTAAGGGCAACTGATAAAACATGGGTTACTGGGTTTAATTTCTGTGGCATATGAAATGTTATTGTATAATGATACTGAGAATTTCTTCAGTAGCAGTTCTAAGCTTGGACACACGCAAATATTGCGCAGCCACAGCTTTTTTCTTTAGCCTACTGATCTTTTTCCAGCCACTTTGCCCATCGTTATAAGTTGCAGTAGTTGGTATCTATCATGTCGCATAATGTGGCCCAGATCACTTACTTTTCTCTGTTTGATGGTCTGCATAATTTGGCGTTTCTGACCATATATATTTAAGAATATTAAAAAAAATATGTAGTGTGAATTTACCACATGCTCAAACAGTGAAAGGAAACATTGCAGCAGGCTAGTATGGTGGACTAAAGCCTAATCCCTCTCAAATGAAAGGGGACACGTGCCTAACAGAGGGACAATTATGAGTTGATGATGATGATGAAAAATCATATTACATTTAAGGAGTTCTGTTTATTACAGAACTCCTTTCCAACTTTGTAGTTAAAGTTTTGGTCAGACTGTCGATTTAACGTAAGCACCTATTTAAGTTAAATCTTTTAATGTTATTTTCGCCAGTTAAAACACAAATAATTAAGGATATGAATACGAGATCTTTCTGAATTAAATTTAAAAAAACCCTATACTGCTAAACCTTTTATAATCAGTTAGAAGCATGTCCTAAAAACTCAAAACTCTGAAATGATCATCGAGAAGTCAGATTATCACATATTTTATAAAAGCTGTCAGCCTGTACCCTGTTCATGACACTATAGTAACATAAATACCATGGTTATTCATGGCTTTTAATGGCTATTACACGGAACCTCGTGCCCCCTACTTGTGTTAAGATGACAACAAATAAATGACGCATTTTCGTTTACCAAATGGGGAAACCCTTCAACAAAGTACCACATGGCATAACAAAGCCGTTAAATGAATTATATATATCCCAATAAACCTCTGAAATGGTGTTATAATAATTTCTAGTGATATAAAATGTCCACAAACCGTTGATCAATTAACATAACTTCGTTTTCTCTGATTTCAAGTTCATTCAAAAATTCCCGCCTGATTATTTGTTTGATTTTCTCAACTTTCTCCTCTTCCGTCAGGCTTGGGGGCTCCTCCTTAACGCAGACAGGAGCCTCAGGATAATCAGGATCATGATATTCCTCCTTTATATCCATTTGTAACCAATTTTATACTTTAAAAATGAGAAACGCCCTACAAGCGTCGTCTTATTATTACACTTTTTCACACAATTATTTGAGTCACGGCACTTAAGTTTTTGGTTGTATATCACATTTATTCACAGCTCGGTTAGGTGGGATATTTATACTAACAATATTGAGTAAAAAACAATTAAAGTGTTTAACCAATTTCCGCATTTGACAGTGGAAGGGTCAACAGCCGATTCATTCAAGTTTGTAACTTTTTTTTCTGTGTATTCAAGACATAGGTCGTAATATCGCAGGTAGTCATAGTACTATTTTCGTATGGTGTTTTTTTTTTGCAATTGCGACTTTGTTACTATATTAACAGCTTCGTTTTGTGTGCACAGTACTAAGAAATTAATCTAACAATGGGTGAAGTTGTTGAAATATTCCATTAGTCAATAAAAGGCTTCACATGGCTGGTACACGTGCAGAAAATATATAGACTAATAATAAAATTGTATTTAAATATGAAATCAAATGTTCGTGATAATAATTTAAACTTTATAATTGGTAGATAACGTAATAGAATGACGTTGTTTTATATTTTCCATAATCAGTTTATTTATTTTATTAGCGTAACATCTAGCAACTCGGATGCCATTAAAAATATTTTTACCTCTGACAACTATTTTTAAAACTGTCAAACTTGTTACGTTGACATATTTGCGAAAATCCTTTCTTTATTTTACACGGATTGTAAGAAAATCGAAAACGGCCTCCAGTGACGGGTCGCCGTCGCGTAGACAGAGGAGCGTTGACCGTGATGTGAGGGCTCGCGGTGACGAGCACACGCCTATGTCAGACTCACAGATTCAGGGGCCCGAGGCCATGACGGATCGACGTCCCTTCATCTACCCAGACAGTAGCAGTGATACCGAGGAATACAGAAGAGACGAGGAGCGTCGCAAGCGGTTATCGAAGCGTACTACTGGGCCTAATATCCGAGCGCGACCGACAATGCCGCCAAAAAATTTGAGCGCGAATACTCCAACACCTTCGACGTCCACTGCTCAAGAACCTCCCAGAAATGGGCAGAAGGGCCAGAACCAGCTGGGCGAAGACAGGATTACCCTGGTAGTGGATAATACCCGGTTCGTGGTGGATCCAGCACAGTTTACAGCTCATCCCAATACGATGCTGGGAAGGATGTTCAGTTCAGGTAAGAATTATTGTTTATTTTGATGAACTAGATTGTGTAGAAATGTGTATGGTGAATTTCTCTGAAGATTAGTGTAAGAAAATTAATGGTTGGAATCGAAAGTTCATAGACCCTTTTTTTAATAAGTGCTTAAGTTTTTTTTTTCTTTAAATATAGATGATTGGTTAAGGTGTGTAGTAAATGTTCCAGAAATTTGATAAAATAACGTTTTTATCTTTATTACTTTTCTTAAATGTTATCTTTGAAAATATTATTTTCATCATACAATTAAATTATCAATTTGATAGTATTTTAAACCCCTAATTATAACCTATAGCATTATTTGTCTACTTATGCCTGTAATATGCAATTTGTTATGTAGTCTTTGTAATTTTCCTATGAAATATGCAAACAACTTTCACTGTAAGCAATTAGTCATACTAATAGTGATTACTACTGAGAACTTCCCACTCAAATACTACCTTTCATAATACATTCCAGCCAAATGACATAATTACCTATATTTATTTCTAATTAAAAAACAAACATACTAATTTATTACAAAAACAATTTCATAATAATTACTCTTTTAATTAACAAACAGTTGCTAGTAGTTAATAGATTGGCCGTATTTTTCTTTTTAAATTATTTATTTCTTAATACGGACATTACAAATTTGAATAAAGAATTCTGAGTCAGTAGTTCAACACTGAATATATTTTATATAACATATTTTATTTGAAGTTTTAATAATAAATATGTTGATTAAAATGTGCATACTCAAAATTAAATGCATAAATGGCTCCTAAACCATTTTTCATATTGATTTCTTAAACTTATGCAATATTAAATGCTATTTTCCTATCTCAGTTCTCAGTATCGAAGTCAATGCACTATTTTTCTGAGAATAAAAAATAAATAATAATTTGTATTTTTCATTTTAATAGCCACTAATTAATTACCTTTAAATAAATATTGAACTGTATGACTTATAATTAAAGTTCAATTTCCCTAAATATGTTAATTCCTCCATCATTTCTCTAACTGTATGTTTTGAGTCAGTGATGAGTCAGACAGTTGTAGGTCACTGCTGTTGACCAACAGGTCATTGATCAGCAAGAGGTGTTGACTTTACGCTGACCTACATTGTCTAAAAGTTGTTAAAACATCTTTAGTATACACATACCATCACGCCTGTTGTCCTGAAGGGTTAGGCAGAGGTGTACTATTGTACACCCAGATTTCGCGGGTATGTTCGCCCATGTAATTGGGAGCCTATTGCATATTATAAACTGGGTGTGAATCCATACTCCAAGCTGCTACTAAGAATTTCATAGAAAAACCTAATATGACTTTGCTCGACCTGGGAATCTTACTCAAGACCTTGCACAGCAGTCAAACTTTTTGAAAAATATAGAAAGAGAAAGAAAGTCTGTTATTAACGGCACGGTAGGTGCAGTGGTCGAGCGATCGGCTTCTGCGCTGCGTACCGCGGGTACGATTCCCGCGTTAAGAAATAAATGTATACCGCTCACCATCAGGCAGGCTTATAGTTTGCTACAATTGTGGTATCAATAAAGTACCGGAATTCAAAATGAACACATAAAATAAAGTTTATTATAATGGCACATATTGATTTAATAAAATAAACGTAAAATATTAGAGCCTTTTCAAAAACAACACTGACTACTTTAACACGTTGACTGCTGAAAACACACACGCTGTGTTTTGACTCATATAACGCGAGTGCGGCGCAAACACGCCTGGCGTGTTTTCACATTTTGTGCTACGACTGGGCGGCAAAACACGCCCTGCGTGTTTTTAACTTCGCTACGCCAGTACGGATTACGCGCGAGGCGTGTTTTAAACCGACTTCAAAAAAGAAGGAAGTTATCAATTCGACCGTATTTTTATATCTTTATTACAATATAATATATTGTTCTACATATATTTTTTTATCGTCCTTTCGTAGATATTTAATTCTAATCAGCTTTTACGAAAAATAAATCGACATAATGTCGTAGTGTTAACAAATTTAATAACAAACGCCTTCTTAAAATTCGAAGAAAACAAAGTAAAATATTCTACAAAGGATTCTGCGGTATTAACAAATACACATCTGCGTTTTAATTTTGAATAAAGAACTTAGTAGGTGATTGTTTTGCACAAAATATATCGTAAAATAATTCTAAGTACCCAATTGTTTTATGCACTCAAAAATAAAAGACAATGAATGGTTACTATTACTACTATTATTATTATTACTATTACTATATGCGCTCCCCACCCAAAACACACCAGGTGTGTTTTGGCCGCACTGTTGGTCGGAATACAAAATGTGTTCCGGCCGTGCGGGCGCTCACGCCAGGCGCGTAAACAGCCGCACCGTAGGTTAGCGCGCGCTATGTTAGGCCGCAGCCAACGTGTTAACTTCGATATAAATTTAAAAATATTCCATCATTCATCATTATTATCAATCAATCTTTTATTCTGTAACATACTGACACACTGACATTGAGATAATATTTCTATACTATAAATATATGGTTTGACAATCCATTTAGCTCAGCGGTAGTTAACCCTGCCTGCTGTGCTAAGGGTCCCGGGTTCGAATCCCGATAGGGACAAATGTTTGTGTGATGAGCATTAACATTTGTATCCAAGTCATGGATGTATCTATGTATAATATGTATGTATTTACAAAAAAATAGTATATAGGTATGTAATTTATCAACCTTCTAGTATCCGTAACACAAGCCTCGTTGCTTAGCTCGGAACTAGATGGCGCTGTGTCATAATATCCGGAAATATTTATTTATACTAGCTTTAGCCTGCGACTTGGTCTCCAATTATTTATTTCCCACCCTCCCTTTTTAAGAAATTATTGATTCGGTATACAATCTCCACCCCCCTTTTTGGTATCTAGGGGATTTTCGGAATAACAACTATCCTATGTCCTTCCCCGGGACTCAAACTAGCTCCATACCAAATTTAATCTAAATCGGTTCAGCGGTTAGAAGGTGAAGAGGTAACAGACACAGAGATACACACTCGCATTTATAATAGTATAGATTCATAGAGCATTCGTTCGCGCGTTGCCGACCCTGTTTAAACCGTTTCAGTGTTCTTAAAATAGGGGAGTTACTACACTGACATGCTGTTAGATTAGTCATTCTCTTAACAAGGTCTGGCAACCTTACTCACTCACAGAAACACAATTATTGTTGTTTCATTGCGGTCTTCTGTAAGGCGGAGGTACTTCCTCAGTTTTTTTAAAAGGCTGTTGTGTAAGGCCTCCCCACTCTTCTTCCACTTTTCTCTGTCTCTAGCTGTTAGCGACCAGTCTTTCTGGAAGCAGGAGTTCCGTCTGGATCTGCCGCGTCGCCTTTTGCCATAAAGTGAGACCTATTAGGTCGTGACGTCGCTCATTGGTCGTCTTTCATACGGCACATGTCTATGCTTCCCGAGTGACATCAAAATCCCCAGTTGGACAGCTCCATTTGAGAGATAAATTTCCCTATTTCCCTCTTAAATCTCGATAGACAACTCCAGTTTTGTCGAGGGTAAATATCAATAAATCACATCTCCCTTCTAAGATCCCCAAGCTCCATAAGCTCCAGCATAAGCATATTCTGCTCAAAATCGCCAAGATTACAAAATAACAGCATAATTTTAATGTCAATTTACGTATGTTATATTTTCCAATAAAGATAAGCGATTTACGTGCATCTCTGACTGACCCATTGACCCTGGGCTGCATGAGACTTGACGCATTTGACACATGACGCAAGTTTCACGGCCGCATTGACGTAACATACGTTACAATGGAATAGTGTTTATATCTGTAGTGTAAATATTTTGACTAACATTATATTATATGCTAGAAATTATGGAATATTTAACAGGTGCCTGTAAAATCTATTTATTTCCTTCTGTAAATGACATATAAATTGCGGCGGAACACGAATGATGAGAGATCGGCTTCTAAGCCACTCGGCAAATATTAGTGTAGGGCATCGTATCATCATCAACAACTCATTTATACCTATACTGGACACGGGTCTCCTCTCATTGAAGAGGGATTAGGCCATAGTTCACCCAACCTATAGCGCAATGGCAGACTTCACACACCATTGAGAAAAGCTCTCAGACATGATGGTTTCCTCATGATGTTTTCATTCGCCGTTTGAGCATGTGATAAATACGCACGTAAACTTTGAATTATTCAAAAGCTGTGATAACCAGTCCATGGTTATCCCAGCTTTTGAGTAATTCAAAATGAAAGAAAAACACACTACTATTTCGCCAGTCTAAACCATTTATTAAAAGTCCTTTGCATCAAAAGGACAGGTCATTCGACTCCAGACTTTGCCTCACATCGCTTAGGGTTCAGATTTGAGTTCGCGCAGTACGTTGACTTAGGTTGTCTGGGGCGTTTAAATGTTGCGAAAAATATTTGTTTTAGAAAAATCCCTTGAGAGAAAATCGGAGCTGTTGGAACTTTTGCTCTCTTGTCTTTTTGTAATTTAATTATTACATAGTACAGCAAATTTCAAAGTTTTAATTTCTTCATCTAAGTCTTCATCTTTCCAACTGTTTTGGTCGTCATACAGTCTTATCTATATGTGGCTGGACCTCAGACCTCCGCAACTCAATTACTGGACAGTTCTCAGAATTTTTGGCTTTCTACCAGCAGCTAAAGTTTGCCATACTAAGGTCATACTGAAAGTATTTGGATTTTTAAAATACGACCAGATATAACAGTTACATGTAGTTTCTTGCCATCTCTTCTCTATAAGACCTACTTTTTGGAACCGTGCAAAAAGTTTTGACTATTCAAAAGTACTTGATAATTATGTTGGTCTTACTGAAATAAAACATTTGAATTTAAGATTTTCGATTATTATCGAAGTATATAACCTCACAAATTTTCGCATTAGTTGGATCCATTGCGATAGGCAGTGGATCAAGTCTTAAGTAGGGACCTCTTCAATAGCTTTGTGGAACACATTAGTTCATAGTCGTTTCCGGAGTTATAAATCGTTGAAGGTTTACGATCGATGACTTTGTCATTTGAGGTAATAAAAAGAGGTCGCAATGTGTGAGGTCCGGTTTATTTGGCGGATGTGTCATCAGTAATACATTTGAGATCGTCAAATTCTTCAAAAACTATATTGGAATGTGCAGAATTGTCATCGCAGTGAGGGCTGATATTCATGCTATATCTTCGTTTTATATATAAAAATCTCGTGTCACAGTGTTTGTCGCTGAACTCCTCCGAAACGGATAGACAGATTATTATGTATGTATATTTGGTTGGTCTGAGAATCGGCCGGAGGCTGTAGCCTAATCCCTCTCAAATGGGAGGAGTCCCGTGCCCAGCAGTGGGATAATAATGGGTTGAAGATGATGCTGCTTACACTACCTTACATCTATCGGCGCTTTTTTCGCAATTGACCAGTTTTTTCGCACGATTTGCCTGATTGGATTCACGGGTAGAACGGATTTGTCTGTCAACTTTCACCTGTTTGAACTGTCTGGGTGTAAGGTCAATAAACTTTGGGCTAGGTTCACTAATAGTTAGACGAGGGCGCTGATTGTTCAATAGCAATCAATATATCTTCATTCACGTGCCTTTTGGTTTTCGAAATTGTAACGCGTATTAATCACTGGGTTTACCAAGCCTGACAAGGGTGTGCGTATTTATCACATGCTCAAACTGTAAAAGAAAATTTCGTTAGGTTGTTCGCGTCACGCCTGACAGAATTTCGCGCTGGCGAGTAAAGTCAAAGTCAAAATATTATTTATTACAAGCAGCCTAATTTTATTGGCTCTTTTTGAACGTCGACAATAAAGACAGTCCCCTAAAACGCCCGTCCTTTACTGACTTTAAAATCTGTCAACCCCTACTAGGCATGGTTTTACTAAAGCCTTTGTAAATACATACATATTATACATAGAAAAATCAGATTCAGATTCAAATGCCCATGGTCATCACATAAAAATTTGCCCCTGCCGGGAATCGAACCCCGGCCACTTGCGTAAGGCAGCCTCTAATGCTAGTGCGCTAATCAGGTCGTCATATCTTTTGATAGTTTATCATAAAGTCGTTATTCTTCATACATAATATTATGATGTATTTCTCTTACCGTAATTTATTATCATAATTCAATTTTGGTTAGTTTTAAATCAAATTAAAAACAAAAATCGGAGCCTACACATTACCTTCACCTTAAGAGTTCAAACAGTTCAGCAAATCGTTCATTGAACGACTTTGTCGGGGTGTCTAGGTCTCTACGAGTGAACGACCTTTCAGATTAGACAGGGTTTGACTAACCGATGTCTGTGCGACAGGTGTCAGGGACAGAGCCGGCTCGAGCTATTCAGAAAATAATAATAATAATTTAAATTGTAATTCCAAACATTTTTTTTTTGTAACATTGTTTTTTAGTTTATTGTCTTTTGTTTGCACTATATTCTTGGATGATGTGGCCTCCTGTAACTGAGGAAACATATAAACTACATACTTATATCATGACTGTGTAAATGTTAAGTGTTTACCTTGTTGGAGACCCAAATATTAAATAAATAAATAAATAAACCATCAACCAAGCGCCCCGAGTATAGTTGGGCGCTATACCGGTAAATTACCGTCCGTTCCATTTTTTCCATTTACTCCCGAACAAAAATAATACGTAATGAAAGAAATTAAGTTCGACAAAATTGTATATTTACATGATTTTAAGTCTTTTCGATATGAATTAAGTATAATATATACACTGATGAAGATAAAATGCTAGAAAGGAAATATTATAAATTAAGACATACCATCACGCCTGCCGTCCCCGAAAGGTTAGGCAGAGGTGTCGGTACTAATGTACACCCTCGTTTCGCCGGTATGTTTTAGGTCCCATGTAATCGGGGGCGAGCCTGTTGCCATTAACCGGGCACGAATCCAAACTACGAGCTGCTACTGAGAATTTCATAGAAAAGCAGCTCAATAACACTTTGCTAGACCTGAGAATCGAACCCAAGACCTCTAGCTTGGCAGTCGCACTGTACGACCACTAGACCAACGAGGCAGCTATTATAAATTGATGACATATTCATTGTCGTATTATACAACTGGACGAGCATTTCAATTGGTTTTTATACTAATTAATAAATATAATAACATGAACCGAATATAACAACCTTTTAATATATTATTTAATGTTATATATCTTATATATAAAATTCTCGTGTCACAATGTTCGATCCCGTACTCCTCCGAAACGGCTTGTCCGATTCTCATGAAATTTTGTCAGCATATTGAGTAGGTCTGAGAATCGGCCAACATCTATTTTTCATGCCCCTTAGTGATAAGGGTAGTCCACCAACCCCTATAATGTGGCAAAACAACGTTCGCTGGGTCAGCTAGTATTTACTATAAAATAGTTCTTAAGTAATTGTACTAACATAGTGTGTTAGTACATTCTTTCTTTTTTTATTTGAAAGCTGGTGATTCCCGTGCGGTTCCGACCTTGAAGTTGGTCATTTTTATTTTCCAGGTTTGGAGTTCACGCACCCCAACGAGCGCGGGGAGTACGAGGTGGCGGAGGGCATATCGGCGACGGTGTTCCGCGCGATCCTGGAGTACTACCGGCTGGGCAGCATCCGGTGCCCGCCCACCGTCTCCGTGCAGGAGCTGCGGGAGGCCTGCGACTACCTACTGGTGCCTTTCGACGCGAACACTGTTCGATGTCAGGTATTGTATCTGCAAGAATATAAAATACGTCTGCGTAAAATTAGTAATTTTATCCACATACAAACTTTCATCCCCATTTTCTCCCTCTTAAGGGATAAATTCCGGGAAATGAAATGAAATGAAATGATTGAAATGATTGTTTATTTCTGTAAATAGATCTTTTTTTTAAAGACACTTACAAGTCATATAATTTTTTTTTAGTATCTAGTTGGCATCGGCATTTCCTAACTGACGACCTCTGAGAAGAAATGCTGAAACAAACTCAGAGAGAGAATCATGGTCTCTTTTAAAGTCCAAACATTTTGGTTTATAGTATGTGAGCCTGACTAGACAGACCAGACACACTTTCGCATTAATTTATAATATTAGTATAGTATGGATAATACAGCGCCATCTAGTTCAGAGCTAAGCAACGAGGCTTATGTTACAGATACTAGATGGTTGATACAATACAGAGATTCTTGACCCAAATGCATGACGGCATTATAATCGACACAAATACGTGACAACATTGCAGGATAATACAAAATTAGGATGAAGGTTTGAAATCAAAGATTTTTAAAAATACGCCCATTTATTTATTAAGGAACACCAACAGTTTTTATATAAAAAATATAAATAACAGTTGAAATAGGTGAACCAATTTTCACAAATATAATTGATAGATTTTTTTTAAAAAAAAATTTAAGAAAGAAAAATTCAACCTCAGGCGGGACTCGAACCCGCTTCTTCTGGATAAGTACTCCAGACGCTGGAGTTTTTCTTTCTAAATAAAAATTTAAAAATCTTAGCTTGAAATATGCTAAAAATATACAAAAAGATAATTGATAGATTTTTTTTTTAATGTAATAAAAATTTAATGACAATAAACTATATAAACAGGAATATAACAAAATGGCAATCATCAAAATTCAATCATATAAAAAATAAAACCTGCTTTAGCGTATGCAGAGCGCGCAAATAAAATAACGCCGTGGCTTTCAAAAATAATAGTAATTCCTTCTCCATACAGAACCTCAGAGGCCTCCTCCACGAGCTATCCAACGAAGGCGCGCGCCGGCAGTTCGAGTCGTTTCTAGAAAGGCTCATACTCCCTCTGATGGTGGAATCTGCCCAGCGAGGAGACAGGGAGTGCCACGTGGTGGTGCTGCTCGACGACGACTCCGTGGAGTGGGACGAGCAGTACCCTCCGCAGATGGGGGATGAGTACTCCCAGACAGTGCTGTCCACACCGCTCTACAGGTTCTTCAAGTACATCGAGAATAGGTATGTGATTGATTTCTTGGCGGTTCTTCTCCATAACACCTACCGTGCAACTAGTTTTTGACAATTCAAAAGTTAATTGAAATAAATCCTTTGAATTTGAATTTAAAAAATAAAATAAAAAATATATATTCCCGGACATTATAACACAGCGCCATCTAGTCCCGAGCTAAGCAACGAGGCTTGTGTTACGGATACTAGTTGGTTGATATACTACATATATACTTTTTTTTTTTGTAAATACATACATATTATACATAGATACATCCATGACTCGGATACAAATATTTATGCTCATCACACAAACATTTGTCCCTACCGGGATTCGAACCCGGGACCCTTAGCACAGAAGGCAGTGTTAACTACCGCTGGACTAATTGGGTCGTAATTTGATTTTCTATTGTTCAAAAATCTGAATTGGTGTTAGTTTGTAAGATCTAATATTGATGATGGTGAATATTTTGAGGCTGGAGAATAACATAGAGATCGTTTCTAACATACCATCAAGCCTATCGTCCCTGACAGGTTAGGCAGAGGTGTAGTAATGTACACCCACTTTTCGCTGGTATGTTAAGGTCGCTAGGGCGAGCCTATTGTCAACCGGACACGAATCCAAACTCCGAGCCGCTACTGAGAATTTTATAGCCGTTTGCTCCACCTAGGTATCAAACCCAACAAGAACCCCTGAGCATCATATAGTTGCAGTTGTTAATTCTTCGACTTATTTCAACTTTATTATTATTGACGACCCAATTAGTCCAGCAGTAGTTGACATTGTCTTCTGCGCTTTGGGTCCCGGTAGGGATAAATGTTTGTGTGATAAGTATAAACATCTGTATCCGAGTCATGGATGTATCTGTTTGTACGTATTTACAAAAAAGTAAATATTGTAGTATATCAACCATCTAATATCCGTAACACAAGCCTCGTTGCTTAGCTTGATACTAGATGGCGCTGTGTCATAATGTCCAGGAATATTTATTTATTTATGGATTTATTTCTTCATTTGCCTTTCCTTACTTATACCAGTTTCTCCCATTCGCAGAGATGTGGCGAAACAGGTGATGAAGGAACGCGGCCTCAAGAAGATCCGTCTCGGCGTCGAGGGGTACCCCACATACAAAGAGAAGGTCCGGAAACGCCCCGGAGGCCGGGCCGAGGTCATCTACAACTACGTCCAAAGGCCGTTCATCCACATGTCTTGGGAGAAAGAGGAAGCCAAGAGTCGCCACGTCGATTTCCAGTGTTTCAAGTCCAAGTCTGTCACGAACCTCGCTGAGGCCACTGCGGATCCTGTGATTGAGCTGGACGCGAACAGGGTAAGGGATGAGGAGGCTCCTGAGCTGGTGGCGGAGCCGGAGGTGGAGGAAGCCCAGTGATCAGTGAACCGCTCGTCCAGAGCGGTGCTGAGAATCCTTACTGGTATGTTCTGTTGGCTTTGAGATCCGGTCTACTTGTGGGAGGGGCAGATTCGGTAACTGCTGAAGAAGAAGTTTCAAAGTGGTTTCGATGGTGATTATTGGTGAATTGGATAAGGTTTAGAAGTGATTTTGTCTTTTGATGTGCGAGGAATTTGAGTGTGTGTGTTTTTTGTCAAAATTGGGGGTAAATTTGCTGTGTTGTGTTAAGCCATTAGTATTGTTTTTAACGGAGATAAATATTCACTTCTGTGCCTTTATTTACATAAGTCCTTATTGCAGATACAGTTTTATTTGTTTATATTGTATATTGGACATTATTGAGGTTCTTTTTTGACAAATAATTTCACAAAATGCAAATTTACTCAAAATTTTTGGTTCTAAAAATGTTTATGAAGACCCCACCCACATGTAGACGTTAAGATAAGTGTGATGCTGCGAAGAATGTGCCAGATGAAAAGACTTTTACGATAACGCTTATACATGTACACTGCGGTACATTAAAATGGGCCCCCATGTGATGGCGTGCGAATAAATCGGTTACTGATTTTTATGTAAAAACTAGTTTTTATTTGGCACACCAGTCGACAAATATAATATGTAAACAGTACTGGCCCGTTGGCATGTCGAAGTATATTAAAATTGTTTGATATCAGATGAATAACCCATTATTATTTACGGTTATTTTTCTTTCTAACACCAAAGAAAAAGGGGGAAAGAACTTGATGAAACCCGCTTTGTTGTGGCACATTATTAACGCGAAAAATATATAAAAACACTCTTTGTAGCGGGTTGTACATCATGTCAAAATTTGAGCTCAATCTATGCAGACGTTTTTGAGTTATTGAAGCCTACACAAAACAGCTTAATTTTTTTATATATACAGGGTCACTTCTAAAACACCAGCAATCTATCAGGACTAGATAACTAATATCATATGCAACATCTTTTGATTTCGTTGATTTTATTTTCATACAACAATAAATATTAATTTAATTGCCCGCTTGAATGTTAATAACTCTACACGCATCGCAAAGATGAAAGCGCTGCGTTGTCCTTTCGTCTAAGAATGAAACATAGACTTACAAATGTCACGACAGTACAATAAAAACTTGAAATATCTTTCTTGTTGTATTGAATTATGTCAGAACTTATAGAACAAAAGTTGTTACTTATGATGTTAGCTTTCTAGTACTGAGAGGTAGCTGTTGTTTTAATGGATAATATTTGAACTTGTTTGAAATAAATAAATCACATGCATATTCCCTATTTGTAAAAATTTAATATGGTTTTTATCCAAGTCTGCTAAGTTTAGTGTTGCTACGATTATAACTAAAAAAAAAAAACTAAAAAAAAAAACACTGATTAACCAAAATATACTTTACATACTTGTTTATAAGGTGTTTATTTTATTGTATAGTTTTTATGTCCATTCGCTTGTTGCGAAATGTACTATTATAATCATAACTGCGAGAATAAAACACTGTCATATTAAAAAAGGTAATCACAGAATAACTAGTTAAAAAGCAAAAGAAAATTTGAGGCAGCTGGGTCGGCAACGCGTGAGCGACTCCGATGGTGTTGCAAACGTCTATAGGCTACGGTAACCGCTTACCATCAGGTGCGCCGAACTTGCCACTGTCTTGGTATAAAAAATAGTAGACTGAATTTAACATAAAAAGGGAGTAATAAAAAAATATTTTTTATTGAATCGTTTTTTTTTATTCAAAATTTTCAAGTCACTTTGTTTATCTAAGATGAACTACCGAACTAATGAACCGATTTTAATGAAACTTTGCTCATTGTGCAGTTTTGGTCCAACTTATTAATTAAATTATTATATTACGTTTTCATGTAATTCAGTCTCCGCTGACCTCATATTAGGAAAAAGAAGGCATATAATAATATGTACTTTAAAAAAAAATCATAGTTACAAAAATTTTACCTGTCTTAACTCCTTAATTTCTTACACTTACGCGAATATTAGACATTGAAATAAAACTGTTATTTGACGGATTTTCTGTCAGACTGTGACCTATAAAAACTATACATCAATATCTCGCGATCAAATCTGTAAAAAAAGAGTTTTATTTCAACTCACATTACTTTTTATAAAAACATATAAAAATGTTCCGTATGTCGTGTATGATTTTTAATAAAATATATCCTATAACTGATTTATTGTCTAAGAAAAACATAAATTGAAAATCTTAGGTAGAAAATTGCCATTGAAACAAAAAATATAATTATGTGTATTCTTAAAGGTGGGTTAATTTCTGCGTACGCGCACGTTACGGCGCGGTGTTGATACACTGTAGACGCGGCATATTATAAATACATAGTCAACTATCTAGTATCCGTAACACAAGCCACGTTGCTTAGCTCGGAACTAGATGGCGCTGTGTCATAATGTCACTGTACATTACGACGTGCACGTCCGCAGACTCGCCTATATTAAATTTACAAACATCCAGTAACTTATACACACTGCCGCGCAAAAAATTCCGTTCATTATGATATTTAAAATTAATTGAGAACTGAGACATTCCTATAACGAACTTGGACGAATTTATGCTCGGACAGTGTTGCGAGAAAGAAAATGTTGTTTATTTTTTTCTTTATTATGTGAAGAATATTAGTAATGCTTGGTGAACGGTTTCTACAGGGCCTTTGGTGTTGCCAACGTCTATAGGTTACGGTAACCGCTTACTATCAGGCGGGCCGTAAACATGTTTGCCAACCTTGTGATAGATATTTAGTATATTATAATCAAATTTCAATCAGATGCAGCTGATAATTCAAAGCAAAGCAAAGAGGGCCATGGCACCGGGCGGCATATGAAACGGGGCGGCATCAAGTGCCACGTCGTTTTTATACTACTAGAAAAGGGGGCGGCAAATTTCCAGTCGGTCCCGGGCGGCATATACCCACACTACGCCACAGCACTTGACTTGAAGCCCAAGACTGCTAATATACTCGCGATCTGTCAAAAATTTAGTTTGACACGTGTCAAATAAATGTCAAACTTCATTTTTGACAGATTATCGATACGCCATTGAAGCGATTACTAAAAAAAAATACAGGTATCGAACCACAATACCCTGCATCCGCTGTGAGCTACACCATTGTAGGAAATTGCTTAGCATTACTGATAATCTGTATACCCCTGTTAAGAAACTTAATAAAATATATGTACAAGCGGCAATAAAGTTTAATATATAGGCAACTAGCGACATCTATAATCTTCCCGCGGGAAATTTCCTTCAAAGAAGTACTTTCGGCTTGTTTCTGTCTGTTTGAAATCATTGACATGGGGATTAAAATCATAATCGTAACTTTAATAATCTACTAGATAATAATTCTTTCCCAGAATCAATTTAATGTATTTTGTGAATAATTTGGTCGTCAAATTCTACTAAAAAAACGTGGCCCCACGCTTGGGCCACGTTTTAATTAAACTAATTGGCATTGCTTTTGAGTGTAGATGGCGCTAATTGTATTTATAATAAACGCTTAAGCCGAGTGTACATGATATTATTTGTCAAGAACATACTTGTTTTCTAATTGTGCTCTGTCAAAACATTATAATTTAGAGAAACATAACGAAATGATTGTTATTCGTAAGACTATTATTATTATTGTATTTAGATTTTATAAAACACTTATGTTAGATTTTGTATTAAAATTATACATATTTGCTGATATTGGTTTTTCATTTCAAATGACATATGGAATAGCACACCTTGTCAATTTAAGTCAATAAGATAACAATGACGACCCAGTTAGTCCAGCGGTAGTTAACACTGCCTTCTGTGCTAAGGGTCCCGGGTTCGAATCCCGGTAGGGACAGATGTTTGTGTGATGAGCATAAACATTTGTATCTGAGTCATGGATGTATCTATGTATAATATGTATGTATTTACAAAAAAAAAGTATATATGTAGTATATCAACCAACTAGTATCCATAACACAGGCCTCGTTGCTTAGCTCGGGACTAGATGGCGCTGTGTGTCATAATGTCCAAGAAAGAATATGTTTCCGTTGTAAGATTGTGATATATTTTATTTATATTAATGAGCGCTAGTTCTCTTTCTAATTTACATAACTTTATCCTAACATCTAGACATGAAATGCAATGTTAAAATATTGAATTTTCGAAAAAGGTCCGCTTTGTTAGTCTCTATACTGGCCGCTAGCTGTCAAAAATGTTTTGACGTGAGCTGTCAGTGTTGCCAAAAAAACTTTTATTTGTTTACAGCGTGTGAATTTATCGCAGCTTGTATTGTACAGCGGGAAACTAGATTATTTTGGGTCAACATGTCGTTAAAAACAACGCTGAATCGGTCTATGTTTAAGAAAACGTCGACTTACTTCCTTATCGCATCACTGTCGGTATTTTTCTTCGAGAGAGCGTTTGA
This sequence comes from Craniophora ligustri, assembly GCA_905163465.1. Classification (NCBI taxonomy): domain Eukaryota; kingdom Metazoa; phylum Arthropoda; class Insecta; order Lepidoptera; family Noctuidae; genus Craniophora; species Craniophora ligustri. The sequence goes on from LR990982.1 coordinate 633,252, forward strand.
CATGGCTTCTGAAGCTTTGTTTGACCGGATTAATAAACACAAACTATGGAAGCACATCGAACATGAATACAAGAAAAAATAAGACACTACAATGGTTTGTGAAATATAATAGTTAATTTGGGATTAAAGTTTTTGTGTCTTATATTGGTTTTCATTTAACGTTGTATATGATGAGCTGTATTTTGGTCGACTGGATGGCAAGACTAGCCTGTCCCATTATGCCCCTACTACTAGTTGCAACTACTAGCTGCAACTCCTGTAACCCAAGATCTGTAGCTACCACCCCAAAATCTTTGAAACAATGAAGCCCGACGCGCCCAAGGGGAATGATATAAGCTGTCTTGTATTAATTAAGGTGGAAGCTTCACGGTAGCCCGCGAAATTCAAATTTTCGTACGTTTTTTGCAATTTGCCGGTCATTGTCAGACTGAACATTAAACAAAATATGATTCGCACCTGTAATAGGTATTTAGTTACAGAATTATAATCAATTAAATCAATAAAACAGCCCTAAAAGTGCATATTACTGCATTGATTGTCCATTTCATGAAAAAGAAATTGTACAAAACGTATAAATTCAAATTTTCGAATTTCGCGGCTACCGTGAAGCTTCCACCTTAAATAGATGGAGTAGGTTAAATTAATATCAGATTTCCACTTCCCTCCTTATCAAATAAGAGACAGTTTAGAGTATGAATGCCATTGGCACAAGAATACTAGATCATCATCATCATCACATCAACCGTTAGACGTCCACTGCTGGACATAGGTCCCCCCGACGGTCACCACGACGACCAGTCATACGCCGCCCGCATCCAGCCGATTCCAGCGACCTATACCAGGTCGTCAGTCCACCTTACCGGGGGCCTGCCCTCGCTGCGTCTTCCAGTACGTGGTCGCCACTCTAGAACCTTCAAGACCCATCGGCCGTCCGTTCTTCGAGCGATGCGCTCTGCCCACTGCCACTTGAATATTAGATGGCTAGCTAGAACTACCTGCCTGTTTTAAGGTTCTGTTCTGTTTTAATTAATTATTATGCGTCGGTATAGATGGCGTCGATATTCGTGACGTCGATATTTATGGAGTCGGTTTAGGTGGCATCGGAATTGATGGCGTCGGAATTAGTGGCGTCGGTATTTTTGGCGTCGGAATTGATGGCGTCAGTATTGATGGCGTCGATATTTATGGCGTCAGTTTAGGTAGCGTCGGTATTGATGGCGTCGGTGTTAGTGGCGTCGGTATTGTTGGCGTCAGAATTGATGGCGTCGGTATTGATGGCGTTGGTATCGATGGCGTCGGTATTGATAGAGTCGGTATTAATTGAGTCGGTATTGAAAGCGTAATGATGGCGTCGGTATAGATGACGCCGGTATTGATGGCAGCGGTATTTATGGCGTCGGTTTAGGTAGCGTCGGAATTCGTGACGTCAGTATTGATGGCGTCTGTATATGTGACGTCATTATTGATGGCGTCGATATTAATGGCGGTGGTATTGGTGGCGTCGGTATTGATAGAGTCGGTATTAATTGAGTCGGTATTGAAAGCGTAATGATGGCGTCGGTATAGATGACGCCGGTATTGATGGCAGCGGTATTTATGGCGTCGGTTTAGGTAGCGTCGGAATTCGTGACGTCAGTATTGATGGCGTCTGTATTTGTGACGTCATTATTGATGGCGTCGATATTAATGGCGGTGGTATTGGTGGCGTCGGTATTGAGCGTCGCTATTTGTGGCAACTGGAATTGATGGCGTCGGTATTGATCGAGTCGGTATTAGTGGCGTCGGTATTTATGGCGTCGGTATTGATGACGTCGGTATTAGTGGCGTCGGTATTGAAGGCGTTGGTATTGATGGCGTTGGTATCGATGGCGTCGGTATTGATCGAGTCGGTATTAGTGGCGTCGGTATTGATGGCAACGGTATTTATGGCGTCGGTTTAGGTAGCGTCGGTATTGTTGGCGTCGGAATTGATGGCGTCGGAATTGATGGCGTCGGAATTGATGGCGTCGGAATTGATGGCGTCGGAAATGATGGCGTCGGAATTGATTGCGTCGGTATTCTTGACGTCGATATTTATGGCGTCGGTTTAGGTAGAGTCGGTATTGATGGCGTCGGTATTGTTGGCGTCGGAATTGATGGCGTAGAAAAATCAGACTACTTACGGATGCAGAAACCGCAAGACTAGATTATTATAGCTACTTTCATAGCATCATGTCTAACGGAATATTGCGGCGTCGGTATGGATGGCGTTGGTATTGATGGCGTCGGTATAACTGGCGTCGGAATTGATGGCGTTGGAATTGATGGCGTCGGAATTGATGGCGTCGAAATTGTTGGCGTCGGAATTGATGGCGTCGGAATTGATGGCGTCGGAATTGATGGCGTCGGAATTGATGGCGTCGGTCTAGGTAGCGTCGGTATTGTTTCCGTCGGAATTGATGGCGTCAGAATTGATGGCGTCGGAATTGATGGCGTCGGTCTAGGTAGCGTCGGTATTGTTTCCGTCGGAATTGATGGCGTCAGAATTGATGGCGTCGGAATTGATGGCGTCGGTATTCTTGCCGTCGATATTTATGGCGTTGGTTTAGGTAGAGTCGGTATTGATGGCGTCGGAATTGATGGCGTTGGAATTGATGGCGTCGGTATTGATGGCGTTGGTATTGTTGGCGTCGGTATTGATGGCGTTGATATTGTTGGCGTCGGAATTGATGGCGTCGGTCTAGGTAGCGTTGGTATTGTTGGCGTCGGAATCGATGGCGTCGGAATTGATAGCGTCGGAATTGATGGCGTCGGAATTGATGGCGTCGGAATTGATGACGTCGGTCTAGGTAGCGTCGGTATTAGTGGCGTCGGTATTGTTGGCGTCGGTATTGATGACATCGGTATTAGTGGCGTCGGTATTGATGGCGTTGGTATTGATGGCGTTGGTATCGGTGGCGTCGGTATTGATCGAGTCGGTATTAATTGAGTCGGTATTGAAAGCGTAATGATGGCGTCGGTAATGGTGGCGTCTTTATTGTTGGCGTCGGTTTTAGTGGCGTCGGTATTGTTGGCGTCGGAATTGATGGTGTCGGAATTGATGGCGTTGGTATTGATGGCGTTGGTATCGATGGCGTCGGTATTGATCGAGTCGGTATTAGTGGCGTCGGTATTGTTGGCATCGGAATTGATGGCGTTGGAATTGATGGTGTCGGTATTGATGGCGTCGGAATTGATGGTGTCGGTATTGATGGCGTAGGTATCGATGGTGTCGGTATTGATAGAGTCGGTATTAAATGAGTCGGTATTGAAAGCGTAATGATGGCGTCGGTATTGTTGGCGTCGGTTTTAGTGGCGTCGGTATTGTTGGCGTCGGAATTGATGGTGTCGGAATTGATGGCGTTGGTATTGATGGCGTTGGTATCGATGGCGTCGGTATTGATCGAGTCGGTATTAGTGGCGTCGGTATTGTTGGCGTCGGAATTGATGGCGTTGGAATTGATGGTGTCGGTATTGATGGCGTTGGTATCGATGGTATTGGTATTAATAGAGTCGGTATTAATTGAGTCGATATTGAAAGTGTAATGATGGCGTCGGTAATGGTGGCGTCGGTATTGTTGGCGTCGGTTTTAGTGGCGTCGGTATTGTTGGCGTCGGAATTGATGGTGTCGGAATTGATGGCGTTGGTATTGATGGCGTTGGTATCGATGGCGTCGGTATTGATCGAGTCGGTATTAGTGGCGTCGGTATTGTTGGCGTCGGAATTGATGGCGTTGGAATTGATGGTGTCGGTATTGATGGCGTCGGTATTGATGGCGTTGGTATCGATGGTGTTGGTATTAATAGAGTCGGTATTAATTGAGTCGATATTGAAAGCGTAATGATGGCGTCGGTAATGGTGGCGTCGGTATTGTTGGCGTCGGTATTAGTGGCGTCGGTATTGTTGACGTCGGAATTGATGGTGTCGGAATTGATGGCGTCGGTATTTATGGCGTCAAAGTCAAAGTCAAAAGTCAAAATATCATTTATTCAAAGTAGGCCAAATTTAAATGGCTCTTTTTGAACGTCGACAATAAAGACAGCCCCCAAAAACGCCCGCCCTTCACCGCTTCCTAGTGTTTTTGCTGGGAAGAAGAAGCGGCGCAACAAACTCCCCAGCACACATTTCTGTCTGTTTATTTAATAAGTGATTCTATACAATACTATAATCAGTATACAATATAGAGTGCAATCATTACCTATGGTTATGTGAGCTAGCATATACCAATCCATTTTACCAAGCCGAGATATAAAAACTACTGATATAGAAATACTGAACAACCGATGATAATATTAACACACTTTTGGCCTCCATTTCTCTGTATGTGCCCGTCGGTTTATGTAGCGTCGGTATTCGTGACGTCAGTATTGATGGCGTCGGTATTCGTGACGTTATTATTGATGGCGTCGATATTGATGGCGGCGGTATTGGTGGCGTCGGTATTGAGCGTCGCTATTTGTGGCAACTGGATTAATAGATTGCGTTGGAATTGATGGTGTCGGTATTGATGGCGTAGGTATCGATGGTGTCGGCATTGATAGAGTCGATATTAAATGAATCGGTATTGAAAGCGTAATGATGGCATTGGTAATGGTGGCGTCGATATTGATGGCGTCGGTTTAGGAAGCGTCGGTATTGTTGGCGTCGGAATTGATCACGTCGGAATTGATGGCGTCGGTCTAGGTAGCGTCGGTATTGTTGGCGTCGGAATTGATGTCGTCGGAATTGATGGCGTCAGTCTAGGTAGCGTCGGTATTGTTTGCGTCGGTATTGTTTGCGTCGGAATTGATGGCGTCGGAATTGATTGCGTCGGTATTCTTGACGTCGATATTTATGGCGTCGGTTTAGGTAGAGTCGGTATTGATGGCGTCGGAATTGATGGCGTTGGAATTGATGGCGTCGGTATTGATGGCGTTGGTATTGTTGGCGTCGGTATTGATGGCGTCGATATTGTTGGCGTCGGAATTGATGGCGTCGGTATGGATAGCGTCGGTATTGATGGCGTCGGTACTAGTGGCGTCGGTATTGTTGGCGTTGGTATCGATGGTGTCGGTATTGACAGAGTCGGTATTAATTGAGTCGGTATTGATAGAGTCGGTGTTAATTGAGTCGGTATTGAAAGCGTAATGATGGCGTCGGTAATGGTGGCGTCGATATTGATGGCGTCGATATTTATGGCGTCGGTATTCGTGACGTCAGTATTGATGGCATCGGTATTCGTGACGTCAGTATTGATGGCGTCGATATTGATGGCGGCGGAATAGATGGCGTCGGAATTGATGGCGTCGGTCTAGGTAGCGTCGGTATTGTTGGCGTCGGAATTGATGGCGTCGGAATTGATGGCGTCGGTCTAGGTAGCGTCGGCACTGTTGGCGTCGGAATTGATGGCGTCGGAATTGATGGCGTCGGAATTGATGGCATCGGAATTGATGGCGTCGGAATTGATAGCGTCGGAATTGATGGCGAAGGAATTGATGGCGTCGGTATTGATGGCGTCGGTATTCGTGACGTCAGTATTGATGGCGTCGATATTGATGGCGTCGGTATTGGTGGCGTCGGTATTGAGCGTCGCTATTTGTGGCAACTGGATTAATGGCGTCGGAATTGATGGCGCCGGAATCGATGGCATCGGCACTGAGGCATCGGAATTGTTGGCGTCGGAATTGATGGCGTCGGTGTTAGAGGCGTCGGTATTGTTGGCGTCGGAATTAATGGCGTCGGTATTGATGGCGTTGGTATCGATGGCGTCGGTATTGATAGAGTCTGTATTAATTGAGTCGGTATTGAAAGCGTTATGATGGCGTCGGTATAGATGACGCCGGTATTGATGGCAGCGGTATTTATGGCGTCAAACTCCCCAGCACACATTTCTGTCTGTTTATTTAATAAGTGATTCTATACAATACTATAATCAGTATACAATATAGAGTGCAATCATTACCTATGGTTATGTGAGCTAGCATATACCAATCCATTTTACCAAGCCGAGATATAAAAACTACTGATATAGAAATACAGAACAACCGATGATAATATTAACACACTTTTGGCCTCCATTTCTCTGTATGTGCCCGTCGGTTTATGTAGCGTCGGTATTCGTGACGTCAGTATTGATGGCATCGATATTGATGGCGGCGGTATTGGTGGCGTCGGTATTGAGCGTCGCTATTTGTGGCAACTGGATTAATAGATTGTCCATCAATTGCGACGCAATCTATTAGATTGCGTCGGAATTGATGGCGTCGGCATTGATGGCGTTGGTATTGTTGGCGTCGGTATTGATAGCGTCGGTTTAGGTAGCGTCGGAATTGATGGCGTCGGCATTGATGGCGTTGGTATTGTTGGCGTCGGTATTGATAGCGTCGGTATTCGTGACGTCATTATTGATGGCATCGATATTGATGGCGGCGGTATTGGTGGCGTCGGTATTGAGCGTCGCTATTTGTGGCAACTGGATTAATAGATTGTCCATCAATTGCCATTGCCATCAATTCCGACGCAATCTAATAGATTGCGTCGGTTTAGGAAGCGTCGGTATTGTTGGCGTCGGAATTGATGACGTCGGAATTGATGGCGTCGGTCTAGGTAGCGTCGGTATTGTTTGCGTCGGAATTGATGGCGTCGGTTATGGTGGCGTCGATATTGATAGCGTCGATATTTATGGCGTCGGTTTAGGTAGCATCGGAATTGATGGCGTCGGAATTGAGTGCGTCGGAATTGTGGCGTCGGAATTGGTGGCGTCGGAATTGATAGCGTCGGAATTGATGGCGTCGGAATTGATGGCGTCGTTATTGATGGCGTCGAAATTGATGGCGTCGGAATTGATGGCGTCGGAATTGATGGCGTCGGTATTGTTGGCGTCGGAATTGATGGCATTGGAATTCATGGCGTCGGTATTGATGGCGTCGTTATTGATGGCTTCGAAATTGATGGCGTCGGAATTGATGGCGTCGGAATTGATGGCGTCGGTATTGTTGGCGTCGGAATTGATGGCATTGGAATTCATGGCGTCGGTATTGATGGCGTTTGTATCGATGGTGTCGGTATTGATAGAGTCGGTATTAAATGAGTCGGTATTGATAGCGTAATGATGGCGTCGGTTATGGTGGCGTCGGAATTGATAGCGTCGGAATTGATGGCGTCGGAATTGATGGCGTCGTTATTGATGGCGTCGAAATTGATGGCGTCGGAATTGATAGCGTCAGAATTGATGGCGTCGGAATTGATGGCGTCGGAATTGATGGCGTCGGTATTGGTTGCGTTGGTATTTGTGGCAACTGGATTAATATTATTTATTATTTATTATTTATTATTTATTATTTATTATTTTTTATTTATTATTTATTATTTATTATTTATTATTTATTATTTATTATTTATTATTTATTATTTATTATTTATTATTTATTATTTATTATTTATTATTTATTATTTATTATTTATTATTTATTATTTATTATTTATTATTTATTATTTATTATTTATTATTTATTATTTATTATTTATTATTTATTATTTATTATTTATTATTTATTATTTATTATTTATTATTTATTATTTATTATTTATTATTTATTATTTATTATTTATTATTTAGTTATTTAGTTATTACCACGGTTTTGCACCAATTACAGTAATTAACATAAAATAAGTATACATAGGTAGATATATAAACAATTCAATAATTTATTCACATTCATACACAATTCGTTTCACAAAACTTCAATTATACTGACATTATAACCTTCCATTCATCCACAAACACATCAAAATTCGGAGCACCACCAAGAAGTATATTGATTGCACCGTGCATGCGACACAGTGGGGATTGAGCACGTGATACTGTACGACATTGTGCTACCGCGAATAATCTGTGCCGGTGAGATTGCCTATGTCGCAAATAATTGTCAGGAACAAAGACCTTACAGAACATATTATGTAATTCAGGGCAATCTACTAAACCCCTTAGGATTTTGATGGCCGTAATGATTTGAATTCGTGATCTACGCACGCTGAGAGAGTTATACCCTAACATCCCTAGCAGATATTGAGTTGGGTAGAGAAATGGGTATGAGTAACCATAGATCCTTTTGTACAATGAACGCAAAAAAGCCTTTTGGATTTTCTCAATCGTTAAAATATATGTTGACTCATAAGGAGTCCATATACATGCAGCAGACTCCAACTTACTCCTTACGAGCGTATTATATAACAATTTTACAACTGTAGAATTTTGAAAAACCCGTGCATTTCGCAGCACGAACCCAAGGCGTCTAAAAGATTCCACAGTTAATTGTGATATATGCTTATGAAATGTCAGACCACAGTCAAATGTTACGCCTAAATCCTTGATAGTCGATACTCGTGTGAGAATAGAGTCTCCTAATATGTATGTGGAGTGGGTAGGTTGCACTTTACGGCCAAAAGTCATAACATAGCATTTGCTGGTATTAAAATGCATTTTATTGGTTACACTCCATTGCTGCACACGATCAATGTCGCTCTGGAGATGTCGGTGGGTATTATATTCATTTATTTCCATTACAAGTTTTAGATCGTCAGCGTAGAGAAGGCATTTAGCATACTTTACTACACTAACAAGATCATTTATCATAATGAGAAATAACAGGGGGCCCAAAACTGATCCCTGGCTTACTCCTAAACGGGTGTGGTAAGGATTAGAGAGATAACAACCGTAGCTCACACACTGCTTACGGCCTTTGAGATAATCAGCAAAAAGAAATAAAAGCTTTGGAGTAAAACCTATTGACTTAAGTTTACATAGCAAAACATCGTTGTCCACAGTATCGAACGCCTTTTTGAAATCTAGGTATAGAACATCTACTTGCTTCCCTTTATCCATGCTAGTAGAGATGGAGTCTACAAGTAGCAATAGGTTGGTTTCAACTGATCGACCGGCCCTGAAACCATGCTGCTCGTCGCATAGATATGATTTTATTTGGGAGTATATCGTTTTGTGATTAATAGATTGCGTCGGAATAGATGGTGTCGGTATTGATGGCGTAGGTATCGATGGTGTCGGTATTGATAGAGTCGGTATTAAATGAATCGGTATTGAAAGCGTAATGATGGCGTCGGTAATGGTTGCGTCGATATTGATGGCGTCGGTTTAGGAAGCGTCGGTATTGTTGGCGTCGGAATTGATGGCGTCGGAATTGATGGCGTCGGAATTGATTGCGTCGGTATTCTTGACGTCGATATTTATGGCGTCGGTTTAGGAAGCGTCGGTATTGTTGGCGTCGGAATTGATGGCGTCGGAATTGATGGCGTCGGTCTAGGTAGCGTCGGTATTGTTTGCGTCGGAATTGATGGCGTCGGAATTGATGGCGTCAGTATTGACGGCGTTGGTATCGATGGCGTCTGTATTAATAGAGTCGGTATTAATTGAGTCGGTATTGAAAGCGTAATGATGGCGTCGGTATTCGTGATGTCAGTATTGATGGCGTCGGTATTCATTACGTCAGTATTGATGGCGTCGATATTGATGGCGTCGCTATTGTTGGCGTCGGTATTGAGCGTCGCTATTTGTGGCAACTGGATTAATGGCGTCGGAATCGATGGCGTCGGTATTAGTGGCGTCGGTATTGTAGGCGTCGGAATTGATGGCGTTGAAATCGATAGTGTCGGAATTGATGGCGTCGGTATTGATGGCGTCGGTATTAGTGGCGTCGGTATTGTTGGCGTCGGAATAGATGGTGTCGGAATTGATGGCGTTGGTATTGTTGGCGTCTGTATTAATAGAGTCGGTATTAGTTGAGTCGGTATTGAAAGCGTAATGATGGCGTCGGTATAGATGGCGCCGGTATTGCTGGCAACGGTATTGATCGCTATTGAAAGCGTTTTTGTTGTAGGCGTTATTATTTGTGGCGTCGGTATTGAAAGCGTCACTATATGTGGCGTCGGTATTGTTAGAGTCGAAGGGCATTACACATTTATTTTCATTGGTAGGTATGTTACATGTAGGTGAACTTAGCATTTCGGTCAGGTTTTTGGAATGCCCATCACGAATTGATGTCGCTTTTTCCACGCTTCCAGTCGTCCAATAGCAGAAAAGGGGGGAATAAAATCAATATGAAGAATAAGGACATAATAAAACACATTGTTAACACCACTGAACTTTATTTCAACTTACCAAAAGCCACAGTGCGGACGCGACAAAATAATACTTATAAAATATATCATAACTAACAGCGCTTACTTAAAATACTACATCTAAAAGTATTAAAATAACAATACACTTAAATACAAAAGGGTTTTGTGCACGAATATACAAATAAAGTAGCTGTTTGTTGAATTAGCGAAACAGGGTTGAGTTGTAGGAAAACAATGTAAGTGCATATAAACGAAAAGGCTGTAAAATTATCTGGAATAGAATATCAATTAAATTATCAAGCAATCAAATTATAATGAGAAATAAACTAGTGTGTGTGACGAGATGTATGAATGTGGACGAGGCAAAAGTGGTATGCAGGGACCGTAGCGCGTGGCATTTTATAGTTTCTGCCTACGCCCATGCGAAAAAGGCGTGAATGTATGTATGTACAAACTAGTGTGTTTTGTCTTCACATTTTGACATTTAAACTGTCAGTGTCATTGGTGTAAATCAAAATGGCGACCGACTCAGAAGTCAAAATCGACGGGAGGCAGCGGCGGCGGTATGTTCCGTTCTTTCCATAATTCAAACTTGGTTTCTTGAGAATCTGTAATTAATAGAAGACGTGTCAAAAGTATTTCTGGTCCGTAAATAACTGTTAAATTTTAAAGGTTCGGTCAGTGAATATAGTCTTATTATTGATGAACAAATAATTAAATCAGACTTAGAAGTTGCCACCGCATTTGAAAATTTCTTTACGGGTATTCCTGTTGTGGTCACTAGATCCTTAAATTCATCACCCACTGTTGCAGAGAACCTACTTAGGGAAAACGTAAAAGCTAGCTTTATTGAATTTAATTTTAAACATGTTAACTGTAGCGATATTATTAAAACTTTCAATACACTAAATGAAAAAAAAACTGCAGACCTGTGGGGAAATTCTATTGACGTTGCCAAATTTATTATTCACATTGTAGCACCCACTTTATCCTTTATATTTAATCAATGTATTGATAGTGGTAAATTCCCTGATCTTATGAAAAATAGTAAGATTATACCTTTGTTTAAGTCAGGTAGCACATCAGACCCTACTAATTTTAGACCGATATCAGTGCTACCAACATTCAGTAAAATTTTTGAAAAAATAATTTTAGATCAATTACAAAGTTTCTTTTACGCCAACAACCTAATTAATAGAAAACAGTTTGGCTTTACCAAGGGTCGTTCAACAACCGATGCCGGTGTTGAACTTCTAGGTCATATTTTTGATGCATGGGAAGAGTCACACGATGCCTTGGGTATCTTTTGCGATTTGTCTAAGGCATTCGATTGCGTTCTTCACGATACATTGATCAGGAAGTTACACCACTATGGCGTGAGGAACACTTCTCTGAATCTTCTTATTTCGTACCTGGGTAAGAGGATTCAGAAGGTGGACGTCAATGGAAAGATATCCCCGGGGTCGGTTGTTACTATGGGAGTTCCGCAAGGTTCAATTCTTGGCCCTTTTTTATTTCTAATTTATATTAATGATTTAACCTATCTGATGGGAGATAATCAAGAGATAGTGTTGTTTGCAGACGATACCTCGCTTTTATTTAAACTAAAACGTCAGCAAAGAACTACATACGATGTGGACACTGCTATCTCGAAAGTGGTATATTGGTTCAATGCAAATAATTTAGTTTTGAATGAAAACAAAACTAAATGTATTAAGTTTACAACGCCTAACGTCAGACAAGTTAAAACCAGTGTACTAGTTAACGGTGGAGAGTTGGATCTTGTAGATACCACTGTATTTCTAGGCATTACCTTAGATGCTAAGCTTCAGTGGGGCCCACATATAGAGAAATTGTCGAAGAAGCTTCGTTCTGCAGCTTATGCCGTTAAAAAAAATCGTAATTTAACGAATATAGATACAGCTCGGTTAGTTTATTTTAGTTATTTCCATAGCGTGATGTCATACGGCATTCTACTGTGGGGGAATGCTGCTGACATCCAAACTATTTTTGTGTTGCAGAAAAGGGCTATTCGATCAATTTATAACTTAAGTCCCAGATATTCACTGAGGGAGAAATTTAAAGAAATTGATATTATGACTGTTCCATCACAGTATATTTACGAAAATCTTTTATATGCTTACAAGAATATCAATCTCTTTGAAAAGCATTGTGATATCCATAATATTAATACTAGGAATAAGAATAAATTTGTTGTTCCTGCAACTAGGCTCCAGAAAATCAGTAAATCCTTTAGATATCAATGCATACGCTTTTATAACAAAATTCCAACCCATGTACAGACATTAAGTCTCAGCAGATTTAAATCCTTTATCAAACAGAGACTTTGTGCTAAAGGCTACTATACGTTAAAAGATTATATGGATGATAAAACTGCTTGGGATTGAATAGTTCTAATGAACCGGGCTATCGAACGTCTTTTACTGTAATTTTTTATGATTTGGACATTATTTTTTCATGACATTGATGTTAATTATTATTATTATTATTATTTTTTTTTGACATTAATTTATATCTTGACATGAATTGTATAGGTATACCTATAGATTTTTAATTATTATTATTATTTGACTTTATTTATTTTATATTTTTGACATTATGTTAATGTTATGTTTTGACATAATTATTTTATATTTGACATTATGTTGATTTTTATGCAATGGGATTATTTATAATATACATATATATGTGAATGTGAGCACTTTGTAGGTAGATAAACATACGCTTACAAACTAATGTCTGGCGGCTTTGGGTTTTTGAAATGGCCTACGCAAATGTCCCGCTGATCTTGCATAGACGTGCGTCGGTTCGTTAAGCTCTCACAATAATGGTTTGAGCTAAACGATGGCTGACGTATGCGTGCTGTCAGTATGGACAGGTCAACTCAAAGCTGCACTGGTGCTTTCTTCAAAAGGCCATCTCAGACTTTAACCTACATAGTCAGGCTCACATATTGTAACCAAAATGTTTGGACTTTAAAAGAGACCATGATTCTCCGAGTTTGTTTCGGCATTTCTTCTCAGAGGTCGTCAGTTAGGAAATGCCGATGTCAATTAGATATATGTACAAAAAAAATACATGACTTGTAAAAGTGACTTTAAAAAGATCTATTTACAGAAATAAACAATCATTCAATCATACATTCATTCATTCAATCATTCATTCATTCAATACATTTTTATTAATTTAAAAGCTCAGCTCTTGTCGATGGAGCATCGCCACTCGCCGTGACTTTCCTTCACTTGTTCCATGTTCCACAAAACTTCATATCCTCTTACTCTTTAGTTATCAATGTCACCTCCTTGCTCTAAAGATCTCGTCGCGACGTATCAGGGGCCAAACATATTTGCCATGCTAACATATTACCTATTCTCTATGATTCTTAAATCTTAACTATCTTTTCTCACTTACAAATTGTTTCTATTTCTTTAAAGTATACTTTATAAAAAACATTCTAAATAATTATTGAAAGATAATCTTATTGGAGTTTTATACTGCATCACTGTCATCAGCATAACGTACATTTTACATCTGTAAGACGAGGGTAGGTACGAAATCAAGTAATAGTTACCGTTTTATGTGAATGAACAAACATCGTTTACCGCGCTAGCTGCCTTGCTGATACTTCCTCATCATCATCATCAACCCATTATTGTCCCACTACTGGGCACGGGTCTCGTCTCATTTGAGAGGGATTAGGCTATAGTCCACCAGGCTAGCCTACTGCGGGTTGGTAGACTTCACATGCTATCGAGAAGATCTCTCAAGCATGCGGTTTCTTCACGATGTTTTCCTTCACCGTTTGAGCGTGTGATAAATATACGCACATAAATTCCGAAAAGTCAGTGGTGCGTGCCCGGGTTTGAACTCGAGACCTTTGACATGTCAGTCCGCTGGTCACGCCACTAGGCCACCACAGCTTCCTCATAAATAAATTAAATTGCCTAACCCTTTGGAGATACAAGCTTTACAACCTTTGGTTATGAAGAAAATCATTGTTACCGGTAGCTCTGGCGGAGGTGAGTGACGGCTTGAAGAACCGCGCGAGGATGACGCGCGACGGGGACAGCGGCCGCGCGCGCCGCGCCGGCGCCGACGTCACCGTCACGCTGCACGACGGGATGGCTACAAGAACAGGATATATACTGTGTAGGGGACAATATTGCTTGTAGTTTTAGTTATCCTGTGCACTGAGAGTACCTCGCTACGTCCTAAAATACAGACCCCCCCTTTAAATAAATAAATAAATAAATATTCCTGGACATTATGGCACACAGCGCCATCTAGTTCCGTGCTAAGCAACGAGGCTTGTGTTACGGATACTAGCTGGTTGATATACTACATATATACTTTTTTTTTTTTGTAAATACATACATATTATAGATATATATCCATGACTCGGATACAAATGTTCATGCTCATCACACAAACATTTGTCCCTACCGGGATTCGAACCCGGGACCCATAGCACAGAAGGCAGCGTTAACTACCGCTGGACTAACTGGGTCCCTTTGCCCCTTAAGTCATAGTTTATGAACAGAATCAGTTGAAATGGGGTAGGTTAATCAACCAGAAAATAGATTATTATTAGACAATTAATATTCATTCATTAGAAATATCGAATTGGGAATTATTTGATTCCATGGTGCGATATAATTTAAGTGGGATGACCCCCACTGGGTGTGCATATCATAACTCACGTCTCCTCTCCCGCTCGTCATAGCTGGGCTCCTCGGCGGTGGGTGCGGCCGCGGCGATGTGCGTGATCATGGCTAGCGCCGCGCATGCGCCGCAGCAGCACACCAAGCCGACAGCAGCCACCAGGTAGCCGCACGGAGGGTACCACCACCACTGAAACATCACACAAGTAGGCCAAATTCTTGGGTCATTTTTGCCACGTGGGTGGTGCTATTGGACCAACCACAAAATGGAGGTAAGAGGTTGAGCAGCAGCTCATCCCACTACAGCCGATAATCAATAGCGGTAAATTTCGATTGCGCGATGCAGGACTGTCTATATAGTACAGTTGTTAGTTACTCGTGTAGCGCGATAGATGGTGCTAAATTGAGAAATCACGTTATTTTATTGTAAAGTTCTTAATTCTTCATTTAGCGCGATAGATGGCGTCAAATAGTGAAATAACGAGTACGTTATTTGACTGTAAAGTTGTTAGTACGTCGTGATAGATGGCGCTAAATCGTGTAATAAGTAAGTGTACGTACATCATACCTGCGCGGGTGTGTGGCGGGCCGCGTGCAGCGCGCGGCGCCGGGCCCGGAGCGCGTGCCGCCCGGGCACGACGTGCACGTGTTGTCGCCCGCCGCCGACGAGGAGTTGGCGGGGCACGACGCTGCCGGAACAATGGACGAGGTCATTCAAATAACATTCAGAATGTTACGCCACTTGGATGGCAAACAAATTTACGGCTATTGCCAGGTACGGAGTATCTTTTGGAACGGAGGTTTCAAATAAACGGGATTTTTTTTACGGGACATTAAGTAAACTGACACAATCCTTTTGATGACCATTTATGGTAACAGATGAGATAATACACTAGCTGCCTCCCGCAGCTTTGCCCGCATAGTAGGTATATAGATAAAAAGTAGCCTATGTGTTAATCAAGGCAATAAACTATATGTATGCTTAATTTCACTCAAATCTGTTAAGCGGTTTTTGCGTGAAAGAGTAACAAACATCCATACTTACAAACTTTCGCATTTATAATATTAGTAGCAGGTAGGATATATATATTTCTTTGTAAATACATCCATGACACGAATACAAATTTTGCTGGTCATCACCTCAAACATTTGTCTCTACCGAGATACGGCCCCGGGACCTACAGCACAGAGGGCAGCGTTAACTACCGCTGGGCAAAATGGGTCCTAAGATCGTTAGTCAAATAAAGGCACTTACCGCAAATCTTGAACTCGGACAGGAGATAGTAGCCGGCGGGACAGATGAGGACCACGTCCACCTTCCCCGGCGCCAGGTTTGAGACAAGCTTGTGGTACTCGCGATGACCGTTCGAGTCTGAAATCAGGTACCAATACGCCAGGTCACAGATTGTCAAGTCATTTTTAAGAGGGTAAAGCTTAGCGAGATTTCTCGCTCAAATGGAGCTGCTTTACTAGGGTACCTTGGCCTTACAGAAGACCGCAGTGAAACAACAATAGTTAGGGCTTGTAAAAAGAACAAAAAAAAAAAATTGCGTGTCTGTATGGGAGCTGTAAGGTCAGTGTTTTGTCTTAAATGGTCAATAGTCAAAGTAAGAAAAAGTACTCCACAAGTTTATCGTATGATTGAATGATTGTTTGATTGAATGATTGTTTATTTCTGTAAATAGAATTTTTTAAAAACACTTTTACAAGTCATGAAATATTTTTTTTAGTATCTAGTTGACATCGGCATTTCCTAACTGACGACCTCTGAGAAGAAATGCCGAAACAAACTCAGAGAATCATGATCTCTTTTAAAGTCCAAACATTTTGGTTACAATATGTGAGCCTGACTATGTAGATTAAAGTCTGAGATGGCCTTTTGAAGAAAGCACCAGTGCAGCTTTGAGTTGCATATAATGTACCTTTCTTTCTGAGCGCGTGTGTCATCACAGGCCTGGTGACATTCCTGACAGGCACTAGTGTTTCATTGGCGCCATCTTTAGACAGCATCACTGTAATAAAACATTTTTTAAACTGTCGAATATGACGCACAGCCTGCCAGTGTTAAGATTAAGGGTCGGGCAACGCGCGAACCGCTGATGTTGCACATCATCATCATCATCAGCCTATATTCGTCCACTGCTGGACGTAGGCCTCCCCAAGTGAACGCTAGAGCTCGATCTTCGGCTCTTTTTCTCCAGTCGTTGCCAGCTTCCATACTTTTTCATCATTGTCATCATCATCAACCCATTATTGTCCCACTGTTGGGCACGGGTCTCCTCTCATTAGGCTGTAGTCCACCCCACTAGCTTACTGCGGGTTGGTAGATTTCACATGCTATCGAGAAAATCACTCAAGCACGCTGGTTTCCTCACGATGTTTTCCTTCACAATTTGAGCATGTGATCAGTACGTACATAACTTCCGAAAAGTCAGTGGTGCGTGTCCGGGTTTGACATGAGACCTTTGACATGTCAGTCCACTGGTCACACCACTAGGCTAATACTAGTATAAACTACTGTTAACAAAACCCTCATACCTTCAATAGATGACAGTGTAGGAGCGTTACCAGCACACAACATGACGATTGAAGAGACCACGTCTCTCCGACACTGCACGCTACAGTTGACAGGTAGAGGGACTATGGAGATCACGGCTGTCGTCCTGATGAGGCGTCGGTAAGTGCCCTGTGGGAAAACGAGTGTGAGGTATTCAAAACACGTCTTAAGTTTGGATTTCTGTTATCAAATTCAAAGTCAAAATATAATTTATTCAATGTAGGCCAAATTTAATCGGGTTTTATGAACGTCTTTGAACGTCGACAATAAAGACAGCCCCAAAAACGCCCGCCCTTCACCGCCTCCTTGTATTTTTGCTGAAGAAGAAGCCGCGCAAACAAACTACCCTGCAACACATTTCTGTTTGTTTGTTCGAATCCCGGTAGGGACAAATGTTTGTGTGGTGAGCATTAACATTTGTTTCGAGTCATGGATGTACCTATGTATAATACGTATGTATTTACAAAAAAAAGTATATATGTAGTATATCAACCATCTAGTATTCGTAACACAAGCCTCGTTGCTTAGCTCGAAACTAGATGGCGCTATGTCATAATGATTAGAAATATATTAAATTTAAATATTTATTTAATAAAATTATCGAAAATTGGGTTAAAATATTGTCAATATACCGCAATAAAATCCGTAAAAAGTATTTTTATTTCAATTTCGTTGTTTGCGGTCTTTGTTAAAGCAAATAATTTTAATCATAGGTAGGTAATGGAGGTTTGTTACTTCTTCACGCTTTAACTGCCCGACAAAACAGGACATAGTATATGTGTATAGTTTCGTCCCGGAAATCATCCCTTTGAAGGGAGAAAAAACGACACATCCACCATGTTTGCGGAATCATTAAAAAAAAAAGATTGGATGTTTGTATGCCAAGCTCCAGATGTGTCGAGGGGGGCTAGGCTTGTAAGGGGCTGTCCATTAATCACGTGAGATTCGAAAGGGGGGGGGGAGGGGTTCAGCAAAAATCACTAAATATCACATGGGGGAGGGGGGTATAGTAAGATATCACGTGTAATTATGTTTTCGTCAAACGCGTGATTTCTAAACCTAAAAATAGTATTACAAAGTACATTTTAAGATTCTTTGTAGGTACTAAAAAATACACGTGATTTTTGGTGGGGGGGTGTGGGGGTAGTCTTAAACCTCACCACGTATCACCATGGGGGAAGGAGGGGTTAAAAAATGTTAAAAAAACATCACGTGATTAATGGACAGCCCCTAATATAAAGACTTCGATATTATCGATTGAATTTAATTGTAGCCGCTAAGTGCAAAAAAAGTGGATACGACCGTATGCGTGAGCGCGGTGCGTTGCGGTGCGAGTCTTCGAGTGCCACACAGGTGGGGGCCTCGGTTGATGCTGGTGATAGGGATCGGTCCCTGTGGACCCGTTGGCGCGGCTCGGCGTAGCGTCAGGAACATTGGGCAAATACTAGTAAAAAATAATCTTACCCTTTCTCTTAGACAGACCGGTTCGTCCATTCTCACAGAGCAGATATCACCGCTACCCATTTGTTCAGCCATCAGACCACTTAAACGCTGGATAGCCTTCAAGTCCTATAACATTTAGCACAAGAATATATCATCATCATCATCAACCAATTATTTTCCCACTGCTGGGCACGGGTCCCCTCTCATTTGAGAGGGATTAGGCTATAGTCCACCACGCTAGCCTACTGCGGGTTGGCAGACTTCACAGTCCATCGGGAAAGTCTCTCAAGCATGCAAGTTTCCTCACCATGTCCTCCTTCATCGTTTCAGCATGTGATAAATGTAAATTCATGTTTCATTCACATTCACAATTTATTAGGTAGTTAAAATATAAATTTTCTAGTGATGTGGCATCACTTACCAGGCAGTTTATATCGATATTTTGTTTTTCACACGACAAAATACGAGTAAAATTATTTACACAAGGCTTTTTACGTTTATAAGTATGGGGATTTTCCCCTCCCCCGCGCCTCAGCCCCCCGATGTCTATTTCGCCCTGTCGCATACGATTATAGTAAGAAATTATAAGTTGACGACCCAATTAGTCCAACGGTAGTTAACACTGCCTTCTGTGCTATGGGTGCCGGGTTCGAATCGCGGTAGGGACAAATGTTTGTGTGATGAGCATGAACATTTGTATCCGAGTCATGGATGTTTCTATGTATAATATGTATGTATTTAAAAAAAAAGTATATATTTAGTATATCAACCAACTAGTATCCGTAACACAAGCCTCATTGCTTAGCTCGGAACTAGATGGCGCTGTGTCATAATGTCCAGAAATATTTATTATTTATTTATTACATAAGAAGATGAGGAAATAGAGCCACTCACATCATAGGAACAGCCGCCTTTCGTCTCGTACATCGGTAGGAACACCACGTCAAATGTTGGTATCGCCACCACACTCACTCTCAACTTCCTCTGGACCTTATTATCCTGAAATCAATATATATAAAATTCAATGCCACTTTTCGTTGTAATTTTATAACTCAAGAACGGGGTTTTATGATTTGGCATTAAAAAATACTAACCCTAAATTTTCACTCTTCTACACCCAACCCCTATAATGTGGCAAAACAACGTTTGCTGGGTCAGCAAATTTTCTATATATCTCACCTGGCTGCAAACGTAGCTTCCGATATTCCTCGGCTGTACATTACGAATGGTCACGGTAACCCCATCAACTTTCACATTCTTCTGGTCTAGCATATCCTTCCGGTCTGTCCGCCAGCTGACCTGACTATCCGAAGACTGTAATGACCGCGTGTCAGGCAGGTGGCAGTCAAACGCGATATTGTCTCCGGCCAAGGCGAAGAGTTGATTCTGAAAAAGCACGACAAAGGAATATATCAGGACATTATGACAGAGGGACATCTAGTTGCGAGCTAGGCCGTGCCTACCCAAGAATGGTCCAGTGCCCATCCTAGCGTGTTGGGCTATCGATTAGAAATTCTCATACGGTGGACTGTACCCCGACTCAAGGTCCCCCCACCCCAGAAGGGGCCAAGCCCCCCCTTGAAGGGAAAGTCTGCTCTACAAAGTTTTATAAATACATACTTATTATAAACTAGCTTCTACTGGTATGGTAGTTATCTAGATAAAAACAAGCCTATGTAAATGCAACTATTCGTATGCAAAATTTCATCCAAATCGGCTACCAAATTTTTGCGTACAAAGAGGACAAACATGCATACAAACTTTCACGTTTATAATATTAGTAGGGTACTCTGCGCACAATAAGTAATTTTATCTAATCAATGCTCTTTCATCAATGTACTTATTTATTCCTTAGAAGAAATTATCAATTCCACATAAAAAACTAGCACCTCCCCATTTTAGGGGTGATTTCCGCAACAAAAAATTCTATGTCCTTGCTATGTGTGAAAAGGGAGGAGGAAGTTTATACTGTATGAGGTAAAAATAGCAATTTCTTAAAAAAATAAGTTACTATAAAACTTGTATAATGAAACTTTTCGTAAGAAATGAATAAGTATATGTATAGAAAATGTGTCACTCAGGTTACTAATTGTACGCAGTCAAAGTCGCAGGGAAGAGCTAGTGTCTCAATAAAAGCAACTCACTTCTCCAGGTATCAACAGCGGAATATTCCTCAATCCAAGATCCAAAGCCTTCAACCCAACGGCTCTTTTGTTCCTCTCAATAATTTTATAAATACCATCATCACCCTTAACAAACTTATCAACCGAATCATCATCGTTATTATCAAAACTGGCGTGATCAACTTCACGGTTTGAATCAAATCTAACTCTATCGAAACGCTGTTTAAGAGATCTCCTGTTTCTTATCCAATCCCATCTCCTTCCTTCTCTTTTGTAAGGAATATAGAAGCTGTTCGCAACGTTTCTGTATTTGTAACAGGAGATATTTCTGACCAGATTTTCAAACGAGTCTGATGGTAGCGTACTCCGAAGATCTATTATGTGTTTGTAAGTGGCCTGAATGTCGCATACTAGATGTTGTTTGGATTTCCGACGAGCATCACAGGCCTCTTGAAACAAAGCACGTGCGTTAGATTCGGGAAATACAAAACTGATAGTTTTGTTCGTCGATCTGGAGAGAGAAAACAACTTGTCTGTATATATCAGTTGCTTCTCATCCTGAGAATCGACTGAGGGATTGGTGACATATAGGCTGAACAGGGAATTACATATTCAGGGGCTTAAGACGTAAACCATAACACTAGACGAAAATCCATGGAATTACTAATAAACGTAAAGTAATAACGTAAATAAAATCACCTAACTTGAAGGTCATCATTCAATGACACAGCTAAGTACTTCTAAAGCTATGATAGCCTAGTAAACTGAACAGAAGACTGTACAGTTAAAGGTCTCGAGTACAAACCCAATTAAGGCACGCACTTACCACCTTCGTATTTATTACAGACTCAAAGGGTGAAGAAAAACATCGAAAGGACACCTGCCAAGTCACACTAGGCGAGCAGGGTGGACTATAGCCTAATCGCTCTCAAATGAAGAAAACCCATCCCCAGCAGTAGGACAGTAAACTCGTTGTTGATAGTAGTAAAGTACTTTCAATTTTTATAATCAAAGAAGCAACTGCTCAATTCTACAATATTGTTTATAGTAATAAGGGGAGAAACGTGCAGGAGGCTCACTTGATGGTAAGTGATCACCGCCGACCTCTGATTTGAAACACCAGAGAAGCTTGCAAATGCGTTTTTGGTGTGTTGCTTTCATCGTCAACCCATTTTTATCCCACTGCTGGACACAGGTTTCCTCCAATTTGAAAGGGATTAGGCCATAGTCCACCACGCTAGCCTACTGCGGGTTGGTAGACTTCACACGCCATCGAGAATATCTCTCAAGGATGAAGGTTTCCTCACGATGTCCTCCTTTACCGTTTAAGCATGTGATTAATAGGCACATAACTTCCGAAAAGTTAGTGGCGCGTGCCTTGGGTTTGAAATCAAGACTTTGACATCGCAGTCCACTGGTCACCCCACTAGGCTACCACAGCTTATGCTTTAAAGACATTAAAACACGATGGCTCACCTTGAGAGGGAGAAGTACTCCTCCAAGTCTTTGTCCTCATCTTCCTTTTCCTCAACCTCCGCTTGCTAAAGAATTTTGGTTGCTTGGCTACCTTTGAACAATCAACGTTACTAAACACTCCGATTATAACATTTCTACCTTTAAATTGACTGCCTCGTTTGTCTAGTCGTCGTAAAGCGACTCCTGGACAAAAGGTCTTGCGTTCCAATTCCCAGGTCGAGCAGTGTTGTTGGGTATTATTTTTAACTGACTTCAAAAAAGGAGGAGGTTATCAATTCGACTGTTTATTTTAATGTTTGTAACCTCATAACTTTCGACTGGGTTAACCGATTTTGATAATTCTTTTTTTAATTGAAAGCTGGTGCTGGTGTCCAGTTCTGACTTTGAAGTCAGTTTTTTTTCGAGAGAAATATTTTATGAAGTTCTCAGTAGCAGCTCGTAGTTCGGATTCGTGCCCGGTTAACGGAAATAGGCTCGCCCACTCCTACAAGGAACGTAAACCATTCCGGCAAATATGGCATTTGACATTTGATACTTCGGGGATGACAGGCAGGTTATAATTAAACTACCTTCTATCAAATCTTATAATATATTAAAATCTCGTGTCACGGTTTTTGTCGCTGAACTCCTTCGAAACGCCTTGACGGATTATTATGAAGTTTTGTATGTATATTTGGTAGGTCTGAGAATCGGTCGTAGGCTTTTTTTACACCCCAAGGTGATAAGGATGTGTCTGACCAGATATTTTTTTTACTTAAATTTGGCATTAAAAAATACTTATGACCCTAAATTTTCACTCTTCTGCCACCAACTCCTGAAATTTGGCAATACAACGTTTGCTGGGTCCACTAGTATCTAATAATTTTCTGGTGAGCGCCTGAGCAGTTACCGTAGCCTCTGGCCGTTTGCATTTTGCAATAGCAGAGTTGTTCCTCGTACGTTGCTAACACAGTTAAAACATTTCTCGTCTTTTTTGAAGAACCCCATGCAGTAGTAAACACTTCGGCAGGTGGTTCATTCCACAGCCTGATTGTGCATTCCCAAAAATTTTTATTTCACGTAGACCAATATTACAGGTTCTTTCGAAATGTCAACACTTATTGCACTAGTTTTAATATGTAACTACTTATATGATTTAAAAAATCACGAGTCTTCAGATATTGCTTAACCTTTCTTTAATAAACCTGTTAACAAAAATAATATTACCGGCTTCTTCTTCCCCGCGCAGACTATCTTCATCCCGAACTTGTTCACAATCTTGGAGAGAAGTCCCTCGCATTTCTTCTTCACTGCATCTTCTTCAGGATCCGGTATTTGCAGATCGCCTATAAACTTCAAGTTTTTTATTATGTCACCTTGGTCCGGTAGTGGTGATTTTGTACAATTCTTTGTCCTGAAAGTTTATGAGATATGAGATACATTTTGACAACTGACTTTTACAAGATAATATTTTAAGAGAGATAGGGCATGGTGAGATTACACGCTCAAATTCATCTGCCCGCATGGGCAAGAACTCCGCCTAGAAATACTGCAGTGAAACAACAATAGCTTCTACAAGCGATTTAAGTTGCCAGAGCTCGTTAAAGGAGAGTGACTATTTGACAGCTTGGGAATTCCGTTTGCTGTTAGGGTGGTAAGCACGTTATCTTTAAGAAACGTATAATGCTTTTACAGAGTCGGCAAAGCTCAAACAGCGCCAGTGTTGCAAACGTCCATCATCATCATCATAATCATCAACCCATTATCGTCCCACTACTGGGCACGGGTCTCCTCTCATTTATTGAGAGGGATTAGGCTTTAGTCCACCACGCTAGTCTACTGCGGGTTGGCAGACATAACATGCCATCGAGAAAATCTCTAAAGCATGAAAATTTCCTCACGATGTTTTCCTTCGCCGTTAGTGTGATAAATACGCACATAACCTCCGAAAAGTCAGTGGGCGCACCACTGACTTGGGTTGCCTTGGGTTCGAACTCGAGACCTCTGATCTCAGTCCACTGGTCACACCGCTAGGCTACCACAGCCTATAAACGTCAACGTAAACGTTAATAGGCGGGCGTTAGCTGATTAGTCCCTTAGAATAAAAAAAGTAAGTATTATAACAGATATGCATACGTTTTTTTGCGTTAATACCTGCTGATGATTTTACATACTATGTCACGATATTAAATAAGAAGCTACATTTTACAATTAATCAGTTTTCAAATTTAATATAGTGTGTATAAGTATATAATAAACAAAGAGGTTTTTTTACATTTTTCTCCAGAATTGTCTTGCGTGTCATGTGAATTGAAATAACGTTAATTTCATCTCACATTTTGGCGTTGGAAGTAAAAATTATTAGTTTGAATACAATTTTAGGATTTCATTTTCGAAAGAATAAATTGAAAAAAAAAGATTGACTATTGCTTAACGTTAGAGTCGGATTAAATTAATTCCCGAAAAAAGGGTACTTAATGTTATACAACATACTAAACACACACCTTACGATTTGCTTGTTTGCACCAATAATTATTCAAGTTTTCGCAAATTCTTTCAAGTATATCCATATTTGTGCAATTTCGCAAACAAGTCATAAAGTGTCTAGAATGATACACTTACTTCGTCGTGGCCTGTTTTTCGTCGGTTTTCGATAAATCCATAATAATACTTCTTTTGAAATCTCCATCGTCTCTTTCATCGCCATACGCAATCTTATGCCATTCGTCGTTTAACCTATTCGTTTCATATTGAATGATCGACAATAGCAAATTCCTGTATCCATTATGATCTTTTTTAGGATTTTCTAATGCGTCACTGCTGATTTGATTGTCATATTCATTGATGATGACTATGGTGGGGTTCATAACTGTAGTCTTTTTCGAGGTATCTCCGAGTTCAGGAAGCTTCATTTCAGCGTCACTAAACCTGTTAATAATGCTTAAAGATAGATGCTCACTATCTAATGTTGTAGTTGAATTCTTTCCCAAAGAGTTAGTGATTGACGCTGCAGTTGTTCTTTGGGTTAAAGCATTAGTGAGTGCTTGATTCAAATTAGGCATTTCATCGTCTGTAGTGATTTCAATAGCTGTAAGCAGCTTTATTTTAGTACCTGTTGCATTCGTCATTTTTTTTGTAGTTTTTGTTGACGGTTTCTTAGCCTTTGTCGAATTACCTG
Organism: Craniophora ligustri; assembly: GCA_905163465.1. Taxonomy (NCBI): domain Eukaryota; kingdom Metazoa; phylum Arthropoda; class Insecta; order Lepidoptera; family Noctuidae; genus Craniophora; species Craniophora ligustri. The sequence goes on from LR990982.1 coordinate 658,822, forward strand.
GTATTTTTAACGGTAATGTTGTTTTTGCTATATACTGTTTCGGAGCGTTTGATGTAATCACTGTTGCAGTTGGTTGTAGCTTTAGAGTTTCAGCTAATGTAGAATTATCAAACCCTTGATCAGTTGGTAAAGTAGGCTGCAAAGTAGATGTAACAGAAATTATACTAGTAATCGAATCTACAGAATTGGGCAGGTGTGGAAGTTTCTCAAGCGGTGCTGTTAAATTATTAACCAGTGTCGGTTTAGTTGTAGTAACATTTTTATAATGTATTGTGGTCTGAACTTTTTTGGTACATTTAGTAAATTTTTTCGTTACGCCTGTTTTTAATTCTGGTAGTGCATTTGTATACGTTGTTGAATAGTCGGAATGCCGGTTCATAGATTCAATGTCTTGTAGATTCCCAAATAACTGTATTAGATGGTTAATGTTGGCCGAAATGTCATCTGTCGTAGATTCTACCTCTCGTTGTATATTGGTGCTTGACTTAATTGTCATGTATATTGTATCAACAGTAGGCACTCTTTTGTTTTTCTCAGTGACTGGATCATCAGCCTTTGCTGTTGCAGCGTTCGTTTTTTGTATAACTGAAATTCCTAATTTCGGGTTTTCGTTTTGTGAATCTCTAGCAATGCGACCATCGTTCGTGTTGCCTTTTATGAAATCAAGCCAAAATGAACCACCGCCATCTGAAATCAATGGAGTAGCTACATAATCTCCTATTTCACGTTTGTAATGGAATCTTGATTTCTTGGCATCTGTGGTGAAATACGAAAATAGTTTATCTTTTTTGTTTTTACGGGGGAATAGCTTTTTGAATCCTTTACGTTTTTTTACTTTACTATACTTGGTGTCATAGTCGAGTAGTTGGTCAGTGATTCGCTGAGTAAAATCAATATGAGCCACGCTTGTTGTAGTCTCCAATTCTGTTGGAGAAGCATTAGGTGTAACTTCGGGGTTACAAATAATATTAACATTAATGTTATCTAGGGAATACACATTCTTGACTAACTTTTTTTTTGTAGTATTAGACCTTTTATCGAAGGACTTTTGAGTCATACAACTGTTGAGTGTTTGTAGGAATTTGACACCCGCCTTTTTAAGTCTAGGGTTATAGCATGCCTTCAATGATACTACATTATTTAAGTCATCGGCCATCGCCATTAAATCTTCAACAAGACGATTCGGTATATTCTTTGATGGTATAGAAGTTTTGACCAATTGTCGTTTATCAATGTACGTTGTGAAAGTCTTGCACGTTCTCCCCTGGCATTTCCCTTTGACCCTTTTGTAGTAATCGTTCAAGCTTTTGTCTATTTTGCTAACGGTTTCTCTTAGTTTTTTCCCCCCGGCCGGATTCATCCAAAAGAATGTTTGTATTTCCGTACAATGATCTTTCATATACTGGCCAATGTTATCAAACTCGAATATGAGCTCGTCAATAACTGCGTCGCTAGCTGCACAAGCTCTGCACATGGTTTTGTTGGCCTTGCACTTGCAGCTACACACTCTGTCATGTCCAAAATATTTCTTTACTGCTTCCCAGTCTATACGTCGTTTGCTGACGTCATTACCTACAAACTTCTTCTGTTCTTCCTTCGACATTCGGGTATTCCAGACTGATCTAGATATTCTCTCTTTTGCATCACTTTCTTTGTTGGCCGATATATTATCGTATAATTCTATCAAATGTTTGTTAACGGCTGCTATGAAATCCTTACTTAAAGTCACTTTAGCTAGACTCTTCAAGCTCGTGGTATCCATATCCCTCGTCTCCGTTGGCTTGCCTTCTGTCATCGTTGCCGCCGGTAGTGTCGGCGCCTGTCTAGCCTTTAAATCTGATATATCAATTGGAGCTTTAACAGGTTTTAATGCATACCCGTTTTTAGGCTTATCAACCAGCAGGTACATTCCTGGAGATAAACCATTTGCGGCGGTGCTGCTGGTAGAGTTTTTGTTTATAGCGGGTGAGGCGGTAGGCGGGATATAAGTACCTTCATATGAGTGGACTTGATACTCCAAGTCAACAGGCGTTGACATCTTCGCAGAGAACACCTTTCTCAGTCTCACAGGATTTATAGGAGATCGTTTGCTTCCAGTTTCAAAATTGAATGGTATTGCAATATGTACTTGCATACAATTGGTGCTTTCATTATGTGCCACTGACTTCGTTGCATGTGGTTGCAAGTAATGATCGTTGAATACAGTGGCTATATCTCTTTCTTCATAACTCGGCGTGTTTTTCATAAGGTCTACTATTACTTCTAGAGCTGCCACGTCTTTGGCTGTATATACATTTTGCTGTTGGAGTTCTCTTTTAACATCGCTATGTTGTTTTTCATTTCCTTTTAGCTCATCAGGACATGGTATTGGACATGGCGTTGGTGGAGCTTTTTGAGGACCCAATTCATAGTATGACTGCAAAAAGAAAAATAAATTAAAATTTATAAATTTCTTTTTGGAAGTGTGCTTTGCTAGGACATATTTACAACATTCATTAAAGATAAAACTAGATACAATATCAATAAGCTGTGATAGTTCAGTGGACTGTGAACGTCAAAGGTGTTCTATTTGAACCCAAGGCACGTCACTCACTCTCAAAGAGGGAAAGAAAACATCGTGAGGAACCTCGCAAGACCTTGTAAGTAAAGAATACCAGCGAAATGTGAGTGTACATTAGGACACTTCTGTCTGACCCTTCGAGGACGGCGGGCGTGATGGTATATGTTATTTAACTGTAGACGCACGTCTATAGGCATACATGCATGGTGCTATGTTATAAATAAAAGTACGTAAAATTAACTATAGCTGAAACCAACTTCTTCTTCTACTATCTTACCTGGTCATCATAATTTTCGGGCTCCACGTAAAGTGTTTCGTTAGGCATTTCATTGGCATTGGGTATAACACATTTTGGCTCGACGCAGTATGTTTTATGGTGTTTACATCCCTTGTGTCGCGCTGGTGGTGGCGCTCTGATCGGAGCCGGGCAGGGGCATGGGGCAGGGGTAGGCGGTGGTTGGGTGATGGTGGTGGCAGGTATCTTGTGCTAAACAATGATCGGAATTAGTGAGCCGTTGTAACATGGATGTCTAATGTTAATGTGGCAGAAACATACATCGAGATAGCAAGAGAAAATGTTTCGGCAATAGAAATAAAATAAGTCGGGGGAGAAAAAAATGGCCATTAAAATGATGCACTAAACGTACAAATAGTACATAAAATCGCTCACCTAATTCCGATCATTGCCTTAAGGCCCGGAGAAGTCACCTGAATATTTGAAGCCGTAAAGCAAGAGCTTCGTCTTCGTAGACACCAGATAAGGGAGCATTCATATTCTAAATAAAGTTCTCTGCATCGTCAGAGCTGATAATATTGATGTTCCTTACCTCAAGTTCTTGGGGAGTTCCACACATGATCTTGAAACCCTCGTTAGCTGCGTCGTCACATGATATTGCCGCGGTGCCGTTACCTGCTGCACAATACGTTGTTAAGTACTAAGTTTTGGACGTGTGAGATAGGCCATAGCGAGATTTCTCGCTCAAATTGAGCTGCCCGACTTGGAAAGTACCTCCGCCTGACAGAAGACCGCAGTGAATCAACAATAGCTGTTGTATTTCTGCGAGTGAGTAAGGTTTCCAGATCTCGTTGGGGAGTGACTGTTTGCTGTCAGTTTACTAATTCCCTATTTTAAATAAACCTAAACGGTTTCTGCAGGGTTTAGCAACGCATATGCAAGCCTTCTGGTGTCGCAAATGTCCATGGGCAGCGGTGATCACTTACCTATAGGTGAGCCGCCAGCTAATTTGCCCCTTATCACCATAAGAAAAGGCAGCCTTTGCTGCCGCTACTCTTATCGGATCTTAAATATAAATATTGCATTACACCTTAGAACTACCACTGCATCATAAAATACTGTAATAGGTTATATAATGATGTACTTACTTCTTGCGTGGCCCTTAGCGTCGGACGTTGGATCTCGTTTTGTTATTCCCCGCGGCTTAGAGGTCACATCCTTCATAATACTCATTAATCTTTCCTGTATAACTAAAATATGAAAATTCATTTATACGTGATATTTAAAGATAACATGTCACCAAGCCTGACCAGGCAGAAGTGTACTTATTTACACATGTATTTCACCGGTATATTTTAGGTCTCATGTATTTATTGGCGAGCCTATTGCCTTTAACCGGGCAGGAATCTAAACTCCAAGATGCTACTGAGAATTTAATAGAAAAACCATATAACACTTTGACTCGCTTGAGGATCGAACTGAAGATCTCATACCCAGCAGTTAATCTTAACGACCACTGGATGAACGAAACAGTCATATTATTCGTCGCGATTAATCTCTTAACAAGTGCAGTAAAAGTTGCCTTTGTTGGGTTCTACTATCGTCATTTATGACGAGTCATCATCACCATCAACCCGTTATTGTCCCACTGCTGGGCACGGGTCTCCTCTCATATGACAGGAATTAGGTAAAGTCTATATTCCACCACGATAACCTACTTCAGAATGGTCAGGATGTTTTCTTTCACTATTGCTTTTCCACCTAACTCCGAAAAATCTTAGCTTGAAATAAGCTAAAAAATACAAAAAGATAACTCCCGAAAAGTTATTGGAGCGCTGCGATTGAATTCAAGACCTTTTACTTCACACTGCACTGGTCCAAATCATCATCATCATTATCAACCCATTATTGTCCCACTGCTGGGCACAGATCTCCTCATAATTGACAGGGAATAGGCTGTAGCCCACCACGCTAGTTTGCTGCGGGTTAGCAGATTCCACACGCTCTCGAGAATATCTCTCAAGCATGCAGGTTTCATCTCCATGTTTTCCTTCACCGTTTGTGCATGTGATAAATACACACATAACTTCCGAAAAGTTAGTGGCGCGTGCTTTCGGTTCAAATTCAAGACCTTTAAGTACACAGTCCAATGGTCCACACCACTGGGCAATCACAGCTTTGTCATTCTTCATATCTGTGGCCTATCGTTGTTTTGGGAAGTAAAATAGTTCCGACTTACAAGCAGTCAGCTTGGAGATGCTTTTACGGCTATCCTTAATTATTGGTATTGGCGAGGTTCTCTTTAAGTCCTTCAGATCATACACAATAGATACTGGCGGAGCCTCCATAGTAGCATCAGGTGAGACTGGTGTCTCTGCTGTAAGTGTAGCTTCGATTGTAGTAGCTATAAGATTATTCATTTATTATTTATTAATTTCATTTACACGGCTTAAATAAAACCAGTTACATGAATAAAAGATAAAGGCCCATCGTATATATAAGGACGAAAAAAGAAAAGAAAAACTAATTCAATAAAATGAAACATAAAATTGGCGAATTTTATTCTTATCATCAAAGATATCGCAGTCCGGGTTGGCTTGTTTAGTGCTTATGATACATTAAACAAATTACTCAATACTTTTTTCTATAGGTATATTTTGTACAGTCGAACAAGCTAATTGGTATACATGCAACTATAGACCAATCTATGTAACCCAATTAGCTTGTTCGACTGTACCACAAAGGTGGCAAACATATTAATGGCCCGACAGCTGATAACCAGTTACTGTAGGTTTTTACAACACCAGAGTGTTGCCAACCCTGTAAAAAACTTAACACTCCTTTTTTTGAATAACCTTAAATTGGAGTTAATACACTGATAGCGAACGGAATTCTCATGCTGTCAGAATAGCCACTCTCCTAACAAGCACTGGTAACCTTACTCACTCGCAGAAACACAACTATTGTTGTTTCACTGCGGTCTTTTGTTAGGCGCGGGTACTTCCCCAGTCGGGCAGCTCAAATTGAGCAAGAAATCTCCCTACCTCTCTAAAGAAATAGTCTATTTTGATCGAGTACCTTTTACTTCCCTGTTCCGAGTAGACACTTGGATGTAGTTTCTTTTGGTCGAGGTGGAAGACACCATGGTGATTGGTTCAGGTTCAGCCTTGGGCTTGCAGCCTCGCCTTGGGGATAGCCTATGTCTTCGGCCTCCCGCCAAGGACAAAACTGTAATTATCTACTGGGTGAATAATATTTTGGGAGCGATCAATGTCCAGCAATGGACTGCGATAGGCTGAGTTGATTGTTTAAAAAATCAGTATGGACAGGTAAACTCAAGGCGGCGATTTAATTTATTTCACATTTTGCCGTCCAAAATCGACCATATTGATTTTTAACCGACTTCCAATAGGAAGTTATCAATACGACTGTACTTTTTCTAATTTTTTTTATAGCCTATGTCACTCCCGCAGTCAAAACAAATATAACGACATCCCAAATGTTAAAATCCATCATGCCGTTTGGGCTGTAGGGCGTGCCAAAGAAACAGACATACATACATACACTCGATAAACCTAACCCTCCTGATGCAGTCGAGTAATAATAGGAGAACTTGTCACACTCACCATTCCTCTCGTGTCTGTTTCTTTTTCCTACTTTGTCTTTTTTCTTCATCATGTCAGCCCTTGCCTCGTTTTTTCTAAAAACTTTAAAAGAGTTACTTATCCGTACTAGACATCAATATTTTTCTAATATTTTTATTGGTACCATTATCATCTTCATCGTCATATCAACCGTTAGTCGTCCACTGCTGGGCATAGGTCGCCCTCAAGGAACGCCGCTATGACCGGTCCTGCGCCACCCGCAACCAGCGGGGTCCAGGGGCCTTGACATCTCAGTTTAAACAATTCTAATTTCAAGTATAATATTTATTTAAAATATTATATTAGTATATTTTGCTCGTGACGTCTGCTAATCTGAATTATTGATTTCATCCAATCTGCTGTTTCATCATTCAAAGTGCTAATTTATTTTTAACCGACTTCAAAAGGAGACGGTTGTTCCACTGTTTTTTTTTGGGAAATGATTTCCTGGGCATAAACTGTCCTTATTTATTTTTTTATTTCTTTTTAAGTGCGGAAAAATCCTTTACGGACCGTCCCGCCGCCTGGGGAGGCGACGGGTTGTGTCGGACTCCACCCAACATGAGCGTTTACCGACTAAAAAATCGCACCCGTCAACGCCACTAGCCCTATTGCCATGGGATTCGCGAAAGCATGCACTACAACCCCGGCGGGCTTCAGTCCAGCTCTGGTCGCTGGACCCCGGCTAGGAGCGAGGCGTTCCTCGCCTCACGTCCTCCGCGCAGGCGCACGTAGGACGAACACGCGCGCCGCCTATTTGGGGCCATTCTCAGATCGGGCGGCGGGCCCCCTAGTCGCACCCGCCCGCCGGCCACAGCTCATGGAGTCTGGAGGTCAGTTTGCGCCCTCGGGCGTCTACTGCGTCTACTGCGGATCGGGAGAGATGTTGTGATTTCTCTCTCCCTTTCCGCCGCCTCTTTTGCGCGCATAACTTGCTCGCAGTAAGAGGCGGCGGCATCCCACACGTTCTCGCTCCCGACCATGGATAGAATCATCAATCAAAAGTTCACGGCACTGCTCTGCCCAGGCTGGGCAAGCCTGGAGCGTGTGCTGCGCCGTGTCCTCAGGGCAGGCATAAACTGTCCTACGTCCTTCCCAGGGTTTATGGAGATAAGTACTCCATATAGAATGTAATCTAAATCGGTTTAGCGATTAATGCGTGAAAACATGACAAACAGACTTACTCTTTAATTTATAATATTAAAGTGCGTACAGATTAAGTAAAATAACATGCGATATAGCATGTTTTAGGAATTGGCAAATAACATATTATTAATTTTTACAACAATTTTATTTTATGCGCATAAATAGGTACGAAAACCACAATGTTATATAACATTAAGTTATTCTATGTTGCAATCATCATCATCATCATCAACCCATTAACGTCCCACTGCTGGGCACGGGTCTCCTCTCATTTGAGAGGGATTAGGCTATAGTCCACCACGCTAGCCTACTGCGGGTTGGCAGTCTTCACATGCCATCGAGACAAATCTCTCAAGCATGCAGGTTTCCTCACGATGTTTTTCTTCACCGTTTGAGCTTGTGATAAATACGCACATAACTTCCGAAAAGTCAGTGGTGCGTGCCTTGGGTTCGAACTCGAGACCTTTGACGTCTCAGTCCACTGATCGCACCGCTAGGCTATCACAGCTCTAATTGCAATGTTGAATAACAATGTTACATAATATGGATGTGTTATAAAACACGAGTTATGTAACATGTTACTAAATCTGTACGCACTTTTAATCATTTTTTTTACTATGGAGAGGGCTATGTTAGGAGTTTCACTACGTGATCGAATCAGAAATGAGGAGATCCGTAAAAGAAGTCGTGTCACTGACATAGCCCGAAGAATCGCCAAACTCAAGTGGCAATGGACAGGGCACATCGCTCGAAGAACGGATGGCCGATGGGGCTTGAAGGTTCTCGAGTAGCAACCACGTACTGGAAGACGCAGCGTGGGTAGGCCCCCGGCAAGGTGGACCAACGACCTGGTGAAGGTCGCTGGAATCCGATGGATGTGGGTGGCGCAGGACCGGTCGTCGTCGCGATCCTTGGGGGAGACCTATGTCCAGCAGTGGACGTCTAACAGTTGATATGATGATGATGATGATGATTGGACAGACTTAATTCTTTACAAACCGCGGTAGACACCCTTCCATGTCTATCTTTGTAAATTGTATCTTGTTAACAAATTTAAACTTACATCATCATCAACCCATTTTTGTCCCACTGCTGGGCACGGGTCTCCTCTCATATGAGAGCGATCAGGCTATAGTCCACAACGCAAGCCTACTGCGGGTTGGTAGACTTCACATGCCATCGAGAAAGTCTCTCAAACATGCAGGTTTCCTCACGATGTTTTCCTTCACCGTTTGAGCATGTGATAAATACGCACATAACTTCCGAAAAGTCAGTGGTGCATGCCTTTGATTTGAACTTGAGACCTTTGACATCTCAGTCCACTGGTCTCACCACGAGGCTACCAAAGCTCTATTATATTTAAACTTACGCTTGAGTTAAATTTAAATAAATAACGTACTCACTAGTAGTATAGCGCCTGCGATGAGATTTGATTTTCATGTGCCTCGTATCATCTTTAGCTGGGATCTCTATGAATGCCATTTTTGGACGGTCTAAAAACAAAGATGTATTATTAAATAAATGTCTCAAAAAGGTCATTACCTCAAGGACATTATCTTCAATAAGGTCAGGTGCGCAGTACTCGTAACCGGCGCGCGTGCATGACGAGATGTATGAATGTGGACGAGGCAAAAGTGGGATGCAGGGAGCGTAGCGCGTGGCGTTCTGTAGTTTCTGCCTACCCCCATGGGAAAAAGGCGTGAGTGTATGTATGTGGGGTTTGTGTTAGACACATTAAATTACGGACTACATACATACCATCACGCCTATCGTCCCCGATAGATTAGGCAGAGGTGTAATAATATCCCCTATTATATCAACAGGCCCATTTTACGCCGATTTGTTCTTTTAGGTCCCATCTAATAGGGCCGAACTTATTGCCATTAACCGGACTCGAATCCAACTCCGAGCTGTTACTGAGAATTTCATAGACTTTGCTCGACTTGGAACTCGACGCTTATATGTGTGACTGATAGTTTGCACTCGACCAACGAGGCAGGCAATCTTTAAACGATTTATTATTTTATTTTACTGCCTAATTTGTTTATAAATCTGATAATATCCTTTATTAGAATTCAAAGTATCACTTAAAATATATACTTACAATGCTCAATTCCAGGTTTTATACTTTTCTTGTCATCATTATAGAAAATATCATACTTGTAATGATGGCTGCTTATATGCACCCTCTTGGGTTCACTCAGGCTCTTCCCATGAGGAAGTCTATTCAAGAAGTCGAAAGGATGCCTCGGCTTGTTGTTATTTTTAGTCGGATCAGTAGTAATAGGGTCAACGTATTCTGTATTCTTGGGGAATTGAAATACAGTCCACTCGTCGGAACCATTCATATGCATCTTCGGCGGATTCTTGTAATTGTAAAGTAACTTATTATGCATGAAATCTTTTGTAGAGAATCCGTCTAGGTTCATTGCATGCATGAAATCCCTTGTAGAATATACGTCTGCATTTATTGTATTCACGAAATCTTTTGTAGTAAATCCGTCTGTATTTATTGCTTGCATTAAATCTTTTGTAGAAAATCCGTCTGCATTCATTACATTCATTAAATCTTTTGTACTCAATCCGTCTGTATTTATTGCTTGCATTAAATCTTTTGTAGAAAATCCGTCTGCATTTATTGGAGGCATGAAATCTTTTGCAGTCAATCCGTCTGCATTTAATGCTTGCATGAAATCTTTTGTAGTCAATCCGTCTACATTTATTGAATGTGCTTCTGTTTTATCCGGATGATACATTGGTTCTGTATAATACGGAAAAGATGTTCGCGTATTTTCTTTCTTCAACGCTGAAGGATTGTATTCATCAAATGGTTTGTATGACGTTAGTTTTTCCATATCATCGAAATTTACTACAGTTATTTCAACTTCCTTATTGCGAGGGTCACCGGTTATGGTATATGAGGGCTTCACACGACTTGGTGGGGCTTTCTTCTCAAAAAGCTTTATTCTCTTTCTAAACAGGTCGTAATAGTTAGATTCTTGGGTGCTTCTACTGTGTTTTCCGAATACACTATAACGTTTGTATCTTCTGTCGGACTCGTACAGCATTTTGTTTCTCCCATTGCCTTTCTTATGCTCGGAATCAGATTGTTTTATCAGAGGGTTTGTAATACCAACATGAACAACATTACCTGCGTGTTTTTTTGTAGTTTTAAGTTTATCAATCTTCTTCATTTGCTGACCAATAGTCACAGATATTTTTTTAGCTTTCGTGTACCTGGTATCAGTTAATGGTGGTGCACCAGTTACAGTTTTGGGTTGGTGGGTAGTTTTGGTGGCCTTGCCATTCCCGGGATGGCTTATATAGGAGGGAAAATCTAACATCGGTGTCGTCACAGACTGAACGTCCATCTTGTGCTCCCTCAAGAACTTGTCAAATTCGTAGGACTTCATTGGTAGAGGAGTCGTGTAGTACTGCATTGGGGGTTTGTTTGTTTTCAAGAATGGTGATAGCTGAAACAATAATGTCATTGTAAGACTATTCTATTATACACATAAAATAAATAAATAAATAAATATTCCTGGACATTATGGCACACAGCGCCATCTAGTTCCGTGCTGAGCAACGAGGCTTGTGTTACGGATACTAGCTGGTTGATATACTACATATATACTTTCTTTTTTTGTAAATACATACATATTATAGATAGATACATCCATGACTCGGATACAAATGTTCATGCTCATCACACAAACATTTGTCCCTACCAGGATTCGAACCCGGGACCCATAGCACAGAAGGCAGTGTTAACTACCGCTGGACTAACTGGGTCGTCGATATACATACCATCACGCCTGTCCTCCACGAAGGATTAGGCAAAAGTGTAACTATTGTAATATACACACATACATATTTCGTCGGTATATAGATCACTAGCATTTGACGACCCAATTTGTCCAACGGTAGTTAACACTGCCTGCTGTGCTATGGGTCCCGGGTTCGAATCCCGGTAGGGACAAATGTTTGTGTGATGAGCATGAACATTTGTATCCGAGTCATGGATGTATCTATCTATAATATGTATGTATTTACAAAAAAAGAAAGTATATATGTAGTATATCAACCAGCTAGTATCCGTAACACAAGCCTCATTGCTTAGCTCGGAACTAGATGGCGCTGTGTCATAATGTCCAGGAATATTTATTTATTTTATTATTTATTTATTTACCCGCGACTTCGGCGGCGGCGACGGTAAAAAACACCTAATGTACACTTAGTTGCAATAAATATTTTGACTTTGACTTTGACTTTGACTTTGACTTTGACTTTGACTTTAACTTCGTCCGCATGTAATTAGTATTATTCAACCGACGTAAAGAAAACGGAGAAGGTTCTTAAGTCGACGCAACTTTAACCCTCCGGTCCGTAACGTTATTGCGAAAGTCATAAATTATTATGTTTGATTAACGGAAAGTCGACTGAACGTTTGTTCGAATGGAATTCATTGCGAAGCCACCTTTCATTTGCAAACGCTACTTCGAATGAACGATTCATCGAATATTTATAAATCGATGGAGCAGTCCATCGATTTATAAATATTCGATGAATCGTCTTTCGAATGAGTTTTAGTTATTAGTTACATAATTTTTTATTAAGAAAGAAAAATTCAACCTCAGGCGGGACTCGAACCCGCGTCTTCTGGATCGGTACTCCAGACGCTCTGCCAACTGAGCCACCGAGGTATCCGCCTGATGTGTTGAATTTTGTCTTCTTGATGTTACTTATGTCTTACGGCGACATAGCAACATCGATTGGACAATTCTGTCCAACCCAGAATACTCCCTTTACAGCGAGTAGATTCCGGATGATATTGCATTACCTTTATACAATCTTTTTGTATTTTTTAGCCTATTTCAAGCTAAGATTTTATTTTTTTATTAAGAAAGCCTGAGGTTGAATTTTTCTTTCTTAATAAAAATTTAAAATCTTAGCTTGAAATAGGCTAAAAAATACAAAAAGATAGTTACATAAAGTTTAATAACTGAAATAATAAAAAAATATTTGAAGTATACACATACTTCGGATGTAACTTTGAATGATAGAATGAGGAATTTTGTGATTAGAAAACGTTGTGGTTTGAAAGACAACGTTGTGACAAAAGTTGAGAAGAATGTACAGAGATGGTTTGGGCATGTTGAAAGGATGAATGATAGGCGATTGACGAAAGGAATTTATAAGGCGGATGTCAGTGGAAACGCCGAGAGGGGCGCCCTAGAAGGACATATACCGACCTAATTGGTGAACTACTTCAAAAAGGTCAGGTACGCAGTACTCATAACCGGCGCGCGTGCATGACGAAATGCATGAATGTGGACGAGGCAAAAGTGGTATGCAAGGACCGTAGGGCGTGGCATTCTGTAGTTTCTGCCTACCCCCATGGAGAAAGGCGTGAGTGTATGTATGTAATTGAAATAAAATTAAAGATTGTAATTAAACTCATATTATGTTATGCTAAATGTAATTCTTAATGTTCATAGTTAGCATTTGTTGCTTTAAATATGTAATTATAACTAATTATATTCTAACGTAATTGGTATATGACTGTTCTGCTTAGTTGAATATTGTATTTAAATAATAATATTAATACATTATTTACGACTAACCACGGATACGGTCATTTTCTTTCCAAATTTTTGGGAGGTTGACTTAGACACTTTTGAATGTCTGGCTGTAAAAAATAATGGAATAATCAATCAATAATCAGGTATAAATAAATTTTAATTTGTTAGCATTGTGGTTTTAGGTGTGGATGCTTCTTTATGCCTATAGGCAGGCTTAAAGGGGAGGCAACGAGCTAACTGCCCGCCTGACGGAAAGTGGTTAAAGTAGTCTGTGGACGTTTGCAACACCAGAGATGTCGCTCACATGTTACCAACCCTGTAAGAACTGTTTAAAGTCTTAAAATAGGGGAGTTACTACACTGGCAGCAAAGGGAATTCCCATTTTGTCAGAATAGTCACTTCCCTAACGAGCTCTGGTAACCTTACTCACTTGCAAAAACACAATTATTATTACAGAAAGCTGTAAAGAATACTTCCAGCAACATGAGATCCTAACATTGCCATGTATGTACATCTTAGAATTATGTAAACTAGTTCGTAAATACCCAGACTCATATACTACACGCCAGGATAAACAAACAAAATATATACTACGCCATAGAAACAGATTAAACTTACCAACTTCTAATTTAATATGCATTCGTCTAGTCCTTACGTGATGTCAATAAAAATATATAATAAGCTGCCACAAAGTATTAAAAACGTAGAAACATATAATATATTTATTAATAAACTAAAATTATTCCTAATTAAAAAATGCTACTATAATATAAATGAATATTTAAAAGATAAAATTATTTAATACTAGAATATAATAATAAGATAAATAATGTTTACCAAATAAATACATTTTAATAATATCCTAATTATAATAATTGCTATAAATATACCTACTCATATAAAATAAATTGAAAATAAATAAATGATACATATCTTGATTTAATATATGTCGCAGGAAGCTATAAGTCGGTTTGATTATTGTTTGCAAGAATAACGCAAATAATGATTTATTACATTTTTCCATAGCTTAAAACCTCCTTAGTCTAATAAAAAGTAAAAAATATTGTTATCAGTTATAGACCAATCAGAGCAGAGCATTTAGCTTGAGCGTGGTCGAGGCGCCATCTTTACTTTTGGAGGGACGCGGACAGTATTGGACATTATTGAGAAATAGCGACTGATCGAGTTGGATCATTGAGATTGAGAGTCTGAGAGACTGAAAGAGTATTAATTGTTGGTAAAAGTAAGACCGGTGCCCTGAACTCGCTGCTCGGTCTTAACTGTGCATTTTCTCTCGATATTATTGTGAAGTGATAAATTGTTATTTAATCCGAATTAAAATAATATGTAGTGCAAAACCATGATCATTATGTTTGTGCTTGTAATTAACCCTGATGATGCCCACGAAATTCTTAACCACTAATGACGATGTCAACAGAAATAATGTTTCTCCGACATCAGAAGTGGGATAACTACCTCCGCTTTCTGTCGTTTTTCAATTTATTTTCAGATTTTTCATACATACGGACACAAAGCAGATCGGCCTTTGTTAGTCGTGGTTCGAAATTCGAATACATCTGGAAGCGAGGTGCAGTCGCAATAATAAGGCATTGTAGATAAACAGAATATCGAGAAAAACTTGGTGATGTAAATACTGACGCTGGTTGGTAACGGTGGACTTCTGCTTTTGCGGATCGTGGTATACAGGAAAGTAAATTAATTCTAGTACTTATTCAAAAGTTACTTCGTTTTCAGTAAGTGATAACGTTTAAATAAAAAAAATACGAACGGAATCAAACGGATAACGATGATGGCAAAATCGTTGTACTGTTGTTGTATGTTGCTGCTGTTGTACTGTTGTTGTATTTTGTTTAAAAATGTTATGATATCGGAGTTTCTGCGTGTGTGATATACTGGTACAGGTATAAATACCCAATGTGAGCTTACCAGTACGCAGACTGGGTATGTATAGCAGAAACCCGGCCGTACCCGATTAGTAAAATTTTATTGTATTATCGAGTAAAACGCCGAACTAAATCGTATGACGGTACGGACCTACGCGGGTCTCTCGTCATATCCAGTACGGCGGCGCGGTCATTCATAATGCTCGCGCTCGCGGAGAGTACGAAGTTACCCGAATACTTACGGCGATTCCCGACACGCGTACGTGTAATATTTTAGGCATTTTCTAACAAATAATTCGGTGATACAAATCTGTTCCTTATACATATCGGAATTAAGAAGTTAATTGTGTAATGATGTTAAAGAGTATTTCATTTTGAATTACTAAAAAGAGTTATTTACTTTTAATAAAGATAGAGGTCATTTTAGAGTACCTATTTTAAAATATTGGAATTGGTCGACAATAGTAATATTATTAATTTCAATGTTAACTTTTTTTTACGTCAGTTTATTTGCCTGTGAATATTTTATGAAGTCAGATTGAATTTTTGGCGGGATTTAACTGTTATCGTGTTTCTGTATTGTTTTTGTTATTTTGATTGTTGTGTTGTTATTTGTCTGTGTATAAAGTAATCGAGTTTGTAAAAGGCGACCGCTAAAGGTGATGATGATGATGATGACCGCTAAGGCCAGGTTTGGAAAACCTGTAGGTATTTTGATATAGGGTTTTAGTAAGTACAAAACACTGGAGTCCGCTGGAGTGGACACGTCGTACACATGGATGATAGTAGATTGCCAAAGTCTTTCTTCTACTCCGAACTCTCATGCGGAAAGCGCAAACAAAGAGTTCAATATCTGAGTTACAAATACGTGTTGAAACGCAATCTCGCGGCCTGTAACATATCTACTGATGGTTGGGAGGACGGAATGAAGAGTACGGAATGGCATCATACCGTCTACACTAATGTGGTGAAGTATCGCTTTGCAAGTCACATCAGAGCCCATCACAATGACCAACTGATCATTTAGTAGTCGCCGTCACCGGATACGGTGTGGAGGACACATATTAGTACCTAGGTACTGGGTATACGGCCATACCCATACCTTTGAACCCGGGTACGTTGCAAGATAATGTTGCATGGTATATCTCATGCCTATAAGATACCCTAGGAGCATGGTGGTTGTTAATGTTTAGGTAGTCTTTGTGAGAGGCGAGGCGGCGGATACAAGGCAAGGTGGCCATAACAAGATGAGGTAGCCATAGCATGGTAAGGTGGCCGTAGTAAGGCGAGGTGGCCATAGCAAGATGAGGTAGCCATAGCAAGGTGAGGTAGTCGTAGTAAGGCGAGGTGGCCGTAGTAGGGCGAGGTGGCCATAGCAAGGCGAGGTGGCCATAGCAAGGCGAGGTGGCCATAGCAAGGCGAGGTGGCCGTAGCAAGGCGAGGTGGCCATTGAAAAGTACCTAAAATCTGTTGGATAAAAGGCGAGGTGGCCAATTATCTAAAATGTGTAACGTGTATAACGGCGAGGTGGCTGTTTCGATACTATGAACTTGATTTCGTGTGTAGCGTCTGGGCTATAAGGAGTCAGATTCGATAGCAAAAGGCGTATAGCTAATTTAAGATAATATCTTATCATCGGTGTGCAGGAGATAAAATAATAATTCCTTTGGTCAGGAGTGGCCGAACGATAACAATATCTTTTTTGCAGTTAAGGACGATGCGCAACCTTCAACATCACACGAGGGCGTGTGGTATGTCAGGACGGCCGTGTCGCAGGAAGCTATAAGTCGGTTTGATTATTGTTTGCAAGAATAACGCAAATAATGATTTATTACATTTTTCCATAGCTTAAAACCTCCTTAGTCTAATAAAAAGTAAAAAATATTGTTATCAGTTATAGACCAATCAGAGCAGAGCATTTAGCTTGAGCGTGGTCGAGGCGCCATCTTTACTTTTGGAGGGACGCGGACAGTATTGGACATTATTGAGAAATAGCGACTGATCGAGTTGGATCATTGAGATTGAGAGTCTGAGAGACTGAAAGAGTATTAATTGTTGGTAAAAGTAAGACCGGTGCCCTGAACTCGCTGCTCGGTCTTAACTGTGCATTTTCTCTCGATATTATTGTGAAGTGATAAATTGTTATTTAATCCGAATTAAAATAATATGTAGTGCAAAACCATGATCATTATGTTTGTGCTTGTAATTAACCCTGATGATGCCCACGAAATTCTTAACCACTAATGACGATGTCAACAGAAATAATGTTTCTCCGACATATATAAATAACATTGTCAGTATAAACAAACTATAATACTAAATAAAAAATTATTAATATTGAGATAGAAACAATAAGAATAACTTTACAGAATAAAAAAACTGCTTACATTAACTATAACTAAACGACAAATTAAATTAGATACAATATATATTAATATATTATATAATATATACTATAACATAAAATAAATTGCTAAAAAATCACTTTTCCTCCTCTCTCTTACTATAATTTTGCTGTGCCCGACAGGGTCCATAATTGTATCTAGAACTAAGCCTTAACACCTGTATTTATAACATTATGGAATGCAATAAATTTGAATTGAATAATTGTTTCACTGCGGTCTTCTGTAAGGCAGAGGCAATTTCGCAGTCGAGTTGCTCAATTTAAGCGAGAAATCTCGCCATGCCCTGTCTCTCATTTTACGGTATTCCTGGTCAAACTGTACTTTATGTTTAAACCCTAAATAGCAACGAATGCTATAGCTTGGCAAATTCGTACGTGACACTCCCATGGTCCGCGGGCGACGGGGGACGTAAGGCAACGGGGATTACGGGACGGGAGCGTCAGTCGGCCGCCGGCGCGGTTGACGGTAACATGTGTTTTCGGGTGTGGACACTTTAGACAAAACACACGATATCACTACACGTAGATGAATCTGCCGATAGGCAAAATTATTGGACGCCAATTCAAACAAATTACATACAATGTTTTTTACCTACTTCTTAGAACATTAATGTATATTAATAATAATTAATAGATATAGCATAATAAACCGACCCACAAGAATATATTATTATATTTGTGTATTTCACCTATAATTGGGCTTCTAGGTTTACTAAAAATACCCTTTACATATTGATAGTAATATTTTATATCTACAGCACATCATATACAATATAACGCAATAAATTAACTTATAAGTAATTTTACTCAGGCATATCTGCAGATTAAATCGTAACGTATTCGTATCATGTGTAGCGGTCTACAATACGTCATCTGGTAGTCACCCGCCACCCGCGTGAACCATGGGAAGGTCACGTACAAATTTGCCAAGCTATAGCTAGTGTTGCGTTTCAGAATCCACTTTACTTACACAATTTTTTGACATCTAGTCCTTTCGTAATGGAATCCACGTCATCATCATAAGCCATTAATGTGATGTCAATGAGGATGGCTGGTTCGACATTATCAAGTGGAGAAACCATACTATGGTTAACTGTAATACAAAAAATGAATCTAGCGCCATCGAGTTCCGAGCTTAGCAACTGGGCTTATATTACGGGTACTAGTATAGCAATAGTCATATAGGTATATTATATGACTATTGCTTGCTAAAGCATATTGAAGAAAATAGTTGTTATAATTGTACCTATTCGCATCTATGTAACTAAATAAGTTTTGATAATATTATCCACTGACCTTTTGCTGGCTTACTCGCTGTTTTGCTATTCTTATCGAATGCATTGAATTTATACCGATTTGTAACAAAGTCACTCGGTTTCAGTTGCTCCTCAACAATTGTCGGTTTATTATATTGATAATATTTAGCTTCTCCTTTGATCAACAAATCGTTGCTTGTCAAAACAGCATTGTCATTCATTGCCACACTTCTGATTGCACCTTTTTCTACTTTTTCTACAGTGGGTAAACTTCTTACGCCCAGTACATACTCTCTATCTTTTTCTGCCTCTTCGTTGTTTTCTGTCGTACTCTCCTTGACAGTGGAGTTTAGTGTGACCATTAGTTGACTCAAATCTGAAGAGCCCTCACTGAGAAAATCATTGAGTTCATTTACTTGTACCAAAAGATTACTCATGTTTGGAGTTGTGTAACTGTGAGATTTCTCGTCTATATTCTTGAGTATATTCTTCCATGAAGGATTAGGAACTTTATCCAGATTCAATATGTCATTGTGCCACATAATTAAGTCATTAAAGTAATCAGTATACCTAAACGTTACATTGTTCAACCGAATATTTGGTTGAAGTTTCTTAGTGGTGCTATTTTTAGACATTTTCGGTTGCTTTTGCGAATCGTGTTTGGTTGAAGCATCTCTGTTATTTACTTCGTGGTCACGTTCTTTGATAGCAGGTTTCTTCTTGAATTCTTGATTTTCTTCTTGAAAATTCGAGTATTCATCGTCAATGTATGAGAGTCGAATGTTATCGCGTTTTGAACTTTTAAAGTGTCGTTTTGATATCGGGAATTTGCCGATTCTTGTTAGCTTTGTTCTGATAGTTAGTACATCCAAGGGTTTCTTAAGTGGAGCGGGAGCTTTTTCCTTGCCGTAAAGCACGGTATCTCTCTTGTAATATTGTGTATTTAAATGGGTAAATGCTTTAGTAGTTTTGGAGAGTTTTACTTGAATATTGTTTAAAATTACGCCCATGTCTTCAAGGGTAATTCCACCGCTGGATTTTGTACTTTTCATGTGTGGTGTTCTGTTTGTTGTAGTGCTTGGTTTAGTGGTGTGTTTCATAGTCTTTAAGTTCACAGTCATCACGTTGGTTGATGGTAATTTGGGAGTTGTCGTTTTAGTCGTAGGCTTCCTGGTAGTCGTTAAAGACGTGGTCGTGGTCGGTCGGCTAGTGATAGTTGTTAGCGGTTGGTTGCCTGGAAGAATTGAACATATTTTTTATTAAAACAAGCTATTTTGAACCCTAAGCATTTAATACATGCAAACCATAACGCCTGTCGTCCCGAAGGCTTGGTTGAGTATTCTAATGCACACTCAGTAGTTGCACTTGCGATGAACGAGGTAGATAAACGTGGACTATCATTTAACACCTTAACATCTCTGATCAGGCTTGTTTTCCAAAAAAGTTTCATACTATAAAACTTTAGAAAGATTTTTATAACTTACAAGGCAGTATTTGTGAAGGAAACTTTCCGGCTGAGTCCAGATGTGTCAACTGATAATTATAGAGTAGATTTTGATCACTTTCATCCAAGTTGAAGAAGTTAGAAGACCCACTGGTACTTTTTATTAGAGAATCATAATATGTGTCGCTTATATTTGGTATCTGTCTAAACATCTCATCAATGTTTATTGGCTTGTTATACTTTATCGGTTTAAAGGATTCCATTTGTGTCGTCAATATTTCGTAGTCTACCAGATTGTTGGGTAGTCTAAATACTGGTGACATCTCTTTGTCTTTATTCTCGGATTCTGTTTTAAACATTTCTCGTAACTTTTTGAAAGGATTGAACCTTGTTCGTCTTTCAGTGTAGTAATCATTATAGTACTGACAGTAGCGCTTTGCGTGTTTTTTATCTTTGTTCTTTTTGAAATGGAACTTTTTAAAGAACTCTTTGAAGCTCTTCTTTTTTGGTTTGTTTTCTCGTAGTTTTACTATTGCCGTCTGTCTTGGTACCAAATCAATGTCAACGTAGCCAAATTTGTTAGTTTCTTTAATACTACTTTTAACAACTGTATCTGCAAAAGCTTTGCCCGTTGTAGATGGCTTTTCGTTAAAGTCTTTGTTAATAAAGTCATCTATTATCGTACTTTCGATGTTAGCTTTTGTCACGGTTCTTCTCATTCTTTTTTGCAACTCTGCATTGTATATATTGGTCGCTGGATAATATTCAGTGGTCGCTTCAACTTTGTTCGGCGTCCGCCTGTGTTTACTTCCAAATAATTTATCCATTATATTGTGTTGAATCATTTTTAAATTGATTATATTGTCTGTTTCGTTAATGCTGATTATAGACGGTTCTGCACAGATGTAAGGCTTCGGGTGGCCTAAAAAAATAATTAAAAAACAAAAAGTTACCAAAATAATAGTCTACAGTCTTTTTGTATTTTTTAGCTTTTTTCAAGCTAAGATTTTAAAATTTTTATTAAGAAAGAAAAATTCAACCTCAGGCGGGACTCGAACCCGCGTCTTATGGATTGGTACTCCAGAAGACGCGGGTTCGAGTCCCGCCTGAGGTTGAATTTTTCTTTCTTAATAAAAATTTAAAAATAGTCTACAGTTCAAAATATTTAAAATATTCTTACCATGATACAATAAGCTAGTCGATTGCTTGTCTTTTATAGAACCCAAAACTCTTGAGAGATCATCGAGACTCATCGCGTCTGTATCCTTGCTATTTCTTTCTTGATCATCTGAACCAATATTGGTTAAGCTTTGGTCCTTTATGGCTGGCCTATCTATTTGCGGCTCTGATGTAAACAGTTTCAAATACGGCTCAGTGATTGCAGACTTCAATTCTACTGTTTGTGATGTATGGAATTTCTTAGGAGGTCCGTTATCAATGAACAGATAGAAATGTTTCCGGAACCAAGAATCATCACTCTTAGTTGAAATCTCTTGATAATCAAAGTCTGTGTCATCGAAGAACCTCTTATGTCTGTCTGAAGGTATAGCAGGTATTTTATTAAGTATATACTTTCCTATATCGTCGACATTGTGGTGCCTATGAGCCTGATATTTGACAAGGTTAGAGAAATTCTGGTTGCCCTGCTCTCTCTGGAATTTCAAATAATGCCTGAAACCATTGACGAAGTCTTGGTAAGATATCTTGTTGCTTAAACCTTCAAGACTTGCGTCTGCGATATTTCTGTCGGTACTCAATTGATTGTCAACATTTAGATTTTCGCGGGTACTCGCAATACTAGTTCCTATAGAATTATTTTCTACACAATCCGGTTTATTGTTTGTACACTGAGTATCGGTTGAAGCTTC
The DNA here is from genome assembly GCA_905163465.1 of Craniophora ligustri. Taxonomy (NCBI): domain Eukaryota; kingdom Metazoa; phylum Arthropoda; class Insecta; order Lepidoptera; family Noctuidae; genus Craniophora; species Craniophora ligustri. The sequence continues at coordinate 680,865 of LR990982.1, forward strand.
CGTACATTCGGTTGTAGCTTCCGTACATTCGGTTGTAGCTTCCGTACATTCGGTTGTAGCTTCCGTACATTCGGTTGTAGCTTCCGTACATTCGGTTGTAGCTTTTGTACATTCGGTTGTAGCTTCCGTACATTCAGTTGTAGCTTCCGTACATTCGGTTGTAGCTTCCGTACATTCGGTTGTAGCTTTCGTACATTCGGTTGTAGCTTCCGTACATTCAGTTGTAGCTTCCGTACATTCGGTTGTAGCTTCCGTACATTCGGTTGTAGCTTCTGTACATTCGGTTGTAGTTTCCGTACATTCGGTTTTAGTTTCCTTACAATCGTCTTCGGGCATGTCGCCTCCATCGTCATATAACTTCTGCACGTCTTCTCTTAATTCAATATCGGTTAGAGTTTCAGGATTTCTCTTCGATAGTCTGAAATGACCCTCCCGTCTTCTTTTTTTAAACGATGAGTCGGCCGTGGAAAGCATTTGCCTCACGTTGTTTTCGTGAGTTTTTGCCAGCATTTGTTCGTATAACTTCAGCATCATAAAGTCGTCGTAGGTAGGGGTAGGATTTTCAGACGTTTTATCTCCGTATTTAAGCTTGCCTTCACCTCTTGTATGTCTCGGGGATGTGGTTATCGACGGTTTTCCTGTAAACTTCGTTTTTGAAGCTGCAGTGGTCGCTTTACTACACTTGGGAGTCGTTTTAGAAGTATTAGTACATTTACTGTTGATTTTATCCATGCCATCCTTCAAAGTAGACTTGACTTTGTGGACTTCTTTATTGAAATCACAGGATAATTTGTTTTTAACTTTATGATATATGTTTTTTAGTTCTCTTTGTAACATATCTTCAACATTATGAGCCATAGTCATAGTATCATCTTTGATCGACCTGGTTATTAAGTTATGAGATGGTACATTCGTTAATAAAACAGAATTGTTGAGATTTAATTCATTTGCAGTTTTGGGTGGTACTGTTCTTTTCTCATTATCATTATAAATATTGTTGAAGAATAAGAATGTGCTCAAGTAATGCGTAGGGACAGCCTGTCCTACCTGTCTTAAAATAGGATCTGCTTCAAAAGTTGATTCAGTAACTGTATTTAATATTATATCAGTTACGGCTGGACTTTGTTCGGCAACCATCTGCATTGTTTTTTGTTTAATATCGTTGAGTAACTGTTCTATCTGTGCTGTACCCGCATAATCATACTCAGTTGTTTTTTGGTTAATAGTAATGGCGCTTTGAGAACTAGTTTTAATTCTACCATGACCAGATGTTGATGGATTAAATTTTCCGATTCCGTAAAGCTCCTTCAAATGAGTTATCTTGGAAGTCATAGCAGCTAGTACATGGTCCAAGTTTTCTGTAGTTGTTAACTCATGAACGGTTTTGAGATTGTGAGGATGTTGTTTGATAATACCAATCCGTGGCTTGATCCCTACCTGCAATCTATTAATGACGTACGGTCTATTGTCTTTGTTGGTGAATAGAAGTCTCTCATTGAGTTCTCTCTTCGCGAAGTTAGATGCAGGATATCGCAATATAAATTGATTTCTATTCTGCCTCCTATTCTTGTTTCTTGGGGTTGAATGTTGTATGTCGTTCGTGGCTGGATACTTCGACCTATCGTCTTTATTTTTTGTAATTCTTCTATTTCTATCTTTGTTGCCATTATGTTTGATCTTCTTGTCTTTTCCTCTGAACTTTCTCCAAAAACTTCCGACTCTCTTTTTGGGTGACTTGTGGTTTTTCGTGTGTTCTGGAGTAGATATCAGGGTACTCAGTTTCTCAGTTGTCTTCTCCGTTCCGTAATGTTTTGTATCTTTTAAATCAATAGGTTTTGTGTATTCATCCTTGAAGTCTTGTCTGTATTTGTGTAGATATCTGTCTCTTCTCAGCTTCGGGTTTCTTGTGTGGTCTATATCAGTTATGGAGTCAAATATATCATCTATTTTTTCGTAGTTATCAATACTTTTAGATATAGTATGGCTATCGATAAGCACCATCAGATATAATAAACTGGAAAGAGAGGATTTTGTTAATTTATTTTGATTACATGAGTCTGCCACAGGAAATTTCGACCCCGTATAAAAATATAGACACCCTATTTTTTCACGATTTAATTACAAATGTATAGTTATGACATTTTTCTTGTACTTGTGGTCTATAACGTTGTTACTTGCCAAATTTCATAGTTCTAGGACAACGGGAAGTACCTACCCTATGAGTTTTGATTCCCTTGAGAGTGTCGAAAAACGCGTTTTATGCTGAATTAACGGCCGTATCTTTTTTTGGTATTAAACTTTTTTTTTCACAACTTCATGGGACCATAGACTTGAGTAGGTAAAATTTTTATTTTAAATTTCAACTTGATACCTCCATGTTTTCCCGAAATAAAGGGTCTTGACAGACGGACAACAATGTGAACTTATAAGGGGTCTGTTTTTAGGGTTCCGTTGCCAAATGGCAAAAAACTGAACCCTTATAGATTCGTCATGTTTGTCTGTCTGTCTGTCCGTCCGTATGTCACAGCTACTTTTTTCTGAAAAAAGACCTATACTTTTGAAAATTGGTAAGTCGTGAACCGCATTAAGATTTTCACACAAAAATAGAAAAAAAAACAATTAATTTTAGGGGTTCCCCATACACATAGTTAATATTACGGAACCCTTTATGCGCGAGTCCGACTCGCACTTGTTTCCTATATAGGTACGGAACCCTAAAAAACGGTAGAAAAATAAGCTAAGTTCACAGTAGATGCAGTTTTTCGCCAGAGGCTGTTAAAAAAGATATAACTACTCGAATCCTTACTATAAATGCGAGTGTGTTTGTCTGTCTACAGAGGCAACAGAGAGACAGACGTCTCTCTGTTGCCTCTTCACGCTTTAACCGCTGAACCGATTTAGATGGAATTTTGTAGAGATTTAAGAGATTCTATATTGTTTTAATCCTGACATTTTGGAATCCTTACAGCATCCTTAGTCGCAGGTGATGTTGTAGTATAATGGAATCCTTAAACAGTAGTTTATTTCAATGGTTAATATTTAATAAGTGTAAACAGTAACTGTGCAAGGAGGAACAACTCCATGTACCGAATACTCAATACATTTATTCTACTCTACAAGTTAAATAGATGTTACAATTACAATATAATTATAGGAAATATATATTTGGGTCCATTGGCATGGCTAGCCTACAAGAAACATTTTCTTGCAACTTGCCTATTCAATCTGCCAGTAAGTCTTTTTTTTCTAGGTGCGGAAAATCAGTTACGGGCCGCCCCGCCCACTTGAGGAGGCGACGGGGCGTGTCAGACTCCGCCCAGACTGGGCGTCTACTGACTAAAAACCACACCCGTCAACGCCGCCAGCCCTATCAAGACTACACAGTTCGGGAAATCATACGCCACGACTTCGACGGACTTCGGTCCATCCCTGATCGCTGAACCTCATCTAGGAGCGATATATCTACATGGTACATTCAGGGGCGCAGCTAGGATTCTCTAGAGGGGGGGGGGGTCAAACATCGGTCAAGAGTAAATGCACTCGATTATACAGTTTACCGACGACCGACAGCTAGGGGGGAGGGAGGGGTGTCAGTTGCCCATCCTGCCCATACCTCGCTACACCCACCATACATGTAGCTACAAATAAGTAACTTGCTCATACCTGGGCTGCCCGGCACGTCCGACTTGACCCTTTTTGGAAGGCGTTTTGGTATCAAGTAACATTTTTTAATAAAATAACTAGAAAAATCAAAAATTTTAAGGAACCCCCGACACATTCGACAATTGTTGACAATTTATCAAAAAAAGAATGGTTAAAAAACACACGCTCGTAATCAAACATTGTTTACAATAAATTTGAATAAAGGGTAATATGATTAACGAAGAAAACAACTTTTTGCATAAAACCGATGTCAATTGTTACAAATATTTTAGTAACAGATATTGGCACATTATAAATAATAAATATACCTGGACATTTTGACACAGCGCCATCTAGTTCCATGGTAAGCAACGAGGCTTGTGTTACTGATACTAGATAGTTGATATACATATACAAAGATACTTTTTTTATACCTATATACATACTTATTATACATAGTTAGAATGACTCACTGACTAGGATACAAATCACACAAACATTTGCCCTTACCGATTTGAGCCTGGACCAATCGGGTTGTTTTTGTAATTGTATACTTTGAGATTCCTCGCTCAAATTGAGCTACCTGACTGGGGAAGTACCTCAACCTTACAGAACACCGCAGTGAATAAACAATAGTTGTGTTTCTGTGAGTGAGTAAGGTTACCAGAGCTCGTTGGGGGAGTAACTATTCTGACAGTTTGGGCGTTCCGTTTGCTGTCAGTTTAGTAATTCCCTATTTTAAGAAACCTTAACGGTTTCTGCAGGGTTTGGCAACGCATATGCATCCGTCTGGTGTTGCAAATGTCTATGGGCGGCGGTGATCACTTACCATCAGGTGAGCCGTCTACTGGTTTGCACCCTTATCACCATAAAAACAAAAAAACTTAAAAAGCACCTCATGCTCTATAGAGGTACCTTGTACCTTGCGCTACTACGACTTCATGTTATATAACCGCTGTATAGGAGTATTTAGCTAACTATGATGTTATATAAACGTCTATCTTATTTATTTATTTATTTTTATTTATTTTTTTATCACTTATGATTTTTCAGTCGCGTGAATGATATAATATTACTAGCTGACCCAGCAAACGTTGTTCTGCCACATTATTAGGGGTTGGTCGTAGAATAATAAAAATTTTGGGTGATATTTTTTAATGCCAAATCATAAACAAATACAAAAAAAAAATTGTCTACAAAATTATAAAAAAAAGGCTGGTGAGGGACATCCTTATCACCTGGGGGTATAAAAAATAGCCTACGACCGATTCTCAGACCTACCAAATATACACTCAAATTTTCATAATAATCATTTGACGACCCAATTAGTCCAACGGTAGTTAACACTGCCTTCTGTGCCGGGTCCCGGGTTCGAATCCCGGTCGGGACAAATATTTGTGTGATGAGCATGAACATTTGTATCCGAGTCATGGATGTTTCTATGTATAATATGTATGTATTTACAAAAACAAAGTATATCAACCAACTAGTATCCGTAACACAAGCCTCGTTGCTTAGCTCGGAACTAGATGGCGCTGTGTCATAATGTCCAGAAATATTCATTCACTTATTTATTAACATTATCACATGTATACATTATCTCATGTATACATTGTCATAAAACTGAAGTTCCTTGAAACATTACATGTTATTTCAAAACTTATTACTACTTATGACTATACTGTACTGTTAAAAACTTATCATGGAAATTAACTTTATTCTACTTTTTAGTAATTTTTTAGGGTTCCGTATCCAAAGGGTAAAAATGGGACCCTATTACTGAGACTTCGCTGTCTTTCCGTCCGTCTGTCTGTCTGTCATCAGACAGTACCTCAAGAACAATAACTAAATAGTTGATACTTTCACAATTTATGTTGATATTTTCACAAATTATGTTACTACTTCTGGGGCCCATACAAAAAACGCATTTTTTGCCTAATTTTGTACGGAAACCTTCGTGCGCGAGTGCGACTCGCACTTGTTTATAATCGAACTGGTGAGCACAAAATAATGCATGACAAAACGCACTTCATGTAATTTTATCACGTCAATATAACTGCTATGTGACTTGTGGTCATATAAGAGTATAATTACGACCGTTATTTAACTGAAAAGTTTCACGCTAATGTTTTAAAAAACTTGTATGATACGTTTAATTGACACTAGCTAACGTTTATAGGACTATTAAACGATAACGCCCCGCCCCGTTGTAAGCGGTTATTTTGCCTATCGACATTTGCAACACCAGAGGTGTCACCTGCGCGTTGCCGACCCTGTAGAAACCATTTTACTCTTTTTAAAGAACCCTAGAAATATCCCAACAAACGAATTCATGTTTTACATTAGTTAAGTAAACGTATTTCTAACACCAACGCGAATAATAGGCATTGAAATAAAACTACGTTTTACGGATTTTATCGCGGTATATTGATATTATATTATTTTAACCCGACGTTTCGGATCCTTTACAGCATCCATGGTCACGGGCAGACTGAGATGTTGGTCGTCTTGAAGTTATAACTACTAACAGCTATCCTACATTTTTAATTATTATTGATAATCCGATTTACATAGAACGAGCTCACTGGATCTAATTATGTGTTTAATTTTTAACCAAAAACTTGTATAATAAATACTTAAAAAAATACGAATTTCCATACAACCATTTATCCCTAATTCCCCTTTAGCAATCGATTTTTTAAAATTCCTTTTTGAGTGGATGTTTTCGTCATAAAATGCATCATCTGTCAAAATTTCATAATTTTTAAATTATATATTAACACACACTTGACCTCCATTTGTCTGTATGTGCCCGCTCACATTTACTTTCATATTTTAATTATTTTAACAAATTTAATTGTGCACTGCTTTTGATTTATTGACATTTTGAGATGAGGAGTAGAGCGAGAGGGTAGATTGGTATTGTAGAACGCTGTGTTTTTATTATTTTATTCCCTATAGCATGGTTGCATCCAGTGACGGTAATAATACCGTCATGCCCATAAACGGATGCTGTCAGGTGACTTAAGACTGGTCAGATCTGCATGACAATGCTAGACAATTGCGAGAGGTGGCTAGAGCATAGCGAGATTCCTCGCTAAATTGAGCTGCCCGACTGGGGATGTATCTCTGCCTTACAGAAGACCGCAGTGAAACAACAACAGTTGTATTTCTGCGAGTGATCAAGGTTACCAGAGCTCGTTGGGGGAGTGACCATTCTGACAGCATGGGAATTCCATTTGCTGTCAGTTTAGTAACTCTTACTTTAAGATACCTAAATGGTTTGAGGGTCGGCAACGCGCGAGCGACACCGCCGGTGTTGCAAACGTCTATAGGCTACGGTAACCGCTGATGGTAAGCGGTTACCGTAGCCTAAGGCGGGCCGTATGCTAGTTTGCCAACCTTGTGACATAAAAAAAAATGTTGTCTTATGGAAAGCCATTCATAATAATCTACTGAATTTACCCTTTCCATACTGATTTTCATATTATTGAAACAAATGTTTATAGAACCTAATTCAAATATTAATATAAAATTATTTAAAAGAAGTTTTGCAGTCAGTTCGGACTCCATACCCCAAAATTGGATCATTTTATCTACCATCTACCATCTAGGTATTATTTTACTAAAATGAAACGCATCACTTACAACCAACCACAACTGTGGTCCGCTACACAGCTCAGCACAGCTCCGCTCCGCTTTCCAACTCCGCTTCTCTGATCAGGCATCCCTATACTTCCCATTCTCTACGCTGGATATCAATCATCCAATTTCCTCTATCATAGAGGATCCTAATTTGACACGGACAGTTAATTTGACACTTCATCAGCACTTACCTTGACAACTGATGAACTGGATTTCTGCCATTGTTCCCGTAAACATGTTAGGAACCTCTTTGGTCCCATCTACACTAAACAAAGCTGCTAATCAGGTATGTTTCCAGTAACTTCTATCACCATATTCAGTCCAAATAACTGGGTTTTTTGCGTAAGCTTTTTCCTTCGATTTTCAACATGGCTGCTGTGTGTCTACACCGTCTACAGGTTGAGTAACCCTTGCAAGACCACTAGTCCAACTAAGACAGAAAAATACACAAGGACTTACCATAAAAAATTGATAAATAACATTGGCTACTAATTATAAAGGTCGCTCCTCGCATGATACCATGTAAATGTCGATGTACTAAGAAATAAAAGTTAAATATAACAACCAACTTCGCAATACGATATGCTATTGTTTTTCTTTCTGTCATTCATGAATGTCATTTTTAAGATTTGTTTTTCTGAAGTGTAGGAGTTTTCAGAACTCTTTGGGCGGGTGGTAAGGAGGTTAAATTGATTTTGGTTGTCTTTGAAAGCTAGAATTTTATTTATTGGAGACAGTATAAACTACGGCAGGTCGCGTCACAAATATCAAAAGTAGGTACTCCTCAAGAAGCATAGGTAAATATACCAACATTTTTGCATATGATTACACTCGTACCTGGGCACGAATTGTCGTCTCATTTAAGAGGCATTAGGCTATAGCCAACGAGTATCTAATTTATAGTCTTTGGCTATAGCCCACCGCGCTAGTCTATATAGTAGGTATATATAATATACTCTAGTAGATTGACAGAATATAGCCGCGATTAAGAAAATCTCTGCGTTTGAGCATTTGCCTGCCCCCAGCAGATAAGTATGTAGGTTACTAACACGATTAGGAATCAAACTCAGTATCTCACGCTTAGTAGTCGTGTTTGCAACGGTTAGACCATTAATATAACTATTGTTATATTAAATCCGTTTTCGTTAAGCAGCGAGAGGAGGTCTGAGGTCTGGGTTAGAGGTTTGTTTTATGTGATAAGTAATAATACTTAGAATCATAATATAGCTCATAATATTTACTAATGTTTTGCAGTTTTCTTGGAAGTGATCGACCGATTGGCTTCTGCGCCGCGTGCCGCGGGTTTCCATCCCGCACGGAACTAAAAATATTTGGCCTATTAGCTATACTTAAGTAGTTGTCCCGGGTCTGGGTGTTTGTGCATTGTGAACATTTGCTCATCGCACAAATGTTTGTGTGATGAGCATACATTTGTATCCGAGTCATGGATGTATCTATCTCGTTGCTTAGCTCGGGACTAGATGGCGCTGTGTCATAATGTCCAGGAATATTGTCCAGGAATATTTTATTTACAAAAAAAAAGTATATATGTAGTATATCAACCAACTAGTATCCGTAACACAAGCCTCGTTGCTTACCACGGAACTAGATGGCGCTGTGTCATAATGTCCAGGAATATTTATTTATTTTCTGTCTGTAAACGCATCCACGACACAGGAGAAATTCTTGATGTGGTGTCAAGTTCTGGTTAAAAAAAGTATTCTACATTTTTAATTATTTTTATATTTGTAAATAGTAAGTAGACTTTGATTAATTAAAAAAAAGTGATTCATGTGTTACACAAAAAAACAATCTGATAAAAAATAATACAATAATATTTGTAAAAAAAACATTGAAATAAATGGTCACTGGTAGACCCAGCGAGCTAATCTTGGATCCTGTAAGTGATTCGAAACTTCGGGATTCATCATCATAATCATTTCGTAAACTCCTGGACATAAACCATTAGCCAAGGATCGCCACGACGACCGGTCCTGCGCCACCCGCCTCCAGCGGATTCCACCTACAGCGGATACCTTTACCAGGTCGTGGTCGGTCCTTGTCGGGGGCCTACCCACGTTGCGTTTACCAGATCACTGTCAACCACTCAAGAACCTTCGAGCCCCAACGGCTCATTGTTCTAGCAATGTGCTCTGCCCACTGCCACTTGAGTTTAAACGTCGATATTATCATTATTAATATAACTTTTTTAGGAGGTAAGGCATAGAGAGATTTCTCGCTCAAATTGAGCTACCCGACTGGGGAAGTACCTCCGCCTTACAGAACACCGCAGTGAATCAACAATAGTTGTCTTTCTGCGAGCGAGTAAGGTTACCAGAGCTCATTGGGGGAGTGACTATTCTGACAGCATGGGAATTCCGTTTGCTGTCAGTTCAGTAACTCCCTATTTTAAGAAACCTGAACGGTTTCTAAGGGGTTTGGCAACGCATTTGCAAGCCTCTGGTGTTGCAAATGTCCATGGGCGGCGTTCATCACTTACCATCAGGTGAGCCGCTTGCTCGTTTGCCCCCTTATCACCATAAAAAAAACTGTAGCACCCATGCTGTATTATTTCAATGTCTAATATTCTCGTCTCAGAAATAATTCTAATATGATGATTTAAGATTTCCCTTAGTATAATTCCTAGAAATATAAACTAAATCATATTGCTTACACAATATAATCTAAAATAACATATACTAAGTATCTCAGTCACAACAGGAAGTATAAATGAGGTTTATACAACCTTATTTATATATTTAGAAGGTTTAATTTCGATTGGTTTGCATACAATTTAGTAATATTTGTCCAAGTACCTATTGTTGTTATTGTAATTGATATCTATGTTGCATGAACATTAGAATTTAGAGTTTTTGTTTAATGATTGGATATGTAAAATGTCTGTTCAAATGTCGATAATAAAAACAGCCCCCAAAAATGCCCGCCCGCCTTTCACAATATTTTTTTTGTAATAAGTATCACAAGGCCTCAATTCCACATAATTAAAGAAAAAGATTGAACCTAGGATGTGACGTTCAGCAGCGGCGCTTGAACGAATGAATCGCGGTGTATTGACCGATCTGTTCAGTCTTATCATGGATGCTATAAAGGACCAAGGAAGGATGAAACATTGAGATCATACCCCTAATATTATTACTAATAGGTTTACGCAAGACCGCCTGTTCGTATTAAACGACACTGCGATCGACGATGGAGCGCGCTTACCTAGAAGAAACAGATTTAGTCTAGATTTAAAGACAGGTCAGCGCATTCCACATTTCAGCGGTGTCTACGCATGATACTTTTTATTATATGTATGTAGTTATATATTTTATCTTACTGATATCAAGTGTATTTGAAACCTATATTGATCATGTACACAGCCAATAATACGTTTTTCCTTGCCTTAACTCTTCTCAGTTTTGTTCTCTTGTCTCAATACTGTATCTATACTGACTCACATATATGTGACAACGGTGTTCAAAAGGTTAAAAGCATTTCGCACAGGTTTTAGTTATATTTGAATAATGTCCGAACTCACAAACTCACTACAACACACAATCACTACGTAATATTTCGATAACATTTCGAACTTAACATCATTATCATTCAGTGCCCATCTTATGTAAAACGTTTTCTGAAAGATTTGTGAGACATATTTTATTCAAGATGAAATTAGTGATTTTATTTAGTGTAATATGTGTAGGTTTAATATGCGTCAACGCAGATCATTTAGTAGTTGGAAATGTGTTAAATCGGGTCACTTTAGCACATCATACGACTGTAGAATATAATGCTATACCTTTTATTAAAAGAGTGAAACATTATTTTTATTCTCAAACCGATAATCGGTTGATTCAAGTGAGTATTTTGATGATATTTATTTATTCAATAGGAAATTAACTGTTGGTATCTAAGCGGTTACCGTAGCCGTACGTTTGCAACACTAAACGTTGCACTCCCGTTGACAACCCAGTAAACGTTTTAGGTTTCTTAAAATTAGGGGAGTTATTAAACTGACAGCAAACGGAATTCTCATGCTCCGACGAGCTCTGTCAGCCTTATTTTTTTCGTTTCTGCATGGAAATACAACTATTGTTGTTTCTCATCAGTACCTATTCTGTAAGGCGGAGGTACTTCCCCAGTCAGGCACCCCAATTAAGGCGAGGAATCTCGCTATGCCGTACCGCATCTGGTCGTATTTTTTAAAATCCAGATACTTGCAGTGTAACCTATTTTTAGTGGTAACCAAAAAGCTAAAGAGAGGATTTGTACCCTACATCCTATGCTATTATCTATCCATATTTCGTAGATAGAAAATGGGGGGTGAGCCTATTGCCACGACCCAGGTACAACACCAATCTTCGAAGGAAAAATGTTACTAAATTCCAATTACACTTCTCGAGTTATAAATCGTACACTCTAACAACCTAATTGGTATACATGCAACTATCAACCGATCCATGTGTAGATGTAAACCAATTAGCTTGTTAGAGTGTACCTAGAAATTCACGCTTCGCAGTCTTGCTTGAAGCTACTAGGCTTTTAATGAGTCAGTGAAACGGTCATACCGTTTACGAATAACTTTGTTATCATTATTAACAGTGAAATGATAACCTTTGAAGGATCTAGGGCAAGGTTGACTCAGACATATAATTATTACTTTTTAATATCATCACTATTGTGCGGCTTATGTCTGATATGATGATGATTTATAATAATTATATTAGACCTTAGATTTATCGGCACGGTTCCACGAGAACTTCATACCACATACAATCAGGCTGTGTAATGAACTACTGCTGCGCAGCCGGCTTGTCCCCGTCGCCAAGTGATCGGCGCAGGCGCTAAAAAGACTCCGTGGTTGTGGCCCCATGGCCCCGGCAATAGGGTTGGTGGCGATGACGGGTCCAACACAACCCGTCGTCTCCCCAGGCAGCGGACAGTCAGTATCGGATTTGGCCGCACTTAAAAAAAGGGAGCTAAAAAGCCTAAGTTACCTAGCAAGTAACTTGTTGCTACGACACTGAATTGCAATACATGATAATTTGCATTTATAATACTTATCCCAGATTCTGGGATGGGCACAGGCCGTATGAGAATTTCTAATCGGTAGCCCACCATCCTAAGGTGTTAATGTACCATTCAGGGGGCCGTGCCCCCCTCCCTCCGGTACAGCCCCCAGAATGGGCCCGGCCCCCTCTCTAGTTACGCCCATAAGTGGGCCAGTGATGATACTATATTTTATACGCATATGTTTGTTTTTCTAGGGTATCCAGGCGTTGGACAACCTTCATAGCAAGTCCACGATCAACATCACTGCTGGGGGTGTGGGCTTCTCTTACGTGAATCTCCGACTCAAGAGCGAGCGTGGAATGGGCTTGAGCTATGATTTAGGAATATACGTGCAAGATTATTTCTACCATTAAACATTATAGACTAAATATTTGTTGTCATTTTTACCCGACTGCGTCAAAATTCAAAGTCAAAATATAATTTATTCAAAGTAGGCCAAATTTAATTGGCTCTTTTTGAACGTCGACAATAAAGACACAACACAAAAAGCACAAAAAAAAAAAAAAAAACTGTACCTCTAAACAAAACTACGACTATTACGAATTTTGAACAAGCATTAAAAGATTAGCAGAAACAAAATTTAGCGGAACTCCTTTTTTGTGATGATCCAAATCAACTTACCTGCCTACTCATAAACACACTTGCTAACACCATAGAAAGAAACACTTCTTATCGTAAAATACCAAACAGCAAACAAATAATAAAACCGTGGATCTCCACAGGCATTTTTCGTTGCATAAGAAATCGTAATAAATTACAGAAACAATCCAGACTTAATCCACATAACGAAACCTTAAAAATAACCTATACAAGATATAGAAACCATTGTAACTCGCTTATAAAAAAATTAAAACGTAAATATGAAAGGGACTTACTAGTGAAATCAGTCGGTAATACTAAGCTTCTCTGGAAAAATATAAAAACTTAACTTATTCTAATAAAATTAAAAATCGTAACACCAAGCTGCTAGATATTAGGACATCGCCTCTAGAATCAGTAAATTTTGTCAATAATCATTTTGCCAACGTTGGTAAACTTTTAGCTCAGCAAATAGTGCCAAGTACTTATAATAAACAAGCTGCCAACAAACCTGCACAGAGTAATACCTTTGTGCTCCTGGACACTGATCCTCATGAAGTTGATCTAATATTGATGGGCTTAAAATCTGACAGTGCCCCGGGTTGGGACAAGGTGTCTACAAAATTTCTAAAGTCTGCCCGATACGATATAGTTCCCATTATAACCCATCTTGCGAACCTTTGTTTTCAAAAAGGCATTTTCCCTGAGCTGCTGAAGCAATCAATTATAACTCCAGTACACAAGGGTGGGGACAGAGACGATGTCAATAACTACAGACCTATCTCTATTCTTCCGTCAATATCTAAAATAATTGAAAACTGCTTAATGTTAGATTAACTCGATACTTAAATAAGTTCAATTTACTATCAAACCAACAGTTTGGCTTCAGGCAAGGATTATCAACGGAGGATGCGGTTTCAGCTCTAAGTTCCCTCGTAACTGAACACCTTGATGCTGGGAGTAAATGCTTAGCGGTCTTTCTAGACCTTAAGAAAGCATTTGACACCGTCTCTGTCCCAAACCTTGTAAACAAACTCGAAAATGTAGGAGTTAGAGATATCCCTCTGAAATTATTCAAGGACTACCTCTCCAGTAGGAGGCAGAGGGTGAAGGTGGAGGAATACATCAGTAAAGAAGTGGAAGTGACATATGGTGTCCCACAGGGAAGCATACTGGGTCCTACCCTCTTTCTTTTGTATATAAATGACCTATGCAACATAAAAATCGAAAATGCAAAAGTCTTCTCTTATGCCGATGACACTTCTGTTGTGTTTATTGGGAATTCATGGCACGACGTAAAATTAAAAACAGAGATAGGTATGGCCCAAGTTGCCAGCTGGCTCAATAACAACCTCCTCACGCTAAACACATCCAAGACAAATTACGTATGCTTTAGCGTGAGTAACAGGACACAACCAAGTGACGATTTTAACATAAAAATACATGTTTGCGGAGATCCAAGAAATAAAAGTTGTGCCTGTCTATGTATTTCCAAAATTTCGCAAATTAAGTACCTGGGAGTCATAATTGATCAACGTCTAACATGGTACCAGCATCTAGAACAGGTTACAAATAGAGTTAGGAGACTAAGCTGGATATTTAAATCACTGCGTCACATTGCTCCAAAAGATATAATCACAAAGCGAGAATCTACTAGAAACATCCTGAATGAGGTATATTTGGCTCTGGTGCAATCGGTTTTATTGTATTGTATCACGGTTTGGGGAGGTGCAACTAAAACCAAACTTCTATACTTAGACTTAGAGCGCGCCCAGCGTGCTCTTATTAAAATCATGTATTTCAAAAACATATTATACCCTACAAATAGCCTTTATACTATCAGCAATATACTCTCGATAAGAAAGTTGTACATCATACAAACTGTCTTGAAAAAACATAAAACCCTACCACTGGATATGGAAAAATTAAGGAAAAGAAGGAAAGACTTGGTAGGTCCAGTTCCCCAGTCTAAAACCGTGTTTGCATGCAGACAATTAAATAAACGCTCAGCCGAACTATACAACAAGGTAAACAAAAAAATATACATATACACAAAAACTACGTATGATTGTAAGAAAACCGTAACAAATTGGATAAAAAAACTCACGTATGAAGAGACTGAGGCACTTCTACAACACATTAAATAGCAAGATACTTAATAACATTATGTTACTCAACTATTCACTCTTTAACATCTATCTCACAAAAATGTCAATTAAAAATCAAATACAAGCATTCACACACACACACACACACACACACACATCCGTTCACACACACACACACACACACACACACACACACACACACACACACACACACACACACACACACACACACACACACAGACACACACACAATCTTGTTTAAATTAAAAATAATTTAATAACTAGTTTAATATTTGTTACTGTTATAATTATTTCGCTATGGAAGAGCGGGGCCTCCTAACACAGGCAAAAATTTGCTTAAAAGGAGTCCCCAATCACAATCACCCATTTGTTGTAACTAATTTCTTGAATAAAACATTTTGAATTTTGAATTTGAAAGACAGCCCCCAAAAACGCCCGCCCTTCACCGCTTCCTAGTGTTTTTTCGTCAGAAGGAGGGTTATGTTTTTCGAGTGTATGTATGTATGTCTGTTTCTTTGGCACGCCCTACAGCCCAAAATGCATGATGGATTTTAACATAATTATGGGGTTTCGTTAGTTTAGTTTTGACTGCTGGAGTGACATAAGTAGTCTATAAACATTTTTGGAAAAACCAAAATGGCCGATTAAGGACGCCGTAATGTGAAAAAGAAAAAAAAACGAGGAATTAGGTCAAGTGGATCATTGAATAGGTATTTGAAAATCCTTTTTAAGTTACTGACCTTAACTAAAAAGTGTCAAATAGAATAAATTAATATAAAAAATACCGACAGCGTAAAAAGTAAAAAACAAATATTATGATTTTAATAGACGGGAGCCATCAAAAATCCGGTTTTCTGATGATGGGTACCGACTGTTAAAATAATTTACTTGTTTTTTACTTTTTACGCAGTCGGGTTTTTTCTCCTAATCTGAATTCTGTTGGTTTAATAGAAGTTTTACAACGTGACCTGACAATTTGTGAAGCTCCATAAAAGTACCTACTTTCAGCTAAGACGTTCATCATATATCCGCTGGATTATGATGAACTTTTGTATGTTGTAAGTGTAACATAACATCATCATCAACCCATTATCGTCCCACTGCTGGGCACGGGTCTCCTCTCATATGAGAGGGATTAGGCCATAGTCCACCACGCTAGCCTGCTGCGGGTTGGCAGGCTTCACATGCTATCGAGCCAATCTCTGACGCATGCAGTTTTCCTCACGATGTTTTCCTTCACCGTTGGAGCTTGTGATGGAACGTAAGAAAGTTTGCAATATAATTATAATATTTCATCAGAAGCATTATTAAATAATAAACAAACAGAAATGTGTTGCGGGGGAGTTTGTTGCGCCGCTTCTTCTTCCCAGCGAAAACATTAAGAAACGTTTAAAGGCGTTATATTATAAGGACTGTTTGTCGACGTTCAAAAGGAGCCAATTATATTTGGCCTACTTTGAATAAACGACATTTCGAGTTAGGACAATTTTGAGGTACGGAAACTTAAAAACAACTACAAAAATTCTCAAATTTATTAAAAATCCTGATTCAAAAAATTACAGTACTCTTCCTCCAAAACTTTCAAAGCGCCCTCTGTGCTCAAAATGGCGTTCTGCCTCCTCAAGTTGTCAATTAGCGCCATCTGTCGATCACTGCGCGTGTTCAACATCTTGATGTGCGCTTCTAGCCGAGAGATGGCGCTCTGATTCGACGCTGACAGATTCCGTGTAGAGTCGCGTAATTCCTGGAAGGAAATATTGATTTCTATGTTATTAATTTTATGCAGCTAAGTAGTTTTAGACAATACGAAAATATACTTAGGACAGTTCTTATAAGGCTAAATATATTAAGCCCACACGCCTAGCCTAATGCGGGTTGGCAGAAGAGTCATCGAGAAAATTTCCCATATATTATAGGATTCCTTGCAATGTTTACCTTCAATGTTTTACCATATTATGAGAAGCATAAATAAATATTTACACGAGAAGCATAGTGAGATTCTTCGCTCAAATTAAGCTACTAATTAGGGAGTTACTAAACTGACAGCAAACGGAATTCCCATGCTGTCAGAATAGTCACTCTCCCAACGAGCTCTGGTAACCTTACTCACTCGCAGAAACACAACTATTGTTGTGTCACTGCGGTGTTCTGTAAGGCGGAGGTACTTCCCCAGTCGGGCAGCGAGATTTGAGTGAGAAATCTCGCTATGCCTTACGGCCTTACCTTACCTTATCTCTAAAGTAATTTGACGAGTTCAGCGGTAGTTAACGCTGCCTACTGTGCTATGGGTCGTGGCGATATTATTACACAGCGCCATCTAGTTCCGAGCTAAGCAACGAGGCTTGTGTTACGGATACTAGTTGGTTGATATACTACATACTTTCATATTATACATAGATACATCCATGACTCGGAAACAAATGTTGATGCTCATCACACAAACATTTGTCCCTACCGGGATTCGAGCCCGGGACCCATAGCATAATGTACAGGAATATTTATTCATACATATATAATAATTTACCTTTTCAGTACGTTTGCCTGTATCTATCAGTTGTTTGAGATTGTCTATGGTCTCTTGTTGTGACGCACATTTGGCCTCTACGCTGTTACATTTAATCTTATATCGTTTTAGATCGCAGGACAACTTGTCTGTCTCGCTTCTCTGTTCTTTATACAGCCTCTCTTTCTCCTAGAAAGAGACAAAACTATTTATTAAAAGTATGTATATACAAAAATGGTTAATCTGTAGCTTTTATAAGCGGTCTTCATGTTTGACGAGTTTGACGACCCAATTACTCCAGCGGTAGTTAACACTGCTTTCTATGCTATGGGTTCTGGGTTCGAATCGAATCCGGTAGGAACAAATGTTTGTGTGATGAGCATCAACATTTGTATCCGAGTCATGGATGTACCTATCTATAATATGTATGTATTTACAAAAAAATATGTATGTATGTAGTATATCAACCAACTAGTTTCCGTAACACACACCTCGTTGCTTAGCTCGAAACTAGATGGCGCTGTGTCATAATGTCCAGAAATACTGACTGACTGTAGGTGAAAATCATTCAATTTTCTGCCAACCCCTATGTGGAACAGGCGTGATAGTATGGAGAGATGGATGTGGTAGTCCCTCCATTTGAAAAGGAGGATCCTCCGACCGGGCGAGGTGTTGTGCCTGGCGGGCTACTGCCCAACGGTTGATGTTGGGTTGTATATATGCTATCTCGCGTGCAAATTTCACTTGCGCGATGCAGGGTTAGTTGCGTCATCGCGTTGAGTCCGTAATTCTTATGTGGCGAGATAGATGTCGCCACAATAGTATATAGCTTACGTTGAGTTTCGCTAACAACACCATGTTCCTGGCCGTCGTGTCGGCTGTGCTGGCTTTCATATTGTTCATCTTGGTGAGCAGAGACATTCGCTCACTCTCCATTTCAGCTAGCTTCGTCATGTGGCCGTCACATTGTGCAGCCTGAAACAAATACATACTAATATACTACTCTATATATATATATATATATATATTTTTTTATGGTGATAAGGGGGCAAACGAGCAGGCGGCTCTCCTGATGGTAAGTGATGACCGCCGCCCATGGACATTTGCAACACCAGAGGCTCGCAAATGCGTTGCCAAACCCCTTAGAAACCGTTCAGGTTTCTTAAAATAAGGAGTTACTGAACTGACAGCGAACGGAATTCCCATGCTGTCAGAATAGTCACTCCCCCAATGAGCTCTGGTAACCTTACTCACTCGCAGAAACACAACTATTGTTAATTCACTGCGGTCTTCTATAAGGCGGTTCCCCGGTCGGGCAGCTCAATTTGAGTGAGAAATTTCGCTATGCCCTACCTCCTACAATAAAATAATATCAAAATACTGTGATGAAATCCGTCAAAAAGTAGTTTTATATCCAAATATACATATAGGTAGAGGTACTAGTATTTTAGATGCGAGAGTAAGTAAAGTAAGTTGACGACCCAATTAGTCCAGCGGTAGTTAACACTGCCTTCTGTGCTATGGGTCCCGGGTTCGAATCCCGGTAGGGTCAAATGTTTGTGTGATGAGCATTAATATTTGTATCCGAGTCATGGATGTATCTATGTATAATATGTATGTATTTACAAAAAAAAAAGTATATTATGTAGTATATCAACCAACTAGTATCCGTAACACAAGCCTCGTTGCTTACCACGGAACTAGATGGCGCTGTGTCATAATGTCCAAAAATATATATTTTTAAGTCTGTCTGTTCTTCACGCTTAAACCGCTGAACCGATTTAGATGACATTTGTTATGGAGATAGTTTGGTCCCAAGGCAGGATATATAGCATTCGTTTTTTTCCCAGAAATCATCGAAATCGGGTAGTATAATTGGGTTGTTCTATGCAATTCTCAGTAACAGCTTGGGGTTTGGATTCGTGCCCGGTTGATGGCAATAGGCTCGCCCCTTAATACATGGACAGAAAACATACTGGCGGGATGTAGGTAGATGTATATTAGTACACCTCTGCCTGACCCTTAGGGAACAACAAGCGTGATGCAGTGGCGATGCCCAGGGTTCTATGAAGGGGGGCAGACAAGGACAAAAATGTACAGTAGAGAATTTTGTCAAACATCGGTCTAGATAGATAGAATATCCTTTATTGTACACCAAAATTTAATACATTACATTAATATAATTGTCTACAAGATAAGGGTACAATGGCGGTCTTATCGCTAGATAGCGATTTCTTCCAGACAACCTATAGATGGACAAGAATAAACGTGAACCTGAACGGGTATGGCATACAGTTTATGATTAAATAATACATCATGACTACAGACGAATACAAGAGTACATACAATGGACTATACAGTTACCAGCAACTGACTGCTCTTCTAGTTGGGGGGGAGCCGGCCCCCCCCATCCGTACCTCGCTACGCATGGCGTGATGGTAGGTTAGTAAAATATGGGCCTTATCAAGAAGAAATTTTGTATTTAATTTTAGAAGACTATCTATGGAGTTTCTTGCCGGTTCTTCTCCATAAGACCTACCTTTTGGAACCATGCAACTTAATTCAATTAAATATGACAATTCAAAAGCACCTGTCTAATTGAAATAAATGATTTGATTTAATTTGAAATGATCCAGAAACTCCATAGATTACTCACTCTATTGATACTCTAATAAACAAATAAACATTAGAAAATGAATTAACTCCTTCAATAACAATTAACTTTGAAAGTAACAAATTTGAAATAAACTTAGGTACCTTCTTATCCAACGTACTTTGTAGTCTATCAATTTGTTCTTGCATTAACTTCACCTTTGATGATAAAAACTTGCAAACACTTTCAACTGTGGGTCTCTCTGAAAACATGCATAAAAATATCTTTAAATATTTGTATTTTACATCAATTAGGTGGGGCAGGTAGACCAAACAAGGTATAGCACAGATTCTTAATGCTACCCATGCAATGCCAGACTGGGTAGAGCTAATTAAAATATAGGTAATTAGAACTCCCTTAGAAAAAAGATAACATTTTACAACAAAAGTTAATTATGTATGAAATCTATGCAAAACATATGACAATTATAAAAACAAAATTAAATTGGTATATCACCAACTCAATTATTGTCTCACTGGTGGGCACAGGTCTCCTCATTTGAGAGGGATTAGACTATAGTCCACTACCCTAACCTACTGTGGGTTGGCGGACTTCACACGCCATCGAAAAAGTTTCTCAAGCATAAGCATGCAGGAATCCTCGCAAAGTTTTCCTTCACCGCTTGAGCACTTAAAAAAAAAAACAGTCAAAATTACCTTTCAAAAACGCCTGCGGCAGCACATTCTCTTTAATATTTACCGATACAAACGCATACAAAAATTCAGCTTCATCACCGAGCCTGTTAACATTACTGCAACAATTACATGTATTTGAGCCTTTCATAATACTGTCATTTAGACAATTCGTGCTATTTCCAACAGTTACATTCTGCATTTTATTCTCAACTTTTGTACTGACATTCCCTTCAGGTGTGTTTAGAGGGACAGGCTTCTTTTTCAGATGCTGTTTATGCTGTGCAGGTAAAGGCGGTGGGGTGGTAGGCCTATGGGAACCGCAGCTATGTTTTTTCATGGTATGCACAGGTGATAATGTGAGGCTCGGTGAAAATTCTGCGAATATGTCTTGTTTTTGCTGGAAATAGAAGAAAGAATTTCAAGAAAGTTAAATAGTTATTTGTTTACTTAGTCTCTGGGTTACATGTACAATTTATCATCTGTGATAGCCTTGTGGTCAGTGGAATATGAAGTCAAAAGTCTCAAGTTCTGTTTTAAAGCATGCACCACTGAAGTATTCAAAGTTCAAATGGTGAGGGAAACATTGTGAGGAAACCTACATCCATGTCCAGTTTGCTAGCCCACACTAGGCTAGTGTATTGGACTATAACCTAATCCCATAAACTATAAACTCAGATGAGACCGGTACCCAGTAGTGAAACAGTAAAATAGATGAATGTGGATAAAGTAAAAGTGATATACGGAGAAATTCTTATAAAGATTTATTCATACATTTCGGAAGAAAATTATAGAAAAGTTAGTAAAGATATTTAATTAATAATAATAATAAATCATTTCTCAGAAGTATTACTCGGTAGATACAACTATTGCCTAAACACTCCACACTAGACTATGCCTGTCCTGTGGAGTTTTATTTTATAAGGAAATGCATATTAGAAATGTCCCATTTCTACACTCTTAAAATAATAAAGAGATCCAGTTTAAAATAATGAGAAAACAAAGATTTCTCATGATGAGAAAAAGTGTTCTCTATTGGTATTGTAATAATTTGCAGGAGTTTTACAATGATAGAATTATGTGAACATATTTCTTAAACGAAGATCAAGCTCTGTGGCGTTCACTAGGGGAGGCTTACGTCCAGCAGTGGACGAATATGGGCTGATGATGATGATGATGATGATGATGATTTCTTAAACTTACAGTAATCGTTTTAGTGTCAGTTTTTAAGCGACTTCAAAAAGAAGGTGGTTATATGTTCCACTGCTTATATATTTTTTTTAAGTATTACTTGTCAGATTAAGCTGGATAACACTTTAGTTTATATTCATCATACGTAATGTTTTTTTGATCTGCCGTTGCTTCTAGAGAGCCATAAGTAGCACGATATCAACATTTGTATGCTAGAGAAAACATACCATGGCATGCTCGATTTCCTTCATCAAGCTTTCAGTCTTCTTTTCAAGTTGTTTGTTTAGTTTCTTGAACTCATCCTCTCGAGCTAATAAATCCAAAGACTCCATTTTCCACGTTTATTTAATATTTTCTACAATAACACGACTGGTCACCATTAAATGACATATAACTTTAATATGGATAAATTAGGAAGTCATTTGTATATTCTGTCTTGCAAGTGTTCGGAGGTCTTTCAAATTTAGTCGGGTTTAATGGCGTCAAATAAACTCGGTTACCATGGTTACGAGTTGTTTTTGATCAAATGCAGTCCCAACTGCGTTTTGTAAGTACTCAATTCCGTTACTTTTATCCATTAATATAGTGTTTGTTCATTAAATTTTGAATTTCTTGTATTCGGTATGTTAATTTAAATCCAAAACTATTTAATAATATTAGAAAAAGCCTTTTATTTCCTAATTTTAGTTGGTGTTAGTCAGAATGTGCTGCCACCTAGTAATTTTGGTGAATAACGTACATAAACAATACTCGTGTCAAAAACAGCTGTACAGCAACCAATCAGGAGGCCTGCTCCAGATGTCAATATGTTTTCTTTGTTACGACACACACACATATAAGAACTTGTTGACACATTGCTTTGTTTCCCATATGATTTGGATTGGAAAAATACCAATATATAACTGAAATAAAACACAACACACATATAGATATGCCCCAAAAAAGAGTCTATAACAAAAAATAAACATAAAATATGGTCTAGATTGCTGTAAAATCTTATCAAGGTCGTTACACTATGAGCGAGAGAGGAAACAAAAGAGAGAGATAGAGATACAAATTGAAGTGTGCTACAGAGATTTTCAATCGATTTACCAATGAGAACGGACTCAACCCAGCTGACATCTTAGTGTGCTTGTGGTGCGGGCGAATATTGGACGCTCGCTCTTGCGAAAGCTCAATTTGCATTAAAAATCTAAATTTTGGACAGCGTTTTCGCGTCCGGACATTGAATAAACAGTGTAATAATGTATTTTAAGAGAAAAAGAAACGATTACCGGAGTGTTATATTATAGCCCAGGTGTATAAAAGTGGAGTTGAGCGAAATAGTTTGCAGCCGATTAAGGTAGGTTAATTCTAATTCTATTTGTGCTCTAACATATGTTTGGATATTTCTTTTTCTGTTTCACATAACCGTATCGTAATCATTTGTGTTGTAGAAAGTTAATTGACAAGGAGTTTACATTACTATAACGCGATTCAGTTTCAATGTTCACCGAGTAACTCCATTTTATTCGTGGAAAGTGGTTTTCTTGAATTGGTAGTGTATACTGTGCATATGGAAGTTCCTATTTCGTTAAATTAAACCTAATATATTATAACGTTTGTTCAACAATTCCATTGTGTTAGTTAGTGATTTATGAAAATAATAACAGAAATCAGCTGATCAATTTCTGTGTAGCAAAGAGGGCCATTTTGGATCTCTTTTTTTTTAATAAACAAGTTTCGCCCAGTCAGGTAGTTGGTTTCGGGTCCAACCAGTGCTGCTAGTGCTGTGCAGCTATCTATAATTCGTATATCGATATGCTATACCATTCTTTGTTCACTTTTCGCAATTAGTATTATCAAAATAAATATAAATATCTCCGGACATTATGACAATGCCAATTAGTTCCGAGCTAAGCAATGAGGCTTGTGTTACGGATACTATTTGGTTGATATACTACATATAGTATACTTTTTTTTGTAAATATACACCTATTATACATAGAAACGGCCATGATTCAGTACAAATGTACATACTTATCACACAAATGTTTACCCGTATCGGGAATTCGAAACTGGGACCCAAAAATGAATGGTAGGAGAAATAATTAGATTAGGTAGGTACTGTTAATGCGTCTAATTCCATAATTATGTACTTTAAAAATGATGTCATGGCCGGAATTGACTTTTAAACGTTTTTAAGGGGCCTAAAATTTTCTTGAATGTTGTTTTTCATTGTCGTTAATAAACGGTTTAAATGAGTCAGTAGAGATCGGTATGTTACCTATTGTTATATATATTTACACAAGTAGGTAGGTTAAAGGTAAATAACATTTGAAAAACAATAGTGGAATAGAGTATTTTTTTTTATTCACCAATAGGATGTGAAAACAACATGGAATATAATATACAGATAGTGAATAAATAGTTAGTGAATTATATTCTTTACCTATATATCCTACTATAAGGACCTGCATTGAAATAAAAAAATATTTAATCCAGATGTTGTGGATCCTTTCAGTATCCGACGATTACAACTAGTACTAATTATATTTTTTTAATTATGATTTATTTGAGCCCTTATTACCGACTAAATTGAAGCACGCTATCCATGAATTGTCTTCGTTTGTCACGGAACCGTCGATACCACACTGAGAATATTATTGTACACGTGGTATATATGTATTCATGGTAAAAAAATTACCATGCGTTACCACGACGCTAGTTCTTTTGGTCACATTGTCAAATCACTAAATAAGTATACAGTTGGTCAAAGAAAATGGTTGAAATGTTTGATATCCTACTTCTTACTAATATTATAAACGCGAAAGTTTGTAAGTATGGATGGATGTTACTCTCTCACGCAATATTGATATTATATTGTGAAACAAAACCAACCATTCTGTAATTTTGTATTTAATTTAAAAAGAGTATCTATGGAGTTTCTTGCCGGTTCCTCTCCATAAGACCTACCTTTTGGAACCGTGCAACTGGTTTTTGACAATTCAAAAGTACTTGGAATATTGGTCTAATTGAAATCATTTGAGTTTGAGTTGTGCAAAAACCGTTTTACAGATTTGAATGAAATTTAACATATGTACATATAGTTTATTACCTGGATTAACACATAGGCTACTTTTTATCTATATACCATGCGGGCAAAGCCGCGGGAGGCAGCTAGTAAGTTATAATGTGAGTATGACTATCACTTTTGAGCCTATAAAGGTAAACTATGTTTAAGGAAGAATGTAAAATACCTACCTACCTTAATTTGAAATTCGGGTAAATAAGTATGATGTATTGTCACACAGTCGGGAATGATTAATTAAATAGGTCATTAATTAAACTGACTCGTTGGTCATAAGTATGAACGCGATAAAATCCGTAAAAAGTAGTTTTCTTTCAAAGAACTGTATTTCTCAATCTTGGCAGACGGGACCAGAACATTTAACTGCAATACCTTTTTATTTTAAAAGAGTACCTATATATGGAGTTTCTTCCCGAATTCTTCTCCGTGAGATCAACTTCTTGGAACCGTGCAACTAGAGTCTTAACGTTTGAAAAATGCTTGAATAAGTTTATATGAAATAAAAAGATTTTTATTTTGATTTTGGGACCAGAAACACAATGGTTTTGGGGAAATCAACATCATCAACACACGGGCGCGGCTCTGCTCTAATTTTGAGAGGGATCAGGTATATAGGTATATAGTATATAGTCCGCCTCGTGCGGGCTAGAAGATTTCACACGCCATCGAGGAGTTTCTCAAGCATGCAGGTTTCCTCACGGTGTTTTCCTTCACCGTTTGAGCATGTGATATATACGCACGTAACTTCGTGAAGTCAGTACACGAGAGCTATGACGTATATCATCATCATCATCATTTCAACCGTTAGACGTCCACTGCTGGACATAGGTCTCCCCCAAGGATCGCCACGACGACCGGTCGTATGCCGCCCGCATCCAGCGGATTCCAGCGACCTTTACCAAGTCGTCAGTCCACCTTGCCGGGGGCCTGCCCACACTGCGTCTTCCGGTACGTGGTCGCCACTCTAGAATCTTCAGACCCCATGTATGTATATACATATATGTTGTGTATATGTATATACACAATCCACTGGTCACTTCAGTAGACTATCAGAGCTCGATAGGGGAGTGACTATTCTGACAGCATGAGTATTCCGTTTGCTGTCTGTGTAGTAAGATCCCTATTTTAAGAAACTTAGAACGGGTTCCTCAGGATCGACAACGCGCAAGCGACACATTTGGTGCAGCAACTAGGGTTGCCAACCATCCTGTTAAAAACAGTATTATACGTTTTTCCGCTCGTTTATACTTTTTACTGTTCAATGAAAAAAAGTATACAAAATACTGTTTTCATACCACTGGTATTTTATGTAATTTTACTACATACTATACTTAGCCTTAATTTACTTAGATTTGAAAAAATAATCGAAGTGAAAAAATACTGTTCATTTTATTTTTCTGACCTAATACTGTATTTCTTGTACAAAAAGTTTGCTACCCTGCGTGCAGATAACGAAAAAAATGTGCCGTAGAGCATTTTTTGCGTAAATGCACTAGACTATACAGTTTACCAGCTGACCGCTGTTACATCTGCCCATACCTCGCTACACATGACTCTTATTGTATAAACAGAAGAAGGTCCATGGAAGAGAATTCAGTTATATATTTTGACCGTAACGGAAAACAGCATGGCATGTTGCCGCATCAAAAAAAATCACTTTCACGTCATGTTCGCGTGTGTACACAACGCTCTATACTTTCTACTTTACGTACACATCGTTGAAAAAACTTAATGGCTATATTCAAAGGAGGTTTCATATATATATATTTTATGATACATTGTTCAGTTTTGATATGTTACATGTTTTCTTTATAAAAGAAAGAATTGCCTGATTTTTACAGTAAAAGTTCAGTTCAGTCTTCTCTTCCTCTGGACAGAAATGATTTTACGTCACCAGAATGACTTATTTTTTTTGTCTACGCCGTGGAAACCTTTAAAAAGCACCTGACTTCTGAGGAAAAGACCACAAAGTATGGAATTTTCACGTCAATCACACTATCCCTTTGGTTACCATCTGCTCACGAATGGCTGAGGTTTGGAGTCCTCTTAAAAGAACTCTATCTCCGGAAGACCCTGAGCAACGCCTAATAGGCACATTCTAAAGAAGAATGTGAAGGTCCACCTCAAGCCACTGAGCACGGCAATGCAGTGTCCACTGTTTTACTGTCTTCTCGGGTGTTGATGATGATAATGATGATGATGATGTCCTCCCGGACGTAACCACACCACACACCTTGTTAGTCCCCGGTATTCTATCTCCGCTCGTGAGCCCTGGCATGAGTCACACAAGGCGCAGTGAAGGTCTCCATTTGCGTTGTATGTATACCTGTAGGAGGTCTTGGGACGAGTTTTCCGAAGCTGACGTTTGGCGTCAAGATCTTGTAGCCGTTGAGATTCATAACTATGAATGCCCTGATGGACGGCTTTACGCCACTCCGATCTCCGAGTAGCGAGCCCCTCCCAGGAGTTTGGTGACATGCCCGTTGCTGTTAACTGTCGTTTGTTACTTAGTAGACGGACTGGTTTTGGATGTCTCTGGGTTCACCTTAAAGGTCTAATTATCATCATCAACCCTGATTGTCCCACTGCTAGGCACGGGTCTACTCTCATTTGAGAAGGGATAGGCTATAACTCCACTATGATAGCCCACTGCGGGTTGACAGACTTCACACGCCATCGGGAAAATCTCTCAGACATGCTAATTGCCTGATGATGTTTTCCTTCACCGTTTGAGCATCTGATAACTTCGAAGTCAGTGGTCCGTGCCTTGGGAAGTGTAGTGTGATTGAACTGATTGAAATGATTGTTTATTTCTGTAAATAGATCTTTTTAAAGACACTTTTACAAGTCATGTAATTTTTTTTAGTATCTTGTTGGCATCGGCATTTTCTAACTGACGACCTCTGAGAAAAAATGCCGAAACAAACTCAGAGAATCATGGTCTCTTTTAAAGTCCAAACATTGGTTTCAATATGTGAGCTTTTGAATTCATAGTCCACTGGTTATACCACTAGGCTATCTGACCTCTTATTTCTGCTATCAGAGGTCTTACACACACAATTAATGACCCTAGACCACGTTCCCTATTGGCTTAACATACATAATTATGTGTCTATTTCCACACGATTTGTCGCTTACATAAGTAATCGCTATCAATTCACTTACGACGTAATGAGATTACCGTATCGTACAACTGTACAATACTAATGGAAATAGTAAAGACACAATTTAATTATTAAATCAACAAATATTCCTGGACATTATGACACATAGCGCCATCTAGTTCCGTGCTACGAGGCTTGTGTTACGGATACTAGTTGGTTGACATATTACATAAATACTTTTTTTTTTGGAAATAGTAAATACTTACATAATTATTATAGATACTAGATGGTTGATATACTACATATATACTTTTTTTTTGTAAATACATACATTTTATACTTAGATACATCCATGAATCGGATACAAATGTTTATGCTCATCACACAAACATTTGTCCCTACTGGGATTTGAAACTGGGACCCTTAGCACAGAAGGCAGTGTTAAGTACCGTTGGAGTAATCATGTCGTCAAATATTAAACCAATATAGGTGCTTTGGAATTGTCAAATTTAATTGAATTTAGTTCCACGGTTCCAAAAGGTAGGTCTTATGGAGAAGAACCGGCAAGAAACTCCATAGATACTCTTTTTAAATTAAATACAAAATTGTTGGTTTTGTTTTACAAATATTTATGTATGTAATATCAATATGAGACTGGTGCAGTTCGATGCAACATGCAACTTGCCTTTTGACATTGCGAACAGTGTCATTAAATACGCGATAGTGTCGGCAACGGGCGGGCGACACCTCTGGTGTTGCAAACGTCTATAGGCTACGGCAACCGCTTACCACCAGGCGGCTTGTAAACTATTTTTCCATCTTCTTAATATAAAAAAAAAACAATTAAAACAATTTTTTCGATACTCCGATTCACGTAAGTCATTCTTGAAAAGAAAAACCCGTCACTTTTACTGCCTGACCTACTTCGACGAATTATTATTGTTGTGAATCATAGTTCACCGGTAAATAACGGTGAAAATATCGACAAAACTATTTGCATGACATTGGCAGGTAAAATTTGTCGGCAAAAACCGGTTATTTGAAAATTGTTTGCTAATTTATGCGTCGTTATGATTGGTAAACTAGGTATTGTTTCTTCATGATTTTATACATAAACATAACATACCATCACGCCTGTCGTCCCCGAAGGGTTAAACAGAGGTGTACTAATGTACACCCACAACTTACCCGTAATAGTTTAGGTCCCATGTTATAGGGGGCAAGCCTATTACCATTAACCGGGCATGAATCCAAACTCCGAGCTGCTACTGACAATATCATAAAAAACCCATTAACCCTTTTCTCGACCTGGGAATCATACCCAAGATCTCTTTCTTCGCAGTTGCATTTACAACGACTAAACTGACGAGGCAGTCGAGGATGTGTTAATATAAACGAAAGGAAACATCGATATAATGCATTATAACAATATTATTGTAAGCAAATTCATTACAATTCGTATTTAAAACTAAATACACTACCGCCATTGTTCTTTGGCGGAAGAGTTGAGAACTATACTTAATTCTGACACACACACACACACACACATTCAACATAATACACATACCTGTACAGACTGTATTGAGTGTTTAAAACATTGAAATTTTAGTACTACCCAATTTGAAAATGTTTAGAAAATGAATATGCTTTTATTGAATTTTATATGTTACATAGCAAAGATTTGTCCCCGACTTCGTGCATTTATGGGTTTACCTCTATATAATTGAGCAACAATAGAATGCCTATGTGAATCTTCTTGGCTTAACCTGTCTGTATACCAAAAATTATCGAAAAAAAAATGTAACAAACAGACTTCAATATAATTTAATACCTACCTATAGATTAGGTAATTTATTTTTATCAACTCCGCCTATCGCAGCCCACTGCTGGACATAGGCCTCTTCGAAACTGCGTCATGATGCTATCCTCCTGCCTTCTTCATCCAGTCTATATGGATTATAATTTATGACACATTTAAATTTTGGCTTGTTTGATTTGTAGCGCATACTCCACAACTTCCGCAGCAAAAATATTAATTCAATACAAAAAAAATACAATTTTAAACAGTAAAGCCTTTGTAAACTCCCACTTCGGCCTCACCTTGGCTTAGTTTGCGAAAATATATGGAAGCGGCACACTAACTCTACAAATAGCGCGGCCATTTTGTAAATAACAGCTGTCTAGAAGTTCGATTTGCAAGGTTAAGCACGATAGCAGCTATTTCTTGGATGGGCCAGACTTTTATGTCACAAGGCTGGCAATCAAGCATACGGCCCGCCTGATGGTATGCTGTTACCGTAGCTTAAAGACGTTTGCAACACCAGAGGTGTCATTCGCGCGTTACCGACCCTGTAGAAACCGTTTAGGTTTCTTAAAATAAGGGAGTTACTAAACTGACAGCAAACGGAATTCCCGTGCTGTCAGAATAGTCACTCCCCCAATGATTTCTGGCAACCTTAATCACTCGCGGAAAAACAACTATTGTAATTTCACCGCGGTCTACTGTAAGGCGGAGGTACTTCCCCAGTCGGGCAGCTCAATTTGAGCCAGGAATCTCGCTACCCCCTTCAATGAGACCATGATTCTCTTTTCGCTTTTTGATAGGCTCGCCCCCTATTACATAGGACCTAAAACATACCGTCGAAACGTGGGTGTACATTAGTACACCTCTGCCTAACCTTTCGGGGACGACAGGCGTGATGGTATGTAAATATTCTCAAGAGATAGGCACAAATAAATATAATATAATGTACTTATAGAATTATTGCTAAGTTGCAGTTTGAATAACATTACTTTGTAATTATATATAAAAAAATATAATTAGTCAACAACATTATATTTGCCAAAAAGCTACGTAATAACTGTGTCAGTGTTATCAATCTATTTATAAAATTAATTATTATAGTTAGTAATTATAGTAGACCAAACATTCTTATCTTAATTAATATTCTCCTTAACCATCTTGAGTATTAGTTGATAATACATACATACACTCACGCCTTTTTCCCATGGGGGTTGGCAGAAACTACAGAATGCCACGCGCTACGGTCCCTGCATACCACTTTTGCCTCGTCCACATTCATACATCTCGTCATGCACGTGCGCCGGTTGCAAGTTCGAATTAGTTGATTGTGTGCAGTAATTGTTGCTTTGGTCTCCTCACATCTGTGAAGGATTAGGCTATAGTCCACCACGCTAGTCTATTGCAGGTTCGTAGAGTCCACACGCCATTGAGAAAATCTCTCAGGCATGCGGGTTTCCCCACGATATTTCCCTCCACCTTTTGTGCATGTGATAAATACGCACATGACTTCGAAAAGTCAGTGGTGCGTGTCTAGGCTTCGAAGTTCAGACCTTTGACTTCCATTTGAGACTTGAGACATTTGATCGTCCAATTCAGTCCACTGGTCAAACTAATAGACTCTTCTCCCCTTTTAAGGTAAAATAAGACGTGATCAACCCCCCTTAAACATTATATTTGTCATATGTCTACACGAGAAGCTCAAATAGACCCACATCTGGCAGACTTCTTGAGGAACCATAACTACAACTTAATAATATCCGCTTTCTTATTGACGTCGGTTAAAGTTAATAAATTAAAAATTTTAAAACCCCCGACACAATTTGTGGCCGCTATCCTGGACCGATTTTCATCAAACATAGTTAAGAACACTCCCGGCTAACTGACCTTTCAAACAAAAAAAAAAACAATCAAAATCGGTTCATCCGTTCGAGAGCTAAGATGCCACAGACACACACACATACACAGACAAGTCAAATTAATATAACAATCAGTGCGGGTGGATGAAGACAATTCTACCCCGCAAACGGAGTGACCTCGCTGATTCGACAGTCTGCTTGTGACCACGATCAGTGCAACCTGGTCGAAACGTCAAGCATTTAAAAGGTAAATTCGCGTTATATTATAACCCTGTCGTTTTTGCGTTAGGGGTTAAGAAACACCTTATGACCATGACATAAACTTGTGAGAGTATTTCTCTCACCCCCTTATCACTCGAAAGTCAGTTGGCAGTAGAGTGTTGTTCGCGTTATCAGCCCACGCGTGGAGTAAGGTCAGCGTAGGGAAACGGATTGTTTTCGCCTCGCAACTTTGTCGATAATCGCGTAATACCTCCATATACGGACACGTCATCTTTGGGATAATGACTTAAGATTTCATCATATTAATGAATGAGCCACCTCAACCGTAAACAAGCCATAGACCCGGTTTTTAACCGACTTCAAAAAATGAGGAGGTTATTAATTCGATTGTATGTTTTAAATAAATAAATAAATGATATTTCTTCTAATATATAAAATTCTCGTGTCACAGTTTTCGTTGCCATACTCCTCCGAAACGGCTTGACCGATTCTCATGAAATTTTGTGAGCATATTGAGTAGGTCTGAGAATCGGCCAACATCTATTTTTCATACCCTTTAGTGATAAGGGTTGTCCACCAACCCCTATAATGTGGCAAAACAACGTTTGCTGGGTCAGCTAGTATTTCTGTAAATAGATCTTTTTAAGACACTTTGTAAAATGTTTGTTACTTCATAACTTTCGACTGGGTGAACCGATTTTAATGATTCTTTTTTTTATTTGAAAGCTGGTGCTTCCCGTGCCTGGTGCATGCCTGGCTGCGTAGCTGGTGGTCTCATTTTAATTTGGTCCAGTTCTGACATTTGAAGTCGGTTTTATTTCGACAGAATTATCACCAAAGCGGAGAGTAGACGTGGAAAAATCTGATTGGTTATTGAAAACACATCTCCGTACATCTCTTCTTCTCTCCGCTATGGTGGAAACTAGGCAACACCTTTGCAGCTTTCAAACCTCAATTTGCCTCCAAAAAAAACACACAGGTTTATCTATAAGACTCTTGGGAACTACCCAAAGACCTTATTTATCATCCACGCAATTATTGTTCCTGTGCTAGGCACGGGTCTCCTCTCATTTGAGAGGGATTTGGCTATAGTCCGCCACGATAGGCAAAAGCGGGTTGTTACACGCCATCGACTAAATATCTCAGATATGCAGGTTTCCTCACGATGTTTTCCTTCGCCGTTTGAGCATGTGATAAATACGCACATAACTTTGACAAGTCCTGGTTGCTGTCTTGAGACCTTGTACCTTACAGTCCGCTGGCCACTTCATAGACCATCCCAGCTTTATTGACCTCGCGTACAGCAATAACTATATGAATTACCGATCCATACATCCAGGAGGGTAGGCAGAAACCACAGAATGCCACGCGCTACGGTCCCTGCATCCCACTTTTGCCTCGTCCACATTCATACATCTCGTCATGCACGCGCGCCGGTTACGAGTACTGCGCACCTGACCTTTTTGAAGAATTTCTTTTTGAACTGCCAATCCGTCTTTGGAATAACCAGTACACCGATTTACTGTAGAAATCCATATACCTACATTAAAAGCGTATGAATTAATCAAATCTATATATAACTTTCTTTTATCGATCAGTGTCATAGACCACGGTTCAATACAACGTCGCAAAACGGACGGCGTACAATGCGATTATAATACTAATTACGTGTTTATTAAAGGCAGTTTTTAATTGATAGCAGATTGGACTTAAGTTATTGTCGCCTTGTTCAAGATAAAAGTACGTTAACACCTCTTGAAAGCGATTCGATGTCCCATTGTCATGGTTCTTGTGGAAAATATTCTCAAAGCTGCTGATAAGAAGCCGTGACAGCTTAGTAACCAGTGGAATTTGAAGTCATCATCATCAACTCATTAACGTCCCACTGCTGGGCACGGGTCGCCTCTCAGTTGAGAGGGATTAGGCTATAATCCACCACGCTAGCCTGCTGAGGGTTGGAGGGAATTCCGGTAGGGACAAATGTTTGTGTGATGAAATCTACATTTGTATCCGAGTCATGGATAATAATCTATGTATAATATGTATGTATTTACAAAAAAAAAGTAGGTATGTAGTATATCAACCAACTAGTATCCGTAACACAAGCCTCGTTGCTTACCACGAAACTAGATGGCGCTGTGTCATAATGTCCAGAAATATCTATTCATTGATTTATTATTTAACATAACATAACATACCATCACGCCTGTCGTCCCCGAAAGGTTAGGCAGAGGTGTACTAATGTAAACCTAGGTTTCGCCGGTATGTTTTATACTTATTATTTATATTGCTGTATAGTATAATTAACAGTTATAAGTGTATTAGAATAAAAATGATTATGCAAATAAGTCGGATAATCATTTATTTTACGACGCAGTATGTGGGTGTAGTTACGAGCAAGACAAAGGATCTTTGTCCTTTGTGACTCCTAAGTGTATCAATTGTCAATTCATAACTTACTAGCTGCCTCCCGCGGCTTTGCCCGCATGGTATATAAATAAAAAGTGGCTTATGTGTTAATCCAGGTAATAAACTTTATGTATGCTAAATTTCATTCAAATCTGTTAAGCGGTTTTTGCGTGAAAGAGTAACAAACATCCATACATCCATACTTACAAACTTTCACGTTTATAATATTAGTAGGATTACACGCTAACCGAGACGCCCTGGGTTCGTGCGGGTACAGTGTACTACTAGAACATACCATTACGCCTCTCCCCAAAGGGTTAGGCAGAGGTGTACTAATGTACGCCCACATTTCGCCGGTATGTTTTTGGTCCTATGTACGGGGGAGAGCCGATTGCCATTAACGAAACCAAACTCCGAGGTACTGAGAATTTCATAGAAAAACTCAATTTAACACTTCGCTCGACCTGGGAATCGAACCTATGCTCGGCAATCGCACTGAATAACCACTAGACCAACTTTGTTGCCTTGTTGACTTTCTTCTTTTTTTTAAAAAAAAAACGTTGCCTAGGATTTTCTCCTGTATCGTGGGTTACAAACACAATTTTACACATACACAAACGCCCAGACCCGGACAACTACACTACAATTGCAAAAAAACTTACGAAAATTTGAATTTCGCGGGCTACCGTGAAGCTTCCACCTTAAGGTCGATCCCAAGATACGCGTCATCATCACGATCTTAAACTTGGCGAAGCTCCTGGTTTCCGAATCTGCGAAAGATCATTAATAAGCCTCTCATTTCTTCACATGTTCATCCACTGTACAATGACCGAAGTTAGGTCAAAATTTAATAAGTAGATATTAAAAGAGTGAATAAACTTGCTACAGTACAATGATTCATACGTATGATGCTCTGATGTTGTACGTCACATCCTGATCGCCAGGTCCGGCCACTGCAGTAAATAATCCGTTATATGAGAAACCGACATTGTTGTAAAGTGTATATATTTCCCATGTATAAACATCAACGCCTTAATTTTCATGTGGTAAGCAGTGATCGGAATTTGGTGTGCTTATTTACTTGAAATTTAATAAAACATTAAATAACTCCCGACGGCGGCCATCTTGGACCGATTTCCATCAAACATAGCTAAATACACTTCCGACAAATTCACCTTTCAAACAAAGAAAACACAATCAAGATCGGTTCATCAGTTGGGGAGCTACGATGCACACACACACACCACGCCACATACACACACACGCGCCACACACACACACGCGCCACAAACACACACGCGCCACAAACACACACGCGCCACACACACACACACGCGCCACACACGCACACGCGCCACACACACACACACACGCCACACACACACACGCCACACACACACACACGCGCCACACACACACATACGCGCCACACACACACACACGCGCCACACACACACACGCGCCACACACACACACACGCGCCACACACACGCGCCACACACACGCGCCACACACACGCGCCACACACACGCGCCACACACACACACACACACACACTAACATACACATATACGCACACAAAGAGAAACGTCAACTTATAACCCAGACGTTATAAGACTTGACTTCTAACCTAACACTGTGGTTTTTGCGTCGGGGGTTAAAAAACAGACCCTACCTTAACACAACATTTAATCACATCACATCATTTAATTAAATTAAATCATTCTTGTTATTCATACAGTAGCTGAAGAGTTCTGTGGCGTTCACAAGGGGAGGCCTACGTCCGACAGTGGACGAATATACATGATGATTAATACAGTAAAACAATTGATACCTTGCCTGTTTTTGTTTATCAAATTTGACGCAAAACCAGTAGGTATATATCCAGAATTGTCCAATCGATGTTGCTATGTCGCCGTAAAGACATAAGTAACATAAAGAAAGAAAAATTCAACACATCAGGCGGATACCTCGGTGGCTCAGTTGGCAGAGCGTCTGGAGTACCGATCCAGAAGACGCGGGTTCGAGTCCCGCCTGAGGTTGAATTTTTCTTTCTTAATAAGAAATTTAAAAATCTTAGCTTGAAATAAGCTAAAAAATACAAAAAGATTATCCATTTTTTGTTTAAAAAAATATAATATTTTAAACATGAAACGAATTCGATTGTTTTACTGCATTTGTAACATTAATCATTATTGAATCGAAATCCTGGGAAAATACCCCGAGACAAAATGTTGTTGTAAGGAAAATCTACAGTTTTCGTCTGTATTATAAAAAAACTTGTGGTATAAAAAGGATATCTGTTCCCAGCAGTGGGACAGCAAATGGGTCGAAGATGATAGCCCACCGTAGCCTCACGCTGGATGGTAGCCTTCAGATTTCACACTCCGTCAAAATAGTCTCCTAGACCAAGTTTCTTCATAATGTTTTCATTTGCCGTTTAAGCATATGATAAATACGCACATGACTTCGAAATGTTATTGGTTACCTTGAGTTTGAACTCGAAACGTTTGAGTTCTTAGTCCTCTGATCATACCACAAGGGTATTACAGCGTCATGGTAATATAATGACCCTCACTTCAGCTATTTAATATTAAGCCCCCCACGGCGCCTTTTTCACTGGTTATCAGTGTATGACCACATTTCAACACCCACTGGTTATAAAAACAAGTTCACAGTCATTTCCGTGTTTTTTTATGACAATGCCCTTCACAAAACCTTGAACCTGATGCCCTTTTCCTAGCTAGCATAGTGGTGTGACCAGTGGACTGTAACAAAAGTGTCGAGTATGAACTCAAAGCACGCACCACTGGCTTTTCGGAAGTTATGTGCGTATTTATCACATGCTCAAACGGTGAAGGAAAATATCGTGAGGAAACCTGCATGTTTGAGACTTTTTTGATGGCGTGTGAAGTCTGCTAATCCGCAGTAGGCTAGTGTGTTGGACTATAGTCTAATTCCTCTCAAATGAGAGGACACCCGAGCCCAATGGCATAATAATTTGAGGAGTTTGTTGCCCCGCTTTTTCTTCCTAGCAAAAACACTAGGAAGCGGTGAAAGGCGGGTGTTTTTGGGGGCTGTCTTTATTGTCGACGTTCAAAAAGAGCCAATAAAATTTAGCCTACTTTGAATAAATTATATTTTGACTTCAACTTTAATAATTGGGTTGACAATGATGCCCTTTCGTTTAGAATAGCATCACGTAATACCAATCCGATTACGGTACTGCCCATACCTTTTAAAGGAACCGTCGTTCCTTATTAAGTCTCTGCTCATTTGAAATTTGCTACACACAGGACGCCGAGTTCAAATACCTTAGCTTTTAAAATAAAGGGTATCTTTGGTCATTCAACTCCAAAAAAGTGCTTCACAAAAATCTCTATCAAAATGTTGAAGCAGATTACTTTAAAATTTCCTAGAATTGCCATAAGTACTATAGATCTATATATTTTTATGTGTGAGAATTTCCTGTAGGTATACATAATTGTTGATAGGGTTTCTAGAGATATGAGGTAATAGTCGGCAACGCGCGAGTGACACGTCTGGTGTTGCAAACGTCGATAGGCTTTTATAGGAGGTAGGGCATAGCGAGATTTCTCGCTCAAATTGAGCTGCCCGACTGGGGAAGTACTTCCGCGAAGAAGACCGCAGTGAATCAACAATAGTTGTCTTTCTGCGAGTGAGTAAGGTTACCAGAGCTCATTGGGGGAGTTTACTGCCAGTTTACTAACTCCCTATTTTAAGAAACCTGAACGGTTTCTAAGGGGTTTGGCAACGCATTTGCAAGCCTCTGGTGTTGCAAATGTCCATGGGCGGCGGTCATCACTTACCATCAGGTGAGCCGCCTGCTCGTTTGCCCCCTTATCACCATAAAAAAAAAGGCGGACCTCAAGCTTGTTTGTCATGCTTATGGTCTAAATAAGTAGTTTTATTCTAATTTGTAATGTGTATGGAATCATAACGTTTTGTATGATTCACAAACTCGGATGCATTAACAAGAATTAAAAGTCCTTTTAGCCGGATGTTTTTTCTACAAAATTCGCGATAATTTGGTGCTTATCATACTATGACACATTGCCTGTCGGGAGATTTAGGGAATTTTACAAGTTTTCCTGATGTGTCATCATTACCAACCGATTTACTATAACCATTGCTGGGCACGTGTCTCCTCTAATTTGTGAGTAATTAGGCTATAGTCCACCACGCTAGCCTACTGCAGGCTGGCAGACATTACATGCCATCGAGAAAATCTCAAGCATGCAGGTTTCCTCACGATGTTTTCACCGTTTGAGCATGCGATAATGTGTTCAAACGCTTAATCATGCTAATTCTAATGGCCTATTACGTCATCAATTATGACGTCACACTCACACAAAACCCTACGTGTTAGAATGTAATTATTGTTATCTCTATTGTTGATCTAAGATATTATGTTCACTTCATTTAGATTATTTTTTCAGTCATAATTCTTGTATTTAAGTTAAATAATAATTATAACCGATATCTGGTAGCCTGAATGTGGACGAGGCAAAAGTGGTATGCAGGGACCGTAGCGCATGGCATTCTGTAGTTTCTGCCTACCCCCATGGGAAAAAGGCGTGAGTGTATGTATGTATCTGGTTGCCTAGTGGTGTAACTACTGGATTGTGAAGTTTCTGAAGTCTCCAGTTCGATTTCAAGGTATACCTTACTGACTTTTAAAGAAATGACGTGCATATTTATCACATGCTCAAACGGTGAAGGAAAACACCGTGAGAAAACCTGCATACCTAAGAGATTTTCGTGATAATAGGTTATACATAGGATAGGTTAAACATTCCATCCCATCCACCACTGTCTAGTAGTAGGACAATAAAATGGGATGATGATAATTCTCATTGTACGGTTCAAGGAATGAATTTACTAATCCTATGCAGAGGTTGGCAACGAATATGCAAGTCTTTTAGTGTTGCAAATGTCCATGAGCGGCGGTGATCACTTACCATCAGGTGAGCCGCCTGCTCGTTTGCCCCCTTATCGCAATAAAAAAAAACTTTCTTGAAGAGATTTTACTCCAGAACATCTATACCAATGTGTACAGTGCAATAGTTCTTGAATTCTAAAAGAAAAATAACGGAAATATAGCTTTGCATGCTAGAACATGCATGCATAATTCGTACCACATCGGCAAACACACTTTCTAATGCAAAAATTGCAAATTAAATGCACATATTTAATGTAAGCCATTATTACATTACTTCATCAATGTAATTCGGACTGTAATCTGACTTTATTTCAACAATTTTGGACTGTCATATAAATTTTGAACAGACTTAAAAAAAAAAGAGGAGATTCTCATTTGTGTCACTTCAACTTCGTGTTTATATATGAACCAATAATTGTTTCTTAAAATAAAATCATGGATAATGTAGCATTTAAATCGTGAAAGACTTATTCAAATCGTTCCAGTAGTTTCGAAGACTATTCAATACAAACAAACAAAAAAACAAATCTTTCCTCTTTATTATAATAATACTATTCATCTCAGCTTTGTCCGCATGGTATGAAGATAAAAAGTAGCCTAAACATTAATACAGGTAATAAACTATCTGTGTGCTAAATTTTATCCAAATCCGTTTAGTGGTTTTTGCGTGAAAGAGTAACAAACATCCACACATATGGATGTATGTGTCGATGTTTACAAAATTTCACGTTTATAAAATTAGTATGAATATTATAGTATCTATAAAAGTATAAATAGAGGCTATATTGGTAACCGATAGGGTGACCAGATCTGATATCCTGTTTTACGGGACAACTGCATTGAAAATACGGGGTTCGACGTTAATATACAGGACTGGCCGGTGTTTTTAATTAAAAACCAACATACATTTTGTTTATTATTAAAATTAGGCTTATCAATTAAATAACCTTTACAATTGGTAAAATTCTTAATGAAAGTTATGAAA
This sequence comes from Craniophora ligustri, assembly GCA_905163465.1. NCBI lineage: Eukaryota > Metazoa > Arthropoda > Insecta > Lepidoptera > Noctuidae > Craniophora > Craniophora ligustri. Next base: position 721,328 of record LR990982.1, read on the forward strand.
AACAATATTAAATAGAATAACAACACATCAATTTTTATATTATCTGGAAAGAAAAATGTTCAACTAAATATCCATTGAATTATAAAATTACGGGACATTGTATTGTCCCATATCAGTTTCGCCAAATTACGGGACAGTGAAAAATTCGTGCCTGAAATACGGGGCTATTCGTACAATATGGGACATCTGGTCACCCTAGTAACCACAGAGGTTACCTCCAGTTGTACTGGCTGTCATTGACACGCTTCGAGCCGTTGGGTACCCTAAATAATGGTTGAGCTACACGATGACCGATGTATGCGAGCTGTGGGCAGCAACGGGTCATCTCTAATCTGCGAACGCTTTCTTCAAAACGCCATATCGTACGTTGACCTACCTACACTCAGATATTCTAAACAAAAATGTCTTGTCTTTAGAAAAGACCATGATTCTCTAATTTGTATCGGTATTTCTTCGCAGAAGGCGCCAGAAAATGCCAAGGTCATCCAGTTCCTAAAAATGTCATATCTAGATTAAATAATTTAAAATTAAAAAATAACCTCCGACACATAAATTGTAGGTACCTCGATAGCGTCAGTTTTCAAACTAAACTTCATCAAAATAGGTCCATACGTTTAGAAGCTCCGATGCCACAAAGACGTCAAACTTATAACCTCTTTTTGCTTCGGGGTTAAAAACAAACTATGTACTTTTGCTTCTGTATCATAAAGATTGATTTGCAGAAATAAATATCGTTACATTAAAAAGTAAAGCAATTTTACAGGCAAACCATGGATTATGTTGTAAAGGATTCAAAATGTCTAGATAAAATAATATCAACAGATCCCGATAAAATCCGTAAAGTGTAGTTTTATTTCAATATTCGCGTAAGTTTAATTTAAATTGATTATTTTTTCAATAGGTATGTTGCTTCTGATAATATTATCAAAAGTAGGTCAATACACCTTTTTTGTGTGAATAAACTATGATAAACAAGTATTAGGTAGGTATCTGTTTTTTTTATCTATAACGGAAAACAACATCTCTAGCCGCAACAAAATTAAAAACCGGTACTTACCGGCCATCATCGATAATTCACGAGCGCGTTTATCGATCGTCGCGCGTCCCTACTCGACGCAAATGTCACAACCCTGGGTCTGTGACCGCACTGGCAGTTTTTTCAACTCTGTTTAGCGAATTTCACTATGTGACCTCCTTTGTATTTACGTATTATGGTTTTAATCTGTGGTTACTATTGTAGTTTGACAGCTTTGGGTTGCCTGGGCATGAATTTCGAGTTCATGGTTTCATTAACTGCCTCGTTGGTCTAGTGGTTATGTGCGACCGTTGAGCAAGAGGTCTTGGGTCCGAGTCCCAGGTCGAGTAAAAAAAAATTATGAAGTTCTCAGTTGTAGCTCGGAGTTTGGATTCGTGGACGGTTGATGGCAATAGACTCGCCCCCTATTACATGGGACCTAAAACATGCCAGTAAAATGTGGGTGTACATTAGTACACCTCTGCCTAACCCTTCGGGGACGATAGCCGTGATAGTATTTTATGTCTCACATTCGCGTTACTGTAAGAAATCAATAGAAAAAGGCGTTGATGACAAAGTCTTGCGATTCACAAGACACATCATCAACCCATTAATGTCCCACTGCTGGGCTCGGGTCTCCTCTCAATTGAGAAGGATTAGACTATAGTCCACCACGCTAGCCTACTGCAGGTTGGCAGACTTCACATGCCATCGAGAACCCTCTCAAGCATGCAAATTTCCTCACGATGTTTTCCTTCACCGTTTGAGCATGTGATAAATACGCACATAACTTCCGAAAAGTAAGTGGTGCGTGCCTTACGCTCGAACTTGAGAACTCTGACATCTCAGTCCACTGGTCACACCGCTAGGCTACCACAGCTCACAAGACTCAGTCAAAACTAGTCAGTCTAGACTTTAGATCAGTTGCTTAGATGACTTTCAGACGGACTGAAGTCGTATTTGAACCAATCAAACGATAGTCTAATAAAAAAGAGATTTGAAAAGCATTCGATGATGTAATACCGGCCATTTTTTGTTTAATGATTTTGTGAATGTCATGTTAGGTATATGTAGGATATAGGTACATATTAAACTGGTGTTTCTATAGTAGTATATAACATAACATACCATCACGCCTGTTGACCCCGAAAGGTTAGGCAGAGGTGTACTAATGTACACTAAAATTTCGCCGGTATGTTCTAGAGGTAATTTAATATGTTGCGAGCCTATTGCCATTAACCGGGCACGAATCCAAACTCCGAGCTGCTACTGGGAATTTCGTAGAAAAACCCGATTACACTTTGCTCGACCTGGGAATCGAATTCAAGACCTCTTGCTCGGCAGTCTCACTGTACGACCACTAGACCAACGAGGCAGTTGGTTTAAGTACATATTAAATAAATAAGTGAATATACCCGGGCATTATGACACAGCGCCATCTAGTTCTGAGCTAAGCTACGAGACTTGTGTTACGGATACTAGATGGTTGATATACTACGTATATACTTTTTTTTAAAATACGTACTTATATATTATTAATATTATTAATAGATACATCCATGACTTGGATACAAATGTTCATGCTCATCACACAAACATTTGTCACTACCGGTATTCGAACTTGGTACCCATAGCACAGAAGGCAGCGTTAACTACCATTAAGCTAATCGGTTCGTCGTATTATTGTTTATCATTAAGTAATTATCATTATCAACTCAGTTATTGTCCCACTGCTGGGCACGGGTCTCCTCTCATTTGAGAGGGATTAGGCTATAGTCCACCCAATAGCCTACTGCGGGTGGACAGACTTCTCACCAGATGGTGAGAGGTATGGTAAGAGGTTACCGTAGGCTATAGACGTTTGCAACACCAGAGGTGTCGCTCGCGCGTTGCCAACCCTGTAGAAACCGTCCAGGTTTCTTAAAATACTGACAGCATTCAGAATTCCTATGTTGTCAGAATAGTAACTCCCCTAACGAGCTCTGGTAACCTTTCTCACTCGCAGAAAGACAACTATTGTTGTTTCACTGCGGTGTTATGTAAGGCGGAGGTACTTCCCCAGTCGGGCAGCTCAATTTGAGCGAGGGATCTCGCTATGCCCTACATTCTACAACTTTCCACTACCCTCACTTGATTTTATCAAAATTAGTGACCCCTTAAAAACATTAATTACATTTTAACCCTCTACTACAATACCTATGTATGTTATTAACTCAAATCTCCCGACTTAAACCCCCACTGGGGTTCATGAAAATGTTTAAGTACCCTAGTTAACTCAATTTGAGCGAGGAATCTCGCTATGCCCTACCTCTTAAAACCACCTTGGTTGAAGTACGTTCATACCACAGCCCACAAATCAAAGCTAATGACAATAGCATTACTTATATCGTAAATCGTCATCGCATTCTTAGCAGCACAGATTACTAATTGTTTGTAAACATACCGACATGTACATACTGTTGATGTGTGTATACACACACACTATAATATAGTGTCCATTGTTTTATCTGTGCTTGTGACGTCACCTACCGTAGTGTAATAGATGTGTGATGATTTAGTTTTAATTGACTTGAAAAAAAATGGGCGTTTTCAACTGGAGTGTATTTTTTTTGTGTGTGTCTGTTAATGTTACGTGATGTCTTCAGTAATTGCGTATCGCTTTTAACCGACTTCAAAAAAGGTGGCGTTGTGTGTCGGGTCTTTTTATTCCCTACAACATGGTTGAGTAGACAGACGCCGATACACACGTCATGCTCGTGAACGGGTGCTATCAGTTGGGACTGGTCGGCTCATACATGTTATGGCAACCTAAATTGGTTTAAGTTAATTCTTTTACTTTCATAAATCATACGTTTCACATCGAACTGCACCAGTCTCATATTGATATTACATACACAAAGCATTGTAAAACAAAACCAACAATTTTGTATTTAATTTAAAAGAGTATCTATGGAGTTTCTTCCCGGTTCTTCTCCATAAGACCTACCCTTTGGAACCGTGCAACTAAATTCAATTTCATTCGAAAATTCAAAAGTACCTGTATTGGTCTAATTGAAATAAATGATTTGATTTGATTTGATTTGAGGAGGTTCTCAATTCGACTGTTTTTTTTTACGTTTTTTACTAGCTTTTGACTGGGTGAACCGATTTTGATTATTCTTTTGTTATTTGAAAGCTGGTGCTTCCTGTATGGTCCCATTTCAATTTGGTTCAGTTTTGACATTTGAAGACGGTTTTTTTGTCAGTATACCTAATGATTATTCTTTTTGCGTCTGAAAGCCGTTTCGTATCGTTTATTGAATTTTGAACCGTCTTTATCGTATTTTGAACTTGATAAATTCTCGTACATAACACATTTTACAACTATCATGATAATTGAACTGTTAAAAATATCAATAACTAGCAATTGCTTGCAGTTAGGATTTCAATTTCCAAAAACGAGAAAACACGCATGCAGTTATTTTTGTTTAGGAGATTGTACGTGAGAATGTGTCTTAAATGTTCATTCTTCTTAATTAAAAAAATGAGCCTCATAGAAGATTGTTTTTTTCTTAAATTCTGAAATACCTGTTTAATTATTTCTAAACAAAAACTTGCATATTAAATGTTATATGTATATGTATGCCTAAAACTATGATAGGAGCTGTGGTAGCCTAATGGTGTGACCAGTGGACTGAGATATCAGTGGTCTCGAGTTAGAACCCAAGGCACGCACCACTGACTTTTCGGAAGTTATGTGCGTATTTATCTCAAGCTCAAACGCTGAAGGTAAACATCGTGAGGAAACCTGCATGATTGAGAGGTTTGTCTCGATGGCATATGAGGTCTGCCAAACGGCAGTAGGCTAGCGGACTATAGTCTAATTCCTCTAAAAAATGAGAGGAGACCCGTGCCCAGCAGTGGGACGTTAATGGGTTGATGATGATGTCTAAAACTATAGGATAGTCTTATATTTATTTATTTATTTAAATCATAACTATTTTTATGGATATATCTTATAGAATGTTTGTATTAGTTATTTTTATATACATTGACGTAATTCCCATAAGAAGTGCGTAAGGGAAACCTGACACAGATACAACATAACTTGATTATATAAAGCAGATTATATAAAACGTCATGGGTTTTGGTTACAAGTGTAGCTGTTGAACGTATGGTCTCGAATTCAAACCCAAGGCACGCACCACTGACTTTTCGCAAGTTATGTGCGTTGTTATCACAAGCTCAAACGGTGACGGAAAACATCGTGAGGAAACCTGCATGCTTGAGAGATTTTCTCGATGGCGTGTGAAGTCTATACCCTATAGACTATAGCCTAATCCCTCTCAAATGAAAGGAGACCCGTGCGCAGCAGTAGGATAATAATGGGTAGCTGATGATGAAGAGTCTTCGCTGCTGTACAGCATTTACACCTGTAGAATAAAAAATCTCCTGTCAGAAAGCCACAGGGCGAGAATGCCGGGCCTATTCTTAGCCGAGCCACATGCGCAAGCGCTTTAATACGGACAGGGTAATGGCACAAAGTGCGTTAGCCTCGCTCGGCCTTGGCGAGGTTGCTGACTTCGAATACATATATCCTGGGTTTGACCACCTCAAAGGCAAGTGACTTCATTTTTCTTTTGTTTATTGTTTACTTGGACCGCATGTTATCTAGTTCATAACATAACATGCCATCACGCCTTGTCCCCTAAGTGTTAGGCAGAGGTGTACTAATGTATAACCATATTTCGTCGGGTTATGTGGTTGGTCTCATGTAAAAACAATAAGTGTGAAATTCATACTCCTTCGTCCGCGCAATTTTCGATCAGTTTTTGCTTCACTTGTATATATATACATTCCTATATAGATTTATCTTAATATATAAAATTCTCGTGTCACAGTTTTCGTTGCCATACTCCTCCGAAACGGCTTGACCGATTTTGATGAAATTTATTGTGCTTATCCGGTATCTATGAGAGTCGGCCAACATCTATTTTTCATCCCCCTAAAAGTTAGGGGTAGTCCACCAACCCCTATAATGTGGCAAAACAACGTTTGCTGGGTCAGCTAGTATTTAATATATATTAGCTTACGCCTGCGGCTCCATCCACTTGGTAGGTTGATGAAAAGTAGCCTAAATCCTTCTCCAAGGTTCCGTCTTTATCAATACCAAAATTGATCGAAATCGGTTTAGTTGTTCACACGTTATGCCGTGACCAAGGGAAATAGGGATTCATGTTTCTTATATACTAACTGACCCAGCAAACGTTGTTTTGCCATATTATAGAGGTTGGTGGTAGCAGGGTGAAAATTCAGAATTACAAGTATATTTTATGCCAAATCATAAAAAAGTACAATTGGCTGGAGGCACTGTCTGGTGCTTCGCCAAAAAAGTCCGGTTACATTGTAAAAGCTCCCTCGAGCTAACAATGAATGCCATTAAAAAAAAAAGTACAAAAAAAAATTGTCCTAAAAAAAAGAAAAAAATATCTGGCGAGGGACATCCTTATCACTTAAAGATATAAAAAATAGTCTACGACCGATTCTCAGACCTAGCAAATATACAAGAAAAAATTCATAATAATCTGTCTAGCCGTTTCGGAAGATTTCAGCGACAATCACGGTGACACGAGATTTTTATACATATTCTGAGATGTCAGGTGTTGTCAGTCAGCATGTCTTCACATTTAGCTATATTTTGCCAACAAAATCGATGACGCCATTAGCCGTCGTCCTATTTGCGAAGTTCAAGGTCACTTGTCAGTTTTTACAACATATTTTTTGTTGGAAACTAATTGTGAAGCTCAACACGCCTGACCGCCTACGCGGTAAATATATATTTAAAAAAAACATAGCACCAGACTAGGATCAAATAAATATTGTAGGACATTTACAGGAGGTAGGGCATAGCGAGATTCCTCGCTCAAATTGAGCTCCCCGACTGGGGAAGTACCTCCGCCTTACAGAACACCGCAGTGAAACAACAATAGTTGTCTTTCTGCGAGTAAGTAAGGTTACCAGAGCTTGTTGGGGAGTGACTATTCTGACAGCATGGGCATTCCATTTGCTGTCAGTTTATTAATTCCCTATTTAAAGAAACCAAAACGGTTTCTGCAGGGGTGTGCAACGCATTTGCAAGTCTTCAGATGTTGCAAATGTCCATGGGCGGCGGTGGTCACTTACCATCAGGGGAGCCGCCTGCTCGTTTGCCCCCTTATCGCAATAAAAAAATATATTACACAGCAACATCTAGTCCCAAACTAAGCAGAGCTTGTACTATGGGTACTAGACAATGGATATAATACTTATATTACTTTCTTTCAAAACACTTAAATTGATCACATGAATATTTGTGTCCTGTGGTAATCGAACCCACGACCAGCAAGCAATTCGGTACTCGAACCACTAGGCCACGGAGGTCGTGTGATTTTCTCGTGTGTATTTTGTGCGAAACACTAGTTTTATATATGAATGATTGAATGATTGTTTATTTCTGTAAATAGATCTTTTTAAAGACACTTTTACAAGTCATGTACATTTTTTTTTAGTATCTAGTTGACATCGGCATTTCCTAACTGACAGATATAGGTAGATGTAGCCTATTTACTGGTCCACTGTTGGGCGTTGGACTCCGCTGTCCACCACGCTAGTTCAGTGCGAGATGGCAGGTAGGGATGAAATCCATTGACGTATCTCGGCGATGGTGTGGTTGACCACCTCACCGCCCCCTAGCAACGCCTATGAGAACTTCTAATCGGGTAGCCCAACTTTCCAGGGTGGTCACTAAACCCTCCGGGGTTGTGGTGCATGCTTTTGCGAATCCCATGGCCCCGGCAATAGGGTTGGTGGCGTTGACGGGTGCGCTTTTTTAGTCGGTAAACGCCCAAGCGGAGTCGGTGTCGAGCCGCGATGGGACGGTCCGTAAAGGACTTTTCCGCACTTCAAAAAAAAGGGTGGTCACTAGACCATAATGCGGTGAGCATACCCCCCCCCCCCAATAAATATAAATATCTCTGGACATTATGACACAGCTCCCTCTAGTTCCGTGGTAAGCAACGAGGCTTGTGTTACGGATACTAGAACGTTGATATACTACATAATTATATACTTTTTTTTGTAAATACATACATATCATACATAGATACATCCATGACTCGGATTCAAATGTTTTTACTCATCACACAAACATTTGTCCCACCGGGATTCGAACCCGGGACCCGTAGCATAGAAGGCAGCCTAAACTACCGCTGGGCTAATCGGGTCGTCTTTAAAAATCTATATACCGAGATTAAAATCCTCAAAAAAAGGTGTCTTTATTTAAATCTCTACTATTTTGCGTAAGCATAATAAGTTCAGTAGTTATTGCCTGATTTCAAAACGTTACTGGAACAGCATTTAATTGCACACCGCAACACCCCACCATCTTCAACAGGTTATTTACACCATCAGGTCCCAGCAAAGAAACCTGTTCCATGTCAGTAGACTCTCACAGGGCTTGCAACCTTTGGTTACTCTTAAATGTACCGTAACTGCGCGGTCCCATTGTCGTACGATACGGTTTTTGATACAACTGCTTTTTAGGGTTCCGTGCCCAGAGGGTAAAAACGGAACCCTATTACTAAGACTTCGCTGTCTGTCCGACAGTCTGTCTGCCTGTCTGTCACCAGGCTGTATCTCAAGAACCCTTTTTTTACATAATTGCATAACTGTAAAAAAATTTAAACTGCTACTAATTTTGACACTTCAAAGTCACACAACAAACAACACATAACGGCCATCGTCCCCGAAAGTTTAGGCAGAGGTGTACTATTATAGTATAGGGCTAGTCTATTGCCAACAACGCTGCTCGAATGCAAACTCAGAGTTGCTACTGAGAATTTCATAGAAAAACCCAATAAAACTTCTCAAATCGTACTCAAGACCTCTTCGTCTGCAATCGCAGTTATGACTGGACCATCGAAGCACTTAAACTAAACGATATTGTCGCTGCATTTTGTCGTGTCGTGTGTTCAATGGAGACGCATTCTTATTTTTGTTACGAAAACAAGCCTGGATGTTACAGACAGCGGTACATCAGGGCAGAGCTCGCAAGGAGGCTTGTAAGGAGGCTGCTTTTTTATGCATAGTGCTTCGTTCAGCACATGCTAGCTGGAAAAAATTACCATACTTTAGATATATTTTTTTTACATATATTACATAAAAGTGTGCCTGTCTGTCTGTCTTTCTGTCTATCTGTCTGTCTGTCTGTTACCTCTTCACGCTAGTTTATCATATTTTTATTGAGACGTAACTAGTGCACAGTGTTTTGTTTAGCAAAAGCTCGTTAGACAAAATTATTTACTATATGCTTGTGCTTTAAAAGGCTTTGTCGTGATATTTTAGTTTTACCATAAATAAAAAATACAATAGAAAAATTATTAACAATAATCTACTTAAGTTTTATTACCATAATAATGTTTACAAGATAAATTACAATGATACATAATTTAACTAATTGCCTATTAATAATAAAATGTAACTGAAGTCATAAAACAAAAATAATACTTATTATGTACTTTAAAATACTTCCAGAGACTTTTTTGCTTAAATAATATTCATAGTTATAATATTATGTTAACTGCTACTAATTACCATTATACTAACTTTTTTTTTAACCATACCTCGTTAATCTTATCGACAAGTTAAATACCCTAAAACAATTCTAGGAATGTCGCTCCCTCTAACAGATTAAGTAAACGATGCATTATCGATAAAGCAATTAATGTATGTAACCCTTAATGAGTATTCTTACTGTAAGAGCAAAGGTTAATAAAAAAACGTTAAACCCATAACACAAGTTATGGGTTTAACAAGTTAAATCTTACCATGGTTACCAGAGTTTATACATAATTATTTAAGGAAGTAATTTGTCTGCAAAATAAATGGTTTTATTTATTATTATTATTTATTTATTATATAGAGTTTTGCCCAGTTAGTTTGTTTTAAACGCGCACTGTGCATGTATGGATGTGCGGTAGTTTGAAAAATCCATATCCGTACAGACGGTAATATTGTAAATGTAAAATTATATTTGTATATCTGTCTGTCTGTCTGTCAGTTAGTTCTTCACGCTTTAATCGCTAAATGGATTTAGATGAAATTTGGTATTCCTATACCACATTTCATCTAAATCTGTTTGTGTCCCGGGGAAGGAGGAGAAATACCTTTCTCTCCTGTTTGTAACCCAATTTTCTTTATTTTTGGTTTAGTTAACGACCTTCGGTCGTGTCAATAATGATTAAGTATCAATAAAATAACCAACTATTTAATTTAAAAATAAGACTAAACCGTAACCTAGCGGTGTGACCAGTAGACTGAGACCTTAAAGGTCTCGAGTTCGAACCCAAGGCACGCACCACTGACTTTCGGAAGCTACGTACATATTTATCACAAGCTCAAACGGTGAAGGAAAACATCGTGAGGAAACCTGCATGCTTGAGAGATTTGTCTTGATGGCATGTGAAGTCTGCCAACCCGCAGTAGGCTAGCGTGGTGGACTATAGCCTAATCCCTCTCAAATGAGAAGAGACCCGTGCCCAGCAGTGGGACTTTATTGGGTTGATGATGTTGATGATGACTCCGTATATAAGCAGTGAAGGGATAGAGATGCTTATTTGTACATAATATGGTTATGTAAAAGAAAGCATATTCATTCGTAACAGGCCGGCAACGCATTTGCAAACCTGGTGTTGCAGTTGTCCATGGGCGACGGTAATCACTTACCATCAGGTTAGCCTCCTGCCCGTTTGCCTCCTTAATCCTATACAAAAAAAGTTAACAGAAATTGACAAAAATAAGTTTCGCAGATTAAAAACTATTTGCATCTTCGTGCTGATAAGGGGGCAAACGAGCAGGCGGCTCACCTGATGGTAAGTGATCACCGCCGCCCATGGACATTTGCAACACCAGAAGGCTTGTATATGAGTTGCCAACCCTTCAGAAACCGTTCAGGTTTCTTAAAATAGGGATTACTAAACTGACAGCAAACGGAATGCCCATGCTGTCAGAATAGTCACTCCCCCAACGAGATCTGGTAACCTTACTCACTCGCAGAAATACAACTATTGTTGATTCAATGCGGTCTTCTGTAAGTCTCCTCATCTCATGAAGGTTCAATCTCCTGAATATTGTCCCCATACACCTTGAGATTCACAAAACGAGTTTATTGCACTTATATTAACATATTAGTTTTCAAGATTAGCAATAAAAACGGAGCCTCTAAATATGTAACAAAAATCAGCTGATTCATAAAAGGTATTTGAACTTTGTTCACGTTGATTGGTCTAAATCTTTCTCTCAAGTGCAGACACCCGTTAACTCGCCCCCCACCCCTTCCCCACCCGTCTAGACAACCTGTAGGTAGTCGAAAAAAAGTACAAACTGCAACTTTGTTGTCAGTATGCGTCCATACGTCGCGATGGGCGGACGTGTTGCGCGCTTTCGAGATTTGAAAGTTTTTACGTATGCGCGTATTCTGTGATATATTTTTGTATATTTTTTGTATCTGTGATAAATATAATTTAAGTATACGATAATTATGTTCTGTCTATTCAGTGCTAGTAAGTATTTTTTTTTATTAAATTTTTGGGGTGTCATGTCAGCTGTTTTGCGCGAATTTTGACAGATGTTTGGAAAGTTTTGTTTTGTTTCTAGATGCACAAACATACCATTATGCTTGTCATCCTCGAAGGGTTAGGCAGAAGTGTACTATTGCACACCCACGTTTCGCCGGTATGTTTTAGATCCCATCTAACAAGGGAGCCAGCCTATTAACATGAACCGGACACGAATCTAAACTCAGTATTCAGTATTCATTTATTTATTGCGTTCCACAAAGTTTTTAATTTGGTGGTATACATTATTAATATAAGTACATTGTGGACCCTGTCGGGCACAGCAATATAGGAGAGAGGAAATATATACTCTGAGATGCTACTGAGAATTTCACAGAAAAACCCAATAATACTTTGCTAGACCTGGGAATAAAACCCAAGATCTCTTGATTAACAGTGCCCTTACGACCACAGGGTTTAGGGTTGGTAATATTTTGGTAAAATTTTAGTCCGTTTTTGCTTAAATTAATATTTGTAACGATTGGTGGTGGTAAACAAATTGTATACTGGACGACCTCTGTGGTCTAGTTGTTCGTCTACCGGACTGCTGATCACAACGTGGTGGGTTCGATTCCCACAGGACACAAATATTTATGTGATGAATATAAGAGCTTGTGTTCGTCTGGGTGTTTCTTATAAATAAAAATAAAAAATAAATATTTCCGGACATTATTACACAGCGTTTGAGCACGTGATAAATACGCACATAACTTCCGAAAAGTCAGTGGTGCGTGCCTTGGGTTTGAACTCGAGGCCTCTGACATCTCAGTCCACTGGTCACACCGCTAGGCTACCACGGCTCATATATATATTATAGCTGTTACCCGCGACTTCGTCCGCGTAAAATTTAACGATAAATTTTATGTTCATATTCATGCATTGGTCAGCTCCCGCGTTTTTAAGTCATACGGAACTCTAATTCGTTTCTTGTTCTTAAATTACAATAGCCTAAGTTACTCCTTATAACGATGGTGAAAGTCCCCACAAAATCGGTCCAGCTGTTGCAGCAATTAGAAGGAACGAAGAGAGAGACAGACAAACATTTTAGAAATTATTTTTTTGTGTAATTACCGTATACATACTTTTATATAATTATGAAATTACAAACAGAAATTCCAATTTTAAGGAGTATAAAATATTTGCATTGCATCAAGCTTTTATGTGAGTTCAACCTCTTTTGAATAAAATCGGATTGAGTTTTGAAGCATGTGTCAAAATAAAAAGTAATTTAAATCAAAAGCACTAAGGAGTATTGATATCACCTCCAACATAATTCTCTATCTCTTTTTAATCCCGTCAGGGATTGAATTTCGATAAAATACGAAATACGTCTTCCATCAATTCTGTTAAAGAATGTTTATGCAAAATTTGAAGTAGATTGGACCAAGGAATCACGTTGTCTCGTACAAACTTGGTCCCCCTATCCCGCCCCCCCTATGGGCAAAATTTTGGAAAATCCTTTCTTATCGGATACCTACGTCATACAAAGAATACACTCGCCAAGTTTAATTGAAAATTAAAGAAATTTCATATTAACTTTGCACCCCCATTTTACCCCTTTAAAGGATGATTTTAGAAAAAATATTTTACACGCGTTTCATAACTTTCAATAAAAACCTTCAAACTGAATTTCAATTAAATAACTTCAAAAACACCAAAGTTACATACTAACCTTACACCCCCGTTTTACCCTCTTAGGGGGTGAATTTTCAAAATTCCTTTCTTAGTGCTCCCCTACGATAAAAAAGGAATCCCTGTGCAAAATTTCAAGTTTCTAACCCTTATAGTTTAGGCCCTGCGTGGATATGTCAGTCAGTCAGTCAGTCATTCAGTCAGTCAGCTTCTCCTTTTATATATATAAATATAGAATAGATAGCCGTGATAATACGTTATACTGTTGTCTTAAATAATGTGTCAGTTTTAAATTACGTCGAATATTTACATAATCTACTTTGTTTGAAATAAAAATGGGAGACCTTGTTATCTGTTTAAAACAAAGCATTTGCGACCTTAAGCGCACCTGACTAAATAATACATAATATATATGTACATCTATTATATTATGTTGCACGTGACTATAAAATATTACATTTGTCTATATACATAAAAGGAGAAGCTGACTGACTGACTTAATGATTGACTGACATATCAACGCAGGGCCTAAACTGCAAGGGTTAGAAACTTCAAATTTTGCACAGAGGTTCCTTTTATAACGTAGGGGAGCACTAAGAAATGATTTTAGAAAATTACCCCCTAAGGGGGTAAAACAGGGGTGCAAAGTTAGAATGATTTTTTTCGTTACATTGCACGCGAACGAAGTTGCGGAAATCAGCTAGTAGTAAATAACCTTGTACTAAATAGATTTATTACAGTTGCAAATATTAGACATTGAAAAAGTCGCGGTATATTCATCATCATCATCAAAAGTCAAAATATAATTTATTAAAAGTGGGCTAAAATTAATTGGATCTTTTTGAACGTCGAAAATAAAGACAGCCTCCAAAAACCCCGCCCTTCACCGCTTCCTAGTGTTTTGTTAGGAAGAAGAAACGGCGCAGCAAACTCCCCAGCAATACATCATTATCATGTATTTACCCATTATTGTTCCACTGCTGGGCTCGGGTCTCCTCTTATTTCAGGGATTGGCTGATTATCGCGACTTCGTCCGCGTGACATTTAACGAAAAAAAAATGTTTCATACTATCTTTGCACTCCCGTTTTACCACTTCATCATCATCCACCCATTTACGTCCCACTGCTGGGCACAGGTCTCCTCTAATTTGACAGGGATTAGGCTATAGTCCACCACGCTAGCCTACTGCGGGTTGGCAGACTTCACATCAAGACAAATATCTCAAGCATGAAATGAAATTTGGTATGGAGATAGTTGAGCCCCGGGAAGATTTTGTCCCGGAAATCGTCCCTTAAAAGGGCGAAACGGAGGATGAAAGTTTGTATGCCTAATCGAACATTTCTTGGTGAGACAAATTAACAGATTTGATATAGTTACTAATTTTTCACGTACGTAGTGGGAAAAAGCTATATTAATGATATTTATTATTGTTGAACACTAAAAATGCATCTAGTTTTCAAAACCCATTCATTTCCTAGAGAGTTGCACCCAAACATAATATTAGCTTAGTTCTGCCAGGTGAATGTTCTAACGGACCCTTTGTCGTCTGAGCGTTGACCTAGGTTAGGTTTTCGAAGCGTCTAGACCCTGTCTAGACACCTCCCGTATTCCCCGGGAATTCAATTTTGATATTAAAATGTTGAATTTCGAGATTGAAAATGGCCGCCCTGCGAATATGGCTTCGTGCTTTGGGATCTAAATGTTGGTACCCCTGGCTTATGACAGTTCGTTTTGATAGTATTGTGTCATCAGCTGATTTTGACGTAACATTTTTTTTTCATGTACAATACATACAAAATAATAATACACAAATGCCTAACATTTCGTGGATGACAGTCTTCATTGTATGTATGAATTTTTTTTTGTCATTTTTGACATTAACGTATTTGTCATAAAGTTATAATTAATTTATTCAACAAAATCATGTTTTTTTTGTAAAATAAATAATTCGATAACCTCTAACCAAATTAGCTACTAGGAGAGCATAAAATAGAACGGTAATATTTAAATAAACATTTAATTAATAAAATTTATTCTATTCTTTACAGGTGAGTGTGTCAGCATGTTCGATTCGTGTCAGAATGAAAAATTGGATACTGTGAGTTGTTTTTTATACCTCTTAATGTTTCATGTGACCCTGGTACTTGAATTTGAGATTACTATCACTTAGTATGGGGTTTTTATGGTAATTTAATTGATTAAGTTAATCTATGAAAATTATTACTTCCTAATTGATCCAACGGGTGCAAAGGCGGCGGCTGAAGGTGAAGTCGTTGGTTTGATGCCAAAGTCCGGTAAAGTGTTATTGATTCGTGCTCTGTTAAAGTCAGAATATAATTTATTTAAAGTGGGCAAATTTTACCCCGAGTACGCCCGCCGTTTTTTATACCACAAGGGTGGTGAAATAAGGTTACAGCCTGCTTGATGGTAAGCGGTTACCGTAGCCTTTGGGAGTTTGCAACACCAGAGGTCTCGCTCGCGCGTTGCCGACCTTGTAGAAACCGTTTAGGTTTCATAAAATGAAGGAGTTACTAAACGGAATTCCCATGCTGTCAGAATAGTCACTCCCTAACAAGCTCTGGTAACCGTACTCACTCGCAGAAACACAACTATTGTTGTTTCACTGCGGTCTTCTGGCGGAGGTACTTCCCCAGTCGGGCAGCTCAATTTAAGCGAGGAATCTTTTGAAAATCGTCGTTCTCGTTAATAGCAATAGGCTTATTATCTTCCCCCCATATTATGTTCGATGTCCTCGCTAAACTATTAACTACCACGTCACTAGTCACAAGTTCGTTTCCCGTGCGAAGTAAAATATCCCTATCTCGCAAATCTTATTTTATTTTTAACTGTTCTAATTTTACAACGATTTTATTGCCTTTGAATATAGTTTTCAATCATTCATTTAAGTACACATTAATTTAAACTTACTAATACATATATTAAATTGCGTGAATATAATAACCCAACATTAAAATAATTACCAATTTTTATATTACTTACAGCCTACAGGTCTGTTGCAATACTTGCAAATATCATACCTCTTTGTGTTACGCAGTCGGCAAAGCAAGGTCAAAAGAAGTGCAATACAATGTACATTAGTAAAAGTACTTTTATTAAAACAGTTATAACGCCATTTTTTGTATAAGTATAGCTAATAAAATACCTTCTCTTGCTGACTGCCTCGATGGCCTAGTGGCCGTGACTAAGACTGCTGAACATCAGGTCTTGAGTTCGATTCCCAGCTCGAGCAAGGTGGGTTTTTCAATTAAATTCTCAGTTGCAGCTCGGAGTTTGGATTCGTGCCCGGTTGATAGCAATAGGCTCGCCCCCTATTACCTAAAACACCGACGAAATGTGGGTGTCATTTAGTATTATATCTCTGCCTAAACCTTTGGGGACGACTGCCGTGATGGTATGTATTTCATAACATATGTAGGAGGTAGGGCATAGCGAGATTTCTCGCTCAAATTGAGCTGCCCGACTGGGGAAGGACCTCCGCCTTACAGAACACCGCAGTGAATCAACAATAGTTGTCTTTCTGCGAGTGAGTAAGAGCTCATTGCCAGAGCTCATTGGGGGAGTGACTATTCTGACAGCATGGGAATTCCGTTTGCTGTCAGTTCAGTAACTCCCTATTTTAAGAAACCTGAACGGTTTCAATGGGGTTATGCAACGCATTTGCGAGCCTCTGGTGTTGCAAATGTCCAGGCGGTCATCACTTACCATGAGGTGAGCCGCCTGCTCGTTTGCCCCCTTATAAAAAAACAAAAAAAAAAAACTTTTTAGTTTATGTAATGGTGGATTCTTGTAACTTTTTAGTTTATGTTAGTCATCGATAATTTCTTAAAAAGATAAGTGATAAATAAGCAGATCGACGTAAAAGCAGACGAAGTCGCGGGTAATAGCAAGTATCTCAATATTCGCGTAAATTTAATTAATCAATATAGGTCAGAGGCACAAATATTTATACGTATTGTGTTGTGGTTAACTAACGGTTAATGATACCAAAATGGTTATTTCTCTACGATAACATAACATTGTAATTTTATCCTTATCATTAAACATAAATAGATTTTATAATAGAACCAGATGGTAAAATACCTAATAGTAAAATAATAAGGAATTTAAACTCACTATTCAATAATGATACTAAATTTCGTTATACTAAGGTTGTTTTTTCAGTAAGTCATTTACATCATAATGTTGGTTGGTTTACATACATAGAAATACATGCAGAGGTGTACTAATATACACCTACAAAACGTTGGTACATACATACGCTCATGTTTTTTTCCCATGGGGGTAGGCAGAAACTACAGAATGCCACGCGCTACGATCCCCGCATACCACTTTTGCCTCGTCCACATTCATACGTCTCGTCATGCACGCGCGCCGGTTACGAGTACTGCGCACCTGACCTTATTGAAGGAGTTAAACAATTAGATCGGTGTATGTCCCGTTAAATTAATTTTCGGAGCGTTGTTGTATTAACTGCCCACTGCTGGGCACGGGTCTACTCTCGTTTGAGAGGGATTAGGCTATAGTCTACCACGCTAGCCTACTGCGGGTTGACTTCACACGCTATCAAGCAAATCTCTGCAGGTTTCACCGTTTGAGCGTGTGATAAATACGCATGTTAATTTCGAAGTCAGTGGTTTATTTAACTATAAAGAATATTCATTTTATTTACTCTCTGATCTATGAAAAATAAAATAAGAAAAGCATTTAAATTTCTTTAAGTCAGCGGTCAAGTACTAGGTTGTCATAAAATGTAAAGAGGTGACGTCATTGTATGTCCTCTAGTGTATAGTGATGCGACCATTATGTTTTTTTTCGCGATACCTATTAAAATGAGTACACTAATTGTACTTAATTTTATCGATGTTTTTATATCTAATCGGATAAGCTATTTTGTTACGTATTGGAAGTAAATAAAAAGGCTGAAAAGATATCGGTGTATATAAACTTTATGGAATGCAATAAATAAATATGAATATGAAACTTAAACTCAAAATTGCATTATAATAGAGATTATTGATGTATTATTCATATGTATATTCCGACTAGCGCCATTCCGAAATGCCGAAAAAAAAACAATTAGTTTTTTTATTTTTCATGAAAAAACAAGGTATTTTTCCGTATTGATCGAAGTTTCTTTTCTTCAATGTTTTGAAATTAAAAATTTCCTTGAAACTTTCGAAAGTTTCTCCTTGAATCGTTGTTTGTTTCAAGAAAATTTCAAGGGTTTTCTTGTAACTTTAAAAAATGAAAATATAACGGCATTGTAAAAAAATGGAAAGTTTTCCTGCTTTTTTCGACGCTAATTTCGACGACATTTTGTAGTACGGTGAGTGATTTTAGTTTTATAAGGCTAGCATTGTTTTGTAATTTGTTATAGTAATTTATATACCAAAGTAACAATACAATACGTACATAATTATATGTATTTAAGATTGCTACACTATGGTATTAGGATAGTCCTGTGATGATAGTTGTATTGGGTGAATAAATAAATTAAAAAACTAAAGAATAAAAAATGTCTATTCCCGACGTTTTGGATCCTTTACAGCATCTATGGTCAGTGGCAGACTGAGTTGTTGGGTGTCTTGGTGTTGAAACTACTTACCTGCATTTTAATTAATCCGATTTACACAGAACAAGCTCACCGCTTTGGTTGTTTTACCCAGTCATTTTCTGTATTAAAATTTGGGTCTTACGTATCATCTGTTAAGTCAGGTTAGGACCGACGACTCGAACCCGATTTTCGTAGAAGGCCTTGGGAGAAGCGTATGTCCAGCATTAGATCTTTCAGCTCAAATTATGATGAGCTTATGAAGTTGTTTCTTCTTGTTTGGAACGCTTAGTTTTGCTAGCATACATAGTGTCTCCTTAGTAGAATTTGCTTGCTAAAGACAGCCATAGGAGAGGCAGGATATAACCAGGTTTCTGACTAAGGTTATTACTTCCCCAGTCGATTCACCTTACAGAAGACCGCGGTGCAACAACAATAGTTGTGTTTCTGCGAGCAAGTAAGGTTGCCAGAGCTCGTTAGGGAAATGGCTATTCTGTCATCGTGAATTCTGTTTGGTATCAATATAGTTTGGAGTAGCTTAGTGGAGGCTTTGGTAGCCTAGCGGTGTGACCAGTGGACTGAGACGTCAAAGGTCTCGAGTTCGAACCCAAGGCACGCACCACTGACTTTTCTGAAGTTAAGTGCGTATTTATCACAAGCTCAATCGGTGAAGAAAAACATTGTGAAGAAACCTGCATGCTTGAGAGATTTGTCTTGATAGCATGTGAAGTCTGCCAACCCGCAGTAGGCTAGTGTGATAGACTATAGCCTAATCCCTCTCAAATGAGAGGAGACCCGTGCCCAGCAGTGGGACGTTAATGGGTTGATGATGATGATGATGATCAATATAGTAAGTCCGCTATTTTAAGAAACGTGAAACGGATTTTAACGGGTCGGCAACGTGCAAGCTACACCTCTGGTGTTGCAAACGTCCATTGGTTGCGGTAACCGCTTCCCATCAGGCGGTCTGTAAGCTCACTTGCCAACATATAGTATAAAGGAATATTATGAACGAAATTTATTTATAAATTCGTTTACCGTGACCATAGGAAATGAGAGTTATTTTTAGATTAATTCGTGTCTGTAATACTAGCTATTGTATTCAATCAAATTAATCGAAAAACACTAATCAAAATATTAATGTGTGCGCTTTGAATCGTGATCGGCATATCATAAACGGTGCCAAGGTTCGAACTTAGTGTTGCGTCAATTCTCACAACTAGTGTTGTGTGTTTATCGATGTTTTTAATCGATTATATCGTTGAGAATTGATTGTTATGGATTTTGAGTTTGAATTACCAATATGCAATAAGTACTTTTTCAAATTCAGTATTTACAGACCTTAAAAGCCAAATTGCCTCGATGGTCTAATAGCTTTGAGTGCGACTGCTGAGCAAAAGCTCTTGGATTCGAATCCCTGGTCGAGCAGTGTTATTGGGTTTTCTTTGAAATTCTCAGTAGCAGTTCGGAGTTTAGATTTGTGCCCCGTTGATGGCAATAGGTTGGGGGCTAGCCCCTATTACATGGGCCAATGTGGATGCACATTAGTACATTTCTGACTAACCCTTCGGGGATGATAGGCGTGATAGTATGTTAACACAAGAATTCGGGGCGTGTAGATACCCTGTTTCCGTAGCTGTCAGAAGCAGCTTAATGCTGATAACATTTATCCGTTTTTATCAGCTTCTAAAAGCAATCGCAATATCGATCCATCCGCCCATGCATTTTTGGTAAAAAGTAACTAAAGCGTACCGTTGTTACTAAAACGAAATATATCGTTTCACGCTATGTTGTTACTTCAATTGGTGATATCCGGGTTGGGCTTACAGTAGATAAGACCAGACTCTTTTTCAGATAGGACCATTGAGTTTATGAGAGTGATATTGATAAAAAATTAAGCTAGAACGGCAGACAAAGACTGTAAAGATTTGCAATAATCCATAATAAATAAATCTTGATAAATTAAGGGAGGACTGTAAAATCGAATGTGCTCAAACAGTGAAGGAAAAAATGTAACCGTGTAACCGATTCTCGTGATGACGGATTTTGGTTTCTACTGAGCCTAGTGTGATTTGCCTTTATCACACTAGGCTAGTGTGGTGTACTATCTACCTCTCGTAAATGAGAGAGGAACCGTGACCAGAAATGGGACAGTAGATCGTAAAGTCAGAGTAAATGAGTTTATAAACACGCGAGAGGACATCATCGGCTGCCACCGGATACTTCAAAGTAAATACACTCAGAGTCAGTGGCTATTTTGTAAAGCTATTAGTTACTTTGTGACTCGACCACAAACAAAGCAGTTAAGAAAAATATAGTGCTTGCGAGATTTTCTCGATTTTGTGAAGTCTGTCAACCCGCATGAGGGTAGGGTATGAGAGAAGACCCGTGCCCAGCAGTTGGACAGTAAATTAGTTGATGATGATGACCATGTAAACTGACGTGTCTGTGACTGTGTCCAGACGACTTCTGTACGTTACACCGTCATAGTATTGTCTCTATGATGGTACGTTTGTTTGTGTAAATTAGAGTCAATGCAACAAAGTATGCAGCGTGATATCGGACCTTGAGGCTGACTATAAAACCACAACCTTGTAAAATAGATAATTATAATCCTTTCAGCTTTTTATCCATTTAAGACCGGGTTTTCAGTCCGAATCCGTCAAAATATCAAATAATCTATCCTATAATAATAAATCCGAATATTATGAGAGTGAATAGACATTATTTGAGCTTGCGTGCTTCATCTTCGGCTGCATCGTCACTTACCATCAGGTGAGATGCTGACAAACGCGCTCAATTTCCAAGTAAAAAAAATATCAAAGCACCATCTAGTTCCGAGCTAAGCAATGAGACTTGTGTTACGGATACTAGATAATTGACACACTTGACAATTACACTACATAAATACTTTTATAAATACATGCCTATTAAACATAGGAATGTTCTCGAGTAGCGACGTCGTACTGGAAGACGCAGCGTGGGTAGACCTTCGGTAAGGTGGACCTACGACCTGTTAAAGGTCGCTGGAATCCGCTGGTTGCGGGTGCCGCGGGAGCAGTCGTCGTGGAGATTTTTTAGTCTGTTCCTCCTTGTGGTTGTAAAGTGCCCCAGCTGAGCAAGAAGTCTTGATTGGATTCCCAGGTTAAACAAAGTATTATTGGGGTTTTCTATGAAATTCTCAGTAGCAGCTCGGAGCTTGGATTCGTGTCCGGTTGATGGCAATAGGTTCGCCCCTATTATACCTAAAATAACAAACCGGCGTGAAATGGGCGTATTGTTATAATATGAGATATTATTACACCTCTGCCTAACCCTTCGGGGATGACAGGCGTGATGTATGTATGTATGTATGAAGTTCGTAATCCAATGTGTCTACTTTATTTTTAACACAATGCTTAATTAAAGCATTTGACCTAGTTTTTCTTAACTGCTTCCTTTGACCTTATATAAACTGAGATAGAAATAAAAATATGACGTGTGCTTCTAAATCTACCGGTTCTTCTGATTTGCAATTCAAATTAAAAACACATTTATTCGATATTTATGTAGATTAGTATATTTTGGTGTATCGATAAATAATAAAAAAAATGAAATCCTAGAAAATTGCATAAAAAATCAACTTTTTACGTATTTTGTCGCGATTTATTGATATTGGTAGCCTAGTGACATGACTAGTGGACTGAGATGTCAAAGGTCTCTAGTTAACACCCAAGCTGACTTCCCGGAAGTTATGTGCGTATTTATCACATGTTCAAACAATGAAGGATAAACAACGTGAGTAAACCTGCATGCTAGTGAAACTTTCTCGATGGTGTGTTAAGTCTGGCAATACCCATTAGGCTAGCGTGGTGGATTGTAGCCTAATCCACTTGACTTCCAAAAGATCAGTGCGGCATGTCTTGGGATTGAACTTGAACATTAGACTTTACCATTTTTTTTGTATTTAATTAATTAATAAACAGTTGCTGGGGAGTTTGTTGCGCCGCTTCTTCTTCCCAGCAAAAAACACTAGGAAGCGGTGAAGGGCGGGTGTTTTTGGGGGATGTCTCTATGGTCGACGTTCAAAAAGAGCCAATTAAATTTGGCCTACTTTGAATAAATAATATTTTGATTTTAACAGTCCACTCGTCACACTGCTAGGCTTGGATTCTCTCTACATCTAATTCGTCTCACCCACTCAGAATTAAGTCCATAGGTTAATTGACCTATAGACCTTTTAAATACCAAACACAACACCCACTCATAGGCCTATATTTAATCACAAAATACCCTCTTTTGTATCAGCCCACACAATAAACCCTCGCGATTCCTGGCCTATATGTATAAATAGACCTTTATATTTAGTTCTACTTTGAATCTAATTAATCCATTAATCTGGATAAACTATTCGTAAACACTAACGAAAGATTACTAAATTATATACCAAGAACTGAAAAACGACGAACGAAATAATTAATTTTAATGTGCAAACGATTACCAACCATTTGGATTTGGTATATTTAACAAAGCGTTTTTACTGACTGTATCATAAACCGCTGGACTAGTTTTGGTATTCGTTAAAACAATGTTGTCTGTTCGGAATAGAAAATAAATATGAGTTGTAACAAATACCATATAATAATATTTTTGGTATTAAATAAATATACCTATCAGGATAAAATTCGTAAAAAAAATAGTTTTATTTCAAAATATAGCTCTGTTTTAATTTTTACCTATATTTTGCTAAATTCCGTAGTCTAAATAAATATCACGTAATTACAAAAAATAAAAATAGTAGTTCGATATTATTATATTATGGTGTGTAAGTATGAATACTGCGTCGGCAAGTCATCTAGTGAAAGTTTACCGTGTTTCTCTTCTAACGTTCTAACAAAGAAGGCATTAAAACTAGTTCACTTACTTAAGAGTTAAAGTGGGACGATTAATCGATAGTTAAATCGATTGATTCCTAGAATACACATCACTAGTAGAAGCAGTCCAGACCAAACGACGCCATGTTTTTGAAATCCACAACTCAGCTAATGCATCGCGTTTTTCTACGTTCTATATTTAAACGGGGATTAGCGTCAATCGCTTGATTTACAAACATGCTAATTTCAGCTGACCATTTATTTTATTCCATTAGACGCCTTTGAAAAACGAAGCGCTTTTCGCTGCAGCGGTGTGATATTTTCCGCTTGACGACAGCGGATCTAGGTCAGAAGGGCTCGGGGAGGTCTGACGTCACACTGCATTCGAACACTTGTCCCTTCTGTTCAAAAACGTCCTATATAAAACGAATACATTGAAACATTAACCTTATTTCGTACGAATACGGAATAAAATGATTTGAACAAATTTAATTACGAATTACCTTGCGTCTATTTTATTTCTTAAAGGTCGTATGTGTGGTTTGTAAAATTTGAATCTTATCTGTTTTGTATTAGGTTTGGATTCGATTAAGGTGTGACTATTGCGTTATGTTGGCATGTTATGAAGGTCTTATTAACATACAAAAGCTCTTTTAGCGTTATGAGCACCTAGTACATTGTCGGTGTGCGAGCGGCGAGGCGTGATCTTTAATTTACTGTTTTACGGTCATTATGAAGTCATTGCCCATTTGGGATTAATCCCAAAGGTTCATTCATTCAGACACTTATAGTAGGTATAAAAAATAATTATTATATTTTTGTTTCACTCTATTGACATAGGAAAAACAAAGACAGAGTACGTATAGCTAATGATCCTACGGTTCCTGTGTCCCTAGTCATTGATCATCATTTCCTTTGTAGAAGGAACCATGCCTAGTTTAATTCTAAGGTACCACCTACCTTATATCCGATGATAACCGGGCTATCAGGTCACTAGGTCAGCCCAATGGGCGTTTGAATGTACTGCGCTGTACACAGCATCCGATTTCACACATCTGCCCATGTAATGGACCAAGCCTATTGCCATCAACCTGGACGACCCAATTAGTCCAGCGGTAGTTAACACTGCCTTCTGTACTATGGGTCCCGGGTTCGAATCCCGGTAGGGACAAATGTTTGTGTGATGAGCATATAAACATTTTAATCCGAGTCATGGACTCATGTATAATATGTATATATTTACATTAAAAAAGTATATTATGTATTATATCAACCAACTAGTATCCGTAACACAAGCCTCGTTGCTTACCACGGAACTAGATGGCGGTGTCATAATGTCCAGACCTATTTATTATTATTATCAATCGGGCAAGAATCATCCGAAGTGCTACTGAGAATTACATAGAAAATCACTGCTCGACCCGGAATCGAACAAAAGACCACTTGCTTGGCAGTCGCATTTACGATCACAAGACCAACAGGTAGTACGTTAGTTATTATTAAATATGTTTTAAGTCTTAACACAAAAAATAAGTATTTTTAAACATTTTCTGGTATATTTAAAACCTAGCAGTGTTTAGTAATTCTGTAAATTTTACTATTCAAGAATAAAAACCGAAAATAAACACATCATTATTTTGGGAACCCTCCATACGATTTTCGTCTTTATTTCTGTTAAAAATACGGTATGTTATACTTTGTTGACGCGAAGTTTATTCAAATTAACACGACCGCTTCTCTATTTCCTGGTTGCCTAGTACATTTGCTGCGTAGTTATGTAATGTCATACATAATTTACCACACACCTGTATGACTCGCGCAGTAATAATAATAATAATGACACGTGTAAGATAAGTAGAATTATAGTACCATCACGCCTTTCCCCATTGGGGTAGGCAGATTAGACACGTTCATGTTTCACAGCTAGGTTAATGAAATATATTCGAATTACACAGCGCCATCTAGTTCTCTCATTTGAGACTGATAATATATGTAGTCTACCGCGCTAGCCTAGTGCAGATAATCAGTATTCACATCATGATCATCATCATCATATCAACCGTTAGACGTCCACAGCTGGACATAGGTCTCCCCCAAGGATCGCCACGACGACCGGTCATGCGCCGCCCGCATCCAGCGGATTCCAGCAATCTTCCATCAGTCCACCTTGCCGGGGGCCTACCCACGCTGCGTCTTCCAGTACGTGGTCGCCAAATAGAAAAAGTAATTAGATATAATAATTATAGGTTTTCTCACGATGTACTTTCACTATTTGAGCACTTGATGTTTGATGTATTTACAAAATGAAAATCTGTATGGTGTATCTATCATCTAGTATCCGTAAAACAAGCCTTGTTGTTTAGCTCGGAACTAGATGGCGCTGTGTCATAATTTTCATATCTCTTTTTTGAGAGACAGATAGCGAGATTCTTGGCCCAAATTGAGCTGCCTGCTGACTGGGGAAGTACCTCCGCCTTACAAAAGAACGCAGTGAAACAACAATAGTTGTGTTTCTGTTAGTGAGTAAGGTTACCAGAGCTCGTTCGGGGAGTGACTATTCTGACAGCATGAGAATTCCGTTTGCTGTCAGTTTAATAGCTCCCATATTTTAAGAAACCTAAACGGTTTATACAGGGTCGGCAACGCGTGAGTGACACCTCTGGAGTTGCAAACGTTTATAGGCTACGGTAACCGCTTACCCTTCAAGTAGGCCGTGTGTTTGTTTGCCGACCTTGTGACGTAAAAAAACTAATTCTAGCCGTCAAATTGTCTGTACGCTGTACAGAACCATGTGACAACCCATCAGGTGAGAAGTACATTAAAAGAAATCACATGTTGATGGTTGTACGATACTCCCTGACATAAATCCGACAGGCATCTGGCTTCGAGCCCACAATCACCATAGCAACGCCACGATATTCCCTTGAAGATTTGGCGCACTTCGAGCACCATTTAAAATTGATGTCATGTTAGAAAAGTGAATCTGTACAAATATGTATTTATAGCTTTTGCTATATAATTAAATTTGCAAAAATATTTGTAATTTTATCCTCATACAAACTTCCACCCCCTTTTCTCCCTTTTAAGGGATAATTTTCGAGATGAAAACTATCCTATGTCATTCCTCGGGACTCAAACTACCTCTATACCATATTTCATCTAATTCGGTTCAGCTGTTATAGCGGAAAGAGATAACAGATAGACACACACTTTCGCATTTAAAATATTTATAAAAAAACTAATAAGGATGTGTCGTATTGGCATTGATATTGTATAAATTATTTATTATTTATTATTACATATTATGAGGTAGATTAGGCTATGGTCAATTCAGTCTAGTGTGGTTTGGTAGACTCTATGTACCATTGAGAAAATCTCTCAGGCATTTTAGTTTCTACAAGATGAATTTAAATTTTGCGTAACTTCTAACTTACAATTGGATTAGAACTATAGACATATGATTTGGTAGGACCCACTATGTTTATATTACTGCTTCGAATATACTTCTACAAAAATGTCCTGCTGGTGGTAGCGATGTCTCTTGGTCTTCCTATCCCCTACAACGTGGCTGAGAAAGGCGACGGTGATACACACATACACACGTCATTCTCGTGAAACGGGTTCATTGATATAAAACTGCCATTTGCGGATTTTATCGCGGTATATTAATATTATTTAGTCCTGACCTTTCGGATCTTTTACAGCATCCATGGTCACACAGACTGAGGTGTTGGGTATCTTAATGTTATATTTATATTATTAACAGCTGCCACACATGTTGATAATTATTAAAATCGTATGATGGTGTTCAAAGCAGGTGGTGATCATTGTACTGGTAATTATCATCATCATTATTATCATCGAGATCATCTACCCATTTTAATTGTTTCACTGCTAGATACAGGTCTCCTCTCATTTGAGAGGGAATAGGCTATAGTCGACTACATTAACCTGGTGCGATTTGGCAGACTTCACACGCCATCGAGAAAGTCTCTCAGGCATGCAGGTTTCCTCACGATCTTTTCCTTCGACGTTTGACTTGAGCATGTGATAAAATCAAAATATCATTTATTCAAAGTAGGCCAAATTTGATTGGCTCTTTTTGAACGTCGACAATAAAGACAGCCCCCAAAAACGCTCGCCCTTCACCGCTTTCTAGTGTTTTTGCTGGGAAGAAGAAGCGGCGCAACAAACTCCCCAGCAACACAAACTCCCCAGTTAATTAATTAAATGATTCTATACAATATTACAATGAATCGAATACATGATAAATACGCATGCATCTTCGAAAAATCAGTGTTGCATGCGTTGGGATCGAACTCAGGACTTAAACTTTACAGTGTACTGGTCACTCCACTAGACTATCACAGCTCCTATTGCTATTTATCATCTGTGCAATTTAGAAATCAACTCCAATATATTTTGGCAAAAGAGTCGTCAATATTGATTGTATTCAAAGTCCAAATCATAAATAATTCGCAAAACACTTTATTATCTTATCAAGTATGACAATAATTGTCTGTAAAAAATATCACACTAACCCAATAACAATAATTAAAATCTGTTTACATATTATTTCTCGCATTCGTCTAAATACTATCCGCGGAAATGTGTGTGGATCTATTAATAATACCATTCGGTATGTTGACAAACATTCCTACGTCCCTCTCTAGCGTGTGGATGTTAATGCTTCTATCTCGGTCACTCGTCGACGTAGTGTTGCGATCTACGATTTATTTGCTGGAGCTGATTGTTATGATCGGATGGGTTTTGTTAACATAGCAACTAGTTTATACAGTTTTGGGTCGTTTAACGGAGAATCGGAGACCACAGTAGGTGTAATTTATTTGTTTTCAATAAAAACTGGTTGAGCTGTGGTAGCCTAGCGGTGTGACCAGTGGACTGAGACATCAATGGTCTCGAGTTCGAACCCAAGGCACGCACCACAGACTTTTCGGAAGTTATGTGCGTATTAATCACAAGCTCAAACGGTGAAGGAAAACATCGTGAGGAAACCTGCATGCTTGAGAGATTTGTCTCGATGGCATGTGAAGTCTGCCAACCCGCAGTAGGCTAGCGTGGTGGACTATAGCCTAATCCATCTCAAATGCGAGGAGACCCGTGCCCAGCAGTGGGACGTGAATGGTCTGATGATGATGATGAATAAAAACTGGTTGCTTGGTTTCGAAAAGTGGGTCTTATGGACAAAATGGTGGCAAACAAGGTTACGTCCGCCTGATGGTAAGTGGTTGCCGTAGCCCATGGTCGTTTGCAACGCCAGACGTGTTACTGGTCCGTTGCCGACCCTGTAAAAACCCACTCGGTTTAAGGTTTCTTAAAATAAGGAAGTTGCTACACTGAAAGCAAACGGATTTCCCATGCTGTCAGAATAGTCATGAGACAACGAGCTCTGGCAACGTTACTCACTCGCAGAAACACAACTATTGTTGTTTCACTGCGGTGTTCTGTAAGGTGGAGGTACTTCCACAGTCGGCAATCAGGTAGCAAAAATTTTAAAAATTTCGCTATGGTTTACGTCTTTACTGAACTGCCTTGTTGGTCTAGTAGTCGTACAGTGCGACTGCCGTGCAAG
Organism: Craniophora ligustri; assembly: GCA_905163465.1. Classification (NCBI taxonomy): domain Eukaryota; kingdom Metazoa; phylum Arthropoda; class Insecta; order Lepidoptera; family Noctuidae; genus Craniophora; species Craniophora ligustri. Next base: position 750,625 of record LR990982.1, read on the forward strand.
AGGTCTTGGGTTTGATTCCCAGGTCGAGTAAAGTGTAATTGGGGTTTTTCTAAGAAATTCTCAGTAGCAGCTCGGAGTCAGAGCTCAGGTGGATTCGTGGCTCGCCCCCTATTACATGGGACCTAAAACATACCGGCGAAACGTGGGTGTACATTATAGTACACCTCTGCCTAACCTTTCGGGGACGACAGGCGTGATAATGGTATGTCTACGTCTTTATATTAGTTTGAATATGTCTCAATCAAATTGCATTTCAGTCAACGATAAAAATAAAAAAACCTTGGATGCATTAGTAACCTAACTGAATTATGATTTATTATCAAATACAGACGGCCTTGCAATGATATGAATATCTTGATAACGTGATAAGTAACATCGATAATATATCAGCTTGTCTATGCGTGTGTGTATATAGGTTATATATTTGCAAGTACATACGTACGCAAATAGTCCTCGCTTATCTTATTCGAATCCCGGTAGGAACAAATGTTTGTGTGATGAGCATAAACATTTGTATCAGAGTCATGAATGTATCTATGTATAATATGTATGTATTTACAAAAAGTATATATGTAGTATATCAACCATCTAGTATCCGTAACACAAGCCTCGTTGCTTACCACGGAACTAGATGGCGCTGTGTAATAATGTCCGGAAATATGTATGTATTATTTATTTTATCAGGAAGCTCGAAGTCATTCCGAAAATTACGCCTGGCATTTTTTTTACCACGAGGATGATATGCAAACTTACAACCTGCCTGATCGGAAACGGTCACTGTAGCCTATGAACGTATGCAGCACCAGAGGTGCCGGTCGCGCGTCGCCAACCTTGTGAAAATCGTTTTAGGTTTCTCATCATCATCATCAACCCATTAATGTTCCATTGCTGGACACGGGTCTCCTCTCAATTGAGAGGGATTAGGCTATAGTCCACCACGCTAGCCTACTGCGGGTTGGCAGACTTCACATGCCATCGAGAAATTGTCTCAAGCATGCAGGTTTCCTCACGATGTTTGCCTTCACCGTTTGAGCATGTGATAAATACGCACATAACTTCCGAAAAGTCAGTGGTGCGTGCCTTGGGTTCGAACTCGAGACCTCTGACATCTCATTCCACTGGTCACACCGCTAGGCGACCACAGCTCATTTTTTTTTTAGGTTTCTAAAATGGAGAAATTACTACACTGACAGCAAACAGAATTCCTATGCTCTCAGAATAGACACTCCCCAACGAGCTCTGGTAACCTTGCTCACTCGTAGAAACAACTGCTGTTGTTGCTCTGCGGTCTTCTGTAAGGCGGAGGTTCTGTCCCAGTCAGGCAGCTCAATTTGAGCCAGAAATCTAGCTAAACCTTTCTTCTTGTGAGTCGTGGATGCGTTTACGAACACAAATAAATAATCACAATGGACAAACACCCAAAGCTGGAACAACTACCTTACATATATTTATTCCGTGCGGGAATCGACATGCACCGTGGTATCCCTCGATTACTGCACTGACCATGTCCATAACGGAATCTTCGTCCATTCAAGACGATTAATGGTTTATTGTCTGAGAGACAACATTTTTGGTAAATGAAGCGACGGGACAAAGCGACACACAGATTTCTCAGATCTGACCTGGGAAGTTTGTGGTGACTGCTGCGAAGATACGGTGTCAGTTAAAATATTGTGTGTTCAAGGTTTAAAAATATCTCCCAAAAAAAGATACATCAAGCACTCTTCCGCGTTTTGTATATAAATAAATAAATAAAGTGTAGAACGCACGCCGCTTCCACGTTTTTGGATCACGTCCAACACACTTCGGAGTGTAAAACTGTATTTTTAATAGTTAAGTATAGTATTAAACACTATGCGTAATAAATTATAATCATTAACCTAATTTCTGTCCTACTGACTACCCGATATCGCAGCGGTGTTAAAGGGGTTCCGATAGGTGCAAATGTTTGCATGATGAGCATAGAAATCTGTACCTGAATCATAAAGGTACCAACCATCTTAGTATCAGCAACAGAAACCTCGTTGCTTAACTTGAAACTAGATGGCGCTGGCTATGTCTGCAGACTGACGGCCGATGGAGCAGACAAGTGTTAGAGTGGAGACCGCGATTGGGCAAACGTAGTGTAGGACGGCCTGCGACACGATGGACCGACGATTTGAAGAAGGTGGCTGGCAGCGGATGGATGCGAGCTGCCCAAGACCGGGATGGTTGGCGCTCTTTGGGGGAGGCCTACGTCAGCAGTGGACGGCAATAGGCTGATATAGATGACGTTGTGTCATATTGGCCGGATATTGTTTTTATGTTGGGAACAGGTCTCCAACTCTCCACTCATTTGTGAGATATAGTCTATAGTCCACTATAGGCTATAAATAATTATAAATTACTTATACATAAATAACGACTATATAAAAGGCGACTCCCTGATTAATCTCGAAATTTCCTTAACCTCATCATCATACCACTGCTGGGCACGGGTCTCCTCTCATTTGAGAGGGATTAGGCTATAGTCCACCACGCTAGCCTACTGCAAGTTGGCAGACTTCATTCGCTTTGAATGTTGTAATCTATGTTAGGAGTTTCACTACGTGATCGAATCAGAAATGAGGAGATCCGTAGAAGAACCCGGGTCGCTAACATAGCCCGAAGAATCGCCAAACTCAAGTGGCAGTGGGCTGGGCACATCGCTCGAAGAACGGATGGCCGATGGGGCTTGAAGGTTCTAGAGTAGCGACCACGTACTGGAAGACGCAGTGTGGGCAGGCCCCCGGCAAAGTGGACTGACGACCTGGTGAAGGTCGCTGGAATCCACTGGATGCGGGCGGCATATGACCGGTCGTCGTGGCGATCCTTGGGGGAGACCTATGTCCAGCAGTGGACGTCTAACGGTTGAAATGATGTTGTAATGTATTGAATTCATATTGACTAACACTTTCAACATTAATTTCCATGTAAACATTCTTGTATTAAAATATTTTGGTATTTGTCACGTTTTTATCTAATGTAATAATTAATTTAATGTTACTTGGGTTATATGTAATACAGAAATACTTTATTTTCAAATAATATCATTATCAACCCATTTTCTGATCAACTGCTGGGGAACGTTTCCTCACGACGTTTTAATTCACCGTTTGAACATGTCATAAATACGCACATAATTTTTAAAAGTCACTGGTACGTGCTTTGGGATTTAAATGACGGGATATGATGATGATATAGATTATTTGCAGCTAAACGTTAGGAAGGTGTGAAGGACGGGAGTTCTTGGGATTGTAAAAAACAAATTCAGGTTTAAATATCTTTACTATCACGATAAAAAAAACACTTATGTGATAACATGATTACATACACTCACGCCTTTTTCCCATGGACAGAAACTATAGAATACCACGCGCTACGGTCCCTGCATACCACTTTTGCCTCGTCCACATTCATACACTCGTCATAACATACAAAACAAAATATTCCGATGACCGTCAACGCACTCGCAAATCGAATGAAATAATGGGGTAACTGCAACTCAATCTGGCCTGGTCTGTGAATACATTTTATTTTGAGTTTGGACCTTCGATTGCACTTACTGTCATAAGTCTCTCACAGCATAAATTCCCAAAACTTTCAATAATATAAAGCCTGAAACTCTTGCTTCGCGTCAGAGCCTCGCGTCTATCCTTGACCCACTTTACGTTGCACCGCCTCCATCCGATATGACCCAGATTCTTGCCCCGAATCCGGAGCTCTTTGTCACCGTGCGGGCGGCACAGTTGGGGATGAAAGTGACATTGTGCCTTTCTTTGTCAGTTCTTTGTTGTAACATCGTGATATTTTTCGAAAATGGGCCCTGCAAGATTCGTTGGTTCTAAAATTTTATAAAACTTATTAATACGTTTTATAGTAAAATAATATTATATTATTATATGTACCTAACTGTAATTATAAACTGCACTAGATTAAGTCGAATCGATATTGTCTTTCAACAGCAAGCTATTTTGTAAAGTAATTTGTGAATAACGTCGTTAGTAGTGTATATGCTACTCCTATTGACCAAGTCTTGTGATTATTGTATTGTATACTGCTGTTTGTTGTCTCTAATAAAATAAAATAAATAAAATAAAATAAATAAAATAACCATGGATGCTGTAAAGGCTCAGAAAAGGGGGTTAAAATAATATCAATATCATCATCAGCCTATATTCGTCCACTGCTGGACGTAGGCCTCCCCTAGTGGCTCGATCTTCGGCGCTTTTCCTCCAGTCACCAGCTGCTTTGTGGAAGTCGACGCTCGAACGCTGTTCTGGGTTCGATTCCCGGTAGAGACGAATGTTTGTGTGATGAGCTCAACATTTGTATCCGAGTCATGGATGTATCTATGTATAATATGTATGTATTTACAAAAAAAATAAGTATATATGTATATAGTATATCAACCTTCTAGTATCCGTAACACAAGCCTCGTTGCTTACCACGGAACTAGATGGCGCTGTGTCATAATGTCCAGAGAGATATTTATAACCATCTAGTATCCGTAACACAAGCCTCGTTGCTTAGCACAGAATCGGGAATTCCATTTGCTAACAGTGTAATAACTCCACTATTTTAGAAATCTAGAAACCTCTAATGGTTTTTACAGGGCCGGCAATGCACGCCTGACTCGTCTGGTGTTGTAAATGTCTATTAGCTAGAGACCCTATAGAAAATGGTGTACATCTTTCTTTAACAGCATATTCTCCTTCAACAGATGCACAGTAGCGAGCCGGCGCCGGCGGCGGTGCCGTCATCAGGCCCGAGTCTACTGCTGCAGCTAGGTCGGCTCATCGTCAGGTCCCGCAGCTCCAGTCCAGCGGCACGCGCCCCGGCCCACGATCGGCTGCTGCACGCCAAGCTGCTTGCCGCCAAACCTTCCACCAGCCAACAGGTATGGTGCCCTGGTACTTACCATACCATAACAGCTCGCCGTTTAAGTTCTGGAGCTTATGATCATTTTGTCAAAAAATAAACAGCCTTGTAAAATGTCAGAACTGAATTAAATTGAAATGGAAACACACGGGAAGCATCAGCTTTCAATAAAAAAACATCAAAATTGGATCACCCAGTCGAAAGGTATGAGGTAAAAAACATAAATAAACAGTCGCATTGAGAACCTACTCCTATTTTGAAGTCGGTTGAAAACTGGAACAGGCCGCCTAACCTTCCACCAGCCAACAGGTATGGTGCCCTGGTACTTCGCATATGAGAACAGCCCACGGTTTAAGCTCTGGAGCCTATGTATGAAACCTGGAACAAATGAGATTTTTTAAATCTTTAACAATACTTTTAACCCATTCAGTGCCCAGAACCCGATTTTGGGTCGATATTACAGTAAGGCTCTGATTCAATATTTAAGGTATATACTTATGAAGACTTTTTGACATATAAATGAAAAGAATGTCAAAACGTCTTCATAAATATAATAAAGTAATTAAATTCAATGCCCAGAGCCTTAATATAATATTGACCCAGGAGCCGGATACTGGGCAGTGAAAGGGTCACGAGGGAGGAAGGAGAGTGACAATGGTTCATATCCACCATCATCAAACTAATATTGTCCCAATACTGGACACGGGTCTCGTCTCATTTGAGGAAGATTAGGCTATATAGCCACCACGCTAGCCTAGTGCGGCAGACTTCACATGCCAGCGAGAGAATCGCAGGACACCGTGAGGAAACCTTCACGATATTTTCCTTCACCATTTGAGCATGTCATAAATCCGTATGGTTCTTAGAAGTCATTGGTTCTTGACCAGGGGATCAAACTCAGTACCTTTAATTTAGCAGCTTATTCAATGGGTATTAAGCAAAAAAAATATAGGTAGCTTTTAAAGCAACTTATCCTATATCTTTTCGTTTCCAGGTCCAGACACAACCGAAACCAGTAGAGCCCGAAGAGCCGAAGTCAGGAGTGGAGGCCCAGCTGAACACCTGCGTGCAGGCGCTCTGGGACGAACAGATCCCAGTCTGCATTGAGGTCAGTGGAACAGGGCCCAAAATCTCATCTCTGAACTGCTACAGATAATTTCATACACAAAAAAAAAACAATAAAATTTGGCACGACCTGGGATATTAACCCAGGATATCAAGCTAAGCATCGCGCTTACACAGGCACAATGAAAACAGATTTGTGTTCTGCTCATAGCAGCTGTGCGAGTTTATTGCGATCAACCGGCTACGAATCCAAACTCCGATCTGCTACTGAAAATTTCATAGAAACATCCAATAACACTGTGTGCTCGACCAGGGCATCAAACCCCAAGACCTCTTGCTCAACAGGTCGCACTTTACGACCACAATCATAAGACCAACGAAGCAGTTAGTAATCTTTGTGCTTACCATGTGAGTTACGTCACAGCGACGGTAGTACGGCAGCTCCCGTTTTAGCGCGTATCGCGTGATCAGACTTCACACGCCATCGAGAAAATCTCTCAAACATGTAGGTTTCCTCACGATATCTTCCTTCACCGTTTGAGCATGTGCTAAATACGCACTTTATCAGTATCATCTGCCTATATTCGTCCACTGCTGGACGTAGGCCTCCCCTAGTGAACGCTATAGAGCTCAATCATCAGCTCTTCTCATCCAGTTGCTGCCAGCTGCCTTCCGCAAGTCGTCGCTCCACCTGGCCGCAATAACATACGCACACTAGGGCTTGAGAATCAGAGTATTTTTCAGCTCCGGAGTTGGGTTTCGAAGCTCAGATTTCAAACTCCGGAGTTCCGGAGTTTTCAGTCTCTATTTAAATAAAAGTACAGTGGCATTTTTAGAGTGTTTATTTATTAAATAACTGTAATTGATGGTTTTATTAACCAAGAAATAATATTTGCATAATCAAGTTATACTTAAAACAAACAAAACACAAAATCAAAAAATCAAATCAAATCCTAAAATGTAATTATTAAATCTTAATTTTTCATAGTTTGAGGAGCATGCTTAATTATTTAATTCCCTTTTTTAATTTACGGTTTACGGTTTAAGATATTTATTTTGGTTGCCGGTTGCGAATAAAATGCTATGATTATTTATGAAAATCGAAACTCCGATTTTGGATATGAAACTCCGGTTTTTCAAACGATGCTGAAATCATTCGAATCTCCGGAGTTAAACTAAAATCCGGGGCTCAAGCCCTAACGCACACAATATCCGCAAAGTCAGTGGTGTGTGCCTTGTGTTCTAAAGACTTTTGACGTTCACTGTCCCGTTTTGGCGCCGAATGATATATTGATGGTTTTTCCAGGTCTTGCTAGCCCCCGACTGCCAGGAGTGCTATTCGTCGCTGTGCCGTGAAGGCGAGTCACTCGACAAACATTCGCAGCGCGCTCTGCTGCTCGAGAGATGGACCATGAGGGCGCAGGTTAAGAAGTAAGTGTTCCACTGACTTTACTGTGTTTTTAGAAGAACAAAAAAATTGGCGGGCCAGTATTTCGGGACTGCCGATAGAAGTGAAAACGCACAGAGGTATATCTTTGTACATATATACACAGTATCTAAATATATAACTCAAAGGTGACTGACTGACTGAATGACATAGTGATCTATCAACGCACAGCCCAAACCACTGGACGGATCGGGCTCAAATTTGGCATGCAGATAGATGTTATGACGTAGGCATCCGCTAAGAAAGGATTTTTGAAAATTCACCCCCTAAGGGGGTAAAACGGGGGTGCAAAGTTTATATGAAACTTATTTTTTTAGTTAAATTAACGCGGACGAAGTCGCGGGAATCAGCTAGTACATACATATAGGTAATGGGAAGCGAGCGGTGATGATGACGCGAGTTCCATGATTTTTGTACTGTCTATGTTTCAAACAATTACATTTTTAATAGCCTGTAACCTCCCACTGCTGGGCAAATGCCTCCCTACTCTTCTTCCACACCTCTCTGTCTTCAGCTCTCAGGGACCAGTCTTTCTGGAAGGAGTCCAGCTCATCTCGCCATCTCCGACTGGGCCTGCCGCGTCGCCTTTTGCCATTACGTGGGACCCATGCAAACAATTACATGCTTTACTTAAAATAATTACAATCAATCTAATCATCAGCACTTCGGCGATCCTTGGGAGAGACCTATAGGTCGTCGAGACGTCTAACGGTTGATATGATGATGATGATGTTGACTTCTCTTTCCAGGGGAGATCACAGTCCAGCGTTTGGCACGTCCCAGTGGCTGCTGAACGCGGTGCGGTCGCAGCTACACTTCTCGCAACTGTCCGCGTGGCTCGCGCGCCTCAAGGAGACTGGCGACGGTACCACCACAGAACGCAGGTAATAATAATAATGGCTTTTATTCACTTGTAAGTTATACAAGTTCAAACATAGATATTTAGTGACATTATGCTTAATTATGATTATAAGTGAACTGGTATTTCCAAGACTTCCTGCGCTAGGCTGGGCCTGTCCTGCAGAAAGCTTTATTTAGTGATTCCAAGAATGTACAATGTTGTAGGGTTCTTATGTACTTGTCATTGTTACAGTTAAAGAACTGAAATTAACTAATATTAACAATCGTATTTTATAAATTTAATTACAGTAGGTATTTCAAAACGTCCTCAGATTCTTCATACGTCCAGGTTAGCAATTGATAATTAGTTACCTTTAATTCTTACTCTACAGACGACCATTTGTTACGTGCAGCTTAATGTAGAAAGGTTCCAGTGACTTGCGTGTCACAGGTACATAGTACGTGTACGCAGGTAATATAGGACGTTACTTGGTGCTATTTGATTAGCAAGATAAAAAGGCATAACTTGTCGTTTCTGAGTCATCAGTTTTTCTTTTGTTGCTATTGGGAAGTTCTTAGGGTGTGTATCTGTATTGCAAATGCCCCTTGGACCCAAGTAGCAACCCTGAAGTAACGGTTACGTTTTGGAACACAGTTTTTTACTGTGTCTAAGATTTATTATTCTCATTACAGACGCAAACTGAGCCGCGAGACATGCAACTACAAGAAGGTAGAAGCGAACTGCGACGACACCATCGACGAACGCAAACTTAACATCGTTTACTCCATACACGAATCCCACGACAGATACAAGAAAGCCGACTTCGCTCGCCCCCCAACCGACCACAAGTTCCCAGTCACAGACATCGGCAATAATCTATATTTGAACGTCATTCTCGAAAGCCTACCCCGACTGGACGACATCCCCCATATAAAATGCCCCTGCCAAAAACGCAAAACTAGCAAGGATATACCTCAAAATCTACACGAAGAGTTGGTCGGCAAACTAAATGATCTCACTATTGCAAATAAGTTTGATAACGGTAACAGTAATGTCGTCGATGACAGAATGCTGACTCCGTGCAGCGAAAATGGAAAACACAAGTGCAACTGCGATGACGAGTCGGATGGTAAGGAGCGCACGAAGAAGCTGGACGACAGAAGACTTAAAGAGATTGCTAAATACAAAAGGAGGCTTCGCAAAGAGTGTAAGATTAAGAAACTCCACGACAGCACGTCGTCAGAAGGCGACGGTCTGCAGAAAACGAAAGAAACCCACACTTCAATTCCCATTTTACAAGCGTCCAGATTCGACAGATTTAGAGCGATCGGGTGCTACAGAAACCAGACATATCTTACGCTGCCAGCGAGCAGGATAGAGACCAAATCGCCTTTTATAGATACTGACGTGCCACCACCAGCTGAGTTCAAAAAGACCAACACAGTTGCCACCCAGACTGAGGAGCTGTCGTGCCAATGTGGGAAGCTGCTGCAAATGCAGTGCGATAGTTGCAGCGACCGCGGCATGGTCAGATCCGAGGGCAACTACGATCTAGCTTCTATTGAGGACGACGAGGACGGCGCCAAGATGACGCCAGAAAACAAGAAGCATAAATGTGATACCTTTTGTGATAATTATAGTAGTGCTAGTAATAATGACATTATTAAGAGACCGAAGTTGCGGCGATTTTTTCCTATTGTTGACAAAATTGAGAAGATTGTTAATGATAGGTTCGCGCAGAGGGAGAAGGATATAGAAGAGTTGCAGCTAGAGAAAGAAGACTCAGTGTTCTCGAGACCTAGGGAGTGTAAACGCCAAAAGACTTACTCTATCAGCGACGAGGACTTTGTGTTGTATGAGAAATGTGATTATGGGACCTTCGATCGTGCTAACGAAAATTCTGATGTGATGGATTCTCCGAAAGATGACAAAGGTGAGTGTTCATCGTCCACCCATTTGCTGTCCCACTTCTGGGCATGAGTGTCCCATTTTGGCTTTAGTCCATCATGTTATTCTGAGGGTTGGCAGACTTGACAGGCCATCTAAAATAATCCATCCATACTTAATTTTATAAATGCGACAGTTCGGTCTGTCTGTTACCTCTTAACGCTTTAACCGCTGAACCGATTTAAAAGAAATTTCGTATGGAGATAGTTTCAGTCCCGGGGAAGAACATAGGTTAGTTTTCATCCCAGAAGTCATCCCCGAAAAGGGGGAAAAGGGGGTGAAAATAAAATTACTAATTTTACGCAGACGAAGTCGCGGGCAGAAGCTAGTAGTAAATAAATAACTAAATAAATGAATCTTTTTCCAGGCTTCATGTTCCCCGAACCGAGGAAAGACCAGGAGTGGCAGGTGCCTTCCACCAGGGAGACGGAGCGGTTCCGCTGGCGGTTCGACTCGGCCGCCAGCATGGTGTTCCACGCCAGCACCGGCCTGCCGCTCACCTCCAGCCCGGCGCCGCTCCGCCGCGGGAACTCCTGCTTCGACTTCGATGACTCCATCAATGGCATCTCCGGTATCAAGAGGTTTGTTGGAGATTAAATACTTTTTATTACATACATACATACATTATTACTGAGAATTTCTTAGAAAAACCCAATAACACTTTGCTCGACCTGGGAATCGAACCCAGGAGCTCTTGCTAAATTTGTTAAGTACCATAGTCATCTTTTTACCACCAACGACAATACATTTAAACGGAAAATTAACCATCTGCCCTTAAAAATGCCGGTGCCTAAGCTCGAACTGTTTAGAAATAACTGCGCCTATATGGCACCTTTAATATATAACTCTTTGCCAAAAGAAATGTCTGACCTGCCATACAAAAGGTTCTGTTGTGCCTTGCGAAAATGGTTGATCCAGGAAAGTTTCTATAGCCTTAAAGATTTTTTGAATAAAAGCACATGCCGATTTGGTACCCACTAAGATTATTATCTGTCTTCCTCTTATTTATCATGACTTAGCCTTCAAATAATTGTAATTTAAATATCCTTTATACATATTATAGTGCCATTCATATTTATTGTAGTTGTCTAATTGCTCGAATAATTGTAATTTTATTATAATTAGTAGATACATTACCTAATATTTTGCATACCCAAATGAGGATGAAATATGTCCTGTGCTGTATCTCAATGTAACATCTCATGTATCCACCATATTTCAGCAAATAAATGATTTGATTTGATTTGCTCGGTTGAAGTCGGTTTCTTTAAACGCAGTTTTGTGAAGAACCCCATTCTGTAGCTATTTGGGAAATTATCAGCAGATAGTTCAGTTTTCAAATTTAATTCGATGCCTTATATAAAAAAAGTTTCTATTTAAACAATATTTACCTAAACATATAAATGCGCGTGCATGACGCGATGTATGAATGTGGACGAGGCAAAACTGGTATGCAGGGACCGTAGCGCGTGGCATTCTGTAGTTTCTGCCTACCCCATGGGAAAAAGGTGTGAGTGTATATGTATCAGGTCCAAGCGATACCACATACAAGAGGTCTTCAGAAAGCTGATGATGCTCACAGAAATGTTTGTTGTTCCAGTGCACTGTTCCACCCGATCTCCGCGGCGGACGGGCTGCCGGCCCCCCCCGCGCCCCCCCCGCCCGCGCCCCCGCGCCCCCACACGCCGCCCCCCCCGCCCGCGCCCCGCAGCCCCAAGCTGAGGATACGGCCCAGCACTGGACTACTAGGTGAGTTGAATCTTCATACTTACTCATGTTTATAATGTAATAATAATAATAATAAATTCTTTATTTTCAGGCTACTTTTGCCAGTCTAACATATATAATAAAAGCTGTTATAGGCTAGGGGCTCCCCCCCCCTTTTCTGTAAGTAAAGTAACCGCCCTCCCACTGCTGACGTAAAGCAAGTTACATGCGTATTTATCACATGCTCAAACAGTGATAGAAAACATTGTGAGGAAACCTGCATGCTTGAGAGATTTTCTCTATAGCTGGTGAAGTCTGCCAACTCGTAGTAGACTCACCTGGTGGACTACAGCCTAATGTTTCTCAAATGAGAGACCTGTGCCCAGCAGTGGGACAATAATTACTCATGGACGTTTGCACCACCAGAGGTGCCGTTCACGCGTTGTCGACCCTGTTGAAACCGTCTCCATTTCTTAAAATAAGGCTGTTGCTAAACTGACAGCAAACGGAATTCCCATGCTGTCAGAATAGTCACTCCCCCAACGAGCTCTGGTAACCTTACTCACTCGCAGAATAACAACTATTGTTGTTTCACTGCGGTGTTCTGTAAGGCGGAGGTACTTCCGCAGTTGGGCAGCTCAATTTGAGCGAGGAATCTCGCTATGCCCTACCTCTCGAGTCAAAATCAAAATCAAAATATCATTTATTCAAAGTAGGCCAAATTTAATTGGCTCTTTTTGAACGTCGACAATATAGACAGCCCCCAAAAACGCCCGCCCTTCACCGCTTCGTAGTGTTTTTGTTGGGAAGAAGAAGCGGCGCAACAAACTCCCCAACAACACAGTTCTATCTGTTAATTAATTTAACGATTCTATACAAGTCTTTGCTACTTTGACTGTTTCAAACGGTACCTATATCATCAAAGTTGGTTATGATTGAAATTTGTCCATTGTACTAGGAACTCATAACTCACAAAGGGTGTAACTTAATATCTTTGACTGTGTACAGGTAGTTTCGAGGAGTCTGCTCTGAAGGGCCGCCTGGAGCCAGTAGCCACGGTGCACGGCTTCACGGCCGAGCTGGGGGCTTATGGCTCCTTCTGCCCCCCCCACAAGCGTCTGCCGGTCACCGTGTTCTTCTACGCACCAGGAGGCACTAATGCTCCTTATATGGTGAGTCCATTAATTCAATAAATGTCTGGACAGTATTTATATTATTTATATATGTATATTATGTTGGCATAAATATACTGCGATGCAACTGTCATCAAAAACAATTTACAGTTTCTTTAAAACGCACAGCCCTCTTTTGTAAAATAAAAGTACTTTCTATATCGGTGGCTCTGCCCCACAAAAGAATTCCATAAGACATAATGCTATGAAAATAACCAAAATAAACAAGCCGAGCAGTGTCCACGTCAGTAAATTGTTTAACTTTTCTGATCGCATAAGCAGCAGAGCTAAGTTTTTCCGCGAGACATGACACATGAGCGCCCCATTGGAGTTTGGCATCTAGTGTAATACCTTAAAAAACTGTAGAATTGACCGTCTCTAGTATTTATTTGACAAATCAAATAAAATCATTTATTTGCTGAAATATGGTGGATACATGAGATGTTAAATTGAGTTACAGCGCAGGACATATATCACCCTCATTGTGGGTATGCAAAATATTAGGTAATGTACTAAATATAATAAAATTACAATTATTCGAGCAATTAGACAACTACAATTTATATGAATGGCACTATATTATGTATAAAGGATATTTAAATTACAATTATTTGAAGGCTTAGTCATGATAAATAAGAGGAAGACCCAGAATCTTAGTGGGCACCAAATCGGCATGTGCTTTTATTCAAAAAATTTTTAAGGCTGTAGAAACTTTCCTGGATCAACTATTTTCGCAAGGCACAACAGAACCTTTTGTATGACAATTAAGTTGGGTCCTAGATTTTTTACATTGGGAAAAATAAATTTTACACATTTAGTTTTTTAGCATCTCGTACCAAATTATTTACTATAAACCAATGCATTACCTGAACAAGTGCACTATTTACATCGTCAAAACTATCCCTGTCTACTTTAAAAATAAGCGAAGTGTCATCAGCAAATAATAGCACTACATCACAAATAGATTTAAGATAATATGGCAAATCGTTTATATATATATTAGAAAAAGGAAAGGGGCCCAAAGTTGAGCCCTGTGGTACACCCAACTGCACTGACAATCTAGATGATTGTGTATTGTTAATGTCTACAAACTGTATTCTACCACTTAAATAAGATATTAAGAGCCTTATTTTGTATTTCATAATGAGCAACTTTGCATATAAGTGTTGTATGATGGACACGATCAAACGCTTTCGAAAGATCACAGAATACACCAATGGCGTTCTGCGAATTCTCCCAAGCGTCAAATATGTTTCAGTAATGCAACTCCTGCGTCCGTTGTTGAACGACCCTGTGTGAAACCATACTGTTCAGAGTGAAGGAGGCTGTTTACGTTAAAATATCTAAGTAATTGCTTTAATAAAAGTATGGGCTGGATATGGGTCTAAAATTACAGAGATCGTTTTTATTTCCGGATTTAAACAAAGGGACTATTTTACCATATTTCATGAGGTCTGTTTGCCGTGTTTCCCGAATCGTATAACTTAGGGATCTTCAAAGCTAGAGTGTATGGACACATACACTCTTGCTCGTCGTAATTGCGTCTAACCGAGCCATCAAATGGTACCTACTCTTTCCGCCCTAAAAATATGTTTATGATTTCTTCCAGGGCCACATAAACCTGGGGCCCAGCGGCTACCGCGTGGCGCGCTCGGGCACCATCCAGGTGTCGCTGTTCAACCCGCACGGCACGCTGGTGAAGATGTTCGTGGTGCTGTACGACCTGCGCCGCATGCCCGGCGCCGCGCGCACCTTCCTGCGGCAGCGGACGCTGTACATGCCGGCCGGCGCCCCGCCGCCGCCCCGCCAGCACGCGCACAAGTGGCTGCGGTACCTCATACACCTCAGGTGAGCACACGGCATGCCGCCGCCGCCCCGCCAGCACGCGCACAAGTGGCTGCGGTACCTCATACACCTCAGGTGAGCACACGGCATGCCGCCGCCGCCCCGCCAGCACGCCCACAAGTGGCTGCGGTACCTCATACACCTCAGGTGAGCACACGGCATGCCGCCGCCGCCCCGCCAGCACGCCCACAAGTGGCTGCGGTACCTCATACACCTCAGGTGAGCACACGGCATGCCGCCGCCGCCCCGCCAGCACGCCCACAAGTGGCTGCGGTACCTCATACACCTTAGGTGAGCACACGGCATGCCGCCGCCGCCCCGCCAGCACGCCCACAAGTGGCTGCGGTACCTCATACACCTCAGGTGAGCACACGGCATGCCGCCGCCGCCCCGCCAGCACGCCCACAAGTGGCTGCGGTACCTCATACACCTCAGGTGAGCACACGGCATGCCGCCGCCGCCCCGCCAGCACGCGCACAAGTGGCTGCGGTACCTCATACACCTCAGGTGAGCACACGGCATGCCGCCGCCGCCCCGCCAGCACGCCCACAAGTGGCTGCGGTACCTCATACACCTCAGGTGAGCACACGGCATGCCGCCGCCGCCCCGCCAGCACGCCCACAAGTGGCTGCGGTACCTCATACACCTCAGGTGAGCACACGGCATGCCGCCGCCGCCCCGCCAGCACGCCCACAAGTGGCTGCGGTACCTCATACACCTGAGGTGAGCACACGGCATGCCGCCGCCGCCCCGCCAGCACGCCCACAAGTGGCTGCGGTACCTCATACACCTCAGGTGAGCACACGGCATGCCGCCGCCGCCCCGCCAGCACGCCCACAAGTGGCTGCGGTACCTCATACACCTCAGGTGAGCACACGGCATGCCGCCGCCGCCCCGCCAGCATGCCCACAAGTGGCTGCGGTACCTCATACACCTCAGGTGAGCACACGGCATGCCGCCGCCGCCCCGCCAGCACGCCCACAAGTGGCTGCGGTACCTCATACACCTCAGGTGAGCACACGGCATGCCGCCGCCGCCCCGCCAGCACGCCCACAAGTGGCTGCGGTACCTCATACACCTCAGGTGAGCACACGGCATGCCGCCGCCGCCCCGCCAGCACGCCCACAAGTGGCTGCGGTACCTCATACACCTCAGGTGAGCACACGGCATGCCGCCGCCGCCCCGCCAGCACGCCCACAAGTGGCTGCGGTACCTCATACACCTCAGGTGAGCACACGGCATGCCGCCGCCGCTCCGCCAGCACGCCCACAAGTGGCTGCGGTACCTCATACACCTCAGGTGAGCACACGGCATGCCGCCGCCGCCCCGCCAGCACGCCCACAAGTGGCTGCGGTACCTCATACACCTCAGGTGAGCACACGGCATGCCGCCGCCGCCCCGCCAGCACGCCCACAAGTGGCTGCGGTACCTCATACACCTCAGGTGAGCACACGGCATGCCGCCGCCGCCCCGCCAGCACGCCCACAAGTGGCTGCGGTACCTCATACACCTCAGGTGAGCACACGGCATGCCGCCGCCGCCCCGCCAGCACGCCCACAAGTGGCTGCGGTACCTCATACACCTTAGGTGAGCACACGGCATGCCGCCGCCGCCCCGCCAGCACGCCCACAAGTGGCTGCGGTACCTCATACACCTCAGGTGAGCACACGGCATGCCGCCGCCGCCCCGCCAGCACGCCCACAAGTGGCTGCGGTACCTCATACACCTCAGGTGAGCACACGGCATGCCGCCGCCGCCCCGCCAGCATGCCCACAAGTGGCTGCGGTACCTCATACACCTCAGGTGAGCACACGGCATGCCGCCGCCGCCCCGCCAGCACGCCCACAAGTGGCTGCGGTACCTCATACACCTCAGGTGAGCACACGGCATGCCACCGCCGCCCCGCCAGCACGCCCACAAGTGGCTGCGGTACCTCATACACCTCAGGTGAGCACACGGCATGCCGCCGCCGCCCCGCCAGCACGCCCACAAGTGGCTGCGGTACCTCATACACCTCAGGTGAGCACACGGCATGCCGCCGCCGCCCCGCCAGCACGCCCACAAGTGGCTGCGGTACCTCATACACCTCAGGTGAGCACACGGCATGCCGCCGCCGCTCCGCCAGCACGCCCACAAGTGGCTGCGGTACCTCATACACCTCAGGTGAGCACACGGCATGCCGCCGCCGCCCCGCCAGCACGCCCACAAGTGGCTGCGGTACCTCATACACCTCAGGTGAGCACACGGCATGCCGCCGCCGCCCCGCCAGCACGCGCACAAGTGGCTGCGGTACCTCATACACCTCAGGTGAGCACACGGCATGCCGCCGCCGCCCCGCCAGCACGCGCACAAGTGGCTGCGGTACCTCATACACCTCAGGTGAGCACACGGCATGCCGCCGCCGCCCCGCCAGCACGCGCACAAGTGGCTGCGGTACCTCATACACCTCAGGTGAGCACACGACATGCCGTGCAAGTTTGCAAAATCAAAAATTAACTTTTTTGATTAAAAATAGGCAGAAGCTGGTGCTTCTCCGTATGAAAGGTTACAACTAATAAGGTTTTAAGCTATAGACAAATCTAACAAATCAAATTTAATTATAAGTAGTTCCCCAGATGTGGGTTGATGGAGATATAAGAGAGTAGACAGAAGAATTAACGAATTTTTCTTTCTCTTTCAGATTTATGACGTCCAAATCCGGTAAACTCTATCTACATACTGACATACGTATAATCGTATCAAGGAAAGCCGATCTCGACACGGCGACCGCCCATTCCGCCTTATTCCGACCGCTGCCGACCAATCACAGCCCGCCAGCCGACCCGAAGACTGCCGAACGCGACCCGAACACGCCCGACCGCCAGCCGAACCGTGTATTCGGCGGTTGTTCCGAATTCGAGGATTTCAAAAAGGAAATCTGTTACGAGAATCAAAATGGCGTATCTTATGAGTTGAGGAGTTTCACTTATGCTCCTGACAACCCGAAGTATTCGCCTCGGTAATTCGGGGGGCTTCGGGACCCTTCGGGGATCTTCGGGAGAGTTCGTGAGTTTTCGTGGCTAGGTAGCTGTAGGTACGTCGGTCGGTGGTTTATGTTTTTAGTGCCTGTATGTAATGATTGTTTGTTTTAAGTACGTAATAATGAGAAAATATATTTTTGGTTTTTATAAATTCATGTTTTTTATTTATGTGTAAAAAGAGACCCGTCATTGACCCGCCATTGATAGTTAATATCAAATGCTATAAGTCAATTAGACCAATATTGCAGGTACATTTGAATTGTCAAAAAGTTGTTGCAAGGGTCCAAAAAGTAGGTCTTATGGAGAAGAATTGAGCTGTCCGACTGGGGAAGTACCTCCGCCTTACAGAAGACTGCAGTGAATCAACAATAGTTGTCTTTCTGCGAGTGAGTAAGGTTACCAGAGCTCATTGGGGGAGTGACTATTCTGACAGCATGGGAATTCCGTTTGCTGTCAGTTCAGTAACTCCCTATTTTAAGAAACCTGAACGGTTTCAATGGGGTTAGGCAACGCATTTGCGAGCCTCTGGTGTTGCAAATGTCCATGGGCGGCGGTCATCACTTACCATCAGGTGAGCCGCCTGCTCGTTTGCCCCCTTATCACCATAAAAAAAAGAGCCGAAGAAAAAGAAATCCCACCAAAAACATTTTCATATAAAATGACGCCGAGACTCGTATGGTCAAAAAGTTATCAGGTCTCATGTAGAGCCATGCTTCTGACTCCACACACCCTAACTCTACCAAGGCCTAACTTCACAAATTCTACACCTTAGTCAAAATCATTGGCATCATTGACAACCTGATTGGCGCAGAGGCTGAGCGACCGGCTTGTGCGTCACGGTTTGCGGGTCCGATCCCCGTACGGATCAAATATTTGTACGTTCTACTGCTAGTTTTTCCGGGTCTGGACTGGGTTTGTGTGTGTGAAAATTTGTGTTTGTAAACTCACCCACGACGCAGGAGAAAATCCTAGTGTGGGGCAACGTTTTTTCAAAACAAACAAACAAAATAGTGCCCTTACGCTTCGCTTGACTCGTCGAACTGCATCAGTCTCATATTGATATTATATACATAAATCATTGTAAAACAATTTTGTAATTTTAAAAGAGTATCTATGGAGTTTCTTGCCGGCTCTTCTCCATAAGACCTACCTTTTGGAACCGTGCAACAAAATTCAATTAAATTCGACAATTCAAAAGCACCTATTGTGCTAGCAATTCAAAAGCATCTAGCAAAGTATTGGTCTAATTAAAATAAATGATTTGATTTGATTGATTTAATTCGTCTTGGCATGACTATTGTTCGCGGTAGTCAGTCAGAAGCTCAAAATCACTGACAACCCGTTTATTCTTAAGATAGCAGTCGCTTCTTGTACTTACCGATATTTAACCGTATTTGGTTAAACAGTAACTGACACCAACATCATCATTTTTATGACGATCTACATCATCTAAAACATATCATCACGCCTGTCGTCTCCAAAAGGTAAGGCAGAGGTGTACTAATATACCTCCAGATTTCTGCCGGTCTGTTTAAGGATCCATTCATAGGGGCCGACCCTATTGTCATCCACCGGGGATGAATCCCAAACTCCGAGCTGCTACTAAGACTTTCATAGAAAAACCCAATTACACTGGTCGACAAGGGAATTGAAGCTAAGACCTCTTGTTCGGCAGTTGCACGTTACTTTCACAAGACCAAACGAGTCAGTTTATAAAAAATAAAATAATTGTAGCTAAACGTTATTAAATAGCGCCATCTAGTATCAAACGTAGAGAAACAAGGCCTTGTAGTAGAGGACTTTTTCATTACTTATGAGTCAATGTTTAAGATGTTAACTACTAGATGGCGCTAGTATCTCCTAACTGTCGAACCCGGGAAGATACCGAAGCTAAATCATCCTCTGTGGGTCTGGACGTAGGTATTGGTTGACATTTTTTCTGATCATCTTAAGATCTTGGCTGTTTAATTTCATATTTTTATGGTAGTGGTCGGGTCGCTGACAGCCCGAAGAATTGCCAACTCAGGTGGCAGTGGACGCAGGGCACATCGCTCGAAGAACGACGGGCTTGAAGGTTCTAGAGTGGCGACTACGTACTGGAAGACGCAGTGTGGGTAGGTCACCGTGGCAGGGTGGACCGACGACCTGATAAAGGTCGCTGGAATGCGCTGGATGCGAGTGGCGCAGGACCGGTCGTCGTGGCGATCCTTTGGGGAGACCTATGTCCAGCTGTGGTAGTGGGCACGGTTCTCCTCTCATTTTGGGAGTGATTAAGCTATAGTCCACCACACCAGTCTACTGCGGGTTGGCAGACTTCACGCGCCATCGAAAGTATCTCTGAAGCTTGCAGGTTTCCTCACGATGTTTTCCTTCACCGTTTGAGCATGCGATAAATACGCACGTAACTTTGGAACGTCACTGGTGCGTGCCTTCAGTTTGAACTCAAGACCTTTTACTTGAAATCCAGTGGTCACAGTAGACTATCACAACTTTTTATTACATTATAACCAAAGTAGGATTTATTAAAAGTTAACCAATTTTAATTGGCTCATTTTGAAAACTAAAGATTCTCTAGGGTCAAAAAAACATAAATATTATATAAAAATCATATTTAATCGTAATAAATAAAGGCGTACACACACAAACATACAATAAATATCAAACACACTATGGCCACATCTTAATAAATAATGCCTTATTTAAAACTAACATTATCTTAGGTATTATTTTAATCTAGCTCGCAATATTAACATGTATTTTCTATACTAATAATAAAGAGGAAAGATTTAATTTTTATGTTTTCAATATACCCTCTAGCCCTGCGATCTCAATGGGTTAGGCAGAGATATGTGTACATACACAGTTCGCTACTGAGCTGTTACTAAAAATGTCATAATAAAAGAACCACAAAACACGTATCTACCCAGAAATCTAACAGAGGTCCTCATGCTAAGAAGTCGCGTTTAATACCAACTGATCAAGTAGACAGTAAACAACCTTGAACAATTATTATAATATTTTCCATTTCGTTAGGTACGTATTGAAATAAAACTTTTTACTTACGATCTCGTTGAAACACATGGATGTTTTAAAGGAACCGAAACATCGGTATAAAATCTGTTAAAAATAGTTTTATTTCAATGTCTAATATTCGCGTAAGTGTATGTTGTTCAATAAAACAAACTCTTTAGCTATTAAAAACCATTAATCCACTTCAAATAGATTGAACACGATAATAATTATCGCGAAAAAAATGGCATAACTCACGTATTTCATGAGATACGTCGAGAAATTACGACAAAAACTGCCTGTCTTACTTTCTACATGCATAATACTTTGTTTACAAACGCAGTAACAGACGAGATAATGTTACAATGTAGTTAAATTATACTGTTATTATGTACATTAATCTGACAACATAAGTGTGGAATTAACGACATGATTAGCGCAGAAGGAAAGAAAGAAAGATGATTTATTTTAGACTCGCTGCATTTTTTGTTGATAAAAGGATCAGTTAGTTATTTAATTATTGAAATTATCGCTTCGCTTAGCTCCAAGCTCTGTGTCAGTATGCCAAGACCCTAAAATCCCCAATCAAGTTTCAGAAAATACGTGTCAAGTTTTGCAAGTCGATGTATTTAAGCTACGCATGACTTGAGAGAGACGGAGATACTATCTACTCTCTCGTCAGATAAGGGCGGCTGTATACGAGCGGGTTTCTCTCCTGTGCTCTGTAGGGCGATACCTCACTTGCTCGGGCAACCGCCTCGTTTTCCTGTAAATAAGAACCGGTAATGTAAAACGGGTTTTAAACTTTCATAAGACAAATTACTTGTGTTTTCTCGTGGCCTTTGAAAGCGAATTCCTGATAATTTGTATGTACATGCAGTTAATGAAAGATGAGGTAGTCTTGTTGATTGTGAAGTCAAAAGTTTTGAGCTAAAAACACAAGACACGCACAACTGGCTTTTCGGAAGTTATGTGCGTATTTATCACAAGCTCAAACGGTGAAGGAAAACATTGTGAGGAAACCTGCATGCTTGAGAGATTTCTTCGATGGCGTGTGAGGTCTGCCAACCCGCAGTAGGCTAGTGTGGCGGTCTATAGCCTAATCCCTCTCAAATAAGAGGAGACCCGTGCCCAGCACTGTACGGTGTACTAATGTACACCCTCATTTCCCCGGTATGTTTTTTAGGTCCCATAATAGGGGTTGAGTCTATTGCCATTAACCGGGCACAAATCCAAACTCCGAGCTGCTACTGAGAATTTCGTAGAAAAACCCAACGCTCTCCTCGACCTGGGAATCGAACCCAAGACCTCTTGCTCGGCAGCCGCGTTATTCCACAAGACCAACGAGGCAGTTTTTTATTAATATCAAATTCAAATTCAAATCATTTATTTCAAGTAGACCAGTATTACAGGTGCTTTTGAATGGTCAAACTAGTTCTCAGATCCTTTACCTCAATTCCTTCATCAGGCAGTATGCTCCTCGACCAGGGTCCCCAGCCGTGTTCCTCCTCTTCATGGTCGTAATGATGTTGGTGTTGAGCGTGCTCGTAATATATTATCTGTGGACAAAAAAAAACATACAGAATCGAATGTGAACGACCTGCTGAGATTTCTCAACGGCATGTGAAGTCTGCCAACCCTCAGCAGGCTAGCGTGGTGGATGATAGCCTAATCCCTCTCAAATAAGAGGAGATCCGTGCCCAGCAGTGAAAATCCCCACAGAAAAAAAAAAAATGGCGGCGTCCATCTTGGACCGATTTGCTTGATGCAAATCGGTCCAAGACGGTCGCCAAAAACAGTCCCGACTAATTCACCTTTCAAACGAAGAAAACAATATCAAAATTGGTTCATTCGTTCAGGACCTATGATGACACACATCACGTCAATGTAATGACTGTCATAAAATTAACAAAAAGATTATGTATCAGAAGAATAAAAGGGTTTAAGTCTTTAGAATGAATTTAAATTAACTTTGTGTTAGATTAAACAGGTTTCTACCAACCTACTGGTAATAAGCAAGCGTGAAGATTGTATCATAATCTTTAATCTCTCTTGTTAATACCTTAAGGTATCATAAATTACACTTTTTCGTTAAATATATGGTAATTAGATAAGCTATTATCTTGAGAGGTATGAAAAAGCGAAATTCCTTGATCAAATTGAGCTGCCCGACTGTGGAAGTACCTCCGCCTTACAGAACACCGCAGTGAAACAACAATAGTTGTCTTTCTGCGAGTGAGTAAGGTTACCAGAGCTCGTTGGGGGAGTGACTATTCTGACAGCATGGGAATTCCGTTTGCTGTCAGTTTAGTAACTTCCTATTTTAAGAAACCTGCACGGCTTCTACAGGGTTTGGCAACGCATTTGGAAACCATTGGTGTTGCAAATGTCCACGGGCGGCGGTGATCACTTACCATCAGGTGAGCCTCCTGCCCGTTAACCCCCCTAACACCCAAAGTTTAATGCCCAACTCGTGATCAATTGAACCTTTGATTGTGCAGTCTATTGGTCACGTCAAAAGGCTATCACAGTCTTTTTAAACGACTTCAAAAAAATGAGGAGGTTATGATCATCATGTCAGCTGCTAGAGGACGTACACTGTAAATACGACTGTATTTTTTTTAAGTTTGTTACGTAACTTTCGACTGGGTGAACCGATTTTGATTATTCTTTTTTTAATTTTTATTAAGAAAGAAAAATTCAACCTCAGGCGGGACTCGAACCCGCGTCTTCTGGATAAGTACTCCAGACGCTCTGCCAACTGAGCCACCGAGGTATCCGCCTGATATGTTGAATTTTGCCTTCTTTATGTTACTTATGTCTTACGGCGACATTTATCATACATGTCATTAAAAATCTTAGCTTGAAATATGCTAAAAATACAAAAATATTGATTCTTGTTTTAATTGAAAGCTGGTGCTTTCCGTGTGGTCCCATTTTGGTCCCAGTTCTGACATTAGAATTCGGTTAAACATTGCACGGATGGAGGTGTATGAAATACACCGGAGAGCAGAATGCTAATATTTATTTTAAATTATGCATAAATAAAATAATAATTTTAATTTCGGACCAGAGGGCGATTGCTTGTAATTTTAAAATGCCGTCAAATAACTTCGCATATTAAACTCAAGCAGATGTAACACAAAGTAATACATTAACCCTACCTTGTAGCGTTGAGGGGTCACTTTCTCGTTGACCTTACCTTACCGGATCTCGCTACCAGCCGCGTGGAATTCATAAATTATAGGTTACAACAATAGGTGCCAGAGAAATTGGCTTCGAACGACGCGACATGAAGATTATACTGTGTCAATTAATTGAATAAATAGTATTACAATTGAATACACGTTGACTTTGATCCTACTTATAAAATTAATTGAATTTTGATATGTTGTGCCCTGTGGGGATTTTAATTGATTGTCGTTTTTAAACATATGTACATGTTAACCACTGCCTTGTCTGTCTAGTGCTCGTAAATGCGATTGAAAAGACTTGGGTTTGATTCCCTGGTCGAGCAAAGTGTTATTGGGTTATTAACCGACTTCAAAAAGGATGCAGCTTAATTATAATCATTAATATCATCAATACAACCCTCACATTGCATACAATTGGATTGAATCACTTTTTCATAAAATAGACAATCAATACAGCTAGTTATATGCACTTTGAGGGCTGTTTTATTGATTTAAATGATTATAATTATGTAACTAAATACATATTACAGGCGCGAATCATATTTTGTTTAATGTACAGCCTGACAATGACCGGCAAATTGCAAAAAACGTACGAAAATTTGAATTTCGCGGGCTAGCGTGGAGCTTCCATCTTAACAGATTTGAATAAAATTTAGCATGCATATACCTTGATTAACACAAAGGCTACTTTTTATCTATATACCATGCGGGCAAAGCCGCGGGAGGCAGCTAGTATAATATATAACATATATGAGCCGACAAATTAATATTAAGATTAAGTAGTAAACTAGACAGTTTTTTAAGTGACTGTTTCTGTTTTCCTGGTAACTAGACGTGACAACCCGTCTTTTGCCACTGGGGGACACTTTCACTGTGACCCCCCCTCCCCCCACACGGATGTCAGTGACCTTGATCGTGGCACTTCCCACCCGCTTTTAAGGCAAAGTATTCATTACATACTTAGGGTTGCCACACTTACCACTTACAAAATTAAAACTTTACAAATTATTTTTAATATTTATATTTTATTTTTAAGATCTATGTGTGTTATAGCGTAGTTTGGGAGAGGCCCATGTCCAGCGGTGGACTGCGATAGACTGAGTTGATTGATTGATTTAAGATTTAAAACAGGCAATTAGTTTCTGCACACATATCATCATGCCTATATACTAAAAGAGGTAGGTAAAGGAGTATTAATGTATTATTTAATCTTGAAAGTATGATTTAGATCATACATGGGGTTTTAGGGACGAGCCTAATGCTATTAATGGGTTACAAAGCCCGACTTCTGGCTGCTAATGACATTTTACGATAATTATATTTTGATTGACGTGGGAATTGAGCCTGGTACCTCACGCGAGTTAAATTCTAAATTAATTTGTAGTTTTTACACGTTTTTACCTCTTTAAAAGTTATGAATGAGAGATGAAACATAATACTATAATCTATCTCCTAATAAATAAATATTTCCGGACATTATGACACACAGCGCCATCTAGTTCCGTGGTAAGCAACGAGGCTTGTGTTATGAACACTATCTGTGTTCTATCAATTTTTATAATCATCAATTATTATTAATTAGTAGTCACATGTAAACTAAAATTCAAATGGCTTTAAAATATATTATTATAGATATACTTTATTTTCCTTTTCTTGACTTGTCGCTCAAAAAAAATAAATACAAAAACTAATTATGGTTCGAGACAGCCCTGAATCAGTAATGACGTCGTTTATTTACCGAGAAAGCGTCTGCAAAGACAAACAAACCTCTGTGGAGTCACATCGTAAATAACACGTCATTGTGGGTAAGCAGATAAGTAGGATTATGAACCGTATAATAATTTACTGCGTAGGTACGTCTGTCTAAAATCTAATATATAAAATTCTCGTGTCACAGTTTTCGTTGCCATACTCCTCCGAAACGGCTTGACCGATTCTCATGAATTTTTTTGTGCTTATCCGGTATCTATGAGAATCGGCCAACATCTATTTTTCATCCCCCTAAAAGTTAGGGGTAGTCCACCAACCCCTATAATGTGGCAAAACAACGTTTGCTGGGTCAGCTAGTAATAATATATTAATTTCTTTCACTGACGCGAATATTAGACACTGAAATAAAACTATGTTCTCACGCGATTTCGTCTCGATATGTTTACATTATTTTTACTGATATTTCAGATCATGTATGATCAAGCTGTGGTAGCCTAGTGGTGTGACCAGTGCACTGAGATATCAAAGGTCTCGAGTTCGACTACTCGCAGTAGGCTAGCGTGGTGGACTATAGCCTAATCCCTCTCAAATGAGAGGAGACCCGTGCCCAGCAGTGGGTCGTTAATGGGTATGTAAACGATAAAAGCCCTAAAATGCTTGTAGGCCTGCTTAGATTAGTCATTGTTTTATTAAAAGATCACTCGAAATTTCTCCTGTGTCGTGAAACACAAGTATTCACATTGAATATTTGTGTTTGTAAACGCACCCACGATGAGCACAAACGCTCAGATCCGGAATATAAATCTTGTAGGTCATACATATATTGATTTAAGGGGGGTAAGGTGTAACGAGATTTCTTGTTCAAATTGAGCTAACCCGATGATTCCGATATTACTGTTCGTTAGGTTCAATCCGGTTAATGTCCGTATAAAATGACCTATAAAATGATAAAAAAACAGGGTCGGCAACGCGCGTGTGACACCGCTGGTGTTGCAAACGTCTATAAAAAAAGATCAATAAAGCTCTTTTATTAACATTGAGAGACATCTGTCAAGATCAGGTAGAAGTTGGTAGTACCATCATTAATATGTTGTTTACAACGCGTCTACATATCTGCACGATCGAACTGAATGCCGCAGCGCGAGTGATTGATTTCGAAACCACACATATTGGTTACATTAACCAAATAATATATGAGTTCAGAAGACCCACTACACACATTTATTTGTGACTGACATAGTGATCTATCAACGCACAGCCCAAACCACTGGATGGATTGGGCTGAAATTTGGCATGCAGGTAGATGTTATGACGTAGGCATCCGTTAAGAAAGGATTTTTGAAAATTCACCCCTTAAGGGGGTAAAACGGGGGTGCAAAGTTAATATGAACAGCGCCATCTAGTTCCGAGCTAAGCAACGAGGCTTGTGTTACGGATACTAGTTGGTTAATACTACATATATACTTTTTTGTAAATACATACATATTATACATAGATACATCCATGACTTAGATATAAATGTTTATGCTCATCACACAAACATTTGTCCCTACCGAGATTCGAACCCGGGATCTATAGCACAGGAGGCAGTGTCAACTACCGCTGGACTAATTGGGTCGTCAATATGTATATCAATAAATATAAATACATTTATTATTAGAGGTTTGTTTGTCTTTCTTTCAGTCTGTTTCCTTTTCACGCTTGAACCACTTAACCAATTATGATGAAATTTTGTATGGAGATAGTTTGAGTACCGGGTAAGGATAAATTATAGTTTTTATCCCGGTAATCATCCCTTAAAAGGGCAAAAATGGGGTTGAAAGTTTGTATGTGGAGTCGATAATTTTTCAGAAGAGGGTAGTAACTACTAAGGTAACAGACAGATAGAAAGACGGACAGACACACTTTCGCATTTATAATATTAGTAGGGATAGTAGGTATGGAAGAATTATTAGTATCTGTGTAGAATGTAGATGACCTTCTGCCATTTATATTTATTGTGTGTATGTAATGGCATACATTTTGCGGTTGGTTGACAACGGGATTGTGGTTCGATTCCCATGTCGCGACAAATATTTATATGAGTCGGTTTATTCAGTGCGACCGTTTCTGTTTGTATTTCGTGTGTATGTAATAACATACATGGGAAATAAAGTATATTGGTATCCGGTGTTGGAATCAACCCGCAGTAGGCTAGCGTGGTGGACTATAGCCTAATCTCTCCCAAATGAGATATGTAGCCTTACATATTCGCAGAAACACTATATACTATTGTTGTTACACTGCGGTCTTATGTGAGGCGGAGGTAGGTACTTCCCCAGTCGGGCAGCTCAATTTGGGCGAAGATTCTTGATATTCGCTACGACTTGATAACTACACAGAGTAGTATTGATTTCTTACACTTACGCGAATATTAGACATTGAAATAAAACTACTTTTTACGGATTTTATCGCGGTTTATTGATATTATTTTTATCCGACGATTCGGATCCTTTACAGCAACCATATAAAAACCGTAAAAAGTAGTTTTATTTCAATACACAGAGTAGTTTCGACATCACACACTTCCGACCGATCTCTCATAACTATGTTAAAGACTTCAAATTTAAACCACATAGTATGCATATCAGTTTTCCAACTGCATTCTAAACCACTAAGCAGTTATATTAACCGAATTCTTAACTTGTCATGTGATTTCACATTTCTTAATGATAAAGTAAAAGTTACTAATCTTTGTATGTGGATAATTGATAAGCGTAGTGGTTTTAAAGTCTGCCTTGTGTGGAAGAGGTCCGGGTTCTCTAACTGTCTTCATCACACAAACATTTGTCCCGGCTAATGTTGCTCTCATAAAAAATGATTTCTAGATTAACCCTTTGACCGCCACGGTCGGCTATACTCGACAAATCAGAACGTGCTCACGACGCTTTCGTCGGCAAATGTCGACAAAAATATAACTATTTTACTGTAGCGTGGTGCAGGGAACATTTTTTTTCTTTATTGACGTGGCGGTCAAAGTGTTAAAAACTATCTTATATACTTTCCTGTAACTCAAACCATTTCCATACCAAATTTCAACTAAATCTGTTTAGCGGTTTAAGCGTGAAGAGGTTACAGACTTATAAAATTTGAGCAAGAAATCTCGCTATGCCCTACGTCTCCTTAATTTCAGCCGTGTCTTAAGATAAACTTGTTGTTAAATATAATTAACTAGCTGCCTCATGCGGTTTTGCTCGCTTGGTATAAAGATAAAAAGTAGCCTATGTGTTAAACCAGGTAATAAACTGTATGTATGCAAAATTTCATTAAAATATATTAAGCAGTTTTTGTGTGAAGAAGTAACAAACATCCATACAAACTTTCGCGTTTATAATAGTAGTAGGATTATAATTGTAAAGTAATCAGTCATTCATAATCCTATCCGTGCGTTCTTAAAGATTCGTTCAATGAATACAGGTCAGTTCATTCGCGTTTCCATTCAGTTCATACAAATCTTTATTAATCTGTAGTTTATAATTATTATAATATAAGCTGTTTATTATAGCAGTTATGACTCATTATAAGTAATATAATAGACTAAGATTGTACGTGAATTTATTAAGATAATCTTTACGCTTGTTGTTGTTCGAGAAAGGAACATTATTAGAGAGTGAGTCAGATTGCCAGAGCTCGGTGGGCGAGTTACTATTCTGACAGCATGAGTATTTTGGTTGCTGTCAATATAAGTACACTTTAACAAGCTAATTGGTTTACATCCACATAACAATCGGTCGATAGTTACTCAATTACTCAATTCTTTATTGCATTCCATAATGTGTACATTAGTTGGTAGGCATGTTAAACATTGGATCAATTATGGACCCTGTCGGGCACAGCAAAGATATTTTTAATAGGAGAGAGGATGAAGCTAGTTGCATGTATACCAATTAGGTTGTGTACCTTCCCTCTATTTTACGCCTTTTTCCCATGGGGGTAGGTAGAAATATAGAACACCACGCGTTACGGTCCCTGCATACCACTTTTGGCTCGTCCACATTCATACATCTCGTAATGCACGCGCGCCGGTTACGAGTACTGCGCACCTGACCTTTTTGAAGGAGTTTTCATGAGCTGCTCGACTGGGGAAGTACCCCCACCTTACAGAAGACCGCAGTGCATCAACAATAGTGGTCTTTCTGCGAGTGAGTAAGGTTACCAGAGCTCATTTTGGAAGTGACTATTCTGACAGCATGGGAATTACGTTTGCTGTCAGTTCAGTAACTCCCTATTTTAAGAAACCTGAACGGTTTCTAAGGGGTTTGGCAACGCATTTGCAAGCCTCTGGAGTTGCAAATGTCCATGGCGGTGGTCATCACTTACCATTAGGTGAGCCGCCTGCTCGTTTGCCCCCTTATCAACATAAAAAAAGGAGTTCACCAATCCTCTATTTTAAGAAACATAAAGCGGTTTTCACAGGGTCGGTGAAGCGCGAGCGACACTTCTGGTGTTGCAAACGTCTATAGGCTACGGTTGTAACCGCTTGCCATCAGACGAGCGAAAGCTTGGTTGTCACCTTCATATTATAATAAATTTGATACTGTTGGAAACTGGATATGTCTTAGATAGATAGAATATTCTCTAGTCTATCCTACTATCCTACTAATATTGTAAACGCGAAAGTTTGTAAGTATGGATGGGTGAATGTTACTCTTTCACCCAAAAACCGCTTCACAGATTTGAATGAAATTTACCATACAAATAGTTTATTAACTAGATTAACACATAGGCTACTTTTTATCTATATACCATACGGGCAAAGCTGCGGGAGGCAGCTAGTATCTATATATTAAGGTTAAAATAAATGAATAAAAGGAGAAGCTGACTGACTGACATATCAACGCAGGGCAACGCAGATATGAAACTTTGTCATTGTTCGTTAAATTGCATGCGGACGAAGTCGCGGGAATCAGCTAGTATGGAATATACAGAGTAAAAAAGTTCAATTCGCCGTCTTGTTTTAAATTAAAATAATGAAAAAAATACTCCTTACCTTCTGTGGTTGCTGGCTGTGTTTATTCTTCAGATCAATCCAGAGTCTTGCCAGGTTGATGGCCAGTCCGAGAACAGCTACGATGAAGAATTTGACCTGGAATTATAAGAGATATGGTTGATAGACCAAGTAAGCAGTAACAAGATGACCAGGACAATATGACACAGCGCCATCTAGTTTCGAGCTAAGCAACGAGGCTTGTGTTACGGATACTAGTTGGTTGATATACTACATGTATACTTTTTTCTTTTGTATATACATACATATTATACATAGATACATCCATGACTTGCATACAAATGTTGATGCTTATCACACAAACATTTGTCCCTACCGGGATTCGAACCGGGGAGCCATAACATAGAAAGCAGCGATTCGGGTCATCAAACTATTCACATATTTAATATACCTGTGATGGCTTAGTGGATTGTAAGAGTCAAAGGTCTAAAGTTCGAACCAAAGGCCACTTTCGGAAGTTATGTGCGTATTTATCACAAGCTCAAACGGTGAAGGAAAACATCGTGAGGAAACCTGCATGCTTCAGAGATTTTCTTGATGGCATGTGAAGTCTGCCAACCCGCAGTAGGCTAGCGTGGTACACTATAGCCTAATCCCTCGCAAATGAGAGGAGGTTTCAGGTGCCTTTATAAGGTTTTTCTATGCAATGATTGATCTTTTATAAAGAGATTGGTAACATCAATTATTATGGCAAAATTAGAAATTCCTGGAATTTTGAGTTAGGTCACTTTCATTCTAAGGGTGCGATATGTTATGTCTAAATATTATATTGTTATTACCTGTAACTTAAAGGTAAGGATTTGCAGTAAGGTTCCAATCTTGGCTTTCAGAACAGCCCCCAGGATCAACAGCTTGAGGATGGCCTTCTTTTTCTTCTTTTTCTTACCTCTTTGTTCTAGAATTTAAAAGAACAATGTCATTATATAGAAAAAAGCATATTAAAGCATGCCTGAACTAATTTTCAGGTACATCCATTTATCTATCGTGCTCATGCCTTTGTATTTTGTTTCTACACAAAATGGCATGCTTATAAACGTGCTTAAACTCATTTTGAATATATGCTTTAACTAATCTATATCAGATTATGCTCATAATATCATCAAATAATATTGCCTTTTTCTAATCATGCTCGCATTCATTTTTTCATGATCATGCTTAAATAACACCATAAATTTATTTATAAATACATTCCATGCGTACAAAATGCTTAAATAGTGTTTAAAATAGTTTTACCAACTGTCAAAGAATTCTGTCCTGTGGAAAACATAATATATTTATGTAAATAATTATTGATAATGTAAAAATTTCATTAAATAGGCCATTTATGGGTTTAGAGTATGTAATTTTGAGGTCTCATTCCATATGACAGACGTTGCCAAGATAATATACTAATTTAACAAAGATTTTATAGGAACTTATATTTAAACATATCATATATATTTTTAATCTGGTAATATCGAGATTCAATATTAATTTCTGCGAATCAGTTTCCATATTTTTTTAACAGTTCTAATAATATTTTATATTTTTTTTCAGTTAAACCAGTACTTATATTTTTTATTCTTTTCACTTTCGAATATACTGACCTAGCTTAGGCAATCACGCTCTAGGGTTCAACCAAAAACTATTATTTTCAACATATCGATGTTTTTAATTCTTTATTTTAATATGTATCAATGGCGTTTAAATTATTGATAAGATATTTATTATAGCTTAAAAATATTCTGGACATTATTACACAGCGCCATCTAGTTCCGAGCTAAGCAACAAGGTTTGTGTTACGGATACTAGATGGTTGATATACTACATATATACTTTTTTGTTGTAAATACATACATATTATACATAGAAACATCCAACATTTGTCCCTACCGGGATTCGATTCGGTACCCATAGCACAGAAGGCAGCGTTAACTACCGCTGGGCTAATCGGGACGTCGAAAATAATTTCCTTCCGGCCTATATACCTTGGTAACGTAACCATAGCGCGTGTTTTTTCGAACCCAAGACCTCAATTGCTCTCTCGCTTATACTTAAATATAAGTACATTTCTGCTTAACCCACAGAGAGAAAACAGGTACGATGGTAGGTGTTTTCTTACAAGTAATTTCACTTACATATTTAATATTTTAAATTCACGGTGACTGTAGAAAACCGATGATATTTTCGATTAGTCATGATGATACAAGCTCTCCATGTTAAGAAATACCGGTTTTTTGCAAAATTACGATAACGCGGTGAACTTTCGCATTGCTTTCTATTACGTTTCACTATTGCCATAACGGGGTAAGCAGGCGTCCATGTTTGAAGAAAAAGTATTTTATTATCTTGTCTCAAACTCAGTTTAATATTGTTGTTTTTATGCATTTTCTTGCGGTAGATACGTCGTCGTGAATTTAATTAATGTCCCACTGCTGGGCACGGGTCTCCTCTCATTTTGAGAAGGATTAGGGTTCACGACGCTAGCCTACTGCGGGTTGGCAGACTTGACATGCCATTGAGAAGCATTCAAGCTTGCAGGTTTCCTCTCGATGTTTTTCATTTATTATTTTAAGCATGTGATAATACGCACGTAACTTTCGAAAAGTCAGTGGTGCGGGGATTTGAATTCGAGACCTTTGAAATTTACAGTCCACTGGCCAGTGGCCACTAGGGTTTACCTCTTTAACTGTATATTCATATTATTCTATTCCCTACCGATTTATATGTATGTGACAAAAATTAACAGGCATTTAGCAAGAACCTAAATAGTTTGTATAGCGTCGGCAACGCGCGAGCGATACCTCTGGTGTTGCAAACCTCTATAGGCTACGGTAACCGCTTACCATCAGGCGGGGCCTTGCCAAACTTTTTTTTAAAGAAATAATACAGATCAAAATCGAATATTGCATAGAAATAATACAGATATATTTCATGACAAACTCAGTGCTTTCAAGTCTTTTCTGCTCCACAACAACAAATTATAATTTATTATATATATGTACATAGGGCATACTATAATGTTTACCAATGTTCCTTTGATTTATTATTGAATTTAAATTAAATTTATTATTGAATTACCTTTTCTTTGTATACATTGAAATTATTAAGGGCCCCTAAGGCATTAAATTATATTAAAACCGAAGCATTGTATATTTTGAGTGTTGTGTACAGTTGTAACTGGATTTCAGGTTCACTCACTGTTTACTATTAAGATTTTTGTGTTGTTTTTAATCTGTTATCTGTATCTGTACCTATTGAATAAAATAAAATAAAATAAAATAACTACTTTGGAAAAGTTATACATGTTCATACGAAAGTTAAAGCTTGAAGGAGATTTCAAAATCCCTTGAAGTATTTTTTTCTTGTTTTTTTTTATGGTGATCAGGGGGTAAACGAGCAGGCGTCTCACCTGATGCTAAGTGATGACCTTATACAGTAACCTCTCCGAACATTATGACACAGCGCCATCTAGTTCCGTGGTAAGCAGCGAGGCTTGTGTTACAGATACAAGAAGGTTGATATACTACATATATATTTTTTGTTGTAAATACATACTTATTATACATAGATACATCCATGACTCGGATACAAATGTTGATGCTTATCACACAAACATTTGACCCTACCGGGATTTGAACCCGGGACCCGTAGCACAGAAGGCAGCGTTAACTACCGCTGGACTAATCAGGTCGTCTAAACATTATAATATTCCATCAACCCCATCACCAACCTTCTACAGAACTCCTATCCTTAACCCCATTCTCTAGATCTTCATTCTCCACGGCATGATCAGCCAACGTGCTCAGAGCATCCTGGCCCATGGCCCAGACATCAGCCACCATGCCCCTGGGAGCTACAGCGGGGGTTCCGTTCAAAGACTCAGGCAGGGATCTTTCCCCAATAACCCAGGACTGAATTCCACTTCCGAAGGTGCGACCTTTCTGTTCCTTCTGAGCTTTCCTCAGTGGCAGCATGACCGGATGGATGAGGTGGATCTTCGCTGGCTTCTGCTTGTTCTTCTTCATCTTGTTATTTCCTCCCGCGGAGATCGTGATGCTGTCGATTCCGCCCTGATCGTGTTTCTTCCTCGCTAGAGCTCTGCAAGAGAAGACAAAGAGTTAGTAAGAGAAATATGTTGAAACTAGCTGATTCCTGCGACTTCGTCCGCGTGCAATTTAAATAAAAAATAAAAGTTTCATATTAACTTTGCACCCCCGTTTTACCCCCTTAGGGGGTGAATTTTCAAAAATTCTTTCTTAGCGGATGCCTGCGTCATAACATCTACCTGCATGCCAAATTTCAGCCCGATCCGTCCAGTGGTTTGGGCTGTGCGTTGATAGATCACTATGTTGATATATCTTCTCACCTTCTAAGTAGGATAGGTTTGAGATGTCCACGATTAAATACTCGTAAAAAGTGTTTATGTTGTACTCCTGCTGTAAAAACGAACTATGCAAAGAATCTGTTTATTACAAGATCTTGCAAATTGTATAATGACCTCACCAGTACTAATAATGACATTGATATCTTTCACCTTTCTTTTCCAAAATTTAAAAAATATATTCATGATTGTTTGGTTCCTGCTTCAAATGCTTAATATTTGTTATTTAATATTTAGTTAGTTATTGTTTAAAGTTATTTCCACCGTTTACTACTGATTTATTTTAATATTTAACTTAGTTTAACTTTGTTTCTGGGCGCAAATGTACAGTTTAATTGTGGAAACTGTTTTGGATTATGTATGATTTACTTTGCATGTATTTATTTCTAATATTGTATCTGTTTGTTTCCCAAATAAAAATAAAATAAAAAATAAAAATGTCAGTCAGTCAGTCTTTGAGTTAAAATATTTAGATAGATGATTGAGATGTCAGAGGTTTTGAGTTCAAATCCCAGGCACGCACCACTGACTTTTCGGAATTTATGTGCGTATTTATCACATGCTCGGTGAAGGAACACATCGTGAGGAAACCTGCATGCTTGAGAGTTTATATCGATGGTGTTTGAATTCTGTTAACTTGCTCTAGGCTAGCGTTGCTCTCCTTCAAGAGGGATTAATTAGGCTATAGTCCAGCCTCATCCCTCTTAAATGAGAGGAGACCCGTGCCCAGTAAGACAATACCTAATTTAAAGAGAAAGATGATAATGTTGAACAACAAGAATCAAACGCGATTCAATATCAGGGCCTAATTTCTTCACACAATTCACAAACGTATTCCTATGA
This sequence comes from Craniophora ligustri, assembly GCA_905163465.1. Classification (NCBI taxonomy): domain Eukaryota; kingdom Metazoa; phylum Arthropoda; class Insecta; order Lepidoptera; family Noctuidae; genus Craniophora; species Craniophora ligustri. Next base: position 786,734 of record LR990982.1, read on the forward strand.
CAAACAGAAACAAGTAAATAGTTTCTATTTCAACACTTGGGAAGGTCAACAAAGTTTCTTACACTTCTAGTTTTCTCTTAATAAATATTAACATTTCCATGTTATGTGATACATTATGTGACCTACTGCTACTTGTTGGGGAGTTTATTCCGCCGCTTCTTCCCAGCAAAAGCACTAGGAAGCGGTAAAGGGCGGGCGTTTTTGGGGGCTGTCTTTAGTGTCGACGTTCAAAAAAACCGACTTCAAAACTAAAAAGTTAAAAATAACTTAATACAGTTTTAACTTCTTTTTAGTTTTAAAGGTATGAAGACGGTGCCAAGCCAAATGTAAAGGTATGTAAACCCATCGCGCAGTGTACAACCAGGCACTGGCACCGACTTCATACCTTTAAAACTAAAAAGAAGTTAAAACTGTATTGTTATTTTTAACTTTTTAGTTTTGAAGTCGGTTTTTTTTAACGCAGTTTTTTATTTTATTTTTTACTTTTTAGTGTCTGTAATAGGTTCGTTGTATAATGTGTCTCGTTGGTCTAGTGGTCATACAGTGCGACTGCCGAGCAAAAGGTCCTGGGTTTGATTCCCAGGTCGAGCAAAGTGTTATTGGGTTTTTCTGTGAAAATCTCAGTAGCGGCTCGGAGTTTGGATTCGTGCCCGGTTAATGGCAATAGGCTCGCCACCTATTACATGGGACCTAAAACATACCGGTGAAACGAGGGTGTACATTAGTACACCTCTGCCTAACCTTTCAGGGACAATAGGCTTGATAGTATGTAAGACGTTAAACAATAAACGCGTCATCAATCTAGAAAATTTGAGGGTTTCTCTCGATATCCCAAGAATCCACTCATCAGATCCTCACCATTTTTTTATGGGACCACACGGAAAGTATCAGCTTTCATATAAAAAAATAATTTTCAAAATCGGTTCACCGAATCCACAGTTATGAGGTAAGAAGTTGAACAATAAACGCGTCATCTACGTAGAAAATTTGAGGGTTTCTCTCGATTTCCCAAGGATCCACTCATCAGATCCTAAAAAATTTTTTATGGTACCACACGGGAAGCTTCAGCTTTCATATGAAAAAAGAATTTTCAAAATCGGTTCAGCCAATCCACAGTTATGAGGTAAAAAACATAAAAAAATAAATAAAAAAATACAGTCGAATTGATAACCTCCTCCTTTTGGAAGTCGGTTAAAAAGAGCTAATTAAATTTGGCCTACTTTGAATAAATTATGTCTTGACTTTTGATATTCTAGTTTACTTATAACATACCATCATGCCTGTTGTCCCAGAAGGGTTAGGCAAAGGTGTACAAATATTTGCTGACATTTCGCCGGTATTTTTTAGGTCCCATGTAATAGGGGGCGAACCTATTGCCATTATTGCATTAATCCGAAGTCAAAGCTGCTACTGAAAAATTCATGGAAAAACCCGATAACATTTTGCCCGACCTGGATCGAAGCCAAGACGTTCTTGGTCTGTAGTCGCACAAGCACTATGTACCAACGAGAGTTTTCGAAAAGTAAAGCATAGCGAGATTCCTCGCTCAAACTGAGCTGCTGACTAGGGAAGTACCTCCGCCTTACAGAACACCGCAGTGAAACAATAATAGTTGTTTCTGCGAGTGACTCAGTTACCAGAGCTCGTTGGAGGAGTGACTATTCGGACAGCATGGGCATTCCATTTGCTGTCAGTTTAGTAACTGCCTTATTTGAAGAAACCTAAACGGTTCCTATAGTATAGGCAACGCGAGCGACTCTCTGGTGTTGCAAACGTCTATCATCATCATCAACCCATTATTATGCAGTATGCAGCAGTGGGACATTAATGGGTTGATGATGATGATGATGATGATGAGGAGCCGTAAGCTTGTTTGCCACCCATGTGGTATAAAAAAAGAAAAGTGGTTTTTGATACCAAGACTCGTGTTTTGGGATTACGTCATTAGATATACCGGTTTTAGATTTGAATGTTTTCGAACTGTAGTATATTTACCACTCGTAAATATTTTCGACAAAGTGTGGGACGCAATTTCAAAATTACTTTTAGGTATAACAATAATTAATATTTCCCGACATTATGACACAGCGCCATCTAGTTCCGAGCTAAGCAACGAGGCCTGTGTTACGGATACTAGTTGTTTGATACACTTTGATGTTAAATACTTACAATTTATACATAGATATGTCTCCATGACTCACTCTACCGGGATTCAAATCAAGGACCTATAGCCCAAAAGGCAGCCCTTAACACCGCTGCGCTAATCAAGTCGTCGGTCTAACAAATATTGAGGTATCGAACTCTCTACCCGTGGCGTAGAAGCCAGTCGCTCAACCACGGCGCTAAGCATCTTGCATATTAATTATCGCTACTTTGTGAAAGCTTACTACTGAACCTGCCTGGTCGCTTCTCACATTACCGTGATGGTATCATTCTTTGTCTTAAGCAATGTGTAGCACATATGTGGGTCGTCAGTGAAAGTGACCGCGGTTCGATGTCCGGACTTAACACACGCATGTATTGTGTGAATGATTTCACTCAAAATTCATCGATTATAAACGGGTATTCTTGTTTCAAATGGGTATATATAATGGTAGGCATATTTTTGTGTAGTAAAATTTTTATAGTTTTTATATAACTACTAGCTGATTCACGTGACTTCATCCGCGTGTTAACTAAAAAAATTAAAGTTTCATATTAACTTTGCACCCCCATTTTACCCCCTTAGGGGGTGAATTTTCAAAAATCCTTTCTTAGCAAATGCCTACGACATAACATCTACCTGCATGCCAAATTTCAGGTCGATCCGTCCAGTAGTTTGGGCTGTGCGTTGATAGATCACTATGTCTGTTCAGTCAGTCAGTCAGTCACCTTTGAGTTATATATATTTAGATTTTATAATTTAGTATAAATTATACTTTTTTATTATGCTTTTTCCCGTGACTTTGTCTTCGTAGAATTAGGAATTTTATTCAATCTTATTTTTCAGAAGTTATATTATATTAAACTTGAACCCCCTTTTTGTCCTTTTAAGGGACGATTTCAGTGACAAAAACTATCTTATGTCCTTTTTCATCTTATTTTTTGTCAGGACTCTAAATATCTCCATACCAAATTTTATCTAAATCGGTTCAGCAGTTAAAACGCAAAAAGGTGACAGACAAACTTTCGCATTTATAATACGTATTTATTAGTATAGATTGCTGTTGAACTGTACGATTGCTGATGCATGCGTGCCGTCGGCATGGACAGGTCAACTTGAACCTGCAATGTCGCTTTCTTCAAAAGCCCATTTCAGACGTTAACCTACATAGTTAAACTCACATATTGCAAACCAAAATGTCTGCACATTATAATTCTGTCAAAATCACGGACTTCCAATGTCAGATCTGGACCAAATTGAAATGGGACAACACGGGAAGCATCAGCTTTCAAAAAAAAAAAAAACATCAAAATCGGTTCACCCAGTCCAAAGTTATAAGGTAAACAACATAAAAAATAAATACAGTCGATTTTTTTTTTAAGAAAAACGTTGCCCCACACGTGGATTTTCTCCTGTATCGTGGGTGTGTTTACAAACACAAATTTACACATACACAAACGCCCAGACCCGGAACAACTACCTGTAGAACATACAAATATTTGCTCCGTGCGGAGATCGAACCCGCAACCCGTGACGCACAAGCCGATCGCTCAGCCACTGCGCCACCGAGTCGTCTAGGAACGAAGGAAATGGGAACCTCCTCCGTTTTTGAAGTCGGATAAAAAGAGACCCATGATTCTCTGAGTTTATTTCGGCATTTCTTAAATGGAAATTACCGATGCCATCTAGTATCTAAAAATCCATAAGTACTAATATTATAAAAGCGAAAGTGTGTCTGTCTGTCTGTTCCTCTTCACGCTACAACCGCTGAACCGATTCAGATGAAATTTGGTATAGAGATAGTTTGAGTCCTGGGGAAGGACATAGGATAGTTTTCATCCCGGAAATCATCCGTAATAAGGGAGAAAAAGGGGGTGGAAATAAAATGACTAATTTTACGCAGACGGAGTCGCGGGCAGAAGCTAGTATCTTATGGCTTGTAAAAGTATTCTCAAGAGATAATATATTTACACAAATAAATATTATTTACATACACACGCCTGTCGTCCTCGAAAGGTTAGGTAGAGGCGTACTAATGTACACCCACATTTTGTCGGTATGTTTTAGGTCCCATGTAATAGGGGGCGAGCCTATTGCCATAAACCGGCCACGAATCGAAACTGAGAATTTCACAGAATAACAACTAAAACGAAATAACACTTTGCTCGACCTGGGAATCAAACCACAGACCTCCTTCTCAGCAGTCGCGCTTACTAGCACTAAACCAACGAGGCAAGCCATTATATTTATAAATTAAAATATTATAATGTACCGCATTGTGAGGTAGGGCATAGCGAGATTCCTCGCTCAAATTGAGCTGCCCGACTGGGGAAGTACCACCGCCTTACAGAAGACTGCAGTGAAACAACAATAGTTGTTTTATTATTTACTATTTACCTTGCCATCCCTCGTTCTAAAACGTTCGTCAGGGAGCCTATTGAGTCGGTGATCTCCCGACCTATTTTGGAAGGCATCTCCTCGATGGACCTTCCAGAAGTTCTGATCTCAGCATCAGCTTCCTCTGTGAACAAAAGAGATAAAAGATAAACATGTGATTACTCTTTCTTGTTGCTTGGCTGTACAAACAATATATTATGTAGTTTTCTTTATGTATAAACATTTCATATCATTGAAATAAAACTACTTTTTACGGATTTTATCGCGGTATATTGATATTATTTTAACCCGACGTTTCGGATCCTTTACATCATCCATGGTCACGGGCCGACTGTGTTGGTCGTCTTGAAGTTATAATGACTACCATGTGACCATGGATGCTGTAAAGGATCCGAAATTACGGGTGGTTGTGGTATGCTCTGGTAGACGACCTCTGTGGTCTAGTGGTTCGAATACCGGACTGCTGATCACGAGGTTGTGGGTTCGATTCCCACGGGACACAAATATTTATGTGAAATGTTTGTGTTCGTCTGGGTGTTTCCTATGTATTATAAGTATGTATTTACAAAAAAAAAGTATATAAGTATTATATCCATTGTCTAGTACTCATAGTACAAGCTCTGCTTAGTTTGGGACTAGATGGTGCTGTGTGAAATGTCGCGGAATATTTATTTTATTTATTTATTATGCTTATTACAAACGGGTGTAAGTTTATTTTGCTCTCTTGTCACGTCAAAGACTTATGGTGCGTTGGGTGTTCAGTTGTTTTACACTTTTGATCCTGTTAACCGAGTTTTGCGGTCGACTGTACTCGAACGAAACACCAAATTAAATTCAGCTCCGCTCATTCAAACAGTCTTTTAATACCGATATAAGAAACAATAGCTCACACTATATTCCGACAAATTGATGTGAAAATATTTTGATTAACCGTAGAAAATCATGCGGTATTTATTGAAAGTATCATATTGTTGGCTATGAGAAGACTGGTATTGTGATTGTTTTATTTAAAGAACACATAACTATACTTTCGCTGTGAGGCGTGAGAATTTGTGGAGTGAAAGATGTTAAGGTGGAAGCTTCACGCTAGCCCGAGAAATTCAAATATTCGTACGTATTTGCAATTTGCCGGTCATTGTCAGGCTGTACATTGCACAAAATATGATTCGCGCCTGTAATAGGTATTTAGTTACAGAATTATAATCATTTAAATCAATAAAACAGCCCTCAAAGTGCATACAACTGTATTGATTGTCTATTTCATGAAAAAGTCATTCAATCCAATTGTATTCAATGTGAGGGTTGTATTGATGATATTAATGATTATAATTCTGTAACTAAATACCTATTACAGGCGCAAATCATATTTTGTTCAATGTACAGCCTGACAAATACCGGCAAATTGCAAAAAACGTACGAACATTTGAATTTCGCGGGCTAGCGTGGAGCTTCCACCTTAATAGCTTTTGTTCACAACAATAAAGCCGGTGGCTTCGCTGACATACTACAAGGGTGACAAACAAGCTGCTCACCTGATGGTAAGCGGTTACCGTAGCCTATAGACGTTTGCAACACCAGAAGTGGCCCTCGCGCATTACCAACCCTGGAGAAACCGTTTAACTGACAGCAGACGGAATTCCCATGCTGTCAGAATAGTCACTCCCAAACGAGCTCTGGTAACCTTACTCACTCGCAGAAACAGCTATTGTGGTTTCACTGCGGTCTTCTGAAGGCGGAGGTATTTTCCAGTCGGGCAGCATAATTTGAGCCAGAAATCTCGCTATGCCCTACCTCTCAAGAACAGATGTTGCATTTGTTAAATGAAAAAGCTTACCAGTGCCAGATTACTTGAGCTTGTCATGCTCACTTAAATGTCCTATTAATGGTGGCGTTGGGTGTCTGATCTCCCTACAGCATGACGTGTGTATTACCGTCATGCTTGTGGACAGATGCTGTCAGTTAGGGCTGTTCGGCTTATACATGTTTAAGACAATTCAAATTGGTATATATTCTATACTTTTCGAAGACAATTAATACGATCCGTATGGGTATAAATACTATTGTAAAGGCAGTCAGTTATTTTGTAATCTAGATTTTATTTAAAAGAGTATCTATGGAGTTTATTGGCGGCTCTTCTTCATAAAACCTACTTTTTGGAACCGTGCAACTAGAATGTCGATTGTTTTGACGATTGAAAAGTGCTTGTAGTTTTGGTCTAATTAATAATAATTAATAGTTTATTCTCAATCGCACAAAAACATTGCAAATGTTACAAAATTATACAATTAATTCCTTGTTATGAAAGTACATAATTTCTTACCTGCTTAAATCTAATTGAAATATAATTAGAGTTTAAAGTTACCAATTTTTCATCATCAATCCATTAACGTCCCACTGCTGGGCACGGGTCTCCTCTCATTTGAGAGGGATAAGGCTATAGTCCACCACGCTAGCCTACTGCGGGTGTGCAGACTTCACATGTATCGAGACAAATCTCTCAAGCATGCAGGTTTCCTCACGATGTTTTCCTTCACCGTTTGAGCTTGTGATAAATAGAAAGAAAGAAGAAGAAAGAAAAAGCATTTATTCGGCACAAATATGAGGCACTAATATGCGCACATAACTTCTGAAAAGTCAGTGGTGCGTGCCTTGGGTTCGAACTCGGGACCTTTGACATCTCAGTCCACTGGTCACACCACTAGGCTACCGCGGCTCAACTTACCAACTTTTACCAACGTCTATAATCAATGTTCATTATGAATGAATAGTCAAAATTGACTCTAGAATGACCTCAAATATAGACACTTATAACATTATTATCAAGATTAAAAACATGAAAGCTGAATCAATATTTTTTACAGCATATCACCCATTAATCATATTTATTCTACTAAACAAAAAAACGACAAAACAGAAGGTACACGACCTATAATGACGGTTAGAAAAAAAAGTGAAATTTCGAAAAATCAGATTCCTCTTTGCGTAAAAGCATTTGTCCGATTTATTGAAACCAGTTTTGATTCGATTGTGAAAGTTTCTGTTGAAATCGAACTTAAAATAACTGGTCACGAAATCCATAATCTATGGTGATTTGATGGCACGATTGGTGCAGCGATCATCTTCTAATCTGACCATAAAGACACAGGTTTGAATTCTGCAAAACGACATCGGCTCTGACGAAAATATTCATCTCAACTCACGAAATCCATATCAATACTCCATAGGTAATAATATTATAAGTGTGTCCGCCTGTCTTTCTGTTTGTCTGTCTATCCGTCTGTTACCTCTTCACGCTATAACCGCTGAACCGATTCAGATGAAATTTGGTATATAGATAGTTTGAGTCCCGAGGAAGGACATATGATAGTTTTCATCCCGGAAATCATCCCTTAAAAGGGAAAAAACGGGGATGGAAGTTTGTCTGCGCATGAAATTATAAATTTTACGCGGACAGTGTTGCGGGGTAAATGTATATTTTATCGTTAAACTAGAAACTAACCGCGACATAATTGGAAAACACTAGTGAAATCTCATTCCATTACTAACAATTATTATAATGCAATTACTTGATAATTGTAACAACAAAACCACTGACTCTCTCTTTATTATTGTTCTTAGATATACATCATAATCAACCCATTAATGTCCCACTGCTGGGCACGGATCTCCTCTTAATTGAGAGGGATAAGGTGTCTTCTACGCTAGCCTACTGCGGGTTGGCAGACTTCACATGCCATCGAGAATTCTCTCAAGCATGCAGGTTTCCTCACGATGTTCTCCTTCACCGTTTGCGCATGTGATAAATACGCACATAACTTCCGAAAAGTCAGTGGTGCGTGCCTTGGGTTCGAACTCGAGACCTCTGACATCTCAGTCAACCGGTCACACCGCTCGGCTACCACAGCTCTTATATACGATGAGATATACGATGCTAGTTATTCGTTAAATAACTGAGTCTTAAGGTAAACAGAAATGGTTTAATTCTGTTGTAGAATTAATATTCCATCCAACAATTTATTTAATACTAGCTGTTACCCACGACTTCGTCCGCGTAAAATTTAACGAAAAATTTAATGTTCATATTCATGCATTGGTCAGGTCCCGCGTTTTTAAGTCATACGGAACTCTAATTCGTTTCTTGTTCTTAAATTAAAGTAGCCTAAGTTACTCCTTATAACGATGGTGAAAGTCCCCACAAAATCAGTCCAGCTGTTGCAGCAATTAGAAGGAACGAAGAGAGAGACAGACAAACATTTTAGAAATTATTTTTTTGTGTAATTACCGTATCTATACTTTTATATATGAAATTACAAACAGAAATTCCAATTTTAAGGAGTATAAAATATTTGCATTGCATCAAGCTTTTATGTGAGTTCAACCTCTTTTGAATAAAATCGGATTGAGTTTTGAAGCATGTGTCAAAATAAAAAGTAATTTAAATCAAAAGCACTAAGGAGTATTGATATCACCTCCAACATAATTCTCTATCTCTTTTTAATCCCGTCAGGGATTGAATTTCGATAAAATACGAAATACGTCTTCCATCAATTCTTTTAAAGAATGTTTATGCAAAATTTGAAGTAGATTGGACCAAGGAATCACGTTGTCTCGTACAAACTTGGTCCCCCTATCCCCCCCCCCTTATGGGCAAAATTTCGGAAAATCCTTTCTTATCGCATACCTACGTCATACAAAGACTACACTCGCCAAGTTTCATTGAAAATCAAAGAAATTTCATATTAACTTTGCACCCCCATTTTACCCCTTTATAGGATGATTTTAGAAAAAATATTTAACACTCGTTTCATAACTTTCAATAAAAACCTTCAAACTGAATTTCAATTGAATAACTTCAAAAACAGCAAAGTTACATACTAACCTTACACCCCCGTTTTACCCTCTTAGGGGGTGAATTTTCAAAATTCCTTTCTTAGTGCTCCCCTACGATAAAAAAGGAATCCCTGTGCAAAATTTCAAGATTCTAACCCTTATAGTTTAGGCCCTTGGACCAAGGAATCACGTTGTCTCGTACAAACTTGGTCCCCCATTCCCCCCTCCCTTATGGGCAAAATTTCGGAAAATCCTTTCTTATCGGATGACTACGTCATAAAAAACTACACTCGCCAAGTTTCATTGAAAATCAAAGAAATTTCATATTAACTTTGCACCCCCATTTTACCCCTTTAAAGGATGATTTTTGAAAAAACATTTTACACGTGTTTCATAACTTTCAATGAAAAACCTTCAAACTGAATTTCAATTGAATAACTTCAAAAACAGCAAAGTTACATACTAACCTCAAACCCCCGTTTTACCCCCTTAGGGGGTGAATTTTCAAAATTCCTTTCTTAGTGCTCCCCTACGTTATAAAAGGAATCCCTGTGCAAAATTTCAAGTTTCTAACCCTTATAGTTTAGGCCCTGCGTGGATATGTCAGTCAGTCAGTCAGTCAGTCATTCAGTCATTCAGTCAGTCAGCTTCTCCTTTTATATATACAATGTGGGGAGGACAATATGATCATAAATGAAACTTCGTATAAGTCATGATATTCCCAACCGTCACACAAAAAATCAAATGAATATATCCAGTAGTTTAGCCACAGGACATTATTTTTCATTTTAAGTATTTTCGACATGATGTTTTGTAAACAGGAGAGCACGCGACAGGTTAACGACTTACGTTGCCAGCTCGCCACTTTAAAAACCTACGCCTTTTCTATCAAATTTATTTTCTCAATGCAAATTATACTTTATGCCCGAGCCATAAGAGTCATAAAGCGTGTCATCACAGCTAGATAAGAAAATATGTATGTGCGAAAGAGATAGGTAAGTTTGCTTGTTTCCTCTTTGCTTACTTGTCGACGTGTCTAGGTTACGCGGTCAGTGTGTCACCGGACGTCCTTACTGCCTGTGACGCATTTTATTTTCTCTGGAATTTCGGATGCGCCCGCGCCCGTTTGAAGTCGCCGCGCGAGTGTTATCGTATCTTTGTTGTTGTGTTGTGTTGTGTTGTGCGAAATTTGACGCTTTGTTTTAATAGTGACAGGACACATAAACGTATTATAGGTACTTAGTTAAATAGCTAAGTGAACTTTGCGAAATTAGACGCTTAATACTTGGTGTTTCAAGGTTTTATTATTAAATAATCATGCCTCGTTACAATTATACCGCTTCGGAGTACACTGATATGATTTTAATTTATGGGGAGTGTCACGGTAATGCCGCTTTAGCTGTACGGACATACCGTGAGACCTATTATCAAGAGTGAGAAATAACATTATACGTCGGTGTAGTTTGTGTATTCAAGAACACGGCGGACATATTGAAAATAAAAAAATTTAATGACTGGCGACATAATTATGTGATCGAAAAGTGATTGTGAATAATAAATTGATCAGTGAATAACTCGCGGGTGAATGATGCCCGACTATTTGGTTAATATTCTGTGATTTGATTTGTGTAATTGAGCATTAATAACAATAAGAATAATGGCGCCAAACATTACGTCGCTGCGTCGGCCACAGCTTTAACATGAATGAAACCAAGCTGCGTTGCCATTCTTATCGCAGGTCAGTGTACCATTTTTATAAATGGTGTTTTATTTTGTTTGCAGTTTTAAGCTATTTAGTTTGTAAGAAAATTTTTTTTTTTTTAATTTCCATGTTCGGATTTATTTGATAGTTTACAAATGTTTCTATAAACCAGTATTGCCAGTGTTTTCATTTAAAGTCATATTGTCATCTCCACATTGTATAAGATTTATTGACGACCCATTACCCTGTCAAATCCTAGTATCGGAAAATGTTTGTGTAATTGACGACCCAGTTAGTCCAGCGGTAGTTAACACTGCCTTCTGTGCTAAGGGTCCCGGGTTCGAATCCCGGTAGGGACAAATGTTTGTGTGATGAGTATAAACATTTGTATCCGAGTCATGGATGTATCTTCCCCGGAACCCGGGACCCATAGCACACCAGGCAGCGTTAACTACCGCTGAGCTAAACGGGTCGTCAAAGTCGTACCTTAGTACTTATTAAGGATTTTTGAGTACCTAATATCGCGTGTGTCAAACTCACGACCCTCCGGAAGTAACAACTGTAATATAATTTCATCCTTTCTAGCCATAACCTTGATGTGTAAGCGTGATAATAGCTTGATAGCTTAGCGCGACGTCACACTTGCTTAAACACATCTAACAATTGCTAAAACAATTGTAGGTTTGTACCTGCTAGTGTTGTCTTTATTCAATGACATTTATAACATAACTAGCTGTCTCAGCAAACATTGTTTTGCCACATTATAGGGGTTAGTGGTAGAAGAGAGAAAATTTAGGGTTATATGTAATTATTTTTTAATGCCAAATTATATAAGAAAAAAATCCAAAAAAAGAATTTGTCAAAAGAAATAAAAAAAATGTCTAGTGATAAGGTCACGGTCCTTTTTTTATGGTGATAAGGGGGCCAACGAGCAGGCGGCTCACCTGATGGTAAGTGATCACCGCCGCCCATAGACATTTGTAACATCAGAAGCTTGCCAATGCATTGCGAAACCCCTTAGAAACCGTTCAGGTTTCTTAAAATAGGGAGTTACTGAACTGACAGGAAACGGAATGCCAATGCTGTCAGAATAGTCACTCCCCCAATGAGCTCTGGTAACCTTACTCACTCGCAGAAAGACAACATTGTTGATACACTGCGGACTTCTGTAAGGCGGAGGTACTTCCCCAGTTGGGCTGCTCAATTTGAGCGAGCCTTATCTCAGACCTACCAAATGTACATACAAAATTTCATAATAATCCGTCCAACCGTTTCGGAGGAGATTTTTATACATAAGATATACCATCACGCCTGTCGTCCCCGAAGGGTTAGGCAGAGGTGTACTAATATACACCCACATTTCGTCGGTATGTTTTGGGTCCCATGTAATTGGGGGCGAGTCTATTGCCATCAACTAGGCATATCCGAACTCCGAGTTGCTACTGAGAATTTAATTGAAAAGCTCAATAACACTTTGCTTAACCTGGGAATCGTACCCGAGGCCTCTTGCTCTCCAGTCGCACTTACGACCACTTATGCAACGAGGCAGTTTATGTGTTTGTTTGTTTGTAACTTATAACTACGTCAGATATTGAAATAAAACTACCATTCATCGATTAATAAATCAATAAAAACTAGTTTTATATTCATACTAGCTTTTGCCTGCGAGTTGGTGTCATCATTAACCCATTATTGTCCCACTGCTAGGCTCGGGTCTACTCTCATTTGAGAGGGATTAGGCTATAGTCCACCACGCTAGTCTGCTGCGGGTTGGCAGACTTCACATGCCATCGAGAATTCTCTCAAGCATGCAGGTTTCCTCACGATGTTTTCCTTCACCGTTTGAGCATGTGATAAATACGCACATAATTTCCGAAAAGTCAGTGGTGCGTGCCTTGAGTTCGAACTCGAGACCTCTGACATCTCAGTCCACTGGTCACACCGCTCGGCTACCGCAGATTAAGATTAGTAATCTTATCCAATCTGTTTATTTATTCCGACCCTCTTTTAAGAAATTACCCTATGTCCTTTCCTTGAATTCATACTATCTCCGTACAAAATTTAATTAAAGGCGGCCATTCACGACCGTTCCATCGATCTATTTGGCACCCTGTCGATCCAAAATTCGTCCGTGAATGTGAAAACACTGTCGGTCCAAATGGATTGGCTCGGCACGATGGAATTCCTACCGAGCCAATTGGCGCGGCGCGCACGGACAGGGGGCCCACTCGTGAATGCGGAAATCCAACGGTCCGGGCGGTCTGAGCCGTCGCGCCATACGTTTTGCTCGGTCGTGAATGGTGTTATCAGCGGAGACACCAGTTCCAAAAGTTTAAATTAGGTAGGTTCATCATAATTTCCCCAGTCAGTCGGCTCTAAAGTTAATTCCTTCAATAAATTAATGCCAATGAGTTGCGATCTTTCAAGCAACCAATCTTTACACCACTTTCTTTTTTTTAACACTAGACAAATCGCTATGGGAGATAAATAAAACTCATATTCTCAATCGAAGTTCATTATGAACACGTCCGGTGTTGTCGACGCATACACTCAAAATGATCAAATGGATCGGCTCGCTGGCGCGTTCGTGAATGCCATGAATTTGGCTCGGCGCGACTTCGAGTATCGAGCCCATGGTGCGAAGGCCATATGGACCGCTCGTGAATGGCCACCATTTAATCGGTTCAACAGTTTAAGCTTGACGAGGTAACAGACAAACAGGCCGATACACCCGCATTTATACATAATATGATAATATATATATTAAACAAATAAATATATATCATAATATATATATCATACAAAATTTCATAATAACCCGTGTAGCCGTTTCGAAGGAGTTCAGCGACAAACACTGTGACATGAGATTTTTATATATAAGAAGATCTTCTCAACATAATACATAGAGAGAAAACGGTGATAATTTATAACCAAGAAGAAAGAATGAAAAACGATTTGTTTTCTTGCAAATAAATCTGTTTGTTGTTAGATAATGCTGACTTTTAATTATACAAGCTTTCTCAAACTTTAAGAGTTACTACTGGAAGGCTAGTTTTACCTCTAGTTTATAACCTTTTATAAATTTTAATTAGGTCCTAAACAAAGTTAATTATACGATATGTAAAATTGGCTATTGTCTGAGACTTTCTCTGCGTAAAATTAACTATCTTATTTATTTAATGTTGTTTTTTTAATTTCTTTTAAATTTTTAATATTTAAATTTTATTTCAATTTTGAGCAAACGCCATTTGTAATTTCATAGAGCTGTATTCATAAGCATGCTGTGATTTCCTGTAAATGAAGAAACACAAGGAAATTAACTAACTATTTATATCTAAATTGTATGACTTTTATGTATGTAATGTGTATTTTTCGTTGGAAATCCTAATAAACAAAATAAAATTAGTAGTTTTATCTGCACTTCCATCCCCTTTTCTCCATTTTGGGGGATGATTTCCGGGTCTCAAACTATTTTCATACAAAATTTCATCTAAATCGGTTCAGCGGTTTAAGCGTGAAGAGGTGACAGACAGACACACTTTCGCATTTATAATATTAGTAAGGATAGTATATGTGTGTTATATGATGATGATGATAGTATATGTATATGCATGTATAGTATGGATCGAGCCTACCACGGTCAATTTATAGATGGGTGATGATTTTCCGCATATCGAAACCCCAGAAACCCGAAAGCCCTGACCTTAGGATAAGCTGGTTAACTGGTCTGGTCTGCAGGTTGACTGGTAATCTACGTAGACTAGAAGCCGTTTTCAAAGCCACCCTCACATACATACATATTTAGATGAAAAAACGTGTTTTACGAAAATCTTTTCCATGTTAGCCGATAAAACAATTGCGTTTAAAAAAACCTTTGGTATGAAGTCGGTGCCAAGCCAAATGTAAAGATATGTACACTCATCGCGTGTGATCTTGAGCGGGGTGGCTTCACACCAGGCACTGGCACCGACTTCATACCTTTAAAACCCTTTCGTGCCCGGTTAATGGCTTGCCCCCTATTACATGAGACTTTCTTCTTCTTAAACCGACTTCAAAACTAAAAAGTTAAAAATAACTTAATACAGTTTTAACTTCCTTTTAGTTTTAAAGGTATGAAGTCGTATGAAGTTTTAAATGTCTATGGGGTACGGTAACAGCTTACCATCAGGCAGGCCCTAACCTTTTTAGCGGGTGGCTAAAAAAAGTAGCATAGTAGTAGCATAAAAAAGGATTTGAAAAAAGGAGATTATTAAAAGCTTATCTAGAAATTTGCTAACCCTAGTTTAAGTAAGTGCTATCTAAACGGTAGTTGGCGGTAACCGCACGCTTACGGCACCGGGATCCGTGTCAGCGCTAAGCGGGTTCGAACCCACTGCCATAAAAGTACCGATGCCAATGTTACTCACCTATTGAGACAGTATTCGCGACGGTAAGAATGTAAGATTTTATCTCTGCGTAAAACTTTTTGAAGAGAAATTTATATTGACGGTCAACTGAAATTGTAGATTGGTTCGATCGGTGGTAAAAACAAATGGATTAAATATCGCTCTCATTGTAATGAACTTATTAAAGATTGATTGTCTAATTTTCAGTATATATTTCGTCATACAAAATGTTAAATGTTGTTTACTGTTAATAAGGTAGAAATTATAAATTAAAGCATTGATATAGAACTGGCAAATTTTGATTTTTCTGCCTTCATTATTTATTTTAGTTGAAAGTGTTGAAATCGACCAAGTTTCAATAATCGCATATAAAAAAACGATACACTATAAAATCTTATGCGTGTTCAAACATGAATAAAAATATAAGTGTCGATTGCAAGATTTGAAAATCCAAAAATCCTTTTCGGAAGTAACGTGCTTATTTATCACATGCTCAAACGGCGAAGGAAAACATCGCAAGGAAACTTATACGAGTGAGATATTTCCTCGAAAGCCATTGGAAATCTCTTTCTCTGCCAACCCGCAATATACTAGCGGTGGACTATAGCCTCATCACTAGCAAATGAGAGGAAACCCGTCCCCAGCTCTAGGACGGTGCAAATTAATCCATATATTTACAAAAAGCAATTAAATTTGAACGGCTGGATTACAAAACATTAAAATACTTTTACTTTCTATTCACATAATATGCAAATGTTATATATTCATTAATAAATCTTCTAAAAGAAAAAAAAACTGATAAGATTTTTTTTATTGCGATAAGGGGGCAAGCGAGCAGGCGGCTCATCTGGTAAGTGATGACCGCCGCCCATGGACATTTGCAACACCTGAAGGCTTGCAAATACGTTGCACACCCCTGCAGAAACCGTTTTGATTTCTTAAAATAGGGAATTACTAAACTGACAGCAAATGGAATGCCCATGCTGTCAGAATAGTCAATCCCCAACGAGCTTTGGTAACCTTACTCACTCGCAGAAATACAACTATTGTTGATTTACTGCGGTGTTCTGTAAGGCGGAGGTAGTTCCCCAGTCGGGCAACTCAATATGAGCAAGGAATCTCGCTATGCTCTATCTCCTCTAAATATTTTACTGTCAATGAAATGAGTCCCCTATCTTAAGTAACCTAAAATAGTTTTTATAGGGTCGGCAACACGTTAGTGACACTCCGGTGTTGTAAACATCAATAGGCTACGGTAGCCGCTTATCATCAGGAAGGCCATACGCTTGTTTGCTACCTATCCATACTCCATACTTCCATATTTTATTAATATTATAGATGCGAAAGTGTGTCTATCTGTTACACTCACGCTTTAACCGCTGAACTGATTCGGATACAATTCGGTATGAAGATAGTTCCGGAAATCATTCCTCAAAAGGGCAAAAAGGAAAGTAGGTTTTTTTATGCGGTATCAATATTTTGTTAAAAGACTAAAGAGGGTAACATATAAATCGAGTAGATTGATAAAAAATAAACAGGGCAAACTAAATAAAACCGCTTTGGATTGGTTGAAAATGCTACTTCTAGGCAAACAAAGTCACGGGAAAAAGCTAGTATAGTACAAAGAAAATCTCATATGAGAGTGTTAATGTAGTTACTTGACTTACAAAACCACTATTATGCTGAAAAGTAGGTATGTATGTTGAAAGATGCAAAATTGATTATCTAAGAGATGACATGAGTGAGAGTATGTTTATACTAATTCCGTTGTTATTTGGATAATACGGAACTAGATGGCGCTGTGTATCATAATTTATTTATTTATTTATTTTCAACAATATCTTTATAGGACATTCCAATGCGATATTACAAGCTAACCTTAAAAATATTATAACATTATAAACTATTAATAATGTCCAGGAATATATATTTATTTATTTATTTATTTATAGATCGTGACATTATGATACAGCGCCATCTTGTCCCGAGCTAAGCAACGAGTCTTGTGTTACGGATACTAGTTGGTTGATATACTACATATATACTTTTTTTTTGTAAATACCTACATATTATACATAAATACATCCATGACTAGGATACAAATATTTATGCTCATCACACAAAGATTTGTCCCTAACGGGATTCAGACCCGGGACCCTTAGCACAGTAGGGACTTATAGTGGTGGACTTGGCCCATAAAAAGTATAAGATAATGTTTGGTCTGTCTCTGTAGCCTGTCTTCATCGACAGCTTGCAAACATAAGTCACAGTTTAGCTCAACTATAATCTAGGGCCTAGATTAGATTGCCTAGATTCTAGGTATCTCAACTGCCTATCGTACGACGATAACATAATCTAGGAATTTGCGTAGGCTATCTCTCTAGCCAAGCCTAGAAGATTTCTCCTTTTACATTATGCAAAGATTATATTATTACAGAAATTTTGCATAATTTCTCTTGTAAAAATTCTAGGTACTTATACAAATGATTTTTATTTTGTAACATAAATAAAAGATATATTTTTGAGAAAATTTTGATGATAAGATTCAGTCATTCATACTTATTTATTATTATATACTTTATTATACACACGCTAAAATACAAGAACGTTCACTTTTTGATAATAACAAACTAACAATATATTATGTAAAATAAACACAAATAATATGAATTAAAGCTACATCACATAAAGTTTTTAATTAATTTCATCAGACTCATCATCAACCCAATTATCGTCCCGCTGCTGGGCACGGATCTCCTCTCATTTTTGAGAGGGATTAGGCTATAGTCCACAACGCTAGCCTACTGCGGGTTGGCAGTCTTCACACGCTACCAAGAAATCTCTCAAACATGCAGGTTTCCTCACGATGTTTTCCTTCACCGTTTGAGCTTGTGATAACAACGCACATAACTTCCGAAAAGTCAGTGGTACGTGCCTTGGATTTGAAGTCGAAACCTTTAATTTCGTACTCCATATAGTCAAAATAGCCATTACAGCTTTTTTTAGATGTAATTACAGAAATTTAATAAGTCATTACGTGTAATTATTACCAAAAAAAAATTGTTATACTAATTATCTCGCTCTGTTTCGTCTTTAAGATAATGAGGCCAATGATCTGATATGTATCTTAATTGGCAAGATTCAAATTAATAAAAAAATAAAGTAGCTGTGTGCTATTTTGTTTTTAAACCTTCTCAGTTTCGTGGTTTTATAATAAAAAAAAAATGGTTGTCTATGAATAGCTAGAAACCAACGAGTATCTAACCACGTCTTTGCTAGAAACAGATTATAATTTTTTTAAAATCGTCACGCTTCTCGTCCCTGAAGGGTTAGGCACAGGTGTACTAATGTACACCCATATTTCGCTGGTATGTTTTAGGTCCCATGTAATAGGGGGCGAGCCTATTGCCATCAAACGGACACGAAATCAAACACCGAGCTACTGAGAATTTCATAGATAAACTCAATTACACTTTGCCCGACCTGGGAATCAAACCCAATGCCTCTTGGTCAGTAGTCGGACTGACGACCTCCAGACCAACGAGACAGTTATTTCAATTTCTTTGCTAGTTTTTCGAGACTAAGTTAAAAACATTGAGTTGAAGTACACAGATTAAAAACAATTTTGAAAGTATAGACGACTTGACAGACAGAATTAAGTCAAACGCTCATCTTAATGCATAATTTCTTTTAGTTTTTTTGGACCGAAATGTAAATGCATTAAGCTTTGAATGTAGAGAGCAGTATACATTAGTCATATTCAGTGAGATAGAATACTTTTTTGGAATGTATTTCTATTAAATATGAAACGGCTATCAGAATTTTAAATATACAATATACACTGGACTAGAATAAAAAATCAAAAGGTTTTTGTCAAATTACCTTCTTTAGAGATTAAAATAATATCCAATATACCGCGATATCATCCGTAAAAAGTAGTTTTATTTCAATGTCTAATATTCGCGTAAGTGTAAGAAATTCTTTATAGATGTGAACTTCAGCGGTGAAAAAGTATAAATTTATAGAAAAAGGTTTTGTGAAAAAGTATATATTACGTACAAATCTATTAATTAAATTTATAGTAAGTGTATTTCAAAACGGTCCGGAAATTTCGACAGATCAGTTTTGATAGATTTACGTTTCTTGTAAAATAATATTGAAAATCCTCCTACAATATTTTATAATAATTTTTGTAGTAGGATTTTCGTACAAAGTTTCGGGTAGGGTTAGCTAGAGAGTAGTAAATTAGAGGGTAAAACCTAGATATAAATAAATACTACAATTACCTTCCCAAATTCTCCTGTCTTTCTCCACATCAGTTTCCCAACTATCCAGCATTTTCCCAGCTTTTTCCCTCGCACATTCCCATGCTTCATTCTGCCCCACACATTCTAAAATTGACAGCAAACTGGGGGCGAAATTCTTCCCCAAATTAACAAAATAATTATAGCCTTGCTCCATTAAAGTTGCACTTTGAACCCCAGAACAAAATAATAGAAGAAAAACTACAAAAAATTTCGGCGCCATTTTTTTTTGTTTTAGTTTTTTTTTATTTTAGTTTTACATAGGTAGGTTAACTTTCGCGGCCGCGTTCAAGGTTATACTGAGCGGCGGTGACGTAGGCCACGGGTTTTATTGAGTGTACTTTCTTTTGCGGCGGAGGGGCAGGTTAAGCGACAAGCGGCGAGGACTGGAAATTGATGGGTTGGTGTTATGTGAAGTGAGATAAGTATGCGTTTTGTTTGTGTGTAAAGAGGTTTAATTGTATTGTATTGTATGTATAGCGAAATAGATAATAGAAGGTTATTTATTTAGAACTTTAAATTAATACATAACAATTACGTTATTATACGGTATTCAATTAGACTAGTTATATTTTAATGGTCACAAGTATGGTGGCTCAGTGTAAGTTCCTGGGTTCAATGTTCAGATCAAGGAAAGTGTTCATGTTTTTTTTATTTAGAATACTAGCAATCACCTTTGCAATCAGGATACAGACACGATTATTTTAATACTTAGATGACCCCAATAAAATGTTGTCCGACCTGGGAATTGAACCCATGATATCACGCATATTAGACACGCATACGACCACTAGACTAAAATGATATTATTCAAGTGTTGATAATATCTTTGTCCTTAGCTCGTCATTATCTATATATTTAGAAAGTTTTGTTTAGCGCCATCTATGATTTTTCATTAGAACTACGAGTGCACGTCGTGTGGCTTTCTTAGGTACAATGGAAGAAACATAATATTCATAATAACATGTATTTAATTGTAATCATGAAGTTTTTACAATAAGTAACTGAGACATTTCGGTTTTTAATTTTAAAATGATAACACTTACAATCTACGTTAGGTCAAGGTTTGTTTTCTGCAAATAACTTAATCGTGTTCCAAAACTTATAAATGTCCCTAGAAACATATTTACAGATATAAAACAACATTTCATTTTAAAAGAAGAGGAAGGAGAAAAATATTTCATTTTAGGATTGGGAACGTGTGAGCTACACCTCTGGTGTTGCAAACGTCTATAGGCTACAGTAACCGCTTACCATCAGACGGGTCGTAAGTATGCTTGCGATTATAGTGGTAAAAAAATATGGCTATGCTAGCCTAGTGGATCATCATCATCAACCCATTATTGTCCCACAGCTGGGCGCGGGTCTCCTCTCATTTGAGAGGGATTAGGCTATAGTCCACCACGCTAGCCTACTGCGGGTTGGCAGACTTCACATCATCATCACATCAACCGTTAGACGTTCACGTTGGACATAGGTCTCCCTCAAGGATCGCCACGACGACCGGTCATGCGCCGCCCGCATCCAGCGGATTCCAGCGGTCTTTACCAGGTCGTCAGTCCACCTTGCCGGGGGCCTGCCCTCGCTGCGTCTTCCAGTACGTGGTCGCCACTCTAGAACCTTCAAGGCCCATCGGCCATCCGTTCTTCGAGCGACGTGCCCTGCCCACTGCCACTTGAGTTTGGCGATTCTTCGGGCTATGTCAGCGACCCGGATTCTTCCACGAATCTCCTCATTTCTGATTAGACTTCACAGACCATCGAGATAATCTTTCAAGCATGCAGGTTTCCTCACGATGTTTTCCTTCACCGTTTGAGCATGAGATAAATACGCACATAACTTCCGAAAAGTCAGTGGTGCGTGTCTTGGGTTTGAACTCGAGACCTTTGACATCTCAGTCCACTGGTCTCACCACTAGGCTACCACAGCCTAATAATATTAATCTTTATTACTCTATAAGAATACACAACTCTCTCAATCTAACTTGGAGAGAGGGCGCTGTCGTCTCGTAAACACTGAATCCTAGTCGAAATTTTTAGTAAAATGTTTTTAATTATATTCTTTAAACTAATAACAAAGTATTAAGTGTCAAAGTGAATCGTAATCTGTAAATATAATGTGCAAGTGTTATCTCTAATTTAAATGCAGTTTTTTTAAAAGTAATAGTAAATTTTAAGTGACAGACTGTGAAAGTGAAAATAAACACTTATGGGAGGAACTATGCTTACCTATTTCAGTCAAATTCAGAAAGATTTCTCTGAAGTTACAAGTGATGATATAGTACATCTCAAACAAAGTACTCTTTTTTGTATTTGTTATGATATTTATAATAATCATTGACCGTTTTTTCTCTCACGAGTTTAAAAGTGCGATGTGACAGTGCCTCGTGCGGACAGTAGCAGAAACCGAGAACTGTTTTATCTACAAATAATATATTGTTACCATTCCACACTAATGACATCTAGTAACGAGTTGCACTTAAAAAAAAAATGAATTTTACCACACAAACTGTTTTACCGTAAAGACAGCAGTAACGGTATCTGGTGGAGAGTAGTAAACTTAAAGGACTAAATGAGGAAACTATTTTTTATTATTTCTTCTATCTATTATTTATATTTTTGGAGTTGCTAGTACTAACTTGAAGCATAATTTTTTTTACATTATCATGGACTTTCTACAGAACATAACATTCCGCAGAACACGCACACGTTCGGACTCGGATAAATATCATTCAACTGAAATATTGACAAGTACCCTCGACGAAGAAACTGATAATGATGAAAGCATAAATAGCCTTCCTGATCTAACGAAACAACAGCAGCACGAACAAATTATATCATTAAAAGAAAAAATTGATAAGCTTCAGAATGAATTAATAAGTGCTCATCAAGAAATTGAGTCGCTATCACTTGAGAATACTAACTTAAATAAGATTAATGAAGAGCTGATGAGGAAAAATGACTTATACAGAATAGTCACAAATAGTCCTATAAAACCATCAAAAAATACACCGAACAAAAAGAAACAAAATAAACATAAACAAACTCAAACGGAATTATCAAAATTGACGGAAAAAACTACAATTCAAAATGACAAAAATGTGATATCATCAACAAACAACAGTCAACAACAAACAAATACCAAAAACACTAGGAAAAATAAAATTATTTTCATAAGTAATAATTACCGAAACAAAATCTCACCCATTGCGCAAAGCATATTTCGCAATTTTTCTGATAGATGTCATTACTTGTTGTCTCATAGTAAAACTGAACACATGATAAACGACATTGAAACAAAGCTACGAGAGTTCACACTAAAGGACTTCTGCATTATTCTTATAGGGGAAGAAGATTTTAACACTACTAATGATTACTGTAAATTAATATCTTACATACGACAGACTTTAATAAAAATCAAACACACTAATGTTATTGTTTGTGCACCAACATATAAATTAGGATATTACTACAACATGTATAACTCAAGAATTGAAAATTTTAATAAATTGCTTTATTTAGACATATTAGCGAATGACCACGCCTATTTCTTAGATTCGAATAAAAATCTATCTTGTAACTACACAATGTTTAATAGATTTACAGGGCGGGTTAACAACTATGGTATGCATGCCATTTTTAAGGATATTTATAATTTTATAAATGATATTATGAAAGATAAAAATGACATTATATTACAAAATAATGATAATAATATTTTGCTGGATGACATACATACAAATGAGTTTTTTCTATGATAAATATCTTAATGTAATGCATCAAAATATTGCAGGCTTATTTACCAAATCAAATGCACTTATAATTAGTTTGGAGGAATTGCTTGAAATAAATTTAAACATCGATATTATTTGTATCACTGAACACTTTATGATGTCTGGCCATGAACGGTACCTTTCAATTCCGAATTTTTCATTAGCTGCATGCTTTTGCCGTAATGACACAAAAAGAGGTGGTGCTTGTATTTTAATAAAAAACACATTGCAATGGAAAATATTAACCAATGTTCAAAATTTATCTATAAGTCATGATATAGAATGCTGTGCGATAGAAATTATTAATTACAAAACAATTATTGTTTGTATGTACAGAGTGCCGAAACAAACTAACTTAAATATATTTTTTGACCGTCTGAGTGAGATTATATCAATTGCTAATAAAAAGAATTTAATAATATGCGGTGACTTCAATATAGATCTCATGAAAACAACTACTCAATCATCTCAGTTTCAGGAGATATGCTTATGTAATAATATGAGGATTGCATTTAAACAAGCTACTAGATTGGCAAGTAACTCGTGTATTGACAATATATTATATAATATCCACGGATGTAAAGGAAAAGTAATTGAATTAGCTATCTCTGACCATACAGCTCAGATATTGCAATTCCCAGTGGATAGAGTTTATGGTATAGATCGGTGGTATGAGTTTAGACGCGACTATTGTGATGAAAACATAGTAAAATTTATTTATTACATAGGTCAACTAAGTTTTAAAGAAGTATATGGTTCCAGTGACGTAAATGTAGCTTTTAATGAATTCCATGAAATTTTTAAACTGTTCTATGATCAATGTTTTCCCATTAAAAAAATTAAAATCACTAAAAATAAACGACCAAAATGGGTCTCTAAAGGAATTAAAATGTGTAGCAAACGCAAAAGATCACTTTTGTGGCAATATAGAAAAAAAAGGACACAAGAGAATAAAATACTATTCCAACTTTATGCTAAAAAAGTAAAGTCTATAATAAAATTAACACAAAAAGCACAAAACACATATGCTATTAAAACATCAAATAACAAGTCCAAAACAACGTGGAAAATAATAAACCAAAACAAATATAATAATCCAAATGAACGTATAAATGAAATAAAATTCCAAGGGAAAACAATAAAAGATCCAAAAGAAATTGTGACACTTTTTAATAATTATTTTATTGACCAAGTAACGCCAGAAGTTAACCATAGTATACATATATATAAATGCCCTTCGAACCATTTAAACTCAATATTTATGCAACCAACCAGCCCTAAAGATGTTTACCAAATAATAGCATCTCTTAAAATGTCCCATAGTGTAGGCTATGATGGGGTTAATACTAATATTGTGAAAAGAGCATCTCATGTAATTGCTCCAATACTAGCACATATAATAAACCTATCTATTGAAACAGGAACGTTTCCGGACTTGCTAAAAACGTCAATAATAAAACCTCTACATAAAAAAGGAGACACAAGCAATCTTGTTAACTACCGACCAATAGCATTACTCTCCATATTTTCTAAGATATTTGAAAAAGTTTTTCATAAAAGCCTATACAATTATTTTGAAAGCAATAACCTATTTGCTAAAGAACATATGGGATTTAGAAAGAACAAGAGTATAAATTTGGCATTATATGATTTTTGTAATAAAGTTTTAACAAATATGGATAAGAGTGCTCCTACTGTTGCTCTGTTTATGGATATGTCAAAAGCTTTTGACCACGTAAAACACGACATACTTCTGGACAAACTATATGCATATGGTGTCAGGGGTAATGTCCACAAGTTAATTGAATCTTATTTGATTAATAGACAGCAAAGAACGGAGATAACTAAATTATGCCCAAAAACAAAAATCTTAACTGTATACCCTTCAGGTCTTAGATATGTAAAATACGGTGTACCCCAAGGGAGTGTACTAGGACCATTGCTGTTCCTACTATACATAAATGACATACCAAAAGTAACTAATAACCCTATGACTCTTTTTGCTGATGACAGCACAATTCTTTTTGACAAATACAATAAAATTGACCTCATCTATAATATTAATCTGACATTAGAAAATAATCAATCAATTGGCTTATAAGTAATAATTTAAAAATTAATATTGATAAAACCAAGGCTATTATCTTTAGTCAAAGAAAATCAGTACAGAATTTTCATATAACCTATAAAAATCAAGAAATAGAAGCAGTAAATTCGGTAAAGTTTTTAGGACTACATATAGACAGTAAAATGTCGTGGAAACAACACGCAGAGCATGTATGTAACAAATTAAATAGTTATTCCTTTGCTCTACGTAACCTCAGTAAAGTCGTTGATATTTCAATAGCGCTAATAGCATACCATGGATTTGTATCATCTACTCTTCGTTACGGTGTAATATTTTGGGGTAACTCCACTGATATAGGCTGTGTGTTTAAATCACAAAAGAGGTGTGTAAGAGCCATTTGCGGCTTAAAACAAATAGACTCATGCAAACCACACTTCCAGGAACTAAAGATTCTGACGCTACCGTGTCTATATATTTATGAGACAGTATTATTTATTAAATTGCATTTAAATTTTTTTGAGCATCGCTCTCGGAAGCGGAATTTGGACAAGCTATGCATTCGAAATTCAAAGACAACACTCCTACACAAAAGTGTATTTTGCATGGGTTCAAAAATGTATAATAAAATGCCATCACAATTGCGACTTGAAGACAATATATCAGTAATAAAGAAGAAGTTGCATTGTCTGCTAGTCGAAAAAGCGTACTATTCCGTTACCGAATATTTGGAGGATCAAACCTTAAATTGACTGTAACCTTATTAATTAATATTTTTATCTTGACATTTTTCCATTATTTTATTGACATATTCTTATCACTTAAAATTATAATTTTTGCATGCTTTAAGGCTGAATATGGTGAAACATTTTTTTATTATGTGACATCTCTTGTAAAACCCATATTATGCAAATAAAGAATTTTGAATTTGAATTTGAATTTGAACTTAGATTTTAGCCCAGCTGTGGGAGAGAAACACACGGAATTCATGCTATACTCTAAAGAACCATGACACCATGGTTCTAGGTCATAAAAAGTAAAATTTTCTTAGATATGCAAAGTAGTACAATCGTCATAATTGTTTGTAATAGACGACTTTCAACTATATAACTGTGTACAGAAGATCCACTACCTACTTTGTTATTTTTTTTCTTCCTATTGTGTTTTAATTTTCACAAAACCATAAATAAGTAAGAGATCAATTGGTTTTGTGTAAATTTTGGTATTTTTCTGTGTCACTAACACTCTATTAAATTTACTTAAGTGATTAATATTTAATACTAGCTGCCCCCTGCGGTTTTGCCGGTATATAGATAAAAAGTAGCCTATGTGTTAATCCAGGTAATAAACTATATGTATGCTAAATTTCAAATCTGTTGAGCGGTTTTTGCGTGAAAGAGTAACAAACATCCATCCATACATACATCCATACTTATAAACTTTCGCGTTTATAATATTAAGTAGGATTTCTGGACATTATATGACACACCGCCATCTTGTTCTGAGCTTAGCAACGAGGCTTGTGTTACGGATACTAATTGGCTGATATACTACATATATACATATTTTTTTTGTAAATACATACATATTATACATAGATACATCCATGACTCGGATACAAATGTTTATGCTTATCACACAAACATTTGTCCCTACCGATTTGAACCGCGGACCCATAGCACAGAAGGCAGTGTTAACTATAGCTGGACTAAATAGGTCGTCAAAAATTAAATTGCCATTGCGTGTGAAGTCTGCCAACTCGCACTAGGCTAGCTTGGTGGACTATAGCCTAATCCCTCTCAAATGAGAGGAGATCCGTGCCCAGCAGTGGGACAATAATGGGTTGATGCTAATGAACCTTCTATCTTATATTTCTCTTATGTCATAACTTTTAAAATTCTTGTCTACATAGAGTTACCGTAACGAATTATTTTTAAAAAACCAGTCAATCTTGTTGTTAAAACCAGTTTGAGATTATGTACCATAATTATAAACTTTTTTTTTAAGGAGACAAGCCCGTCACACAATAATAATAATAATAAATAATAAATATAATAATAATAAATATTCCTGGACATTATGACACAGCGCCATCTAGTTCCGTGGTAAGCAACGAGGCTTGTGTTACGGATACTAGTTGGTTGATATACTACATATATACTTTTTTTTTTGTTGTAAATCCATACATATTATACATAGATACATCCATGACTCGGAAACAAATGTTGATGCTCATCACACAAACATTTGTCCCTACCGGGATTCGAACCCGGGACCCATAGCACAGCAGGCAGCGTTAACTACCGCTGAGCTAAATGGGTCGTCGGCAATGTCCCTACTACTGCAACTCCTGTAAACCAGGATCAACAATAGTAACTATACAGAAAATCGTCGAGACAATGAAGCCCGACGTGTCCCAGGGGAATGATTTTAACTGTCTTGGAACCCGCAGCGAAATTAATCATGAAATTAAATAAGAGGAGTAAGAAAAATATCAGTTTTCCACTTCCCTCCTTATCAAGCGAGAGACAGAATAGAGTTTACATGTCATTGACATAAGAACAGATGCTTACAACTGGGTCCAGACCAGTTGCCAGGCACCACGGATGATGAATTAATAAGTTATGGGTCCTAATTAAATGAGCTATTATATCTGATTCCAATAATAGGTATGTATGCAAAATCGCTTTATTATTATTAATTTATGAGCTCAGCTCTTGTCGGTGGAGCAATCACCATTTTTCTCTATCTCCTGCTTTCTGTTTGACTTCTTGATACGACTCGATTCCCACTTCGCTTTAACGTACGGAAATTCATCCTAGTCGTCACTAGATTCTAGTAATAAGTAGCTTCAGATATAAGTGTAATAGTAATTTACCATCACGCCTGTCGTCCCCGGAGGATAAGGCAGAGGTGTACTAATGTACACCCAAATTTCGCCGGTGTTTTAGCTCCCATGTAATAGAGGGCGAACCTATTGACAACCGGGCAAGAACTTGCTTTTTCTTTTATTGTGGTAACGGGGCAAACGAGCAAGCGGCTCACCTGATGGTAAGTGATCACCGCCGCCCATAGACATCTGCAACACCAAGAAGGCTTGCATATGCATTGCCAAACCCTGCAGAAACCGTTTTGGTTCCGTAAAATAGGGAATTACTAAACTGACAGCAAACGGAATGCCCATGCTGTCAGAATAGTCACTCCCCCAACGTGCTCTGGTAACCTTACTCACTCGCAGAAACACAATTATTGTTGATTCACTGCGGTCTTCTGTAGACGGAGGTACTTCTCCAGTCGAGAATCTAATGAGAATTTCATAGAAAAACCCCAATAACACTTTGCTCGAACTGGGAATCGAAACATGATCAAAATAGATTGTTATATATGTAACACTATTGAGGTCAATATTATTTCTCACTACCTTCTAAATAACCTTACAATTCTGATAATAAATATACATTTATATTATTATTTTGTATTTCAAA
The DNA here is from genome assembly GCA_905163465.1 of Craniophora ligustri. Taxonomy (NCBI): domain Eukaryota; kingdom Metazoa; phylum Arthropoda; class Insecta; order Lepidoptera; family Noctuidae; genus Craniophora; species Craniophora ligustri. The sequence goes on from LR990982.1 coordinate 815,817, forward strand.
GTTAACATGAAATAAACATTATTAATTTTAACCATTTTATAGGTAACATTGAAATATTAATATATTAATATATACTGATTTCTTGTATTTACGCGAATATTAGACATTGAAATAAATGTCTGGCCATGTATGATAAGATTTGAAACATCGGGATTAAAAATTTATATCAATACAGCGCGATAATATTCCTGTTCTCAGGGTTCCGTGGGCGCGACTAGGGGAGTCCGCCGCCCGACCGAAAATGGCCCCAAGTAGGCGGCGCGCGTGTTCGTCACACGTGCGCCTGCGCGGAGGATGCGAGGCGAGCTATGCCTCGCTCCTAGCCGGGGTCCACCGGGGCCCGCCGGGGTTGGTGCATGCTTTTGCGAATCCCGTGGCGCCGGCAATAGGGTTGGTGGCGTTGACGGGTGCGGTTTTTTAGTCGGTAAACGCTCAAGCGGAGTCCGACACATCCTCTCGCCTCCCCAGGCGGCGGGAAGTTCCGTAAAAGATTTATCCGCACTTAAAATAACATATATAACGTAATTTTATTCGCATACAAACTCCCAACCCCGTTTTCTCCCTTTTAAGGGATGATTTTCGGGGTAAAAATTATCCTATGCCGCCATGTGTTCGCCGGGACTCAAACCATCTCTACACCAAATTTCATAAAAATCAGTTCAGCGGTTTAAGCGTGGAGAGGGTATAGACAGACAGACACACTTTTGCATTATTAAAAATATAAAGCAAGGATATCATAGTTAATTCATTTAAATGTTACTATTATGCAACAACCTCGAAATTGTAAAGTAAAATATAAGAATCCATTATTCTTGGATTTTAAGGCAGTCAGACAAATAAAGATCACTTGTATTTTAACATAGAATATACATAAATCATAAAGAATCTAGAATAAGACATCAAAAGTCTAGATTTAAATCCCAAGGCAGGCAACACTGACAGTTCAAAGTTATGTGTCAAGTTCACATGCTCAAACAGTGAAGGCAAACATCGTGAGGAAAACTACATGCTTGAGAAATTTTCTCGATTGTATGTAAAGTCTGCCAACCCTCAGGCTAGCATGACGGGCTATAGTCTAATCTCTGTCCAATGAGAAGAAATTCAGCTATTGGACGATAAGAAATTTTGAGAAAAACTGCATAATATATGTGAGAGATTTTGAGAGAGCTGGCAACATTATGACACAGCTCCATCTAGTTCCGAGCTAAGCAACGAGGCTTGTGTTACGGATACTAGATGGTTCAAAATGAAAATGAAAATATAATTTATTCAAAATAGGCCAAATTAAAATGGCTCTTTTTGAACGCCGGCAATAAAGACAGCCCCCAAAAACGCCCGCCCTTCACTTGCCCGTTGATACACTTCAAGGATTTTTTGTAAATACAATGTACAGTAAAAACTCAATAGTCAATATGCGCGTTAAGGATTACATTGCTTTGAACAGTACGAACTAGCGAGCACGATACAGCTAGTGCATGTGTGCACTATGACGATGCACGAAGAAGGTCGTAAGTCAAACTTAACGTCAAGCTATCGCTTTGCGAGAATGCCTATGGACTTCTGGAGCCCACCGTACATATAACATACATAGAAGCATCCAAGACTCAGGTCTAAATTTCCATGCTCAATACACAAACATTTGCCCCTACCGGAATTCGTACACAGGATCCTTAATAAAAGGCAGTCTTTACTACCGCTGCGCTAAACGGATCGTCAAGCAAAATAATTCTCTCAAAAAAAAACCGACTTTAAGGTCCAAATTGAAATGGGAAGCACCAAACATAAAAAAATACTGTCGTATTGATAATTTCCTCTTCTTTTTTGAAGTCGGTTAACAAGTAACTATGTACAATGTAACGAGACCTAATATAATGCCTGTTTATGTATTGTTAGTATTAATTTGTCAAAGTCAAAGTCATAATATAATTTATTCAAAGTAGACCAAATTAAAATGGCTCTTTTTGAACGTCGACAATAAAGACAGCCCCCAAAAACGCCCGCCCTTCACCGCTTCCTAGTGTTTTTACTGGGAAGAAGAAGCGGCGCAACAAACTCCCCAGCCACACAGTTCTGTCTATTTATTTAATGAATGATGATTCTATATAATACAATAATCAGTCTATACAATATAGAGTGCATTAATTAACTATGATTATGTAGCTAGCATATACCAATCCATTTTACCAAGCAGAAAATTAAAAAATACTGATATAGAATACAGAACAACAAATAATAATATTAACACACTCTTGGCCTCCATTTCTCTGTGTCTGTAATTACTTCAACTACAAGTCTTCTCTAATGATTCCACTTAATACGTAGTCATGTATATCTTTACGTCATCAAGACATTAAACACGAGACCGTTTCATTGGCAAGATAGATCGATACAGTACAATGATTCCGTATGATAAATATATGAGAAATGATAGCTTAATAGTGTGACTAATGAACTGAGTAGTCAACTGTCTAGAGTTCGAAGATAAAGAAAAAAATAATTTTTCGAAGTTATATGCACGTCGTATAATGCCCTACCCCCTTTTTGTAGGAGGCAGGGCATAGCGAGATTTCTCGCTCAAATTGAGCAGCCCGACTGGGGAAGATATGACATAACATACATTATAAGAATTACCATGCAACGAATAAAACTAATAAAATATTATTTACGACTTAACAATCCACTGTCATGTTTACTAGGTGCTTAACTAAAACGGGTATAAATAACCAGTTTATTGTGAGTCATAAATGAACCTGTGGTAAGTCCAGTTAAAATGGGTTGGTCAAGTTACATATATTGTAGTTAAATTATTATAAAATGACTGCTTTTGGCCGCGTCTTCGCTGCGCAGAAATACTGATTTTATCCTGTCTATTTTTATATCCAATCGGCTTATTTATCTTTAAAGAAATTATCAAGTCCGCATACAAATTTTCAACCCCCTTTTCGCCCTTTTAAGGGCTGATTATCGGGACAAAAACTATCTTATGTCCTTCCCCGTGTCTCAAACTATCTCCATACCGAATAACGTCTAAATCGGTTCAGCGGTTAAAGCGTAAAGAGGTAACAAACAGATAGACATATACTTTTGTGTTTATAATATTTGTATGGATATTTTATTTCTGTAAACAAATATTTTAAGGACATTTATGAAAGTCAACTGTTTTATTTTTAGTTATTATATGGCGCTGGTATTTTCTCATTGACAGCAAAGTATTCTGAAGACATGGTAGACAAGGAGATGACTTAGAGGTTCTTCTGTTATAACTGGAATGATGAAGAGGAACAGATTTAAATCGATTTTTTATGGTGATAAGGGGGCATACGGCCAGGCGGCTCATCTGATGGCAACTGATCACCGCGACCCATAGACATTTGCAACACCAAATGGCTTGCATATGCGTTGCCAATCCCTGCAGAAACCGTATAGGTTTAAAAAAAAGGGAATTACTAAACTGACAGCATACGGAATGCCCATGCTGTCAGCATAGTCACTCCTCCAACGAGCTCTGGTAACTGAGTCACTCGCAGAAACAACTATTGTTGTTTCACTGCGGTATTCTGTAAGGCGGAGGTACTTCTCCAGTCGGGCAGCTCAATTTGAGCCAGGAATCTGGCTACTTCTCGAATATGGATAATGGGTGGTCTTTTCCTAGCCAGGAGTTGGATCATCATCAACCCATTATCATCCAACTGCTGGGCACGGGTCTCCTCTCATTTGAGAGGGATTAGGCTATAGTCCACCACGCTAGCCTACTGCGGGTTGGCTGACTTCACATGCTTTCGAGAAAATCTCTTATGTATGCTGGTTTCCTCACAATGTTTTCCTTCACCGTTTGATCATGTGATAAAGAAATATTTATCGCAAGCTCAATAAATTTGATTGTTTATGTAATTAAAATAAAATACTAACTTTATCATTTTTTTTTTTTTTAGATTCTTTGATTAAAGCTGCAAGTAAAAATTATAAAGCTGCACGACCGAAGGATACCCAAGTTAAGCTCGTGTTGTATAGATAAATAATAATTATTCCTGGACATCATGACACAGCGCCATCTAGTTCCGAGCTAAGCAACGAGGCTTGCGTTACGGATACTAGTTGGTTGATATACTACATATATACTTTTTTTGTTGTAAATACATACATATTATACATCGATACATCCATGACTCGGATAGAAATGTGTATGCTCATCACACAAACATTTGTTCCTACCGGGATTCGAACCCGTGACCCATAGAACAGAAGGCAGCATTATCTACCGCTGGACTAATTAGGTCAGAACTCATAGTTGTCGAAATGCTATTATCAATCATTTATAAAAATGTAGGGTAGCTGTTAGTAATTATAACTTCAAGACGACCAACACCTCAGTCGGCCCGTGACCATGGATGCTGTAAAGGATCCGAAACGTCGGGTTAAAATAATATCAATATACCGCGATAGAATCCGTACCAATTTTATTTCAATGTCGAATATTTGCATCAAACTAAAATATCTAAATGCTGAATAAACAAAAATACTTAAATACACAAATTCGCCTTCATTTGTCACTTTGACATCTTCAATATCATAGTAACTACTTAAGTTTTTTTTTAAATATAATTAGAAATTTAAATTTACAATACTTGATGTCATTCTCGTCTGCACCTAAATGACCAACGTATAGGTACAATATTTTTAAAATATTGCTATTTTTTGTGAAGATCACACGTGACTTTTGACTATTTAAAAAAATATATTATACAAAACAAGAGCTCAAATGTGTATTCAATGCATTTTTATTGTGTAATTCTAGTAAACAACACTTTAAACACTTAAACAAGTTTTTAGAACAACTATTTATCAACTAATTGATGATTTAAAAACCTGTATTTGTAATGATTTTAAGGAATTCTAATATACATAGCTGCAGCTACCTATACTAGCAAATCACATAATTGCTTGACCTCACTCACAGCCTACACGTGTTCAAAGAAGCTGTATTGTGTTCAATACCTATTTTTATTTCAATAACAAAATAAAAACACACAAATAAGTTAATAAATATTCAATAAATAGAGAATTTTTTAAACAAATGTGCGGTTAAAAAAGGAATTGTTCAATAAAATTGTGTAATAAAATTAAAATTGTTCAATAAAAATGACTGAAGTGAGAATAGCAGTGGACGAGGGGTTTGAAAAAAAAGTGTCTATGCGGTTTTATATACGGTTTTTTTACCATATCGTGGCCGGTGTTTTGTTTCTCTCTGTCCAAAGTTATGGTGGTTATTTGTGGTACCTGTTAATCAATGAAGATGTGACTGATTCTCAATTGTTGACTATTAAGTGGTTTACTCCATTGTACCTCACTAATTGGAATTTCGTAAGTATTTTTTTAATATTTTTATATGTACATGGGTACTAATACGTGATGTGACTATTTTTATCCGTTTTTGGAAATATTCCGCGGAATATTCCCAAACAGGTAAAGTACTCATAACTGGCGCGCGTGCATGACGACATGTATGAATGTGGACGAGGCAAAAGTGGTATGCAGGGACCGCAGCGCGTGGCATTCTGTAGTTTCTGCCTACCCCCATGGGAAAAAGGCGTGAGTGTATGTATGTATATGTAATGTAATGAGTTAATAAAACCCGCGATAAAAAGTAAATACATCTTATGAAGACACCTCTTTTGACGACCTCTGTGGTCTAGTGGTTCGAGTACCGGACTGCTGATGACGAGGTAGTGGGTTCGATTCCCACGGGACACAAATATTTATGTGATGAATATAAGTGTTTGTGTTCGTCTGGGTGTTTCCTATGTATTATAAGTATGTATTTACAAAAAAAAAGTATATAAGTATTATATCCATTGTCTAGTACCCATAGTACAAGCTCTGCTTAGTTTGGGACTAGATGGTGCTGTGTAAAATGTCCAGAATATTTATATTTATATTACCTATTTTAGGATCTAGATGGCATTGGCATTTCCTAACTGATGAGGTCACAGTAATATATGTATTCCTTCCTGTGAAGAAATGCCGAAACAAACTCAGAGTATCATCTATTTCAATGTCTAAGCTGTTTTTATCATGCATATGGTGTATGTATGACGACCCGTTTAGCTCAGCGGTAGTTAACGCTGCCTTAATGAGCATCAACATTTGTTTCCGAGTCGGATGTATCTATGTATAATATGTATGTATTTACAAAAAAAAAGAATATATGTAGTATATTAACCAACTAGTATCCGTAACACAAGCTTCGTTACTCACCACGGAACTAGATGGCGCTGTGTCATAATGTCCGGAAAAAATATCAAATATTATGTATAGGTACATAAATGTCGAAGACCGGTGTTAAACCCGAGACTTATGACGAAGAAGCCGATCACAGTCCAAAACAGTGGTAAAAAAACTAGAAACGCGCTATAAAAACGATACTTAATCTTGCTAGGTATTGTTTTTATACGCATTTTGATGTTAAGATCATTAAGATAGAAATCTCCGCAAGAAGGACGTTATAATAAAACATATTCATTTATAATTGCGACCAAATGTAAGCAAAAATGGCTTTAACTAGGTATATTTGACCAACACTGTTATTTCCCTGAAAATGCAATTTGCTTTATCACATGCTCAAACGGTGAAGGAAAACATCGTGAGGAAACCTGCATGCTTGAGAGATATTCTCAATGGCGTGTGAAGTCTGCCATCCCGCAGTAGGCTAGCGTGGTGGGTCTAATCTCTTTAAAAATTTGAGGAGACCCGTGCCCAACAGTGGGATAATATTTGAGTTGATGATGATGATGATAAATCTATTTCAATCTCCATTTTTTAATGGCAATTTTAGTATTGTTATATGGCAGAACAACGTTTGCTAGCTCAGCTAGTATATTTATATCTATACTATCTAAATCATACTTCATACTAATACTTATTATAAACGCGAAAGCTTGTAAGTATGGATGTATGGATGAAAAAAGAAAGAAAAAACATTTATTTGACGCAAAAGAGATACAAACACAGATACAAGATTAGAAATAAATAAAAGAATGTTTGGATGGATGGATGTTCGTTAATATTTCACGCCAGATTTGAATGAAATTTGGCATACATACTGTTTATTACCTGGATTAACACATAGGCTACTTTTTATCAATATACAATGCGGGTAAAGCTGCGGGAGGCAGCTAGTCTAAACTGATATGATAAAGAGGAATCATTTGTATGTTTGTAACGAATAAACTAAAAAACTAATCGATCAATTTCAAACATTCTTTCACGTTTAGAACGCTATATTATCCCTGAGTAACTCTTCTTGCATTCCATGGTAGTTATACAGAAATAGATCATCATGGACCCTGTCGGGCACAACAAAGCAAATATTTTAGGCTATATTTATTACGAGACAAAATTAAGGTTCCGTACTAAAACTGTACTGTGCACCCGTGTAAAACCGGGATGGGTGGCTAGTATTTATATAGCAATATTATGCTGGATAGTTTACAAATTATATCTGGGGCGATTTACTACTCGGACCTCGTCGCGACTAGGATGAATTTCCGTGCGTTTAAGCATTTTTGCCATACCTATTATTGGAATCAGATATAATAGCTCTCATTATTAGGACCCATAACTTATTAATTTGTCATCTGGGACACGTCGAGCTTCGTTGTCTCGACGATTTTCTGTATGGTTACTACTGTTGATCCTGGCTTACAGGAGTTGCAGTAGTAGGGAGTAGGGTAGTGAGAAGGTCCCATTAAGAAAATATATATGTATAATTATGATGCAATAATGTACATACATTTACTATTTTTAACATTGAAGCAAACAGGCTCTTACGAACTTAACGACTGACGATTCAGAGTCACTAACCTTAAAAAGTTCACGGTCGTCGTCACAAAGGTGTATACGACTGCTTATAAACATAGGTTCAGACCGCGGCTCCGCCCACGTGGTAGGTTGATAGTACCCTATATTCTTCTCTAAGGTTCCGTCTTTATCAATACCAACATTTATCAAAATTGGTTCAGTCGTTCACGCGTGATGCTGTGACCAATGGAAATAGGGATTCATTTTTATATCGAAAAAGATAATTAATATCATCAGAGTATTCCTCAGAATACACTAACTTTATAGCGCATGAAAAACATTTGTTTCATCATGTGTTAGATTTAGATAGGTTCCTCGCTCAAATTGAGCTGCCCGACTGGGGAAGTACCTCCGCCTTACAGAACACCGCAGTGAAACAACAACAGTTGTGTTTCTGCGAGTGAGTAAGTTTACCAGAGCTCGTTGGGGGAGTGACTATTCTGACAGCATGGGAATTCCGTTTGCTGTTAGAGTAGTAACATACACTAAGAAACCTAAAACAGTTCCTACATGGTCAGCAGCGCGCTAGCGACTCCTCTGGTGTTGCAAACGTCTATAGCCTACGGTAACCGCTTACCATCAGGCGGGGCGTAATAAGCTTCTTTCCCGCTATCTTGGTATAAAAAAAAGCCTTGAAACGTACCAATTAGTACGCTAGCTAAATTATATTTAAAAAGAAATAAGTATTGCTACTAGTTTTTTTAGTTCAGCTCGAGTGACCCCGGTAGATATAGGTATGTATGTACATAAGAGATAAAATCCAAAAAAGTAGCATAATTACATAATTATATCATATCATGACGCTTGTCAAAGTCAAAAGCCAAAGTCAAAATATCATTTATTCAAAGTAGGCCAAATTAAATTGGCCCTTTTTGAACGTCGATAATAAAGACAGCCCCCAAAAACGCCCGCCCTTCACCGCTTCCTAGTGTTTTGTGCTGGGAAGAAGAAGCGGCGCAACAAACTCCCCAGCAACACATTTCTGTCTGTTTAATTAATGATTCTATACATATAATACGATAATCAATCTATACAATATAGAGTGCATTTAACTATGATTATGTGAGGGGCTTCCTTGAAGGTTGAGCAAAGGTGTACTAATACACCCATATTTTGCATCTAAGTTTTGAATCCAAACTCCCTGTTGCTACTGAGAATTTTATAGAAAAATCCAATATCACTGTTCGACTTGGGAATCGAACTCAAGATCTCTTGCTCAGGTAGTTGCAGTATACAACAACTAGACCAATGAGGCTCTTAAAAAAGAAGTAATATTATCTATATAATATATGTACATACTAATAATGAAGCGGAATAGTTTGTTTGTATGAACGAGCTAATATCAAAACTACTAGTTCGATTTGAATAATTCTTTCACTATTATAATGCATTATCCTGGAATAACATCCTACTAATATTATAAACGCCAAAAGGGTGTAAGTATGTATGGATGGATGTTTGTTACTCTTTCACGCAAAAACCGCTTAACAGATTTGAATGAAATTTAGCATACATACAGTTTATTACCTGGATTAGCACATAGGCTACTTTTATCTATATACCATGCGGACAAAGCCGTGGGAGGCAGCTAGCAGCTATAATAATACTACAAGAATGAACGTTTAAAAACAATTGTCTTCTCGTGCAAAACCAGAACGGGCCACTAGTTTCAATATGAATCTTAACTTGTAAAATACGCAAGAATTATCTTTTTAATCTTATCATATATGTATAAGGTGATATATCATCACGTACTCAAATGTATATTCTTAATTATCACGTTCGGAAACAGTTGTTATCAATATACATACATACCATCACGCCTGTCGTCCTCTAAGGGTTAGGCAGAGGTGTACTAATGTACCTTACACCCAAATTTCGTCGGTATGTTTTTTTAGGTCTCCTGTAATAGGGGGCGAGCCTATTGCCATCAACCAGGCACGAATCCAAACTCCGAGCTGCTACTGAGAATTTCATTGAAAATCCCAATAATACTTTGCTCGACGTGGTAATCGAACCCAAGATCTCTTGCTCGGTAAGTCGGTAGTCGCACTGTACGACCACTCGACCAACGAGGCAGTATTTTTCAGGATTTCTGTATAAAAAGAGCTTTGGTAGCCGAGCGGTGTGACCCGTGGACTGAGATGTCAGAGGCCTCGAGTTCAAACCCAAGGCACGCACTACAGACTTCGGGTCGTGAATGGCCGCCTTTAATTAAATTTTGTACGGAGATAGTATGAATTCAGGGAAAGGACATAGGGTAATTTCTTAAAAGAGGGTCGGAATAAATAAACAGATTGGATAAGATTACTAATCTTAATCTGCGGTAGCCGAGCGGTGTGACCAGTGGACTGAGATGTCAGAGGTCTCGAGTTCGAACTCAAGGCACGCACCACTGACTTTTCGGAAGTTTTGTGCGTAGTTATCACATGCTCAAACGGTGAAGGAAAACATCGTGAGGAAACCTGCATGCTTGAGAGATTTTCTCGATGACATGTGAAGTCTGCCAACCCGCAGTAGGTTAGCGTGGTGGACTATAGCCTAATCCCTCTCAAATGAGAGGACACCCGTGCCCAGCAGTGAGACAATAATGAGTTGATGATGATGTATATAAAAAAACATATTATGTAGCAAATGTCGCAATTAAACCTTGAGAATGTTTTAAAATATCTGTCCTTCCTTAAGTACTAACTTTTCCGTGTTGGAAGTTAAAATTAACTGCGATTTAACCAGACTTGCGGTAGGTACTTTATGTTTTTTTGCATATACATACATTAATTTTAAATATCATTAGTCAATGACATATATTTATATAGACACGTCATGCACGAACATTACGGCTATGTAAAATGGCGACAGCGACTAATTTGTGCGAAGAAAGGGAAAGATACATTTTTATCTTTCACTGTTGTAGTGTAATTTGTAAACACATGAAGGCATCTTGTTCTCAGGAAGTATAAACTATTAAGCACAAATTATTTTTACGGAACGTACCCTCGCAACGCTGGTTGGTGCGTCACTAAGCACTATCTCGGCAATTTCCATGATTTCTTGTTGCCATTTTAGAGAGCGGGTAACGTATCTATAGTTTATATATCATTGTTATTAGTAGGTATTTTGGCCCGCGACCTCGTTTGCGATGAATAAGTCATTTTTACAGCTTATTTTTCAACCAATCTGTTATCTCATCAATTCATTTATTTATTTACGTCAAATTTAATACTCATATTTACTTAATGAGCTGTGGTAGCCTAGTGGTGAGACCAGTGGACTGAGATGTCAAAAGTCTCGAGTTCAAACCACTGACTTTTCGAAAGTTATGTGCGTATTTATCACATGCTCAAACGGTGAAGGAAAACATCATGAGGAAATCTGTATGCTTGAAAGTTTTTTCGATGGCATGTGAAGTCTGCCAACCCGCAGTAGGCTAGCGTGGTGGACTATAGCCTAATCCCTCTCAAAAATGAGAGGAGACCCGTGCCCAGCAGTGGGACAATGATGGGTTGATGATGATGATGATGATGATTTACTTAATAAATATGGCAATTAAATCTGACGAACCCAGAATGATGCCACATTCACGGCATTTTCAGTGGCAAACCAAAGGTCTCTCGACGTGCAGGTGTTGGGGCACGAAGAGCATGAAAGTAGGTGTGACATGGTTTGGGGTTTGTGACATGTGTCACAAACCCCAAACCTTGTCACATACATATGTAAACCATTTTCAGGAAATTATAAACCAACTTCAAAAACGCCGGTGGTTCTTAATTCTAAAGAGTAATTTTTTCCTGCAAGTCCGTCATATATAAATAATAAATGTTCCTGGACATTATGACACAGCGCCATCTAGTTCCGAGCTAAGCAACGAGGCTTGTGTTACGTATACTAGTCGGTTGATATACTACATATATACTTTTTTTTGTAAATACATACATATTATACATAGATACATCCATGACTTGGATACAAATGTTTATGCTCATCACACAAACATTTGTCCCTACCGGGATTCGAACCCGGGACCCATAGCACAGCAGGCAGTGTTAACTACCGTTGGACTAATTGGGTCGTCACATATGTATATTGATAGATTTGGATGATTATTGTTTCATTCGAAAGAAGCTTAGGTATTAATTCCCTATAGGAGTTGGCATTTTGTTCCAACCCCATTTTCAACCCTTAAAGGGATGATTTCTTGGACAAAAACTATCTTTCGTCCTTCGGAAAACTATCCTTTGTCTTCCGGTTCAGTGATTTAAGCGTAACGAGCAGTAACAGACAGACTGACATACTTTTCCATTTATTTTATTACCATGAATAGTTTTTAGTTTGTCAAACAAATTAGCTACTTACTTTTTTGACCATGACAGCATAATTGCAGGAAATATTTTCAATTGTATTATGTATACATTATTGTATTGACTGTCGTCTTTATGATCAAGAATAATAATTAATGAGATATTTTCCCATAAAGGTTTTTTTATCAAAGATAGGTTAGTAGTTGTTTAGTTTATTTATTTCACAAAGACGGTTACCACCAGCTTATTATCCCAAACCGAATTCCCATATTGTCAGAATAGTAACCAAAATATTTAAATAGTAAACAAAACTTTCTCTCGTTTAATAGGGATTAGGCTATAGTCCACCACGCTAGCCTACAGGTTGGCAAACTTCACATCATCATCATCATCATCATCATCAGCCCATATTCGTCCACTGCTGGACGTAGGCCTCCCCTAGTGAACGCCACAGAGCTTGATCTTCGGCTCTTCTCATCCAGTTGCTGCCAGCTGCCTTCCGGAAACTTCACATGCAATCGAGAAAATCTCTCAACAATGCAGGTTTCTTCACGATGTTTTCCTTCAGAGCATGTGATAAATACACACATACTTAACTTCTGAAAAGTCAGTGACGCGTGCCTTGGATTTGAATTCGAGACCCTGGACATCTCAGTCCACTGTTCACACCACTGGGCTACCTTAGCTCGGTTTTATTTCCTTATTATCTCGCGGTCTTATCACTAAAAGTAATTTCTTCTAGACCACCAATACTTACGCGAATATTAAACGCTTTTAACCGACTTCAAAGTAGGAAGAGCTTCTCAATTAGATTGTATTTTTTTTATGTCGGTTACCTAATAACTCCCGGCTAGGTGAACCGATTTTGATGATTCTTTTGTTATTTGAAAGCTGATGCTTCCCGCGTGGTCCCATTTCAATTTGGTCCAGTTTAGACATTTTTTTTATTGCGATAAGGGGGCAAACGAGCAGGCGGCTCACCTGATGGTAAGTGATCACCGCCGCCCATGGACATTTGCAACACCTGAAGGCTTGTAAATGCGTTGCACACCCCTACAGAAACCGTTTTGGTTTCTTACAATAGGGAATTACTAAACTGACAGCAAATGGAATGCCCATGCTGTCAGAATAGTCAGTCCCCAATTCACCTTACTCACTCGCAGAAAGACAACTATTGTTGATTCACTGCGGTATTCTGTAAGGCGGAGGAACTTCCCCAGGCGGGCAGCTCAATTTGAGCGAGGAATCTTGCTATGCCCTACCTCCTCTGAAACGACATTGCCGAAACGTCGGGTTAAAATAATATCAATATACCGCGATAAAATCCGTAAAAAGTAGTTTTATTTAGACGTCTAATATTCGCGTAGGTGTATCAATATTAGTGTTTGTTTTATCTCAACGATTCGAATGTTCTTCAGTATTGATGTTCACGGGCGGTCATTAGTACAGAAACCTAATGTATTGTTTATTATTCTTCCAGTTGCTTGAACAAGTTTTTACAAAGAGCCGCCATCTTTGTTGCACGCTTATGTTAATTGCTAAAATACTTTATTTGACATCAAGATAACCGTTTAATTTATAACTACCTGTAGTGACGTGACCGGTGGACTGTGACTGTGAGAGTCAAAGGTGTCGAGTTCGAACTCAAGACACGTACTGACTTTTCAGAAGTTATGTGCGTATTTATCACATGCTCAAATGGTGAAGGAAAGCAAGGAAACAGGCACGTCTAGTCTGTGGGTTGGCAGTCTGCCAACCCGCAGTAGGCTGGTGGCAGTGGACTATAGCCTCATCATTATCATCATATCAACCGTTAGACATCCACTGCTGGACATAGATCTCGCCCAAGGATCGCCACGACGACCGGTCCTGCGCCACCTACGTCTTCCAGTACGTGGTGGCCACTCGAGAACCTTCAAGCGCCATCGGCCATCCGTTCTTCGAGCGATGTGCCCTGCCCACTGCCACTTGAGTTTGGCGATTCTTAGACTATGTCAGTGACACGCGTTAAGGTGGACCGACGACCTGGTAAAGGTCGCTGGAACTAGCTGGATGCGGGTGGCCGAAGACCGGTCGTTGTGGAAATCTTTGGTAGAGGCTTATGTCCAGCAGTGGACGTCCTCTAGCTGACATGATGATGATGATGATGAATGGTAGGTACCAGGTACATAAGGGGACTCTTTTTAGGCGTCGCACAGGAGGTTCCGGAGCTGGTCCTTTGGGACCCAGGACCTCCATTCTTGTGCAGATAATGACCACCGGTGTGGTTTTAGTGAGGTAAAAATCTAAAAATCCCACACTACCCGGTCTTTTCCCCAGACCCGGGTGCCTTTTGAAGGTTTCCACACCGAAAACAAAAAAAAAAGGGGTACATTGATCTTTTTTGGAATAAAACAATTAGAAGTATGGTAGTTGCTTGTCAGTTGTCTTTATGATTGAATTAGTTTGATACTCAGTTGTTTTAGCAATTAAGCTGTTTAGTTAAAAACCAGTTACTATTATCTATGCTCTATTAGTCAGACTATTAACGATTACACTTTCTTTTTTCTAAACGACTTTAGAATGAAGGATGTTGCCAATTTGGACGTGGCAATTTTTTTTACAAATTTAAATTTTTGCAAAAGTAATGGTATCATAACAAATACGAAAGATTAGGCAGAGGTGTATTATTGTACACCCACATTTTGCTGGTATGATTTAGGTCCCATGTAATAGGGAGTCTTTTTCCATCTACCAGGCTTATGCATGCGCGTCGGTTACAAGTATTATTTTAATCTCTGAAATATTTAATTTATAATAATAAATAACAAATATCTCTGGACATTATGACACAGCGCCATCTAGTTCCGAGCTAAGCAACGAGGCTTGTGTTACGGATACTAGTTGGTTGATATACTACAAATATACTTTTTTTTGTAAATAAATACATACTATACATAAATACATCCATGACTCGGACACAAATGTTTATGCTCATCACACAAATATTTGCCCCTACTGGGATTCGAACCGGGACCCATAGCACAGAATAATAATAATAATCATATAATCAAACTTCCATATTTACGTGAACAAAGCCGTGGGTAATACCTGGTATATAAATAAATACATAAAAAGGTAATATAAAAACAATTGTCTTTAGAATATATAAGAAAAAAGATACTTATGTAAATGTTGAGAGGGAGACGGGCAAAAGTGAATATTGAAATATTGTTTTTTTAAATAGTCAATTTTTTTCTACCTCAGAGCTTGTAGTTATTTCGCCTTACAGAAGACCGTATTAATCAACAATAGTTGTGTTTCTGCGAGTGAGTAAGGTTACCAGAGCTCGTTAGGAGAGTGACTATTCTGACGGCCGCGGCATCGGAATTCTGTTTGCTGTCAGATCCGTAACGGTTTCTTCAGGGTTGCTAACGCGCGAGCGACACCTCTGGTGTTGCAAACGTCGATCGGTTATGGTAATTGCTTACCATCAGGCGACATCTTTGCAGTCACTGACAAAGTTCAACAGCTTTCTTCTTCTTCTTCGTGTCGATTTAATACCCATATTTTAGTAAACATGGCCATTAAATCTGACGAGCCCAGAATGATGCCACATTTACGGCATTTTCAGTGGCAAACCATAGGTCTCTCGACGTGCAGGTGTTGGGGCACGAAGAGCATGAAAGGTGCGACATGGTTTGGGGGCCAATACCACATCGACAGGCAATCCTTGTTTTGTCAATGTAACCCCACCTGTTCATATCATATTTACTTCTCCTCATCGTCCGGAGTCGGTTTAGTGACTTCCAAGTGGGCCAGGGGAGATCGAAACGAGGAAGAAAAATATAGTATAAATATAAATCTCTTTACAACATTAATCCTGTTATTTTCCACGATGTAAGCGGAATTGTTGCAGACATAATAGCTCTACTAATTATATGTCATTATTATTGCTTCTATAAGAGTATAATTTAATGACACAAGGCATGATATTACTTATTTTCTAGGTAATCGGTTCTCTATTAGCTCAGCGGTATTAAAGGCTGCCTTTTCGTGGCAATTGTTCCGGGTCCAAACCCCATCATCACCGTCACCATCATCAACCCCTTATTGTCCCACGTAGTGGACTATATATATATATATATATATTATATAGTCCACTACGCTAGCCTACTGCGGGTTGGCAGAATTCACATGCCATCGAAAAAATCTCTCAAGCTTGCAGGTTTCCTCACGATGTTTTCTTTCACCGTTTGAGCATGTGATAAATACGCACATAACTTCCGAAAAGTCAGTGGTTTGAACTCGAGACCTTTGACATCTCAGTCCACTGTTCTCACAACTAGCTCTCGCAGTCCAAACCCTGGTATGGGAAAAAAATTGTGTTGAGAATGGACATTTGTACCTGAATAATTGGATGTTTCTATCTATAATAAGTATGTATTTACAAAAACAAAACAGATTTATGTAGTGTATCAACCAATTAGTATCCGTAACACAAGCCTCATTGCTTATCTCGGAACTAGATGGCGCTATGTCATAATATGCGGATACTCTTATTATAATTTATAATGATATTTTAAACAACAAACGTTTCCTTATAACCATGAACTACTCTAAACAATTAAACTCGTAAAAACAAAAATTTCGGGCTGTTTTTATTTAAAACTCTTAATAAATGATCTTCAAACTTTTTACATATTCAAGTTAATGATGATTTTAGGTAACTCATTTAGTAACAACAATTCTGGTAGTTTAGACTTGTATTTAGTAAATGTTTATTATGAAAATGAATCTATTGTGTGTAAGCTGTGATCATAACGTTAATTTGGTATTAAAAACTGGATACCATGCACTCAATTGTTACATTTTTTATTTTGTCATCGGATGGGGGTCAGCGTTGAAGAATAGTTTGACAGAAGAACAAAAAGCTAACCCATATTTCAGTATGATTTGGAATTATTCTTTCTGTATGTTCACAAACTGGAATTTGGTGAGTTATTATAGATTAATTATTATCGTCATCAACGCATTTGTCCCACTACTGGGCACGGGTCTCCTCTCATCCTATTATTCATTATATATATGATTAAATTAATAATTAAAAAGAACCTCGAAACATTTTGTGGCAGCTATCTTTTGGCAGATAAATTTTCATCAATCATAGAACGGAAAAAACTCCCGACTAACTCACCTTTCAAACAAGAGAAACAAAATCAAAATCGGATCATCTGTTCGGGAGCTAAGATGCCACAGACAGACACACACACACAGTCACGTCAAATTTATACATCCAGTCGATTTTGCGTCGAGGGTCAAAACTTAAGCGTTTGTCAGCATCTCACCTGTTAGTAAGTGAAGATGCAGCCGAAGATATAGCACGCAAGCTTATTTTTTTTTTAAATTAGCAATATTTTTGTTATGGTGATAAAGGGGCAAACGAGCAAGCGGTTCACCTGATGTTAAGTGATCACCGCCGCCCATGGACATTTGCAACACTAGAAGGCTTGCAGATGTGTTGCCAACCCCTGCAAAAACCGTTTGGGTTCCGTAAAATAGGGAATTACTAAACTGACAGCAAACGGAATGCCCATGCTGTCAGAATAGTCACTCCCCCAACGAGCTCTGGTAACCTTACTCACTCGCAGAAATACAACTATTGTTATTTTACCGCGGTCTTCTGTAAGGCGGAGATACTTCCCCAGTAGGGCAGCTCCATTTGAGCGAGGGATCTCGTTATGCCCTACCTCTCAAGACTTATATGAATTTCTAGTAGGTAATCTCGAAGGTTCCGATCCTTTACAGCATCCATGGACACGGTTACGGTCGGGAATAAGATAATATCAACATATTTACCGTAATAAAATCAGTAAAAAGTAGTTTTGTTTCCACTTCTAGTGTGTCAGTCTGTCTGTTACCTCTTCACGCGATAACCGCTGAACCGATTTAGATGAAATTTGGTATAGAGATAGGTTGAGTCCCTAGGAAGGACATAGGATATAAATAATAATTCCACACAGATGAAGACGCGGGCAAAAGCCAGTAGTATAATAACGTTGATGTAAATTGAC
The DNA here is from genome assembly GCA_905163465.1 of Craniophora ligustri. Classification (NCBI taxonomy): domain Eukaryota; kingdom Metazoa; phylum Arthropoda; class Insecta; order Lepidoptera; family Noctuidae; genus Craniophora; species Craniophora ligustri. The sequence continues at coordinate 834,025 of LR990982.1, forward strand.
GAAAATAGTACAAAAAGGTATTGTTTGGTTTGATACGTATATGTGGCCGCCACTCAATCAAATTTACTTAAATTGCAACGTATACGAGTAAAACGATTTAATTAGAATTAATTTTCGGGAGCAAGACGTTCTCACCGGTCGCGTAATTTTGTGTCTTCTCTTCCCCGCGCGCTCCCGCTTCCCCTTCAATTCGAGCCGCGGCGCGCGGTGCCGACTGCAGCGCCATTTCCGTGGCGGTGGCGACAAAACGAATTAATTGGCGTTGACATAAGCCCCCGGCCTTGGAAGCTCTGCTTTCAACGAAGTATTGACGATGAATATTATACAAGTGAATTGATGGTGATGATGGTGATGATTGTAATTTATGCAGTTTCCTCGTTTTCTTGTGGAAAAAGAGGACAAATTTTAGGAAACGCCCTCTGTATGACTCCTTTCGCCGTTTTAATGGTAGCGACTCGTGAGAGGCCATCCTTGCCGGGAAATGTTTGTATTATTCTCCCGAGACGCCATTGCATGGGTGCAAGATTATCTTCTTTGATTAATACTAGAGTATCGGGTTGCAACTCTTCTTTCTTTGTTTGCCATTTTGTTCTAGTTTGAAGTTCAGAAACGTATTCTTTAGACCATCTTTCCCAAAATTGTTGTCGCATTTGTTCTACTCGGTCATAACGAGTTAAACGATGTGAAGCAGTGGTCGTCAGATCCGGGCTGGCGGGCGCCGTGAGCGGCCGACCAATCAGAAAATGGGACGGAGTAAGAGGGAGGAGGTCTGCTGGATCAGTGGATAAGGGGTACATAGGACGAGAGTTGAGGACGGCTTCTATTTGCACTAATACCGTGCTTAATTCTTCATAGGTTAAATTTGCGTTACCTACGACGCGGCGTAAGTGAAACTTACACGACTTCACCCCTGCCTCCCACAGTCCCCCGAAATGCGGTGAATAAGGCGGTATGAAGTTAAATTTTATACTATCATCAGCAGCAATTTCAATGATATTATTACGATTATTATGTAAAAATTGTGACAATTCTTTCATTGCCCCGACAAAATTTTTACCATTATCTGAGAATATCTGAGCCGGTTTACCTCTTCGCGAAACAAAACGTTTTAAGGCGAGTATATACGCGTCTGTTGTTAAATTAGTTACTAATTCTAGATGAACTGCACGAGTAGAAAAACACACAAACAAACATATGTAACATTTTTCTAATTTAGCGCCCCTTCCTTTGCGGTTCAATATTAACAGTGGTCCGGCATAGTCCACACCACATCGCAGAAACGGATAGCCTGGTTCTAACCTTTTTGATGGTAAGTTGCCCATTTGAATGTTGAAAGATTTTGCTTTCATTCGAGTACATGTCACACAGTGATGCACGACATACCTGGCTAAATTGCGACCTCTAAGAGGCCACCAGCCTTCACGTATTGACGCTAATAATGCTTGAGGACCAGCATGAAGCTGTTTTTTGTGCTCGTATTCAAAAAGAAGACGTGTAAAAATATGCTTACTGCATAATAATAAAGGATGTTTTTTATCATATGAAAAAATTAAAGAATTTTCGATGCGACCTCCGACTCTAATAAGGCTATTATCATCAAAAAATATATTAAGACCAGATACATTACGAGATAGTTTAAAATTTGAGTTTCCCGTTGACGAATTAACTAAATCTGGAAACGATTCCCTTTGCGAGAACCAAGTTAAAATTCGAATAGATTTATTTAATTCATCCACTTGTAGCGGGCCGATTATACGATTAATTTTTATTTTATTGCGAGTATTATCAATAAAACGTAACATGTAAGCGAATACGCGTTTCATACGATTAAATGATGAAAATCTTTGAAATGGAAATGTATTAATATTACTCTGAGAAACTAATAACGTAGTGTTTACTTTTATATCTGGTAATTCACGAGTATCAATATTGTGGCAACTATAATCATGAACGAATTTAGAATTAAATGTATGCAAAAAATCTGGGCCATGCCACCAAATATCGGATGTACATAGCGCATCGAGTGTTACCCCACGTGATACTAAATCAGCGGGATTAGATTTACTACCTACATGTAGCCACGGTAAACTACCGGTACGTTCGTTAATTTGAGATATTCTATTCTGAACAAACGTTTTTAAAGAATGGGGCGACATTCTTAACCAACCCAACACAATTGTTGAGTCAGTCCAAAAATAAACTGTGTCAAAACTCAGACGAAGCGAACTAATAATTTTCGTATATAATTTAGCCCCTAACAAAGCGCCGCATAATTCCATACGTGGGATTGTAATTGGTTTGAGAGGCGCGACCTTGGACTTGGCGCATAGTAAATGTACTACCACCGAATCCGCAGTGTCAGAGTACGAACGAACATAGGCGCATGCCCCATATGCACTCTGTGAAGCATCAGTGAAAATGTGAAGCTCTTTATGTTGCATTTTACAGTCGACTGCCTGTCGTGGTATACGTGTATTTGGTAAATATTTAAGTGACTCGACGAACCCTTTCCACTTAGTTAACGCATCGTGAGGAATGGGATCATCCCAATCAATTTTATACAGCCATAACTTCTGTAATAATATTTTTGCAACAATTATAGTAGGCGCAAGCAAACCTAACGGGTCGTAAATCTGCGCGACGGCTGATAACATAATGCGTTTTGTGACGTGATACCCAGTTGGCTTAAACTTTGTCGTATAATGCAACTCGTCTGTTGTTGCAAACCAACCTAATCCCAAAGTTTTACTTTGACAATTTTCACCTAAAGATAAATTTTTTGACGAATTGAAAGTTGTCAAATCGAAGTTAAACAACCATTTACGTAAATATAAACCACCCGATTTTAATTGATTAGAAACCTTATTACAAATGTCTAATAATTTAACTTTATCATCGCAACCCGTTATTAAGTCGTCTACGTAAAAGTCTTGGTCAATGACCTTTGCTATAATGTTATCAGTGCACTCTGATGCGAGCTGTTTAAGACAGCGCATGCTTAAATATGGCGCGGATGCAGTTCCGTATGTAACCGTGTTAAGCCGGTACACACCGAGTGGTTCCGTAGGACTTTCTCTCCATAATATTAATTGCAAACTTTGTTGATCAGGTTGAATTAAAATTTGTCGATACATTTTTTCAACATCGGCGCAAGCAATATATTTATACTGACGGAATCTTAATAAAATAGCAAATATATCGTTTTGTAAGGAGGGACCAGTGAATTGAATATCATTCAGTGACTTTCCACTGGATGTTTTAGCGCTTGCGTCGAATACAACCCGTAGTTTAGTAGTTGTGCTGTGTTCTCTTAACACACCGTGATGCGGTAAGAAATAATGGGGAAACGTATATGTATCTATTTTTGTCATATGACCGAGTTGTAAATATTCGTGCATAAAATCAAAATATAACGATTTATAACTCGGTGTGCACCGACCTAACTTACGTTCGAGCGCGAGGAACCGATTCTCCGCTCGCTTGTATGAGTCGCCTAGTTGGTCAGCTGATTCGCGTAGTGGAATCCGCACCGAGAAACGACCGTGATTATCACGTATTGTAGTATCTACAAATAATTTTTCGCACAAACGCTCCTCATCTGTTAAATTATCTGCATTGCATAATACTTCTTCCAACTCCCAAAATTTTCTTAATTGCATATCTAATTCGAACGTTTGTGTAAAATTGCATTGGACTTTATTAATGCGCAAGTCTTTTTTGCGAACTAGACCTGACACAACCCAGCCTAATTTAGTATTTTGCAAATAGGGGCCGTTGGAAAGACGAATTAAACCATCACTGAGTAGTTCCCAGAATTTGTCAGCACCGATTAATAAATCAATGTGATTACTCGAATAAAATTCAGGATCTGCGAGTTTTACGTTACCCGGCACTCGAAAGTTATTTATATTATTACCGATCGAAGGCATCGTAGCGGTTATGCACGGTAAAACTAGACAATTTAAACGCATATTAAAATCATTATTTTTTGACCGTAACTGTACATTACATGACTGTGTAGACTGCGTCACCGAATTACCTACACCTGTGACGTGTACTGTGGACTGTAATAAACGAATTTGTAATTTGTCGCATAACGATTTTGTAATGAACGAATGCTGACTGCCGTTATCTAAAATAGCACGAATTGTATGAAATTTATTATTGATGTCAGCAATGTCAACTAACGCAGTTGATAATAACACAGGTTCTTGTAACGAATATTCACTGTCAATATTACGAGTTTTAGCGGACGTACTATGCAGTAACGCGGTATTGTATGCGGAGCCGCCTGCCTTCGGCGCTCTCGCCGCGGACTCGGGCTCGGCTAGCGGCTCGACCGGCGTCGCTGCCGCGTGCGACCCACCTACGAGTGATGTCGCTCTGTGATCGTTATCAGTACAATCCGCATGAAGCATTGAATTATGCTTACGGTTACATTGCCTGCATGTACCGAACCAGCAATCGGAAACTGTATGTCCAGTGCGCATGCAATTTTTACAAAGTTTATTTTCGTCTACGAATTTTATCCTATCCTTTATAGAAAGGTTATTAAATTGACTGCATGAATACAGTGGGTGATTTGCCTTACACATAGTGCATATTTGGCTACGATTAGATGCAGAATTATACGAATTATTATTATGTTTTTGCTGCTTAGCTGAATTACGAGTAGATAGGTAACTATGTGAACTTGTTTGAACCGGTGTGTGTTTCTTTACGAAACTGTCTGATGATTGTTTATTATGCGAATTTTGGGTAACCTTAATAGTTTCTAGCATATCGGCCCTATCAGTAAGAAATTTAATTAAATCACTTAAAGTTATTTTATCACTAGTGGGACTTAGCGAGTTATTAAGACTGCCTTTATGTTGTTCCCACTCCCGTTCGGTGGTTGGGTCCAATTTGGAAACTATTAGATATATAATTAAAGTGTCCCAACTTTCCGTGGGCTCACCTAAACCTTGAAGAGCACGAATATTTTTTAATATAGTATCTATCAGCTTACGAATTTGAAATGACGATTCTTTGTTAAGCGATTGAGTTGTAAAAAGCGCCTTGACGTGATTATGAACGAGTAACCTATTATTATTAAACCTATTTTCGAGTAGGCCCCAGGCTATCGCGTAGTTTTCCGCTGTGAACTGCAAGGATTTTATAATCTGACGGGCAGTACCAGATAAAGCAGACCGAAGATAATGAAATTTTTGAATTTCATCGATCGTTTTAGAGTTATGAATTAACGATAAATATGTGTCTCTAAATTCCAGCCACTGTTCGAATGAACCATCAAATGAAGGTAACGAAATTGTAGGTAATTTAATACTAGAATGCTTATTATTACATGTATGTTTTTCTTCATTTGCAACAGACGACTTTAACATACATTTGGCCTTTGATAAATGTTCGTAATATGAATTTTCAAATGTTTCCCTCTCTAATAGTTCTCTTTCTAATTCAGAACCCTGCGACTGTAGTTCAATGTCATCCTGAATAAGAGAAAATTGCTCGAGTAATTTATCTGCTTTATTACAACGATCTTCTAAACCTACCTTTTGAAAATCTGATAAATCAGAGTCCTGTAAGGACTGGATATGTTTTGAAAATAAAGTGAATTTACCTTTAATCACCCCCCGTTTTTTAATCAAATCTTTTAAAGTTTCATCAAACGGCATTTCGAAGAAATATGAAAGACAGGAGAGAATAAAATACAAGTAGGTACTTACAGTTTCGTATTCAAAATGTCGGTTGGAAAGTAGCCACGAACTCACGCGCGACTCTGTAGGTAAAATACTTACTTGCACACGAAGTTTTAAGATTTACCGGGTTATATTACTGAAATTTAGCACACTATACACGATATTAGCGCAAATGAGCACTGGGATAGGCTTTGGATAGGATATTTAAATTTGAATGGCCGACCGACTTTCTTCCGCTGGAACCGACGCGACGATTAACTGACGATTATTTATGTTTCGATCCGGCTCGATGGATCAATGTTTGGTTTGATACGTATATGTGGCCGCCACTCAATCAAATTTACTTAAATTGCAACGTATACGAGTAAAACGATTTAATTAGAATTAATTTTCGGGAGCAAGACGTTCTCACCGGTCGCGTAATTTTGTGTCTTCTCTTCCCCGCGCGCTCCCGCTTCCCCTTCAATTCGAGCCGCGGCGCGCGGTGCCGACTGCAGCGCCATTTCCGTGGCGGTGGCGACAAAACGAATTAATTGGCGTTGACAGGTATATATACAAAAACAGTCATGAAGAAACAGAGGAAACAGACGTGAGACATTGTTATCATAAATTATTTAAAATAGTTCTTATCTATGGATTTTTACTGGTGTTTCTCTACACGACCTAGGTACTGTTTGGAGCGGGGTATCTTGTTTTAAACCGACTTTACAAAAAGAGAGTCGGGTTAGTAAAAATAAAAATATCAATATCATCATATCAACCGTTAGACGTCCACTGCCAGACATAGGTCTCCCCCAAGGATCGCCACGACGACCGGTCATGCGCCACCCACATCCAGCGGATTCCAGCGACCTTAACCAGGTCGTCAGAATAATATAATATACCACGATAAAATCCGTAAAAGGAGTATCTATTATTAATTGGTCCAGCGGTAGTTAACACTGCCTTCTGTGCTATGGGTCCCGGGTCCGGGTCAGGGACAAATGTTTGTGTGATGAGCATAAATATTTGTATCCGAGTCATGGATGTATCTATGTAAAATATGTAGGTATGTATTTACAAAAAAAAGTACATATACCTATATGTAGTATATCAACCAACTAGTATCCGTTACCCAAGCCTCATTGCTTAGCACGGAACTAGATGGCGCTGTGTCATAATGTCAAACAAACAGAGAGAGTGAACAGGCAGACGGATAAGCGACACTGTCTTTCCGTACAATCTCCCAAGTCCGCACAAAGCGTTTCGCTTCGTGGTTTTTTATCCTCACAGCGAGGGAATGGAATCAGTTGCCTGAGTCTGTATTTCCCGATGATTACAATTTGCGGATCTTCAAGTCACGAGTGAATAGGTATTCTCTATGTAAGGCACGAGTTTCCTCTCATTTATTTCAGGCTATCATCATCAACCCATTAACGTCCCACTGCTCGGCACGGGTCTCCTCTCATTTGAGAGGGATTAGGCTATAATCCACCACGCTAGCCTACTGCGGGTTGGCAGACTTCACATGCTATCGAGAAAATCTCTCAAGCCTGCAGGTTTCCTCACGATGTTTTCCTTCACCGTTTCAGCTTAAATACGCACATAACTTCCGAAAAGTCAGTGGTGGTTTTGGGTTCAAACTCGACACCTTTGACATCTCAGCCCACTGGTCACATCATTAGGCTACCACAGCTAGCATTTCAGGCTATAGCATATCTCTCACATGGACGTGCAGGAAGACAGATTTCACAGGCTATCGAGCAAAGAAATGTCTCGTAGATTTCGATACAATGACTCTTCCACGGTTGAATTTCCTTTCATTGCAGAGAGTTTGGACTATAACCCTTTACGTGTATGTAATGCAGGTTGGCAGACTTCTCATGCCATCGAAAAAATACACTGTTCAAGCATAAGATAACCGTTCTTACCTAACCTAAAGTAAATACAAACCTGAATAACAAATCGGCACAAATAGAAAGTGAAATTATGCAAAAACGAAAGTGAATGAAATTAATTGATTTCACAACAAAAGTGGTATCTAATCCGTTTATTGTTATTGCTGGCTATAACATGCGTAACATATGCATTAAATAATTCTATGACCCTATTTAGGTCTAAAAATAGCATAGAATTACGCCTTCCTTGACTAAACCTAGATTTTAGATATAGTAATAAATAAATAAATATTCGCGGACATTATGACACAGCGCCATCTAGTTCCGAGCTAAGCAACGAGGCTTGTGTTACGGATACTAGTTGGTTGATATACTACATATTATATACTTTTTTTTTGTAAATAGGTACATACATAGCATACATTATTTTAGCTACTTAGATTACATATAACATACCATCACGCCTGTCGTCCCCGAAAGGTTAGGCAGAGGTGTACTATTGTACACCCACATTTTGCCGGTATGTTTTTAGGTTCCTAATGTAATAGGAGGCGAGCCTATTGCCATTAACAGGGCACGAATCCAAACTCCGAGCTGCTACTGAGAATTTCATAGAAAAACCCGACCACTAGACCAACGAGGTAGTAAATAATAATACTTAAATATAGATATCTGGACATTATGACACAGCGCCATCTAGTTCTGAGCTAAGCAACGAGGCTTGTGTTACGGATACTAGATGGATGACATATTTTACATAGAAACATTCATGATTCAGGTCCAAATTCCTATGATCTCTCAAACGTTCACGTGTACAGGAATTTGGATACCGGGACCCCTACCATTAAAAATAAATATAACCGGACATTAATTATGACAGCGCCATCTAGTTCTGAGCTAAGAAACTAGACTTGTGTTACGGACATTAGATGGTTGAAATATTCAAGATTTTAATTTACTAAACAAGTAGGTATTGTACTCATTTTGTTTAGCAGTACTGAAAGAAAAAAGGAGCAAATTGTATCAGTTAGTCAACATTGCTATTAAAATATGTGTAGGCGTTGTTGATATAATATCGCGGCGATATTACAGTTTGACATTAAAGTGTATACATATGTTAATTACCTCATTATTCTAGCGGTTAAAACATGCATTAGGTTCAATTATTCTCAGGTCGTGAAAAATATTATTTAATTAGAAATTTCACTAACAGCTTGAAGTTTAAAATATATGCTTAAATTATTTTATTACCAACTAAGTTTGGTTAAATTTACTGAAGGATAATGTTAGCTAGTTGAATTGGCAAACATACCATTACGCCGGCTGTCCCAAAGGTATCATCCGATACTCGAAGCTCTTTTGCCCAGCAAAAATACTCAGAAAAGGGGATGATGTTATTGGGAGCTACCTTTATTGTCGACGTTCAAAAATATCTGAACAAATTCGCCTTTTAAAAACAAAAATATTTTCAGTTTGAATATGCAGAGTACTGCCTATCATTCTATCGATTTATTTGTTGAGTTCCAGCCATTTTAAAAACTCCGATACTTTTTTACAATTTAATCAAATCAAATTAAATCAAATCAATTTATTTGTGAAACATAGGATAGATGATAGATGGAACTTATGAACTAAATAATGCGCTATGTCTTGTCAATTTTGACATACAAATATTTATAGAGGAAAAATACATTTACACTACATTAAAATACTTTAAATTCTCCCTGGTATCAAATTATCATTTAAAAAGTCTTCAATTTTATAATAACAGTTGTTAATTAGTAATAATTTGAGAGCTTTTTTCAACTTTACTAGAGGCATATTTTTGATAATGTCTGGTATTTTTTTAAATAAATATTCCTGGACATTATGACACACAGCGCCATCTAGGTCCGTGCTAAGCAACGAGGCTTGTGTTACGGATACTAGTTGGTTGATATATTACATATATACTTTTTTTTTCGTAAATACATACATATTATAGATAGATACATCCATGAATCGGATACAAATGTTCATGCTCATCACACAAACATTTGTCCCTACCGGGATTCGAACCCGGGACCCATAGCACAGAAGGCAGTGTTAACTACCGCTGGACTAATTGGGTCTTCAAATTTTGATATATATCTTTGGCGCAGTGCCAAAAAAACTCTTTTGCATTAAAGATGTCTTGCATTTTACACTATATAACTGTGACAAATATTGAGCACGTATTGGCTTTCTTTTGATATCAGACATTTTCTCGAATAACTGGGGGTTGCTTTTTACAAATATTGCAGATTCCAAGTAATAAGCTTAAACATTAATTGCTCAACTTGACCTGAAGATCCATGTTTGTAGGTAATCAATAGAATACTGATACAGTTAAATTTAACATACTATTATTGATAATAATAGAGGGTAAACTCAACGTGATAACTTAATTATATCAAATAAAGAGATACCGTCAGTATCTAATTAGTTAGTCGCCCTAAACCAACTTGGGAAGCGGGCGTCTATAGTTTAAATTAAAAATAGGTTTAAAATAATAATCTTTAAAATAATAATACTATTATTAAAACTTGAAAATTATTACTTTCAATATTATTATTACATAAATTATAAATAAATTGTGTTGCATTATTTAAAAAGTGTTTAGTTTTAAATTTAGATAAATTGTGTTATTATATATTTTAATATAAAATGGAAGAGTTTTTATGGAAAGATAGTAATATTTTTTATAATATTTTGTGTTTTTTGATAACGGAGAATGAGAAATTGTTTGATCGAAGTGATTCGAAGTTATATTGGGTTACCGTTTATCACCTTTTTGGGGTATTACACCATGTGTATATAAGTATTTTCGCTTCTGGTCTAGACATAAAAAGCAGTCCTATTGTTGAGCTAGACAATTTGTACAGATTTCGAGCTGGATATTTGACTGGATGGAATTTTGTGAGTACCTGCCTTTTTACTTTTTAAAATATGTATGATGATGTATTGAGTTGAGTCCCTTATTCTTAATCAATAATATTTTGAGAGATTTGTTATAATTTTCTAATTTATATATATATATATTAGCTTTTGTCTATCAGAGTAAAAATATTTAAATCAAATTTTTGGAAGTTTACTTTTTACAAAAATTGTTTGATTGATTTTTAACTCTCGCGAATATTAGGTAATAAATAAAGTGTTTTTCAATTTTGGTGTATCATAATCATCATCATATCAACCGTTAGACGTCCACTGTTAGACATAGGTCTCCCCCAAGGATCGCCACGACGACCGGTCCTGCGTCACGCGCATGATATACTTTTTTCATAATTATTAATAGGTACTTATAATGTATGTATTTACAAAAAAAAAGTATATGTATATGTAGTATGTCAACCAACTAATATCTGTAACACAAGCCTCGTCCCTTAGTTCGGAACTAGATGGCACTGTGTCGTAATGTCCAGAAATATTTATTATTATTATTATTTATTGTAGAAATCAATTTAAAATTATATTTTTAAATATTTACGCCTGCTCGTGGGAAGCTGGGGCGTGCCTCCAGTAACTAAATAAAAGTGATCTTGGCGGAGTTAAGCCTCTTCGTTCATCTTAATCTTTGATCTTCACGTGATTGCTCAGTCACACCACTTTGATAAGACATAATGATGAAAGTGTTTTGTGTTCAATGGTCAAAGGTCGATGACATAGTTGATAGCGAAGTTGCGTTAATTAAAGTGCAATGATTCATTTATTGTCGGCGTGATAGTGCTGATTGCCGCGTTGGTCTAGTGGTCGCACAGTGTGACTGCCGAGCAAGATGTCTTGGGTTCGATTCCCAGGTCGAGCAAAGGGTTATTGGGGTTTTTTATGAAATTCTCAGTTGGGACTCGGAGTTTGGATTCGTGCCTGGTTAATGACGACTCAATTAGTCCAGCCGTAATTAACACTGCCTTCTGTGCTATGGGTGCCGGGTTCGAATCCTTTAGGGATAAATGTTTGTGTAATGAGCATAAACATTCATTTGTATCCGAGTCATGCAAACAAATATTTATGGAACAGTATATATGTAGTATATAAACCGCTCCCTATTATATGGTACCTAAAATTTGTCGGTGAAATGTGGGTATACATTAGTACACCTCTGCCTAACCTTTCGGGGTCGACAGGCGTGACGGTATGGCCGGGCCTGGTGGTTGTATGTATGACTGCTGAGCTAGATGTGCTGGGTTTGCAACATTTCCTGTATTTCGCTATGCAGAACAGATTAAAAACTGAACAAATAGATATAAATATTACTGGAAATTGTAAAACAGGTATAAATAATTATGACCTATTATATTTGTTTTAGTTTGACCTGTATGTATTTAAAAAAAATATATCTATGTAGACTATCAACCAACTAGTATCCGTAACACAAGCCTCGTTGCTTAGCTCGGAACTAGATGGCGCTTTGTCATAATGTCCGGAAATATTTATTTATATAAATGTCCTCGCTCATCACACAAACATTTCACCCTACCGGGACTCGCACCCGGAACACTGACTACCGTAGGTAGCCTTTCTTACCGCTAGGGCAGTTACTACAATGAAAGTAAACGGATTTCCCATGTTGTCAGAATAGTCACTCCCCCAACGAGCTCCGGTAACCTTACTCACTCGCAGAAATACAACTATTGTTGTTTCACTGTGGTGTTCTAGAAGGCGGAGGTACTTCCTCAGTCGGGCAGCTCAATTTGAGCCAGAAAACGTGAAATATTAAACCCTACCTCTCTGAAACTATAACTATAGAAGTTTTTTTTGATGGTGATAAGGGGGCAATCGAGCAAGCGGCTCATCTGATGGTAAATGATGACCGCCGCCCATAGACATTTGCAACACCAGAGGCTTGCAAATGCGTTGCCAAACCCCTTAGAAACCGTTCAGGTTTCTTTAAAATAGGGAGTTACTGAACTGACAGCAGACGGAACTCCCATGCTGTCAGAAGAAGGAATATAGAAGGAATCTTTCATCATGAACCCATTAACGTCCCACTGCTGGGCACGAGTCTCCTCTCATTTGAGAGGGATTAGGCTATGGTCCACCACGCTAGCCTACTGCGGGTTGGCAGACTTCACATGCCATCGAGACAAATCTCTCAAGCATGCAGGTTTCCTCACGATGTTTTCCTTCACCGTTTAAGCTTGTGATAAATACGCACATAACTTCCGAAAAGTCAGTGGTGCATGCCTTGGGTTCGAACTCGAGACCTTTGACATTTCAGTCCACTGGTCACACCACTAGGCTACCACAGCTTCTCAATGAAGGAATCTTTAACTTCACATAATAAGATTGTTAATTAGAGAGATAATACAATAAATATATTTAATTGATCACCAAATATTGTATGTCTATAAATAGGATCTGCTAATTATGATCATACGTATATTAAAAGCTGTTATACCCTTGTGGCGTGATCAGTTAATTGTATTGAATTTACGTAGGTAAACTGCCTCGTTGGTCGAGTGGTCGTACAGTGCGACTGCTGAGCAAGGGGTCCTGGGTTCGATTGCCAGGTCGAGCAAAGAGTTATTGGGTTTTTCTATGAAATTCTCAGTAGCAGCTTGGAGTTTGAATTCGTGCCCGGTTGATGGCAATAGGCTCGCCCCCTTTTACATGGGACCTAAAACATACCGGCTATATGTGGGTGTACATTAGTACACCTCTGCCTAATCCTTCGGGGACGAATCTAAACTCCGAGCTGCTACGGAGAATTTTATACATAAAATCCAATAACACTCAACCTGGGAAATTGAACCCACGACCTCTTTTTCACCTGTCGCACTTACAATCACTAGAACAATCAAAACACACACAATTTGATAAATCAAAACAAAAATAGTTCATTTATAAATTGTATATTATAAAAAAGTACTCCGCAACCCTGATATTGCCACAAACGGACATAAAAGAAACTATCTCCCGCGGAGGTCCAAAGACCGTCACGTGTATGGCCCTATTATCGGCGATAACGCCCTCCGGATACAATTCGTAAGCCGTATCTAGGGCGACCCCTTCAGATAAGGCCCCACTGCACGCGGCGAGCGGCGCGATAAGCGGTAGCGGTGTTATCAGTATTGTTGTGTAAATATGTCGTTGTATACATGATATTATCATACTAGTTTTACTTTAGGCTACAGTACCTACAGTTAAATATGTATATTTTGTAAGAATCTGGAAATCAGACCAAATATCGTCAAGTTTACCTACTTCGTTTAAGACCTAGACTAGTATAAATGGAATAGAATGAATAGTAACATATTATTAGATATGTCAGTTACTATTTATTCTTATTTCTTAGATCCTTTATTTTATTCTTCTGTGCCTTCTGTGCTACGGGTCCAGGGTTTAAATCCTGGTAGGGACAAATGTTTGTGTGATGAGCATCAACATTTGTATTCGAGTCATGGATGTGTCTATATATAATATGTCCATAATTACAAAAAAATAATATAATATGTAACATATCAAACTTCTAGTATCCGTAACACAAGCCTCATTGCTTACCACGGAACTAGATGGCGCTGTGTCATAATGTCTGTTTTTTTTACTAAATAATTTAGTCAAAATATATGAATTATTTGTTCATTAAAAGACCAGAATATCGCTTATAGCGGCTGGATAGCCCGCTTACAGTGAGGCCTCGCCCCATCACGTCTGGGTGCTATGACTGCCGTCTGTGAATAAAGTAATTTGAACGTTGGACCTTCAGGGTCAGATAACGGACAGACATCATATGACCTTAGTATCGCCTACAATTAACTGATTAATTGTAATCATATATTCTAATTAAACATGTCTAAATAATCTATACCTAGATGTAAATTTGAATCTGCGATAGCCTAGTGGCGGGACCAGTGAATTTTCAAGTTAAAGGTTTGGAGATCAATCGAAGGCACGCACTACTGACTTTTCGGAAGTTATGTGCGTATTTATCACAAGCTCAAACGGTGAAGGAAAACATCGTGAGGAAACCTGCATGCTTGAGATATGTTCTCGATAGTCTGCCAATCCGCAGTAGGCCAGCGTTGTTGACTATAGCCTAATCCGTCTCAAATCATAGGATACCCGTGCCCAGCAGTGGGACAAACCCACTGAACCGACACACTAAAAGTGTCATTGTAATATTAGTAAATTTCACTTATTATACGAAATATAACCATTATGCATTCTCTCTCCTTATAAATTTTAAACCATGAAAAAACTCATTATTTTGGTCACAATATTCTTTAAAAAAATGGTATAAAGTTCTCTATAAAACAAACCATCACGCCTGTCATCCACGAAGGGTTCGGCAGAGTTGTGTAACTAATTTAAAATTTAGGTCCCATGTAATAGGGGGCGAGCCTATTGCCACCAACCGGGCACGAATCCAAACTCCGAGCTGTTACTGAGAATTTAATAGAATAACCCAATAACACTGCTTGACCTCAATCGCATTTGCAAACCTTCAGGTATTGCAGATGTCCATGGGCGGCGGTGATCACTTACCATCAGGTGAGCCGCCTGCTCGTTTGCCCCCTTCATCATCATCAACCCATTAACGTCCCACTGCTGGGCACGGGTCTCCTCTCATTTGAAAGGGGTTAGGCTAAAGTCCACCACGTTAGCCTACTGCGGGTTTGCCCATTATCACCATAAAAATAACCCTCAACAGCCCCATTAAGGACCTCTAAACCAACGAGACTTATGATTTGTTTTTTTTTTCCAGTTGTTCCAAACATCGTTCCTTACGATGTCACTGGTGTATGACATGATGGAGTGGCTTGATCATCATGAGTCGAGGATCGGGAAGAAACTCAGGTTCTTGCGAGATGTCATGTTTTCTGGATTAGTAGTGCCTTTGACTTTGGTAAGTTAATTTCCTATTTTTAAACCGACTACGTCTGAGGGGATGTTTTTTGAGTGTATGTATGTATGTTTCTTTGACACGCCCTACAGCCCAAGCGGCATGATGGATTTTAGCATATGTGGTGTTAGATTTGTTACGACTGCGGGAGTGACATAGGCTTATAAAAAAAATTGAATAAACAAAATGGCCGATTTGAGACGCCATAATGAAAAAAAGAAAAAAAAAATTCGACGAACCATGTCAAGTGGGGTATTGTTGAATAGGTATTTGAAAATAATTTTTAAGTTACTCAAATCGTTTTTTTATCTATGTTGTCCCATATTAGCAATATCTCCTGTGTTGTGGGTGCAGTTTTAGGGTTCCATATTCCGTACCAAAAACAGGACTCGTATAGGATCACTTTGTTATCCGTCTGTCTGTTAAAATAATATCAATATACCGCGATAAAATCCGTAAAAAGTAATTTTCAATTTTCAAAAGTACCTGGGACATTGGTTTAATTGAAATAAATCATTTGAGTTTGAGTTCATAGTTAATTGAGTTCGTAGTTCGTAGTTAGTAGGCAGGCGTGTGGTCAGGGTTTGAAGCCGGAGGGTTGCTGGCTGGCAGGATGATGCGCATGGAGTGCTGAGTGGAGTGTTGAGTGGAGTGCTGAGTGGAGTGATGAAGGCGAAGCTGCTGGTCATCGAAGGTTGCGTTGATGTTCAGCTCGGGGTCACCAGTATGGAGGGAAGTAGGTGGTAGTCCCTCCATTGGAAAAGGAGGATCCTCCGACCAGGCGAGAAGTTGTGCCTGGTGGGCTAATGCCCAACGGTTGATGTTGGGTGGTTGTATATATGCAATCTCGCGTGCAAATGTCACTTGCGCGATGTAGGATTACTTGCGTCATCGCGCTGAGTTCGTAGTTCTTATGTGGCGAGATAGATGTCGCTACACTAACTATTGTTTCACTGCAGTCTTCTGCAAGACAGAGATACTTCCCCTGTCAGCCAGCTCAATATTTCTCTAATTATAATTGTATGCCAAATAGACGACTCGGTGGCGCAGTGGCTGAGCGATCGGCATATGTGCGTCACGAGTTGCAGGTTCAATCGCCGCACGGAGCAAATATTAGTTGTTCCGGGTCTGGGCGTTTGTGTATGTGAAAATTTGTGTTTGTAAACGCACCCACGACACAGGAGAAAATAATAGCGCGGGACAAAGTTTTCCTAAAGAAAAAACCACATACGTATGTATTATTTTCTCCATTTCAGTTCATCAGCTCCATGTTCTGGACCCTGTTCTGGATAGACCGTGAGCTGGTCTTCCCGGAGGTGTACGACCAGCTGGTGCCATGGTGGTTCAATCACTGTGTCCACACCAACATCGCGATTGTGGTGCTCATAGAAACCGTCCTGCAATCTCGGAGACATCCCACTCATTATAAGCTGGAGCTATGGCTGAATGGTGCAGCTGGTGTGCTGTATGCTATTGTGTGAGTATACACTATAATTATATCTTCATAAATAAAATATTCCTGGACATTATGGCACACAGCGCCATCTAGTTCCGTGCTAAGCAACGAGGCTTGTGTTACGGATACTAGTTGGTTGATATACTACATAATTATATACTTTTTTTTTGTAAATACATACATATTATAGATAGATACATCCATGACTCGGATACAAATGTTCATGCTCATCACACAAACATTTGTCCCTACCGGGATTCGAACCCGGGACCCATAGCACAGAAGGCAGTGTTAACTACCGCTGGACTAACTGGGTCGTCATCATAATCATCACCGACGTAGGCCTCCCCTAGTGAACGCCACAGAGCTCGATCTTCGGCTCTTTTCCTCCAGTCACTGCCAGCTGCCTTTCGCCAGGCGATCTAAATATATATAACTCAAAGGTGACTGACTGACTGACATAGTGATCTATCAACGCACAGCCCAAACCACTGGACGGATCGGGCTGAAATTTGGCATGCAGGTAGATGTTATGACGTAAGCATCCGCTAAGAAAGGATTTTTGAATATTCACCCACTAAGGGGGTAAAACGAGGGTGCAAAGTTAATATGAAACTTTTATTTTTTTACTTAAATTGTACGCGGACGAAGTCGCGGTGATCGGCTAGTAATTACATATATATCCCAACATTATTATACAGCGCTATCTTAGCGTTCCGAGCTAAGCAACTTGGCTTGTTTTACGGATACTAGATAGTTGATACACTAGACACTACGTAGTTTTTGGTCATGTAAATACATACATATTATACATAGATACATAAAAATGTTGATGCTCATCACACAAACAATTTGTCCCTACCGGGTTTTGAGCCCAGGACCCGTAGCACAAAAGGCGGTGTGGGACCGCTGAGCTACTCGGGTCGTTGTAATATTGAAATAAATGCGTTATTTTTCACGGTGTTGTAATGTTTATTTAGTCCCATTACCGACAAAAAATTCAATCATACAATATTGGTTTGTAAAAAAAGAACAGCCTCAAAAAGTTATATATACGTTTTTCTCGAAACAGCGCTTTTGCTCTTTTTTTTATTGCGATAAGGGGGCAAACGAGCAGGCGGCTCACCTGATGGTAAATGATCACCGCCGCTCATGGATATTTGCAACACCTGAAGGCTTGCAAATTGCACACCCCTGTAGAAACCGTTTGAATACAAGACCTTGTAGACTTCACTGACAACTAATCATAGAACATGGCTACCTCAGCTAGTGTCTTTGCCATAGGTTTTTAAACCTGTACGCTTGGGATATTTTTATTAAAGGCATCTGAAGTCTGCCAACTCGCAGTAGACTAGCGTGGTGGACTATAGCCTTATCGCTCTCAAATGAGAGGAGACCCGTGCCCAGCAGTGGGACAGTTACCAAGTTGTTGATGGTGGGGTGTACGAATCTACATCTCTATCTATTCCTTCAGGGTTTCAGGTGTGATGTATTTATATATATATAATTTCTATTTCAGATATTATTCCATCTACTTCCTCACCGGCCGCTGGCTTTACGCAGTCTTCGGCATCATGACCTGGTGGCAGGTCTGCTTGTACCAGATCATGATCTGGACTTCCACCTTCATCTTTTACTACGTCCAGTTCCCCATCAACCGGCTGTTCCACAAAGAGGACTCTAGTGACGAGAAGGAACAGATTCAGGAGCCGAAGAATGGTATTCAGAATAGGGCATTTGCTGCCCAATCTGACTCCATTCCAGACAGTTGGCTGAAGCACAGGTCTAAGAACCAAATTGAGAATTCCAGTTTCTGATTGTACCAAAAAAAACACGAGTGTATCTATCAATTTAGTAACTTATTTTCTAGGAATGGTACCGAAGAATTCTTGACTATAAATCCATACTTTACTTAAAATATTATAAATGCGAAAGTGTGTCTGTCAGACCTCTTCACGCTTTAACCGCTGAACTGATTTAGATGAAATTTCGTATGGAGATAGTTTGAGTCCCGGGGAAGGACATAGGATAGTTTTGTCCCAGAAATCATCCCTTAAAAGGGGGAAAAGGGGGTGGATTTTTAAAAATAAGCATATTTGATAAAATTAGGTTTAATTCAACGCAGATGAGTTCGCGGGAAAAACACTAGTCTTTATGTGTGGCTACTTTTATAGTCGGTTGCTGAATTTCTAAGGCTGCTTGTTACTGGTAATTCTGGACGCTTACCAGTTAAAAAACCTTTGATTACTTCAGATAAGTGTTACCTGTCACTGAAGTATGTTTTAATGGTTTGGTTAATAAATAAATATACTCGAAAAAGATGACACAGCGCCATCTAGTTCCGAGCTAAGCAACGAGCCTTGTCTTACGCATGATATTTTATAAATACATACACAATACATAGAAATATTCACAATTCAGGGGGATTAGACTACAGTCCACTATGATAGCCTTAAAGTCAACATATCATTTATTCAAAGTAGGCCAAATTTAATTGCCTAGTGCGGTTTGGCAGATCTCACTGTTTACAGTAACTTTGACGTTTAACTTCAGTCTATTGGTCACATCACTAAGCGAATACTGGTTATTCAATCAATATTAAACACAAAACTATTGTTCTATTAAGAGCTGTGTGTGTAGCCTAGTGGTGTGACTGGTGGACTGAGATATCAAAGGTCTCGAGTCAAACCCAAGTCTGACTTTTCGGCAGTTATGTGCGTATTTATCACAAGCTCAAACGGTGTAGAAAAACATCGTGAGGAAACCTACATGCTTGAGAGATCTTCTCGATGGCATGTGAAGTCTGCCAACCCGCAGTAGGCTAGCAGGGTGAGCTATTAATAGCCTAATCTCTCTTAAATGAGAGGAGACCCAAGCCCAGTACTGGGACAATAATGGGTTGATAATATTGTTAGATATCAAAATGGTAAAAGTAAATATTTACATTTTAAAGATATTTATCAATGTAATAAAATAGATACTATAAACCATGGTCCTTATATTAGACATTACGAATAAAACTACTTTTTACGGGTTTTATTGCGGTATAATTATATTATTTCATTCCGATACTGATAGATGCCATGATGGTCGAGAAACAAACTGGATGCGGTCTGGATGCCGGCTGTAAGCCAGTTTACCACAATTGTGGCAATAAAAATAATAAATAATTCCGGACATTATTACACAGCGCCAACTAGTTCCGTGGTAAGCAACGACGCTTGTGTTACGGACACTAGACGGTTGATATACTACATATATACTTTTTTTTTGTAAATACATACATATTGTACATAGATACATCCATGCCTCGGATACAAATGTTGATACTCATCACATAAACATTTGTCTCTACCGGGATTCGAACCCGGGACCCATAGCACGGCAGGCAGCATCAACTACCGCTGAGCTAAACGGGTCGTCAATAATAAATATATTATTTATATATGTAAAAAGTAATTTTATTATAATGTTTAATACTCGTATAAGGGTAAGAAATCTAAATACATATTTATCTTTTTACTTTAAGGTGCAAGCTCCACGCTAGCCCGCGAAATTCAAATTTTCGTACGTTTTTTGCAATTTGCCGGTCATTGTCAGGCTGTACATTGAACAAAATATGATTCGCGCCTGTAATAGGTATTTAGTTACAGAATTTTACTCATTTAAATCAATAAAACAGCCCTCAAAGTGCATATAACAGTATTGATTGTCTATTTCATGAAAAAGTCATTCAATCCAATTGTATGCACTGTGAGGGTTGTATTGATGATATTAAATATTATAATTCTGTAACTAAATACCTATTACAAGCGCGAATCATATTTTGTTCAATGCACAGCCTAACAATGACCGGCAAATTGCAAAAAACGTACGACAGTTTGAATTTCGCGGGCTACCGTGGAGCTTCCACCTTAAAATGTTATTGTGTCATTGAAATGAATGCGTTTGTTTAAATTGTCGGTATTTAAATTATTCGGACGATTTTATTTTCATTTTCCTATTTTATTTTAAGTAATAATTATGTTGTAATTTTAAGTAAAAATAATAATTGTGATAAGCTTAATTATATTTATAGATATTATTTATTTTTTAGGTAAAATTGTAAAATTTTAGTCGAGGTAAAATATAGAGATATAAAGTTATTTACTTGTTTTATTTTTCTTTATTGTATTTGGAAATTTATAAGGTGAGTTTTTACAGCTAAAATGAGCTTCTCACAGCAAAGGCACCGGCATAAATCCAAACTCTTCGATCCTATATCCAAAAAAGTGTGGCGATATTTTCAATAGCTTGCAGTTTGTATTTGACAAGCCAAGCCTTGCTTACCTCGTATTGGAAGCCTCAGGCAGACTAAAAGCACCTATGGAGATGTCCCAATTTTTCTTAATGAACCTACTTCGAAAGCCTCCTCTTTGAAAGCTACGCCTAATGGCCTCATCCCTGACATGACTATATTAGGTTCTGGGGAGTTCGTTGCACCGCGCCGCTTCTTCTTCCCAGCAAAAACACTAGGAAGCGGTGAAGGGCGGGCGTTTTTGGGGGCTGTCTTTATTGTCGACGTTCAAAAAGAGCCAATTAAATTTGGCGTACTTTGATAAAATTATATTTTGACTTTTTGACTTTGACTTTAGGTTCTCCCTTATGAAGATAATTATTAGGTATCTAATGGGAGGGGAGTCAAAGTCAAAATATAATTTATTCAAAGTACGCCAAATTAAATTGGCTCTTTTTGAACGTCGACAATAAAGACAGCCCCCAAAAACGCCCGCCCTTCACCGATGACGTGTGTGGATTATTATGTATATAAAAATAAAGTACCAACATTTATTTTACAAATTTTATTTTATTATAGGAAATTATTCTTAAAACTATTGTGTACAAAATAAAATAAAAAAAAAGTTGTTCGTATTTATAAAATGTACAAATATATTTTTCATGGCGTATTTTTAATCGAGAAAATAAAAATATTTACGTTCAGTAATTCCCACCTAATATGGTCGTATTTCGATAATTTTATTATTTGTTTGGGAAAGATTATTTACTACTTACTGTTTTTTTAATACTAGATATTAAAATAAAATTACTTGTTACAAATTTTATCGCGATATATGGAATTTTTGACAATAATGTCCAAAGTTCTTGTACAGTGTATGACTAAAATTCGTTCGATACTATAAATTTAGAAAGCTTGTAATTTTGTATCTATATTATTTTTTTCTTTATTGCTGTCATATTATGTACAATCTTCAAATGTAAATGATCAATGAATTTTTATTTCTAGTATGTACTTAGAAACTGAGTTGGTAAATTTCAAAAACAATTGACAAGATTTTATGTTAAACTTATAAGAAAATATGAAGTAAATCTAATAAAAGTTTTATTTAATATTTTTTATTTATATTTTCATGGGATAGGCCATATAGACTAAGTACTAGGTACTGAATTTACGCATGATATTTTCTCGACTAAAAATAAACATTAAATTTTCTTAAAAATACAGGTAACTAAGAGTATTTTTCACATTATTACGAATTCCCATAAATTAACAATTGGCAGTGTTTCAATTAAGAAATTTTTATCGAAAATAAATTCTTCTTTTTCACATAATTTAATTTATTGACTTACGAATTTAAATGTACTTCTTTTATACGAAAACCTGTAGGGTATTTCAACGTTTGTTGCTTTTTTTTCACAACAAAATTTTCCGACATTTATTTTTTGAAAAAAATATTTTTTTTTTTTGTCCGATACATTTTAGCTTTTCATTGTCATATATTTATAGCCATTTTTGGTAGAATTTTGGTCAAAAATATTAAACTCAAAGTTTCGTCAAACGATTTTTGAATTTCAAAAATACTGTCGGATGAAAAATATCCCCACAAGTTTTCATACTACACATAAATCCTAATAAAAATCTACAGATCTATAAAAAAGTTGACGTGGATACCTGTGCGAGGGATCGTCCTGATAGACCAGTCTTTGAGGTTGCAGGTAATACGAAGACGGTGTTCTTATACTAACACCTGCCACCTGTGGTCTTTTCCTGACTTGAAAGCTGGTGATATCTGAAGCTGCATACTGAGGATCGGCCGGTTGCAAGTTGCTTCTGAATCTGGAATACGAGTAGTCTCTATCTGATGGTATGATAAACCCTGATGGTATTCTGCTCACAGGCAGTGATGGAGTCAACGCCTCGTTTAGTCTCACATCATAATCATTTTCTATACTGTCAGCTAGATTCTGTTTAATCGATATATTTTCGGGAAGCAATGGCTTGCCAGTAGCAGTGTATGGTTTTGAGATTTCTGGCTTTGGTTTAATCTCTTTCTTGTATGAATCTGAGTATTTATATGGAGTGTCAGCTGTTACAGGTGTAGCTGTAGCTAAATAAGGCTTTACATATTCACCAGGAGACAAAGTAGACTGTAATTTGTCGCGTATAGCTTCATAATTATCGTTGTATACTCTCAGAACTTTTGTGGCTAAATTGTTAGCTTTCTGTTCAGTTGTTGTCGGCTGTGTTGTTGTTGGAGCAGCAGTAGTTTTAGTAGTAGTCGACGCAATAGCAGTTGTTGTTTCTTTTTTATTATCTTCGTATGCTTCTTCATATTCTTCGTCGTAATATTCTTCATCGTTAATTTCTTTGAGTTCTGTTGTAGTTTTTGGAGTTGAGATTGTAGTAGTAGGTTTTTCTGTTGTTGTAGTTGTCGTCGTTGTCGTAGTTGTAGTAACAGTGGTCGTGCTAGGCGTAGTAGAAGTAGTGGTAGGAGCAGGCGTGGTTGTGGGTGTAGGAGAAGTGGTGGTAGGTTTCGGGGTGGTATTAAGTGGTGCTGAGACATCCCTTCCCGCTACGGGCTGTAGTCCGCGGGGAAGGTACGGGCTTCCACCCCTAGAGGGTAAAAAAGGACGTTTAACTACCTTCACATTTGGTTTTATATCTTTAATTCGGCTAGTGATATCTTTACCTGGTCTTACTCTTTCTTTATCTCTATGGTCATCCACGTAATCATAATAATCGTCATCTGCCGGTTTAGGCTTAACTCTTTCTTCTTTAGCTCTCTGATTATAGCTATATTTCGTAGTTTTCACAGGTTCATCGTAAAATTCTTCATCATATTCAATAGGTGTTTTTGTTTTAGGAGGTTTGTTCGAATAATGAGGCCTGGTAGGCTTGAATTTTTCTTTTTCCACCGGCTCAAACTTCGGTCTTTGTTGCACGGTGCTGGTCTTTCCAGAAGACGCAGTTCTACTGGTGTCATCTTCTTCGTAATCGTAGTATTCTTCGTCTTCTACTTTTGGCGGCGCTTTCGTTGTAGCAACTGGAACGTAATCGTATTTGTCTCTTTCATTTATGGGAACTGGCCTTTTGATTTTCGGTGGCATTCGCGGTTGGCTGAAAATACCATGGCCGGCAGGTTTCACAAGTGGAGTGGCTGAAGTTTCAGGTGCTGTTGGAATTTCTTTCTTTTCTTCTGGAACCCTATCTTCAACGTATGGTCTTTGAACAAGATCGGCCTTAGTATACGGTCTATCGTCTCTAGATTTGAACGGGGTTCCTCCTCTGTATCTTCGACCTTCGGAAAATCTGTCTTCCCTGGGTTTGGTGGGTCTAATTGGTCTTTCTACAACCTCATCCCTAGAAGGACGATCCCTTGGTCTGATTTCATCACGTGGTCTAATTTCATCTCTAGGCCTAATTTCGTCTCTAGGTCTTATTTCATCGCGAGGTCTGATTTCGTCCCTAGGTTTAATTTCGTCTCTAAATCTGGTTTCAGGCCTGACTTCATCCCTAGGCGCGATTTCGTCTCGTGGCCTGATTTCATCCCGAGACCTGACTGAGTCTCTGGGCCGAATTTCATCACGGGGTCTTATTTCATCTCGAGGTCTGACATCCTCTTGAACTCTTGGTTCGTCCCGTGGTCTTACTTCATCCCTTGGCCTAATTTCATCCCTAGGTCTGTATTCGTCCCTAGGTCTTGGCCGTTTTGGTCTTTCGTCTCTTGCCTGATCTCTTGCTCCAGCTCTAGGCCTCTCTTCTTCTTCTGGGATATACCTTTCTTCCTCCTCATCCCTTGGTCTCGGTCTTCGATTCCTGGGTCCTGGTCGTCTGTCTTCGTCTTCCTCGTACGGTCTACGTTCAGGGTACTGCGGTCTTTTGGCTGGTCTTCTGTCGTAGGGTCTTCGTTCTACATAATCATCTTCAGGTACCTCGTCTCTCGGTCTTGGACGACGTTCGTATCTGTAATTTAAAACATATACATGTGTAGAAAGTATTTAAACCCTTCTTGGAATGATTGAAAATGAGTTAAATGTTTCTTTTTCTGTTACTGATGGATCATCTGCTTTTTACGTTTTTACAATAAACAGCAGTGCTGATAATTTTCATCCCATGCTAAGACGACGGAGTTTTATAAATTTGACGTGTGTGTCTGTCTGTGGTATCGTATCTCCCGAACGGATGAACCGATTTTGATTGTTTCGATCGAAAGGTGAGTTAGTCGGGAGTGTACTTAGCTATTTTTTATGAAAATCGGTCCAAGATAACCGCTGCAAGACGAATCGGGGGTTTTTTAATCGTTTTATTTCTTATAGTATTTTAATTAGGATTGGGAGTGGTTTCATTAAATGTCACTTGGTTTATCAGTTAAGATCAAAGCACGCTAATTCAGAGTTGGATAATATCCGGGACAGTTAAATAGATTTGAGGGCATGTCCTCTGCTGAACGTAGGCCTCTCCCAAAGAGCGCCAACCATCCCGGTCTTGGGCAGCTCGCGTCCATCCGCTGCCAGCCACCTTCTTCAAATCGTCGGTCCATCGTGTCGCAGGTCGTCCTACACTACGTTTGCCCAATCGCGGTCTCCACGCTAACACTTGTCTGCTCCATCTGCCGTCCGTCCGTCTGCAGACATGGCCGGCCCACTTCCACTTCAGCGTGCATATTCATGTGATTAACATACCTATCGTCTTCATAGTCGTCCACTGCTGGTCGCTTCTTCTTGCCAGGTCTACCACGAGGTCTTGGGCGCCTTCTGTAATGAATTGATAAATAAATAAATAAATGTTCCTGGACATTATCACACAACGCGATCTACTTCCCTGGTACAAGCAACGAGGCTTGTGTTACGGATACTAGAAGGTTGATATATTACATATATGCTATTTATTGTAAATACATACTTATTATAACTACATAGTAGTATAGATAGCGGTAATTAACGCTGCCTGCTGTGCAGTGGGTCCCGGGTTCGAATCCCGGTAGCGACAAATGTTTGTGTGATGACCATCAACATTTGTATCCGAGTCATAGATGTATCTAGTGATAATTATATATATATATTTTTTTTTTTTTTTTTTAAACGTTGCCCTACAGTAGGATTTTCACCCATGTCGTGGGTGCGTTTACAAACACATATTTTCACACACACAAACGCCCAGATCCGGAACAACTACCTATAGAACGTACAAATTGCTCCTTGCGGGGATCGAACCCGCAACCCGTGACGCACAAGCCGATCGCTCAACCACTGCGCCACCGAGTCATCAAATATACTTGATATATACTTATTCTGTCTACTCACCTATTATCATAGTCGTAATCGTCTCTGGCATCATAATAATCATCATCTTCGTAGTCATATCGGTAGGCGGGGCGGCGGCGACCTGGTCTTGGTGGGCGCTGGGTGGTGGTGGTAGTGGTTGTGGTGGTGGGCGGTGGCACTGGCGTTGTGGTGGTAGCCGCTTGGTACAGGGCATCGTTCCTGGGAAATTAGAAAAAGGCGTGTTTTTAAATGATATGTGTTATATTATTGGACATTAATGTCCCACTGCTGGGCACGGGTCTCCGCTCATTTGAGAGGGATTAGGCTATAGTCCACCACCCTAGCCTACTGCGGGTTCGCAGACTTCACATGCCATCGAGAATTCTCTCAAGCATGCAAGTTTCCTCACGATGTTTTCCTTTACCGTTTGAGCTTAAGGTAAAATGCAATAAATAATACTAAAGTCTAGATTTATGTCTAGATGCGCACGTAAATCTAAAATTAGACTACCTATGTAGAAACCTAACCTTGGTTTAAAAGGGAAAGGTATTTTCAATATGGCAATGTCGTGACTTTGACGATCATGATTTTTCAATGTATAAGTATTATACAAGTAAATAACCCTGACTTCGCTTGCGTCTCTCATCTTCAGTAACAACACAAGTCGTGTTTGAGGGAAAGATTAAATCACCTAAATATTAAATATACTTATACTAATTAAAAAAAAGATGTGTGGCACTCGGAGACTGCCACGGTAAAGCTATTGCATAGCATTTTTTATCAAAAGTAACAAAAAAAAACGATATTAAGAGTTTGATCATCGAATTTCGCGCGATGTACATTTATATAGATATAATATCATATATACTTTCTCTGCGCGGCATTAATGTGTATTACCTATGCATAAAAAACAAAGGTACTAAATAACCAATGCCACCTAGAGGCGATTTGCAGAACTAAAGAGACGAGCGTGATATTTCAAAAAGTCATTAAAAGTTCTGCTATTCATCGATAGATGGCAGAACTAAAAAGTATCACCGCTGTGCCGGTCGGAGTGGGGGGTGTTAGGTTATTTCCGTTACGGAATTTCTGGATTCGGTCTCCACGCTCAAGGCCCGCGATAGAAGTTATGCAATAGCTTAAAAAGATTTGCATTTTTTTATTTTTGTAACCCAACTCAAAAACTACTGAACCGATTTTAAAAACTCTTTCACCATTACAATCCTACATTATCCTTGAGTACAATACCGTAAGGGTGAATGTTTTAAAAATATATGTCCACCCGTCCGAAGCCGGGACGGGTCGCTAGTATAATAAAACTACTGTTTAAGGATTTTATCGCGGTATATTGATATTATATTATTGGCTCCGACATTGAACTGCTCCAAGAACAGATTGGACAAGGAAAACATCTCCGAGCTATTTGGTACACATGTACCCGCTAATTAGCTGCTAGTGTGTTTTGGATTTATTTATTTATAATAAGTTCACCAACAGTAAATACATACAACACTTATAGACTAAATAGTAAAGTATATTTTCTTGAAACAAACAATTTTGGATAAATTTAGGTTAAGCCAATTAGTATATTTGGTTTCAACTATATTCACCAATCACAATTTAGGTAATTACATGCGAATACTACTATTGAAGCTGTTTGAGATTTTTTTCCTAACACCACCCAAAGAATCATTAAAGTGTTTTCCTGAGCAAACTATGTCACACCTTTTGGTGTGTAGCGACATCTATCTCGCCACATAAGTACTACGAACTCAGCGCGACGCGATTTGCTCGCGTGCAAATGTCACTTGCGCGATGTAGGATTACTTGCTTAGGAGTTCGTAGTTCTTATGTGGCGAGATAGATGTCGCTACATCTGGCCACGCCTAACGCCATTGAAGCGGCCTCTTACTATTAAGACATTGTTTAGGCCATTGACACGATAAGAAGAAGAAGTGTTTTGCGGAATAATAATAATTATAATTTTAACCCGATGTTTCGGATCCTTTACAAGATCCATGGTTAGGGGCAGAATGAAGTGTTGGTCGTCTTTTAAAGTTATAATTACTAACACCCCAGTAATGTCAATATATGGCGATAAAATCCGTAAAAACTATTTGAAAAATATCGTAATAAATAACCTAATTAAAATATTTATTTACATTATAATAGTTATTTCTTAAATTATAATTAATAATACATTGCGTGTGTAAATGATTCAAGCAATGATAAATAATTATGTCAAATAATTACTGAATTATTACCTATAATTGAATTTAGTGAAATATCTACGGAAATCCGCTGTGGAAATAACGAACGAAAAACTTTTATTTATAGTGACAGCTTTTATATATATTTACTAGATTTATACAGGCTATTAAAATTGCTATACCAACTTTCGAAATTATGTGCGTATTTATCACATGCTCAAACGGTGAAGGAAAACATCGTGCGGAAACCTGCCTGTGCTGGTCCTGGGTATCATATGAATCCCGGTAGGGACACATGTTTGTGTGATGAGCATCTGCATTTGTATCAAACTCATGGATGTATTTATATAATACTAGCTGACCCAGCAAAAGTTGTTTTGCCACATTATAGGGGTTGGTTGTAAAAGAGTGAAAATG
Source organism: Craniophora ligustri (assembly GCA_905163465.1). Taxonomy (NCBI): domain Eukaryota; kingdom Metazoa; phylum Arthropoda; class Insecta; order Lepidoptera; family Noctuidae; genus Craniophora; species Craniophora ligustri. The sequence continues at coordinate 863,091 of LR990982.1, forward strand.
GTAAAGTTATAAGAAAAAAAAATGGTGAGTGACATCCTTATCACCTAGGGGTATATAAAATAGCCTACGACCGATTCTCAGACCTACCAAATATACATACAAAATTTCATAATAATCCGTCTAACCGTTTCGGAGGAGTTCAGCGACAAACACCGTGACACGAGATTTTTATATATAAGATAAGACGTTACCGGCAATCTGTTTAATCAGTAATTCTATACAATGTATAGAATACCTAAAACGTGCAGTGCATGTATGAAATATTCGTTATTTTATACTTTGCCTAGGCATTCTATACAATACCGAATTTGCAGCCGGTAATGTACATAAAGCCAGAAGAATTTTTAGTTTCACGTTAATTTTATGTTCTTTATTTTATTTTATTGTGAATTCGGTTTTGGCAATTCGCAGGGGGTAAGTAATTTTCTAAATATATATAACTCAAAGGTGACCGACTGACTGACATAGTGATCTATCAACGCACAGCCCAAACCACTGGACGGATCGGGCTGAAATTTGGCATGCAGGTAGATGTTATAACGTACGCATCCGCTAAGAAAGGATTTTTGAAAATTCACCCCCTAAGGGAGTAAAACGGGGGTGAAAAGTTAATATGAAACTTTAATTTTTTTAGTTAAATTGCCCGCGGACGAAGTCGCGGGAATCAGCTAGTAGATGATATAACAACAAAATCTCCAGTCAAAAGATATAAAACAATGTGGCAATGTGGCCTCATCGCCAGTGTTGCAAACCTCTATAGGCTACGGTAACCGTTTACCATCAGGCGGGCAGTAAGTAAATAATTGGTCTTTGTTAGTAGACCAAGGTCTTCAAGCTTACCTGCTGAAGTAGTTGGCGGAGTTCTTGCAGTCTACTACGGACACGAACTGGCAGATGAACGTCTTTTGATCGAAGGCTGTGTAATTCGCGCAGAGGAAGTCGTAGCGAGTCCCGAAGAGACAATGATGGTATACCTGCAAGACGTACACGTAAATTATAATTATGAAAGTAAAACTTCGAGTTTTAAAAAGTTCTGAGGTACCTAAGAAACAGGGATATTATGGAGCTCCGTAACAGTAACCGAAACTATCGGATAACCGAAATAAAAATATATCCGTAACCGTAACCGTATCCGTTTCACAAGTTTCGGATCGTTTTCGTATAAGAACGGAGTTTAAATAAAACGACATATTTTTGACAGGTTTAATTTGGTCATTTTTTTTTCAAGATAGTAATGTAGATTCTGCAAAATGTAAATATTGTGATAAAATCTTTTTCCGGTAACAATGTAGCACTACTTCATTGAAACTTCATCTAATATCCGTAACCGAAACTATCCGAAACTAACGGATAATCCGAAATAATTACATATCCGTAACCGTATCCGAAACCGATATAATTTTATTCCTTTATCCATATCCGTATCCAGATCCGAAATATCATATCAATAACATCCCTTCTAACAAACATAAAAAACACATACATTTCAATTCCAGGGACTCTCCACCTTTTTTTTGAAGTCGGTTAAAAAGAAACCATTATTAGTAAACCTACATCCCACAAAAAGAAAGGATATGTGCCCATTGTTTTTCTTTCTTTCTTAGCTGCCTGACTGGGGACGGGGAAGTACCTCTGCCTTACAGGAGACCGCAGTAAAATAGCAATAGCTGTGTTTCTGCGAGTGAGTAAGAGCAGACCAGACCAGAGCTCGTTGGGGGTGACAATTCTGATAGCATGCGAATTCCGTTAGCTGTCAGTTTAGTAACTCCCTTTAAGAAACCTGGATGGTTTCAGGTCACACAAATGCTACATCTTTGGTGTTGCAAATGTCAGGGCTAAGGTTGTATGTCGCCCTTACGACATAAAAAAAAGTAGTTTACCTGACACCTATGCGGCACAGACGCATAAAATCCATCGTGGAGTCCATCGCACTTAAAGTCTATAGTCTCTGGCTTGGGCACAGTCTCGTAGAACGGGTAGTCTGACAGATTGTACCCGTTCAATTCCCGGGGCAGGTTGGGGTCGTAGATGTAGTCTATTTGGGGTATTCCTGAGTATTTGCTGGTCGTTGTGTTCATAGCTTCGCCCCCCTCAGATGTGGTTTCCGTCTGTAAGAAGAAAGGAAAGAATTTTGAGGAAGGTGAAATTTAAAAGTATGTATGATGTAATTATTATTATAATTCCTCAATCTATTATTCAAAATAATAGATTGAGGAATTATAAATAAATAAATATTCCTGGACATTATGACACATACATAAATACATTCATGGCTCAGATACAAATGCTTATGCTCATCAAACAAACATTCGACCCTACCGGGACTTATAATAAAAATAACTACGGAAAATATTTGTGTGATGAGCATCAATATTTGTTCCGAGTCATGGATGTATCTATGTATAATATGTATGTATTTACAACAAAAAGGAATATTATATAGTATATCAAGCAACTAGTATCCGTAACACAAGCCTCGTTGCTTAGCTCGGAACTAGATGGCGCTGTCTAATAATGTCCGGAAATATTATTATTATTATTTTATGGAAAAGAACCTTAACCTCTTACAAACCTACAAAAGAAAAAATAAAATAAAAATTCTTCGACATTTTACACAGCACCATCTAGTCCCAAACTAAGCAGAGCTTGTACTATGGGTACTACACAATGGATATAATACTTATATACTTTTTTTGTAAATACATACTTATAATACATAAGAAACACCCAGACGAACACAAACACATATATTCATCACATAAATATTTGTGTCCTGTGGGAATCGAACCCACAACCTCGTGATCAGCAGTCCGGTACTCGAACCACTAGACCACAGAGGTCGTCAAACGAAACGAACAACGAAAACACTTACAAAATAGCTAGTATATATTAAAACATGGTTAAGATGAGACCTAGGTATTTCAAAACAGTTTAACAAATGGCTGATTGTTTATAAACTATTATTTTGGATGACCTATCACGCCAAAACCGCATTTGTTAATGCAATATATTGGATATTCATACTAATATTATAAATGTGAAACTATGTCTGTTTATAACCTCTTCACACCCTAACCGCTGAACCAATTTAGATGAAATTTGGTGTGGACACAGTTTAAGTCCCAGCTTTTATACAGAAAATCATCCTTGAAAAGGATAAAACGAATGGTGGAAGTTTGAATGGGGAATCAATAAGTTCTTGAAAAAATACTGTCATTCATATCACCTCATTATTGTCCCACTGCTGGGCACGGGTCTCCTCTCAATTGAGAAGAATTAGGCTATAGTCCACCACAGTAGCCTACTGCGGGTTGGCAGACTTCACATGCCATCGAGAATTATCTCAAGCATGCAGGTTTCCTCACGATGTTTTCCTTCACCGTTTGAGCATGTGATAATACGCACATAACTTCCGAAAAGTCAGTGGTGCCTTGTGTTCGAACTCGAGACCTCTGACATCTCAGTCCACTGGTCACCACGCTAGGCTACCACAGCTCTAAAGACTGTGCAACTTTTAAAATGTAACATTTCTTCAGAAATAAATAAATAGATTGAAAAAATAAATAAGCCATTGCTGTGACTATATTATACTGGCAAAATGGCGAACAAAAGTTAGTTAAAATTCAAATATTTTTATTTCAGTTAGACCAATATTACAGTTTCTCTCGAAATTTCTTCACTAGTTGCACGGTTCCAAATAGTAGGTTATGGAGAAGAACCGGCAGAAAACTCCATAGATAGATACTCCACTCCGGCGGATACTCTTTTAAATAATTGATTTTATCGTTACAATATTCTTAATATTGACGACTCGGTGGCGCAGTGGCTGAGCGATCGGCTTGTGCGTCACGGGTTGCGGGTTCGATCCCCGCACGGAGAAAATATTTGTACGTTCTACAGGCAGTTCCGGGTCTGGGCGTTTGTGTATTTGAAAATTTGTGTTTGTAAACGCACCCACGACACAGGAGAAAATCCTAGTGTGGGGCAACGTTTTTTTTTAAACAAAAAAAGTATATGTTCTGCCATCCATTGAGACATCAGTCAGTCGAGATAAACAATTATGTATTCAAATGATTTATAATGTTACGAAATGGTCTTAAAAACTGAAGTAACAGATGAATTTAGCGAAAGTTATGTGACAACCGTAGATTGGATGAGTTTGAAGCGAAATCAGCATTGTCATTTAACTGGCTGGCAAAGTTTTGGGCAGGTTTGTGAGAGTGGTGGGGAAGACATGTACTTTGAGTGCAGGTATATGAAGGTACAATTTTTGCCCAGGCAGAATCCTAATTATATACTTTTTCTTTAATTCAAGTCACTAGCCTTAGTTACTTCTTATAAAATTAGCTATCTACGAGTAAAAGTTTCTTCTAAATCGGTCTAGCCGTTTCAGACATTAGCCGGAACCAACAGATAAACAAAATTTTTAAAATTGTTTGTTTTGTAAGTATCGTACCTATATTCTTTCATATGCATTTAGTGACAAATAGCAAATTTGCATTCACAAATAGACTCTTAAATTGATTTATATTTGTACTAGCTATTGCCCGTGACTTCGTCTGCGTAAAATTTGTAATTTTATTTCTAACCCCTTTTCCCCCTTTAAAGGTATTATTTCCGGGATGAAAGCTATCCTATGTCCTTTCCCGGGACTCAAGCTATCTCTATACCAAATTTGATCTAAATTGGTTCAGCGGTTATAGCGTGAAGAGGTAACAGACAGACAGACGAACAGACAGACAGACACACTTTCGCATTTATAATACTAGGAAGTAAGAATGATAGTAAGGATGATGATTATAATAATATTTCCGGACATTATTACACAGCGCCATCTAGTTCCGTAGTAAGCAACTAGGCTTGTGTTACGGATACTAGATGGTTGATATACTACATATTATATACTTTTTATTTTGTAAATAGATACATATTATACATAGAAACATCCATGACTTGGAAACAAATATTGATGCTCATCACACAAATAATTGACCCTACCGGGATTCGAACCCGGGACCCATAGCCCAGCAGGCAGCGTTAACTACCGCTGAGCTAAACGGGTCGTCAAATAAATGTCGATGATGAATGTCAGGGAGTATTCTATCATGAACTGGTACTGACCTCAGTTCCATCTTCAGATGCTTCCTCAGGAGCTGCTGTGGTCGAACTCTTGGCGAATATGAGCGACGTGGCCTTCAGGGCTGATGTGGTAGGTATATCCAAGGCCAATAGAGTCAGGGAGATACCTGGAAACAGAAAGAGAAAGGAGATTATGTTATGGTAGTGTGATAGAGAGAGAAATATAATAGTATTTTTAATTGTAAATTGTAAAGTGTAAGTTGTAAATTAAATGTCAAAGGTTTCGAGTTCAAAACCAAGGCACGCACCACTGACTTTTCGGAAGTTATGTGCGTATTTATCACATGCTCAAACGGTGAAGGAAAACATCGTGAGGAAACCTGCAAGCTTGAGAGATTTTCTCGATGGTATGTGAAGTCTGCCAACCCGCAGTAGGCTAGCGTGGTGGACTATAGCCTAATCCCCGCTTAAATGGGAGGAGATCCATGCCCAGCAGTGGGACAATAATGGGTTGATGATGATGATGTTAAATTAGCTGCTTTAAATGGAACATAACATAACATCACGCCTGTCGTCCATAAGGGTTAGACAGAGGTGTAAGGTACATGTGTATTGTACTCCCACATTTAGCCTCAAAATTTATGAGAAAAATTCAAATAACCAAGTTTGTGGGTTTTTATTTTTATATTTTACAAACATTTTTTTTTCACGAAATATATCAAAAAAAGTTTGAAGAATAGTATAGCGCTTCGCAGCGCTGTAAAACCTTAAATAATGATTTTTATTATATGTAGTTATTCCTTAAGGACCCCGCTATGAAAATGGTCTGATATTTTTTTTCGTAAAAAGGTAAGAAAAAAAGTTATTAATTTTTTTCCCTAAATTTTTTTATAGATTTTCGCTTATAACTTTGTTATTTTTTATTCTACGACAGAAATTACTAGGCAACATTTATAGAGAATTATATTTGCAACCATAAATAATACGTTTATGTTTTTTTTTGTTTGTGAGATAAACCATAAAATATTTGCACCCCTTTTTCCAAGATGGCGGCCGGGGGACAAGGGCTGCGACTCCACAAATTTGAATTTTAGTTCACACTGACCCCTCCTTGATCTCTAAGAAATAAAATTGCGTCCTCTGAGAAATGTAATTTTACGCCAAAAAATGTAACATTTCAATGCACTATATATGGCCTAATCCACCTCAAATCGATTGATGACAATTATTGAGCAATAGGCACACACCAAGTGAATAATTTTTATCGAATAATTTTTTACCTCAAACAACACAAACCACTTAAATAATGCAAATCGTGACATTTCTGAAAAAGTTTCGTCACTTAAATCCTTGACTTTTAATAAGATTTGAGAAGTGTTGTAAACTTATATAAAACATTCGGGAGTCGATTAACTTATAGGTCAGCGAAATACGATGCTAAAATATCGATGTATCGATATTAATGGTACCGATAAGAGTACCGAAATTATAGATACAATCAATGTTTATATACTTGATATTATAAATTATTGTACGATTGAAAACCATCTCACTAAACATACAAAATATATATTTATATCAATTATTTTTATTAGTTAATAATTGCAATTCTATAAATATATTTTTTTAATCTATTAAATCTAATAAATTTTTTCAAAGTAAGTAATTGAGGTATATTACATTTATTTAATAAGTTACTGAACCTTGCTACTATTGCAGATTGCATATCGTGTAAAAAAATTGAGCTCAATTTGAACTCAAACTTAATTACTTTATATAGATTATTATAGAATGAAAAGTAATAATTAAACTTGAACTCGGCTTTTACTATGACATGTACCATTGATTATTACAATAAAAAATACAAATATCTTCTTAGTATCAATACCGAGCACTTATCGATACTCAAAACTATCGATATTGAAACAACACTATCAAGATATTTATTACGATCAAATTTATTTAACATTAAAACACCTACTCGACTATTTTGCGTTAAATTTGGCAATGATTGGAAACTTTTATCATAAGAAAAGAAGATATACAAATTCTGTTTAGTGGGTAATTATTAAGCGGCTTCTAAGAATATTTCAAGGTCATTAAATGTAGGTGAAATCGATTTAATTATGCAGTAGCCTACTCGATTAATTGCCGGTTATGTAGTAGGCTATAATATAATATGGATCCATATGGCCTGGTTAAATGCCATCAAATCTTAAAAACTGGCAGGTCTAGAAATAATAAAATATTGACGCGAGAATTTTTTATTGACAATCAGGGTGATTTTTTCAGTATTAAGTCAAAATACGGTGAAAAACTAATTATTTAAAAAAAATGTAGTGTGGATATAAGGAGGAAATTTTCACCAATTTTAGTTTTTTTTATTTGTAAAAGAAGAATAAAAAGTCAAAAACTTAGTTATTCGAAATTTTTCACACAATTTATTAAGCTATGTGACAAAACTGTGAATACAAAAGTTGTAGGTCTTTTTTTACTGACTACTTTGCAATTTAACTTTTTTCCATAGGACTTGTAGTTTTGCTGGAAATCATAATAAACCATTTCTTACGTTTAAAAACGCTCCCCATCCATTTCCGGACCTCAGATCGCCTGTAAATTATTTTTCCTGTAATTTTTGTTATATTTTCTTTCTTTTCCAATAAGGTATCATCCTACTATAATTTATTTTCACTATTTACTTAAAAAATATTGGCATGCGGTACTGGCCTACGTAATTTTCGAGTTCAAGTCTCGCCAATCTAGTATTTAAATTAAACATTTGTTCTAGATCTTTCCAAGGCCTTGTCGTATGTATTCGGCATAAAAGCACTAAAATTAAAATGGTTTTAACTCGTTTCCTAGTATATGCCCTTGAATTGATTTAAATTTGCAAATTTGACATAAAGATACCGGTATTTTTTTTACCGATAAGCTAATATTGAAGTTTGTGAATCTATATTTGTACAACATGTTATAATATTACTAAATTGTTCATATGCTATTAGGCGGAAAGTAAGACTTTGCTATCATAATCACTAAAAAAACCTATCATAAAAGCGTGAAAAAGTTTTTTTGAGAGAATTTTTTAGTTTATTTCGTTCTAAAACCAAAAACTACCAGTGATACTTGTTACAACTCTGATTGATTTTCTATTTCGAATGGATACCACTTGACTTCAGACTTCACACGCCAACGAGAAAATTTCTCAAGCATGCAGGTTTCCTCACAATGTTTTCATTTCGCACAGAACTTCTGAAAAGTCAGTGATGCGTGTCTTGGGTTTGAACTTGAGGCCTTTGACATGTAAGACCACTGGTCACACAACTAGGCTACCCAATCCCAATCCCATGGCCCTGGCAATATAGTTGGTGATTTTGGTAGCTGGGCGGAGTCCGACACACCCTGTAGCTTCCCTAGGCGGCGGGACGGCCCGTAAAGGATTATTCCGCACTTTAAAAAACGGCTATCGCAGCTCTTATTACAGCTATAATTAAATACATTTAAGTTAATATGAAATGAAGTGTGTATACTTACAAAATAAACTTAATCCAACCCATCTATGCCGCGAACGCTTCATTTTGTCACTACAACCTGAAACAAAGAAAGATGTCGATTAATTCATGTGTTAAGTAAAACTACAAAATAAGTTGGTGGCTAGATTTTCAGCCCAGTTTTTCAGCTATATCTGTGAATATGTGAGAAACTGTCTCGTTGGTCATAAAGTCCGACTGCTGTGCGAGAGGTCTTGGGGTCGAGCTAAGTGTTATTGGGTTTTTCCGCAAATAATCAATTGTAGCTCAAACTTTGGATTCGTGCCCTAAATATCCTATTTAGTACAAGCATTTGCCCGTGATCTGCTTCATCATCATCTTCATCAGCCTATATTCGTCCACTGCTGGACGCAGGCCTCCCCTAGTGAACGCCACAGAGCTCGATCTTCGGCTCATCTGCTTAAAATTGGTAATTTCAATCTGCTGTTTTATTAAACTTCTAACGCGCTTTTCGCCCTTTTAAGGGGTCATTTCGGGGACTAAAACTATCCTTTCCCGAGAAAAAATATACCTTCATACCAAATTTCATCTCCATCGGTATAGCGGTTTAGGCGTACAGAGATAAAAGATAGGCACACATACTACGACCTCTAATGTTAGTATGGAATTATGAAGTGCTTTATTATACCGCTTAGTATTGATAATACCTTCATAAAATAAACTTATACACTTAATTAAACATTAATTAGTGTCATATCCTATAAAGAAACTACACACCTTCAATTAACAGTCGGTTAAAGTGAAATGTAGGGCCTTGCCTTGTAGTTACTAGTGATGCAACACACTTATCGATACCGATATATATAATATGTACTAGCTTTTCCCCGTAACTTTTTCTGCGTATAAGGGCTTATTCAATTCAATTCAATTCAATTCAAATTTATTGCATTCCATAATGTTATAAATACAGGTGTTAAGGCTTAGTTCTAGATACAATTATGGACCCTGTCGGGCACAGCAAAAGTATAGTAAGAGAGAGGAGGAAAAGTGATTTTTTAGCAATTTATTTTATGTTATAGTATATATTATATAATATATTAATATATATTGTATCTAATTTAATTTGTCGTTTAGTTATAGTTAATGTAAGCAGTTTTTTTATTCTGTAAAGTTATTCTTATTGTTTCTATCTCAATATTAATTATTTTTTATTTAGTATTATAGTTTGTTTATACTGACAATGTTATTTATATATTAAATCAAGATATGTATCATTTATTTATTTTCAATTTATTTTATATGAGTAGGTATATTTATAGCAATTATTATAATTAGGATATTATTAAAATGTATTTATTTGGTAAACATTATTTATCTTATTATTATATTCTAGTATTAAATAATTTTATCTTTTAAATATTCATTTATATTATAGTAGCATTTTTTAATTAGGAATAATTTTAGTTTATTAATAAATATATTATATGTTTCTACGTTTTTAATACTTTGTGGCAGCTTATTATATATTTTTATTGACATCACGTAAGGACTAGACGAATGCATACTTAAATTAGAAGTTGGTAAGTTTAATCTGTTTCTATGGCGTAGTATATATTTTGTTTGTTTATCCTGGCGTGTAGTATATGAGTCTGGGTATTTACGAACTAGTTTACATAATTCTAAGATGTACATACATGGCAATGTTAGGATCTTATGTTGCTGGAAGTATTCTTTACAGCTTTCTGTTTGCCCTATGTTTACTAAGATTCTAATCAGTTTCTTTTGTAGGATAAATAAGCTTGGTGCGTCTGTACTACCTCCCCACATGATAATGCCGTAGTTGAGCCAAGAATGCGCATATGCATAGTAGGTAGCAAGCGCAGTGGTAAGATTAGTAGTTTTCTTTATTTCGCGAAAAGCATACGAGAATTTTGACAATTTTGCTCTAATTTGTTGTATGTGTGGCTTCCAGGTAATATGTGTATCTATAACTAAACCAAGTAAAGTGAATTTGTTTACTATTTCTATTCTTGAGTTGTTGAATATAAAATTAAAATGTATTTGCTGTTTTTGATGGGGGTGAAACGTTATTATTTTAGTTTTCTGAAGGTTAATTTCTAAATTATGATTATTTAACCACTCTGTTGTTTTCGAGAGCAGGGAGTTTAATTTTTCTGTTAAATAGGTTTCATTAGGGCATGATATGAGCATAGAAATGTCGTCCGCGTATAAAACACATGGTCCTTCTATATTTTTTGGCAGGTCATTTATGTAGACCAGAAACAACAGACATCCAATCACGCTACCTTGCGGAATTGATGCTTTTACAATTTTTATATCGGAGTGAATTTTTTTAATACTGTTTTTATTTTGGTCATAATACTCTAACTCTACTAATTGTTTTCTATTTTGCAAGTATGACGCAAGCCAGTCATGAGCTTTTCCGCGAATACCTATACCGAATAATTTATCTAGTAGTATTTTAAATTGTACCTTATCGTAGGCTTTAGACATGTCAACAAGTACGCCCACTGCGTATTTTTTATTATTTAAAATATTTATTATACCCGGGACATGTCCTATGTCCATCCCTGAGATTCAAACTATCTCTATACTAAATTCCATAAATCGGTTCAGCGGTTATAGCGTGGAGAGGTAACAGACAGACAGACAAATACACTTTTGCTTTATTAACGCAAGGAAAAATCAAAAATCTTGCTAAGTAAGTGCATCCGTCAAGTATTTCAGCCCCTTAGAGACATAATTAAGAATATAATAATTATAATGATCATGATAAAAAATATATCAAAAGTGCTTAATTATTTCCTTATTTGTTCTTGTGTGTCTCATAAAACTACTAAACTAATTTAGATAGCATCTCACAATTGTATAAGTTTAATTTTGCGAAACATGAGTACTTATTTAAGTTTGTCCTGACTTCATGACCTCTGCAGTTGAGAAATAGAAAAATAAAACTAGCAGAAACTTGTCTGTGGGTGCTCTTTTTACCAGCGTCTTTTTGATTTGCCAGCCATTGTATAAATAAATTGTCTTCAGTTTGGTTAAATGTTTAAATAGTCTATTGTTGAAGAACGACAATAACCATATTTACTTGCTTAAATTTAAACTTATATACTTATGATTATATACTTCATTTATATATCCAAACTAACACATATTATAATATTTTAATGTGAAAGTGTGTCTGTCTGTCTTTCTGTTTGTATGTTATCTCTTCACGCTTCAACCGCTGAAATGATTAAGATAAAATTTGGCATGGATAAAGTTCAAGTCCCGGGGCAGAACATAATATAGTTTTTATCCTGGAAAGCAGCTTTATCCGAAATATATTAAGTATTACTTTATAATGATAATGCTGTAATTAAAAATTTGGCTGTAATTAAGATATTTGAATATATGTAATGGCTCATAAATACATGAAGGTTAAGTAAAAACGTTTTAGGAGTAGATTTATATTGTTTCAATATTCATTTCTTACATAGCGAGTTTTATGGCTTAAATTGAGCTGGGGAAGTACCTCTGCAGCAGTGAAATAATTATAGTTATTTTTGTGCGAGTGAGTAAGGTTGCTAGAGCTCCCGGAAAAAAGTATATATGATGTAGTATATCAACCTTCTAATATACCTAACAGAAGCCTCGTTGCTCACCACGGAACTAAATATCGTTGTATCGTAATGTCTTAATTTATAAAACTATCGACAATATCTATCGATATTAGGACATCACTAGAAGACAATAGACATGCTATACGATACGGTGCTCACTTCCTATCATTGTTTTGTCCTTAACAGTACTTTTAGAAAACTTGCTAGACCATTTTTTACGTTTATTATTATACTAGCTTCTGCCCGCGACTTCGTCTGCGTAAAAATAGTAATTTTATTTCCACCCCCGTTTTCCCCCTTTTAAGGGATTATTTCCGGGATGAAAACTATCCTATGTCCTCCCCGAAAGAGGGATTAGGCTATAGTCCACCACGCTAGCCTACTGCGGGTTGGCAGACTTCACATTCCATCGAGAAAATCTCTCAAGCATGCAGGTTTCCTCATGATGTTTTCCTTCACCGTTTGAGCATGTGATAAATACGCACATAACTTCCGAAAAGTCAGTGGTGCCTTGGGTTTGTACTCGAGACCTCTGGCATCTCAGTCCACTGGTCACACCGCTAGGCTACCAAACCTCTAGTATAGTCATTTAGCGTATAGTTTTACTTACCTATGTGTATACATATATATGTCTGGACATTATGACACAGCGCCATCTAGTTCCGAGCTAAGCAACAAGGCTTGTGTTACGGATACTAGTTGATCGATATACTACATATATACTTTATTTTTTGTAAATACATACATATTATACATAGATACACTCATGACTCGGATACAAATGTTTAAGCTCATCACACAAACATCTGTCTCTATCGAGATTCGAACCCGGGTATTAGATTATATATTTAGAAACCAATGTCCCCGCGGTATTTAGAACCCATAGCACAGAAGGCAGTGTTAACTACCGCTGGACTAAGTGGGTCGTCAAATCTATGCAGTTTTATATGCATGTACGTATTTTCTTTGTTTCAAACCGTTGGATAAAAACCTTAGTGGCTATACATAGTCACTCTACATACTGTGAGGCAGAGAATGCCTGCGCGAGCGCACGCCGGGCGTTCACCTTCATTCTGTCCTTGCTTTAGTACTTTTACCTACTAACACTACCGAGCGAGTCATAATGCTGATACGCTTTTATTTACAAGGGCGAAATGCTTTTACAGTACTATTTAGTTGGTTCTAGAATGTACTATGAAAAGGGTAGTTATATTGACGACCTCTGTGGTATAGTGGTTCGAGTACCATACCATATAATATATATTGTATATATACATACAGCAAACCGAATTCCATATATAGGTCAAACGGAATTCGGTTTTCTGTCAGTGTTGTAACGTACTATTTTATGAGGTAAAGAGTCTAAAAATAAAAGGATTTTTACAGAGTCGACAACGTGCTAGCGACACCTCTGATGTTGCAAACGTATAGGCTACGGTACCATCAGGTGAGCCACAAGTTTCGCTACTCTCATCGCCGGATAAAAGCAAAATTATTTCATTCATACATACATACATATGCATTTATTCACATAATATATATTTAACAAGGTACCAAGCAATCTAATAAAAAAATTACGTAAGTCAACATACAAAAATATTCGTATAAAATGTTGCCTTATATAATAATATTGTACGGTATTAAAACAATGTTTTGTATTAACTTCGAGAGAGTAGAGAAAGTGTATGCTTCAGACCGTAACTTGGTATTCGCATGTACTGCGTGGCTGAACGACCTTCGATTCTGAAGACACTACTTCAAAACTCGACTAAGTGCGAGTCAGACTCGTGCATGAAAGGTTCCGTACCATTGACGACCCGATTAGTCCAGGGGTAGTTAACACTGCCTTCTGTGCTATGGGTCCCGGGTGAAATCCCGGTAGGGACAATAATGTTTGTGTGATGAGCATAAATATTTGTATCCGAGTCATGGTTGTATCTATGTATTTACAAATAAAGTATATATGTAGTATATCAACCAATTAGTATCCGTAACACAAGCCTCGTTGCTTAGTTCGGAACTAGATGGCGCTGTGTCATAATGTCCAGAAATATTTATTTATTTATTTACACAAAATTTGAGCAATAATCGGCAAAAAAATCACGTTTGATGTATAGGAGCCCCCATAAAAAGGTTATTTTATTTTAATGAAACTATTTAATGAAGTCAATACATATAACTAAATATTTTGTGAATACTTCAAGCGTCTAAATATCACCGTTATTAATACAGAGCAAAAAATGGTAAAGACATATTCATATTTTATTTATTTGTAAATATTCTTTATTATATTTTTAGAATTTGTTGTTATAGCGGCCATAAAAATACATCATCTATGAAAATTTTGATTGTCTAGCTATCACGGTTCATGAGATACAGACTGGTGACAGACAGACAGACGGATGGACAGTAGAGGCTTAGTAATAGGGTCCCGTTGGCACTCTTTGAGTACGGAACCCTAAAAAGTAAATAAGCTATTAAAACACCAATAAACTCAAGTTGTAATAAATTAACCCAATTAGAAATCGAAACACATTTATGTGTGGATTTTATCGCGGTATATTGATATTAATTTAATCGCTAAGTTTCGGATTTACAGTATCCATATTCACGGCCACTGAGGTGTTCTAGACGTTTGCAACACCAGAGGTGTGGCTCGCGCGTTGCCGACCCTGTAGAAACAGTCTAGGTTTCTTAAAATAAGGGAGTTACTAAGCTGACAGCAAACGGAATTCCCATGCTGTCAGAATAGTCACTCCCCCAACGAGCTCTGGTAACCTTACTCACTCGCAGAAACACAACTATTGTTGTTTCACTGCGGTGTTCTATAAGGCGGAGGTACTTCCCCAGTCGGGCAGCTCAATTTGAGCGAGGAATCTCGCTATGCCCTACCTCTCAATATGCGGAATGAGCTCACCATATCCCCTGTACTAGTAGTTTTGGGCTTAGGTTTAGATTTAATAGAATATTTGTATTCTATCTCGCTAGTGTTCTGTTGTCTCCTATTTCAAGAGAGATTAGGTTTAACTCCACTACGCCAGCCTAGTTGTGGAGCCGAGGTAGCCTAATGGTGTGACCAGTGGACTGAGATGTCAAAGGTCTCGAGTTCGCACCCAAGGCATGCACCACTGACTTTTCAGAAGTTATGTGCGTATTTATCACAAGCTCAAACGGTGAAGGAAAACATCGTGAGGAAACCTGCATGCTTGAGAGATTTGTCTCGATGGCATGTGAAGTCTGCCAACCCGCAGTAGGCTAGCGTGGTGGACTATAGCCTTATCCCTCTCAAATGAGAGGAGACCCGTGCCCAGCAGTGGCACGTTAATGGGTTGATGATGACGCCAGCCTAGTTCGGGTAGGCAGACTTCACATGCAATCGAGAAAATCTATTAAGCATGCAGGTTTTCTCACAATGTTTTCCTTCACCGTTTGAGCATGTGATTAACACGCACGTAACTTTGAAAAGTCACTGGCGCGTGTCTTGGGGTTGTTCTTAGGACTTTTCAATCAATATTCCTCTGGTCACATCAACAGGCTATCACAGCCCTCTAACTCGAATTGGTTGTGAAATAAACTGTCTGAAACGTAGTGCCCCAGTTAATATAAAAATATAAAATAAAAACCGGTAGAGTGCGAGTTGGACTCGTGCACGAAGGGTTCCGTAACATTGATTAGATAAACAACAGTAGGTACACAAAATAGACAAAAAGAAACTTTTTTATATTGGAGCTTAAATAATTATTTTATTTTAATTTTATTATTAAAGTAAAAATACATTGTGAATATTTCTAGTGCCTACTTGTTGACATTATTGATAAATAATAATAAATAAATAAAAATAAATATTCCTGGACATTATGACACAGCGCCATCTAGTTCCGAACTAAGCAACGAGGCTTGTGTTACGGATACTAACCATGACTCGGATACAAATATTTATGCTCATCACACAAACATTATTGTCCCTACCGGGATTCGAACCCGGGACCCATAGCACAGCAGGCAGCGTTAACTACCGCTGAGCTAAACGGGTCGTCAAATATTGATATGGAGCAAGAGGCAAAAAAATCGCGTTTTTTGTATGAGAGTCCTTAAATAGTTATTTTATTTTGTTTTTAGTATTTGTTGTTATAGCGTCAACAGAAATACATAATTTGCGAAAATTTCAACTGTCTATCTACTGCAGTTCTTGAGATACAGCCTGGTGGCAGACAGACGGACGGACAGATAGCGAAGTCTTAGTAATAGGGTACCGTTTATACCCTTTGAGTACGGAACCCCAAAAAAATAAGGTGCTGTTAAATTTATTCTCTATTTTTCGAAGCAAAAAAGTACTGTTACAGTGTTCATAGTAACAATAGCTCATAATAATAATTATTATTAGTGAAATTTTGCCTCGTTCCTTGCTATAAGTGGGTCGCTACGGTCACGTCGGTCTGTCTGTCCTTACATAACGGTAACATTACGTGTCAAGAAATTATTTATTGTATTTAAATTTGCTTCGTTGTCATGAATTAAAAGTACAGACGATCAAATTATATGACTATGCAGAATAATAAATAATAAATAAATATCTTTGGACATTAAGACACAGCGCCATCTAGTTCCGAGCTAAGCAACGAGGCTTGTGATACTTAAAATAAGGGAGTTACTACGGATTTCCTATGCTGTCAGAATAGTTACTCCTCTAACAAGTTCTGGCAACCTTACTCACTAAGCTAGCGTGTTGATATTATGACACAGCGCCATCTAGTTCCGAGCTATTCAACGAAGCTTGTGTTACGGATACTAGATGATTGAAACACTACATACATAATTGTACATACATACAAACATATTATACACAGAAAAATCTATAACTCAGATACAAATGTCTATGCTCATCACACAGACATTTGTCCCTACCGGGAATCGAACCCAGGACCGCTGCGTTAATCGGGTCGTTATATACAAATTAGTATAAATTGTATGTTAAAAATCTTGCTAAGAAATCCCACAATAGTGTATTCCCACGCTTCATGTATGTGTATGTATATGTATGACATTTTGTATGAGTGTCATACATTAGTTACAGACATGCCAATGTAATAGATTTAACTGGATTTTATTTTTAACTACTCTTTGTTATGTAATAGTTAACCTGTTAACTGTTTTTCTTAGTTACCTACTTATATAAATAAATAAATTTACAACAAAGTCTTATATGCATGCTGATATAAATATTTTGATTGAGAATTTATTCGGACAATAACTATTTTTAACCGACTTCAAAAAAGGACGAGGTTATCAATTGGACTGTATTTTTTTTTAATTGTATTTGTTATCTCATAACTTTCGACTGAGTGAACCGATTTTGATAATCCTTTTTTTTTAATGAAAATTTGAAAGCTGGTTCTTCTCGTGTTCTTCCATTTCTGTTGTGCGTGTTGTCCAATTTGGTTTAGTTCTGACAGTTTAGAATAGGTTTAAAAAAAAAGAAAAGAAAAGAAGTATACAAAGGGTTTATAGCTGTTTTATCATCAACCCATTTACTGTCCCACTGCTGGGCACGGGTCTCCTCTCATTTGAGAGGTATTAGGCTATACACGACAATTTTTTGACGTATATAACTTACTTCAGTGACTAAAAGGCTCGCCCCCTATTACGTGGGACCTAAAAAATATCGATAAATAGTAGATTTACATTAGTACAACTCTGCCTAACCCTCCGGGAACTACAGGCGTGATTATATGATGAAGGTCTTAAATATTTCACATGCGACATCTTTGGTAGACTTGTTCGCCAACCGGTTTGGCGATAAGTTGTCACAACACTAAATTCGGTAGGCATAACGAGATTGATTGCGTAATTATTTTAGCCTTGATAGTACCAAAAAGGTTTTAAAACCGTTTTTTTTCCGTAACCAGGGAAAATACGCATGTTGTAATACCTATTCGGCTAAATGCTGCAGGCATTATGATAAGATCTAATGCTCCTGATTAGTTGCAACTCAAAATATACATACATACCATCACGCCTGTCGTCCCAAAAAGGTATAGGTTAAGGTGTACTAATTGTCTGTAGCCTAGTGGTGTGTCCAGTAGACTGAGATGTCAGAGGTCTCGAGTTCAAACCCAAGGCACGCACCACTGACTTTTCTGAAGTTATGTGCGTATTTATCACATGCTCAAACGGGGAAGGAAAACATCGTGAGGAAACTTACATGCTTGAGAGATCTTCTTGATGGCATGTGAAGTCTGCCAACCCGCAGTAGGCTAGCGTGGTGGACTATAACCTATTCCTTCTCAAATGAGAGAAGACCCGTGCCCAGCAGTGGGACAATAATGGGTTGATGATGATGATGATGATGATGAAAACGGTTCTAAACATATGAGATTTAACAGTTTTACACCAAAGAGACACGCTCCTTTAACAATGAGGCCAAGCTCTTTCATTCAATATAACAATATATCATTAACAATATGCAATAACCAGTGCTAGGTTGACCGACTTTACAGAAGAAAGGTTATGTAACAGCTGTCATAGAATATTTCCGGTGATTTGTTCATCCATCTTGTTCATATTGTTTTCTTGTAAACATGCTTCACGGTATGGGCACAACGCTTACCATCAGGACGAAAGCTTGTTTGCCAACTTAGTTTGTACATACATACACTCACGCCTTTTTCCCATGGTGGTAGGCAGAAACTACAGAATGCCACGCGCTACGGTCCCTTTTGCCTCGTCCACATTCATACATCTCGTCATGCACGCGCGCCGGTTACGAGTACCGCGCACGTTTTTGAAGGAGTTCACCGATTAGGTCGGTGTATGTCCTTCATGGGCGCCCACTCCCGGCGTTTCCACTGACATCCTTCTTATAAATTCCTTTCGTTAATCGCCTATCATTCATCCTTTCAATATGCCTAAGTTTTAAGTTTATAAACCTCGACCATAATACATAACAGACCAAGGCTTTTATAATAGTTAACAAGCTGTCAAATGAATAAATAAATATGGTAATACATTGACACATGGACAGTCGCCAGCAGGTCAAACTATCCGAAACTGTCAAATTTTCCCAACTCAACATGAACCTTATTCGTTTGTTATAAAGTTGAAAACCTATCAAAGAAATTTGACAGATTGTAGCTTGCTGTGCTGGCCACTGTACAAGTGGTAATTATTACCTAAATTCGACGCGAGTGTGCGGCCTCCTTACCTACAAACTTTTTTGTTTACATTACTTTTAAAATGGCGAATGTAAACATAACCGGTTCTTGTAAATGATGACGAATTCTCATGATATAAGGTCGTTTTTTCCTTTCATTCTGTTTATGATGTATGGTTTTTTATTATAAAATTTGAGTATTGATGAGTGTGACAGTTTGACAGTTCATCTACGTAATACGTGATATTCTAGAGAAATGAATAACATAGGTCTCGAGCCGATGGAGGAAAACATCGATAAACACCTCAATGTCTGAAATATAAATATGTCTAGACATTATTACACAGCGCCATCTAGTTACGAGCTAAGCAACGAGGCTTGTGTTACGGATACTAGATGGTTGATATACTACATATAAACTTTTTTTTGTAAATACACACATATTATAGGTAGATACGTCCATGACACGGATACAAATGTTCATGCTCATCACACAAACATTTGTCCCTGCTGGCATACGAACCCGGGACCCGTAGCACAGAAGGCAGTGTAAACTACCGCTGGACTAATTGGGTCGTAAATAAATTTTCTGCACGATGGCGTTTGAAATCTACCAATTTGCACTGCGAAAGACGACTACCCTCTCAAAAGAGTGGCATTTCCAGAAAATGGGAGGTTGATGATTATGACTTATTTCTCATAGAGCAGGTAGCGTCGTCAACTCCTAAATTGTAGCTAAGAACCATAAAAAAGTTGATCCATTTAAGAACGATGCCATAGATACGATGCTGTATACATACATGTATAAACATATCAAACTTATAGCATCACTCTTTTTGCATCAGGGTTTAAAATCAGTAACAAAATACACAACAAGGAAGCGTGGTGGACTTTTGTCTAATCCCTCTCAAATGAGAGGAGACTCGTGCCCAGGAGACAGTTAATAGTTTACCCTTTAAACTGGGAGACAATAAATTAAAAATGGGTAAAATTAGCATAGAGTAAAAAAAAAATACAGAAAAACTCATAGTTCCAAAAACATTCTCAACATGTTAGAGTTATAAAAACATGTCCCATGACACATGCGTCGTGATATGTTATGTTGTTGACAACATTCACAACATCCATACATGTCAAGCCTTTTGAATTAATGTCATACAAGAATGACATGTCAAACTTGTTGCTGTTTGTACTGTGTTGTTTGATTATACGAACGGTGTTCGATATGTTGGCATAAAACAAAGATTTCAACATGTTTTGACGGGTTTTCACAGCTTTGTTTCTTATATTTTTTTATGTTGATGATCTCAAAAAAGGGTCTTCATTTCACACTGACGTAGAATCCAAAGAAGCTTATTGAACCGTATTTCACAATGCTATCATCAACAACCCATTAATGTCCCACTGCTGGGCACGGGTCTCCTCTCAGTTGAGAGGGATTAGCCTATAGTCCACCACGCTAGCCTACTGCGGGTTGGCAGACTTCACATGCCATCGAGAACCTCTCTCAAGCATGCAGGTTTCCTCACGATGTTTTCCTTCACCGTTTGAACATGTGATAAATACGCACATAACTTCAAAAAAGGCAGTGGTGCGCGCCTTGGGTTTGAACACGAGACTTCTGACATTTCAGTCCACTGGTCACACCACTAGGCTACCACAGCTCTCTCGCGCTCTATGAAATGCGAAAAAAATTATTCGGGGATTTTCATTTGTTTCTTAGTACTAACGGTTTTAAGCACATCGAAGCGTCAATCCAAAAAATGGCATATCATATTGAACCCTATTACACAAGATAATAAAGACTTCGACCAAGCAACTTTGACTGAGAATTTCGAAGTCGATACGCTTCGACTACAGTATACGTCAGTCTGCCTTGACCCTATATTGTCACTTGAAGTTTGGCCCAACTCAAGAAGTCTTGCGTAAGTGACCTGCACACAATTTCTTGCATCATGCATGCCATACATAATAGGTAGCCTAGTCTGCCCGCTTGCGTAGATATTTAGCAATAGATCATGTAATATCATTCCTTGAAGATAAATTATATATTACCAGTTGACCCGGAGAACTTCGTATCGCCATATTACTTTTTCGTTTAATTTGTTGAGTTTTCTTTTATATGTACTGTACTGATCGGCTCATACATGTTATGGCAACCTAAATTGGTTTTAGTTATTTCCTCTCTGCATAAATCATACGTTTCACATCGAACTGCACCAGTCTCATATTGATATTACATACATAAATCTTTGTAAAACAAAACCAACAATTTTGTATTTAATTTTAAAAGAGTATCTATGGAGTTTCTTGCCAGTTCTTGTCCATAAGACCTACCTTTTTGAACCGTGCAAATAAATTAAATTAAATATGTCAATTCAAAAGCACCTGTATTGGTCTAATTGAAATAAATGATTTGATTTGATTTGATGTACAAACACTGTCCTAACAATAAAGAATACAACAAAAAAACGAATTATCCGATTCGGTACCTACAGTCGTTCGGAAGTTATACATACATTTTAGTAATTGTTTTTTATTTAGATATATAAGCATATTGTATATGTACAGTATATCAAAAAGATAAAATAATAAGGAACATGCATCCATACTTACTGAATATTATAAATGCGAAAGTGTGTCTGTCTTATACCTCCTCACGCTTAAACTCTTGAACCGATTCAGATGCAATTTTGTATAAAGATAGTTTGAGCCCCGGGAAAGGACTTTAAATATTTTATATGTCTGAAATCACTCTTTAAAAGGGTGAAAAAGGGGGGAAGAAGTTTGTATGTGAAATGGATAATTTGTCAAAAGCATTTGAATCTCTGAGCTCTGAATTGCATTCTCTCAATGTCGTGTGAAGTCTGCCAATCCACACTAGGCTAGGCCGTCACAAATGAGAGGAGATTCGTACCTAGCAGTCAATGGTGCATGTTTCAAGAAGGAACTTGAGACCTTTGACATCACAGTCCACTTGTCACACCACTAGACTAGACTAGACTATCACAGCATTGTCTAAAAACTAATGAGGATAATTATGTATTTTTAATCAGATCATGACATAAAATTACCACAATAATATATATAGACTTTCAGCCTAATGTTATTAATTAACTAACATTAATAAATGAGTTACCAATTAGAATCACAAAAGTTTCCAAATTACATAATTTTATGTCACAAAAATCACATCATATTAAAAAGTACTCAAATTGCATAATATTAATGATTTATTGTTTTCGAAAGTAGAAATGTTTAGTGAACGACTTTTATATGGAAATGTGAAGTCTACACTTTTCATTATTCCACTAGGGTGAACAAACAAGATTATGACCCGTCTGACGGTAAGCGGTTACCGTAGCCTATAGACGTTTGCAACACCAGAGGTGTCACTTTTTCAAAAGGTTGCTAGAGCAAAGGGGAGTTTTTTTTATTGCGATAAGGGGGCAAACGAGCAGGCGGCTCACCTGATGGTAAGTGATGACCGCCGCCCATGGATATTTGCAACACCTGAAGGCTTGCAAATGCGTTGCACACCCCTGCAGGAACCGTTTTGGTTTCTTAAAATAGGGAATTACTAAACTGACAGCAAATGGAATGCCCATGCTGTCAGAATAGTCGCTCCCCAACGAGCTCTGGTAACCTTACTCACTCGCAGAAAGACAACTATTGGTTGATTCACTGCGGTATTCTGTAAGGCGGAGGTACGCAGAAAGACAACTATTGATTGTTCACTGCGGTATTCTGTAAGGCGGAGGTACTTCCCCAGTCGGGCAGCTCAATTTGAGCGAGGAATCTCGCTATGCCCTCCTCCATATTAGTAAATGACGACCCGTTTAACTCAGCGGTAGTTAATGCCGGTCCGTACCGGGTTCGAGTCCCGGTAGGGACAAATGTTTGTGTGATGAGCATTAACATTTGTTTCCGTGTCATCGATGTATCTAAGTATAATATGTGAGTACTTACAAAAAAATATATAAATATGTAGTATGTCAACCAACTAGTATCCGTAACACAAGCCTCGTTGCTTAGCTCGGAACTAGATTATTTATTTAATATTTATTAACTATTCTGACAGCATGGGAATTCCGTTTGAATGATTTCCGGGATAAAACTGTCCTATGTCCTTCTCCGACACTCAAACTATATCCTTGACTAACAAATTTTATCTAAATCGGTTCTGTGGTTAAATCTCGAAGAGGCAACAGACAGACAATCTTTCGTATTAATAACAATGAAGCATGGTTTGTATTGCAGTTACAAAACCACAATAAAACATAATAATAATAAAACACAGACAAAAGGGCATAAGCAATACTCAATTTGTATTCTAACCACATATGAGACTAACCTGAAGAACAAAGAAATGTGTTGTAAAGATATGTTAGAGTGAAGGGACCAGTAATCGGCTGTGATTTAAATATTTATTTTTATGACTGCAATGTCGTTCGAATGAATGTCATTCGTCATACAGTTGTTTTTTTTTAAACCACAAATAAATAAATACCTGGACATTATGACACAGCGCCATCTTGTTTAAGACAGGTATTTTTATAGCGGGATTTTTGGCTCAAATTGAGCTGTCCGACTGGGGAAATACCTCCGCTTTACAGAAGACCGTAGTGAAACAATAACAGTTGTTTCTGCGAGTGAGTAAGGTTACCAGTGCTCTTTAGGGGAGTGACTATTCTAGTAGCATGAGAAATTCCGTTTGCTGTTCGTTTAGTAACTCCGTTATTTTAATAAACCTAAAACGGTTTTTACAGGTTCGCTAAAACAAGATTTTTTCCCCAATGACACCTAAATAATTTGTAATACATATAACAATATTTTTTATATACAGGCATTCAACTTTATACTCGTATTTAAAAGCGACTGCTTAACCACTTCATCAATTTTTTTTTTAATACTTTATGCACAAATATACAATAAATGTACAAAGGCGGACTTAATGCCTCAGGCATTATCTACCAGTCAACCTTAGAATGGTGCAGAGACAAAACGGTAGGTGCAACCAAGAAAGGAAAAATAAATAATTACTTAAATTATTTACTTAATAGTTTTACAGTCTAAGGAATTCAAGGTTTTTTAAATCTATCCAGTTTCCATTTTTTTTATCCCCTATGTCACTGCAATCTGTCGCCCTTGGGACAATTAACAGTGGGTATGTTCGTTATGGCTATCATGCTCGGCTTGCGACCTGTGTCGCACCCTATTTTACTTTATTGTTTCAATATGCCTTGGGGCATCTTCCGCTTTAGTCTGCGTGTCGTTTGGTTTTCTTCCATTAGGGTGCAAGCAGTTTACATGACACAATATATCTTCACGCATGTCATCCCGAAAGGCTAGATAGAGATGTAATAATATGCATTCACACTCCGCTGGTATTTTTGAGTCCTATGTTTTGGCGAGCATGTTGCCATAGACCATGCAACCGAGAATTTCATAGAAAAACCGAATAACACTGATCGACCTAACAGTCGAACCCAAGACATCTTGCTCACCTGCTGCACTTACAACCACTAGACTAACGAGACAGTTCCAGTTTAAATTATCATATTTTTCTGTCAATCTGTCAGTTGAATAGAGTTTCTTTTTTTGCAAAGTTTCCCCTGTGTAACGCATCGTTTTGAATCATCGGAGCGTATCATCAGCACTTTCCTTCGATTGCGTTCATTCATTCATTCATACATTCATTGTCATTTTGTTTTTGTATTTATGAAATAATCATGCCTAAAATTGAATGTGGCTGATGTTTATATACAAACAAAATATTTAAACTCTCTTTTTTATAAAAAACGTTTCCCCACACTTCAGAACCTAACTGAATTGAACTAATCTGACAGGTATTCAAATTGTATAGTTGATGTTTATATCATCATTAAACCATTATTGTCCTACTGCTGGGCACGGGTCTCCTCTCATTTGAACCTGACTAGGCTATAATCCACCACAATAATCTACTGCGGATTGGCAGATGGGTTTATAAAACGAAATATTTAACTCTTTTTTCTCTCTCTTATAGAAAGTATTGCCCCACGCTAGGATTTTTTCGTGTGTCGTATGTGCATTTACAAGCACATTTTTTTAATATACACAAACGCCCAGACCCGCAACACGAGCCAGTATCCGAAACACAAGCCTCGTTGCTTAGCTCGGAACTAGATGGCGCTGTGTCATAATATCCGAATATGTGTATAAAATAAATTCGAATTATACTGTTGCGGTTGAACAAATGTCACTTGTTTTTTCAATGTAAAAAACTTATTTACATAAATATTTTCTTATGTTTTTTTTCTGCAATAAAACAACCGCACAGACAGTAACAGGTGCGTTCACCCAGCGACTTATCGACTCATCAAATCTTACATATCTGGTATTGCCAGAATATTAATATAGCTTGAAGGTTAACAAACCAGACACGAATAACTAAGCATTTATTTAAAAACTACATCTTTTATATTATGTATAGCCTCATAGAGACATTACAATATTATCACGCCTATCGTCCCTGAAGGGTTAGACAGAGGTGTACTAATATACCACCTCTCTATCGCTATCTAAATGACTGATAGCTTTCTTATAAGGTCTTTTGTAAGAGGCTATAGGCCCAGCAGTGGGACAGAAACGGATTGATGATAGGCAGAAAACAGACAATTATTTAACTTCACTGACATAAATAGGAGCTGTGGTAGCCTAGTGACATGACCAGTGGACTGAGATGTCAAAGGTCTCGAGTTGAAACCCAACACACGCACCACTGACTTTAAAAAGTTATGTGCGTATTTATCACATGCTCAAACGGTGAAGGAAAAACATCGTGAGGAAACCTGCATGAGATTTTCTCGATGCCATGTGAAGTCTGCCAATCTGCAGTAGGCTAGCGTGGCGGACTATAGCCTAATCCCTCTCAAATGAGAGGAGACCCGTGCCCAGCAGTGGGTCAATAATGGGTTGATGATGATGATGACTGACATAAGTCATCATCATCAATCCATCTATAAATGTCTCGTTGGTCTAGTAGTCGCAACTGTCCAAAGTGTGACCGTTGAGCAATAGGTCTTGATTTCAATTCCCAGGTCGAGTAAAGCGTTGTTAGGTGTTTCTATGACAATTTCAGTAGCAGCTCGTAGTATGAGTTCATGCCCGGTTATAAATAAATAGTAAATATTCCCGGACATCATGACACAGCGCCATCTAGTTTTAAGCTAAGCAACGAGGCTTGTGTTACGAATACTAGATGGTTGATATTACTACATATATACTTTTTTTTTGTAAATACATACATATTTAGAGCTGTGGTAGCCTAGCGGTGTGACCAGTGGACTGAGACGTCAAAGGTCTCGAGTTCGAACCCAAGGCACGCACCACTGACTTTTCGGAAGTTATGTGCGTATTTATCACATGCTCAAACGGTGAAGGAAAACATCGTGAGGAAACCTGCATGCTTGAGAGATTTGTCTTGATGGCATGTGAAGTCTGCCAACCCGCAGTAGGCTAGCGTGGTGGACTATAGCCTAATCCCCCTCTCAAATGAGAGGAGACCCGTGCCCAGCAGTGGGACGTTAATGGGTTGATGATGATGATACATATTATCCATGACTCGGAAACAAATGTTAATGCTCATCACACAAACATTTGTCCCTACCGAGACTCGAACCCGGGACCCGGGGCACAGCAGGCAGCGTTAACTACCGCTGAACTAAACGGGTCGTTGATGGCAATAGACTCGCCCCCTATTACATGGGACCTAAAACATACCAGTACAATGTTGGTACCTATACATTAATACACTTCTTTCTATCCCTTTACGAATAGCCGTGATGGTATATCTACGTCAGAAATAAAGTTGTTGCAAAAGAAATAATCAAAAAGCAATCGAATTGATATTGGCGTAAGAATTATTACGAAATGTTGGTAATATGACTATTTGAAAACCCGTTTAACTGGTATTTAGTTTACTAGTTACTAACTACATCGTTTTTTGCAATCGATGAATAAGGTTGTGTGTGTGAAATGTATATTTTTTCTCTAGATTTTCTCATAAACATCTCACGACCCAATTAGTCCAACGGTAGTTAACACTGCCTGCTGTGCTATGGGTCCCGGGTTCGAATCCCGGTAGGGACAAATGTTTGTGTGATGAGCATAAACATTTGTATCCGAGTCATAGATGTATCTATGTATAATATGTATGTATTTACAACAAAAAAAAAAGAATATATGTAGTATATCAACCGACTAGTATCCGTAACATAAGCCTCGTTGGTTAGCTCGCAACTAGATGGCGCTGTGTCATAATGTCCAAGAATATTTATTTTATTTAACTGTTTTCTTTCAACAGCTACTTTTGAGGGAGAGGTAGGGTATAGTGAGATTTCTCGCTCAAATTGTGCTGCCCGACTAACCAAGCACTAGTGACTACCTTACAGAAGACCGCAGTGAAACAACAATAGTTGTGTTTCTGCGAGTAAGGTTACCAGAGCTCATTGGGGGAGTTTTGATTATGACAGAATGGGAATTGCGTTTGCTGTCAGTGTACTAACAGCCCTATTTTAAGAAACCTTGAACTGGGTTTGCAACACGCCAGATATCTCTGGTATTGCAAACGTCAATGGGCTCCGGTAACCGCTTACTGTCAAGCAAGGCGTAAACGTGTTTGCGTAACAATTAACTCGACCTGGAATTCAAACCCGAGCCCTCTAGGACTGCTAGACCAACGAGGCAGTTAAAGATGGGAATTATTATAATAGTATGGTGAGACAGCTGGCAGTGACTGGAGGAAAAGAGCCGAAGATCGAGCTCTGTGGCGTTCACTAGGGGAGGCCTACGTCCAGTAGTGGAAGAATACAGGCTGATGATGATGATGATGGTGAGTCAATGGCGGTGGAAACCATGGCCTAGGGGCGATAGCAACACTTGTTATCAAATCAACCTAACGCCATAAAATTCTTTATTGGAGATCATTGACAGAACGTAAATTAATTTATTTAACAAATTGGTTTTGTCAGCCATTTCTCGTTAGTTTTATCTTTATAAATTCCTTTTTTTGGCGATCTGAGTAGTTTTGTGGGTGTTATTTTATATTATATAATGATTTATGAGCGGTGGTAGCCTAGTGGCTTGACCAGTAGACTGTTAATGTCAAAGGTCTTGAGTTCGAACTCAAGGCAGACAGGCACAAAATGACCTCCAGTGGCAATTTTTTTTTATATTAAGTGGCAGACAGTGCCTGATTAAGGAAAGCAATCTTCTTAAAATAAAGAGCACTGGGGCTAAAGAAAAGCTCAAATAAAATTACAATCATCATGAACCCATTATTGTCCCACTGCTGGGCTCGGGTCTCCTCTCATTTGAGAGGGATTAGGCTATAGTTCACCACGCTAGCCTACTGCGGGTTCGCACACTTCACATGCTATCAATAAAATCTCTCAAACATGCAGGTTTCCTCACGATGTTTTTCCTTCACCGTTTGAGCATGTGATAAATAGATCCCGCGACTTTGCCTGCACGATATATAGATAAAAAGTAGCCTATGTGTTAATCCAGGTAATAAACTATATGCATGCTAAATTTCATTCAAATCTGTTAAACGGTTTTTGCGTGAAAGAGTAACAAACATCCATCCATCCATACTTACAAACTTTCGTGTTTATAATATCAACCAATCATAATACAAACCAATCCTACTATGGTTTGTCAGCCATTTATTGTTAGTTTTATCTTTATAAATTCCCTTTTTTGGCGATCTGAGTGGTTTTGTGGGTGTTATTTTTATGTAACTAACTAAGGTGTCTAAGTTATATATAATGATTTATGAGATGTGATAGCCTAGAAGCATGACCAGTCAAGTGGCCTGTGAAAGTCAAAAGGTCTCGAGGTCGAATTTAAGTCACGTTTTTTTGGTGATATGGGGGTAGACAGCTCACCTGATGGTAAGTGATCACCGCCGCAACACGGACATTGGCAACATCAGAAGGCTTGCAAATGCGTTGCAGAACCTCATAAATACCGTTTAGGTTTCGTAAACTACAATAAGGAGTTATTAAACTAACAGCAAACGGAATGCCCATGCTGTCAGAATAGTCACTCCCTCAACGAGCTCCGGCAACCTTACTCACTCGCAGAAATACAACAGTTGATTTTTCACTGCGGTGTTCTGTAAGGTGGAGGTACTTCCTCAGTCAGGCAGCTCGATTTGAGCGAGGAATCGTACTATGCCCTATAATTAACGATGACAATGACCGGTGGCAGAAAGATATCTAACATTAGAGAGCTCTCTCTATGCTTTCTCGTGACAGTTAAAATCAATTTAGATTTTAAATATCAATATTTTCACTCGATGTCGCACTTTTGTCGTTATAAACTATTTGAAAGCTGACGATTGGAGTGTGTCCGATCGATTCTAATCGATTATGGCAATCGATTCTTCAGTTGTGTAATGTTTTGACATCCAATTCTGTCATCGAGTGATTTAAAATGTGTTGCATTTAATCGTTGATAAAGTTTATTTCTCTAAATAATTATAGTAAATGAACATACCTATATATGCGGACATTATGACACAGTGCCATCTAGTTCCGAGCTAAGCAACGAGGCTTGTGTTAATATACTACATTTTATGTCATGAGGGTGGCAAACAAACATACGGCCCGCCCGATAGTCAGCAATTACCGTAATCTACAGGTATATACATAAAAACATCCATGACTGAAATGTTCATGCTCATCACATCAAACATTTGCTCCTGCCGGGATTTGAACCCAGAACCCTTACTACTCAAGGCAGCTCACTGAGTGAGTAAGGTTACCAGAGCTCGTTGCGGGAGTGACTATTCTGACAGCTTGGGCATTCCGTTTGTTGTCAGTTTAGTAATTCCCTCTTTTAAGAAACCAAAACGGTTTCTGCAGGGGTTGGCAACGCATTTATAAGCCTTCTGGTGTTGCAAATGTCCATGGGCGGCGGTGATCACATACCATCAGATGAGCCGCCTGCTCGTTTGCCCCTTTACCGCGATAAAAAAAGGCCTTTAATACCGTTGCGCTTATCAGATCGTAGTAAATATGTTAAATAGGTATTTATTTCAATCATCACCTCATTAGCATAGATAATAATGTACCTACCTACTATAGATACTATGGCAGGCACCATAAGAAAGCCATAATTTGGAGCAAGGCTAAAGGCCCTCGACCCCATTCAAATGAAACACCAGGTTACCATGTAACCTACATCAAAAAAGGGAGGTTATGCGTTACACAATCCTTTTAAAGTTACAACGATGCCATGTGTTGAATATTTTATTTAATACCGTTGTGTTATACATGTCATACTCATAGATATTTGGAGGTCAGGTCAGTTAAATATGATCTTATTTCGGCAAAAATAGTGTATTAAAATATCTAGTATCCGTAACATAAGCCTCGTTGCATAGTTCGGAACTAGATGGCGCTGAAAGACATTTAATTATCTAAATTATAACTCAAAGGCGACTGACTGACTGACATAGTGATCTATCAACGCACAGCCCAAACCACTGGACGGATCGGGCTGAAATTTGGCATGCAGGTAGATGTTATGACGTAGGCATCCGCTAAGAAAGGATTTTGATTAATTCTACCCCAAGGGGATAAAATAGGGGATGAAAGTTTGTATGAAAATTATACCTAATTAAAAATAATACTCATTAACGCGAGCGAAGCCGCGGGCATAAGCTAGTTTATCTTTAAAGGGCGAGATAGCGAGTTTTATCGCTCAAATTGAGCTGCCCGCCCGGTTAAGTACCTCCGCGTTACAGAAGACCGCAGTGAAACAACAATAGTTGTGTTTCTGCGAGTGAGTAAGGTTACCAGAGCTCGTTGGGGGAGTGACTGTTCTGACAGTATGGAATGGAATTTCCATGGTATATGGGGAAAGGTTATATGGGATGTACAAAAGAGATAGAATTTGTTTTTATATGCGTATCACTAGAGTTGATAACAAGCGGTTGCCGTAGCCTATAGACGTTTGCAACACCAGAGGTGTCGCTCACGCGTTGCCAATCCTGTAGAAACCGTTATTAATACCGTACGTTTAATTATTTTATTCTTATTATAATAAAACAAACTCATTGACAACTCGCGAAGGTCATAACACATAATGTGTAGAGAATGTTGTTATTTCACATCAAGCACATATATATCAGGAAATCCTGCATTGTGTATTACATACCTCACATATTCTACTAATATTATTAATGACTTTTATTAATAGCTTTTGCCCGCGCCTTCGCTCGCGTTAAGAAGTATTATTATTAATTAGGTATTAGTGTGTAGAAGTACCGACAATACGACTAATTTTGATAAAAAATTAAGTGAGGGTGGTGGAAAACACCCGCACGTCACGAAGGCGCCGCCGAGCTGTCAACAGTCTTCCCGTGACCACGGCTTGATGCAAGTCAGCCGAAACGGCGGGTTATAAAAGGTATTTATACCTCAATAAAACTACACGATCTAGACCCGTTCTCTATAATAATTCAAATAATTAGGTATAGTTTTCATACAAATTTTCATCCCCTATTTTATCCCCCTTGGGGTAGAATAAATCAAAATCCTTTCTTAGCAGATGCTTACGTCATAACATCTACCTGCATGCCAAATTTCAGCGCGATCCGTCTAGTGGTTTGGGCTGTGCGTTGATAGATGTCCGTCAGTGTCAGATGACTGTCAGTCAGTCAGTCACCTTTGAGTTATATGTATATATTTCGATTAGAACGCTACATTATCTGTGAAGGTCATATGGGACATAACATAGGTTATATATTAAAAAAACAATTAGGGATCCGTATGAAAACCTTAATAAAGAAACCCAAAGTGTAAAAAATTTCAGATGGTTGAATAGTTTAAAAATATAGCAGCTGAGTGAGGTTATATATTCGATTCCTGAGAGAATAAAAAAGTTTCTAAAGAGTGAAGGCTGTGGCAACAACAAAAAAAAATGTTATCAGTTTTATTTGATGTAATGTTGCCAATAATTGCTTCAATATTTACTGGCAACACACACAATCACTATTTACTATATTACAACCCACTAACCTAGATTTAATGTTATTACTTCCGACTTTCTGAGTCATAAAGGCTGTACCTAAAATGGAGGAAGCAATTGAAGCATCTCAATAGCCTTTTTAAACTGAGGTACTTTATAACTGCCTCGTTGGTTGAGTGGTCGTACAGTGCGACTGCCGAGAAAGAGGTCCTAGGTTCGATTCCCAGGTCGAACAATATGTTATATAAAGTATTAAGTATGGATGGATTAGTACGGATCTAATACATGAAAAAAATAATTAGAGAATGAATATCCCATCATTGAAAGCTTTTAAATCAAAGTTCAAAGAATTTCTCCTATGTAAAACATACTACTCAATTAATGAATTTCTAAATGAGCGAATTACTGACTAAAATTATTGTTTTTAACGTATTCAGTGTAACTTATATGACCGTAATAACATAATAACGTATAATTGAATGTAGAATGAGGTTGACCAAAACTTTACATTGTACTTATTTTTTTTTTTGACTCAACTTTTGACTTATTAAACGTGTATGTCCTTGTATGTCCCTAGTAATTATGTAAGAATAAATGTTTATTGTAATATTATTTCTAACGTAGCCAATAATATTGACATATATGGTAAAAATATTGTACACCCCATGGGTATGTTACAGTGATACAATAATACAAATTGTAAGATCTTTTCACCTGTGACAAGCAATAAATAAATGAATTGAATTGAATTGATCATAAAGTACATACAGACATACATACCATCACGCCTATCGTCCCCGAAAGGTTAGGCAGAGTTGTAAGTACTAATGTACACCCACGTTTCGCCGGTATGTTGTAGGTCCCATGTAATAGGGGGCGAGCAATGACATATTATAGTTTTTTATATCATTGGGGGCGAGCCTATTGCCATTAACCGGGCACTAATTTAAACTCCGAGCTGCTACTGAGAATTTCAGAGAAAACCCCAATAACACTCTACTCGACCTGGGAATCGAACCCAGGACCTCTTGATAGTCTCTTCGGTAGTCGCACTGTATGACCACTAGACCAACGAGGCAGATGGGAACTCTTATAATAAAATACCCTCAGGCAAAGATAGTAGCGACATAAATTATGTTATAATACTTTCAGCTTTTAACAAGTGATAATTGACCTCTTTATAAAAGTTACATCATTGTTTGTGTAGCTTTTTAACCGACTTTGAAAAGAAGATACGTAATTCTTTTTGTACATAATTGCTTTTGTATGAACACATAACGTCAGAATTTATTTTCCTGCTCAGTAAAACGAATTGGAGTGTGCTAGGTCACGTCATAGTTTTTATTATTAATATTTATAATAATAATATAATAATATTTCCGGACATTATTACACAGCGCCATCTAGTTCCGTTGTAAGCAACGAGGCTTGTGTTACGGATACTAGTTGGTTGATATACTACATAATATACTTTTTTTTTTGTAAATACATACATATTATACATAGATACATCCATGACTCGGAACAAATATTGATGCTCATCACACAAATATTTGTCCCTACCGGGATTCGAACCCGGGACCCATAGCACAGCAGGCAGCGTTAACTACCGCTGAGCTAAACGGGTCGTCAAGAAGACGAATTGAAGTAGAAGAAGAAGTCGTATTGAATAGAAACATTTATTTAATAAACATACAGAATTATGTTGCTGGGGATTTTGTTGTGCCGCTTCTCCTTTCCAGCCTAAACACTAGGAATACATAAACACTAGAATGTGGGGTGTTTTTGAGAGCTGTCTGTATTGTCACCGTTCAAAAAGAGCTGATTGAATTTAACCTATTGATGTGAAACATCTATAGCCGCACGTAAAACCGATTTCTGGCGTGGCGAAAGCGTCGCCACGGAATTTAAATTTGATTTTAGGTCTATTTTCAAGTTTACCTTTTTTTTTCGAATTGTGAATTGTATTAAACCTCTTTGAGGTTGTGTTAATATGTTTCTTTTAACACTTATATATTTTTTTAGAGTAAATAATAATAAAAAAGAACGCCAAAAACGATACAGGGAAAACATAACCTGTGTTTTACTTGAAAACAAATTATTTTTCTGATAATAAAATGTCTGACCGTGATAATTTAGAGAGTGAATATCACAATATGTTCTTTTCTGCATATTACTTTTACAAAATAATGTCGATGTTTCACATCTGCCAGGCGTCCCGTGACGGCTCACTGTTTTTTTATTTATTTTTGAATAAATGGCGTCGTTCGGTAGGATGCCTAAGATATCGCTGGAAAATTGAAGTTGCCAAAGCCCTAAAAGATATTTGGGCTTGATTGGTCAGACATGGCACAAGACAGGAAGAAATGACGGACTTTAATGTCGGAGGTCAAGTTCCTTCGGGTCGTTGAGCCAGCGAAGTAAGTCAAAATATCATTTATTCAAAGTAGGCCAAATTAAAGGAGTATTCCCGTTTTAGCACCAACTTTTAGAGCACCTATGCATTGAGCACCAAAGGTATTCCCATTTGAGCACCAATCAATATAATAGCTTGGTGCTCAATGGGGAACAATAAAAAATATTCAACATTATTCCCCTTTGAGCACCAACGCAAATATTTTTTGTTATTATTTAATTTTTGTGCATACCGAACTGATGTTTAGGGTGATAAGTTTTTGTGTCAATTTTCTTTTACTGAGTGTCATTACGTGAGTGACAAATTAATATAAACAATGGAGTTCAAGCCTTGTCCAAGTAATAAAAACGCAGCCATAAGCTACACTACGAGTAAAAAAGGTGGGCCAGTAATGATATATGAAAATATAAATTATTATTATTTAGTTTCCTAAAATTAATATGATAGTAAAAGTACTGCCTGACCTTTTATCGATATGTTTTATTATTATACACCCGATCACTAGAAGCTACTGCGCTGGTAGGTGCATTGGTGCTCAAAAAGGAATAAAGTTGAATACTTTTTATTGTTCCCCATTGAGCACCAAGCTATTATATTGATTGGTGCTCAAATGGGAATACCTTTGGTGCTCAATGTATAGGTGCTCTAAAAATTGGTGCTAAAACGGGAATACTTCAAATTAAATTGGCTTCTTTTGAACGTCGACAATAAAGACAGCCCCTAAAAAACGCCCGCCCTTCACCGCTTCCAAGTGCTTTTGCTGGGAAAAAGCGGCGCACGAAGTAAGTTGACATACATTATATTTTGAGTTTAAGTTTAGTCAACGTTTAACTCAAAGCAGAAACTATCTAAATATATATCACTCAAAGGTGACTGACTGACTGACATAGTGATCTATCAATGCACAGCCCAAACTCCTGGACGGATCGGGCTGAAATTTGGCATGCAGGTAGATGTTATGACGAAGGCATCCGCTAAGAAAGGATTTTTGAAAATTCACCCCCTAAAGGAGTAAAACGGGGGTGCAAAGTTAATATGAAACTTTTATTTTGTTAGTTAAATTGCACGCGGACGAAGTTGCGTGAATCAGCTAGTTTTAAGTATAAGATTAGAAGGCTCCGTTCGTAGAGATTTTAGCAGGTTGTAATATAGACTGGGCTTAGCTCCTTTTAGAGTAAGTAGTATTGCCTTTCATCGACGACCCGAGTAGCTCAGCGGTAGTTAACGCTGCCTGCTGTGCTATGGCTGCCGGGTTCGAATCCCGGTAGGGACAAATGTTTCTGTGATGAGCATCAATATTTGTATCCGAGTCATGGATGTGTCTATGTATAATATGTATGTATTTACAAAAAAAAAGTATATATTATAACTAGATGGCGCTGTGTCATACCTAAACTATTAAAAAGAAATTAAATGTAAACCTGATAATTAAAACTAAAGCAAACGAAAATTAAGTTTTTAATATCGTTGAAGGAAGTAAGGTTTTAATTATTAAATTGTATTAATTTTGGTTAGGCAGTAGGTATATTATAATTAATTATTATATGTATAATTTTTTTCATAAGTTCAACAATTTTATTATACCTAAGTCCTCGAGATATATTAATTGGTGTAGGTTTCGACATTCAAATATCTACCTTGGCCTCATGCTTAAAAAAATAAAGTTTCATGTCTTAATGACAGTGTTCATTGGAATTTCATGCATGAAAAGTAAGAACGCAAAATTGCTACACATGAAATAAATATTTAGTAGGTTTTTAAGTAAAAAATATTATATGGTATAATGTTTTAAGTCCAGCAGTGGACGTGTAACGGTTAATATGATTATGATGATGATAATGTTTAAATAAAAAAGGTATGTACTTATAACCTTGTAATAAATTAGAATGCATAAAATATCAATAGGTATTGATTGTATGTCGCAAGAAACACGTCAATATGCATGAAAAAATTTCATGCATGCACGAAAGTAGCTTAATCATGAGGACGGTTTTGAAAGAATAAGTAAATTAACTTACCAAAATCTCCTGTTTCTGGGAAAAATGTCACCAAAAGTCACAGTTTTTTATAACATTTAGCACTTCACATTAACACTATTATTTCACATTTCTATTAAAAAAAAAACAAATTTAGTATCCAAAATAGTAATCGTAGTAATAAAATATTATGTATATAACTATAGCATAAAATGCAAATTTAAAATATAAGTAAAAAATGTCTTTTAAAAAAAAACAGATTTTTTGGGTTGTTCCCCTTTGGTTTTGGTCGTCGTTATTATGCATTTAAGATCGAATTGCCATATTTTTTCCTGTAAAAAGTGTATGTGTATTGTATGTATGTGTGTTTGTATGAATGATTGTATGGTTCCCATAGATTCCATTCAATATTGAATACTAAATCAACAATGAAAGCGAAAACGGACTTGTATAAAAAAAACATATCTTTGCCATGCAAGAATATAATATTTAAAAAAAGTCTAAAACCTTAATAAAATCTAGACTAGAGCTAATATTAGTGTGAGTAGCAAACTAATAGGTAACTCATATCTAAATTTAAAACACTATAAAATAATATTTAAATAGGTAAAATAATTTAACTAAAATGTTTTGCCATCTTCAATTGCTAGATTTTATGACTAAATGAATGAACAAGCATTCATAACTTATAACATAGAAAATCTCACGACCACACACACATTCTTACAAAACAATACATCACTAACACAACCAAAACACTATTTCGAAATAGTATATTCAGATATCTATGAAACAACAAAATAACTACGTTAAATAAAACTATATACACTATAGAAACTACAGAGAAAACGTATATTAATCAATACCAGTTTGAATAGAGAAAAAACTGCGCTAACGAAGTACGTTGTGTGCGCAAACGGCGCCTGCGCAACTGAGACTGGTAAGTGTCGCTTGCGCATGTAGTGGGGAGTGGGGGTACTACGTTGAGCATCGGTTGAGCAATTCGGGGACATAGCCCAAGGTTTATTGACTGTTATGAACGTACAGTGAAGTTGAGTAAAGTTAATATTGTTTAAATATCCAGCTGCCTCGTTGGTCTAGTGGTTGTACAGTGCGACTGCCGAGCAAGAGGCCCTGGGTTCGATTCCCATGTCGAGCAAAGTTTTATTGGGGTTTTCTGTGAAATTCTCAGTAGCAGCTCGGAGTTTGGATTCATGCCCGGTTGAAAATGAGATGAATACTAAGGCTGACGTGGTGGAGTATACCTTTCGTCATCATCATCAACCCATTATTGTCCCACTGCTGGGCACGGGTCGCCTCTCATTTGAGAGGGATTAGGCTATAGTCCACCACGCTAGCCTACTGCGGGTTGGCAGACTTCACATGCCATTGAAAAAATCTCTCAAGCCTGTCGGTTTCTTCACGATGTTTTCCTTCACCGTTTGAGCATGTGATAAATACGCACATAACTTCCGAAAAGTCAGTGGTGTGTGCCTTGAGTTTGAACTCGAGACCTTTGACGTCACAGTCAGCCAACTGATCACACCGATAGGCTAAACTACAGCCAAATGATTGTATGTGCGGGATAAATTTCACATAAACGTAAGGTCATATATGATGAAATTGTATTGTTATGTAAAATATAACGAATTGTGTTAAACTTTAATGGTTTCAATACACGCTATGGTACAATAGGAAGCAAATATACACCATAGAGTTTTTCAATATGGCTGTGTTTGTAATAAATAAAACTTGAATATGAAACATTTTGTCCTTATTAACAGAACTCAATATCGTGTACCGGATCTTGCACTAGTAGTCTTTAGCTTTGGTTTATTTAGTCAACAAAATCGTTGTCTCTCAGACAATACACCACGAATCGTCTAGACTAGACGAATAGGCCATATAAATAAATAAATATTCCTGGACATTATGACACACAGCGCCATCTAGTTCCGTGCTAAGCAACGAGGCTTGTGTTACGGATACTAGTCGGTTGATATACTACACATATACTTTTTTTTTTGTAAATACATACATATTATAGATAGATACATCCATGACTCGGTTACAAATGTTCATGCTCATCACACAAACATTTGTCCCTACCGGGATTCGAACCCGGGACCCATAGCACAGAAGGTAGTGTTAACTACCGCTGGACTAATTGGGTCGTCAATTATATTATTATTATATAAATATATTGCTTAAATCATTTGTATAGGATTTTTTATGGTGTTAAGGGGGCAAACGGGCAGGAGGCTCATCTGATGGTAAGTGATCACACTTTTGGTGTTGCAAATGTCCATACATTTGCAACACCAAAAGTGTCGCTCGAGCGTTGCCAACCTTATAGAAACTGTTTACGTTTCTTAAAATAGGGGAGTTACTAAACTGACAACAAACGGAATTCCCATGCTGTCAGAATAGTCACTCCCCCAACGAGCTCTGGTAAACTTACTCACTCGCAGAAACACAACTATTGTTGTTTTACTGCGGTCTTCTAGTTATTAAATAATATACCGCGACATACGTACTTTTCATGCACCACTGACTTTTCGGAAGTTATGTACGTATTTATCACAAGCTCAAACGGTGAAGGAAAACATAGTGAGGAAACCTGCATGCTTGAGAGATTTGTCTTGATGGCATGTGAAGTCTGCCAACCCGCAGTAGGCTAGCGTGGTAGACTAAAGCCTAATCCCTCTCAAATGAGAGGAGAACCCCGTGCCCAGCAGTGGGACGTTAATGGGTTGATAATGATAATGATACATACTTATACTCACGCCTTTTCCCCATGGGGGTAGGCAGAAACTGTAGAACGCCACGCGCTACGATCCCTGCATACCACTTTTGCATCTCGTCATGCACGCGCACCGGTTACGAGCACTGCGCACCTTCTGAAGGAGTTCAGATCGGTGTATGTCCTTCACTTTAATATCAGTATAAAGTAGTTTTGTTTCAATGCGTGGCGACCCTACTCTCTGCAATCGCCGCTGCGTTTCGTTTCACGCGAAATCTGACTTAGCGTGACGATATTGGACGTCACACGCACAGTCAGCGTACATAAAGTCGTAACGATAACTAAGAATGAAATACTAACAGAGAGGGGTATTGGCTATCTATTCTATATATATTTTATATATAGGTACTAGCTGATGCTCGCAGCTTCGCCCGCGCAATTTAATACTAATTTCTCCTCCCATTTTCGCCCGTTAGGGGTTGAATTTCCAAAAACGGCGAAACACGTATGCATTTATTTTTGCTGAGG
The DNA here is from genome assembly GCA_905163465.1 of Craniophora ligustri. Classification (NCBI taxonomy): domain Eukaryota; kingdom Metazoa; phylum Arthropoda; class Insecta; order Lepidoptera; family Noctuidae; genus Craniophora; species Craniophora ligustri. The sequence goes on from LR990982.1 coordinate 903,123, forward strand.
TGAATATTAAATTTCATTATTTTTACTTTAAAAATGACGGAGTTTCCATATAAATTTTCAACCCCTATTTCACCCTCTTACAGTTCTGAGATAAGCAACGAGGCTTGTGTTACGGATACTGGATGGTTGATAGGTACACTACATAGATATCGACGACCTGATTAGCTCAGCAGTAGTTAACGCTGCCTTCAATGCTATGGGTCCTGGGATCGAATCCCGGATGGGACAAATGTTTGTGTATAAACATCACCTTTTGTATCACAGTCATGGATGTATGTATGTATTTTAAAAAAGTATATAAAATATGTAGTATATCAACCATCTGACATAGCCCGAAGAATCGCCAAACTCAAGTGGCAGTGGGCAGGGCACATTGCTCGAAGAACGGATGGCCGTTGGGGCTTGAAGGTTCTCGAGTGGCGACCGCGAACTGGAAGACGCAGCGTGGGTAGGCCTCCGGCAAGGTGGACCGACGACCTGGTAAAGGTCGCTGGAACCCTGGAAGCTGGATGCGGGGGGCCCAAGACCGGTCGTTGTGGAAATCTTTGGGGGAGGCTTATGTCCAGCAGTGGACGTCCTCCAGCTGATATGATGATGATGATGATATCAACCATCGATATACAAAGTTTAACAATGAACAAACATATATGCTTGTTTAACCACTTAATAAATTATAGGTCAGAACATCGCGTGATAGCAGAGCTTCCTACAACAAAATTAATTCAGTTTATGAATTCAACATTGCCTTCCTTAAAAAAAGGCAATTTCCTTCATACATTTGCAGTCATATTTCCGATTTCCGTAGGAATAACTTAAAAAGTAACGTTAAATATACATTAATGCACGATGTGTTTTTTCATTTTCTACATAATTAGGTTAATTGGTTAATTAGTTACAAGCCAACGAGCGTAAGGAGTATCAACGACCTGGTAATGGGCGCTGGAATCTTCTGGATGCGGGTGGCGCAGGATCGGTCGTCGTAACGATCCTTGGGAATACCTATGTCCAGCAGTGGACATCTGCTGGACTGTATGTCCGTCGATGATGATGATAATCCTGCCTAATTGAAATAAAACTACTTTTTTTGTACGGATTTTATCGCGATATATTGATATTATTTTAACCCGACGTTTCGGGTCCTTTACAACCTCCAGTCGAGTCAAATAATATCAATATACTGCGATAAAATCCGTAAGAAAAGTAGTTTTATTTCAATGTCTAATATTCTGGTAACCCGCAGTAGGCTAGCGTGGTGGACTATAGCCTAATCCCTCTCAAATGAGAGGAGAGTGGGCAACGTTAATGGGTTGATGATGAATTTTCGGGTAAGTCACGGTAAGTGTAAGAAATCAAAAAGTCCTGCCTAATGTTTGAAATATTAAGTTAATTAACTTAGTCGATAAAGTCCAATTAACAAGTAACCATTAAAGATTTTAACAGTTTCAACGTAGTACTGTAACCACCAGCATCCAGCGGATTCCAGCGACCTTTACCAGGTCGTCGGTCCACCTTGCCGAAAAGCAGCCGGCTATTTAAAATGATGTTACTCACGTACAACGGCAAAATATAATTACAAAATACTACAGTACAGACGCTCTAGAGAAAGGCAATAATATATGTAATTGGAATCACTCGCAATTATAAATAGAATTACATAACAAGAAACAACAAATTACATATTTTATGAGGTATTATATAGTGAAGTATGTTCTAATAACACTGTAAATGATTAAATGATATTTATTTCTGTAAACATATCTTTTAAATACACTTTTACAAGTCATGCATACTATATATTTTAGGAACTAGATGGCATCAGTATTTCCTAACTGACGACCTCTGAGAAGAAATGCCGAAACAAACTCAAAGAATCATGGTCTCTTTTGAAGCCCAAACATTTTTGTTTACAATGTGTGAGTCTGACGATGTAGGTCAGTCTGAGATGGCCTTTTGAAGAAAGCACCTTTGCAGCTTTGTGTTGACCTGTCCATACTGACAGCACGCATACATCAGTAAGTATACTTTTTGGAACCGTACAATTATTATTGATAGTTCAGAAGTATCTGTGATACCCTAGTGGTGTGACTAGTGGGTTGTGACAGTCAAAGGTCTGGTGTTCGAACCTAAGGCTGACCACTGACTTTTGCAACCTTGAAGGAACGTGAGGATGCCCGTTTTTGCAACATTTTTTTTTTATGGTGATAAGGGGGCAAACGAGCAGGCGGCTCACCTGATAGTAAGTGATCACCGCCGCCCATGGACATTTGCAATACCAGAAGGCTTGCATATGCGTTGCCAACCCCTGCAGAAACCGTTTAGGTTTCTAAAAATAGGGAATTACTAAACTGACAGCAAACGGAATGCCTATGCTGTCAGAATAGTCACTCCCCCAACGAGCTCTGGTAACCTTACTCACTGACAGAAATACAACTATTGTTGATTCACTGCGGTCTTCTGTAAGGCGGAGGTACTTCCCCAGTCGGGCAGCTCAGTTTGAGTGAGGAATCTCACTATGCCCTACCTCTCAAAAAAATGCCCAGCTCTTAAAATTTGATGTTACATAGTCCTCGATAAATGCACTATCCAACACAAAAATATTTTTTCAATTCCAACCATTCCTGAGATTAGCGCGTTCAAACAAACAGACTCTTCAGATTATATATAAAAATCTCGTGTCACAGTGTTTGTCGCTGAACTCCTCCGAAACGGCTAGAGGGATTGTTATGAAATGTTGTATATATATTTGGTAGGTCTGAGAATCGGTCTTAGGCTACTTTTAAGACCCCTAGGTGATAAGGATGTCCTGCACCAGGTTTTTTTTAAATTTATTTTTTTCAAATTTTTTTAATTTTTTTTTACTTATAACCTTAAATTTTCACTCTTCTACCACCAACCTTATAATGTGGCAAAACAACGTTTGCTGGGTCAGCTAGAATAAGTATAGATTAAGGAATTGTCCACATAACATTGTTCTTATTGTATGTTTTCTTTATGTAGGCATTGAACTCAAACGCATTCAACTGAACGCCTTTCTAACATTAAACACGTAATTTTTATAATCTACGGAAAGTACATATTATGTGTAATTAAACTGTTTTATTGTTCTAAATGGTTCTAGGTTCGATATCCAGTCAGGATTTAAGAAAATACTTCTGAGTTCTTAGTATTGCTATAATGTTCTGTCGTTAATCAGATTGTATGCTGAAGAATTCAAATTCGAACCCTGTGCCATATCAAACCTATATGTGACGACTGAATTAGTCCAGCAGTAGTTAACACTGCCTTCTATGCTATGGGTTCGAATCCCAGTAGGGACCAATATTAGTGTGATGAGCATAAATATTTGTATCCGAGTCATGGATGTATCTATATTGTGTATTTATTTACAAGAAATCTTGCTTTTGCATCTTAAGTTCGAGCCCAAGGCACGCACCACTGACTTTTCGAAAGTTACGTGCGCATTTATCACGTGCTCAAACAGTGAAGGAAACTTTACACGCCTGAGAGATTTCCCCGATAGCGTGTGAAGTCTGTCAACCCACATGAGGCATGTAACATACCATCATTGTCCCAACCGGGATGCGGACCCGGGACCCATAGCACAGAAGGCAGTGTTAACCACCACTGGGCTATTTGAGAGGTCTATTATTAAGTTCCTTATGCTTTGTAGATAGTAATTAAGCGTTGTATTTTATATTCTCATTGTGTATTGTTAAAAAATGAAAGTATTGTTAGAATTGTTACATATATGTCTTGCTCACGACTCTTATAATTAAGGTAATTGACAGTACTATAGACTTTCAAAACAATCGCTTCAATGACGATTCATTCATAGGTATTTTGTTTAGATATTTAATATTAAATTTTGACCGCGCCTTTTTCTAATATATGAATCAAATTTGTATGAAAATAAAACATATTCTGGAACTTTTATATAATACTAGCTGCGTGACGTGGCTTTGCCCGCATGGGATCAAGATAAAAAGTACCCTATGTATTAATCCAGGTAATAAACTGTACGTATGCTAAATTTCATGTGAATCTGTTAAGCGGTTTTTGCGTGAATGAGTAACAAACATACATACAAACTTTCACATTTATAATTTCACGGTTATAATAGGATTTTGCTATTATATTTATTGTTGATGCCCGTCTATTACTTACCTTTTTGATATAAGATATCATCTACATCAACATCAGCCCACTTCATCGTCTCCTCTCATCAAAGAGGCTATAGTCCAGTTGGCAGACTTCACACTCCATCGAGAGCATCACTCAAGCATGCAGGTTTCCTCACGATGTTTCCTTTCACCGTGTCAGCATGTGATAAATACGCACATAACTTCAATAAATCAGTGATTTAGGATCTAAGTCAAGACCGGTGTATTAACCACGAGCTTAAACTTTGTATGAAAACAAAATTAGTATTTTGATAGAATATTTAGTCCAAGCTTTTCTATTTACTTCGCAATAACGTAATTATTTCTTCTTTTAATATACTGGTATAGGATTCGCTTAAAATCTAGATCGTATTACGAAATATAGCTAGTTCTTAGTGATAAAAACTAGGTACCAAAATTATTGCGAGGCTGCGCGTGACAACGGCAGCTCGCTACCCGTTTCTGATTAGTTTTGCAACAAGCTGTCAACTTCAACTTACTTTATCTGATATCTAGGTTTAGATTGCGTTATGAATGTCGTTGCTATGCCACGGCTTTTGAGCGTTAAACCCTGGGTTCTTATAACATAATATAGTTCTATATAATTGGTTTCTTACACTTTACTCTTACGTTTTCAAGAGGTAGGGCATAACGAGATTTCTCCCTCAAATTGAGCTGCCCAACTGGGGAAGTACCTCGGCTTTACAGATGACCGCAATCATCATCAACCCATTAACGTCCCACTGCTGGGCACGGGTCTCCTCTCATTTAAGAGGGATTAGGCTATAGTTCACCACGCTAGCCTACTACGGGTTGGCAGACTTCACATGCCATCGAGACAAATCTATCAAGCATGCAAGGTTTCCTCACGATGTTTTCCTTCACCGTTCGAGCATGTGATAAATAATCACATATCTCCAAAAAGTCAGTGGTGCGTGCCTTGGGATCGAACTCGAGACCTTAGACATCTCAGTCCACTGGTCACACCACTAGGCACACTACTATAGTTGTAATTGATTTCTTACACTTTACTCTTACGTTTTCAAGAGGTAGGGTATAGCGAGATTTCTCCCTCAAATTGAGCTGCCCAACTGGGGAAGTACCTCCGCCTTACAGAACACCGCAGTGACACAACAATAGTTGTCTTTCTGCGAGTGAGTAAGGTTACCAGAGCTTGTTGGGGGAGTGACTATTCTGGCAGTATGGGAATTCCGTTCCCTGTCAGTGTAGTAACTCCGTTATTTTAAGAAACCAAAACGGTTTTTCAGGGTCGGCAACGCGCGAGCGACACTTCTGGTGTTGCAAACGTCCACAGGCTACAGTTTATCATGACGGAGCCGTAAGCTTATTTGCTACTCCATTGGTATCTTTGAACCCTAACGGCCATATATTTTATTTATATGCCCTGAACACTGAGACTTGAATTTTGCGATTCTTCGGGCTATGTCAGTGACCCCGTTGCTTCGGATCTTCTAGGGATCTCCTCAACACTATCTTACATTACTGTTGTTTGCTTGACATTTTTATGTCATAAGGATCCAGCAAAATATCAGCGTCAGGATATTACATCCTGGCTCATGCTGAGCTGGACTCTTGTTTGGTGCGATTGGGCACACACACTTCCATGATGTATCTTTTCTTCTACTTCTTTCTATTCTTGTTTGTGTGTGTGTATTTCTTTTGCATCAATACATATATATGATATTTATCACGTATTTAGTGAACCTCCTAACATAGCCCTATTCAGTTCAGTCTAAGTTACTGTGAGCTGTCTTGTAAGGCCCATTTATCGGCCATTTCTCGGCCGTATCCTCGGGGCCGTAACTCATCAGCAAACTAGCAACAACACACTACACATATTCCTATATCCTTCTGTAAATACATACAACATAATATACATAGACACATCCATTACTCGGTTACAAATGTCTATTCTCATTACACAAGCATTTGCCAATATTAGTCCGTAATGTTTGAAGTAGTCATCAAAATGTTTAATAACGCCATTTGACTGCACAGACACAGCTCATAAAATTTGTGATTTGTAGTTAATTGTAATGTAGGGTTGCCATAAGTGGGAACCCGATCGGGACATGTAAAGAATAATTTTATATGATAGTTTTAAAAAAATATTAAAATCCCCCAACACAAAATATTAAAAATATTGTGGCGGCGGCTATTTTGGACTGATGTCTAACACACATAGCTAAGAAGACGCTCGATTAATTTACCTTTTAAGGAAACAAAATAAAAATTGGTTCATCTGTTCGTGAGCTACGATGCCACAGACACATACACACACAGACACGTCAAACTCATAACCGTCGTTCTTACGTCGGGGATTAAAAGTAGTACATTGGCGTATCTGGGGCCATTTTTAGGGAGGCCCAGTGCTAGGTGGCCATGGACGCTGGGGCTAAAAAAATTGCTCATTCTACATTTTATCCAACAACTAACAGAGGGAAATTACCGACAAGTAATTAAAGTAGACAGTCAAGACAAGTGGTTTAAAAAAAATAACAATTAAATCATCATCATCAACAACCTGTTAATGTCTCACTGCTAAGACAGTGCTGTGTTAGCTGTGGTAGCCTAGTGGTGTGACCAGTGGACTGAGATGTCAGAGGTCTCGAATTCAAATTTAAGGCCACTGACTTTTCGGAAGTTATGTGTATATAATCATCAACCCATTATAGTCCCACTGTAGGCTTTATTCTACCACGCCTACTGCGGGTTGATGGACTTCACATGCCATCAAGAAAATCTCTCAAGCATGCAGGTTTCCTCGCGATGTTTTCCTTCACCTTTGACATCTTAGTCCACTAGACACACCTGGCTACCACAGCTCTTTAAACTTAAAATAAATACTTTCCTTTCTTTCTTTTTAAACCGGGGACGTGTCTCGGCGGCCTGAGACGTATGGTAACCCTATTGTAATGTTATGTAATTTTATTGTTATAGTCGGTCAATAAGATGTAATAGCCTGGTGGTATATGGAGTCAAAAGGTCTTGAGTACAATCCCAAAGCACGCATTAATAACTTTTGGAAATTACGTGCGTATTTATCACATGCTTAAACGGTGATGGAAATTATCGTGAAGAAACCAATATGCCTTAAAGATTTTCGCAATGGATGTGAAGTCTATCGACTTGCATTAGGCTAGCGTTATGGTCAATAGACAGAACTGTGTTGTTGGGGAGTTTGTTGCGCCGCTTCTTCTTCCCAACAAAAACACTAGGAAGCGGTGAAGGGCGGGCGTTTTTGGGGGCTGTCTTTATTGTCGACGTTCAAAAAGAGCCAATTAAATTTGGCCTACTTTGAATAAATGATATTTTGATTTTGATTTGATTTTGAATTGCTTAATCCTTTAGAGGGGAGACTTCTGCCCAGCAGTGAGAAGCTAACATAGTTTTTTTTCACTTCTTTTCCTGGCTTTACGTTCCTTCTGAGGCACGGGAGGTTGAAAAACATTGATACCTATCTATAATCTGGCAGAAACTTACCCCCCTTACCATCAGTTGTTATATTACAATAAATACCATCACGCCTGTCGTCCCCGAAGGGTTAGACAGAGGTTCCTCAACCCATTATTGTCCCGGGGCACGAGTTTCCTCTCATTTTAAGAGGGATCAGGCTACAGTCCACCACGCTAGCCTACTGCGGGTTGGCAGACTTCACATGCCATCGAGAATATCCCTCAAGCATGCAGGTTTCCTCACGATGTTTTTCTTCACCGTTTGAGCATGTGATAAATATGCACATAACTTCCGAAAAGTCAGTGGTGTGTGCCTTGGGTTTGACTCGAGACCTTTGACATCTCAGTCCAGTGGTCTCACCACTAGGCTAGGCACATTTTGTCGGTATGTTTTAGGTCCCATATAGGGTGCGAGCCTATTATAATCGAAAATAAAATGCCTACTAAATTACTTATTATTATTGTGACAAAATAATAATACTCTTTGTTATGTTAATTTAAAATTTGTAATTGACTAGGTATATAGAATTTGTCCAGTGGATTCAGCGCCTTTTACCAAGTCGTCATATGGGTGGCGCATGACCGGTCGTCGTGGTGATCCTTGGGGGAAACCTATGTCCAGCAGTGGACGTCTAACGGTTGAAATGATGATGATGATGATGATAGAATTTGTGGTTATTATTAGTCTAATTGCCTTTGTATGTAATACTTACGTTTCACATCAATCTGCATCATTCTCATATTGTTATTATATCCATACATAAGCCATTGTAAACGAAAGCAAACAATTTTGTAATTTTTATATTGTTTAAAAGAGTATCTACGGAGTTTCTTGCCGGTTCTTCTCCATAAGACCTACCTTTTGGAACCGTGCAACTAAATTCAATTCAATTCGACAATTCAAAAGCACCTGTATTGGTCTAATTGAAATAAATGATTTGAGTGTGACTTTTGTAACTTAATGTAATTTCAAATAATAACCCGTAACTTATCAAATTGACTGTTCTCATCAATATTTTCCTTACTTTTAACTTACAATAATTTGATGAAACTCCTAATTAAGGTTGTAATATTTGTATGTCTTATTGACAAAACATAGCGGACTCTTTAATTATGTAAGACCTATACTTGTATTGTACCTATGTTTAGCAAATAAATCATCAATCAATCAATCAATCTATTGTCATCGACCGGGAATGAATCTACATCCCAAGCTGCTACTGAGAATTTCATTAAACAAACCACCAATAACACTCTGCCTGGCCTAGGAATCGAACGACCTTTCAACCAGCGAGGCAGTTGTAGCTATTAGAAGTCAAATAGCTATTTGTTTGTTAATGGATGTTGCCACATTGTGATCTAATTTAATCTCGTATGCAAGCGGCGCCGGGGCGCATTGCGATGCGTGAAGCGAGCTCGCTATACTTTTGCGTAACCTCAGAGAAAGTCAAACGCATTGGTAAGTCGTATTTTTTTAAGTTAAGTCATTTCGTCTGTGTAGAAACGAATTGGTGTTTTTTAGAAGCTAGAAGATTTTTCTTCAAATACCTTGATAGATAATAATAATAAATATTTCTGGACATTATGACACAGCACCATCTAGCTACCAGCTAAGCAACGAGGCTTGTGTTACGGATACTAGTTGGTTGATAAACTACATATATCCTTTTTTTTTTGTAAATACATACATATTATACATAAAAACATTCATGACCCGGATATAAATGTTTATGCTCATCACACGAACATTTGTCCCTACCGGGATTTGAACCTGGGACCCATTGCACAGAAGGCAGTGTTAACTACCGCTGGACTAATTGGGTTGTAATAATAATAATAATAATAAATATTCCTGAACATTATGACACAGCATCATAATGTTAATTTATTAAGAGATTCTTGGGTCAACCAAAGTGTCTGTGTGCGAAATGTGATTGTACATTAGTACGACACCTCTGCCTAACACTACGGGGACAACATCCGTGATGCTATGAATGAACGATTTAAAGATTAATAAATAATAAGTGCTTTTCGGAATCCGAAACGTCAGAATTAAAATACCGCCTACCATACAGAAGACCGCAGTGAATCAACAATAGGTGTGTTTCTGCGAGTGAGTAAGGTTACCAGAGCTCGTTGGGGGAGTGACTATTCTGACAGCATGGGCATTCTGTTTGCTGTCAGTTTACTAACTCCCTATTTTAAGAAACCTATGGGAACTTTGTGTTGACTGATGCTGAGATAACTCCATGGCATTTCTGTCTTTTATATAATATACTGCGTATATATAATTATGTATATGAATATACCGCAATAAAATCCGTAAAAAAACTTCATTTGAATGAAAAGAAATGAAATTATTATTAGAAGGTTCACTTTAACTTAAGTTATGATTGTGTAATTACTTAAAAACTACATGACGTCAATAGTATTATAAATATAACCATTAAACATAGGTATTTAGCTAATTATATTATTTACATTATTATAATTATTCGTTTTATAATTACATTTTTATTAAGTTCTGACAAATGATAATTACGTATTTCAAATTAAATCATAAGGTTTTTGATGTGAAACATCTATAGCCGCACGTAAAACCGATTTCTGGCGTGGCGAAAGCGTCGTCACGAAATTTAAATTTGATTTTAGTTCTATTTTCAAGTTTACCTTTTTTTTTCGAATTGTGAATTGTATTCAACCTCTTTGAGTTTGTGTTAATATGTTTCTTTTAACACATATATTTTTGATGTGGAAAAAAATCGTAATATTTTATTTTATCATTATGACATATTTAGTTCCTATCACAATATGTTCTTTTCTGCATATTACTTTTACAAAATAATGTCGATGTTTCACATCTGCCAGGCGTCCCGTGACGGCTCACTGTTTTTTATTTCAAACTGGCTGACCCAGCAAACGTTGTTTTGCCACATTATATGTATACCTAGGTTGGTGGTAAAAGGGTGAAAATTTAAAATTATAAGTATTTTTTATGCCAAATCATAAAAAAATATTGTCAAAAAAAAGAAAAAATCTGGTGATGGACGTCACCTAGGGATATAATAAATAGCCTACGACCGATTCTCAGACCTACCAAATATACATTCAAAATTTCATAATAATCGGTTCAGCCGTTTCGGAGGAGTTCAGCGACAAACACTGTGACACGAGATTTTTATATATAACACTAGCTGCCCCAGCAAACGTTGTTTAGCCACATTATAGGGGTTGGTGGACTACCCCTAACTTTTAGGGGGATGAAAAATAGATGTTGGCCGATTCTCATAGATACCGGATAAGCACAAAAAAAATCATCAAAATCGGTCAAGCCGTTTCGGAGGAGTATGGCAACGAAAACTGTGACACGAGAATTTTATATATTAGACTAGCAGCCGAGTTCAAACTTTCTTTTTCTATAAGGGTTTTTGTGAGTCGGCACCGTGCTAGCAATATCTCTGGTGTTGCAAACTGCTACAGACTCTATTAACCCATCAGGCGCGCCGTAGGGTTTGCCACCATTACAGTAGAAAAAAAAATTATACAGTCTCTTATATCTTGAACTATGTAATATTTAAATTCGTCAAACTATTGCATTCACCTCAAAGTTTCGTTAATTTAACGCGCCATTGGGTTTTGTGTGAAATATATAATTTTCGTCAATCGACGCTTTAACGCGAAACTGATTGCATTAATACTTAAAAAGTACAGAAAAAAATATATATTCTGTCACTTTCTGTACCTATATAGTCCATTGACATTTGACCTGATTACTTGATTAAAGGCCCTTTGTGTCTTTTTAAGGGTCCCGAAGGGTAAAGTTTTCGAATTCCGGTGGCGCAAATGTTTGTGTGATGAACATAGACATTTGTGCTTAATGTCCCACTGCTAGACACGGGTCTACTTTCAATTGAGAGGGATAAGGCTATCGTCCACCACGCTAGTCTACTGCGGGTTGGCAGACTTCACACGCCATCGAGACATTCTCTCAAGCATGCAGGTTTCCTCACAATGTTTTCCTTCATAACAAATACTCTATCTGTATTATTCACTATGAAGGTACCCGAGTAACTTGTCACACCAATTGCGTTTCTTTTGTCATTCCCATAAGGGTTAAATACATTCAAACCCGGAACAACTAATTGACGACCTGCCTGGTGCAGTGGCTGAGCGATCGGCTTGTGCGTCACGGGTTGCGAACATTTGTACGTTTTACAGGTAGTTGTTCCGGGTCTGGGCATCTGTGTATGTGAAAATTTGTGTTTGTAAGCGCACCCACGATACAGGAGAAAATCCTAGTGTGGGGCAACGTTTTAAAAAAGAAAAAAACTAATAGCCATACAAAAACCGACTCTAAATAAACATCGAATCCACGACCCGTGGCGCCGATACCAATCGCAACTACTGCGGTAATCGTTCCCAATAAGGCTAACAAACTAGTCTATTAATATATCAGCCTATTGTACACCATAGTACTTGAACGTATTACAAAATGCACACGACAACCGCCGCGGTAAAAACAGATTACAAAATAGTGAAAGTAAAACAACCAGTTAAAATTGATCCCTATTTAAACTACAAATACTTAGTAACACAGGTCCAGATATAATGGTCGCACCAGTATATATTGAACTCGATAATGATTGCAACATGTAATACTCAGGGAGCTTATTAAATTGGTCCATCCAGTATAGGTTGAGCTTGGTTTTCATTGAATTGTTCTAGGAGTATAGGTCTTGGTATTTTGGGTGTTACACTATTGTGTATGTTGTGGTTTATAAAGCATGGTTAGATAGAAATATTTGTTAAATCTGTTTCTTTTCATGGTGATAAGGGGGCAAACGAGCAGGCAGCTCACCTGATGGTAAGTGATGACCGCCGCCCATGGACATTTGCAACACTAGAAGCTTGCAAATGCGTTGCCAAACCCCTTAGAAACCGTTCAGGTTTCTTAAAATAGGGAGTTACTGAACTGACAGCAAATGGAATTCCCATGCTGTCAGAATAGTCACTCCCCCAATGAGCTCTGGTAACCTTACTTACTCGCAGAAAGACAACGATTCTTGATTCACTGCGGTCTTCTGTAGAGGCCTTCTTTTTTCCCCAGTCGGGCAGCTCAATTTGAACGAGAAATCTCGCTATGCCCTACCTCCTGCAATTGGTTTGATTGGTTTACAAAGTTAAAATAGTAAGTATAGGTACAAGCTTTTGCCTCGAACTTTGTCTGTGTAAAATGAGTACCTAATCTTATCCAATCTGAATCTTTTTAAAATAAAACATTATTAATCAATAATACCTGCTAAGTATGAACCGGACTCGTGCACGACAGGTTCCTTGCTATTACTGGCTACGAGTCACCGTTATTAATACAGAGCAAAAAACAGCAAAAAAAGAAATACTATTGTTGTATGGTAGCCCCCTTTAAATACCCATTTATTTTATTCTCGGCTGTCTAGCTATCACGATTCAATTCAATTCGATTTGAGATACAGCCTGGTGACAGACAGGCGGACAGGGTTCCATTGCCACCTTTTGCATACGGAACCCTAAAAAGTAGTTTATAACATATAGTATTCGCATAAGTAAGAGAAATCAAAATTAAAATCTACAAAATTCTTTAAATCTCCAAAAAAGGCGATTTAATACGTCACTACTTCCATATATTTATAACAAGTAAATGTTTAAATGCAATTTGAAAAACTAATATATTTAAATGCATAATAAAATCGCCAATAAATAACCAAAGCCTTATATGACATGAACTCGTTTGAATAATATATTTTAAAACTACAAAACTGGTGGACATGGCAAAGATATAATAGCAATATAATAAATAACATTATGACACAGCGCCATCTAGTTCCGAGCTAAGCAACGAGGCTTGTGTTACGGATACTAGTTGGTTGATATACTACTTATATACTTTTTTTTGTAAATACATACATAGAATACATCCATGACTCGGACACAAATATTGATGCTCATCACACTAACATTTGTCCCTACCGGGATTCGAGACTGCGACCCATAGCACAGCAGGCAGCGTTAACTACCGCTGAGCTAAACGGGTCGTCAATAACAACAACATATATTATGATTATACAATTTTTCGCATATTTTTATTAATATTTATATCTATTTCTATCTACTTGATCAAAGAAAGTTTTCGCTGTGGCAAATGTCAGTTGAAATCCATAAATTTGAATTAATAATATTATTATTAGATCCGAAAGTTTGTTTGTGTTAGCTACAATACATCAGTTGACGTAACTGATGCATAGAATTAAAATCACGTTCGTTTACTTAAAACTACAAATATTATATATTTATTATGTTGTGTTGTGTTACGGATACTAGATGGTTGATACAATTTATTGATATTTTTTAATTAATAAATACATCATCATCAACCCGTTAATGTCCCACTGCTGGGCACGGGTCTCCTCTAAATTGAAAGGGATTAGGCTATAGTCTACCACGCTAGCCTACTGCGGGTTGGCAGACTTCACATGCCATCTAGAATTCTCTCAAGCATGCAGGTTTCATCACGATGTTTTCCTTCACCGTTTGAGCATGTGATAAATGCGCACATAACTTCCGAAAAGTCAGTGGTGCGTGCCTTGGGTTCGAACTCGAGACCTTTGACATCTCATTCCACTGGTCACACCACTAGGCTACCACAGCTTTTTATAATACATACATACATATATAATAATAATAATATATTTTTGGAACAAAAAGAGAGGAACATAATATATCTTATAATCTAGACAAGATATTCGACACTGTAATTTTATATTTATATGACAATAAGGCTAACGATGACAACCGTACTAGTAAAAACTGTATCACAGTTATCAGCGTCGTTCAGATAATTATACAATAAATATAGATGATCAAACAAATTGACAGGTATACTTAAATGAGGAGCAAATACTTTGAGTAAGAATAAGAACATATATAACTCAGGTACAAATACATGTCCTTGCTTATCACACAAACATTTGCCTTTACCGGGATTTGAACCTGGTAGATGACAGAACGTCGCCCTAATTACCACTGCACGTATCGGGTTGTCAAATAACTGACTTAATATAACTTAATGGTAGGAAGTATCCTGCAGTGGGATAACGTGTATTTTTGAAAATTATTTTTTATTATGGGGAAAATTTTGCCCAGCTGTGGGTCAGTGAGTCAGTCTCGCTGATAATTTACTGACTGGCGATATCCTTTATACGTCTAATAGGATCATATTATAGGCCATCATAGTTCAAATGTGAGAAAGAGATGTATCTGCATATATATCGGTCTCTTTATCACATTTGAATCATGAAAATGATATGGAACAGTCAAATAAAATATTCTGTCACTTTTAAGCCAGTCTTATCACTGGCTTAAAAAAGCTAGGTTAACGCGAGATAAAAAAACACTTAGAAATAAACTTTAATTTGAATGAATTACGGTTGAATTTAGGTAGCTGGCAGTGACTGGTGGAAAAGAGCCGAAGATCGAGCTCTGTGGCGTTCACTATGGGAGGCCTACGTCCAGCAGTGGACGAATATAGGCTGATGATGACAATGATGATGATGATGATGATGATGATGACGGTTGAATTTTGATCACTGGACCGACTGATATAGAATATTTTATGACTAGGTAGTTTTTATAACTTTTTATCTTATCAACACAATGCTCACGCTCGTTGATGTCTTTTGTATGACAATTATTCTTTGTATTATGTGTGATGATTGCCTACACAATACCTGCTGCTACTCATTGTTTAAACATGATAGCGTGAAGATTTATATACAGTTATATAGCTATTGTTATTAACTTTCATTTAATAGTACATAATGTATACATATCTTTTAAGGAAGTAGGAGTAATTGACGGTTTTATTTTGTTTAATTTATGTTGATCAAATCAACAAATTTACTGCAAGTAGGTATATTATTGTTATTCATACTATCACGCCTGTTATCGCTAAAGGGATAGGCAGATAAGTACTAATGTACAACGGTATGTTTTAGGTCCTACGAGTCAAGTGCGAGCCTATTGTCATCAACCGGTCACGAATCAAAACTTCCACTTGCTACTGAGAATTTTATAGAAAAACCTAATAAACACATTTTGTTCAACCTGGCAATTGAACCAAAGACCTAGCTAATCTCCCACTTACGACCACTAGACAGTTCCTTGTTTTAAATTAAATTTCGTCAAATAACTTTGGTTTAATTTAAATCTGTCAACATAAAACACCTTCAAAGTAATTAAATGTTAACTATAATTATTTACAAACGAAATAGTTTACAAAATTAAGTTAAAACCGTGACTGAAGCGCACGATTTTTGTAATAATACATACACTCACGCCTTTTTCCTATGGGGGTAGGCAGAAACTACAGAATGCCACGCGCTACGGTCCCTGCATACCACTTTTGCCTCGTCCACATTCATACATCTCGTCATGCACGCGCGCCGGTTACGAGAACTGCGCACCTGACCTTTTTGTAATAACTTTGTAATAACTCTAAAAATATAACCCAAATACTATCAGATCTCTAATAGTCTAGTGGAATATTCTGTCGAAGAGTCTGGAACACAATTCCAAGGCACGCGCCACTGACTTTTCGAAATTAAGTGCGTATTTGTCACATGCTCAAATGGTGGTGGAATAAAATTGTGACAAAACCTGCATGCTTGGGAGATTTTATTGATTGCGTGGGAAGTCTGCCAACCCGCAGTAGGCTAGCGTGGTGGACTATAGCCTAATCCCTCTCGAATGTGAGGAGACCCATGCCCAGCAGTGAGACAGTATTAATTAGGTCGATGACTGTAAATACCGTTCCAACAGACAGACAAACAGACGAAAAAACACGCTATAACGCAAAACGAGTTATCGATAATACATCGATTGCGTAATCGTTTCGCCAGTCGCAACACTTGTGTAATTCTGTGGCAAGCGGTCCTCGCTAGGGAGGGGACACGAACTGATTTATCGACTATTTATTATTCTCGATGTTTATTGGTTTTTACAGCACGGCTGGTGCGGTGGTCGAGTGATCGGTCTTTGCGCCGCGTGTCGCTGGTTCGATTCCCACTTTGAACAAATATATGTATGGCTAGATAGTTGTTCTGGGTCTGGGTGTTTGTGTATTGTAAATATTTGTAAACCCACCCACGACGCAGGAGAAAATCTTCGTCTCAACGTTTAAAAATAAATTGTTTTCTCTTCAATAGTTTTTTTCCTATAGGGCCGATTTTGACCGGGATTTAGTTAGTTGACAAAGTCAAGTAATATTTCTTTCTATAAATATGTTTTTTGAGAACACTTTTCCAAGTCATATAATTACGTCCTAATTCCCTCTCAAATGAGAGAGATTCCATTCCACCACGCTAGCCTACTGCTGGTTTTCAGACTTCACATGCCATGGAGAAAATCTCTCAAGCATGCAGGTTTCCTCACGATGTTTCCCTTCACCGTATGAGCATGTGATAAATACGCACATAACTTCCGAAAAGTCAGTGGTGCGTGCCTTGAGTTTGAACTCGAAACCTTTGACATCTCAGTCCACTGGTCTCACCACTAGGCTACCACAGCTAAAATTATAATATAAATCAATTATACTAACATTTAAAACAGATGATTGAAAAATTTGCTAAACTTCACGCTCCGTTCGTTACAGTGAAAGCAGCGATCTTGTTTAATATTTAAGCTGTGTCATTAGTCTAGTAGTAATAAGCGTAGTTACTCAGAGTGAAATCGTAGGATCGATTCCAAGGTCGAGTAAAATGTTATTATATTTTATATTGAGACTAGCTCTAGCCTCTGACTTCGTCCACGTGCAATTCAATGAAAAAAGCAACCAATTTTACACCCCCGTTTTACCCTATTAGGGGTCGAATTTAAAAAAAATCTTTCTTAATGCTCCTCTACGTTATTAAAGAAATCCCTGTACAAAATTTCAAGTTCCCAACCCTTACATTTTAGGCCCTGCCTTGACATGTCAGTCATTAAGTCAGTCAGTTTATCTTTTTGTCTCATCTTGTCGAGCAAAGTGTTATTGGGTTTTTCTATGACATTCTCAGTAGCAGCTCGGAGTTTGGATTCGTGCCTGGTTAATTGCAATAGAGTCGCCCCCGATTATATGGGACCTAAAACATACCGGCGAAACGTGGGTATACATTAGTACACCTCTGCCTAACTCTACGGGGACGACAGGCGTAATTGTATGTATGTGTGTATGTATGAATCGACTATAAAACAAATGAAACTTATATTCCCAGCACTATTTCTCGCGAGGAAGGAAATGTTCAATAAATTGGAGTGTAAGCGTTGTTAGATATATTATCTGCAAGTTAACTAGTGAACGGTGGTCGCTGTTGCAACAACTGCGAATTAAACTGCGTTTTATAAGCATTGATTTCTTACGCATACCATCACGCCTTTCGTCCCCGAAGGGTTAGGCAGAGGCGTATTAAAGGAAAAAAACGGAATAAGGTTCTCGGAAATATCAATGCTAACTATCATATTCATTAAGGTCTTAATTATACGAGCCAATTAGTCCAGCGGTAGTTAACACTGCCTTCTGTGCTATGGACCCCGGGTTCGAATCCCGGTAGGAACAGATGTTTGTGTGATGAGCATGAACATTTGTTTCCGAGTCAACAAAAAAAAGTATATATGTAGTATATCAACCAGCTAGTATCCGTAACACAAGCCTCGTTGCTTAGCACGGAACTAGATGGCGCTGTGTGTCATTATGTCCAGGAATATTTATAATTATTATTAATTATTCATTACTACCAGTTTTTTTAGGTATCGTTCAATTAGGATATTAACCTGCAAGCTATGATTGTGAAATAATAATACTTAACTAAAACTATTTGGTTGAAAATTATCAATAATTGTATACAACTACGTAACTGACTTTGTGAAAGCTATTATAAAGGAAATAGGAAACTACGCGTTGTGGGATCAAAAGAAAACTGCATAGAAATGTACGTAAAGTTGGAATGATCTGTATTTTACTTGAGTAAGTAAATAAATTAAATAGATACAGACATAACGACTGTTGCTGATAAATATAGTATTTCCGAAAAATCACGGAATTTGGTGTAAATATTAAGAACCTCTCGGAATTAGGTGCCCTTGGTTTATTTATTTGTTTAATTTATTTATACTGAGAATATATTGGATGTATTTATATATGTCATGCAATAGCATACATGCATGCATAGCTGGATAAGAAGAGCTGATGATGGAGCTCTGTGGTTTTCACTAGGGGAGGCGTACGTCCAGCAGTGGACCAATATAGACTGCTGATGATGATGGCATCATCGTTTATTGCGTAATAAACGATACAGGGTATCTTTATGTATCTACATTCTAAATGGTATAACCTTCATAGACCAACGGTGAGTTTTATATTGATTTCTTACACTGACGCGAATATTAGACATTGAAATAAATATTTTTTTTCGGAATTAATTATGTATAAAGGATCCGAAACGTCGGAATTAAAATAATATGAATGTGACAGATTTCTACTATCTTTTTTGAAGTAATTTTGTTGTAAAAATAAAATAAATAAATATATCAAGGCTTTAGCAGAATTTGGGAGAGCCCTATGTCCAGCAGCGATAGATTAAGTTGATTGATTGATTGAAATTAAATATATGCGAACATGAGCTGAGGTAGCCGAGCGGTGTGACCAGTGGACTAAGATGTCAGAGGTCTCAAGTTCGAACCCAAGGAACGCACCACTGACTTTTCGGAAGTTATGTGCGTATTTATCACATGCTCAAACGGTGAAGGAAAACATTGTGAGGAAACCTGCATGCTTGAGAGAATTCTCGATGGCATGTGAAGTCTGCCAACCCGCATTAGGCTAGCGTGGTAGACCATAGCCTAATCGCTCTCAATTGAGAGGAGACCCGTGCCCAGCAGTGGGACACTAGTTCCGAGCTAAGCAACGAGGCTTGTATTATAGATACTAAATGGTTGATACACTACATTTATATGCATTTTATTTTATAAATACTAACATATTATATATAAATACATCCATGACTTTGATGCAACGAGCATAGTGACCCAACCAGGATCCTAACTTTGACCTAAATCGCAGAAGGCAGTCTTAACTACCGCTGTGCTAATCGAGTAGTCAATAACATAATAAGATTTACATTTCTCGCTTGAAGGTAACATGTAGACTATCTCTAACTTTGAATACATAACTTTTACTTCCTCAACATACCAAGGTAATAGCGTACTCACATGACGCATGGAATATAACTAAATATATTATAACTCAAATTGTAACTGACTGACATAGTGATCTATCAACGCACAGCCCAAACCACTGGACGGATCGGGCTGAAATTTGGCATGCAGGTAGATGTTATGACGTGGGCATCCGCTAAGAAAGGATTTTGATTAATTCTACCCCCAAGGGGATAAAATAGGCGATGACAGTTTTTATGAAAACTATACCTAATTAATAATAATACTTCGTAACGCGAGCGAAGCCGCGGGCAAAAGCAAGTCATTAATAATATTAGTAGAATATTTATTAATTTAATTTATGATTTATTAACGCAATAGTTACTGAGTTAGCAAAATAGCTTGTAAAATATGAGACTGATGTTGGCTTTGATGTTGTTTTTTTTTTTATATAAAATTGAAAATGCCTACCAGTTGCCGGGCAGTCTGGGCTTGTCATGCTCACTCAAATGTCCTGCTGGTGGTGGCGTTGTGTGTCAGGTCTTTTTATTCCCTACAACATGGTTGAGTAGACAGACGCCGATACACACGTCATGCTCGTGAACGGATACTATCAGTTGGGACTGGTCGGCTCATACATGTTATGGCAACCTATATTGGTTTTAGTTATTTCCTTTCTGCATAAATCATACGTTTCACATCGAACTGCACCAGTCTCATATTAATATTACATTACATTACATACATAAATCTTTGTAAAACAAAACCAATAATTTTGTATTTAATTTAAAAAGAGTATCTATGGAGTTTCTTGCCGGTTCTTCTCCATAAGACCTACCTTTTGGAACCGTGCAACTAAATTCAATTAAATATGACAATTCAAAAGCACCTGTATTGGTCTAATTGAAATAAATGATTTGATTTGATTTGTGTACCTACCCTCTAAGGGGGTAAAATGGGGGTGCAAAGTTAATATGAAACTATCTTTTTTTTGTTAAATTGCACGCGGACGAAATCGCAGGAATCAGCTATAATGGAATATAAAGAGGTAGAACTCACTGTATTAACAACTATTGAAATACAAAAAAACCGACTTCATAAGTCAGAAGTGGACCAAATGGGACCACACGGGAGCACCAGCTTTCAAATAAAAAAAGAATCATCAAAATCGGTTCACAGTTGAAGTTATAGTCGAATTGATAACCTCCTCCTTTTCTAAAGTTGATCAAAAAGACACCATGATTCTCTGAGTTTGTTTCGGCATTTCTTCTCAGAGGTCGTCAGTTAGAAAATGCCGATGCCATCCAGATATTAAAGTAATCTTATATGTGACTTATAAATGTGTTTTTAAATGTTAATATATCTTATTTACAGAAATAATTCGTTTAAAAAGTTATGTGTGTGACCAGAGCTGGCTCGTCATCCGACTGTCCCATGCTGTCAGATTAGTCACTCCCCCAACGAGCTCTGGTAACTTACTCACTCGCAGAAACACAACTATTGTTGTTTCACTGCGGTCTTCTGTAAGGGTAGCTGCACACATAAGCGGGCGGCAGTATTTGTCGGATAAAAAAGCCGACCCGAAGTTATTACTGCACATGTTCGGCTCGTACCGATCGGGTAGTTCATCCGGGCCAACATGTCGGGTCAAATAAATAAATAAATAAATAAAATATTTCGTTCCACAACTTTTGGAACGAAAAAGCCGACCCGTAGTAACAACTAGATACGTTCGGCTCTATTTTTCATCATCATCATCAACCCATTAACGTCCCACTGCTGGGCACGGGTCTCCTCTAAATTGAGAGGGATTAGGCTATAGTCCACCACGCTAGCCTACTGCGGGTTGGCAGACTTCACATGCCATCGAGACAAAGCTCTCAAGCAAGCAAGTTTCCTCACGATGTTTTCCTTCACCGTTTGAGCATGTGATAAATACGCTCATAACTTACGAAAAGTCAGTGGTGCGTGCCTTGGGTTCGAACTCGAGACCTCTGACATGTCAGTCCACTAGGCTACCACAGCACTAGGCTCTATATTTAGCTGACCTAAAATTTACAGTTTGTGATTCCCGAATATTCATCTACATATATTCGATATTACCGCCCGGCTGTGCCGATTATGTGTGTAGCTAACCTAACGCGGAGATACGTCCCCAGTCGAACAACTCAATTTTAGTGAGAAATCTCGCTATACCCTACCTCTCTAATACATATATATTATAAAATATTCTGTCAACATCAACGTCGCCTATTATTGCCCAATATTGGAATTATTGCCCAACACTCGCCCAGTCAGTAGGCAATACGCCTTAGCACTGCAATAGCCGCATTAGTATTCCTTCTGCCCACCCCACATCGAATAACAAGCATCTGATGTAACGTTTTCAAATTGATTAGAAATTTTGTTGAGATGTCAAGACGATTTAACTTAATTCTCGTCTGAGGTTGGCGACAAAAAGTTTTGTTATATTATGTTTGAGAGACAGATTACGAAATGGTATAAGTATTTATTTTTGAATTTTGTGTTCTATTTTTTTCAACTATGATGTAATTAGCGGTTTTAAAGGCTGTTTTTCTGTGGTTTGAATCCCGGTAAATACAAATGTCAGTGTGATAAGCATGGACGTTTCAACCTGAATTATTGATGTGTAATATGTATGTATTCTATGTATGTAGTGTATCAACCATTAAGTATCAATAACACAAACCTCGTTGCTTAGCTCGGAACTAGATGGCGCGATCTATTAAACAGGTATGAGGTAAAAAATATGTCAACACATACATATATGTACACTCACGCCTTTTACCCATGGGGGTAGGCAGAAGCTGCAGAAAGCACTACAGTCCCTGCATACCACTTTTGCCTCGTCCACATTCATACATCTCGTCCTGCACGCGCGCGGGTTACGAGTACTGCGCACCTTACCTTTTTGAAGGAGTCAGTGTATGTCCTTCTAGGGCTTTTTGTCACTACATCGTATCGTACCATCACGCCTGTCATCCCCGAAGGGTTAGGCAGAGGTGTACTAATATACACTCACATTTCGCCGGTATGTTTTAGGTCCCATGTAATAGGGTGCGAGCGTAATGCCATCAACCGGGCACGGATCCAAACTCCGAGCTGCTACTGAGAATTTCATAGAAAAATCTAATAGCACTGCTCGACCTGGGAATCGAACCCAAGACCTCTTGCCCAGCAGTCGCACTTTAAGACCAACTAAACACTCACTACATCGTCTTAGTCAGTAAGAAAATAATTTATTCCCTGCCTACCCATGTTTGTTAAGCGTGAACATATGAAATTCAAAACGGCGTTCCGATTACAAAACAAGTTTCGAACGCAACGTTACCGAAATAAAGTTACGTTACTTTTATTACATAATACAAAATATAAACCATTGAAAAAAGCGTTTTACCGTTACCAGAATAGCACTCAAAATAACTATTTTGCACTTCACTACACTTAAGTTCTTTTGGGAAATCACTGTTTGTTTTTTTATTATTGTTTTTCTTTTTTTTTTCGCGGGCCACGTCTATCCGTGGCTAAGGTGTTGTGCTTACTGCCTGGTCGCCCCTCCATGGAGGTAAAGTGACAGTTATTCGGGGGAGTTTATATTGGTTAAAAAAATAGTCGCGTTTTATGCTGGTTTCATTATTTATTTATTTTATAGTACTTAGTAATTTATTTTAGAAAAATGAAATGACTGCACAAGAAATCAAAACCAAAGAAACCAAAACGGTTTCTGCAGGGGTGTGCAACGCATTTGCAAGTCTTCAGGTGTTGCAAATGTCCATGGGCGGCGGTGATCACTTACCATCAGGTGAGCCGCCTGCTCGTTTGCCCCCTTATCGCAATAAAAATAAAATAAACCATTTTCGCATTAATAACATGCTCAAACGGTGAAGGAAAATATCGTGAGGAAACCTGTATTTGACAAATTTTCTTGATGCCGTGTGAAGTTTTCTTATCTGATTTAGATTGAGACTCAAGGGTCCAAAACGGTGAGATAAAATGATGCTCATCTCACAAAAATTTGTCCCTACCGAGATTCGAACACAGGACCCATAGCACAGAAGGCAGTGTTAACTACTGCTGGACTAATCAGATCGTCACATACATAAAAGTTAGTAAATAAAACAGTCAAATTATAAAAACACAGTAGGAACAAGCCTTTACTCGGTACTCACACATTGACATAGTGCAACGTAACTGTACCTGCGCATGTGTGTGTGTAAGCTAGAATGCTTAATAAATATAAAGTAGCTTGCAGCCGTTCTCTCTGCATACCCCGCCAAGGTTATGGTATGAAGATACCTAGATATAGTATTGTCGCATCGATTAACGACGTGTACAGTGCATGGTTGGTCGGTATCCGCGGTGTAGTTAGCGGGTTCAATACGTGGATAATTTCTATTCAATATACATACATATATGGACATTTCGTGGTAATAGATTCGCCCCCTGTTAGGTACATGTGACCTAAAACATACCGGTAGAATGTTGGTGTACATTTGCACACCTCTGCCTAACCCTTTGGGTCGAGAGGTGTGATAAAGTGTTATTGGGTTTTGTTAATCGACTTGAAAAAATGGAGGAGGTTCTCAATTCGACTGTACTATGTTCGTTACCTCAGAACTGTCGGCTGGGAGAACCGATTTTGATGATTCTGTTTTTATTTGAATGCTGGTGCTTTCCGTGTGGGCCACGATTTGGCTCAGTTCTGACATTTGAAGTCGGTTTTTTTATATGAGTACTAGCTTTTGCGGAAGAGATGTGGTAGCCTAGTGGTGTGACCAGTGGACTGAGGTGTCAAAGGTCTCGAGTTCGAACACAAGGAACGCACCACTGACTTTTCGGAAGTTATATGCGTATTTATCACAAGCTCAAACGGTGAAGGAAAACATCGTGAGGAGACCTGCATGCTTGAGAAATTTTCTCGATGGCATGTGAAGTTTGCCAACCCGCCGTAGGCTAGCGTGGTGGACTATAGCCTAATCCCTCTCAAATGAGAGGAGACCCGTGCCCAGCAGTGGGACGTTAATGGGTTGATGATGATGAATTAATAACAAAACAACACACCATACATTTAATTTATTTATTCATTAAGTACAAAAATATAATCTATTACTTTAATTATATTATTTACATATAAAAAATACCCTAATTCTATACTTTATAAATTTTATGGCAAAAATACAGATAATATATAGATTTAAATTAAGTGCCACTTTTTTTATATATTTTTTATATTTTACTGGTTGAACTTGCTACTCTTTTTTGTGAACTATAAGTGGTTGGCTAGATGCGAAAAATAGATAAAAACAATATTTGTAGAAGGTTATAAATCGAGTCAAAATTTGAGCTTTCTTCGGTGAAGAACTTAATGAGTATTGAACCGACTTCAAAAAAGGAAGAGGTTATCTGATTCCGAGGTAAGCAACGAGGCTTGTGTTACGGATACCAGTTGGTTGATATACTACATAGTTGGTTGATATGCTTAAGCGTAAGAAATTAATTTTGTCAATTATGTATGTTGTTAAAAAATGCGTCTAATTATTTGTTGGTAGGTGAGAGCTTTCAATTCATAAAACAATACGGTAGTTTTATTTCAATTGTCAAAATATGTCTGTCTGTCTTTAGTAGGTATCTGTATCACAGATTTTCTTTAGTTTGACAATTGTTAAAACAATAATTACGGTTTAAGGTTTCAATGGTCAAACCCCAGAATATGTAAGTATGTCTGTCTTGTCAATTATGTCCAAAAAAACGTGGTCATTCCCATCAAGTTTATGAAACCGGTCAGTCTTGTCTGGCCTTTTTACACAATAACATTGATTTGCCCTGTTAAGTATTTAAATGATTTTTTTTTATGTGAAATGCCCGCCTCGCCTTTAAGTCTATGTTGAACCGCCACAATACCTACCCCCAGCCACGTTCAAATCATAAATGATGTCCACGTTTAACCCCAGGGGATGATCATGGATTTCACTAAATCTGTCATTTTTCTTCGTCCATGTTCAACCCCAAATGAATAGCTATCTAATAATAAAATTTAAGAGATACTGTGAAGAACAAAAGTGTTTTTATTTTATTCACGATTAATCAAGATCAAAAATAGTAAGCATCTAGACAATCGTTGAGACAATAAGCCCGACGTGTTCAAAAAGAATGATTTAAAATGTTTTGGCACCCGCAGCCAAATTAATCATGAAATTAAATAGGAGGAGTATGGAAAATAATAGTTTTCCACTTCCCTCCTTATCAAGCTTTAATGTTTAATTTGAATTAGGCAATCATTTTAGTCTGTTACTTCTGTCAATTTGGTCGAGCCTGTCAAATTTGCCTGGCGTTTTTTTATAACAATAAATATGTAATCTCCTGTGACATACTTAGCTCTTATTATTATTAGACTAGGTAATTTGTCAAAAATAGCTGACCCAGCGAACTTCATACTGCCATACTTTGTGATTCGTGAATATTAAAAAAATCGGGTATATGCAAATCTTGTCTTGACAGTAACGACCACAAAAAATATGAATTATTATTATCATTTCTGTGCAGTTGTTCGGAAATTAAGCGTGTATTTTACCGATTAATTTATACATATAAAGATAGTTGTCACATCATATTTTTCGGTAATCATGAATTACTTTAAACTTAATATATATTTATAAACCTGTCCTGTTCAAACACCTATCACAAATTCATATTTGGAATAGAATATAATTATCTTGTGGAAATGTCAACAGTTTTGACACATTGTAATAAAATGACCTACTTTTTACGGATTTTATCGCGGTATATTTATATTATTTCCATTATTACGGGCAGACTGAACTATTAGTTGTCTTGAGGTTATAATTACTAACAGATAATCTACATTTTTATTATTTGTTGACACCTGTATCCTTATGCTGTAAAGGATCCAAAACTATCCTACTATTATAAACGCGAATGTTTGTAAGTATGGATGGATGTTTGTTGCTCTTTCATGCAAAAACCGCTTAACAGATTTGAATGAAATTTTGCATACATATAGTTTATTACTTGGATACTTATTACCTACATAGGCTTTTTATTTATATACCATTCGGGCAAAGCCGCTGGAGGCAGCTAGTATTATAATAATAACAAAATACCGCGTTAGAATGCCGTAAAAAGTAGTTTAATTTCTGTGTGTATTCGCGTAAGTTTTGACTCAGTGTAATATTGTTGTGTTTGATATAGGTATCTTTCTAAATCTGTCTCTCCTGTCAAGTCTGTCAACTCTGTCAGTTTTGACAGAACGTCTCGTCGCGTAGTCGTGTCGTTTCCGTCTAGCTGTCAGTCGTCGTCTGTCGTACTCATTATTGTATGAGTTTCCCCTGAAAACATTTATTTAAATTCATATATAATATACATAAAATTGTATTTATGCTATTTAACATGTGTGTGTGTGTATGAATTATTTTAAATATTACTTATTTCCTATTATCAAACTTGACGACAAAGTAATTATAAAAAAATATATTACTTACAAGTATTTACAATTTAAATGAAAATGGTAACTTTGATTACAAATTGGTAGGTAACTTAAATGGTAAAATAAATGTTAATATCTTTCTAAACTAAGTTCTAATCAAATCTCTAATTAATATCAATCAGATCTCTTATCGTTTTTATTTAATATCTTGCATTTCTCAAAGTATATTTCAATAGTAAATAAATTATTATTTTTGTAAAAATTGTAATATCAATTTAAATTATTTTACGTCACTTGTATTTTGAGGTAAAAATATTTTAATTTACTTGTACTTGGCGATGTATGTAAAAATAAAATTAACTTAAATTGAAATAAAAAAAATATTATCTAATTTGTTACGTTTTATAAATCTAAAAGTTAGAGACATGCTGACTAAAGTAAAAAATCGACTAAAACTTATAAAATAGTTGAAGTGCCAATTCAATTTTTTTATTATTAGTAATTTATATTAATATGTATGTTTTATTGATTACCCCGTTTTTATTACTACTAATATTGTTTATCCATCAAAACATTTATTAATATTCGCTATTACTATTAAAATAATCGCCTAAATTATTCATAATTCAAATTTTAAACGAATATAAAAGTCTCCTAAAAAATCGAATATTAATCGTTATACCAATCGAATAAATTAGTCGATTGTTACTATTAATAAGCACATCTCTACTGTATAATTATCTACTTTTTGCCGTTAATGTAGTTTCCTGCTTCATCTTTATACAGGTCTTCATTTATGCCGTAAAATGCTGGAGAATTCGGACAATCCACCTGGAATTATAAAGTCCTAATTAATGGAGCTGTGGTACCCTAGTGGTGTGACCAGTGGACTGAGATGTCAAAGGTCTCGAGTTCAAACGCAAGGCACCACTGACTTTTCGGAAGTTATGTGCGTATTTATCACATGCTCAAACGGTGAAGGAAAACATAGTGAAGAAAACCTGCATGATTGAGAGATTTTCTCGATGGCTACGCTAGCTTACAGGGGGTTGGCACCCGCAGTGGACCCGTGGTGGACTAAGGTCTAATCCCTCTCAACCCGTGCCCAGCAGTGGTACAATAATGGGTTGATGAGAATGAATAAGACGTAAAAGGGGGATGAATTTTTTTTTAACTTTCGTACGCTAGTTTTTTCCCCTCGGTCGTCTATCAATCAAATATCGGTGCTTCAGACGGGATGCCATGGAATTTATTAAAATACATCATAAACTAATCCTGGACTAGACAGTACATGGTGGTAGACCTACCTTGAAGAACCAGTCACAGACCCTGGTCTGCTGATTGAACACGGTGCCAGGTCCGCAGACGAAGGAGTACATCTGGTTACCGCCTATACTTGGGACACACCAATGCCAAACCTGCAAATATACAACAGATTGCTATAAATATTTTTGTAGGCGTTATATAGGTATGGTCTAACATTTATATATTTATTAACGGACAACCAACAGCTAAAAACACGACAGAAACCATAATTATAGGCAGTTTAAAGCCAAATAAAGCTTTTCATGAATAGCATTAAGTAGTGAGGCATACCTATTACAAATATTTTGATAAATATAGCATGCACAAGAATTCAAAATCATTATGTACTGACAGATTCATTGGCTCTGAAAATTGCTGTACAAGTACTAACCGGGAAATATTCATAAAATTAGAAGCGAAAATCTACTTTCAAAACATTTTTGTTGTCTACTATAACATTTACATATAAAACATACTATAAGTACGATAATTTCAGTATTAATTTAACGTTGACAGTATCAGTAATTTAAGATAGATAGATAGATAGATAGAATATTCTTTATTGTACACCAGGAATTTAAAATATACATTACATCAATGAAATAAGGGTACAATGGCGGTCTTATCACTAAATAGCGATATCTACCAGACAACCTTTGGATGGACAAGAAACGTATGTGAATTAAACGGGTGTACATAAACCATAAATATGTACACATAAACAAATAAATACGTATATATATATATATATCTATATATATATCTATATGTCTATAAATATATATAAGATGTAATTAAACCTCCAAAATGGAACATTTAACAGAAACTCCGGTTGGAATCTAACTGATTTATTGAAAACTTATTAATCTACCCACAATAACATAATATAAAACATTTAACATGTACCCCGCAAAACTAACTGGACCAAACACTGCGTTTAATTTGCACTTTCGTAATTCATTGCTAAAACAATAGTATCAGGCGCAGAACGATATGATGGTGATGGCTTTATGGTGTTACTAGTGTACTTTGAGTCCATTGACTTTTGAAAGTTACATGTGTATTTATCACTCGTTCAAACAGTTACGGAAAATATCGCGAGGAAAGATTTTTCCGATGGGCTATTTAAAGCCTACCAATCGCACTGGGTTAGAGTGGTAGATGTAACCCTTCGCTTAATTCCTCTCAAATTAGACCCGTGTCCAGCAAAGAGACAATGATTGGAAAAGCCAAGGTCACGCCTTCCGTATCATCATCAGCCTATATTTGTCTATTGCTGGACATAGGCTTTCCCTAATAAACGCCACAGAGCTCGACCTTCGGCTCATCTCATCCAGTTGCTGCCAGCTGTCTTGCGCAAGTCGTCGCACCACCTTCCTCTTCCTCCTTCGAAACGGCTAGACGGATTATTATAAAATTTTGTTTGTATAATTGGTAGGTCTGACAATCGGTCGTAGGCTATTTTTTACACTCCTAGGTGATGAAGATGTCCCTCACCAGACTTATTTTTTTAATTTTGTTGACAAAATATTTTGTGGCAAAAATCGTTTGCTGGCAGATAGTAATATATAATAACTTACTTGGCACATAGTTTCCGGGTCGGCATAGTACCCGGGTATTTTGTCGTCACACGTAAACGAGAGACCTTTGGGCACCTCTGTGTATACTGGATAGTCCTCACCAGGTATGTAACCATCCAGAGACTGGAACAAGTAAATAATAAATAATTAAATAATATCTCTGGACTATATGACACAGCGCCATCCAGTTCCGTGGTAAGCAACGAGGCTTGTGTTACGGATACTAATTGGATGATATACTACATAATATATACTTTTTTATGTAAATAATAATAATGCAGTTAGATTTAAGTATTTTAGGAGAAGCTGTGGTAGCCTAGTGGTGTGACCAGTGGCCTGAGATGTCAAAGGTCTCGATTTCAAACCCAAGGCACGCACCACTGACTTTTCGGTAGTTATGTGCTTATAAGTATATCACATGCTCAAACGGTGAAGGAAAACATTGTGTGGAAACCTGCATGCTTTAGAGATTTTCTCGATAGTATATGAAGTCTGCCAACCCGCAGTAGGCTAGCGTGGTGGACTATAGCCTAATCCCTCTCAAATGAGAGAAGACCCGTGCCCAGCAGTGGGACGTTAATGGGTTAATGATGATGATCAATATACCGCGATTGAATCCGTAAAAAGTTAGTTAGTAGTAGTTTTATTTCATACGTGAAGCCATTTTGGTTCGTCTATCACGCAAATACAGCTGTTATAACGTGGGTAATTCTAATTAGACGAATTAACGTCTATATTAGCGTGTATTACACTTTCTATCCTTATCGCGAGAATTCAAGCAATACGGAATAAATTAATCAGTGAAAACAATCGTATTTGACTGTCTCATTGTTCGTTAGTGCGATTGCTGAGTTAGAGGTCTCTTGGGCTCAATTCCCAGGTCGAGCAAAGTGTTATTGGGTTTTTCTATGAAATTCTCTGTAGCAGCTCGGAGTTTGGATTCGTGTCCGGTTAATGGCAATTGGCTCGCCCTTTAGTACATAGGATCTAAAAGGTCCCTGCTAAACGTGGGTGTACCTTAGTACACCTCTGCCTAGCCCTTAGGGGACGACAGGCGTGAGGGTATAGGATAGATACATTATAAAAAGACCCTTTAGTTTCGGGGTACTTAAATAAGATAGATCAGAGGTTTCTGCAAGGTCGGCAACGCGCGACCGACACCTCTGGTGTTGCAAACGTCTATAGGCTACGGTAATCGCTTACCATCAGGCGAGCCTGCTTCTTTACGAACCCCGTGGTATAACAAAAGAATAAATGATTAAATTATATTTATTTCTGTAAATAGATCTTTTAAAGACACTTTTACAAGTTATGTATAATATTATTTTATGAACTAGATGGCATCGGCATTTCCTAACTGACGACCTCTGATGCCGAAACAAACTCAGAGAATCATGGTCTCTTGTGAAGTCCAAACATCCTTGTTTACAATATGTGAGCCTGACGATGTAGGTCAGTCTGAGATGGCCTTTTGAAGAAAGCACCAGTGCAGCTTTGAGTTTACCTGTCCATACTGACAGCACGCATACGTCAGTCATCGTGTACCTCAACCATGATTGAGGGAGCTCCAGGACCCAACGCACGTATTAGTAACAACGTACATATTAAAATATTCCTGGACATTATGACACACAACGCCATCTAGTCCCGAGCTAAGCAACGTGGCTTGTGTTACGGATACTAGTTGGTTGATATACTACATATATACTTTTTTTTGTAAATACATGCATATTATACATAGATACATCCATGACTCGGATACAAATGTTTATGCTCATCACACAAAATGTTGTCCCTACCGGGATTCGAACCCGGGACCCTTAGCACAGAAGGCAGTGTTAACTACCGCTGGACTAACTGGATCGTCTATTAGTAGCACGTAATAGTTTCAATAAAAAACAGTTGATTCGATTTTCGCAGAAGATACCTAATCAATATGACAATAATAGATGGAATAATTACTATTTAATAAGTCCCAGTTAATTATAACCGTAATTAACAGATGACGTGTATACTACACACGCTTTAACTTATTATGTCGTAGGGTTTTTTTTATGACCATCACTTTTTACACATTGCATATGGATGAAGGTAAAAACGATGCGTTTTTTTATCATCAAGCATAAAATATAAGACAATAGGCCAGGTTTGTATTAGCTAACTGCCTCAATGGTCTAGTGGTCGTAAGCAACTGCTGATCTAGAAGTCTTAGGATCGATTCCCAGCGAGCCTGCTGTCACGCCTGTCGTCCTCTAAGGGTTAGGCAGAGGTGTACTAATGTACACCCACATTTCACGGGGACCTTTTAGATCCTATGTAAAGGGCGAGCTTATTGACCGGGCACGAATCCAAACTGCGAGCTGTTACTTAGAATTTCATAGAAAAACCCAATAACACTTTGCTCGACCTGGGAATCGAGCCCAAGAGACCCCTGACTCAGCAATCGCACTAACGAACAATGAGACAGTCAAATACGATTGTTTTCACTGATTAATTTATTCCGTATTGCTTGAATTCTCGCGATTAGGATAGAAAGTGGAATACACGCTAATATAGATGTTAATTCGTCTAATTAGAATTACCCACGATAGACGAACCAAAATAGCATCATGAAGAAGAATAAAATAAAACTACTTTTTACGGAGTTAATCGCTGTATATTGATCATCATCATCAACCCATTAACGTCCCACTGCTGGGCACGGGTCTCCTCTCATTTGAGAGGGATAATACTGTAGTCCACCACGCTAGCCTACTGCGGGTTGGCAGACTTCACATGCCATAGAGAAAATCTCTCAAGCATGCAGGTTTGCTCACGATGTTTTCCTTCACCATTTGAGCACGCGATAAACTTTAGTTTTAGTTATAAATTATATAAATTCTACTTACCGCCAGTGTTCTATCAACCATGTATAATAATACAGTTAGAACTCCTACGGAACCCAGACTGATTCCGCAAAGTCGTTTGTGTTGTGTCATTTTGGCTGTGGTACCCTAATTTTGAGGGTTCAGATCAAACCTGTAACAAATAATTTATTCAAATTAGTAAATAGCGCCATCTAGTTACGAGGTTGGGAACGAGGCTTGTGTTACGGATACTAGATGGTTTATATACTACATAGTTATTCATTTTTGTTAATAGGACATAAATATTACACATAGAAACATCCATGACTCAGTTCAAATTATATCAATGCTAGTCACAAACATTTTGCTCGGAAGAAAAACAAAATCTGGACATTATGACACAGCGCCATCTAATTTCGAGGTAAACAAACGAGGCTTGTGTTACGGATACTAGTTGGTTGATATAATACATATATCCTTTGTTTTGTAAATACATAACATACAAGTCATACATATTATACATAGGTACATGCCTGACTCGGAAACAAATGTTAATGCTCATCACACAAATATTTGTCCCTACCGGGATTCGAACCCGGGACCCATAGCACAGCAGGCAGCGTTAACTACCGCAGGGCTAAACGGGTCGTCACATATATGAGAATTATTAGAAAAACACTGAAACAATGTTATTACAGAACCGCGACAACGGGCAAGAAACGAAAATATTTGATTACAATTGATAATTGACTTTGTAATTAGACATTGCAATCAATTCATTATTATTATGCAAAATAACACCATACATGTGAATAGCCGTTGTCAAGCTCTATGAAACCTTTTTCAACGCGAAACGCGTATATTAGACATTGATAATAAACCTACTTTTTACGGATTTTATTTCGACGTTTCGTAATAAGACGTTGCCCCATTTAAGGCTTTTGGGACAGGGACCGCGATCCCAGATTCCTTCTATAAATATTCCTGGACATTATGACACAGCGCCATCTAGTTCCGAGCTAAGCAACGAGACTTGTGTTACGGATACTAGTTGGTTTATATACATATTATACATAGATACATCCATGACTCGGACACAAATGTTTATGCTCATCACACAAACCCTTATTTGTCCCTACCGGGATTCGAACCCAGGACCCATAGAACAGAAGGCAGCGTTAACTACCGCTGGACTGAGTTGTCAAATAAATACAATACCTAATTATTTTTGGATTGAATTTTGGGACTACAAATAAAATGAACTAAATTATATTTTAAGAAAGCACAACCAACCAAAGAACTCAAATAAAAATACTTTTTCCTCATAAATGTTGTTTTATTTCAAAAATAGCCTTCTATTAGACTCAAACCTAACTAAGACCAACCTACCCCATTCTGGAATTTTCTGTATCGTGGGTGCAATTACAAACACAAATTTTCACATAAACAAACGCCCAGACTATTTGCTCCGTTCGGGGATCGAACCCGCAACCCGTGACGCACAAGACGATAAGAATTAATTGTGGTCAACCATGATATTAAAATTCTAAATAATAATTGTATTGAATATTGACGACCTCTGTGGTCTAGTGGTTTGAGTACCGGACTACTGATCACGAGGTCGTGGGTTCTATTCCCACAGGACACAAATATTGATGTGATTGTATCTGGGTGTTCCTTATGTATTATAAGTATGTATTTACAACAAAAAAAGTATTTAAGTATTATTTCCATTGTCTAGTACCCATAGTACAAGCTCTGCTTAGTTTGGGACTAGATGGTGCTGTGTGAAATGTCGCAGAATATTTATTTATTTATTATATATATGGATTGCTTATTTCCAACAAAACGCCGCTATCACCGCCGGATACAAGATCTCAAGAAGAACCACAAAGTCTGTCCGTGACCACGAACGCTGGACCAGCCAAAACGTGGGAAAAAAACCAATATCAACATACCGCGATACAATCCGCAATAAGCAGTTATATTTCAACATTAATAAACTCTGCTTACCAAACAATCGTAATAATAGTGGTATAATCATAATAAAAGCAAAAGTAGGTTGGTTGTAGGTCGTAGGCAATAATATAACCTTCATACTGCAATTGTATTGTATTTTTTTTTTGTTTTTCATAAAATTTCTGATGTCATCTCTCTCACATAGTTATCAAATAAGTACTTAGTTAAAGATTATAATCTATTTTAATGTATAATTAACACACTTGTGTTAAATAAATAACTATTTAAAAGAGTTCAGTTACTGTGGGATTTTTTAATGAAAATGAACACAGTTCGTAAGATTATGTAATTTTTTTTTATGGTGATAAGAGGGCAAACGAGCAGGCGGCTCACCTGATGGTAAGTGATGACCGCTGCCCATGGATATTTGCAACACCAGAGGCTTGCAAATGCGTTGCCTAACCCCTTAGAAACCGTCCAGGTTTCTTAAAATACTTACTGACAGCAAACGGAATTCCCATGCTGTCAGAATAGTCACTCCCCCAACGAGCTCTGGTAACCTTATTCACTCGCAGAAACACAACTATTGTTGATTCACTGCGGTGTTCTGTAAGGCGGAGGTACGTCCCCAGTCGGGCAGCTCAATTTGACCGAGAAATCTCGCTATGGCCTACCTCCTACAAAAAATTCGCTTGTATAACTGGATTACATTACGCCTGTCGTCCCCGGGTCAAGGGTTAGGCAGAGGTGTACTAATGTACACGCACATTTCACCGGTATGTTTTAGGTCCCATGTAGTAAGGTGAGCCTATTGAACCGGGCGAATCCAAAATCCGAGTAGCTACTGAGAATTTCATAGAAAAACCCAATAACATTTTGCTCGACCTGGGAATAGAATCCAGGACCGCTTGCTCAGCAGGCACACTTACGACCTTACCTCATGACTAAAGCGCAATGGTATGTGATAATAAAGACAGTCTTTCGAAAAATCTAGAAACAATTTTCAAGCTAACGACAGCAATTCAAACTTTAATTATTTACACAATTTTAATTATTGCTATTATAATTCCGAGCTTAATTGTAATCGTGCTTGAAGATAATATAATTATGTAACGTAATTCACATTTACTAAGATTTAATTCTGGTTGTAGATGTGAAGTCATTATTATGAGAATATATTACCAACTGCCTATCTGATCTAGTGGTGTCTGCGTGGGAATCGAACTGAGGATCTTACAGTCCCGCTATTTTTAGGGTTCAGTACCCAAGGGGTAAAAACGGGACTCTATTACTAAGACTTCGCTGTCTGTCCGTCCGTCTATCTGCCGCCAGGCTGTATCTGAAGAACCGCGATAGCTAGACAGTTGAAATTTTCACAAATTATGTATTTCTGTTGCTACTATAACATCAAATACTAAAAACAAAATAAAATAAATATTTAAGGAGGGCTCCGATAAAACAAATGCAATTTTTTGCCTAATTTTGTATGGAACCCTTCAGGCGCGACTCCGACTTGCACTTGGCCGGTTTTATTTGTATACCTTAAGGATGACAACAAGCTTACACCTCACCTGATGGTAAGCGGTTACCGTCGCCTATAGACGTTTGCAACACCAGAGGCGTCACTTACTCGTTGCAGTCCTTGTAAAACCCGTTTTAAGTATTAAAATAGAAGAGTTACTACACTGACTGCAAACGGAATTCCTATGCTGTCAGAATAGTCACTCCCTCGAGCTCTGGTAACATTACTCACACGCAGAAACACTTTTTTTATGGTTATAACGGGGCAAACGGGCATGAGGCTCACCTGATGTTAAGTAATCAATGGATATTTGCAACATCAGAAGCCTTGCGATACGTTTCTGAAAATAAGAGAGTTACTTACGTGACAGCAAATGGAATGCCCATGCTGTCAGAATAGTCACTCCCCCAACGAGCTCTGGTAACCTTACTCGCAGAAACACAACTATTGTTGTTTAACTGCGGTCTTCTGTAAGGCGGAGGTACTTCCCCAGTCGGGCAGCTCAATTTGAGCGATGAATCTCGCTATGCTTGCAACCACTAAATCAGACTTGGCATGCATGTTCCCACGCCAAAGAAAGGTAAATATCATAACATATCTATCAAGAAACCAATATTTCTCATTTCCACATACCATGATATGGGTTTTTGTTTGTCTGTCCGTATGTGATTTGTCGCCATTGATACATTGTTCCGACTAACTAATTATCTTTACGAATGTCAATCATAATTTCTAATAATGGCAGTTTTAATTGTCAAAAACTATGTGCATTGTTGTGTAGTATAATACCACAGACAGTCACCATTATTGGGCTTCATCATCAACCCATTATTGTCCCACTGCTGGGTACGGGTCTCTCTAAATTTTGAGAAGGATGAGGCTATAGTCCACCACGCTAGCCTACTGCGGGTTGGCAGACTGCACATGCCACTGAGAAAATCTCTCGAGCATATAGGTATTCTCACGATGTTTTCCTTCACCGTTTGAGCATTTGATATTCGCACATAACTTCCTAAAAGTCAGTCACGTTTGAACTCGAGATCTTCAACGCGAGCGCTGCGGGAGCTCAATGCAGTGGCGGACCAACTAGATCTGTTTTCTTGTTCGCTGAATGAGTTCACAATGACCATGTATAGATTATATTCCTTTTTATTTAATGATTGTTAATATTGTTATAAATTAGATTGTATATAAGTTACTATACTTGCGAATTGGTAACCTGTAATGCTAGTATAAGTTATGATTTAAATAAATAAATAAATAAATAAAAACATCTCAGTCCACTGGTCACGCTACGAGGCTATAATTACTCTATTTTTTTTTTTACTGGGTTTGCAGTTAACAAAATATTATTTACCAACAAATTATTTTCTCTGAAACATGCACGTATCCTCACAATGTTTTCCTTCACCGTTCTAGCATGTGATAAATACGCACCTGTATAATAATCTTTCTTTTACACACAAAACAACAAATACAGTATTAGAAACAGTACGTTACGGAGCGATTGCTCAAGTCAGGAACAGAATCCGCGACCACAAACAGTTGGGAAACAATATAGATCATATAACATTATTACATTGCATCTTACAATACATTAATCACCTTCTATTATGATGTGAAAAGGAGATTGCTTCATATCATCACGCCTTACACGTAATATAGGGTAGGTAGAGGTTGTATTCGCGACTGAAATAACATATATACATACATACATATACACTCACGTCTTTTTCCCATGGGGGTAGGTAGAAACTACAGAATGCCACGCGCTACGGTCCCTGCAAACCACTTTTGCCTCGTCCACATTCATACATCGCGTCACGCACGCGCGCCGGTTACGAGTACTGCGCACCTTTTTGAAGGAGTTCACCAATTAGGTCGGTGTATGTCCTTCTAGGGCGCCCCTCCCGGCGTTTTCACTGACATCCGCCTTATAAATTCCTTTCGTCAATCGTTCATTCATCCTTTCAACATGCAGAGGTGTACTAATGTACACCTCCATTTCGCCGGTATGTTTCAGATCCCATGTAATAGGAGGCGAGCCTATTGCCATCAACCGGGCACGGATCCAAACTCCAAAAGCTGCTATTGAGAATTTCATAGAAAAAACCCAATAACACTTTGATCGACCTGGGAATCGAACCCAAGACCTCTCGGCAGTGACACTGTACGACCACTAGACCAACGAGACTACGAAGCTATAACTAATTTTAGTCCAATCTAATCTTTTCTAGATCTTTCCAGCACTCCAGTTATAATGATGAGAATCTAATGGAAAGAGAATGTGATTTATAAAGGAATTGTGTATTCGTTCTACAAACCATTTATGAATGTGCTCTTATGTCGTCATATTATTATGGGAAAGTGATAATAGATGATAAAATCTTGCTTGTATAATATAACGCCTGTTTATTTCGATAGCTGTGGTAGTCTAGTGGTACCAGTGTTAAATGTGAGGTCGGATCAATGTAGGTAGTTAATGTCTGAAGAATTATGCATACGGTATTATGTATTTTGTTTTTATTAATTTGACTATTGACGATTTAAGACATTTACGTACATTACAATTTCTCCATTGACCTCGCACATCATTGCCTGGAATATTGTATTACAATACCCATTATTTTAAAAGAGTGTCTATGGAGTTTCTTGCCGGTTCTTCTCCATAAGATCAACTTCTTGGAACCGTGCAACTAGAATCATAACGTTTTAAAATTGACACATTTTGTAGCGGTTATCTTAGACCGATTTTCATCAAAAATAGCTTAGAACAATCCCAACTAAATCACCTTTCAAACAAAAAGATACAAAATCAAAGTCGATTCATCCGTTCAGGAGCCATAGACAAACACACAGACACAGACAGACACGCCAAACTTATAGCACTCCGTCGTTTTTGCGCCGGGGGTTAAAAACCTAATAGCTCTTTGCTCGACTTATCAATCGAACCTAAGTCATCTCGTTCAGTTGTCATACTTACGACAACTAAACCAATGAAGCAGACATTACTTCATGTGAAAAAAACTTTAAGCTGGCAATTACAAAACGGAATTGTTTGAAATTAAACAGACTAGCAATATGTATAGGTGTGAGAGAATTTTGTAATATTTTAACATTGTAATTTTATCATCTGGGCATCTTTACTCTGAAGTACTCTTAGTTAAGAATGATTGTATGTGTAACTTTAATTACGTTACATTTTTATACTCTGTGACAATTCAGCTGTCAAAATTCATGCAATCTGCTCATAATTTATCGGTAATCTGTATTCTATAACAGTATATATAAATCAATGCCAGTTTTCGTTGTGATTTTATAACTCAAGAACGGGCTCACCTATCCAAACCAATTGTTTAGGCTTTGTTCGGACTATTTAGTAGATGGTTTATGTGAAGTTTGCACAAAATCTCTTAATCTCTTATCACATTTCTCACCATGTGACAAATACGCACGTAACATCAACCCCACTAGCAAAGTGCGTGATGGCAGACTTAACACACGCCATTGAGAAAGTCTCTTATGCATGCAAGTTTCCTCACGATCGTTTTCATCCCACTTTGAGAACGTGATAAATACGCACGTGACTTAGATATGTCGGTTATGGTCGTGGAATCAGGCCTAAGACCTTTATCTTTTGTCTAAAGCTATTAAGCATATGGCGCTATTATGGACAGCTTAAAAAAATTTATGATGTCACGCAGTTTCTCATCTTTCTTATGTATGAAATTACATAATAATTAGTATTATTTTAATGAGTAGAAATTAGAATTATAATAAGATGAAATTAACATAAATTAACTATTAACTTGGTACTTAAAGAAGTTATTTTCTTGCTCTGATTATGTCAAAATGAAATTACCTTAACTTTAGTTTTAGATATGTAATACCTCTTTGAAATATAACTACATACAATACACGCATGAAGGCAGAAACTACATACAGTATGCAACGAACTACGATCAAAAAAATAAACATATGAGTACACAAAACTACATTAATGTGGATTTTATCGCGGTATATTGTCAAATATATTTTTCACTGGGCAAATTTAATTCAGTCTGTTTGAACGTCGACATTAAAGACAGCCCCCAAAAACTTCATTTTCTAATGTTTTTGATCGTAGTGCGTTATTGATCTTTTAAGTCTTTAACAACATCTATAAATCAAGAAATTTCAAACCAAATATAATATCAATATACCGCGAGAAAATCCGCGTAAAAATGTAGTTTTATTTCTATGTTTAATATTCGCGTCATTGTAAAAATGATAACTTTGTTGCTCTACAGGAGAAAATACTGCCAGCACACGACTTACAGGCTATGTACCCAAACTGGCTGGTGCAGAACTAATATGTGCAAATGGGGATTTAGATAATATAACATTCGTCATCAACCCATTACTCAGACTTGGCACAGCACAGTGCTCTTCGGCCGGTCATCTAGCAGAGCCACTCTCTCCTGGTCGACGCAGCAGCCAGCCACTACGCTTCACTGCACCACCTCGACTCACTGACGAATTCGTAGCATCACAAGTCCCAACTCGCCGTGGACTCACCGCAACACGGTCCCGACTAACTCGAACATCACACCCGGCACTGGCAACACGCAACAACCGCTGACTCATCATCTTCATCAGTAGCATATCGACCTCCGGTCTCGGAGGGGAGTGATGTGGCGACATCTATCTCGCCACATAAGAACTACGGACTCAGCGCGACGAAGCTAAGAATCCTACATCGCGCAAGTGAAATATGCACGCGAGATAGCATATATACAACCACCCAACATCAACCGTTGGGCAGTAGCCCGCCAGGCACAACACCTCGCCTGGTCGGAATATCCTCCTTATCAAATGGAGGGATTCACACCTCCTTCCCCCATACTAGCTTTTGTCCGCGACTTCCTCTGCGTGGAATTAATTTGATCCAATCTGATTTTTCATATTGATTCCGCATACAAACTTCCAACCCCTTTTTCTCCCTTTTAAAGAATGATTTCCGGGATGAAAACCATCCTATGTCCTTCCCCAGGACTCAAACTATCTTTGTCTAAAATTTCATCTAAATTGGTGTAGCGGTTTAAGTGTGAAGAGGCAACACACAGACACACTTTCGCGTTTGTAATATTACTAGCGTTGGCCCCCGACTTCGTCTGCGTAAAATTAGTAATTTTATTCGCATACAAACTTCTAACCCCTTTTTCTCCCTTTTAAGGGATGATTTCCGGGATGAAAACCATCCTATGTCCTTTCCTAGGACTCAAACTATCTCTGTCCAAAATTTCATATGAATTGGTGTAACTGTTTAAGCGTGTAGAGGCAATAACAGACAGACACACTTTCGCGTTTGTAATATTACTAGCTTTTGCTCGCGCCCTCGTCTGCGTAAAATTTGCAATTTCATTTCCACCTTTCCCCCTTCTCAGGGACGATTTTTGGGACAAAAACTGTCCAATGTCCTACTCCTCTCAAACTTTTTA
Source organism: Craniophora ligustri (assembly GCA_905163465.1). NCBI lineage: Eukaryota > Metazoa > Arthropoda > Insecta > Lepidoptera > Noctuidae > Craniophora > Craniophora ligustri. The sequence continues at coordinate 945,141 of LR990982.1, forward strand.
TCTCTGTACAACATTCAAACTATCTCTGTCCAAAATTTCATCTAATTTGGTGAAGCGGTTTAAGCGTGAAAAGGCAACAGACGGACACATTTTCGCGTTTATAATTATAAAGAATGGAAGTTTGGATTCCGCTAACTAATGTTTTATTACGTCATCGTGAGTTATCATGTGTGAATCTTCATTCCTGCATATAGCGTGATGTTTTGTGCTCTGTTCCTGCTACTTTCTATTTACTTTATATTCATTATTGAACTAACTGCAACCAACCATTCAACTGTAAACAGCATGTATCTTTAGGGTTCCGTAGCCAAAGGGTAAAAACGGAACCCTAAAGATTACTAAGACTTCGCTGTCTGTCCGTCCGTCTGTCTGTCACCAGGCAGTATCTCAAGAACCGCGATAGCTAGACAGTTGAAATTTTTACAAATTATGTATTACTATTGCTGCTAAAACAATAAATACTAAAAACAAAATAAAATAAATATTTCTATTTTTGTACGGTACCCTTCGTGCCTTAGTCCTCGCACTTGGCCGGTTTTTAAGCGATGTCCCGATTACCGCTGCTGTGTTAAAGGCTATCTTTTGCGTTCGAATCCCGGTAGGGTAAAATGTTTCTGTGATGAGCATGAATATTTGTAGATGAGTCATTGTTGTGTCTATCCATACTTATATATTATTATTATTATTAATAATATTATAAATGCGAAAGTGTGTCTGTCTGTTACCTCATCACGCTACGACCGCTGAAGCGGTTTAGATGAAATTTGGTAGAGAGATAGTTTGAGTCCCGGGGAAGGACGTAGGATAGTTTTCATCCTAGAAATCATCCCCTTAAAAGGAGAAAATTGGGGTGGAAGTTTGTATGCGGATAAAATTACTAATTTTACGCGGACGAAGTCGCGGGCAAAAACTAGTGTATAATTAATATGAATATGTTTACAAAAATCTCTGTAGTGTATCAACCAACTAGTATCTGTAACACAAGCCTCGTTGCTTAGCTCGGAACTAGATGGCGCCGTGTCACAACGTTCTGATATATTTATCAAATTTTGTTTATCAAAAACTAGTCAAACTTTATTGTTCTAGTTCAATAATACCAATGATGCATTTAAACGACAGTTTAAACAAATAATACAGGTACTTTTGATTTGTCAAAATTTGTTGCATGGTTCCCAGAGATAGGTCTTATGGCAAAAAACTTCTTGCAATATTTGCCAATCTCTAATGTTAGCGTAATACTTTAAACGTTTGCTAACTTTACCGTTATTATTTAAATACAATACTTTAAGCCAATATTCATATACATTCTAAGTAATTAAGTACATTGAAATAAAACTACTATTTAGAAATTCTATCTTAGTAAGTACATTGATTTTATAATTTCGACGTTTCCGATTCTCTACAGCATCCATGGTCACGGGCAGACTGAGGTGTTGGTCGTCTTGATGTTATAATAATTACTAACAGCTACCCTACAGTTATCTGGAGTTTAAAACGTCTAATGGCTACGGTAACCTCCTACCATCAGCTCGTTTGTCACTCTAGTGTCATAAAAACAAACAATAAACAATGTTTTTTGTATTTTTTAGCATATTTCAAGCTATGTCGCCGTAAGACATAAGTAACATAAAACGAAAGCAGAACTCAACACACCAGGCGGATGCCTCGGTGCAGTCCTGGATTTGTCAATAGGCCGTATAGGCCTCGGCCTAGGGGCAGCAGCGTCCTAGGGGCGGCAGATTTCAGAGGAATTTAACTTTAGTGTTTAGTGCATGGGGCGGCGGATATTAAGTGACCTACAATCATAAAAAATATAAATCCGGCACTGCCTCGGTGGCTCAGTTGGCAGAGCGTCTGGAGTACTTATCCAGAAGAGGCGGGTTCGAATCCCGCCTGAGGTTGAATTTTTCTTTCTTAATAAATTTAAAAAAAAAATTAAACAATGTACCGAGATAAATTCCGTAAAAAGAAGTTTTATTTCAATATCTAATATTTGCATATAAGGGATGTTGCTGAGAGCTGTGGTAGCCTAGTGTGTGACTAGGCTAGTTGTGGACTGAGATGTCAAAGGTCTCGAGTTCGAACCCAAGGCAAGCACCACTGACTTTTCGGAAGTTATGTGCGTATTTATCACAAGCTTTAACGGTGAAGGAAAACATCGTGATGAAACCTGCATGCTTGAGAGATTTGTCTCGATGGTATGTGAAGTCTGCCAACCCGCAGTAGGCTACCGTGGTGGACTATAGCCTAATCCCTCTAAAATGAGAGGAGACCCGTGCCCAGCAGTGGGACGTTAATAGGTTGATGATGATATAAGTGTAAGAAATCACTTTATTTGAGTATGTTTGACCGTTATTCTTGTTTAAACAGAAAGCACTATCCGAGTTTATGACAGAAAAAATAAATTAGCGTAGCGCTTGAACTAACATAATTCACACAAGTTTTATGATATTTAAAAACAGGCTAGCTCCGAGTCATACAAGACAAATATTTAATTTATTTTATGTATTTATATAGCTTTTTCTATTAGTAATGGACAAAAGTTCATAACCGTTCTTCAAATTGAGGGATTTTTTTAGAATTTAATAGGTGACTGGAGGAAAAGAGCCGAAGATCGAGCTCTGTGGCGTTCACTAGGGGAGGCCTACGTCCAGCAGTAGACGAATACAGGCTGATGATGATGATGATGAATAGATTTTCGCTTGACTGCCAGTTCGCTCTGATGTTAAGCGACACTGCAGTCTACGATAGAGCGCGCTTACAAGAAGAAACCGATTCAGTCTAGATTTAAAGACACACAGATTATTTCTATCGGGGAAGACCCACTCAGGAACATTTCATTTTACGATTTGAGAGGTAGGGCAACGCGACATTCCTCGGCCAATTTGAGCTGCCCGTCTGGGGAAGTACCACCGGCTTACAGAACACCGCAGTGAATCAACAATAGTTGTGTTTCTGTGAGTGAGTAAGGTTACCGGAGCTCGTTAGGGGAGTGACTATTCTGACGGCATGGGAATTCCGTTTGCTGTCAGTTTAGTAACTCCCTATTTTAATAAACCTAGACGGTTTTACAGGGTCGGCAACGCGCGAGCGACACCTCTGGTGTTGCAAACGTCTATAGGCTACGGTAACCGCTTACCATCAGGCAGGCCACTTATTTGCCTCCCTAGTGACATACAAAAAAAAAATGGTCTTAACGCGTTTCGTTAGGGTTTTAGGAATTTCCACCGAGAAACGATGTCGCTTTTTCTTGGTTCTGGATGAGTAGAAAGAGCAATAGAAATAAGGTCGTGGAGATCCGATGCAGACTCTCCGAAATGTATCCGATAAAATACTAGCTTTTTACTTTGATTGTTGTTTTATAAATTTTCTAAAAGTCTAATTGATTTAAGATAAGAAGCCTTAAAAGTTCGATTTGTATTCAAAGTTTATTTTAACAGGAATGCCGAATTGTTTAGCTACTTATAATTTTTTTACATAAAACAAAATTCTATGTCTGTATTTGCATAATTATAATTATTAAACAAAAATTTGTAATTGAAAGAAAATATTTAAACCTTAATCCCTTTGCTTCTGATCCTATGCAGCATCCACAGTTAAAGCAGATTAAAGTATTGGTTCATCATCATATCAACCGTTAGACGTGCACTGTTGGACATAGGTCTCCCCCAAGGATCGCCACGACGACCGGTCATGCGCCGCCCGCATCCAGCGGATTCCAGCGACCTTTACCAGATCGTCGGTGCACCTTGCTGGGAACCTACCTAAGCTGCGTCTTCCAGTACTTGGTCGCCCCTCAAGAACTTTCAAGCCCTATCGGCCATCCGAAGTGTTGGTTCATAACATCAAAACACTCTACACCTCAGTCTGCCTATGACCATGGATGCTGTAAAGGATCTAAGACTTGCCAGAATAAAATTTCAAAGAAAAATAGTTAAACTTTATACCTAATTGTAATCTTGCATAGTTAAATTTTACACGTTAGTTAATTAGTACATTTCCGCGAACAAGCATTATTTTATTTTTCAGATTTAATTTTATCAGTTTTTATTTGAGTACAAAGTTTTTATGATCAACTTAATTGCAATTACTTCATTCATTGTACTTACTTTAATTAATTTAAATTATGTACATTAATTATTATTAACATAATATACCATCATGCCTGTCGTCCCCGAAGGGTTAGGCAGAGCTGTATTAGTACACCCACATTTTGCTGATATGCTTTTTTTAGGTCCCATGTAATAGTCGCTCCCTATTGCCATTTACTAGCCACGATTCCAAACTTGTGGTAGCCTAATGGTGTGGCCAATGGACTGAGATGTCAAAGATCTCGAGTTCAAAACCGGGCACGCACCACTGACTTTTCAGAAGTTATGTGCGAATTTATCACATGCTCAAACGGTGAAGGAAAACATCGTGAGAAAACCTGCATGCTTGAGAGATTTTCTCGATGGCATGTGAAGTCTGCCAACCCGCAGTAGGCTAGCGTGGTGGACTATAGCCGAATCCCTCTCAAAATGAGACGAGACAAGTGCCCAGCTGTGGGGCGATAATGGGTTGATGATGACTTCAAACTCCGAGCTACTGAACATTTTGCTCGACCTGGTAACCGAATCCAAGACATCTCGCTCAGCAGCTATACTTATGACAACTAGACCTAAACGAAGCAGTTTTAATTATATTATTAGTGATATAATATGCACTACGTACCCAAGTTAACACTAGTTCACTGTTCACTGTTATAAGCACTGCACTGCACTGAAATTTGAGCGCCGGCGCCGCGTAGTTTTATACATAGCGTTGGATTAGTGTGGATACGACGCACACGTGCGTATGTATTCCAATAAAAATGCTGAGAAATATATTTGTAGATTCGTATACATTTTAATTATTATAGACAACGGGTCTAAATTGTGTAGTTATTTGAGGTATAAATACCTTTTTTAATGGATGGTATTTAAAAGTACTTCAATTTATTCCCATTTCATTTACCTAATTTTGCCTGTGTTCCACCAAATATACTGAATGTGCACCAAGATATGTTCATTAAAAGTATTGTTATTACTTATATACACTTTCTTGGTATTCAGATTTGGTTCTGGCACTCGCCGGCCGCTGTGTGTGGTCACAGTTCTAACCTAACCTAACCGATATCTGTATTTTGCTGCTCAATCAGTAATTTTGTCGCTTAATCAGTATTTTTGATGCGCGGTTTATTATATTCCTTTTTTAATCCGACGTTTCGGCTGACTTGCATTAAGCCGTGGTCACGGGAAGGCTGTTGATAGCTAGGGTGTACATTAGTACACCTTTGCCTAACCCTTCGGGGACAATAGGCTTGATGGTATGTATTACAAATAAACGTCAAAGTTTACGCTAAACTATGAACGAGTCATTCACATCACATAATTTACTTTCTCCTATAATGGCATGAGTTATAAAAAAAAAATGCATAATATTTGGTCGTTAAATATAACAGTCAGTTTTTATATATGTATTTACTAGCTGTGTGGATGATGAAACATACAAACTATTGTGTATTCATTATTTAACGATCTTAAATAACCGATGGAGAATATTTTTTTAAGAAATAAGGATGAAATACATTTATAATAAGGTAGGGCATAGCGAGATTTCTCGCTCAAATTAAGCTGTTCAACAGGGGGAGTATCTCAGTGAAACAACAATAGCTGTGTTTCTGCGAGTGAGTAAGGTTGCCAGAGCTTGTAAGGGGAGTGACTATTCTGACAGCTTGAGAATTCCACTTGCTGTCTGTGTAATAACTCTTCTATTTTATGAAATTAAAACACTTCCTATCTTTTTTGGTGGTTAAAAAAAGAGTGATAAGATATCTACAGGGACGGCAATGTGCGAGGAACACCTCTGGTGATGCAAACATTCATAGGCAGCAACTGTTTGCCAATAGGCAGTGGACCGGTAGACTCGAAAGTCTGAAGTTCAATCCCAAATCACGTCAGAGAGGGAAAATATTTTAGAAGATGTTTTTAAATAGTTGTTGCTAATATTTTTCGCTGTGGTAGCCTAGCGGTGTCACCAGTGGACTGAAATGTCAGAGGGCTCGAGTTGGAACCCAAGGCATGCACCACTCACTTTTCGGAAGTTATGTGCGTATTTAATCACATGCTCAAACGGTGAAGGAAAACATTGTGAGGAAACCTGCAAGCTTGAGAGATTTTCTCGATGGCATGTAATGTCTGCCAACCCGCAGTAGGCTAGCGTGGTGGACTATAGCCTAATCCCTCTCAAATGAGAGAAGACCCGTGCCCAGCAGTGGGACAATAATGGGTTGATGATGATGATGATGAATATCTTTTGGAACAGAGCTTGATATCATTATTTTTGCTTTGAAAGGGATTTCCAATACAAAAAATCCTCACTATAAGTTTCTCCTAGATAATATCAATATACCACGATAAAACCCGTAGAATGAAATTGTATACCATTCATCATCATCACTTCAGCTCAATAACGTCCACTGCTGGACATAAGCCTCCCTCAAAGATTTCCACGACAACCATTGAACTTTTTAAAATATTATTTACTAGCTGATTCCCGCGACTTCATCGGCGTGCAATTTAACAAAAAAAATATAAGTTTCATATTAACTTTGCACCCCTGTTTTACTCCCTTAGGGGGTGAATTTTCAAAAATCCTTTCTTAGCGGATGCCTATGTCATAACATCTATCTGCATGCCAAATTTCAGCCCGATCCGTCCAGTGGTTTGGGCTGTGCGTTGATAGATCACTATGTCAGTCAGTCATTCAGTCACCTTTGAGTTATTTATATTTATATGACGACCCAATTAGTCCAGCGGTAGTTAACACTGCTTTCTGTGCTATGGGTCCTGGGTTCGAATCCCGGCAGGGACAAATATTTGTGTGATGAGCATAAACCTTTGTTTCCATTTACAAAAAAAAAAGGATATATGTAGTATATCAGCCAACTATTATCCGTAACACAAGCCTCGTTGCTTAGCACGGAACAGTTGGCGCTGTGTCGTAATGTCCAGAAATATTTATTTATTATTTATATAGTTTAATGTACTATCTAAATCACAAAGGCGTATCCACAATATTCTAGCGCATTTCCCACGCGAACCGGACGGCGCTCACCAGGCGTGTGCAACTACGTAAAAACATTAATTAAATTGTCTACGTTGTTTCAGTGTTGCCACATTTATATGGGAATGCCTAGCAAATAGCTTGGTAAACTAACTAATCTTATTTTATTCTCAATTCTTATGTAAAAAATCTCTTGTCACGGTGTTTGTCGCGAGCTCCTCCGAAACGGCTAGACGGATTATTATTGATAGGTCTGAGAATCGGTCATAGGCTTTTTTTACATCCCTAGGTGATAGGGATCTCCCTCACCAGACTTTTTTTTCATATTTTAGTATTATTTATTATATAACATTTTTGTATTTTTTTTATGTTATATTATGATTTGGCAGTAAAAAGTACTTATAATCCTAAATTTCAACTCCTAAAATATGGCAAAACAACGTTTCCCAGTAAACCGTGTTTTGCCATATTTTAGCTAATATTATTATATTGAGATACTGATTTTTTACGTTGACGCGAAAACTAGATATTGTTAGAACTAATTCTTACGGGTTCTATCGCGGTATATTAAGCAAGAGGTGTTGGGTTCGGTTCTCAGGGCGAGCAAAGTTTTATTCGGTATATCTATAGAATTTTAAGTAGCAGATCGAAGGTTGGATTCTTGTCCGGTGGACAGCAATAGGCTCGTCCCCTATTATATGGGACCTGCTCTACGTAACACGTCAAGAACGATATTGCTTTGTATTGAACCCAAGACCTCTTGATGAAATGATTGTTTATTTCTGTAAATAGATCGTTTTAAAGACACTTTTACAAGTATTTTAAGATTTTTTTTAGTATCTAGATCGCATCGGCATTTCCTAACTGACGACCTCTGAGAAGAAATGCCGAAACAAACTCAAAGCATCATAGTCTCTTCCAAGTCACAAAAGTCCAAGTCCAAACATTTTGGTTACATTATGCACACTTGTGCAGCGAATCACATTCACAACCACTAGGCCAGTGAGACCTGTTATAGTTAAAAGTATCTTAAATCCAAACAAATAAAACAGTTCCAGTCAATACAAAACGTTTTCTAACTCTACTTATTTCTCTTGTGTCGTGGGTGCATTTACAAACACAAATATTCACAATTCACAAACACCCAGACCCGGGACAACTACATATAGGCCACACATATATTATTTTGTTCCGTGTAAGGGTCAAACCCGCGACACGCGGCGCAAAAGCCGATTCCTCGATAACTCAAAGGTGATTGAATGACATAGTGATCTACCAACGCACAGCCCAAACCACTAGACGGATCGGGCTGAATTGGCGTGCAGGTAAATGTTATGACGTAGGAATCCGAAAAGAAAGGCTTTTTGAAAATTCACCCCCTAAGGGGGTAAAACGGAGGTGCAAAGTTAATATGAAACTTAGTTTTTTTTAGTTAAATTGCACGCAGACGAAGTCGCGGAAATCAGCTCGTTTACTTCCTAATAGTCATCATCATCACATCACCCGTTAGACGTCCACTGCTGGACATAGGTCTCCCCCAAGGATCACCACGACAACCGGTCCTGGGCCACCCGCATCCAGCAGATTCCAGCGACCTTTACCAGGTCGTCGGTATCATAGTCGTCGGTTCTTAGTTGTTATAAATTGTTGTTATTGTTAGCTACCTCGTTGGTCTAGTGGTCGTACAGTGCGACTGCCAAGCAAGAGGTCCTGGATTCTATTCCCAGGTCGAGCAAAGTGTTATTGGGTTTTTCCGTGAAATTCTCAGTAGCAGCTCGGAGTTTGGATTCGTGCCCGGATAATGGCAATAGGCTCGTCCCCTATTACATGGGACCTAAAACATACCGGCGAAACGTGGGTGTACATAAGTACATCTCTGCCTAACCTTTCGGGGACGACAGGCGTGATGGTATGTATGTATGTACAAATTGTTTGTAAAAGGTCAAAAACGTTTATACTGATTATGTAATTGAAGTTATAATGATATTAATGATCATTATCAATATTGTTACAGTTATATGGGAACCACTCTTAATGATACAATCCTTAAGCTATAATTTAACGGTAACTTTTAGGTATTAATGGCAAATTTTTGCTCACGACTTCATCTGTGTAGAATTATTATTAATTTTAGATAACTTATTTTTTATCCAAATAAATCTGCTTTTTTCTCTTACTAGTTTACCTTTAGGAATAAAAAAAAAATTTAAAAAAATCCTGATGACAAACATCATAGGTATTAATGCCTATATTAATAATAATAAATATTCCTGGACATTATGGCACAACACTATCTAGTTCCGAGGCTTGTGTTACGGATACTAGTTGATTGATATACTGCATATATACTTTTTTTAATACATCCATGACTCGGAAACAAATGTTGATGCTCATCACACAAACATTTGTCCCTACCGGGATTCGAACCCGGGACCCATAGCGCAGCAGGCAGCGTTAACTACCGCTGAGCTAAATGGGTCGTCAAAATATTCATCCACTGCTGGACGTAGGCCTCCCCTAGTTAACGCCACAGAGCTCGATCTTCGGCTCTTCTCCTCCAGTCAAACATATTATTACAGAAAATAATAATATAAATTGGTGTATTTACTAGTTGTATTCATCAGTCCGGACTGACTAACTAACGGGACGGGACTGAACTGACTATTCATCATCATCACCATCATCATCATCAACCCATTAATGTACCACTGCTGGGCACGGGTCTCCTCTCAATTGAGAGGGATTAGGCTATAGTCTACCACGCTAGCCTACTGCGGGTTGGCAGACTTCACATGTCATCGAGAAAATCTCTGAAGCATGCAGGTTTCTTCACGATGTTTTCCTTCACCGTTTGAGCATGTGATAAATACGCACATAACTTCTGAAAAGTCAGTGGTGCGTGCCTTGTGTTTGAACTCGAGACCTCTGACATCTCAGTCCACTGGTCACACCGCTCGGCTACCACAGCTTATCTACACACACACTCCACAGACTATTCATCAGTCAGGCTAAATACAACATTACCCATCTGTACACTGGCCGCAGCATCACAGTTTAACCTTAAGCCCATCTCTTCAGACGTGACCTAGTATTAAAAGGAATGTAAACTTAAATGTCACTAACCACTGTGAATGTTTAAACTTTTGGTTACCGGCCGCTCACTTGAAAGGATAATAATGCGTCTTACACACGATGCTCATTGTTGAGACGGTTCATCATGACTAACTGATGACCCGATTAGCTCAGCGGTAGTTAACGCTGCCTGCTGTGCTCCCCGGTAGGGACAAATGTTTGTGCATCAACATTTTTGTATCCGAGTCATGGATGTATCTATGTATAATATGTATGCATATACAAAAAAAAAAAAAGTATATATTAAGTAAGCACTTAGCATATCAACCATCTAGTCTTGTGGTTGTAGGTTTGACTGCTGAGCAAAATAGATGTCTTGGGTTCGATTCCCAGGCCGAGCAGTGTGTTATTGGGTTTTCCTATGAAATTCTCAGAAGCAGCTCGGGGTTTGGGTTTGAGCCCGGTTAATCGCAATAGGCTCGCCCCCAATTACATGGGACCTAAAACATACCGAAACGTGGGTGTGTCTGTAATCCACGCCAATAAGGCAAATGTATGCAACTAGAATCATAACGTTTTAAAAGTGCTTAAAAAAGTTTATTTGAAATAAAAACCTTTTGATTTGATTTGATTTGTATGTACATAAGCTCAGTGTATGTAAACGGCTTATTTCCAAGTTTTGGAGATTGTCACACCATCTATTAGAACCACGTAAAGTGCGTATAAACTCGGACAGACCTTGGTTTCACTTTGAGAATGTACATAAATGTAATTGTCATCATTATCAACCAAATTATAGTCCCACTGCTGGGCACGGGTCTCATCTCATTTGAGAGGGATTAGGCTATAGTCCACCACGCTATCCTGCTGCGGGTTGGCAGGCTTCACATGACATCGTGAAAATCTCTCAAGCCTGCAGGTTTCCTCACAGAAAAAATCAGTAGTGCATGGTATTTATTTCTAACGAAAATTTCGACCCCCATAAGGCTTTTTAACGGATTATTTCCGGGACAAAAACTACCTTATAGAATCCCCCTCAAATCCCTACGCTAAATCTCTAAATACCATCAAAATCGGTTCACCAGTTAAAGCCTGACAGACAGACAAGCAGACATACTTTCGCATATTAGTAAAGATATAGTAGATTTGTGGATAAGTAGTTTTAAATAGGTACTAATATAATGATTATGTAGAGAATTATAATTTGTCATTCTGTCATCGAAAAGGGTAACATCGTGATGTGTGCGCAAGGTCACCGTGAGATGCGCAAGCGCAACTGTTATCGTCGCGTCGTTCCCATAACAATTTGTTTGCAATAAAATCATTGTAATGCGTTGCGAACGGTTTTGATACTTGATAGTAATACAGATATATTTATTAAGTTGAAGTGTCAATTTGTAATGTTAAAATAATAGCTTTTTATTAAATACACATGATAGGTACTTGGAGATTTTTTTTGTGTGTCTGTCCATTCGTTCCAGCTAATCTCCGCAACGACTGGACTGGTTTTGCCAGGGCTTTCAGTTACACTGACAGATAGGTGATGGTATAATTAGTAATATTATAAGTTACCTACTTAAAAATATAGCTACATAGGTATTTTTTTCCATTCTATGCAGACGAATAAATAAATAATCTTTCGCCCATTGAAGAACTTATGGCTAAGTTATAATTAAACTGATATATTCAACTAAATTTAAGTTTTCCTTAATGAAGTCAGTCTGAGATCGAAGTCAGTGTTTAGAAATTATAACATAAGTATATCAATAGTAAGTATATTCATAATCCGTAGAAATCATTACATTACAACAAAAATAAAAAACTGCGTTTAAAAAAGCCGACTTCAAAACTAAAAAGTTAAAAATAACTTAATACAGTTTTAACTTCTTTTAAGTTTTAAAGGTATGAAGTCGTAGTAGTTTTTTTAAACGCAGTTTTTTATTTTATTTTTTTATTTTTTAGTTGAACAATAAACGCGTCATCTACGTAGAAAATTTGAGGCTTTCTCTCGATTTCCCAAGGATCCACTCGTCAGATCCTCAACATTTTATGGGACCACACGTGTTGCACCAGCTTATTTGAATAAAAATATAATCATCAAAATCGGTTCACCAAGTCGAATGAGGTAACAAACATAAATAAAATACAGTCGAATTGATAACCTCCTCCTTTTTGAAGTCGGTAAAAATTTTACAAAAATCACACAACCCAAATAATCTTTTAAAAAAATCTCACAAGTATCAAGACTAGCTATACTCAGACCTCACAGCGAGCTTAATAACGTTCTGTTTAAAGTAACTCCAGCTGTTTCCCGCGCCGTTACCTCACTGACCCACTAATAACCACTTAAATCGCCACGGTGATGGTGATTATTATGACATCACCCATTTCTGTGATTTGTAAGAACAATGAGGCTTAATTTTTTTGACCTCTAACATTTTACCTTTTCGGGCACTGGTTATCTGCAAATGTGTTTCTCAAATCATACCAGTTAGGCAGAGGTGTAGGTACTCATGTATACCCACATTTAGCCGGTATGTTTTCATCATCATCAACCCATTATTGTCCCACTGCTGAGCACGGGTCTCCTCTCATTTGAGAGGAATTAGGCTATAATCCACCACGCTAGCCTTGAGGAAGTGATAAATACGCACAAAACTTCCGAAAAGTCAGTGGTCTTGTCAGTGGCCTTGGATTTGAACTCGAGTCTTTGACATCTCAGTCCAATGGTCACACCGCTAAGCTACCTCAGCTCGATGTTTTAGGTCCCATGAAATAAGGGGCGAGCCTATTTGGTTTCCTCAACCTTCAGAGATTTTCCATTGATGGCGTGTGAAGTCTGCCATCCCGCAGTAGCATAGCCGCAGAGGCTAATCTAGACCCGTGCCCAGCAGTGGGACGTAATGCCATAAGTCTGATTACCCCTCCAGGAACACAGGCGTGATAGTATATAATAATCCAATTAATATGTTTTGAATAGCAATAATTATAAATCATTGGAGAATGAGTAAATAATTGTCATGGGAATGTATTTTTTCTGATTAGTGTAGACATTGTTAATAATCTCGTGTTTTAAATAACAAGAACTATTGGTATCATCATGCCATTACGCTTTTAGAAAAGGTAAGCAGTAGAGTATCCATGATCCCAATAGGGATGTTGCCAATTTTTTCGGAATTGTTTTTATTTCGAAGATCGACTCTTGTTTATCATTAAAAAATATTTTATTTAAAAATATAAGTATTTTCTATGAGAAAATATACTTAAATAAAGGAATATTTATTTTACCCGCCAGAACACTGTCAGAGCAGCTAGTGACGTATGTAATCACACAATTACATACGTCACTAACCGCTAGACATGGATCTCGATTGATGTGAATTTGTCGAATTTATGCTTCATTCGTATTAAAGTGAATACAAAAAAAAACAGTGAGTCATTATTTTGTAAAAGTAATATGCAGAAAAGAACATATTGTGATAGGAACTAAATATGTCATAATGATAAAATAAAATATTACGATATTTTTCCACATCAAAAATATATAAGTGTTAAAAGAAACATATTAACACAAACTCAAAGAGGTTTAATACAATTCACAATTCGAAAAAAAAAGGTAAACTTGAAAATAGAACTAAAATCAAATTAAAATTTCGTGGCGACGCTTTCGCCACGCCAGAAATCGGTTTTACGTGCGGCTATAGATGTTTCACATCAAAATCAAAATAATCACAATGTTTTACAATTTGTTACAATTTCGCGTCGGTATAAACACAAAAAACAGAAATGTTTGCATGTATGTTTAACGGTCGCATGTCAAAACTAGTTGTAGAAAATAGTTAATTCATTATCTGTCTTCGTATTTACTTTTTTCATGCTTCGATTGCACACGTGATCAGGTGTAATTAGACGCGTGAGTTGGTTAGGGTTTTTTCTGATTCAATGTATAGGTACTAAAATCTTAACTGTTACATTTATTAGTTAAACTTATTTTTATGAGAATATAACAGGTACTTTGGAATGAGCAAAAAAAATATCTCTGGATATTATTACACAGCGCCATCTAGTTCCGTGGTAAGCAACGAGGCTTGTGTTACGGTTACTAGAAGGTTGATATACTGCATTTATACTTTTCTTTTGTAAATTACATACATATTATACATCCATGACTCGGATCTTTATACTCATCACACAAACATTTGACCCTACCGGGATTCGAACCCGGGACCCATAGCACAGAAGGCAGCGTTAACTACCGCTAGGCTAATCGAGTAGTCAAAGTGTGATTAACTTATGGAGTGAAGTAGGTGTCAATCCCTCCATTTGAAAAGGAGGACCCTCCGACTAGGCGAGGTGTTGTGCCTGGCGGGCTACTGCCCAACGGTTGATGTTGGGTGGTTGTATATATTCCAGCTGCTTGTAAACTCCGCTATCGCGATGTAGGATAAGCTTCGTGATTGGTGCGTTGACAGATGACGGTTCTTAGTCGCTATGTATGTAGTTCTCATGTGGCGAGATAGATGTCGCTGCAATCTTAATTACAGATTAACATGAAAATCGATCGGATAGCCTAGTGGTGAGACCAGTGGACTCTATAGTTAAGGGTGTCGAGTTCAATTGCCATCAACCCGGCGCAAATTCAACTGCAGCAAATTCAGCTGCTGCTGAGAATTTCATAGAAAAACCCAATAACACTTTGCTCGACCTGAGAACCGCAAACCTCTTTTTCGGCAGTCGCACTTAAAGGCAGTTCAATAATTATGCACAAATAACTCAACGGTGACTGACTGACATGGTGATGTATCAACGCACAGCCCAAACCACTGGACGGATCGGGCTGACATTTGGCATGCAGGTAAATGTTATGACGTAGGCATCCGCTAAGAAAGAAAATTCACCCCCTAAGGGGATAAAACAGGGGTGCAAAATTAATATGAAACTTTTATTTTTTTAGTTATATTGCACGCGGACGAAGTCGCGGGAATCAGCTAGATATACACAAAATAGTTCCTTGAGAGCGCCTTATAGAATTCTTTGGCCTATGCACACATAACTAACATTGCTTCTTTACTTTATCCATTAATAAAATAATATGTATGTACAAAAAAAAATATCCGGACCAAATACATGTTCCTAAACCTTTATTTATATCTTTATATTGAGTTGATAATGTACACCAGTTTCACTTCTGGGCATTATCAACTCATTCATTGTCACACTGCTGGTGCACGGGTCTCCTCTCCTTTGAGAGGGATTAGGCTATAGTCCGCCACGCTAGCCTACTGCGGGTTGGCAGACTTCACATGCCATTGAGACTCTCAGGCATGCAGGTTTCCTCACGATGTCAGTGTCAGTCAGTGCACTGGTCACCCACCACTAAGTTATTAGGATAATATACGAAATATTGAATCCAGGCAAAATAGGGGGCGCCCTAGAAGGACATACACCGACCTAATTGGTGAACTCCTTCAAAAAGGTGCGCAGTACTCGTAACCGGCGCGCGTGCATGACGAGATGTATGAATGTGGACGAGGCAAATGCGGTATGCAGGGATCGCAGCGCGTGGCATTCTTTAGTTTCTGCCTACCCCCATGGGAAAAAGGCGTGAGTGTATTAAATTTTATCTGACTTTTTAAGCGGCTGTTGTCAAATATGCGGGTCGTGTAATATGCGCCACAATCAACACTAATTCGTGCATCCGAATCCGGTTGCAATACATCAGCCTAATGTTTGTTTTAGACTAATCGTTTTGCACACGAAAAACCAGCTATCTTCCGACATTTTTACGATAATGCAGTGTGTATTTAGACGTCAAAATTTGCGTGTATAATTGCCGCCATATTTCTTTTCTGTCTGGCAAATGTGACATGAGTTTGATAAATTAAGTAATGCATGATTGATACTTGTATGACAAAACTGTACTGCAACTAGACTAACTATATGTATAATCATGCTATGTAGTTAGTATATCATCATCATATCATATCATATCATCATCATCATCAACCTATTATTGTCCCACTGCTGGGCACGGGTCTCTTCTCATTTGAGATTAAAGTAAGTAGAGCTGTGGTAGCCTAGTGGTGCGACCAGTGGACTGAGATACCAAAGGTCCCGAGATCAAACCCAAGGCACGCACCACTGATATTTCGGAAGTTATACAATGTGCATATTTCTCGCTCAAACGGTGAAGGAAAACATCGTGAGGACACCTGCACGCTTGACAGATCTTCTCGATGGCATGTGAAGTCTGCCAACCCGCAGTAGGCTAGCGTACTGGACTATAGCCTAATCCCTCTCAAATGAGCAGAAACCCGTGCCCAACAGTGGGACAGTAATGGGTTGATGATGATGATAAATAATAAATAAATAAATAAATATTTCCGGACATTATGACACAGTGCCATCCAGTTCCAAGCTAAGCAACGAGGCTTGTGTTACGGATACTGGATGGTATGATATATACTACTCATATATATATTTTTTGTAAATACATATTATTATAGATAGATACAACCATGACTCGGAAACAAATGTTGATGGTCATCACACAAACATTTGTCCCTACCGGGATCCGAACCCTTTAGCTTTAGTTTAACTACCGCTGGACTAATCAGGTCTATCTATTATGGATATCGTTAGCATATCGTCGTGGGTTCAATGCTCCGGTGATCTTATAAGGGTTCCGCCGGGGTGGTTTTGTGAAGGTCACAATATTCTCACAGAGGGTAACGGAATAGGGGTTGTGTTTTTACTAATTAGATTTTATAATATTTGTTTTTCTTAATTATAGACATACATCTACTTATTAGGGATATATTCGTGGTATATTATTATTTGTAGCGGTAGTTAACGCTGCCTTCTGTGCTACAGGTCCTGGGTTCGAATCCCGGTAGGGACAAATGTTTGTGTGAGCTCAACATTTGTATCCGAGTCATGTAGGTATGTATTCACAAAAAAAAGTATATATGTAGTATATCAACCAACTAGTATCCGTAACACGAGCCTCGTTGCTTAGCTCGGAACTAGATGGCGCTGTGTCATAATGTCCGGATATATTATTATTTATTTAATAGCACAACTAAACATAAAAATATAATAATTATTTAAGTTTATATTACATCTTATATACATGACACTTTCGGTGTATATGGCATTGACCAGTTACTATGTTTAAAAAATTTATGTGTTTGTTTGAATCCGACGTTTCGGATCTTTTCAGCACATTATTATGTGTAGTATATAAATATACCGCAATAAAATAAGTAAAAAGTAGTTTTATTTCAAATGTTTAATATTCGCTTGATTGTAAGAAATGACAATATAATGTTCATTTATGAGATGGGATGACAAAAAAAAAATACAGTCGAATTGATAACCTCCTCCTTTTGGAAGTCGGTTAAAAATATGTTAATTCTAAGATATTATTATTACAATAATAATAGTACTTCATAACACTGTGCCTATTTTCTATATTGTTGTATTTTTAGAGTATGTTATAATAAATAATACTTTATGTGCCTGTCTACAATAATTATTTCTAACGTTGGAATAACCTACAAAAAATACAATATTGTCCAAAGTAATTTTATTTTTGGACTCCGTGCTGTTTAATATGTAAAGAGCCCACATAATTAAAGTTGTCGGGCATCGAACCCGCGCCAGACGCGCACTAACCACTGAACCATGGCGCGTCGTGAACCGTGCACGGCGGTACAACACTAGGTAGATGTGACGTCATGCGTGGACGCTCTACCGGCATGGAATATACTCTACTTAGGCTAAGATAGACTGGTAGAAAATGCCTAAGGCATTAAGTCCGCCTTTGTACATTTATTGTATCATCATCATCATCATATCAAACGTTAGACGTCCACTGCTGGATGTAGGTCTCCCCCAAGGATCTCCACGACGACCGGTCTGCGCCACCCGCATCCAGCAGATTCTAGCGACCTTAACCAGGTCGTCGGTCCACTTTGCCGGGGGCCTGCCCACGCTGCGTCTTCCACGTACGTGGTCGCCACTCGAGAACCTTCAAGCCCTATCGGCCATCCGTTCTTCGAGCGATGTGCCCTGCCCACTGCCTCTTGAGTTTGGCGATTCTTCGGGCTATGTCAGTGACCCGTATTTATTGTATACGTGTGCATAAAGTTTTAATAAATAAATAAATATGATATTCTTAGACAATTCGCCTTAGACAATAAATACTTTTTAGGACTAACAAGGAAGAATGGAGCGCTGTCCTTCGTCTCTTCATCATTTGCGCGGGAATTCGAACATAATTATATTGTTTTAGTACGCGTGACGTGTGATATAATTATTAATTTTGATTTGTTTATTCGCGGCAATTATTTGTAAAATCCTTTTTGCATTGTTTTGTATTCTTTTTTTTTATAAATTAAATATACTTCTGATCCATAAAAATATACTATTTTTTATATGTTGCCTATAGGGCGGATTTAAATGAAATATAGTTTATTACCTGGATTAACACATAGGCTAGTTTTTATCTATATACCATTCGGGCAAAGCCGCGGGAGGCAGCTAGTTTTAGAATAAATTTATATTAGTTAGATAATATTCAATAATTCTATACAGAATCTAAACATTCTATAAATCTAATCAGGTAGTAATAGAATAATTAGTTACGTATTTTTTGTATTTTAGAAAGTAGCTTAATTTTATGCGGAGAATGTTTGTAATAAAACCACTTTTTTCGATCGATTGACTGACTAAGTCTGCACGTGACTATAGATGCTGTAAAGGATCCGTAAAGTCGAGATTAAATCAATAATATTAATTAATAAATATACCCGGACATTATGACACAGCCATCTAGTTGCGAGCTAAGCAACGAGGCTTATGTTACGGATAATGGTTGATACACTATATAGACATGTTTTTGTAAATATCTATGATCAAATCAAATCAAATCAAATCATTTATTTCAATTAGACCAATACAGGTACTTTTTGTCGAATTAAATTGAATTTAGTTGCACGGTTCCAAAAGGTAGGTCTTATGGAGAAGAACCGGCAAGAAACTCCATAGATACTCTTTTTAAATTTAGATAAAATCCAAATCACACAAAAATATGTTTTTTTTAGTAAATACAGACATATACATAGAAATATTATTTACTCGGGAACAAATGTCCATGATAATAAATAAAATAAATAAATATTTCTGCACATTATGACACAGCGCCATCTAGTTCCGAGCTAAGCAACGAGGCTTGTGTTATGGATACTGGTTGGTTGATATACTACATAATATACTTTTTTTTGTAAATACATACATATTGAAACATCCATGACTCGGATACAAATGTCCATGCTTATCACACAAACATTTGTCTGTACCGGGATTCGAACCTGGGACCCGCAGCACAGAAGTCAGCGTTAACTACCGCTGGGCTAATCGGGTCGTCAATCAATAATTACACAAATATTTGTCCTGAACAGAATCCGAACCCACAACCCACAGATGGCTGCCTTAATAACGTTAATCAGGTCATAAATGAACTTAATTAAGCAACAATTGAATTTGTTTCTATCTCATCTCATGCGAACTGTGGGAAGTAGGTAGACCCAAGGTCTGGGATTCGAATTGATGTAAATCTTTTAAAAACATACTTTGTCTTAAATAATCCATATCCATACTATAAATGTGAGTGTGTGCATGAGAATACGCGCTGTTTTTTTAAATCATTGTTGGATGACATCATGACATCATTGATGGGCGAAATAATGTTTCTATGTGTAATATGTATCATCATACACTATGGTATCATCATCATCAGCCTATATTCGTCCGCTGCTGGACGTAGGCCTCCCCTAGCAAACGCCACAGAGCTCGATATTCGGCTCTATTCCTCCAGTCGCTGCCAGGATCTGTTTCTGCTACGTTATATGTATGTATTTACAAACTAAAAATCTATGCAGTGTGTCAACCATTTGTAATCCGTAACGTAACACAAGTATAGTTGCTTAACTCGGAACTAGATGGCGCTGTGTCATAATGTCCGGGAATATATTTATTTATTTAAAGTAGAGCCACATATCATTCGTATTCATGCATCAACTCTCCCATATAATATCCGTATGTTACACACGTACACGCACACACACACGGGCTACACACACGTGTGACTTCAACAGGTGTACACATACAAAACAAAATATACAGCGCGTTGTTTTTATTAATACTGTCTTT
The DNA here is from genome assembly GCA_905163465.1 of Craniophora ligustri. NCBI lineage: Eukaryota > Metazoa > Arthropoda > Insecta > Lepidoptera > Noctuidae > Craniophora > Craniophora ligustri. The sequence continues at coordinate 965,514 of LR990982.1, forward strand.
GTAATTGTATTTTGTGTGTGAGTGAGACAGGTATTCAATTTCGTTAAAGAATTGTATTGTATTTTCTATTAAATACTTTGATATGTAGAGAAATATATATAGAGCTCACGCTCAGCTTCCGCAGAAAAGACTATTAGACAAATGCGATTCTGTGAAGAAGATGCGCGCGTATTCTGGCGAATACGCGCGCATTCGTGCGGCTTCGCTTTAGTTATAAAGAATTTGACGCTTCGATGCGCTTCGACTCTACGCTAGTATAAATTGGCCCTTATACTCCGCTCCTATTGGTCGCAGCGTGATGTCCGGTAGCCTATAACCTTTCTCGTTAAATTGACTATCCAACACAAAAATAATTATTCAATTCGAACCAGAAGTTTCTGAGATTAGCGCAGTTACACAAACAAACAAACAAACACTTAAGCTTTATAATATTTTAGATAGTATAGATAGTAAGTAAATACAATATTCAAATTCAGTCTTCGTTTTTCTGTGAAAACATTGTGTAAAAAGCATTAATGCTATTGTCTGAGTGACTTTTGTAATGGATTGAAGGTATTTTCCTGAAAATCTAATTTCGTTTGGAATTCAATGAACTCTGGCGTGTAGAAAATAAATTGAATTCCCTGATTAAATCGCTCGGCTGTACAGGAAATCTTATTTCGTTCCTTCATTCGTTATTTTCAATTTATGATTTAAAATGCACCTTTTATCTTTTTATTTTTGGTTTGAATTTAATATGTTTTGAGTGAGCGTTCGTAATTGTTGAGAGTGCAGAGTGATATTCACGGCAATCTGGACAAACCTTCGTGGTTTTTAGATTGTAAGATAATTAATGTTTTGTAAGATATTTGTTATAATAAATTTAAAAAAATTTAAAAAAATATTTATATTGTCTACGTCATTTTCTATGGGGATAGGTAGAAACAGTAGAACACCACGCGCTATGATCATTTCTTAAAAAAATATTTTATTTATTGATTGCTCAGTTATATTTAAAAAAATATTATTTTGTGTTTTATATTCTACAAGGCTAATTCAGTATTTTTAATGTAATTGAAAAAAAATACAAAATAATAATAAAAATAATTGTTACAACATTCCTGTTAGAAATAATCTAAAACTCTACATACATTAATTTTCTAACAACACTTATTTATACATCATTTGAGAAAAACACAAGAACTATATTATTAATTATCTGATTAAAATCTTTGGAGAAACCATAATTAATTTTGAAGGTTTTTTAGTATCAGGCTGTATATCTTATCACTACTTTACCTTACCATGTGAGTAATCTACCAACTTGTATTTGCTACCCATAAAGACAAAAACCAACCTTAACACTAACATAATAAAGGTTTAATTATCACACCTGAGCTGCATACATAAATTGGTAGAGACATGCATTACAACCAATCTAAGTTGAGCTCCCCTGCCCCTCTATTTGATATAACAAAAGGAAGAATGAATGTGAATCGTATAGAAGTTCAGAGGTCAGAAAATATTGGTACAACCGCGTTCCGATTTTGAAAACTGAATTAGTTATTCATTCGCGAGTTGGACGTCGCGCGCGTCGGCCATTTTGTTTTTTTGTTTTCGTTTTTAATATCAACTTTGTTCATCTTTAGTGCCTAAAGTTACATTATTTTTGACAAAAAGGAACTGTGATTTAATACGGATTTATTTCATAAAAAGTGCTGGGTTTTTTTGTGATTTTTCTCACACGTAAGTTAAATAGTTTTTCAGTCTTTAGATGTAGTTTAAATTTCTTTGCAAAGTCATGTTTTATCAGTGGAACGTAATTTTGTAGAGAGAAATTATATTTATTTAAATCAGAATATGACAAACAGAAAAGATTTAAGTCGTAATAATTATCACATTATCTAATAGGTATTATAATTAAGTATTTGTGATAACAGTAAACAGTTATAGAGGGCGTTAGTTGTTATCAATAAGTACATAGTTCTTCTTCACAGATTAAAATTGATTAATTCTGACGTAATGACTCATAGAAAAATCCATATTCATGCGTATTCATACTTAACATTATAAATGCGAAAGTGTGTCTGTTTGTTACCTCTTCACGCGATAATCGCTGAACCGATTAAGATGAAATTTGGTATGGAGATAGTTTGTGTCTCGGAGAAGGATGTAGGATATGTTTTTATCTCGAAAATCATCCCTTAAAGGGCGGAAAAGGTGGTTGGTATGAGTTTGTATGTATGTGATATCAATATTACTTAAAAAAGGTTTATAAAGGTTTTAAAAGTAAGATTTCTAAAGTTTTTCGCAAGAAATGAATAAGCAGATTGCGTAAAAAGATATTATGGTAATTCTACGCAGACGCAGTCGCGGGAGTACCTTTTGTAAATACTATAAATTGACTAGGTACATCGTTTCATTACAATATCACCACGACTGTACCCACAAAGCGTCAGTTAGAGGTATGCTAAGGTTCATCCGCAGTATTGCCCACAATACTGTCCCACGGGTGGACAAGAGTCCAATGCGGGTCACATGAAGGCTTCCTTTATGTTTTCGTAGGCATAAAATTTATCATCATTTGAGAGGGATTAGGCTATAGTCCACCACGCTAGCCTACTGCGGGATGCCATCGAGAAAATCTCTCAAACGTGCATGCAGGTTTCCTAATGATGTTTTCCTTCACCGTTTGAGCATGTGATAAATATAGATTATTACCTATACTTTAATATTTTAATCCTTATACTTACGCGAATAAAACTACTTTTTAACCCACTTCAAAAAGGAGGAAGTTATCAATTCGACTGTATTGTTTTAAATGTTTGTCACCTCATAACTTTCGACTGGAAGAACCGATTTTAATAATTCTTTTGTTATTTGAAAGCTGGTGCTACCCGTGTGGTCCAGTTCTGACCTTGGTGTTGGTTTGTTTACGACGGATTTTGTACGGTCTTTATCGCAGTATAATGATATTATTTGACACTGACGTTTGCCTGTGGCCATGAATCCGAAACGTCTGGATTCAATAATATCAATATAATATAAATAAGTAGTTTTTTTACTAACAAATAATTACATTGTTATTTAAAAAAAGTCAGTACTCGTAACTTGCGCGCGTGCAGGACAAAATGTATGAATGTGGACGAGGCAAAAGTGGCATGCAGGGACCGTAGCGCGCGGTCTCCTGTAGTTTCTGCCCACACCATGGGAATAAAGCATGAGTGTATGTGATTTGCACAGTTTTACATACATCTTTAATACTTAGGTCATCTTCAATGATACCACAATTACTCATTTAAGAATCTTTATGGCTTCCAACTCAATTATCTTAACAATACGTATATTATTCACTTACTGTATAGAATTACGTCATTGGAAATGCATTAAATTGCATGCATACCTGTATTTTATACGCTTAGGCCAGTTGTAGGGCAAGCAGACTTCACACGCCATGCCTCAGAATAGCTGTGGTAGCCTAGTGGTGTGACCAGGGGACTGAGATGTCAGAGGTCTTGAGTTCAAACCTAAGGCACGTACCACTGACTTTTCGGAAGTTATGTGCGTATTTATCACACGGTGAAAGAAAACATCGTGAGGAAACCTGCATGCTTGAGAGATCTTCTCGATGGCATGTGAAGTCTGCCAACCCGCAGTAGGCTAGCGTGGTGGACTACAGCCTTATCCCTCTCAAATGAGAGGAGAGCGGTGCCCAGCAGTGGGACAATAATGACTTCATGATGATGACACACCATCGAGGAATTCTGTTAGGCATGCAGATGAAAAGGAAAAAACGGTTTATGGAGCGAAAAGGTTTTTACAAAGTCGACACCTCTGGTGTTGCAAAAGTCTAAGGGCGAAGGTAGAGCTGCCATCCACCCGGGTTTCCCCAGACTTGTCCTAGTTTGAAGGGTGACCGGGGGCCGTCCGGTAGGCGTTTCCAAAAGTGTCCCGGACACTTTTGTTGTCAGGGAAAAAATATCACCATCATCATCATCATCAACCCATTATCGTCCCACTGCTGGGCAGGGATCTCCTCTCATTTGAAAGGAATCAGGCTGTAGTCCACCACGCTAGTCTACTGCGGGTTGGCAGACTATCGAGAAAATCTTTCAAGCATGCAGGTTTCCTCACGATGTTTTCCTTCACCGTTTGAGCATGCGATAAATACGCACATAACTTCAAAAAAAAATACTAAAAAAAACTGCCTCGTTGGTCTAGTGGTCGTACAGTGCGACTGCCGAGCAAAAGGTCTTGGGTTCGATTCCCAGGTCGAGCAAAATGTTATTGGGTTTTTGTATGAATTTCTCAGTAGCAGCTTGGAGTTGGGATCTGAAACATACAGTCGAAACGAGGGTGTACATTAGTACACCTCTGCCTAACCCTTTGGGGACGACAGCCGTGATGGATAATGTAATGACTTCGAAAAGTCAGTAGGGCGTGCAATATTGAACTTGAGACCTATAACTCCACAGTCCAGCGGTCACATCACTATGCTATCACAGCTAGCAGGTAGAGACATTTATAAGTCTGCAGTAAATATATTAATAACTTTGAAGTAAGTTAGACATAATATTATCTGCTAGAGATAACATTATCAGAGCTGATAAGAGATAAGAGTGGCAAACTCGCCGACGATATGAAACGGCTTGACGTGAAACAATAAATTTGCCATGAAAACTAAATTAGCGAAGTGCCACGGCTTCATAAAGATATATACGGATATTATGACACAGCGCCATCTAGTTACGAGCTAAGCAACGACTAAGCAGCTATTAGGAGTCCATATTTTTTTTTTATATTGTTAATGCGATAGTGTCTGTCTGTCTGTTTATTACCTCTTCACGCTATAACCGCTGAATCGATTTAAATGAAATTTGGTATAGAGATTAGTTTGAGTCCCGGGGAAGGACATAGGAATTCCAGAATAAAAACTAACCTATGTATAATCTTATACGGGATTCAAAATATCTTCATAAAAAAATTCATCTAAATCAGTTCAGCGGTTTAAGCGTGAAGAGGTAACACACAGAGAGACATAGTTACGTATTTTTATAATAGTAGGTATGGATATATTTAAGTTAAAGTTACTAATTACCAGTTACTCATTATTGACATAGCGTGACGGTAGATTACTAAACCAGTAGATGGATACTAAACTAACTGTATACATATTCATACATACATACAAACACTCACGCCTTTTTCCCATGGGGGTAGGCAGAAACTACAGAATGCCACGCGCTACGGTCCCTGCATACCACTTTATATACATTTATGAAAAATAAGGTTATCATCTATCTTTATTATCTTCTAGTATTTTCATACATTTTTTTAAGCTATGGTTGCTTAATTTCGTCATAATAAATATTTTTCACAAATTTTCCTGTAAAACAATAATTCAACTAGGTTTTTTTTAAAGCTGTGTAATAGCAGTCATATTATTTATAGGTTATCTATCAGCTTAGTTATCGTAAATTGCTATAACAATAAAAACCGATGGAATTCATTAATTTGTGATCATAGTGTACAATAATACATCGATACAACGATATTTTTTAAACCGTCGGATCTTCGGTACCATTTGTCTTTTTTTATTTTATTTTTTTTCTGAATGTCCATTAGTTCTACTATGACCCATTTTAAGGTTATCCATTAATTACCGGACACTGTATTTAAAAGGAAAAGCTGACTGACTTAATGCCTGACTGACATATTAACGCAGGGCCTAAACTATAAGGGTTAGAAACTTGAAATTTTGCACAGGGGTTTTCTTTTATAACGTAGGGGAGCACTAAGAAAGGATTTTTGAAAATTCACCCCTAAGGGGGTAAAATAGAGGTGCAAAGTTGGTATGAAAATATTTTTTTCGTTAAATTGCACTCGGACGAAGTCGCGGGAATCAGCTAGTTAATATATACCTATATTAGTAGAACTGCCTCGTCGGTATAAAGTGTAACGTGTGACTATCCAGCAAGAGGGTTTGAATTCGATTTCGAGGTATGGTAAAGTGTAAAACGACGATTGAAAACAAATTGATAGTGATCAATGATAACATTAAATTGTTCTGTGAATGAACTCAGTTTTTGGAAATTTTTATGTATATCTTAGATGATAATCATAATTAATTGTTTTTTTGTATGCAAATAAACAGTTAATTTTATTAGCGGTCTGTTTGATGTAATGTGTGAATAATAAATTGTTATCATAGGGTTCCAATGCTGTTTTAATTCACTGAAAATTACCCCCAAGTTAGTCAGCTATTAACATATTTATATGTGCGCTTTCTATAAGAATAAAACCACTTTTTACGAATTTTACAACCCTATATTGTAATTGTTTCATCATCAATTACTGCCCCACTGCTGGGCACGGGTCTCCTCTCATTTGAGAGGGATTAGGCTATAGTCCACCACGCTAGCCTACTGCGGGACAGACTTCACACGCCATTGAGTAAATCTCTCAGGCATACAAGTTTCCTCACGATGTTTTCCTTCACCGTTTGAGCATGCGATAAATACGCACTTTACTTTGAAAATGTAGAAGTGCTTGTCTTGGAATTGAAGTCGAGATCATTGATTGACAGTCCGCTAGTCACACCACTGGGTTAGTCCTGAGAAATATTGATTTCTAATTATAAATTAAATGATAACAATCTAAAATAATTGTCGTTATCAGAATAAAACATATCGTTTTGTCATGTTCCCATTGTTACGCAAAACAAAAAGACTTTTATCTGTATTTAATAAGACAGTGGTTATAACACAGAATAATTAATTATATTATTAAATCTTATTAATTATGGCCGATGGAGCAAACGAGAGTGGAGACCGTGTTTATGAAAACTTTACGACTAAAGCTTAGTGAATGAAGACCCGTTATCAAGTCTGATGTACCTAACGCTGGGGTTTGTCTACCATATCTTCACAAACTGCTGACTTCTTGGCACGGCGGTGTTCAACATCAGCGATGTGTTCATAACATACCAATTAGTCCAGCGGTAGTTAACGCTGCCTTCTGTGCTATGGGTCCCGGGTTCGAATCTCGGTAGGGACAAATGTTTGTGTGATAAGCATGAACATTTGTATCCGAGTCATGGATGTATCTATGTATAATATGTATGTATTTACAAAAAAAATTATACATACATATGTAGTGTATCAACCAACTAGTATCCGTAACACAAGCCTCGTTGCTTACTCGGAACTAGATGGCGCTGTGTCATAATGTCCAGAAATATTTATTTATTTATTTATTATTTATACCATCACGCCTGTCGTCCCCGAAGGGTTAGGCAGAGGTATACTAATTATTCACCCACATTTCACAGGTATGTTTTTAGAGCCCATGTAATAGGGGGCGAGCCTATTGCCATCAACCGGATACGAATCCAAACTTCGAGCTGCTACTGAGAATTTTATAGAAATACCCAATAACACTTTGCTCGACCTGGGAATCGAAACCAGAACCTCTTGCTCGGCAGTCGCACTGTACGACCACTCAAACAATGACGCAGTCATTATTAATTTTATCCAATCTATATTCTATCAATCTTTTTTCTTTGTACACCCATTTAAGAAATAATCAGTACCGCATATAAACATTCATGCCCATTTTTTTTATCGTGATAAGGCGGCAAACGAGCAGGCGGCTCACCTGATGGTAAGTGATGACCGCTGCCCATGGACATTTGCAACACCAGAGGCTGGCAAATGTGTTGCCAAACCCCTTAGACACCTGAACGGTGTCTTAAAATAGGGAGTTACTGAACTGACAGCAAACGGAATTCCCATGCTGTCAGAATAGTCACTCCCCCAATGAGCTCTGGTGACCTTACTCACTCGCAGAAAGACAACTATTGTTGATTCACTGCGGTCTTCTGTAAGGCGGAGGTACTTCCCCATTCGGGCAGTTCAATTTGAGCGAGAAATCTCGCTATGCCATACCTCCTAAAAAAACCTTTTCGCACTTGTAATTATTATTAACTATATTATAATAATATCGTTTCAAACTCAAACTATCTCCACATCAAATTTCATCAAACACGGTTCAACGGATAAAGCCTGAAGAGGCAACAAACAGACAGACAAATATTTATGTATTGATATAATCATCAACCCATTAATGTCCCACTGCTGGGCACGGGTCTCCTCTCAATTGAGAGGGATTAGGCTATAGTCCACCACGCTAGCCTACTGCGGGTTAGCAGACTTCACATGCCATCGAGAATTCTCTCAAGCATGCAGGTTTCCTCGCAATGTTTTCCTTCACCGTTTGAGTATGTGATAAATACGCACATAACTTCCGAAAAGTCAGTGGTGCCTTGGGTTTGAGACCTCTGACATCTTGGTCCACTGGTCACACCGTTGGGCTACTACTTGTAATGATAAAGTTTTGCATTATTTTATAATGTTAAATATGGATTCTTGTATTGAAATAGCTGCCCAAACGTTTAACCAATGCGACGACCCGTCAAATTATTACGTATTAACTCTCATAGCGGAAATGAAAGCGAGACAAGATAAAATAATAAAATTGGATTGACTGTGTTTACCCATCCGTAACACATGTGAATACAACATGCCAAGGTTATCATACACGTAGGTACTGTGCCAGTCACGTAACTACACCGTTACTGGCCCGTGACAAATTCGACTGAGGGGCCCATGCAACGTCCCTGAATAAGGGATCATAAAATCCGGTGGATCATAAGATCCTACGAACAGAATGTAGTCTTAATACTTATTTGACGACCCAAGTGCCCCAGCGGTAGTTAACGCTGCTTTCTGTGCTTCAGGTCCCGTTTTCGAATCCTGGTAGGGACTATTTACAAAAAAAAATATGAAATACCTATGTATTATATTAATTTTCTAGTATCCGTAACACAAGCCTCGTTGCTTAGCTCGGAGCTAGATGGTGTTGCGTCAAAATTTCCGGGTATATTATATTATTATTTGACGACCTCTGTGGTCTAGTGGTTCGCGTACCGGACTGCTGATCGCGAGGTAGTGGGTTCGATTCCCACGGGACACAAATATTTATGTGATGAATATAAGTGTTTGTGTTAGTCTGGGTGTTTCCTATGTATTATAAATATGTATTTACAAAAAAAAAAAATATAAGTATTATATCCATTGTCTAGTATTGGGACTAGATGGTGCTGTGTCAAATATCCCGAATCTAAGTGCGTTCTTAACAAATGCATAAAAATTCTTAACATTATAATGTAACTTGTTAATCATTTTCGTAACCTTTTTAAAACAAAACAGAATTAAAATTAGCATTGCCATTCAACGTGGCAATTCTGCCAGTCTTCTGGGCACTCTACCCCCTGACAGCGTCGGGGACGAGTGTTTTGACGCCCTATAACATAAAATATATATTGTATCTATTTATTTTTAAGTTCGTAAATAGTAGTTTTTAATTAATTTTATGTATAATGTGCTTTTAGTTGTATTTTTTGTTGTTAATTAATATATAATATTACGTTTCAAACAAAAGATTTTTGCTTCATTCGAAATATCATTCAAATCAGTAGAATGAGAGCTGCATCAACAATTTAATAATATCAATGATTAAATTTTATAACTAAACTCGCTTTTCCTAGTTAGTAATCGGTTTAACTACAAACAGTTAACATTTCTGGTAACTACTAACAAATATAACAAGCTTGCACAAGTGTATTATACATATGTTTACGTTTTGAAATAAAACTGTTACGTCAATGTAGATTCTGTTTATTTTAATATTGAAAACAGTACGTCTTAATCTATAGGATGAATTATTTATACATTATCGTCATCAACCCATAATTGTCCCACTGCTGGGCACGGGTCTCCTTAATAATAAATCCAAAAAGAAAACATAATTGAAACGGAGAAGAAGAAAAAATTACTTCAATTGTCAGTACTGGGCAAAATTTTAAATAGGACCACACAAGAAACTCCAGCAAATAAAATCATAGAAGAATCATCAAAATCGATTCATATAGTCAAAAGTTGTGGGATAACAAACATAAAAAAATACAGTCGAATCGATAACCTTCTTCTTTATTGAAGTCGGTTGAAAATCAAAATCGATTCATCCGTTCGGGACCTACGATGCCACAGACACACACATCATCATCATCATCATCAACCCATTAACGTCCCACTGCTGGGCACGGGTCTCCTGTCATTTGAAAGGGATAAGGCTATAGTCCACCACGCTAGCCTACTGCGGGTTGGCAGACTTCACATGCCATCGAGATAAATCTCTCAAGCATGCAGGTTTCCTCGCGATGTTTTCCTTCTCCGTTTTGAGCTTGTGACACACACATAGACTCGTCAAACTATATATATATAACACCATGTCGTTTTTGCGTCGGGGGTCAAAAAATGGGCTTACGCACATTCTACTTCCTGTACACCTGTTGTTTGACTTTGTAACGGCTATAACATCTGTTGGTCCCTAATTTTGGACCCCTACAACAGGTGCTTACAAAATACCTCATACGTGCAATGATCGTTAGCACGGCTGGGTTAGAAAGTATACTGTTCGATTTTGACGACCTGACAAGGTCACCGACAAACTGTATCATAGCTACTATAATATTATTGATTTGACGACCTATGTGGTCTAGTGGTTCGAGTACCGGACTGCTGATCACGAGGTCGTGGGTTCGATTCCCACGGGACACAAATATTTATGTGATGAATATAAGTGTTTGTGTTCGTCTGGGTGTTTCCTATGTATTATAAGTATGTATTTACAAAAAAAAAAAGTATATAAGTATTATATCCATTGTCTAGTACCCATAGTACAAGCTCTGCTTAGTTTGGGACTAGATGGTGCTGTGTAAAATGTCCCTGAATATTTATTTATTATTTATTTATTTTATTATAAATGCGAAAGTCGCTCTGAAGGCCGCGCTAAGTCTCTCTGTCCGCTGAACCGATTTAGATGAAAGTTTGCTATGGAGATAGTTTGAGTCCCGGGAAGGACTAAGCTATGTAGACCCAGGGTAGTTTTTGTCTAGGAAGCCATCCCTTAAAATTGAAAGGACATAAAGGGGGAGGAAGTCTGTATGCCGAATCGATAATTTCTTAAAAGAAAAAAAAAGCACTTACATAGGTAAAATTACTAACTCTACGCGACAAAGTGAAGTTTCTCTTTCTCATGTTTTTATTGTGTAAAAATTAGTGTAAATAGATAATACAATTAAAACATGTACCGAAACAGTACCAAACCGTTTTGATTTGTTTCGTTAAAGAAAAAAGTCATTTGCGGTAAAACTGCAGGTGGGCCGATTTTTTTGATGACTAGTGTAGTATTATGTATTTCTAGTATTTCCGTAATTGTTGGTCTACTGGTCGTAAGTGAGACTGCTGAGCAAGATGTCTTGGGCCCGATTCCCAAGTCAAACGAAGTGTTATTGGGGTTTCCTACGAAATTCTCAGTAATAGTTCGGAATTTGGATTCGTGCGTTGGTGACTATTGGGTCACCCCTTTAAAACATACATACATACACAAGCCTTGTTCCCATGGGGGTAGGTAGAAACTACAGCAACCCACGGGCTACAATCCCTGCATTTCTGCCTCGTCCACATTCATACATCTCGTCATGCACGCGCGCCGGTTACGAGTACTGCGCACCTGACCTTTTTGATTTAAAATCCATCCCGCAGTAGACTAGCGTGATAGACTATGGCCTAATCCCTCTCAAATGAGAGGAGACCCGTGCCCAGCAGTGGGACGATAATAGTTTAATGATGATGACGATGATGATACATATATTTTGTATATTAACTCCCTCGTTGGACTACTGATTGTCAGATGGATCGAGATGTCGTCAGGCCGCGCTAAGTAAGGCATTTTTATGAAATTCTCAGTAGTAGTTATTAATCTTTTTTAATTTAAATGTATCTATGTAATGTATCAACCATCTAGTATCAGTAACACAAGCCTCGTTGCTCAGCTCGGAACTAGATGGCGCTATGTCATAAATGTCCGGATTTATTTAATCTTATATTACAAAAATCTCGTGTCACAGTGTTTGTCGCTGACCTCCTCCGAAACGGCTTGACGGATTATTATGAAATTTTGTATGTATATTTGGTAGGTCTGAGAATCGGTCGGAGGCTATTTTTTACACCCCTAGGTGATAAGGAGGTCCCTCAACGAAAATATATTTTTTTTGACAATTTTTTTTTAATGATTTGGCATCAAGAAGCACTTATAATTCTAAATTGTCACTTTTCTACCACCAACCCCTAACGTCGGGGGTTGCTATCGTAGCAAAACTACGTTTGCTGGGTCAGGTAGTAATACATAGATATAATAAAAATAATATTCTTTTGTTACAGATGAAGTTATTATGTAAAGTCTACAATAGAAGAACAAAACATTAAAGACTGCAGAAGTTATGTAAAATAACACAAAATGTCTGAAAACGAGGGACCTGTTACTGTAAATGATTTGCCTATGTCATTTCAAGTGAGTAATATTTATATTATAACTAGATTTACTTTTTTTTGTGGAAAACCTTACGGACCTCATCGACTGGGGAGGCCACGGGGTGTGTCAGACTCCACTTGAGCGTTTACCGAATAAAAAACCGCACCCGTCAACGCCACCAACCCTATAGCCGGGGCCATGGGATTCGCAAATCATGCACCTCAACCCTGGCGGGCAGTGGCGTAGCGTGGGTATTTGCCGTCCGAGGCCGTCTGGAAATTTACCACACCCTTTTCTAGTAGCATAAAAACGACGTGGCACTTGATGCCGCCCCCTTTCATATGCCACCCGGGGCCATGGCCCCCTTTGCCCCCCCACCCCGCGCTACGCTACTGCCGGCGGGCTTCGGTCCAGCTCTTATCGCTGGACCCCGGCTAATCCAATCCAACTCTACCTACTAGTGCTGTTAATAGGCTGCAACAGATCACATCACTATTATTCAAACTTAATCAATTTAAAACTACTACTTACTCAAAGCAAAAATAATGATAAGGTACAAATTAATTCTCAATTGACTAAGATATTGCGTAATATAAATATATCTTGATATTATGACACACCGCCATCTAGTTGCGATACATAGAAACATCCATGACTCAGGCGCAAATGTCACGCAAACATTCGCCTCTACCAGGATTTGAATCAGAGACCCTTACTACAGAATACAGGCAGCCTTTAACACCGGCGCTTATCGGGTCTTTCAATTACGTAAAATCTTTTTAAAACTATGAGTACCTACTTATAGTTAGTGCATGCACATAATAAAGACAGTTAAAACATTCAAGGGTCAATTCAATTGAACCTATTTAATTATGTTTAAAAGGTTACGCGATGCTCATTTTTTACACTCACACGAGTATTAGACATTGAAATAAATTAATTTTTTATGTTTTTTTTTTTTATAAATAAATCGAAAATGTTGAAAATTAACTAAATGTTGAAGTTGAAGCTATAAATTCTAACAGTCACCCAAAGCTGTTATAATGACTTATAATATACTTCAAGACATCCAAAAGCTCAATCAAATGGATGCCGTAAACTTTACAGCATCCGTTAGATTAAATAATGATTCGAAACGCCCATTTACTGTCTGCTGAACACGGGGCTCCTCAGATTTGAGAGGGATTAGGCTCCATATATTATTTATCATTTATATGTATTACAAGTGAACTACGCAGTACTCCTAACCGGCGCGCGTGCATGACGAGATGTATGAATGTGGACGAGGCAAAAGTGGTATGCAGGGACCGTAGCGCGTGGCATTCTGTAGTTTCTGCCTACCCCCATGGGAAAAAGGTGTGAGTGTATGTATGTATGTATGTATTACAAGCTCAAACGGTGAACAAAACATCACGAGGAAACCGGCATGCCTGAGAGATTATCTCGATGGCGTGTGAAGTCTGCCAACTCGCAGTAGGCTAGCGTAGTGGACTATAGCCTAATCCCTCTCAAATGAGAGGAGACCCGTGCCCAGCAGTGGGACGTTACTACGTATAAATACGTTAATAATGATGATGATGATGCTATCCCCAATACAAATGCTCAAAATTCGTTACCCATCCATCCACTAGCCGCAGTATGTGTAGCTTAACCTGCCTATAGTACATTATTAGGTACTTACAGAGTAATTTGCCGCTAATCATGATGCATAGACTACATAGCACAAGTGACGTCATATCCGCTCGCAACAATGATGGCGTCGGTCTAATTGCGGCGATTTATAGTGTATTGTAGAAGATTTGATACTTTAGATAAATTGTAACGGTGATGTAACGTATTTGATACTTTTTTTGTCAGATAGACTCATCTTCTTTGTTGGCTTGTTTGTTTGTGCGCGTGTGTGTGATCTCATTATAACTTCGAACTCTTTTGACAGTTTTAATAATTTTATTCAATACTAGCTGCCTCCCGCGGCTTTGCCCGCATGGTAGGTATATAGATAAAACGTAGCCTATGTGTTAATCCAGGTAATAAACTTTATGTATGCTAAATTTCATTCAAATCCATTCAGTAGTTTTTACGTGAAAGAGTAACAAACATCCATCCATACATACATCCATAGTTACAAACTTTCGCGTTTATAATATTAGTAGGACTAGCTGCCTCCCGCGGCTTTACTCGCATGGCATATAGATAAAAATTAGCTTATGTATTAATCCAGGTAATAAACTGTATAAATGCTAAATTTCATGCAAATCTGTTGAGGGGTTTTTGCGTGAAAGAGTAACAAACATCCATACAAACTTTCACATCTATAGTAATATTATAAACCTGAAGAGTTTGTTTGAACGTGTTAATCTCAAGAACTACTGGTTAGAATTTAAAAAAATATTTTTGTGTTGGATACTCCATTTATCGAGGAAGGTTATAAGCTATAGAACATCACGCTACGACCTATAGGAGCAGAGCATATATTAAATTTAAAAAATAAATGTACGAAGTTGGGACGGGCCACTAGTTTATAATATTAGTAGAATTATATTCACCATCAATCCATTTACTATGCCGCGGTCTGTAAGCTTGTTTGCTAGCCCTGTGGTATTAAAAAAATACCGATGCCATCTAGATCCTAAAAAAACCCTGAAGGTAAAAATGTCTTCAATAGAACTGTTTACAGTAATAAATACCATTTACCATCTATCAGTCGCAGTAATGTCAATCATACAATGACATTCTCTGAATACTGTATGATGAAACTGGAAATCGATCTCATAATAACAAAGCATAGAGAGGTAGGGCATGACAAGATTCCTCGCTCAAATCTCGCTGCCCGACTGAGCAAGTACCTCCGCCTTACAGAAGACCGCAGTGAATCAACAATAGTTGTGTTTCTGCGAGTGAGTAAGGTTACCAGAGCTCGTTGGGGGACTGACTATTCTGACAGCATGCCCAAACTTAGCTGTCAATTTCACTTTCAATACAACTCTAATTAGTAACTAATTAAAAAAACAAATCACGTTTTTAAGACCACTTTCTAATTTTATCCTTGGTATATTGAATTTTGAATACAAATTCAATTGAGAAGTTCAGTTGGTCAGACCTTCAACCATCTGCTTTTTTATTTATTTGTCACAAGGGTAGACAAGCTTACGACTCGCCTGATTGTAAGCGGTTACCGTAGCCTATAGACGTTTGCAACGCCAAAAGTGTCGCTCGCGCATTGCCGACCCTGTAGAAACCGTTTAGATTTCTTAAAATAGGGAGTTACTAAACTGACAGCAAACGGAATGCTCACGTTTTAAGAATAGTCACTCCCATAATGAGCTCTGGTAACCTTATTCCCTCGTAGAAACAGGTCAGGCAGTTCAATTTCAGAGAGATCCTGCCCTTATCATCATAGCAACCGTTAGACGTCCACTGATGGACATAGGTCTCCCCCAAGGATCGCCACAACGACCGGTCATTCACCGCTCCCATCCAGCGGATTCCAGCGAATCTTGCCCAACCTCTCTGAAAACTTAGTGCAACCAGTTTGTCCTAATAATTAAATAACCTGTCAGCCAGTCTGGCCTCCCCAGACTTCCTCAACTTCTCTTGGCCTTGCAACAGCAGTTAAACACCAGTCTTTTCTCTTTGCTTTCAGGTCAAATATTTGGGCCAGAGCGACGCTCGAGGACTATGGGGCATCAAACATACAAGGAAGCCAGTCGACCTGATGGTGGCTGCAGCAAAAGCATTACCCCCAGGTGAGCAGATAACCTACGTTTAGGTAACACATATACCATCACGCCAATACCTTCAAGAAGTAACGCAGAAATCAACAGGAGATACGTTTTTAGATCACATGTAATGTTGTAAACTATGACATTTACCGGTCACAAATCCGAACTTTGCTCGACCTGGGAGTTCAAGGATTTTATTCCGAAGTTGTGCTTGATGATCATCATCAACTCTTTTACCGTCCTACTGCTGGGCACGGGTCTCCTCTCATTTGAGAGGGATTAGGCTATAGTCCACCACGCTAGCCTACTGCGGGTTGGCAGACTTCACATGCCATCGAGAAAATCTCTCAAGCATGCTGTTTTCCTCACAGTGTTTTCCTTCGCCGTTTGAGCATGTGATTAATACGCACATAATTGCAAAGTCCGGGACCTTTGCCTTTACAGTCCACTGGTCAGACTACTAGGCTATCACCGCTGTAGTGCTTCATCATCATCAGCCTATATGGGTCCACTGCTAGACGCAGTCCTCCCCTTGTGAATGCCATAGAGATCGATCTTCGGCTCTTCTTATCCAGTCGCTGCCAGCTGCCTTCCGCAAGACTTCGCTATAGTGCTTGATGATAACAAAATAATCATACACTAAGATATTGAAAAAAGAGTGCTCTTTTCCACCATGTAATACCTCTGAGAAATAAATGATTTATTATGAATATTATTATTCTACACCATAAACTTAGACGGAGTCTAGGGTTATTTAAATTTGAATTTTACATTATAGAAAGCAATAAAGCATTGAGTATGATAATTACTAAAACACATTCCTAACACACTTTTCAACTATTTCCAGGTCAAATTCTCCCGATGGTAAAATTAACGATCACAGTGGACGGAGTACACTTAGAGACAGTTCATCATAGTACGAAGAGAGATGAATTTGAGCACATGTCCGTCTTCTTCAACATTGAATCCATATCCTATGGTGTCCAGGACCTGGTGTACACCAGGGTCTTCTCCATGATTATTGTGAAGGATAATGCTGATGTGAAAGGCTTGAATCCTTTTGAATGCCATGCGTTCGTCTGTGAGTCTAGGTGAGAATATGATTTTTATTTCAATACTTTTGCCCGTGACTTCGTATGCGTAGAATTTGTGGTTGTATCCATTCTACTTATTTACTTCGACTTTTAAGTGTCTAATGATGGATTCCGTATACAAATTTGCACCCGCCTTTTCACCCTTTTAAGGGATCATTTCCGGGGCAATAAATTGGGTTTTTCTATGAAATTCTCAAGAGCTCCAAGAGATCCAAGTTTGGATTCGTGCCCGATTAATGGCAATACACTCGCCCACATGGGACACAAAACATACCGGCGAAACGTGGGTGTACATTAGTACACCACTGTCCAACCTTCGTGGGGACGACAGGCGTGATGGTATGTTATTTATGCCTTGAGTTTGAACTCTAGCCGAAAACCATGAAAGTTGATAATCAATAAATGATTGCAAAGATACTCATAACATGTCAACATTCTCACGGTAATCAGCCGGTCACTGACACAAAAATGTCAAGATTATGTCAAAATTCTTTGTGAAATGTCAAATATTTCGTCATGTTATCTCGAATTGAATAACTACTTCAAAGTTATATCTATAGATTCAGGTCATAACTGATGTTATGTTGAGAAATAGTTTTAAGTTACATGGAACATTTATTATCAACCATTTATCAAACATTTATTATCGATATTGACGACCCAATTAGTCCAGTGGTAGTTAACACTGCCTTCACACGAACCACTAGACCACAGAGGTCGTCAAATTTGATATAGAGATAATATGAGTCCCGAAAGACAGGGTAGTTTTGTATTAAGTATTCTGTTGATTTGAACTATTTTTTAATATCAGCATGTTCTACTTCACGTGCGTAATATGATTATGTGCTTAAAGAAAGAAAGAAAGAAAGAGAACTTTTTATTTTGGTCTCGCACACATATAAATATTTAAAGAACAAAAAGAAAAAAACAGTAATGATACCAATATGAAATTTAAATTAAAAAAAAAAACTAAGTTCCTGTAACCAAGCAACCCTGTGCGAGGCCAAAAAAGGTACCTATCGCAGCTTAATGCTGTGACATCTATGAGCAAATCACAATATCACGGTATTTATTGCTTGTGGTATATTTCAGGAATGCGGCCAGACGCCTGACGTACTCCTTGGCAGCAGCGTTCCAGGATTACTCCAGGAGGGTCAAGGAAATGCAAGCAAATACCGGTAAGCTTTACAAGGTCGAAGGCATGGTATATTGGGGGTCCAGAGCCCACCCGCTGTTGGGCCACCGATTAGAAATGGACTGTGTCCTCCTTAGGTGCCCACTTTAGGATCTTGGATGTAGATACGCCCATGGTCGAAGGTCGAAGTACACACAGTGTCACGTATTTTGGAACCCCTTACAAGATTTTTTGTACCTCAATTTCGATTGATATAAGGATATAGCCACGTGTCCATTCTTCGGGCACATCGCTCGAAGAACGGACGGCCGATGGGGCTTGAAGGTTCTAGAGTGGCGACCACGTACTGGAAGACGCAGCGTGGGTAGGCCCCCGGCAAGGTGGACTGACGACATGGTAAATGTTGCTGGAATCCGCTGGATGCGGGCGCCGCATGACCGGTCGTCGTGGCGATCCTTGGGGGAGACCTACGTCCAGCAGTGGACGTATAACGGTTGATGTGATGATGATGATGGTGAAAGACATAGCCTGTCGTTAAACCTGGATAGCTGATAACCAGTCTCCTTCAGTATTAATTATGGTTTAGAAGCTGTGTATACTGGTGTGACTGTAAAGTCGAAGTCACTTAAATTCAATCCCAAGCTCACCACCGACTTTTTGAAGTTACGTGCGTATTTATCACATGCTCAAACGGTGAAAGTAATCATTGTAAAGAAAGGAGACATGCCTGATTTTTTTTTCTATGGCCTTTGGAGTCAGCCAACCCGCAGTAATCTAAGTTGGTCGAATATAGCTTAATACATCTCAAATAAGAGTAGCGAGTTAAAACATATATACAAATCACGCCTATCGTCCCCTAAGGGTTAGGCAGAGGTGTACTATTGCACACACACATTTCGCCGGTATGTTTTAGGTCCCATGTAATAGGGGGCAAGCCTATTGCCATTGACCGGGCACGAATCCAAACTCCGAGCTGCAACTGAGAATTTCATAGAAAAACCCAATAACACTTTGCTCGTCCTGGGAATCGAACCCAAGACCTCTTGCTCGGCAGTCGCACTATACGACCATTACACCAACGAGGCAGTTCCAGGTACCGGCTAAAAATGGCAAAAAAAACACGTTTGTTGTATGGGCGCCCACTGAGATATACAGATTATTATACATAGATTTATTTTATCATATTATTACTATATGTTGTTATAGCAGCAACAATATAATTAGTAGATACATTACCTAATATTTTGCATACCCACAATGAGGGTGAAATATGTCCTGCGCTGTAACTCAATGTAACATCTCATGTATCCACCATATTTCAGCAAATAAATGATTTGATTTGATTTGAAATATATCATCTGTGAAAAAATCGACTGTCTAGCTATCACGGTTCATCAGATACAGCCAGGTGACAGACTGACGGACGGACAGCGGAGGCTTGGGAATAGGGTTCCATTGGCAACCTTTGGGTACGGAACCCTGAATATCGAACCCTGGTAATCACAACCATGATGTCCACAGGTGAAAGCTGGCCATCTTCATTGCATCTTCTCCAACGGAAGGTTACCGGATGATTCTTCTCCAAAGACTGGAAGCAGTTCCTAAGTAAAAACATCATTATGTCTTATCGGTTGTCTTTTGGTCTTTCATATATACGTTTCTGTATCTCTTTCTAAATATTTGTTGTCTTTTTCTTTCTTCAAAATATTCAGTGGCGTGGTTGGTTTTCATTGCCTTGTTGGATCTTGGATTTTGGGTCTTCGTTTCAATATTCTTTTGGTTGTCGACAGAATTTGGTCTTGCGGTTTATCCTATACTTCTATAATTATATTATAGAGAGAAAAGATTTGATTGTTTGTTTGTTTGCATTAGATAAACTTCGAAACTACTGGACCGATTTGGATAATTCTTTCACAATTAGAATTCTACGCTAGCCGTGTTAAATATAGGCTATATTTTATTTTAAAATATACTTAGATATGCTTCGTTGGTCTGGTGGTCGGAATTGCGACAGCTGGGCTAGAGGTCTTAAGATCCTTTCCCAGATCGAGCCAAGGTTTATAATAATAAATAATAATAATCATTTATTTCCGTAAAACAATTTGCTTAATACATTTCCTTAGGTAGGTACTAAAATTAAATTAAATTACATCTAATTTATTGAATATACTTAAGAAAATTTTGACAAGTGGTCTCCACACTAGCACTAGCCTGTCTCGTGGAGACCTTGAGATCGAATTGACAAATGTGTTCTTCAGGAGTCGATAGGTACTGTATGATTATACAAAGAAAAATATTAAAAAGACTGTTGACATAAAAATAAAAATAATTGGTGTGAGTGAATGAGTGTGTTATCGGGTTTTTCTATTAATGGTTTAGGTTTGTGCCCGGCAATAGGCAATGGTAATTGCCACCTATTTATGATAAGGGATCTAAAACACACCTGCCATATTTGGGTGCACAATTGTATTTCAACCCTGCCTAACCCTTTGAGGTAGACAGGCATGAACCCAATTCTGTGTCTTTCATAAGAGGGAGAGAAATCGTCATCAACCCAATTATTGTCCCGCTGCTGGGCACGGGTCTCCTCTCATTTGAGAGGTATTAAGCTATAGTCTACCACGCTAACCTATTGCGGATTGGCAGACTTCACATGCCATCGATAAAATCTGTCAAGCATGTAGGCTTCCTCACGGTGTATTCCTTCACCGTTTGAGCATGTGATAAACTTTAGTTCCAGTTATAAATTTTACTTACTGCAAGGGTTCTATCAACCACGAACGTATAACCAGCTGAGCTGTGTTAGCCTATTAGTGTGACCATTGGACTGAGATGTCAAAGGTCTCGAATTTGAACCCAAGGCCAACCACTGACTTTTCAGAAGTTGTCAAACGTTGAAGGAAAACTTCGTGAGAAAACCGTATGCTTGAGAGATTTTCTTGATGGCATGTGAAGTCTGCTAACCCGCAGTACGCTAGCGTGGTGGACTACAAGCCTAATCCCTGTCAAAATGAGAGGAGACCCGTGCCCAGCAGTGGGACGTTAATGGGTTGATTGAAAAACGTATAATAATACAGTTAGAACTACTACGGAACCTAGACAGACTCCGCAAAGTCTAGGCCGTTTGAGCAAGTGATAAATATTATATAGACAAATATTTTACGTGACTTTTCTTTTACAGAAATCGAAGATAGACCCCCAAGTACAAAGAAGAGGTTCGCAATAGACCTCCGAACTCCTGAAGAAATAGAAGCTGACTTAGAAACCGAAGCGTGATAAGTTTTAACTCTACTGGGCCTGTTTTATTGCACCTTGAGATATTCATTGTAAAGGTGATGATATTGTTCGCCAAAATATTTAAAATTTTCCCAAAAAAAATACCGACTTCGAAGGTCAAAATTGGACCAAATTTTAATGGGACCACATGAGAAGCACCAGGTTTCAAATAAAAAATCATCAAAATCGGCGCACCCAGTCTAAAGTACTGCGGTACAAACATTGAAAAAAAAAACAATAAACTACTATTCTATTCTAAAAAAAAAGCATGTCGAATTGAGAACCTCCTTCTTTTTTGAACTCGGTTAAAAATTCAAATTTATTTGATACTAGCTTTCTGCGGGACTTTTTCTGCGCAAAATTAGTTATTTTATCCAATCTGCATACGTATGCTTATCCTCATCTTATAAAAAACATCATCGATGCTGCATACAAATTTCAACCCCCATTTTCGCCCTTTTAATGGATGATTTCCGGGACAAAAACTATCCTATGTCCATCCCCAAGACTCAAACCATCTCCATACCAAATTTCATCTAAATCGGTTCAGCGGTTAAATCGTAAAGAAGTAACAGACAGACAGAAGTACCTACTGTCGCATTTATAATATTAAGTATGGTATAAAATTATATCTCAATGTACAATTCACACAATATATTAAGTCAAATAAATAAGAAATTATATAGACAGTTGTGACGTACTTTTAATTGTAATTTAATTAATAATAATTATGAGTTGAGTGAATGAAAGTTCGCTGCTTGATAACACACGCTGTGTTTCCGTTGACATAACGTGTATTTAGCGTACACACGCTGGCGTGTTTAACATACTCAGTATGACTAAATGTGTTGCCGATTGTGCGGCTACACACGCCTTGCGTGTATTTTATGAGCCCAGGGCTGCAAGATTGTATATTTTGATACCAAATTGGTATAATTGGTATAATTCGATAGAAAGCAAGACGCTTCACAAAAAAAAGGTCATGGTCAAGGATAATCGAATAATCGAGGGATATGAAATAAAAATAAAAAAAGGTCATCCGACATAGAATGGGCAGTATGGTATAATACCATCACATTTGGTATAATTGCAGATACTAAATGGCATAGCCGCATCGTTGCTTACTGGCAGCCCTAGTTATGACGCTACGCTAGTGCGATTTACACGTTTGATCCATACAGCTGCACTGTTCTTGGCGCTGTAGCTGGTATGTTACGGCTATGCGGCCGCACACGCCCTGCGTGTATCTTATGACGCTACGACAGTGCGTATTACGCGCGTGTTTGGGCGACACACGTGCGGCAAACGTGCGGCGTGTGCAGCCGCACTGACGTTCGTGCTGATGTTCGTGCGTTACGTATGTTCGGTTGCACACGCCGTGAGCCAGCCGCACCGTACCATAATTGGAGAGACATTCGGTCAAAGCCAATGTTTTATATAAAATACTTAAGTTAACTGTACATTTTAGTGATTAAAGGATTATGAGCATGCAATTTTGATTTATAAATTCAAAAAGTAAGAATCCAGCAGAGTATTTTTTGTTCAATGGATTCTTTATAAAGGCTTTGTTTATTCATCAAGTAAGAATCCTACAGAGCAGTTTTATTTCAATGGATTCTTTATAAAGTTTGTTGTATGTATAATTATGCTTGATTTTGAACCAAATTATATTTTAATTTACTTTTTAAACAATTTTCCTTTCAACTCATAAGATTTAACCATTCCATAATATGTTTAAGATATTATTTAATTTTAATAAATTAAAATACAATTAATATATAAAATTGTTTTAGAAATTATTACATAATAAATATTGTATAATTCAGATGAGGCTATAAATCATATTTAAGTACCTATAACCAAAACATTTGTCAAATACTTTATTACAAATTTTACCAAATCTCAGAATCCATGTAATTTTTGGTTTTGATTGTAAATGGGTACAAATATTTGTGGTTTGTCTTCACGAATGTGATGAAAATATATGAACGTGTAAAATATGCTAAAGGTAGGCTTTATCAGTAATATATAATTCATTTCTTATAACAAAAATAATCATCATCATCATATTATCAGCTAGATGATGTCAACTCTTGGACATAAGCCTCCCCCAAGGATCGCCACGACGACCGGACCTGCGCCACCCGCATCCAGCGGATTCCAGGGACCTTTACCAGGTCGTCGGTAAATATAATATGTAATATAAAATAACTCTACCCTTTGATAATATATTTTTATTATTATTAGTTGAAACTGTGCCAAGTGGTGTGACCAGTGGATACCGAAGTCAAAATCTCGAGTCCAAATCAAAACACTGATTTTCCGAAGTTACGTGCGTATTTATCACATGCTCAAACGGTGAAAGTAACATGCATGATAAAAGATATTCTCAATGACGTTTGAACTCTGCCAACCCGCACAACTAGGCTAGCGTGGTGGACTATAGCCTCCCTCGCGTAAATTTCATTGATGTTGATTATCAGATGGTATTTTTTACCCGGACATTATGACACAGCGCCATCTAGTTCCGAAGTAAGCAACGAGCCTTGTGTTACAGATACTAGATGGTTGACATACTACCTATATAGATATGTTATAATTTATTATAAGAAATGAATTATAGATACATACATATGTAAGATATAAGTACTGTTACCTCAAAAAACATATGAAATATGACTTTGATAACCATTTTGTATACCAAAATAATAAGTATGTGATTGTAGGCTATGGATAAGATAGGAATTATTGTTTTTCAATAAAGATTGTTGTGAAAAAGAATTGTTATTTATTTACACCAGTAGTTTTTAAATTTATTCCGTCTACCACCCACTTTGAACATACCATCAAGTCGGTCGTCCCCGAACGGTTAGGCAGAGGTGTATTAATGTACACCCACATTGCTATGTAATAGGGGGCGAGCCTATTGCCATCAATCAGGCACAAATCTGAACTCCGAGTTGCTACTGAGAATTTCATAGAAAAACCCAACAACACTTTGCTCGAGCTGGGAATGGAACCCGAGCTTGCTCGACAGTCACAATTTACGACCACTAGAACAACGAGGCAGATTGTTTTTTTTTTAAGTTCCATATAATGTCCAGTTACCAGACCTTGTTAGAGAAGTGACTATTCTGACAGCATGGGAGTTCCGTTTGCAGTCAGTTAAGGAGCTCCCTTCTTTTAAGGAACCTAAACCATCCGACCGGATCCGGAGGAGCCGTGGTAGCCTAGTGGTGTGACCAGTGGACTGAGATGTCAAAAGTTTCGAGTTCGAACCCAAAGGCACGCACCACTGACTTTTCGGAAGTTATGTGCGTATTTATCACAAGCTCAAACGGTGAAGGAAAACATCGTGATGAAACCTGCATGCTTGAGAGATTTGTCTCGATGGCATGTGAAGTCTGCCAAGCCGCAGTAGGCTAGCGTGGTGGACTATAGCCTAATCCCTCTCAAATGAGAGGAGACCCGTGCCCAGCAATGGCACAATAATGATGACTAAGTCATTTTAGTTATTTAGTCTCTTGATTACAAAATTCAAAATGATTAATTAGCAACTTTATTAATCTCTTCCAAAATTTGGATAGCAAAGAGCATTTCTTCTAGAGCTTGCTTCGCTTCCTTCTTATTATTCTTCATGTATAGAACGTAGTTTTCTTCTAGACCGTTTGTCGCACTGTCTTCTATCAGCTCGAAGAGTCTTGAAACCGTCATGTGAAGAAGTAACTCCAACACGTGCTTTTCATCCGTATTTAAATACAGCTCTTTCAAGTTTTGGTACCAATGCTGGCTTTTATACTTTGTGATTTTAGCTATATTCTTTATAGCGTCGTGTAACTGTGAAAAAAAACAATGAAAAAAATTTATCTAGACATTATGATACAGCACCATCCAGTTTCGAGCTAATCAACGAGGCTTGTGTTACGGACACTAGTCGGAAAATACAGAAAATAGTTATTGAGAATAACTTATACATACAATATTAATAATAAAGTACAGTATTAAATAACGCTTCCTCTCTCCTATTTACAAAATGTTGCTGTGCTCGACAGAGTCCATAATTGTTTCTGATTATTTATATTACCATCTGTATATGTGTCAAAGTCAAAGTCAAAGTCAAAGTTTTTATTATTATTATGTGTACATTATGGAACGCAATAAATAAATGAGTCATGAGTACTCAATTGCCACAAGAAAGAAAGAACAAGAGTCATGAGTAGATGTTTATTTTCTTATTAGGCATAGAGACGTCCATGACTCTGGTATGAATGTGTTAGCTCATCGCCAGTGATCGGAATTGGGTGTGCTAATTTATATAAACATCAAAGAACAGAGACAAAAACTGGATACACTTCCTTTCGATAACATTATTGTTTTCGGGGCATAGTCCCGAATTTTACTGAGGAAATTACGATAGAGTGTGAAATCTGCCACCCCGCACTTGGCTATTGTAGTGGACCCGTGCCCAAGAGTGGAAGACTAAGAGGGGTTGATGATGAAAGACCCGGAACTACTACTTGTACCCCATACACATCTATTATTGTGCCCTACGGGGACCGAACCACTGCAGCAACCAAAACAACTGGTTCTAAGTATCAGGTAGAAGGTTAGAAGTCGTTCTTCAAAAATACTCACATTATAAACGCCATCTTGAATATCCATCAAAAATTCTTTCAAATTCTTTATTGAATCAACTTCATTCGCTCCAGGTATTTTTTTCCTGAGGTACAACCAAACTCTATTGATCAAACCTTTTTCTTTTAAATAGCGAGGTTTGTTTTTCTTTTTCTTGTTTTTCGGTAATGCCAGTCTTTTCCTCAATTGTACGCTCACATCATTAGCTTGCATGATTTCTGCAGCCAGTTTGTGTAGGAACATAACGTATTTTAGAATCTCCATATCCGCTGGGTGTACTGCATCTTCGTTTACTGCTAAATCTCTGTAGAATTATAAAAATATTACGTACCAACTTAATTTAAGACTTAAAATACTATTGTAGATGAAATTTAAATGGCTCTTTTTTACTTAAAACCCAAATATAACATATAGATTTAATATAAAATATCAACCACTAGGACCAACATACAATACATAAAGCAAAATATTTCTACTTACATTAAATCAAAAAGCTTTTGTAAAGAACCTTGTATGTCGACTGAAGTACCCAACCAATCGTACTGCTTCAACGCGCTATTATCAAGAGAAATCATATCTTTCAAAAGTTGTACATAGACGCCTATTTGAACAACATCATCTTTTAAAATATTTTTATCGCGATCCTCATTATTCCGTTCATTTTCCTCTTCATACATTTCTTTTATTTTATAATCATTACTATTCTGTTGCAAATACTTTATGAGATTATTCGTAACATTCTTATTGCCGTTGTATTTTTTCAATAATTCAGCATTCCGTTTCATTTCCTCTCTGCGAAACCTTGTCAATGGGTCGTTACCATTTTGATTTCTAGATGTACCCAAAGGCATTTTGGTCACTGGATATGGTGTAACCGGTTTTATATCACCATTGACATATGCCTTATCGTTAGTTTTGATTTCAGTTAAATATTGTACAACGTCCTTTTTGAAAAACTGATCTACTACAAACAATTCCTTTGTATTGTTCTTATTTTGAATGTACCTCATTTTTTGTAAATGTTCATCATCTTTGTTTTCTAGTGTAAAATTTGTTATAGGCTTTACCTTACCGAAATAATAATCAACACCTATGTTACTATTTCCATCATTATTTTTATCCTCTTTAACACTTTTATTTAATGAATGAGTATCCTTAATTAGTTTGTTAGATTTTTTATGCCCTTTTTCATTATCTCTGGACCTTGAATGAAATTTACCATTTCGCCCAACGTTGTCAAGAGACCCAAAAGTTCTCTGTTGGAACAATATATTTCTGACTGCTCTTACATGATCCTTAAAGCTCAGCTCTTGAATGCTATGAGCCGGATGGACGTTTTCATTTGAATTAGGAAATTTATCATATTTATAATTATTATTTCTCCGGTCTAAATAACTTCTTACTCTCCCATAATAATAATCAGAATCTATATAATCTTCAGGGTTTACTTTCAGTATCTTGCTATTTTTGTTATCGTTGTATGGTGCCTTATGTAAACTATGTACTAATTGCTTTTTGGCAGCAAATCTTTTGTCTTTAATATCATATACTGAATCGGAATAGTCCACATCATACTCGTGTGATTTCATATTGATATTTACGTGTTCTGGGCTTATATGATTCAAATCATTAACTAAACTGAAGGCGCCAACTTTTTCTAGACTTTCATCATCAGCATTTGGTCCTAAACGATTTAGTGGATTGTAGTACGCCTGGTTTGCAGCGTAGTTGTACACTGGGATAAAATAAGGCTGTTCCTTTATATATGGCTCTTCTTGAATGAAAGGCGATACATTATCAGCTGTAACAAATTGTATTTATTTAACTTAACATACCATCATGCTTTGTTAGACTGAACACAACTCAGCCAAGTTACCTGCCTATTGCTATTAACACGGAATAATCCAACTTACCAAAAACTCTTTCGCGACTTTGGAATTGCATGATACACCATCAGAAACCATGTTTGGGACTATTGAATCAATTAATCTATTCTATTTTGTTCTAGAACCTAAAACTATTTATCGGTCTAGTCATTAAGAAGTTTCCGAGAAATATATTATCTCACTGTTACTTACTTGTATTTATAAATGCAAAACTATGTCTGTCTGTATGTTACCTCTTCACGTTTAAACTGCTTAATGAAAAGAAATTTAGCATGGAGATAGTTTGTATCGCGGGGAAGGACATATTGGATAGTATTTTTCCCAGAAATTATCCCTTAAAGGGGCGAAAAGGAGGGTGGAGGTTTGTAGGCGGAATCGATAATTTCTTAACAGAAGGTACAAATAAGTAAGCATATTAATTAAAAAGCAGATCGTACAAAATTATTAATTCTACGAATACGAAGTCCCCAACAAAACCCAGCAAGGTATTTGGCAACGATCTGAATTAAGAAAAGTGGGGAAGGAACAGACAGAAGAAGATACAAACATACATTCACACCTTTTTCCCATGTGGGTAGGCGGAAACTACAAAATGCCACGCGCTACGGTCCCTGCATACCACATTTGCCTCGTCCACATTCATACTAGAAGATTTTGAAGATATCAAGAGCAAAACTCTTAATACAACTTGTTTTTTACTTTTTTACTTTCTATATCACTTACATGTTGCAAAAATCATTATTTCAATTGCCGGCAAGTGCCCAAATCTCTTACAGTGAAGAAGAACAATCACCTAACAGAGCGGTGCCAAACAGTGTTAAATTAGGCGGCCGTACTACACTACGTTATATGTGAATGTCAAATTACATTGAGTAGACCTTGGACCCTATAAGTGCTCTCCGTCAGGCAAGACCAAGTAAAAAACGCAGTTCAGGCAACAGAAAAATAATTAGCTTCGCGACCGTAACATATGGACGTTTGCAACACCACTTTGCAGAGGTATTGCCCACGCTATAAAAACCTTTTCACTCTTTTCTTTTAAGAACCCAAAAGTTGAAAGCTTTTGGGCTTCTTGAAGTAGGGTAGTTACTACACGGACAGCAAACGGAACTCCTATATTATCAGAATATGGGTATTACTCACTCGCTGAAACACAACTATTGTTGTTTCACTGCGGTCGTCTGCAAGGCGGAGGTACTTTTCCAGTCGGGCAGCTGAAATCGAGTGAGAAATCTCGCTATGCCCTACCTCTATGAATGTATTATGTTGTATGTTTGTGATTTTCTGTTTGATACTTACGTATTTCATAGACATGATACCCTTTTGCAGTTTTGACTTTGTAATTATTATCGTAATACAGTTTTTGTAATTCTATAAAGTTTTTGTCAACACTTATTTTTGTCTCTTTCAAACTGCTCTCCTTTTCTACCGTAATGGCTGTTTGTATTTTCTCCGGTTTATCAGCGTTATTTTTTTCTTTATTATCGTTAGTTTCATGCTTATTTTTTTTTGTAGTTGCTTCTATAGATACTTCATCATGATTATTTGCTTTTTGTGTGGTAAGATCAGAAGCCAGTTGCTTGCTTGATTCTATTTTAAAATCTAATACACTAACATAAGTACTTGGTTTAGTTGGTTTTGATGTAAAATCTTCAACGACTATTGTCGATTCTTCAGTTGTAGCAATAGATTTTGTAGTACTTTCAGTTGTAAAGTCTGTCTTAGCCACAGGTTTAGGCATAATTTCTGGTTTTTCCTCATAAGTTGTTTTTGTAATCAAATCTGTAGTTCTCTCATCCATCATAGTACTTGTTAAAGCGCTAGTAGAATAGTCTGTTGTTGTATCAAGTTTCTTCTCCGTGCTTTGAGTGGTTTCATATGTACTAGAAATAGTTCCAAAAGATTCTTCTACGTTCTGTGTTGTTGGCACATTATCAGTCGTAGTGCTGTCTTCATTAGTAAAATAAGGTAATTCTTCTGTTGCAGTGCTGGT
This sequence comes from Craniophora ligustri, assembly GCA_905163465.1. NCBI lineage: Eukaryota > Metazoa > Arthropoda > Insecta > Lepidoptera > Noctuidae > Craniophora > Craniophora ligustri. The sequence continues at coordinate 995,669 of LR990982.1, forward strand.
AGAATTGTCATCCTCATCTGATTTATTTTCCTCAGAATATTCAATTCCTGTGTTATTAGTAGCTGTATCTGTAGTATTTTTTTCGGTTTCGTTAATGTTTTTATCAAATCTGCGTGAATTAACAATACCTTTTACTTCTAATTTTTCGTCTCCGTCTGATTCACTGGAATCGTAGTTTTCAGTTGCCGTGATGCCTATTGCAAAAATTTCAGATTCCGAAGTAGTAGATTCATTTTGTTTCGTGTCATTTTCAGATTTATTCTTTCTGGAATTATTACTTTCAGTATCATTGTGATCAGTTTTGATAGTGAGAGGTTTTACATTGATCAAATTTTCATTATCTGATTCATTACTACTGGAGCTTTCAGTTTTATTTTCGATATTTTTATTTACAATTGTAGATGTGTCAAGTTTATTATTCGATGTGGTGGTTTCTACTAGATTAGATTCTGTTTTTTCAACAGTTTCAGATGATGAACTCTCTGAACTTTCGCTGCTAGAAACATTTTGTATAGACCTTTTTATTTTCGGTGCTACCGGGTCAGTTATAATTTCAACTTTAATCATCTCTTCTGAGTTCTGACCGTTCCCAGCAATACCTCTTCTATCATTTCTAACAGTTAAATCTAATTTTTCAAGATCAGAATCTTCAGAAATTTGCAGTTTTTGACTTAATGGCTTTACATTTAAATGATTCTCTTTTTCTTCAGACCCTAGTTTGTCAACTTCATCTTTATTCTGGTCATCTTTACTTCTCCTAGCATAATCAGCCTCTTGTTTCAATATTGCGTTAACAAAATTGTTATGCTTCTTTAATTGTTCCTCAGACAATTCACCGCTGTGTGGCAACTTATCGTTTGCCTGATTTTGTACATCCTTTATTATTCTTCTTGCTACATTTTCTATAAACTGTTGTTTCTCGGCATCCGGCAATAGATCCACGTACTTGTCTTCATCACTATCAGCAAGGACTTTTGTGAATAAAATTAGGAGTATAAGAAACATCTTACTTCAAAACATGATGCTCATAATCTCAGTAAATCAAATCGATACTAATTCGCGATTAGGAAGCCGGCCATTTGAATGAAATCATGCATGGAAATACAAATTGGGTGTGGAAAGTAAAGATAAGAAATAATTGTTTTTTCCAATGATATATCGTAAGAATGCGGCCATTTTCTTAGCTCATAACTAGTTGTTTTATATTCAGATACTTGGTTTTACCACATCTCAACGACGGTGATGAAAATAAAAAAATATATAGATTTTTTTCATAATAAATTGGCTTTTGATCCTAGAAAAAAATCTCAATACTGCAAAAAGTATCCTATCCGATAGCCTAGTGATATGACCAGTGGTCTGTGAAGTCAAATTCCCAAGGCCCCGCAGTTACACAAATGATAACGGTGAAGGTAAACATCGTGAGGACACCTGCATGCCTGAGAGATTTTCAGAATTGTTTTAAGGAGTGTCCGAGTATATTCTGACACTTTTGTCGTCAGGAAAAATTATTATAAAAAAAATATGACGTGTTTTTAGTTGTTGAAAAAAAAAATCAGGGTAGTCTGGGGGAAAAAGTTATATTTTGCCGAAATGTCCGGGATTTTTGGCATGTTTATCTGGCGTCGCCGCGTCGGTAAGTTAGGTGATGGTAGCCCTTCTCTAGGCTAGCGTGGTGGATTATAGCCTAAGCTACGACCCAATTAGTCCAGCGGTAGTTAACACTGCCTTCTGTGCTATGGGTTCCGGGTTCGAATCCCGGTAGGGACAAATGTTAGTGTCATGAACATGAACATTTGTATCCGGGTCATGGATGTATTTATCTATAATAATATGTATCTATTTACAAAAAAAAAGTATAAATGCAGTATATCAACCAACTAGTATACGTAAGACAAGCCTCATTGCTCAACTCAGAACTACATAGATAGCGCTGTGTGTCATAATGTCCAGGAATATTTATTATTATTATTATAATCTATCTCAACAGCAAAGAAAGAAACCCGTGTCCAGCAGTGGGACAATAATGGGTTTATTATATTAATAGATACAAATTTCGATAGGATTTCGAGGGACAATGTATTTGTAACAAATACTTTTTGCTCTGTATATGTATAACAATTTCCACCGTCCCATGCTGTTTTTTTTTATAAGACTGTTATAATAATAAATAAATCCGGATATTATGACACAGCGCCATCTAGTTCCGAGGTAAGTAAGCATTGTGTTACGGAAACTAGATGGTACGGAAACTTGATACACTAGGTATATAGATATTTTATTTATTTTTTCTTTAAAAAACGTTGCCCCACACTAGGATTTTCTCCTGTGTTTTAGGTGCGTTTACGAACACATATTTTCACATACACAAACGTTGCAGAACGTACAAATATTTGCTCCGTGCGTGGATCGAACCCGCAACCCATGACGCACAAGCCGATCGCTTAGCCACTTCGCCACTACCGCCACTGCCGCTACCGGGACCTTTTACCACAGAAGGTAGTCTTTAACACCGCTGCGCTAACTAGGTAATCGAACTCTGTTCGATACAAAATTTTATCTAAATCTGTTCAGCGGTTTAAGCGTGGAGAGGCAACAGATAGACAAGAAGACATACAGAATTTCTCATTTATAGTATTATGGATAGATCTTAGATTGAACAAATGTTTTATTGATTCTCAGAATATAGATTTTTATTACAAATTTATACCATCTAATGTATAAGACTAACTTTTGCCTGCGACTCCATCTGCGTAAAATTAGTATTTTTATTTCCACCCCCCTTTTCCCCCTTTTAAGGGATGGTTTCCGGGATGAAAACTATATCCTTTGTCCATCATTTGGGACTCAAACTATCTCTATACCAAATATCATCTAAATCGGTTTAGCGGTTATAGCATGAAGAGGTAACAGACAGACAGACACACTTTCGCATTTATAATATTAAATACTTCCAGTATGGATTTAAAATATAATTAAGGTTTATCTAGCCATGCAAAGCTAGGGCGAGCCGCTAAACTATTAAATAAAAACAAAAATTTTACAAATGAATAATTCTCATTTATTTGCACTTCAATGTTCTATTTACAATAACTTAGAATTAACTTATTGTAACTTAACATACTTGGTTGGCCACTTAGAAACTTAAGTCACTTGCACACGAAGCCAATAATTAAGACAGCGCTTTAAACCAATCCAATAAAATTGGTTTTAAATTAATACTGAAGCCTACTCTAACTATATTAGCAAAACGATGTTTGTACATGCTAAGAACAACAAACGGGGCTTGAAAATGGTCTCTCTCACGTTACGTTTGCGGAAATGTCAACGTCAAAATTGACACCTGCCAAAATTGACACATGTCACAATTGACATATGTCTCAATGGAAATAATGGTGAGGTCTATGACAGGATGGTCTTAAATAATAGCGCCGTGTGCAAATGATATTAAAATTAAAAACTAAGAACAATACACGATTTGAATCAATCATTGAAATACTCGAATGTTATTGTTTGTTTTCAACTATTTATCGATATTAACATATTTATCTTTTTTTAGCTGTTGATTACACTAATCATTGAGTATGCTAGGATTGTAGTTTCTCCCTACTGGAATAATTGAAGTATTCTTTTTAGAGCCTGTGATGTTCGTTGGGCAAAGGTTTGGCAGTGTTTTACAACATTTTTAACCAACATTTTCAGTCAAAATCAATTTTTACATTTAATAAAACTGTGTAAAATTTCTGCTAAAACATTAACTAGTTGTATAATCGAATTTTCTTATGCACAAAGGTTATTATTGTACAACGAAATTATGCGATTTCATAAGCCGTTTCAATTATAATGTCAATCAATCGATTGATTCACATATATTCAATGGATCAAATCAATTAATCAATAAAGATCACCTAAATATTTTAAAGCACCCCTTTTCATTTGCCTTTCGTTCCTCATATTCCTTTCCATAACTATTCTGTCTAATTCTTCTTCATACCTCTCTTCTTGTTCTGCGTCTTCTTCAGGCCCTGCTTCGATTACTGCTTCAAGTAGTATTGGACTTTGTTTTTCATCTTTTACGCCAAATTCAATATTTGGAAGTACAGTTTTTAAATCTTCATTTACCAAATCTTTGACTATGGTGTCCATTGCAATATTATCTAGTTTAGTATGCTCCATCACGATATTTTCTCTTCTCTTTTCAGGCTTTCTCTTCTGTATTTTTCTGTTGTCTTTCTTCTCTTTAACTTCCTCTGTTTTGTTGGCGACTTTGCCGATTTCCGCGTTCAAATGATAAAATAGCGGCGAGTCTTTGCAATCGATTGAGTCTGGAACTCGAGTGCATGTGAGGACTTCCTGAAATTTAATCAGACGATGGAATTCATTATTTTGTTTATAAGTGACGGAATTAGGTTATGTTGAGTATATGAGTTTATCAAATAGGACACAGCCTCTCTAGACAGCGGGGAAAGCGGTAGAATTGTTTTTGATAGCATCCCCCTTGTTTTTGGGGCGATCTAAGTAGATGATGATCTATTACGTAAATATTTTCAAATAAAATTATATATGGATTTTATCACTATAAATAAACCAATATTATTTAATCGTCGCATCGTTATTCAAGGGGATAGTGGTCGAGTCTGTAGTGGAACAGAAATTGGGTGGAAGATGAATTGTGACACCTTGGATCATTTACAACATCTATTATCGCGATAAAATCCGTAAAAAGTAGTTTTATTTCAATGTCTACTATTCGCGTAGGTATAAGAAACTATAAATATTTCCATACCTGATTGAAGATAGTCTCGTTGGGGCATATGAAGCTCCACCGGTAGGTAACATTGCGACCTGCTGGCGTCTGCGAGGGTAGGCAGACGTGGAACACTTGGCAGTCGTTGTCCACATCAGCGTAATAACCGTACGTGCGGTTCTCACAACTGTAACGAACAAATTAACTATAAGAAAACAAAAATAGTATTTTAATTAAATGGTAAAACTGCCTCGTTGGTCTCGTGGTTGTAAAGCGCGACTGCCGAGCAAGAGGTCCTGGGTTCGATTCCCAGGTCGAGTAAAATGTTATTGGGGTTTTCTGTGAAATTCTCAGTAGCAGCTCGGAGTTTGGATTCGTGCCCGGTTAATGGCAATAGGCTCGCCCCCTATTACATGGGACCTGAAACATACTGGCGAAACGTGGGTGTACATTAGTACACCTCTGTCTAACCATTCGGGGATGACAGGCGTGATGGCATGTATGTATGTGTTTTAATTAAATGGTGAAAGTATTGTAGACTAATCGGCCATTGGCTTTTTACAAATAGTTAGACGACTCTAGTTTGACGACTCGGTAGCGCAGTGGCTGAGTGATCGGCTTGTGCGTCAGCGGTTGCGGGTTCGATCCCCGCACAGAGCAAATATTTGTAAGTTCTACAGGTAGTTGTTCCGGGTCTGGGCGTTTGTGTATGTGAAAATTTGTGTTTGTAAACGCACCCACGACACAGGAGAAAATCGTAGTGTGGGGCAACGTTTAAAAAAAAGAGAAGAAAAAAAAAGTGGGTTTGAACTCGAGACCTTTGACATCCCAGTCGACAGGTACACCATTAGGCTACCACTGTTCTTATTCCCACGTTTTTTTTTAACTTTAGTTAAATATGTAGCATCTTACCTAAAAGTGTCAGTAATATTTTCTCTGATAGACGAAGCATTCGCCGGCAAATTTAATGTGTCCGCATTACTTTGATTTGTCAACTCCTGAAATTATATAAAAATAATCAATTTTCATTAAAATCGTGTACATTTAAAAATATACTAACAGTTATATGTAATAGGTTTACAATTGCAATGACAAAGCCTAATGTTATACCACAAAGTAACTGAATTTGCGACCAGTAGTTGTCTCGTTCTAGAATTCTCATTGGTCTATTCATAGACTTAGAAAGATGCGCGATATATCACAGAATCCTAAAAGAAAGGGATAGATAATTATATTAAATCCGCAGTAGGTACTTTATCTCTTTCTAAAAATTTGTTACTTTTTGTAAAACTAAAACTAAGTGCATTTTTAACCGACTTCAAAAAGCAAGAGGTTCTCAATTCGGATGTGGCTATTGTTTAAGGGTTCCGTACCCAAAGGGTTAAAACGGGACCCTATTACTAAGACTTCGCTGTCTGTCCGTCCGTCTGTCCATCCGTATGTCTGTCACCAGGCTGTATCTCCAGAACCGCGATAGCTAGACAGTTGAAATTTTCACAGATTATGTGTTACTATTGCTGATATAACAATGAATATTAAAATCAAATAAAATAAATATTTAAGGGCTCCCATACAAAACACGCAAGTTTTGCCTAATTTTATATGGAACCCTTCGTGCGTGAGTCCGACTCGCACTTGGCCGGTTTTTAAGTTTACGTTTTAGATCCTATGGAGGGATCTTACATACCCTCAATGCTCTGATGATGGAACTATCCGACCCTCGGAAGTTCAGAGATTGATAATCAGCTTCCACAAATGTTGCTAGAACGAGCAACAAGAGATGTCGATATCTTATAGGCGCCATTTTGACTAATCTGAAAAGAGGAATAGTTGAAAATTTATAAAAAATAAAAAACTTGAGAGATGTCAAGTGACACCCGGATGGAACGAAGTTCCTTTCGATTAATTAGTGGAAATTGTAATAATATTGAATTTTTTTTACAATAGCTTCCTATAGCAAAAAGTGTCGTTACAACTTTTCGTCTTAATTTTTTCTGTCTAGCCCCCTTTCGCAACGCGTGATAAGGAACTTCGTTCCAATAAATATTCTGCGACATTTGACACAGCACCATCTAGTCCCAAACTAAGCAGAGCTTTTACTATGGGTACTAGACTATGGATATAATACTTATATGCTTCTTGTTGTAAATACATACTTATAATACATAGAAAACACCCAGACGGAACACAAACACTTATATTCTTCACATCAATATTTGTGTCCCGTGGGAATCGACCTCGTGATCAACAGACCGAAATGAATTCCTATTCCTGGGTTCGACTTCTTTATCAAGGTTGCAATGTGTTAAGGACCTCCCATCGACCCATTTATTGTCCGACTGTTGGGCATAAGTCGTCTCTCATTTGACAAGATTAGGCTTTAGTCCACCACGCTAGTATGGTTTGGCAGACTGCACACGCCATCGAAGAAAACCTCTCAAGCATGCAAGTTTCCTTACAATACTTTCACTCTTTCACTGTTTGAGTATATAGTACATACATACATATATTCGACTAGCTGATGCTCGCAGCTTCGCCCGTGCAATTTAATACTAATTTCTCCTCCTCATTTCACCCCCGTTTCCATAGAATAAATAAAAAATATATATAGATGATCCACTATGTGTATAGCGACGTCTATGTCGCTACATAGCAACAACGTACATAGCAACGAAGAAGCTATCAACACTGACATGAAACATCGAACGCGATAAAGAGCTGTGGTTTTTTACGATTACTCCTAAGATATTCGTTTATATTGTATAAAAAGTAGCCTATGTGTTAATCCAGGTAATAAACTATTTATGCTAAATTTCATTTAAATCTGTTAAATGGTTTTTGCGTGAAAGAGTAACTAACATCCATACATAGATCCATACTTACAAACTTTCACGTTTATAATATTAGTAGGATAACTCAGTGGCTTTCGTTCGAACTCAGGACTTTTGACCTCACATTCCTCTAGCCACACCACCAAGCCATGTTATAAATTTGTTTATTTAGGATCTGCGATAAAATCCATAAAAAAGTAGTTTTATTTCAACACTTTCGGCAAGTCATGGAAAATGTGCAATAAAATATTACAATTAAAATCGTAATTAATACGTAAATATAATAAATAAAACGTATAATAATAAAAAATATTGACTTCAACTGGAAAATATAAATAGAACAAAATTATATAATATATAGACACGTCTCCCTCTCTCCTACTAAGCTATGTTGTGCCCAACAGGGTCCATAATTGATTCCTAGATTTAAGCCTACCATCTGTTTTATATACTTTTGTACATTATGGAATGCAATAAATAAATATGAAATATGAAATGTGAATGATTTAAAACGCGGAAAACGAGCAGCAGAGATTACTGTAAAGTCATGGGTGTCAAGTTTGATCCTCTAATCTCTGACTCTTCGAAGTTAAAAGCATGCTTATCACATGCTCAAACGGTGAAGGGAAACATCGTGAGGAAACCTGCATGCTTGCAGATTGACACTGTATGAAGTCTGCCAACTAACGCTACGACAGCGTGGCGCGTGGTGGACTATTGCCTAATCCCTCTCAAATGAGAGGAAGTCTGTTACCAGCAGTGGGCAATAGAACAATAATGGGTTGATGAGGAGAGATTTCCTCGAGTTGTAGAAGATTTATAATCACTTATAGCAGAAAATGAGTTGATGATGATGATGAATAAATACTTGATGACCGGATTAGCCAAGCGGTAGCCGTTTCACTGCCCAGTACCCGGCTCCTGTGTCGATATTATATCAAGGTTCTGGGCATTGAATTTAATTAATTTATTATAATTATTTATGACGACTTTTTGACATTATTTTCATTTATGTCAAAAAGTCTTGTGCTGTGGGTCCAGGCTTCGAATCCCAGTAGGAACAACATTTTTATCCGAGTCATGATTTTATCTTTGTAAAATACGAGTATGTATGTATGTATTTACAAAAAGTAAAATAGTATAATTGTATGTAGTATATCAACTATTTAGTATCCGTAACACAAGCCTCGTTGCTTATCACGGAACTAGATGGCGCTGTGTCATAATGTCTATTTATTTATTTAATATTATTTCCATTTTAAACTCGACGAAAAAAGCACACATCATATAATCATGTACTTACTGTAGATTTAAAATTATTTATTTAAATTTTTCACAAACACATTCACTATTACACTGAATTCTATACTAGTGGTGGCACTCGGGTTCCCTCGCGAGTACTTGGCGATATGAAACAGGCGGGTGATGTTAGGTTCTTTTATAAACGTTAACTTATACCCTGGCTGTGGAATTCGCAATGATATTGTAAGGGCAGCAAAAAAAGATAGGACGATTTATTTTTATATATACTAGCTGCCTCCCGTGACTTTGTCCGCATGGTACATAGATAAAAAGTTGCCTATGTGTTAATGCAGATAATAAACTATATGTATGATAAATTTCATTCAAATCTGTTAAGCAGTTATTGCATGAGAGTAACAAACATCCATCCATACATCCATACTTACAAACTTTCGCGTTTATAATATTAGTAGGTTATTTTTTTTTATTAAGGTTGGTTATTTATTTAACTACCTAATTTTATATAGTGATATTGAATTAAAACTACATATGAGACATTGAAATAAAACTACTTTTTACGGATTTTATCGCGGTATGTCAATTAAAAATTAAAAATAATATCAATATACCGCGATAAAATCCGTTTAAATTCAATTAAAACTAAATAATACTAAATAAAATTAAATAGTAATTTACAGACTTTGAACTTTATCATAGATTCTAATAAATTTAAATATAAGTATAAAACTGCAAGTTTAAAGGATGACAATGATTTCGTTTCACATAAATCGGATCGTCAATAATTATTAGATTAAATTAGTTTTTATAACATCAAGATAAAAAAACAGAATACCTCAGTCTGCCTATGACAATGGATCCGAAAAGTAGAGATTAAATGATATCCATACACTTAATTATTATTTTCTTTCTTATAACAATAGGTTCTTTGATTTTTTTATCATGATTATTACCTAGAAAACTTAAATATAAACCTTAAAATAAGAACAATGATAAAGAAGTGAATTAAATAAATATATTTGTCTCTTGTTTTTAATTTTAAACAGACGAGATGGCACTATTGAAATAAAACGTCACGTTTTTTTTTAATAACTCAGAAACTCTTGTCCCGACCCTAAACCTTGCACTTAGCAGTTAATTTTGTAAATACACACATAATATAAAAATATTCATGAAATTTCAGATCAAAATATCAACGCTCATCACACAAACATTTACCCCTACCGGGAACAAACCCTTACCTACCACAGAAAGCAGCCTTTAATAACGCTGCGCGAATCGATTTATTAAACTGTTGTAGTCTTTTTTTGCATACCGTACATTGATCTTGGCTTTGGCAGTGACACCTAGTATGTGACGTGAAATCTTAATGCCGTTACAAAAACCACGCCAATAGGAGTGGTTCCCGAACCATTGACTACATTTTATGGAATCCTTCACGTCTTTATGGTACCTTGTTGCACATAAATATCACACGGTGTTTGACGTATAATGGTAGCATATATCTCGTCAACCCATTGTTGTCCCACTGCTGGGCACGGGTCTCCTCTCATTTGAGAGGGATTAGGCTATAGTCTACCACGCTAGCCTACTGCGGATTGGCAGACTGCACATGCCATCAAGAAATTCTCTCAAGCATGCAGGTTTCCTCACGATGTTTCCCTTCACCGTTTGAGCATGTGATAAATACGCACATAACTTCCGAAAAGTCAGTGGTGCCTTGGATTTGAACTCGAGACCTATGACATGTCAGTCCACTGGCCTCTCACTAGGCTATCACAGCTTAGGGGATAGCATATACCATCAAATTAAAGCTGGATAGATAATAAATACATTCCTGGTAGTTATAAGAGGTAGGGCATAGTGAGATTCCTCGCTCGAATTGAGCTGCCCGACTGGGGAAGTACCCCCGCCTTACAGAACACCGCAATGAAACAACAATAGTTGTGTTTCTGCGAGTGAGTAATGTTACCAGAGCTCGTTAGGGGAGTGACTATTCTGACAGTATGAGAATCCCTTTTGTCAGTGTAGCAGCTCCCCTATTTTGAGACACCTAAAACGATTTTTACAAGTATATTATATATACATATTTTATAAATTATATAATATACTAACTGCTGTAGGTATTTGCAACTATTTAGTACTATATGTATCTACTAACAGCATATTCTTTCCTGAAAGGCCAGCAACGCATTTGCAAATCCTCTGGTGTTGCAGATGTCGATCGGCGGCGTGTCTGAATTCCACGAACTCTTAATGACTAGCGTAGTGGACTATGGCCTTATTCCTCTCAAATGAAAGACCGATGCCCAGCAGTAGAGTCAACAAATAACAATGAACTCACCCCCATATATGAACACATGACCTAAAACATACCCATCCAGTGTTTGCAACCAATGGATATTCCTCAGCGCTTTAAACACGGTTCAAATCCATTGTACCATAAAACAAATGCTGAATTTAAAATGCGCAGTCGTAAAAGCTTAATCTAGATATCGTAAGGGTGATAAATTACCTTGGTAACTGTTCAAAAAGTTACGGTTAACTTTAAAAGTGACGCGGCTTTGTCGCAAAAAGAATTGCAAGCTTATGCGTGATTTGAATCCACAAATGGCTCGTTTTGTTTAAATATACGGGATTTTCTTTTTGTCTTTCTTATCGGGGTCTGTAGGTTTTTAACCTAACTGGAAGGGAATGTGGTTGGGTCGTTTTTAAATTTGATTTCGTGGATTAAATATTTAATGTGTATTGTTTGATTGACTTTACCAAACTCATTTTGTTTTTAGGTAGTAAGTATTAGCTGTCTCGTTGGTCTAGTGGTCATAAGTGTCTTGGCTTTGATTCCCAGGACGAGCAAAGTATTATTGGATTTTTTACTTAATTCTCAGTAACAGCTCGGAGTTTTGATTTGTGTCCGGTTGATGGCAATAGGCTCGCCCCTTATTACAAAGGGCCTAAGACATACCGGTGAAATGTGAGTATGTATTAATATACCTCTACCTACCGTTCAGGAACGACAGGCGTGATGGTATGTTATGTATGTACATACATAAAAACGATCTTTGAAGCGTTTATATCGAGTCAAAATCTGAACTCAATCGCGGCAAAACTTTTCGGCAAATAAAGTCATACTTAGAATATCCGATTGAAAAACAAGCATTTTATCCTTAGTAAGGTCAAACGCATATCGTATGTTTATCATTTATTATAAATTAAAAAAAACTAATTTAATTGGCTCCTGAACGTCGACAATAAAGACAACCCCCAAAAACGCCCGCCCTTCACCGCTTCCTATTGGTTTTGCTGGGAAGAAGAAGCGGCGCAACAAACTCCCCAGCAACACATTTCTGTCTGTTTATTGAATAAATGATTCTTCATGGTATTATAAGTACCTAATTATTTTATTCACTATTGAGAACCATGATTATGTGAGCTAGCGTACACCAATCCATTTTTTTTCATAGAGCAGAAAACTAAAATCTGACGTTATATGTATATAATACAAAAGCTCTTCCAAAAAAAAAAGGCTGATCCCCACATAGTTAGTAAAATGCTTATTTTATGCAAACGATGCTAGACAAAGTTTTTCTAGACATTAAATAACTTTTTATCCAAAAAATCTGACGTCTTCAGATCTTTTCCGCCCAAAAATCTAGACGCTCACGTTTCGTACCTAGGTATAACCTATCATTTAAATCTACGGAGCAATGGACCCTAAAACTGTGAGTCACCGATTCCTGGTGTAATCTATCAAGAACAATAACAGTGGAGTAGCTTTCATCATCATTTATTGTCCCACTACGGGTCTCAGGTTAGGTTTGTGTAGTACATGTACTATGTACTAATAGGAACTAGTTGCCGACACTGGCAAGTACAGAACTATTCCTTTTCCTTATTAGTACATCATTCTTTTAGTACTTCGTCGTTCGTTTGCAATGTAATAATTCTTAGTCTCTGGTTCTGAACGAATAGTCGCGCGCTACATAGTACTGTAGGATGTGGGTACTAGAAAGACACGAAACGCGACTGAACGAGCGAGACTGATATAAGATCAGTACACGGAAGAGTGGGATGCATGATAATATTCAACTGTCAACTTGGTCCTTGTTATCTAGTCTTTCAATGTACTACGGTACTACAGTACTAATAGTACTAGAAGACCGAACTAGTACATTTGAAAGATTGTACTAGTACGGAGCGATCCGTTCAGTGACCGAGAACAAGCCTATCTCAGGCCATTTGAGAATCATTAGGCTATAGTCCACCACGCTACTGCGGGTTGGCAGTCTTCACACGCTATCAAGAATATTTCCTAGTCTTTCTTATAATCTTGGACCAAGAATCAGCATTGCCATTCAAAGTGGCAATACCGCCAGTCTTCTGAGCACTCCACCCCCTGACAGCGACGGGGACGAGTTTTTTGACGCCCTTTAACTTATATATATTTTATCTATTTATTTTTAAGTTTGTCAATAGTAGTTTTTAATTAATTTAATGTATAATGTGCTTTTAGTTGTATTTCTTTAAATAAAAATATACTGTTTCTTTCTTACTAGGTTTCTTCACGATGTATTCTTTCACCGCTTGAGCATGAGTGAACAGTGGACTAAGAATTGTAATTGCGAAGTTATGTGCGTATTTATCACATGCTCAAACGGTGAAGGGAAACATCGTGAGGAAATATGTATGCTTGAGGGATTTTCTCGATGGCGTGTGAAGTCTGCCAACCCGCACTAAACTAGTGTGGTAGACTATAGCCTAATCATCCTGACGTGAGGACCCGTTTAGCTCAGCATTAGTAAAGTTAACGCTGCCTTCTGTGCTACGAATCCTTGGTACGAATCCCGGTAGAGACAAATGTTTGTGTGATGAGCTCAACATTTGTATCCAAGTCATGGATGTATCTATGTATAATATGTATGTATTTACAACAACAAAAAAAAGTATATATGTAGTATATCAACCTTCTAGTATCCGTAACACAAGCCTCGTTGCTTAGCTCGGAACTAGATGGCGCTGTCATAATGTACGGCATGTATGGATCCTGCTCAAATGGGAGGCGACCCGTGCCCAACGGAGAGACAGTAATTAGGTTGACGATGATGACTTATTAAAAAAACAACGACCAAGATGGGTCTACTCCACGACTTTTTGTCTAGCCTCGAAGGTCTGTAACCTCGTGCGAATTTAAATGACACCACCAGCATATAACTCTACATCTTTCCGTGTTCTGAATAAAAACAATATTTACTATGTTACTTTATATTAAATACGAAATTATATCGCAGAGTCTGCAGTTCAAAATACTTAGTTGACTAAAACGTTCCAAGTTCATATTCTTGTAGATATTAATTGACGAGCCATTTAGCTGAGCGGTAGTTAACGCTGCCTGCTGTGCTATGGGTCCCGGGTTCGAATCCCCGTAGGGACAAATGTTTGTGTGATGAGCACCAACATTTGTTTTCGAGTCATGGATGTATCTATGTATAATATGAATGTATTTACAAAAAAAAAGTACATATTATGTAGTTTATCAACCAACTAGTATCCGTAACACAAGCCTCGTTGCTTAACTCGGAACTAGATGGCGCTGTGTCATAATGTCCAGGAATATTGATTTCCCCTTCCCTTATTTATTATTATTATTTATTAAATTATCATATAAACCGTTAGACGTCCACTGCTGGACATAGGTCTACCCCAAATATCGCCACGACCACCAGTCCGGACAAACCTTCATTATCCTCGCACACAATCCAAGAAACTGTCATTAAGATCATCATTTCAGATAAATGACGTCCACTACTGGACATAAGCCTTTCCCCAAGGATTTCCACGACGCCTGGTCCTGCGCCACCCGCATCCAGCGGATTCCAGCGACCTTTACCAGGTCGTCGGACCACCTTGCCGGGGGCCTACCCACGCTGCGTCTTCCAGGAAGACACATAAAGAAACATTCATTATAGCTTTTATTTTAAAAGATAGAAGAAAGAGAGAAGATGTTTATGGAGTTTCTTACTGAGGACGGTTACACGTTACGGAGTGTCTTTGCCATAAAATCAACCGCCAGCTAAAGTTGAAATAAAAACTTTTAAATACAGATTTAATAGAGCGGTGTAAATAATCCTAGAGCTGTGGTAGCCTAGCGGTGTGACCAGTGGACTGAGACGTCAAAGGTCTCGAGTTCGAACCCAAGGCACGCACCACTGATTTTTTCGGAAGTTATGCGCGTATTTATCATAAGCTCAAACGGTGAAGGAAAACATCGTGAGGAAACCTGCATGCTTGAGAGATTTGTCTTGATGGCATGTGAAGTCTGCCAACCCGCAGTAGGCTAGCGTGGTGGACTATAGCCTAATCCCTCTCAAATGAGAGGAGACCCGTGCCCAGCAGTGGGACGTTAATGGGTTGATGATGATGAAATAATCCTATGTGGTGTGACCAGCGGACTTTATTCTCAAAGGACTGGAGTAAAACCAAAGAGCGCACCAATTCAAAGTTATATAGGCTAGCGTGTTGATGTTATGAGAGAGGAGACCCATTCCCAGCAGTGGGATACTTATTCGGTTCATAAGAAGAGTTGCCTCAGGTTGTAGAAGATTTATAACCCCTTAGCAATCAATATTACTCTTTCTTCATCAATAATTATCCTTTCTTACTATCAAAGATCGATAGATTTGTATACGCTACTAAAAACACCAAAGAGTTCTAATTGTGAGGACTCGGTGGCGCAGTGCCTGAGCGATCGGCTTGTGCGTCACGGGTTGCGGGTTCGATCCCCGCACGGAGCAAATATTTGTACGCTCTACATGTAGTTGTTCCGGGTCTGGGCGTTTGTGTATGTGAAAATTTGTGTTTGTAAACGCACCCACGACACAGGAGAAAATCTTAGTTAAAGTCAACGTTTATATAAAAATAATAGTTAAAAATAGTCACCCATTTCTGGATTATACCCTAGCTTATCCACGCGGCTTGCAAGATAATTATAGAGATAATCCAGACACCAGACAGTAAACTAAGGTAAAAGCAAGGTAAATGAGTTGATTATAATATTATTCAACTACTTTTTACAGCCGGCCAGGGAGCCGTGGTAGCCTAGCGGTGTGACCAGTGGACTGAGATGTGAAAGGTCTCGAGTTCAAACCCAAGGCATGCACCACTGACTTTTCGAAAGTTATGTGCGTATTTATCACAAGCTCAAAGGAAAACATCGTGAGGAAACCTGCATGCTTGAGAGATTTGTCTCGATGGCATGTGAAGTCTGCCAACCCGCAGTAGGCTAGCGTGGTGGACTATAGCCTTATCCCTCTCAAATGAGAGGAGACCCGTGCCCAGCAGTAGGACGTTAATGGGTTGATGATGATGATGATGATGATGATGATGACTTTTTACTGATATATTATTTTATTATTTTAATCCCAGGACTACAATCAGCCAGCTATACAAAATATATACTTAGTTAAGAAAAATTGAGAAGAATGTGCCATGATCGTTTAAACATGTTGAGAATAAATGATAAGCGATCAATGAAATGAATTTACAAGGCAGGTGTAAATGGGCAGCTTAGAATAATAACAATAATAAATATTTCCGGACATTATTATGACACAGCGCCATCTAGTTCCGAGGTAAGCAACGAGGCTTGTGTTACGGATACTAGATGGTTGATATATTACATATATACTTTTTTTGTAAATACATACATATTATACATAGATACATGACTCGGATACAAATGTTGATGCTCATCACACAAACATTTGTCCCTACCGGGATTCGAACGGGACCCATAGCACAGCAGGCAGTGTTAACTACCGCTGAGCTAAACGGGTCGTCAGAACAAGGACATGCATTGATCTTATTCTTGAACTCCTTCAAAAAGGGCAGCTGCACTGTACTTATAACCAGCGTGCATGTATGAATGTGGACGAGGCAAAAGTGGTATGCAGGGATCGCAGCGCGTGGCTTCCTATAGTTTCTGCCTACCTCCACGCGAAAAAGGCGTGAGTATGTGTGCCGATATGTCACGTAGGTGTAAAAAATCTGGTACATCACTTTAATATGGGAAATCCCTATTGAGGAATGTAGGTTATGCCAATACGCGTAACACATGAATGTTAAGGTATTAACTTTTTATAATCTGGACGTGTTTTGAATTTGAACTTAACGTTACTTTGGTATTCATTCTACAATAATTCTCAGATAACTGTTTCTTTCGTTAAAGATGTTTTTGCCTTTAGGAGGTCGGTTAAGAACCTACCATCAAGCCTGCATTCGCCAAGAGCTAGGCGGCGATCATCATTGATCAGTACAGTCATATATCATTTTACACCTTTTTTAGTTTTGGAAATATCCTTGACGACCCGTTTAGCTCAACGGTAGTTAACGCTGCCTGCTGTGCTATGGGTCCCGGGTTCGAATCCCGGTAGGGACAAATGTTTGTGTGATGAGCATCAACATTTGTATCCGAGTCATAGATATATAATATTATGTATGTATTTACAATAAAAAGTATATATGTAGTATAACAACCATCTAGTATCCGTAACACAAACCTCGTTGCTTACCACGGAACTAGATGGCGCTGTGTAATAATAATGTCCGGAAATATATATATTTAAATACTTTACGGACGTTCCAGTCGCCTGGTGAGGCGACGGGGTGTGTCGGACTCCGCGTGAGCGTTTACCGTCTAAAAACGGTACCCGTCAACGCCACCAACCCTATTGCCGTGCCATGGGATTTGCGAAAGTATACACCACAACCCGTGGGTTTCGGTCCAGCTCTGGTTGCTGGACCCCGGCTAGGAGCGAGGCATCGCTCACCTCGTATCCTCCGCGCAGGCGCACGTGTGACGAACACGCGCGCCGCCTACTTGGGGCCAGATCTCAGATAGGGCAGCGGACACCCCTAGTCGCGCCCGCCCGCTGGCCACAGCTCATGGCGGCCGGAGGTCTGTTTGCCCCCTTCGGCACCCGGTGCGTCTACTGCGGATCAGGAGAGAAATTGTGATTTCTCTCCCCCTTTATTTTCTCCTCTAATTTGAGAGTGATTAGGCTATTGTCCACCACGCTAGCCTACTGCGGAATGGCAGACTTCACAAGTCATTGAAAATATCTCTCAAGCATACAGGTTTCATATCGATGTTTTTCACTGTTTGAGCATGTCATGTGAACTTCCGAAAAGTCAGTGCTGCGAACTCAAGACCTTTAACTTTCAAAGTCCACTGATCACGATACCAGACTATCATAGCTTAAGTATATTATTTAAAAAAATACGTTATGGTAGCTCCACCTATTTAAATACAAATTTAAGTACAGTAGGTAGCCTACATTACATTCTTAACATTGCAAAAACCCTTTAAAAGTAGGGCCGCCATTTTAATTTTTGACTTGGCAACACTGGTCACGTATTTAGAAGAAAAAGAAACACACCTGGAGTGGTTTTTGTAAATAAAACTGTTGAGAATGAACTATTTATGAACTTAGTACAAAGAATTATGTGCGAATCTACAATCAACCACATACATCCATACTCTCACGTCTTTTTCTGGGGGTAGGCAGATGCTGCTGGGCTGTGGTAGCCTAGTGGTGTGTCCAGTCGACTGAGATGCCAAATGCCGCGATTTCAAACCGAAGGCACACACCGGTGACTTTTCGGAAGTTATGTGCGAATTTATCACACGCTCCAACGGTGAAGGAAACCATCGTGAGGAAACATGGGCGCTTGAGAGATTTTCTCGATGCGGAGGCGAGCCTATTGCCATTATAGGGGCACACTCCGAGCTGCTACTGAGAATTTCACAGAAAAACCCCAATAACACTTTGCTCGACCTGGGAATCGAATTCAGGACCTCTTGCTCGGCACTCGCACTGTACGACCACTAGACCAAAGACACAGTTGCAACGAAAACGAGGCAACTTATTTAAAAAATATATTAAATAGGTACTTCTTCTTCTTCGTGTCGATGGAACGTGAATGTCGTCAAATTGAATACCCACATTTTAGTAAATAGTATTTTAGACAAGATGTTATGTAAAATATATTTCGCTGAGGTCAATAACTTGAAGGCCCTAATCAGTATGCCGTAGTCGACATTATTGTTATTCAAGTTACACGCAGAATCTAAATACATTGATACTCTGTTATTTGCAATAGTTTTACTGTTTTGAGACGTAGAAATTATACCTACAACGCAAACTTCATAACTTATTCATTAACAAGCATTTTGCCCAAATACCTATGTATATACCTAACTACTTGGAACAATATTAAAAATGATCCATTTTGAGTTACATTGCCAAAGACAGACAGATAGATACACACACAGACTTACGGCCAACTTATAAATTTGCGATAAACCATCTAGGTACCAATGAGGCTAATGTAATATAATGTAATACACTATTATTTTTCAAAAAAATACTATTATACATCAACGCTATTAATAATAATAGTCAAATTCAGTTTTTTTAATTTTATTAATCAGCTTACCTCAATGAAACAGTGCCATCTAGTGACATTAAGAGAAACTAAGTAAACAATATTTGATTTAATTTCAAAACCTGACTTTTATTATTCATGATTTGCATTAACCGGGGACAATTGCAATTTTTGAATTTACGATCTGTTAAGTGCTTTATAATTCATACCTACAAGATACAGGTATATCGAAATGTTATCGGGAAAAGTAAAAGAAGCCCACAGCGACTACAGACCTGCTTAATTGGACAAATTTACTAGGTACCGATTTTAAACGCAGCCATTTCTCTCAAAGTTGAAACACTGCCATCTAGTAGAATAAAGAATAACTAGATAAATCAACTGCTATTATTATATTTTTACTTGTTGTAAGATTGTAGCTCTAGATAGCGTGTTTTAAATGATTTGAGATTATTTTACTATTAAAAAGTATAATTACAATCAGTCTGTTTTTAATTATTGATAATTTTTATCTTAATAAAACAAATTTAAATAGGAGCAATATATTTGAAAGCTTGTATAGGTATTTTTATCATACATTTCAATACAATTTTATATATGGCAACATTAACGCGTCTATTGTCAAAGTGGTTGTTTATCATTGAATTTGGTTACAATTTTTACGAAAAATAAACACTTTTCCTATCAAATGTTACATAAATCCAGTTGATAATCAACAATGTCTGACGAAGAAGAGGCTTACTGTCGGTTGTGCGCTGAACCCACGTCAAAAGAAACGCTAATATCACCCGACGAAGATGTAGGAATCAATTCCAAAATTACAACAAAATTATTATGGATAAATATTGACATAACAACCTCAAACATACTTCCAAAAAGCATTTGTTTCTCATGTTTTGACTCATTAGAACGTACGTGGTCGTTTCTACATAATGTGAGGACCGCACAGGCTAAATTACATGAGATATATATGAAAAACAGCGACAAAGAAAACTCTGATAATGAGGTCAAAACTGACCCAAAAAAGGAGGAATTGAACGGGAAACCGATGAATGTAGACTGGGAGGAGTTCGAGGACATGAAGCAAGAAGTAAAACCTGAAATAGATGAACTGCACAATGTAGTAACTGTTGATCCAAACTCCTTGTTAGATTTAGATGCAGTAAAAATAGAAAGAATCAGTGTTGATGGCGATTTTCGAAACGAATCAGATGATTACAACACTACAGATAGTGATGTCCCACTGTACATGACCGTTAGGAAGAAAAATATGAAGAAAAAAAAGAAATTAAAATACAATTCTGATTTAGACCCCGATAATATTACAAAAGAGATTGATAGCCTTTCTCCGTTGACTTGGGAAAATTATATGTGTCGCTGTGCTGAGTGTGACGCTCAATGCAAGAATGTTGAGTCTCTACGCTTACATTCACTACAAATACATACCCGCTGTTGTACATTTAAATGCTCAGAATGCAGTAAAGTTATTAGTAATTACAAATCCTTCATATATCATGTGCGGTCACATAAAAAGATATTAAGATACTGCTGTGAATTTTGTAATAAGAAATTCACTATGGCATCATTCTTAAAAAAACATAGAAACACTGCCCATATTAATGCATACTTAACGATGTGTCAAAACTGTGGAGCAACGTTTGAGACGGAAGAACAGTTACAAGACCATATGATTGTTTATAGTTTCAGAAAGCGAGCAATGAAATGTGAGAAAGTGGATTGTGAATTAAAATGTGAACACTGTCAAAAAGAATTTAAGTCCCGTAGCAATTTGCAACAACATAAATTAGTGCACACAAAACGCAGTAGAGACTTTTCCTGCCATGTCTGTGGTAAAATGTTCTTCACTAAAGGTACGTTGAGCACTCATATGATGACTCACGACGATATGAAGCCGTTTAAATGTGAATTTTGTCCAATGGCTTTCCGTGCCCGAGGGAATCTGACCTCCCACATCAGCCTCCACTCCGGTGCTAAGCCGTTTGTCTGCGAGCAATGTGGCAAAAGCTTCAGAGTCAAACGTCACTTGAAATCACATTCTATTGTACATACAGACTTAATGCCCTACAATTGTGAGTATTGTAATAAGACTTTTAGGTTTAAAACACGGTTAAACCTTCATCTGAGACAGCATACTGGAGCAAAGCCGTATAAATGTGTATATTGTCAACGAGACTTTACAAATGGGTCTAATTTTAAGAAGCATATGAAGCGTAGACATAATATTGATACATCTAGGAAGAAATATAATAATGTAGTTGATAATGAGCCTAGTATGGAAGGTAGTGATGTTGAAACAATTCAAACATAAAATAAATTATTGTTATAGACATAGAAACGCGACAAAATTTTGTCGACAGACCACTCCAACTCAGCACGACATTATGTGACGATAAAGTTTTGTTGTGGATCACATGATATTATACCTGATAGCTGTTTTTATCTTCAAGCCTGTACTCATCCATCCACATTATTAGTAGGTAACTCACACGATTACAAACTTTAAGTGTGTGACATCAAGGTCGACTTGTTACTTAAAACTTTTTGGAAATTTTCTTTATCAGGATATGAAAAGAAAGAGAGATTAGTGTTAATAAATTTGTGAGTATTAGGTCACTGACAAGTTATTTGTCAACATAATAATTGACTTTACAAGGTTTCTTTATAAGTTCCCCTAAAAAAAATTACGCGTGAACAGTGTCATATATATTTCATACACTTACGCGAATATTAGACATTCAAAGAAAATACTTTAAGCGAGTTTTAAATAATTATTTACTTCAAAGCGTCTTCCATTTAGGCGAATATTAGACATAACTAGTTTTTACGAATTCTGAATAATTAATTTCCTAATTTGTGTCTTCCATACCAAATTCTTCCTCTTTATCGAATAAATCTCAAGGTCACTAACCTTGACCTCAAGGTCTTACCGACCTTGACCTTGGAATTATCTAGCAGTCTTCCATCTTGCCACTACTCCCATGTCACATGAGTTCCCGGTGAATAGACCATGTTCTATTGCAAAAAAAATCATACCCTTTTTGTATAGTGCACCTTTTAAAATTCCAACATTGAAGCGAAGTTAGCTAATTTATCTATGTAAATGTCTGTTTTCCACTATCATAAACCAAGTACCTTAAACCCTTTATGTATATTAATCTTAGCTAGTACCTATCATAAAACAGTCTTGAAGATAAAAAAATCAAGATTACATGCAATAAGTACACATTGGATGAAGCAAAGAACACAATGACATGTTTGTTATGTACATATATATGTACTATACATACATACATGACTATAATGTATGTATATGATCGCCTCGATGGTCCAGTGGTCATAAGTGCGACTGCTGATCAAGAGGTCTTGGGTTCGATTCCCAAGTCGAGCAGTGTTATTCGGTTTTTCTATGAAATTCTCAGTAGCAGCTCCGAGTTTGAATTCATACCCGGCTGATGTCAATAGCCTCGCCCCGTGTTACATGGGACCTAAAACATACCGGCGAATTGTGGGTGTACATGTTGCGTGTTAGGCAGAGGTAGTACACCTCTGCCTAACCCTTCGGGGACGACAGGCGTGATGGTATGTTATGTCTATTATCCTATGTGTACATACCTGATATTGTAAATAATTAATTAAGTAAATAAACTTAATACTTCTGTAAATAAATAAATAAATGCAATATTATTTTATTACCAATATAATGTAGTTTTAATTTCGTCAGAGACAATCCGAGCTAAGGCGTTCAGTTACTCTGTTTGATATGTTTTTAAGCCTAAACGGCTGCATCAATTTCTGTGAAGTGTGGTATACAGATAGATTGGACTATGGAGAAGGATATGGACTATGTGTTGTCATAGAAAAAGTAGAAAATCATAGACAAAAGCTAGTAATACTTTTATACCGGTATTTATTAAATATGGTATGATAGAGTATTAAAAGCGATATATGCGTTAAAATGTATTAAAACGTGTTAGAATAGAAAACTGTTAGCAAAAATGTTTAGATGACTAGGCTTGTGCGTCACGGGTTGCGGGTTCGATCCCTGCACCGATGGGCATGTACATTTTACCTGCGTGTGGATATTTCTATGTATATGTATTTACAAAAAACCATCTAGTTACCATAACACAAGCCTTGTTGTTTAGCTCGCAACTAGATGGCGCTGTGTAATAATGTCCGGATTCATCATCAACCCACTGGGCACAGGTCTCCTCTCATTTGAGAGGGATTAGGCTATAGTCCACCACGCTAGCCTACACAGTTGGCAGACTTCACATGCCATCGAGACAAATCTCTCAAGCATGTCGATTTCCTCACGATGTTTCCTTCATCGTTTAAGCTTGTGATAAATACGCACATAACTTCCGAAAAGTCAGTGGTGCGTGGCTTGGGTTTGAACTCGAGACCTGGTCACACCACTAGGCTGCCACAGATATATATGTATTTATATCTACCTTACGACCCAATTAGTCCAGCGGTAGTTAATACTGCCTTCCGTGCTGTGGGTCCCGGATTCGAATCCCGGTAGGGACAAATGTTTGTGTGATGAGCATTAACATTTGTATCCGAGTCATGGATGTATCTATGTAGGTATAATATGTATGTATTTACAAAAAAGGGTATAATATGTATTATATGGAAAAGAGCCGAAGATCGAGCTCTGTAGCGTTCACTAGGGGAGGCCTACGTCCAGTAGTGGACGAATATAGGCTGATGATGATGATGATGATGATATCAGCCAACTAGTATCCATAACACAAGCCTCGTTGCTCAGCTCGTAACTAGATGGCGCTGTGTGTCATAATGTCCAGGAATATTTATTTAAAATATTTAATTACAAATTCTATGCAGTCAAATTCTGAGGCAACACCTAGCTGTATTTTAACTATATGATTATATATGTATAGTTTACCATACAATAGTCTAAGAAATGTGACACTTTGCCACGCTCAGTAGATTTGTATTGTCAGTACATACTCACGAATTGTGGTTATAACATCATACTCCTTTTGTTTAGGCGGCGTCGGTTAGGCGGGACTAGTTGTGCAGTGACTTGAAATGAAGGGTATGAAGTTATATTTTTTTTTTATTAAGATATGGCTATATGACCTCCCTACATGACTGATGGCGTCGGTATAGAAGGTATTAGTATCGGTGGCGTCTGTATAGATGGCATCGGTATAGGTGGCGTAGCTACTGGTGGCGTCGGTATAGGACTCGTGGGTATTGGTGGCGTCGGTATAGATGGCGTCGGAATGGAAGGCGTCGGTATTGGTGGCGTCGATACTGGTGGCATTGGTATTGGTGGCGTCGGTACTGGTAGCGTCGGTATTGGTGACGTCGGTATTGAAGGCGTCAGTACTGGTGGCGTCGGTATTGGTGGTGTCGGTACTGGTGGCGTCGGTGCTTGCGGCGTCGGCATAGAAGGCGTCGGTATTGGTGGCGTCGGTATAGAAGGCATCGGTATTGGTGGCATCGGTATTGGTGGCGTCGGTATTGGTAGTGTCGGTACTGGTTGCGTCGGGACTTGTGGCGTCGGCACAGAAGGCGTCGGTATAGATGGGGTCGGTATTGGTGGTGTCGGTACTGGTGGCGTCGGTACTTGCAGCGTCGGCATAGAAGGCGTCGGTATTGGTGGCGTAGATACTGGTGGCTTTGGTATTAGTGGCGTCGGACCTGGTGGCGTCGGTACTTGTGGCATCGGTATAGAAGGCGTAGGTATTGGTGGCGTCGATACTGGTGTAGTCGGTATTAGTGGTGTCGAATCTGGTGGCGTCGGTATAGAAGGCGTAGGTATTGGTGGCGTCGAAACTGGTGGCGTCGGTTTTGTTTTTTAATTGTAATTTCAACTGTCTAGCTATCGCGGTTCTTGAGATAGGTACAGCCTGGTGACAGACAGACGGACGGACGGACAGCGAAGTCTTAGTAATAGGGTACCGTTATTACCCTTTGGGTACGGAACCCTAAAAAATACCCGCGGGAAAAATTTTGATTGGCACCTTGGCAAAAATATATTCCCACAGTCTTAATTATACCAAAAATAGATTTTGACTATGTACTTCTTGAACGTGGTGATTCTTCAGCCGGATCTCCGTACTATAAGATGATGATGTGCTTATGGGACACGGGTTCGAATCCCGGTAGGGACAAATGTTTGTGTTATGAGCACTTTGAACACCTTGGATTACATTTGTACATACATTCGTATCCAAGACATGGATGTATTTATGTATTTACAAAGAAAAAGTATACATACATATATGTAATATATTCACCAACTAGTATCCGAAACACAATCCTCGTTGCTTAGCTCGGGACTACATGGCGCTGCGTCATAATGTCCAGAAATATTTATTTATTTATTGATGACTATTCTATCATAGTGTAATATTATGCGTAGCTGTTAGATGATCTCTCAACGGTTGCGTGTGACAGTTAGTTTAATCAAACAATCTTGGTCCGTGACTGTTATTAGCTATATATCAAGACGTAAGCTCTCTCCGAACGGTGATGGACCTACATTAATATATACGCAAAGATTATGACATAGATGAGACAGTTTTTAAACTTATCGCAATGTTTAAAGATCGGTCTTTGTCGCTGGTATGAAATCTGTTAATTTAAGGGATTTATTTGATTTCATCATCAACATCATCAACCAATTATTGTCCCACTGCTGGGCACGGGTCTCCTCTCATTTATTGAGAGGGTTTAGGCTTTAGTCCACCACGCTAGCCGACTGCGAGTTGGCAGACATTACATGCCATCGAGAAAATCTCTCAAGCATGCAGGTTTACTCGCGATGTTTTCCTTCACCGTTAGAGCATGCATAACTTCCGAAAAATCAGTGTTGCGTGCCTTGGGTTTGAACTCGAGACCTCTGACATCTCAGTCCACTGGTCACACCGCTAGGCACTAGGTACTAGGCACAGCTTTATTTAATTTACTCGGCTTAAAAAAATCACTAAAATACATAAATCAAAGTAGGTAATTAAATAGTCTACTACAAAATAATTATGTAGTAGAACTACCACGTTGCAGAGCAAGAGCTTGAGATTGAGTTTCCTATGGAATCCTCAGCTGCTCGGAGTTTGGATTGGTGTCTGGTTAATGGCAATGGACTCGCCCCCTATTCTATGTGACATACCGGCGAAACGTGGGTGTACATACAATAAGTACACCTCTGTCTGAGTCTTCAGGGTCGACAGTCGTATGGTATAAATGGCAGAGTATACCTCCACGTAATACAAGGTAACATTAACCTTTTACTTATATTCGCATTAAATAACGATAATAATAATAATTTATTCGACACCAGATTTAGTTTACAATTGGTTCAAAGACTAATCACAATTTGGAGAACAAAAATAGGTACAGTTAGTTTGAACCGCTGTCTCCCAAACTAGGTTAGACCTGTATTTTGGGAGTCAGAAAAATATGATAAACCCCGTAATAAAATACTGATAAATAAATGTCTAGCATTCGCGTAATTAGGTATAAGAAATTTGTATTTAATCTATGTAGCTATTTAACTAAATAGCGTCTTGTCTACAACAAATTGATCTTGGACGTGTATGTCGCCGTAACTCACGCGATGGCGCGACGCCTGCACAGGTGTACACGAGGAAACTGTCATAAGATATATCTCATGGTTTGTAAGATTTTTCACGCACCTTATTGTGGTTACAAAAAATGCAAGTTTATTTTTGAGTAAATGGCGCTGTCGCAATTAAAAAAACAGTCTTGGTGTGAAATAAAACCTGTGTTAAACTGTGTTTACATAAAAGACTATCTTATTAAGATTATTAAGGTTCTTACGTAATGTATCGCGGTAGTAAATATGTAATAATAATTAGTTTAATTTCAATGTCTAATATTCGAGTAAGTGTAAGAAAACAGTCCTATAAAATAATGATTCGTTATTAAACGGTCATATTGATACTGGTTAAACGTTCACTGCCGGACATAGGGCTCCCCCAAGAATCAATCGATCTATAAGTCAATATGTTAAACATAACATTGGTAAGTATAAACTCAAGATAAATGAAGTTTTAGCTCGTGCCACTCCCGTATGAGTCGTGCCGTGTTCATCAAAGCATGCAGAAAACAAAAGCAACGGAAATATTACTCCAGTCAACGACAAGAAAGCCTAGAGGACAGTTTTCTATACAAACTACTGTAAAATAACAGTTTGAATAAAACCTCATTGGTGTACTTCGAATATCGTTGCTACTAAATATAATAATACAAAAAAAAACAACTGTCAAAAATTGCCGCCTAAATAATAAATACAAATTAAATTACTTTTTATATTTTAAAGTGCTTAATTAAAATGAATATTCATTAAAATGTTGTTTGTTATTCAAATTAAATGTTTACAAGTTAATTAAGAGTTAAAATTGAGTTGTTTTGTTTATTAAGTGTTTTAATTGATGTTGTAGTTGACAGTTGAAGTTATGTTTTTTAAAATGGGCGCTGGCAGAGGCGCGGGTGTGCGTTTAATAGTTTTTGCTTTCTACACACGGTATGCACTATCTCAGGAGTATTTTAGAATGGTGAGTATACTAATTAACTACTAATGTACCAGTCTTGTATGTAAATTTTGCATAAAGTAAAATATTGTTGTGTTCAGGGTTCCGTAACCAAAACGTTTGTAATAAAGAATGAGGTATACTTTTTGGAAAGAGTTTTAATTTTATCCTACACCACTTACTATGTTGGTGTTTCTTTGATTACCTACTCGTATTAATATAACTGTAATACTTAGGTACACATAAGAGTTAAAAAAAAACAGCTGTAAATGGGAGCGGCCATTTTGTTTTCGTTATGACGTCATTTACTGAGAAAACACTAATAAATAATATCAACAACTGTGTTTATTTATTTGTATATTGACTAAACATAAGACGATAAACATCTGTTACTTACAAATACAAGTTTATAATATTTTTTTTAAGTTATTTACGACGTAAATATTGACAATATTCAAAATGACTAATAACAAAAATTTTTTGAGCACGTATCAATTAATAGGAAAATAAATATTTCTTGGACAATCTGGTTTAGTCATTTTGCAAAAAAACCTAATTAGTAAGTAAAAATTCATCATCAACCCATTAACGTCCCACTGCTGGGCATTGGCAATGGATGGAAATGAGCAAGCTATTGGATCTTTTCCTTTACCCAATCCTTCTCAAAAGATAGGAGACCCGTTCCCACCAATGTGACGGTGAATGAGTTGATTCATTATAATATTGGATTTATTTAGAATATCTCTACGGAACCTTAAGTCATGCAAGCAAGTCACGCACTTGACTGTTTCTGTGTATCACAATAATCTACCACGAGTATGCATTGTTATGCAAAATCAGCTTACATAATTACGAATGCAACTCTGACGAAATAATACATTATTAATTATTATAAATGCGAAAGTGTGTCTGTCTGTCTGTTAGTTCTTCACGCTTTAACCGCTGAACCGGTTTGGTATGGGCTGGGCACGGATCTTCTCTCATTTGAGAGGGATTAGGCTTTAGTCCACCACGGTAGCCTACTGCGTGTTGGCAGACTTCACATGCCATCAAGAAGATCTCTTAAGCATGCAGGTTTCCTCACGATGTTTTCATTCACCGTTTGAGCATGTGATAAATACGCACATAACTTCCGAAAAGTCAGTGGTGCGCCTTGGGTTTGAACTCGAGACCTCTTGACATCTCAGTCCACTGGTCACACCACTAGGCTACCACAGCTCTATCTGTGGTAAGTAATATGGTGCGAGCTTGTAACCATCAACCTACCACGAATCCAAACTCTGCGCTGCTACTGAGAATTTCATCAAAAAACCCAATAACACTTTTGCTCGAACTGGGAATCGAACTTCTTGCTCCGCAGTCGCACTTACGCGCAGTAGAGCAACGAGTTATAGTACAGACGCCAGCACATCAAGCTGCCCCAATCTGTCAATTTTCCCCAATTGAAAGTGTACCTTATACTTATCTGATAAAGTTGAAAATCTATAAAAGAAATTTGACAGATTGGGTTTGCTGGAGTCTGTACAAAACGCAGTACAGACGCCAACTCATCAAGTTACCCCAAACTGTCAATTTTCCCCAATTGAAAGTGTGCCTTATACTTATGTGATAAAGTTGAAAATCTATAAAAGAAATTTGACAGATTGGGTTAGCTGGTGTCTGTACAAGAGCCCACCGCTCAATTCTGCAGGTATCTGTTTTTTTTTTATGGTAAAACCAATTTTAAATGAATGTTAAGAAAGTATGCAATGGATTAGGGGTAGGTTACCTAAAAAAATAGCCGCAATTACCTTAAATAAATTTAATTACCTATAATTAATTTGAAAAACTTTGCAACTATATGTTTTTTAAATAAATTTTACGCCATTTGAAGATAATAATGTCACGAATTGAAAAAAAATGGTTGCCAGCTGTCAGTCAGCCGCAGCGTTAGGGTTGCCAGATGAAAACGCATTTAAAATTGGTTGTATAAAAAAAAACAGATACCTGCAAAATCGAGCGGTGGGTATTTGAGTATTACTTACTGCCTAAACTATCACGCACTGAGTGATATTCACTAAAGAGGTAGGTAGGTACGTAGGTACCTTCTTTAAATAATATAATATGACCCAGATAGCTCATTGTTTGCAGTCATGCCTCTGGTTTTAAATAGACGTAGTGACGTTTTTGTACACTAGCTCGCTACCGTGGCTTGGCCGCGTAACATTTACATTAATAATAACCTATATGTTTATCCCCATACTAATATTATAAATGGGAAAATATGTCTGTTTATCTGTTTGTCTTTATCCATTTATGAAAACGAAAAGAATCAGTCGACTCAGACGAAGTCGGGAGCAAAACCTGTGTGTTGTGAGTGTGTTTGTGTGAGTGTGTCTGTCTGTCTGTGGCATCGTGGCTCGGATGAACCGATTTTGTTTTTTTTTGTTGTAAAGGTGAGTTAGTGATAATTATAGGTTAGTTTAGACATTATCTCACCTGATGGTAAGTGACGATGTGGTCTAAGATGTAGCACGCTTGCCTAGAAGATACCTATTCACTCGTGACTTGGGTATTAGGCGCTGTACGAATAAGCAACAAACAAGCGTGTTTTTCTTCAGTAAAACGGAGCCAATATAACAGCATTACATCGATGAAAACTGCATTCAAATCCATGCAGTCGTTTTTGCGTGATTCGTGTACAAACATACAGACGGACAAAAATGCTTTGTTTTGTTTTAACTTCAGTTGCCATCACAAAAACCCCTCATAATAACTTTTCTTCAACATGATATATTGTACAACCATCAGTCTGACACGAATCAAAGCTAAGTAAGTGTGTCTGTCTATCACCCCTTCACACTGAAACAGCTGAACCGATTAAGATTACATTACGTATAGAGATAATTTGAGTTTGGGGAAGGACATAGGATAGTTTTTCATCATCATTATCATCAACCCATTATTGTCCCACTGCTGGGCACGGGTCTCCTCTCATTTGAGAGGGATTAGGCTATAGTCTACCACGCTAGCCTACTGCGGGTTGATAGACTTCACATGCTATTGAGAAAATCTCTCAAGCATGCAGGTTTCCTCACGATGTTTTCCGTCATCGTTTGAGCATGTGATAAATACGCACATAACTTCCGAAAAGTCAGTGATGCGTGCCCGGGTTTGAACTCGAGACCTTTGACATGTCACACCACAGCTCAGGCTCAAGCTAGGATAGTTTTTGTCTCGGCAATAATCCCTCAAAAGGGTCAATAGGTGGTTAGAAGTTTGTATGCGAAATCCGCTTCTATTGCTCTAATAAAAGCCCCCATATTAGTTTCTCTTCAATGTATATAAAGTACAGACATCGGCCGATGACAATTTTAGTATATATTATATAGATGTGACATTTTTTGTCTCACTCGAAACACCCAACCGTGAATGACCCGTGATGGCAAATTACACGCAAGATGAAGGTAGGTACTTAAAAAAGTCATTTTGGACCATTGTATTTTGAGATTAAGGTTAAAAAGTGTAGTTAAATAGGTTTCGTCACGCCCTGTAGTTTAAGTAATTGTTTTATAAGAATAATAATATACCCGTACATTATGACACAGCGCCATCTAGTCCCGACGCAAAGAGGCTTGTGTTACGGATACACTTTCTGCCTACCCACTTGAGAACAAAGTTACGAGTTGTTACTTAAAACATCGTTAAAGACGCATAAACATTATACAATTAAATGTTTAACTTCGCTAATGATTACCTATTGAGTTAATCCTTAGACAAAAATCGATATAAAATCAATGAAGGCCCGATTTTGTTATGACTCATCACATCAACCGGTAGACGTCCACTGCTGGGCATGGGTCTCCCCCAAGGATCGCCACGACGACCGGTCCTGCGCCGCCCGCATCCAGTGGATTCCAGCGACCTTTACCAAGTCGTCAGTCCACCTTGCCGGGGGCCCACACTGCGTCTTCCAGTACGGGGTCGCCACTCTAGAACCTTCAAGCCTTGTTATGACTAGTTTAGTATATATTGATCTAGATTTTCACCTTAAAGTTCATGTAACGCGGTTATTAACGAGCCATGAGCCCCTCTCGCTCTGTACGTAGTACTGACAAATATACTGTATTTAACAGTTAAACCACTAGCCACGAAAATACGGGACCCCACTTTCATTCAACCCATTGTTTTGAAGTGTTAATTGGACGGATGCATTACAATGGTCCGACACTTTCGATTTTAATTAATATCGAAACTGTATCACTAGGGTACCTATTTAGGAATTTGGGTGAATTATTAGCTTATTGAAATTAAAACTTTAGGCGCGTTGAACCGCTTTTTGGGTGAACTTATAAAAACCTAAGTATAAAATATTACTACGTAGATGTAAAATGACCTCATTTTTTTATTTCAAGGACAGAAGTAATAACATAAGACATTGTCATACTACAAAGGTCGTATGTAACAACATTGTTATAGAAATTAACGTAATTCAAGTTAGTTGTAAGGATTTCCGCCGATTTGCCGCCATGTACATACATGTACATATTGTTTAACATATATGTATATCTCCTCTTTATTCTGTAGTCGTTAAGTGCGACTGCTAATCAAAAAGTTAAAGCTAAGGTTTGTATTCCCAAGTCGAGATAGTGTTATTGGGTCTTTCTATGAAATTCTTTTGGCACCTCGGAATTTGGATTTGGTGCCCAGTTAATAGTAATATACTCGCATATATCTATAAGTCCCATGTAATACCCCTATACTGCTTAGTTCTTCGGGGATGACAGGCTTGATGGTACCTATGTATATATAAACCTGCGTACTTGAGAATTTTTCTTCATGACATGTGAAGTCTGCCAACCTGCCCACGGCTAGCAAGGTGAACTATCATAGCCAGTGGGACAGTAAGTGGGTTGATGATTGAATTGAATGATGTTGAAGTATCTATGTTAATAGACTAAATTATCGTTCCTTTTTTTTTCAGGGTGTAAACACGAATACCGCTGAAGCGTCGCAATTTCTTCGCGAATATGACAGGGAAGCTTCTGGAATGTGTTACAGGTAGGGTAATGAAATGAATTTTCGTTTTTTTCTGTAAATAGATCTTTTTTTACCATAAGGGTGGCTAACCACCTTACGACTTGCCTGATGGTAAGCGGTTACCGTAGCCTATAGACGTTTGCAAAACCGGAGCTGGTGTCACTCACGCTTTGCCGACCCTTTAAAACCGATTAAACTTTCTTAAAATAGGGGGCAGTTACTACACTGACAGCAAAGGAATTCCCATGCTGTCTGAATAGTCACTCCACTAACGAGCTTTGTAAACAGAGAAAAAGCAGAATTATTGCAAAAGCACCATTATTGTATGGCTCCTAAAATATGTTGAACCGTCAGAATATACTGTATATTCGGACATTTCAATGTATGTTATGTTACAACAGCTGTGGTAGCCTAGTGGTGAGACCAGTGGACTGAGATGTCAAAGATCTCGAGATCATTCCCAACGCACGCACGCACCACTGACTTTTCGGAAGTTATGTGCGTATTTATCACATGCTCAAACGGTGAAGGAAAACATCGTGAGGAAACCTGCATGCCTTAGAGATTTTCTAGATGGCATGTGAATTCTGCCAACCCGCAGTAGGTGGTGGATTATAGCCCAATCCCTCTCAGATGAGAGGACTCCCGTGCCCAGCAGTGGGACAATAATGAGTTGATCATGATGATGTTATGTTAATTTCAGGGTCACCATGTCCCAATGGAAATTCGTGACCAACATCACGGAATACAATCGGAGGCGTATGATGGAGGAACTGGCTCTGAGCTCCAAGTTCGAGAGGCTATCTTGGAGAAAGGCAGCTGCGTACGACGCCAACAGGCTCTCCGACCCTCAAGGGCGGAGACAGCTAATGAAGATCGTCCAGTCCAGCAGAGCTGCTCTTCCCGATGATAAGTATTCGGAGGTTCGTTTCTTTTTATATGTGACTAGCTGACCCAGCAAACGTTGTTTTGCCACATTATAGGGGTTGGTAGACTACCCCTAACTTTTAGGGGGATGAAAAATAGATGTTGGCCGATTCTCATAGATACCGGATAGGCACAAAAAATTTCATCAAAATCAGTCCAGCCGTTTCGGAGGAGTATGGCAAAGAAAACTGTGACACGAGAATTTTATATATTAGATAGGAAGTCCTGGATTAGCCTGTAAGATATTTAAGCAATTGCTCTTCTATTGGCATATATCTGGGGCGGCACCAGAGACGACAAGAAGAAAAAACGAGCGTACAAAAGTTCAAGCAATTTCAATCTCCTCGCGTTTTATGCCATCCATAGCTAAGTCAATAAATTAATAAATAAATTAATAATTCCGGACATTATGACACAGCGCCACCTAGTTCCGAGCTAAGCAACGAGGCTTGTGTTACGGATATTAGTTGGTTGATATACTATATATATCCTTTTTTTGTAAATACATACACATCATACATAAATACATCCATGACTCGGATATAAATGTTTATGCTGTATCCTACCAACTATCTGTTGGGAATATTAGGCTTTAATTCGTTGGAGGTGAGAAGAGGCTTTGACCAACTTATAATTGGTTTTAAAACTCTGAGAGGACAAATTGACTGCCCTGAGCTCCACAACCTCCTCTGTCGACTATATGTGCCCGGCAACTACCTTGCTCATCGTAGGAGTCGCCGACACAAATTGTTTGCGAAGCCGGTGTGTAACACTGTAGCTAGAGCAGAGTCCCCAATTTGTCGTACTCTAGAGGTGCTCGACGCCCTCCTGTTTGTCAATACTGAATGTGATGTGTTTGATGATGGGTGGAGAGAACTTATGCGAGTGTGCTTGATGTTCTGCGAGAAGAAGTATGCGAGAGTGTCCTCTGTTACGTGTTAGTTTTTAATTAGAGTTAAGTAAATGTGTGTAGTGTTTCTATGTTAATTAATGTAATTGGTTTTAATCAACCGTTTTAATTAACTATAAATAAATAAATAAATAAATAAATAAATAAATAAATAAATAAATAAATAAATGCTCATACATCATACAAACATTTATCAAATGTTTGTGTGATGTGAAATAGGTCTTCCCACTATCCCACTTTTAAAGTTATCTTGTTATGCTTATGGCATCAAGTTACTTTAATCCGGTGCTGATGATAGGGTGACGTTTGACCACAATCTAACCTGATGGTAAGTGATGATGTGGTCTAAGATGTAGCACGCTTATGTAGAAGATACCTATTCACTCGTGACTTGAAGACCACGAAATGGTACTCGCCTCGCACTAAAAAAAACGAATAACACTTTGCTCAACCTGGATATTTCCAGGTCGAGCAGTGTTATTGGTTAAACAAGAGGTTCTATTGAACCTAAGACCTCTTGTTTAGCAGTCGCACTTATGACCGGACCAACGAGTCAGTTTTGAGTATTTTTTGACCTTTTTATTAAAATTTTCAGCTACAGCAATTGATATCAGAAATGAAAGAGGTATACAACTCCGCGAAGATTTGTCCTTACGGCCAGAAGCCTTATGACCCTCACATACCCAGGGTACCCTACAGCCATGAGTACCAGGATATGGCTCAGGGTTACCAGCTAGCTAACCAACCTTACCAGCACTACCAGCCGTATACAGAACCAGCTGAGTCCAATTACTGTGACATGCAACTGGATCCAGAAATATCCAGGATCTTGGCCCATTCGAGGATTGAGAGCGAACTGCTGTACGTCTGGAGGAGTTTTAGGGATCAGACGGGGCCAAAGTTGAGGAATCGGTTCATGAGATATGTTCAATTGGCCAATCAGGCCGCTGTGGCTACCGGTAAATATATTTTAATCACTAATATATCTAGACACAGCGCCATCTTGTACCGAGCTAAGCAACGAGGCTTGTGTTACGGATACTAGACCAGTGATACACTACATTTGGTTTCCCTTCTCGCAAATATATACATAGATATATATTATATCGTATATAACTCAGACAAATATGTCCACGGCGTAGACATCTACCTACCGAGATTCAAAATCAGAACCCTTGTCACAGAAGAAAGCCCTCATATCTTTCCATTGGAAAAAAAATCAAGCTAGCTTATTGAAGGAATCTTTCACAACACACTCTAAAACTTATAAAATAAGCTACTTAATTTTGTAATATATTTTCATTTAAGTGAACTCATTTAAATTAAAATACATTACAAAATTATGGGATATGACCTATGGAATTTATTGCCGGTTTTTCTCCATAAAACATACTTTTTGGAACCTGCCACTAACTTGACAAATCGACAAAAGTTCCTTTAATACCTGCAATATTAAATAGATTGGACATTTGCGTAGCCCACTACGATTCTCCTGTAAATCCTAAAATAGCTTCAATACTTCCCCAGGGTACAGAGACGCGGGTGACCAGATGCGGGCAGCTTATGAGGACTCCTCCTTCAGGGCTAGCGTCGAGGAGATGTACAATCAAGTTCAGCCGCTGTACAAACAGCTGTTCACTTATGTCCGCAGGAGATTGCTGCAGAGATATGGTGAAACTAGTGTGAGAAGTGATGGGCCTATACCAGCTCATCTCCTGGGTAAGTGGAAACGGTGATAGGATTTGTGAGAACGGCGTTGTAACTGTCCTACTTCTGTAAATGATGAGGAAGAAGTACAGTTTGATATAGAATTATCATCAACCCATTATTGCTCCACTGCTGGGCACGGGTATCCTCTCATTTGAAAGCGATTAGACTATATACATATATATATGAAGGGTGGGCGTTTTTGGGGCTGTATTTATTGTCACTGTTCAAAAAGAGCCTATTAAATTTGGTCTACTTTAAATAACGATATTTTGACTTTGAAATTGACTATAGTCTACCACGCTAGCCTACTGCGGGTAGGCAGACTTCACATGCCATCGAAAGATAATTTCTCAGGCATCCAGGCTTCTTCGTGATGTTTTCGTCCACTGTTTTAATATGTGATAAATACATATGAATTTCGGAAAGTCAGTCTTTGACTAGTCATCTTTGACTTCACAGGCCTACTTGTCACACCACTAGACTGGTACTTTTGACTGGGCACAAATCCACAAATGATAGGCACTAAATATGTTCTTTTATAATATGGCTGTGTTAAACCCGACTATGCCCGGAGTGATTGCGGCGATCCAGAGCAAACTATGTCACACCTGTTGGTTTGTCCCTTGTGCTCCAAAACCTGCACGAGGAACGATCTCTATCTGGCCACGCCTAACGCTATTGAGATGACCTCTTATTACTCAACCATTGTTTAGCCATTGACCCGATAAAAAGAAGAATTATATTGTTCGCAGGCAATATGTGGGCACAAAATTGGAAGTCAATAATGGACCTAGTGATGCCGTTTCCTCAATCTCCAAACGTTGACGTCACCGCCGAAATGTTGAGACAAGGATTTACGCCGTTGAGGTAATATAACTACATTAGACATAGAAATGCCATCAGACCAGTCATCCCCGAAAGGATATGCAGAGGTAGACTATTGTACACCTACATATCATCGATATGTTTAAGGTCCAATGTAATAGGGGGTGAACCTATTGCCAATCATCATCATCATCATCATCATCAGCCTATATTCGTCCACTGCTGGACGTAGGCCTCCCCAAGTGAACGCCACAGAGCTCGATCTATTGCCAATAATACGCACAAATCCAAACTCCGAGCTGCTACTGAGGATTTCATAGAAAACCCAAATAACACTTTGCTCGACCTGGGAAGAAGTCTTGCTCAGATATTGCACTTTACAACCTCTAGACCAATGAGGCAGTTATTTATATAAGTGATTAATTAAAAGCCACACATCTCTACCCTTGTTATTCTAGAATGTTCCAAATGGCTGAGGAGTTCTACACGTCTATGGGTCTCAAGCCGGTTCCCCCGGAGTTCTGGCGCGGCTCCATGCTCGTGCGGCCTGCACAGCGCAGTGTGCAGTGCACAGCTAGCGCTTGGGACCTGTGCAATAGGATCGACTATAGGTAGGTAACAAACACATTACACCTGTGTGGTGCACAGTTTATTTCTCTGCAGCACAGTGTCCAGTACATATCCTGTGATTTGCAGATTTGACATCTGTGCAATAGGAATAACTATAAGTAACATATGTGTAACATTACAAAGTAACGGTTTTAACCCTCGACACAAAAACGACGGAGTGCTATACGTTTGACGTGTCTATGTGTGTGTGTGTCTGTCTGTCGCATCGTAACTCCCAAGTGGATGAACTGATTATGATTATTTTTTTTTTGTTTGAACGATACGTTAGTCGGAGGTGTTCTTAGCTATTTTTGGTGGAAATCAATCCAAGATTGATGAGAATCGGTTTTTAATTTTAATTTAGTAAATTTTTTACCTAGTAATAGTACAAAGGGGTATCATGTGCAAAACACAGCTAGTGCTAGCTATAGATAACAAATACATTTCACCTGTGTAGTCCACAGGATAATTATGCCCAATGCACAATTTAATACCTGTGCAAATCACACTAATGAACTGTGCATTGAACAATATTGTATTCTCGGTTGTTTTCCAGGATCAAGCAGTGCACAGAGGTCACAATGCAAGACCTGGTCTCCACACACCACGAGATGGCGCACGTGCAGTACTACTTGCAGTACTCCGAACAACCACAGCTGTTCAGGGATGGGGCAAATCCTGGTATGAATTATATTCGAATGTATCCTTAAAATCCAAACTAATATTTTAAAATGTTACTTCTTCACGCTGAAACCGCTTAACCGATTTAGACGACATTTGGTGTCCATGCAGATATAATCGCACCTTTAGAATGAAAGTGACCTAACTCAAAATTACAGGAATTTCTGATTTTGCCATTTACTGACCATAATAAAACTAGGCTCTAAAACCCTGTGGAGAAAAAGAGACCGATCTATTTTTTCACTTCGGTCACTTTCATTCTATTCGGTCAATTACATTCTAAAATGAAATGAAAAATTCCTGTAATTTTGAGTTAGGTCACTTTCATTCTAAAGGTGCGAATGTATGGTCATATGTCCTCCATTTGAGACCCGATGAAGAACATATGATAGGTTTAATCGCAGAAATCATCACTTAAGAGCGTAAAAAGACCTTCATCATCATCATTATTATCATCAACCAATTAATGTCCCACTGCTGAGCACGGGTCTCCTCTCATTTTTGAGAGGGAATAACCTATAGTCCACCACGCTAGCCTACTGCGGGTTGGCAGACTTCACATGTCATCGAGAAAGTCTCCCAAGCACCACTGACTTTTCGGAAGTTATGTGCGTATTTATCACATGCTCAAATGGTGAAGGAAAACATCGTGAGGAAACCTGCATGCTTGAGAGATTTGTCTTGATGGCATGTGAAGTCTGCCAACCCGCAGTAGGCTAGCGTGGTGGACTATAGCCTTATCCCTCTCATATGAGAGGAGACCCGTGCCCAGCAGTGGGACGTTAATGGGTTGATGATGATGATGATGATATACCATGCGGGCAAAGCTGCGGGAGGCAGCTAGTAAAATACAATTTCATTACATTTCTTTATTCCCGGCAAGGTCGACTGACGACTTGGTTAAGATCGCTGGAATCCGCTGGATGCGGGCGGCATATGACCGGTCGTCGTGGCGATCCTTGGGGGAGACCTATGTCCAGCAGTGGACGTCTAACGGTTGAAATGATGATGATGTGATGTTTCAGCTTTCCACGAGGCGGTCGCCAACGCTGCCACATTATCAGTTTACAACTTACCTCATCTACTACGAGTTGGGCTGTACCAGAACAAGTAAGTGGATTATTATATGCATACTAGCTGACTCAGCAAACGTTGTTATGCCACATTATAGGGATTGGTGGTAGAAGAGAGAAAATTTAGGGTTATAAGTATTTTTAATGACAAATCATAAAAAAATACAAAAAAAAGGTTATGTCAAAAAATTAAAAATAAATGTAGTCTGGTGAGGGACATCCTTATCACCTAGGGGTGTAAAAAAAAGCATACGACCGATTCTCAGACCTACCAAATATACAAAATTTCATAATACTCCGTCTGGCCGTTTCGGAGGAGTTCAGCGACAAACACGAAATTTTATATACAGGGTGTCCGGTAATAAATGGATAACCTTGAAATAGGTCATAGTAGAACTAATGGCCATTTAGAAAAAATATACAAAAAAATAAAAAACAAATGGTACCAAACTTATTACCGATATTATACGACTGTTTAAAAAATATCGATGTCTTTTGTTACCTTATTTTACATTATTGTAGACCACGATCACAAATTAAGGTGGAAGCTCCACGCTAGCCCGCGATATTCAAATTTTCGTACGTTTTTTGCAATTTGCCGGTCATTTTCAGGCTGTACATTGAACAAAATATGATTCGCGCCTGTAATAGGTATTTAGTTACAGAATTATAATCATTAATATCATCAATACAACCCTCACATTGCATACAATTGGATTGAATGACTTTTTCATGAAAATTTGAATTTCGCGGGCTAGCGTGGAGCTTCCACCTTAATGAATTCCATCGGTTTTTTATTGTTATAGCAATTCACGATAACAAAGCCATCGTCTATCGTTACCGAAAGGTTAGGCAGAAGTATATTAACACCCACATTTCGCCGGTATGTTTCAGGTCCCATGTAATTACGGGTGACATTATTCTATACAGTGAACTTAGATTTTTTGTAATTTTCTTTTAATTTTTTAGAAGCCATGATCCTTATGAAGTGGGTATGAATTTCCTGATGACGATGGCGCTGGAGAAGGTGGCTTATTTACCGTTTGCCTTTATGGTGGATCAGGTACGAAATCCACATATCTTTGTACTAATATTTGCCCGCGAAGTCACCTGCGTGGAATGAGTAATTTGCTTCGTAGCTTATTTTCAAACCTTTGACGACCTCTGTGGTCTAGTGGTTCGAGTACCGGACTGCTGATCACGAGGTTGTGGGTTCGATTCCCATGGGAGACAAATATTTATGTGAAATGTTTGTGTTCGTCTGGGTATTTCCTATAAGTATTTCTTTACAAAAAAAAAAAGTATATAAGTATTATATCCATTGTCTAGTACCCATAGTACAAGCTCTGCTTAGTTTGGGACTAGATGGTGCTGTGTGAAATGTCGCGGAATATTTATTTATTTATTTATTATTAAACCTCTTTTCATTCGCCTTATGCGATGATTTCCGTGATAAAAACTGTCATAATTATGTCGTTCCTGCACTCAAAATATCGGTTCAGTGGTTATGGCGTGAAGAGGTAACAAACAGACAGACATGCTTTCACATTTATAATATTAGTATGGTATATTATGGGTTAGTCTGTATAATATACCTATGATGGGATTAAGAAGCAATTATAGTGTCCATCCATATTATCTATTGAAATTTGAGTTTATTATTTCAATGGCCTCACGAATCAGTTTGGGGAGATAACTTACTATTCCTTTTTGCCTTTTCTTAAGTCTTGTCCATCCCATGGTTTTCTGGAAGAAATTGCTTTTAGCGATACGACTACCAATTGTTATTTTTATTCTCTGTATATTTCATATTGTTGTCTCATTGGTGAACTATAAAGAATATTCTATATTAATAATAATCTTCTATCTGTCTATACTTATAAAATAAAGCAGAAATGTCTAATTGTTTGTATGAACGCCCGAATCTCAAGAACTATCAGTCTGATTGGCCAAATTCTTGCTTTATAAGAAAGCTTTCTTACTAACGAAACTTATAGGCTTTTATTTATAATCACGCTACGATTTATATGAACAAAGCAGAGCATTAATAAAAAAATAGCAAATACGGGAGAAATTTTCGCCTCTCTCTCTTATTTAAAGCAGTCGATATTGCGCCGGTCTTCTGGTTAAAATATAATTGTATATTGTTTCCAGTGGCGGTGGTCTATATTTGAAGATGGTGTCCAAAACATGAATACAAGATGGTGGCAAATGAAGCTTCGTTATCAGGTATTTGTAATAATTTATTACATACATACACTCATGCCTTTTTCCCATGGGGGTAGGCAGAAACTACAGAA
Source organism: Craniophora ligustri (assembly GCA_905163465.1). NCBI lineage: Eukaryota > Metazoa > Arthropoda > Insecta > Lepidoptera > Noctuidae > Craniophora > Craniophora ligustri. The sequence goes on from LR990982.1 coordinate 1,037,556, forward strand.
TGCCATGCGCTACAGTCCCTGCATACCACTTTTGCCTCGTCCACATTCATACATCTCGTCCTGCACGCGCGCCGGTTATGAGTACTGTTTACCTGACCTTTTTGAAGGAGTTCACCAATTAGGTTATTATTACATCAACATTACATGACATAGCCCGAAGAATCGCCAAACTCAAGTGGCAGTGGGCAGGGCACATCGCTCGAAGAACGGATGGCCGATGCGGCTTGAAGGTTTTCGAGTGGCGACCACGTACTGGAAGACGCAGCGTGGTCCCCTGGCAAGGTGGACCGACGCGACGACCTGGTTAAGGTCGCTGGAATCCGCTGGATGCGGGCGGCGCAGAACCGGTCGTCGTGGCGATCCTTGGGGGAGACCTTTGTCCAGCAGTGGACGTTTAACGGTTGATATGATGATGATGATGATTACATCTACCATCACCAACCCAAGCCCCACTGCTGGGCACGTGTCTCCTCTCAATTTAGGGAGATATAGGGTTGGCAGGCTTCACACGTCATCGACAAAATCTGAACCAGTTTCCTCACGATGTGTTCCTTCACCGTATTCCATAGAGCGTAATTAATTCCCTGTCGTGGTCTTGAAGCCATCCAAATATATCGTTTCAACACAACATACTACATAACATGACGCCTGTCGTCCCCGAAAGGTTAGGCAGAGGTGTACTAATGTACACCCACATTTCGCCGGTAGTTTTAAGGTCCCATGTAATAGGGGGTGAGCCTATTGCCATCAACCATCCACGAATCCAAACTCCGAGCTGCTACTGAGAACTTCATAGTAAACTGAAAAACACTTTGCTCTACATAGAATTCGAACTCAATATCTCTTACTCAGTCTCACCAGTCCTGGATTTGTCAATAGGCCGTATAGGCCGCGGCCTAGGGGCGGCAGCGTCCTAGGGGCGGCAGATTTCAGAGGAATTTAACTTTAGTGTTTAGTGCATGGGGCGGCGGATATCAAGTAGCCTACACTCATAAAAAATATAAATCCGGCACTGAGTCTCACATTATGACCACTAGAACATGAAACAATTTCGTTTTTAATCCTTTAAAAATCTTCATTTCAGGGTGTGGTACCTCCAATCTCAAGACACGAAGGTGACTTTGATCCCGGCTCTAAATACCACATTATTTCTGATCAGGTAGGTATTTTGAATAATTTTTAATTTTTTATCCTTATAAATAATTCTCTCGAAAAAAAACCGACTTCAAATGTCAGAACTGGACCAAATTGAAATGAGAACACGCGGGAAGCACCAGCTTTCAAATAAAAAAGAATCATCAAAATCGGTTCACACGGTTGAAAGTTATGAATGGTAACAAACATTTTAAAAAATGCTGTCGAATTGATAACCTCCTCCTTTTTTGGAAGTTGGTTAAAAAGTAAGGGTTTTCTTCGGACGTTTCGAAGAAACTCTTGCCAGAGTATGTATACCTCATATTATTCATTTATCTAGCATTCCATAAAGTTTAAATCGGATGTTACAAAATAGGCTTAGAACTAAAGTAAAATTGTTAGGGCACAGCAACATGGAGAAAAAAAAACATGCGGGGCGGTCTTTGGCGACTGCTGATAAAAGTGAAAACGTACGGAGGTATATCTATATATATATGCGTCATCGTCACCGCGCGTTCCCATGAGCTAACATCGCTTGATCGCTCGATTAGCACTTCTGTGTCCCGGGTTCCGGGTTTGACCGCCGTGCGAAGCTCTTCTGTTTTCAGTAAAGAAAACAATGATAATAATTCTCTCGAAACAAACCGACTTTGAATGTTAGAAATAGACCAAATTGAAATGAGAACACGCGGGAAGCACCAGCTTTCAAATAAAAAATATTTTTTAAAGTCGGTTAACCCAGTCAAAAGTTTTGAGATAACAAACATAAAAAAATCCAGTCTAATTGACAACTGTATATTTAACTACTGTTACCTTATTTGTTGTGCCCAAGGGTGTACAGTGTACAGGGTCCAAGTATAAGATTGTCTGTTACCATCAATATAAACATTGCGGAATGCTAATAAATTATATGAATATGAATATTTTATTGTTCTAGGAATATATCAAGTACTTTCTAGCAACTATCCTTGAGTTCCAAATCTTCGAGCAGCTGTGTTCAGTGTCCGGACACACCGGACACTTGTACGAATGTGACGTGTACAGGAGCAGGGACGCCGGACGAGTACTTAGGTGAGTACTGAATAGAATTAACGCAATTTTTTTTGTCCGGATAGCGTTTTGAAATCCGGACAGTATGTTCTACCGAATAAATTCGTCCGGGATAGAAATTTATTATAAACGAATACCATAGTATCCGAACAGTTTATCAAAATATTACATACTATCACACCTGTCGTCCCCGAAGGGTTAAGCAGAGATGATGTTGAGGTGATGGGGGCCATGTAATAGGGGGCGAGCATATTGCCATCAACCGGGCACGAACCCAAAGAATTTCATAGAAAAAAAAAACAATAACACTGCTCAATCTGGGAATCGAACCCAAGCCCTCTTGCTTAGCAGTTGCACTTACGACCACAAGACCAACGAGGCAGTTACACAATTTATCACCGGGCACTAATTATTTATTTATTAGTTAATTTATTTATTTATCAGTTAATTTATTTTTTATCAGTTAATTTATTTTTTTATTAGTTAATTTATTTTTTTATCAGTTAATTTATTTATTTATTAGTTAATTTATTACTAAAATAAACTTTGGTTGTTATATTTCAGTGAAATAATGCAAGCCGGTGCATCAAAACCAGCATCTGAAATTATCAAATCGATGACCAGAGGAAAGACAAACAGGATATCACCCGAAGCTCTTGTTAAGTGAGTCCAAAGACCTCATAAACCTATTAATTGTCCCACTGCTGGGCACGGGTCTCCTCTCATTTGAGAGGAATCAGGCTATAGGCTGGCACGGCTAACTTAATGCGAGCTGGCAAACTTAAAATGCCATCGAAAAATTCTCTCAGGCGTGCAGGTTTCCTCACGATGTTTTTCTTCCTTGTAAATAAATATAACTGGATATTATGACACAGCGCCATCTAGCTCCGAGCTAAGCAACGACGCTTGTGTTACGGATACTAGATGGTTGATATAGTGACATAGTTTTTTTTGTAGATGCATACGCATAGAAAAAATTATCACATGCTCTAACGGTGAAGGAAAACATCGTGAGGAAACCTGCATTGTTGAGAGATTTTCTCGATGACCTGTGAAGTCTGCCAACCCGCAGTAGGCTAGCGTGGTGGAAGTATAGCCCTAGCTAATCCCTTTCAAATGAGAGGAGACATGTGCCCAGCGATGGGACATTAATGGGTTGATGATGATGACACATAGAAATATATCTATGACTCAGATAGGTACAACAAATATCCGTGTTCACAACACAAACATTTGCCCTTACCGGGACCCTTACCAAAAAAGGTAGCCCAATAAGCCAATTAAATTGGCCTGCTTTGAATAAAGTATAATTTGATATTTTTGATTACATAGACCTTAATGATAATAATTATTTTTAACCGACTTCAAAAAGGAGGCGATTATATGTTCTACTGTATATATATTCCTTTTTATGTATGTTCACCGATTAATCCGCCAACTGTGAACCGATTACAAAAAAAAAAACTTTTGTTCATTAGTCAAAGTCAAAGTCAAAATATCATTTATTCAAAGTAGGCCAAATTAAATTGGCTCTTTTTGAACGTCGACAGTAAAGACAGCCCCCAAAAACGCCCGCCCTTCAGGGTACTCATACTCCCATTGTGACAATGTCAGGGTCTGATGATGGGATCTCAGGGAAATTGAGGACAACCCTCAAATTTTATAGGCACTTATCACGTTTTTCATATATTTTCTTCCAGATATTTTCGACCCTTGGAACTTTGGCTTCGCGTTCAAAATCGCGATGAACCCCTAATAGGTTGGAGCTCTAACTACCATGATGTCGCCTTATTTGCCCCCCAGAGGGGGTACACACAGACCCTCAAGGTATCAGGCATCGTTATCGCGTTCAGCCTGTTTGTGACACTACTATAAATACGTGTATAAATAATAATAAATTGTATTTAGTTTTTTTTTTTGAGTTTTATTTAACACTGGCTGCCTCCCACGGCTTGGCCCGCATGGTATATAAATAAAATGTACCCTATATATTAATCCAGGTAATAACTATATGTATGATAAATTTCATTCAAATCTGTTAAGCGGTTTTAATAGCGTGAAAGAGTAACAAACATCCATCCATCCATACTTACTTTTTGACGACCCAATTACTCCAGCGGTAGTTCACGCTGCCTTCTGTGCTATGAATCCCAGTAGGGACAAATGTTTGTGTGATGATCATCAACATTTGTATCTGAGTCATGGATGTCTATATGTATAATAAATAAATAAAAATAAATATTCTGCGAAATTTTACACATCACCATCTAGTCCCAAACTAAGCAGAGCTTGTACTATGGGTACTAGACAATGGATATAAATACTTATATACTTTTTTTTTGTAAATACATACTTATAATACATAGGAAACACCCAGACGAACACAAACACTTATATTCATCACATAAATATTTGTGTCCCGTGGGAATCGACCTCGTGATCAGCAGTCCGGTACTCGAACCACTAGACCACAGAGGTCGTCAAATATAATATGTAATATGTATGTATTTACAAAAAAAAAGTATATATGTAGTATATCAACCAACTAGTATCCGTAACACAAGCCTCGTTGCTTAGCTCGGAACTAGATGGCGATGTGTCATAATGTCTAGAAATATGTATTTATTTACTTACAAACTTTCGCGTTTGTAATATTAGTAGGACTAGCTTATGCCCACTACTTTGTCTGCGTATATTTAGTAATTGTATCCATACTGTTTTTTTATCAATCCGCTTATTTATTTCTATCCTCTTTAAATAAATTATCGAGTCCGCACTAAGACTTCCACCCCTTTTTTCGTCCTTTTGAGGGATAATTTCCAGGAGCTAAAAGCTATCCTATCTCAAACTCTCTCTCAAACTATCTCCATACCAAATTTCATCTAAATCGGTTCAATGGTTTAAACGTGAAGAGGTAACAGCCAGACAGAAAGACAAAACATAAAATAAGACAAAAAATAACACGTTATTTTTCAAATATAATTTAGTTTTACAATAATTACAAAATCAGCATCAATGTCTTAAAACCTATACAAAACTATAGACTACGGGTCTTCTCAGGGTCTTCGTAATGGTCTTCGTCGAAGGTTGGTACGTGGTTCTTGTACATCGGGATTGTCTTGTAAGGGGTAAGGTCACTTGCCTCAGGAGTGAAGGAACTCCAATCCACCGGATAGAAGGACGGCGCTGTAAAGAAAGGTTTTAGATATCTAGAGCACTTTAAGAGAGGTAAGTAAGTAAGTATAATGTTTTTGAAGTTAACTTCTATCCTTTAAAACCGCACGGGTGTAGGTCAGGGGTCGGAAACCTTTGTTTTTTAAGTGCGGAAAAATTCTTTACGTACCTTCCCGCCGCCTGGGGAGGCGACGGGGTGTGTCGGACTCCGCCCAATGTGAGGGTTTACCGACTAAAAAACCGCACCCGTCAACGCCACTAACCCTATTGCCGGGGCCATGGGATTCGCAAAAGCATGCACCACAACCCCGGCGGAGGGGTCGGCAACCTGCGGCTCCCGATCCACATACGGCTCTTTCAATGTGAAGGTGCAGCTCTTTAGGTCGGTACGCAAATAATATTTATTTTATTACAGAAAAAAAAACATCGTCGAAGTACTATATATTGTTGGAAAGAGAATATACTGTGACTCTAAACTTTTATCTAATATATAAAATTCTCGTGTCACAGTTTTCGTTGCCATACTCCTCCGAAACGGCTTGACCGATTTTGATGAAATTTTTTATGCTTATCCGGTATCTATGAGAATCGGCCAACATCTATTTTTCATCCCCCTAAAAGTTAGGGGTAGTCCACCAACCCCTATAATGTGGCAAAAAAACGTTTGCTGGGTCAGTTAGTATTTTATAAATTGTAATTTTTGACTGTCAAGGCCTTGAGAGGTTTAAATTATTATCGTTATTATTTTTCTGGTAACTCTGACATTGATATGAAGTAGTGGAGACACGAGACGACTTTTGAGCGGCCATCTTGACCAGCGGCAATTCTGGTTTAGCAGCGGAGGCGAACAGATGTAAGACTGATTTGTTAAATATATATTTGTGCCGGCATAATTATAAAAATTATAAATGTGTGTTAGACTTAAAACTAAGAATTAAGTTTAAGAGAATAATTCTAAGACTGTTAAGTATAATATAAAGTAGTATTCAATGTTAATTTAACAGAATTAAGTTTATGTGGACAAGGAAATAAACAGAGTGTTACGACAGTTTATGTTATTTAAATATCTAACTTGTATTAGTTAACCTAACTAACTACCCTCTTATATATTGATTTCTTACACTTACGCGAATATTAGACATTGAAATAAAACTTCTTTTTACGGATTTTATCGCGGTATATTGATATTATTTTAACCCGACGTTTCGGATCCTTTACAGCATCCATGGTCACGGGCCGACTGACCAACACCTCAGTCGGTCCGTAAAAAGTAGTTTTATTTCAACTACTACCCTCTTAGTTAAGAAAGGTCACAAGCTTGGCTTTACAAGTCACATCAGAGCCCATCATAATCACCAGCTGATCATTTATGAGTCGTCATCACCAGATCCGGTGTGAAAGACATAATGATGATTATTATTATTATTATATCCATTCATGAATAACTCATGATATCCTGGTAGATAAGATCTTAATTTTATGCCTATATTATTGAGCTCAGCGACTTGATTTCGATGTCAAAAGATAGAAACGTCATGAAGGTCTAAATTCTAAGGTAAGCGTGATTGTTCGTTCACATTGCACAGCACTTTAAAAGTGGGATGACTCCCAGGGCCCTTGATCGCCTAGCTACGCCACTGGGCCTGGCCCCCCTGAAAAATTATACCCTTAATATACCAATGAAAATTCCCCTGACCACTGGTCACACCATAGGGTACCATAGTAACTTGTATTTAACAGACGAAAAAACACTGATAGTTAAAAACTGGATACAGTTTTAAACGATTCCTGAAAAAATCTGCGTGACTTATGAGATTTTTTAACATACATACATATACGTACACTCACGCCTTTTTCCCATGGGGGTAGGCAGAAAGAAACTACAGAATGCCACGCGCTACGGTCCCTGCATACCACTTTTGCCTCGTCCGCATTCATACATCTCGTCATGCACGCGCGCCGGTTACGAGTACTGCGCACCTTTTTGAAGGAGTTCATCAATTAGGTCGGTGTATGTCCTTCTAGAGCGCCCCCTCCCGGCGTTTCCACTGACATCCGCCTTATAAATTCCTTTCGTCAAAAAAGGAGGAGGCTATCATATCATATTTTTTAATGTTTGTTACTTCATAACTTTCGACTGGGTGAATCGATTTTGATGATTCTTTTTTTATTTGAATGCTGGTGATTCCCCTGTGGTCCCATTTGGTCGAGTTCTGACACTTGAAGACGGATTTTTTTCGACAGAATTATTAAATAACCGCGATTCCATTAAGTAGTCCTATAATATAGCACCTATAATACATAAATAACTGGCAATGCTTACCGTAACTTGACAGACTTCTATCATAACCTGCAATGAGAAAACAGATCGATCAAAGTCGGTCAAATTTGGACTTTGAAAACTGTAGCTGTCGCTATGTCGCTATGTTTATGTTCTACTAGCGGTGGTGGCCTAATGGTGTGACGAATGGACTAGGAAGTAAGAGGTATCGAGTTCAAACCCCAGCATGCGCCACTGACTTGTCGGTAGTCGCGAATAGTCAGTGGCGCTGTAAGAGCAGCAGTTGCGACTGCGCAGCGCGAGAAGCGGTGTAGCAGCGGTTTTATTTCAACTATTGGGGTCTGTTCACACAGACCGGCTCGGAGAGGAGAGCAGATTTTTATCACGTTGAAAACTGAGTTTTGAGTAATGCTAGTAAAGTTTATTATTCATCATCATCAACCCATTATTGTCCCACTGCTGGGCACGGGTCTCCTTTCATTTGAGAGGGCTTAGGCTATAGTCCACCACGCTAGCCTACTGCGGGTTGGCAGACTTCACATGCCATCGAGAAAGTCTTTCAAGCATGCAGGTTTCCTCACGATGTTTTCCTTCACCGTTTGAGCTTGTGATAAATACGCACATAACTTCCGAAAAGTCAGTGGTGCGTGCCTTGGGTTTGAACTCGAGACCTCTGACATCTCAGTCCACTGGTCACTCCGCTAGGCTACCACAGCTCTTTTAGTTTATTATTGCATGCACTTATTTATCATTAAGAATGCTTGAACGCGCTTCGTGTGAAAAAATGCGGGCCGATGCTCTCCGAGCCGGTCTGTGTGAACGGACCCTTGGTCGCCGACTGGTCGGAATTCGGCCATAATTAATTTAAATTATAAGTTTTTATTATGCATCATTAAAAAAATATTAGTATTCTGCACTCCTTCTCTATATAAACTATAAGTGCGGGAAATTTCATACTCCTGCGTCCGCGCAGATTTCGTAAAAAAAAGGGTACAAAGTTTTTGCTCCACGTATTAATATATAGAATCATTTATTAAATAAGCAGACAGATATGTGTGCTAGGGAGTTTGTTGCGCCGCTTCTTCTTCCCAACAAAAACACTAGGAAGCGGTGAAGGGCGGGCGTTTTTGAGGGGTCTTTATTGTCGACGTTCAAAAAGAGCCAATTAAATTTGGCCTACTTAGAATAAATGATATTTTGACTTTGACTATATGTCTAATATTCGTCTAAGTGTAAGAAATCATTAAACATACCATGGTGTTCATAATGGGGTGGCCAGGAGTGTTCATGGTGGTGACCATGCTTCGCTTTCAACGTTGTAAAGAAAGATGCGACCTGGAAAAATCGAAGAGTTGTATATTAGACACTATAGAAACCTTTGAATACTTCCTCTCATTTGAGAGGGATTAGACTATCCACCACGCTAGCCACTGCGGGTTGGCAGACTTCACACGCCATCGAGAAATCTCTCAGGCATTCAATTCATCTCAAGGTTTCCTCACGACGTTTTCCTTCACCGTTTGAGCATTTGATAAATACGCATATTACTTTCGAAAAGTCATCTGGACATTATGACACAGCGCCATCTAGTTACGAGTTAAGCAACGGGGCTTGTGTTACGGATACTAGTTGGTTGATAGATACATAATTATTTTTTTTGTCAATTTATACAAATTATATTATTTACACAAACATTTGCCCCTACCGGGTTTCAAACCCACGACCCTCACCACAGAAGGCAGCCTTCAACACCGCTGCGCTAATTGGGTCGTAAAAAGATTTTACATGCCATTGAAAAAATCTGTCAAGCATGCAGGTTTCATCACGATGTTTTCCTTCACCGCTTGATTATTTAATAAATACGCACATAACCTCCGAAAAGGTAGTAATTCGAGACTTCGAACTCGAGACCTTTGACTTTCACAGTGCCCTGATCACGCCACAAGGCTATCACAGATGTTTACTAAACTAATGATACAGTCAAATAAAAAGTATGTCTAAAAACCGATCTAGATATTTTAGACACATAAAAAACGAAGATCGCGTGTGTTACGAACGAATCTTTGGTGTATCATTAAGTATTGTTGATTATGCCTCGTTAAAAGAACATCAGGATGACCTGATGATACTAACTAATTGTATAGATGCATGGGCGTACCCATGGTGGGGCAATAAGGGGGCATTACCCTACCCTTCTCTCTGCCCCAAAGCTAAGAATTTCTAAGCAATATTAATATAATAATAATATGTCTGGACATTATGACACAGCACCATCTAGTTCCGAGCTAAGCAACGAGGCTCGTGTTACGGATACTTGTTTTTTTTGTTGGAAATACATACATATTATACCTAACTAACTACTAACTAATATTATAATTAACGGTTTCTACAGGGTCAGCAACGCGCGATTGACACCTCTTGTTGCAAACGTGTTGCAAACTTCCATAGGCTACGGTAACCGCTTACCATCAAACGGGCCGTGAGCTTTTTTGTCACCATTGGGATTCAAAAAAACCTTGGCAGAGCAGAACCTAATAATTGTAATGTACGTACCTTCGCTGAGCTGACAGCGATCTTGAAGACCAGAAGGGCGAGGCCTATAGCCACTGCCTTCGCAGCCATGATGCTGGTGAGAAGCATCCAGGTCGATGTGGCACCGACGTGGAATACCAGCGGAAGCATAGCCATGCCCATCTTCTTCATACTCTTGCCATCTGTTGGAGAAAATAGAATAACGTAATTGGTGAACCGTTTAGCTCAGCGGTAGTTAACGCTGCCTGCTGTGCTATGGGTCCCTGGTTCAAATCCCGGTAGGGACAAATATTTGTGTGATGAGCATCAACATTTGTTTCCGAGTCATGGATGTATCTATGTATAATATTTATGTATTTACAAAAAAAAGTATATATGTAGTATATCAACCAACTAGTATCCGTAACACAAGCCTCGTTGCTTACCACGGAACTAGATGGCGCTGTGTAATAATGTCCGGAAATATTATTATATAATATTAATATTATATTAATGTCCGTGTTTTTAAAAAAAAGTTTACCTTGAGTTGATTTTTCAAAACCACGTACGTGGGTGCCAAACAAAAACTATAGTAACTGCCTTATTTTAAGAAACCTAGACGGTTTCCACAGGGTCGGCAACGCGCGAGCGACACCTCTGGTGTTGCAAACGTCTATAGGCTACAGTAACCGCTTACCATCAGGAGGGCCGTATGCTTGTTTGCTATCCTAGTGACATAAAAAAAACCAGCCCAGTGCGAGTCGGACTCGCGCACGAAGCGTTCCGTACCATTTACCGACTACCTGTCGCCGTTATTAACACAGCAAAAAACGGCAAATCCTTATATTTATATTATTGTAAACGGCAAAAAAATCACGTTCGTTCTATGGGAGCCCCCCTTAAATATTTACTTTATTGTATTTGTAGTTATAGCGACAACAGAAATACATCATTTGCGGTGATCGCCTAGCTATAACGGACAGACAGACAGACAGACGGACAGCGGGGGCGTAGCTATAGGGTCCCGTTGACGTCGCGGAAGAATGCTAAAGCGTACCCGTAACCCCGGCACTATGGTTGTGGGGCGGAAAGACCCCGTGTGGGTTTAGTCGGTAGTCACCCCCTCTGGGTGGAGTCCGACACACCCCCGTCGTCTTCCCGGGCGACGGGAAGTGCGTTTTTGTGCATTCCCACACGGACAACAAAACAAAAGGATACCGTTGAGACCTTTTGAGTACGGAACCCTAAAAAAGACTAAGGAATCCTAAACTTTGCGTGTCTCAATACGGAACCAGTATCTTTTGAGACTACCCTAGCAAAGTGACCATTTGATCAGGCCATTATAAATAAATTTGAATCTCGTTATCTCTTTTAAGATGTCAATTGTCTAAACAGTTATCTAGACACGCGGCTGCGTGTCAAGCCAAGTTCAAGCAAAGCCAGTTCCTTTCAGAATCTTAAAGTAGGTTAAATTTGACTTGGCCAGTTGTCATTACATCAGTCATTTTGTAAAGATATATATTCAACATATATTTATTTTAATTCCATAATTTTTTATTTAAAAAAAAAACCATGTTACGTAACGTGTTGTAAGAAAGACCCCCTCCGCCCCTGTAACGCATCGTAACGTTTTACGAGACCACCCCTCCCCCCAAATTGCGTTACGTATTACTTGAACGCTCCCCAAGTCAAATCTAGCTTACTTTGAGATCTCACATTTTTAATAACAGCAATTGTTATAAGTATCCAATAAAACAAAGAAATAGAGTTTAATACTTTTTTATAATGTTATTTTGTTCCTATAAATACATAATTATTTCGATTTTGCATAGAACTTAGCACTCATTTAGATTTCCATTCTTTTTGCGGCGAAGCCCACAGCCAAGCATAATTTTTGTATTGAACTTGGCTCTCCTTGGCTTCCTATTAACATTTATGTTTTTAGTGTTTATAAGTAGGGTACTTAAACATTATCATGAAAACCAGTGGGGGTTTACCATTAAGCTTGGTATTCTGGAGTCTAGGGCGGGAGATTTGAGTTAATAACACGCATACCATACAGCCTGTATGGTTGATACAGCTGTGGCAGTCTAGTGGATTGAGATGTCAAAGGTCTCGAGTTCAAACCCAAGGCACCCACCACTGACTTTTCGAAAGTTAAATTTTTTATCGCATGCTCAAACGCTGAAGGAAAACATCGTGAGGAAACCTGCATTCTTGAGAGATTTTGTCGATGGCATGTGAAGTCTGCCAACCCGCAGTAGGCTAGCGTGGTGGACTATAGCCTAATCTCTTTCAAAATGAGAGGTGACCGGTGCCCAGCAGTCGGACAGTAATGGGTTGATACCATATCGCTTGTCATCCCCGAAGGGTAGAGGTTTACTAATGTACACCCACATTTTGCCGGTATGTTTTAAGGGGGCGAGCCTATTGCCATCACCGGGGTAAGAATCTAAACTCCCAGCTGGAACTGAGATTTTCATAAAAAAACCCAATAACGCCTTGCTCGACCTGGGAATCAAGCCTAGGACCTCTCGCTCGGCAGTCGCACTGTACGACTACTCGAGAAACGCGGCAGTATATAAGATAATAATATTTCCGTGGTAAGCAACGAGGCTTGTGTTACGGATACTAGTTGGTTGATATATCCTACTAATATTATAAACGCGGAAGTTTGTAAGTATGGATGAATGTTTGTTACTCTTTCACGCAAAAACCGCTCAACAGATTTGAATGAAATTTAGCATACATATAGTTTATTACCTGGATTAACACATAGGCTACTTTTTATCTATATACCATGCGGGCAAAGCCGCGGGAGGCAGCTAGTTACATAGGTATATATACGTTTTTTAATAAATACATACATACTATACATAGATACTTTCATATCTCGGATACAAATGTTGATACTCATCAGCACACAAACATTTGTCCCTACCGGATTTAGAACTCGGGACCCATAGCCCAGCAGGCAGCGTTAATTACCGCTGAGCTAAACGAGTCGTCAAATAGATCTATTGCATTCCACAATTATACCCTAATATTATGACACAGCGCCATCTAGTTCCGAGCTAAGCAACGAGACTTGTGTTACGGATACCAAAAAGATCCGTGACTCATCACACTTAAGAAAAAAACATTAAAATACTTACTTCTTGAGCTCTCCACTTCGAATTTCGACTTCAACTCTTCGTAATGCAACAACCTCCCAAATTCACTATTCCCTAAATGCATATCATTAAAACCTTCAAGCCATTTTGCAATATAAATAGTAAATTCACTTATATTATACTGAAATTTTTCTTCCAAAACTGACATCAAACTATTTTCTTCTTCGGCCATATAAATTTCAAAATTCGAACAAAGTATTAAGAAAAGAATTAATTTCGACGCGGACTCCATATTTGAAATTTGAATTTTGAATTCCGAACGCGCGCGCTCGATTGCGATTCAAAAATGTAACTGAACATTCATTTTGACTATGAACGTATGTGAAACACAGCCAATTTATATTGAGCTGTATTTTAACGGACATTGTATAAAGAAATGGGTCTTCTTTAACTGGTCACTTTACACGGAAAATTTAACCAAAATACGTTGAACTCTAGGTTAGTTAGTAATTAGTTATCAACTAGAACATTCTTAAATGGTTATAGAAAATAATTTAACGACCCGATTAGCCCAGTGGTAGTAAATGCTGTCTTCTGTGCTATGTGTCCTGGGTTTGAATCCCGGTAGGGACAAATATTGTATGATGAGCATCAAAATTTGTATTTACAAATCTGAGATAGAGGTACTGGGTTCGTTTTCAGGTCGAGCAGTGCTATTTATTGAGTTTTCCATGAGATTCTCACTAGCAGCTCGGAAAAAACGGCTCTAGATAAAAGAGGCAGTCAAGTATTTATTGTTTTTTCTAGTATTTATTTTGTTAATTATTCAATATAATATTTCCGGACATTATAACACAGCGCCATCTAGTTCCGTGGTAAGCAACGAAACTTGTGTTACGGATACTAGTTGGTTGATATACTACACATATACTTTTTTTGTAAATACATAAATATAATACATAGATACATCCATGAAAAAAAAAAAAAAAAAAAGATACATCCATGACTCGGAAACAAATCTTGATGCTCATGACACAAACATTTGTCCCTACCGGGATTCGAACCCGGGAGCCATAGCACAGCAGGCAGCGTTAACTACCCAACTAACAAAATGATCCTGGAATTCGATTTTATAATGCTACTTGGACTTATAAAGCTCCGATAAGGGTTTTAGTGGTAGCTACTACGCTTTTAACAGCATAAATGCATGCTGTTTTTACTCAAATACGTTGTATCCTATAATTTGTACTTATATCAGCATATAGGATCATATCCTCTGACAAATATAGGATCAAGATTCCTATAAAAGCATGAAATTAGAGTATTTACACTCAAGAGTAATTACTCTGGTAAGTCAGACTTATATGCGCCTATAAGATAACATCTACGGGCTATTTAAATCCTAATACTCCTATAGGAGCATGTACCGGGAAGATATGCACTGAGGAGCAATGACTCTTGTTATTTTTACTTATAGCCTCATATAAGGTAATATTTTGTGGCAAATATAAGTAAATTAAAGATAAATTACTAGTATAAGTCATTTATGTATTTGGTTTGGTTTAACATAAGCTTAGAAGTAAATGTTAAATGAATTTCGTATCCACGTTTTAAAAGTAATAAATCACCAAGATTATAACAGCACTCGGTAGGATAAAACGTTGCCAATATTTTTTTTAGATTTATCGTATGCCGTTTTAAACCTAGACATGTTTATATAGGCATTCCTCAGTAGTGTTAGTGTCTAAGTAATCTCAAACAATCTTGGGTAAAACTCTTAAGAAGCCACTTTTACTTGTAACGACCAGTACAAGCGAAAATACGCTTTATATAGTTTTGCAAATTCTATTGTGGGATTTGACACAGCCATTTTGATTACAAGATTTTTTTTCTACAAACATTGAAAAATTGAATTGAATAAGGGAAGCGGTTTAAAAAAACTGGATCTGATAAAATAAAAAGTAAAAAAACATATAAAGAAATGTTAACCGCAGTGAGCACCGATGTTTTTAATTTAACTGGTGAAGATCGTATCGCGAATTCTAGCGAGGGTTCCGGACAAGAATTGTTAGTACTACTACTTTAGATGGAAGAGGTTCGGACTACGAAAGTACCGAATCTTTGAGCGAAACTGATAACCATGAAGAACTTTCGGATTATAACCAAAATTTACTGCGTCATTGTATTAAAAATCGTCGACTACCTATTAGGTAAATGATTAAGTCAAAAAATATCAATGTTTAACCTAGCACGTAGAACAAACCTTAACATATTTTTTTAACTTATCTTTAAATAAATATCAATCGATTTTCATTTTATTACTTAAGGATTTCTGCCAAATGATATACACAAAAATATATTAATAATCAGTCACATACATTATAAGGTCAGTGTACTCCTTCAATTATGAGAGCCCACAGCATGCAAATATTATACAAAGCAAATAAAACTGATATTGTGTTCATTGATTCATCTGGGCATTGCGGAACCCTAATCGGTAACAATGGCGAACCTTCTTCGGTTTTAAGATAACCCAATATAGAACCAATATACTTATATTGGTACTATGTCACACTTGGAAATGCTAAAAATACTTATTTTAGCACTATGTCACACTTGGAAATATTTTACTTAGAAAATGTCAGCTGCATTCATAATATATAAATAATATTAATTAATACTAAAATGTAAATAAGCAAATTTCAAGAGGCGCTTTAAAATTGTTATCAAAACCATGATAGATTTCACAGAAAATTCTAGTTCCCCTACGAAAAAGCTATAAGACTAACAATTTAACAACAATAACATTTTGTTTTTCTACTATGGTTGACATTAATAAATTCTGATTCATATATAACTCAAGATGTTAAAAATATTTTTTACAGAACACAACAATGTTCGATACAGCTTATAGAAGCATTTCTAGGCGCGTATTAATCTATTTTTTGTTTACTATAACTTACTTATATTGAGATTAACAGGAGTAATTACATTGACGTAATTCAATTACAGGAGCAATATAGGCATATATGGCATTTCAGCGGTCTAATATAAATACGATATAAGTAAAAGTAGACTTATAAAGTGGGCCCTTTTCGCGACTTATATGTGGATATAAGTCTCATATAGTCCACGATAAATGATGGTTCTAGGATAGTATAAAAACCACTTTTTGCTAGTTGGGTACCTCTGAGCTAAACGGGTCGTCAATAATACGTCTAGTTCTGATCAATAAGCTCTATAATAAGCATAAAATTAAGTTCTGACCTACCAGGATACCATAAATTATTCATAAATCTATTTAGTAATGCCTTGTGGTGATGTCAATGACGTACGTATATAATATAAGTATTATATTGTTCAGAACCCTAACTCACACAGTCATCAGAAAGCCTATTATATTTATTGGTACATTTACACGGTACGACCACAATGCGACATGACCACGATTTTTCTCATTGTTCAAACAGAAATTCTAATATAAATTATAGGAATAGTATAAAAGATTTTTTTTTTATTGATTTAGAGCTCATCTCTTGTCGGTGGAGCAATCAACACTGTTGTCTATCTCCTGCTTTCTGTTTGACTTCTTGATACGACTCGATTCCCACTTTTTCCTTCACTTGATCAACGAAACTTCGTCTAACTCTTCTCCTTCCTCTCTTTCCTTCAATTCTACCTTCTAGTATGGTTCTAAAGAAGTCGTCGTGTCTTATCAAATGGCCAAACATCTTCCCTCTCCTATTCTCTATGGGTCTTAACAGCTGTCTTTTTTCGCCTACAATCATTAATACATATAAAAGTATAATAATCTAAAATAAATTACAGTATTAGAGTAGGGCGCTTGTTGGTCTAGTGGTCGTACAGTGTTCTTGGGTTCGATTCCCAGGTCGAGCAAAGTGTTATTAGGTTTTTCTGTGAAATTCTCAGTAGCAGCTCGGAGTTTGGATTTGTGCCCGATTAATGGCAATAGGCTAGCCCCCTATTACATGGGACCTAAAACATACCTGCGAAACGTGGGTGTATATTAGTACACCTCTGCCTAACCCTTCGGGGATGACAGGCGTGAACCATCATATAACATACCAATGTTATGTTATTATTACAGTACAATTTAGTTTGTTGTTTTTTTTAATGATTTTAGCGATCTTTTGGGGAGACCTACATAATGCCCAGCATTGGACGTCTAACGGTTAATAAGATGGTGATAATTGTAAAAGTAATAAAACTTACCAAAATATCCAAACAAAAATATATTTATTAAATGCCGAGTCTTAAACTCCGCATACCAAATTTCATTTAAATCAATTTACCGGTTAAAGCATGAAAACGTAACATACATACTTTTGCATGATAATATTTGTATGTATATCGGATTTATTTAATGAGAATATATTTTAATTATCAATCACAGCACCACATAATTAGCAACTGTTTTCAGCCACTAATTATACTAGAACATCGTATCGTAGCCGTGTCGTATCGTCACGTGTAAATGGAATTCATTTCTTTTGAAAAAATCTACCTACGTATAGTGAAATTTTGTGGTTTTTTTCCTTTTGTCAATCATTTTATTGTTATAAACAGTACCTGTTAATATAATGAAATAATTTTGACTTTCATTGCGTTTTCGAACTAATGGCTTAATGTTATTCGGAGTGAAAAGAAACGTAATATATTCAATGATGAATAGAAAATATGCTATTTAAATAAAACCATTATACTTATATTTTATACGAATTATCATCGTTAAATCAATTTTTGTCCCACTGTTGGGCACGGGTCTCATTGGAGAGAAATTCGGCTGTAGTCCACCACGCTAGCCTAGTAAGAGCTGGCAGACTTTATACGCCACCGAGAAAATCTCTCAGGCATGCAGGTTTCCTCACGATGTTTTCCTTCACCGTTTGAGCATGTGATAAATACGCAAGTAACTTTGAGAAGTTAGTGGGGCGTTACTCGGGATTGAACTGGAGACCTTTTGACTTGAAAGTGTACTGGTCACACCATTACTGCACCAGTCTCATATTGTTATTACATACATAAAGCATTGAAAAACAAAACCAACAATTTTGTATTTAATTTAAAAAGAGTAAGTATTTATGGAGTTTCTTGCCGGTTTTTCTCCATAAGACCTACCTTTTGGAACCGTGCAACTAAATTCAATTTAATTGGACAATTCAAAAGTACCTACCTGTATTGGTCTAATTGAAATAAATTATTTGATTTGATTTGATTAGGCTTTTACAGCGTCTTTTACAGTCTCTCTCTCTCTCAAAAATCCTCTTTTTTCCCAAGCCCCATTAAACTTCAATTTATCGGCCGACGAACTAGTAAGTGTCGCTGGAATCCGATGGATGCAGGTGGTGCAGGACCTGTCCTCGTGGCAATCTTTGGGGGAGATCTATGCCCAGCAGTGGACGTATAACGGTTAAAATGATGATGATGCTCTATTTACGGGAACTTCACATACCTAATTAATAATAAATATTATCCAGATGACACAACGCCATCTACTTCCGTGCTAAGCAACGATGCTTGTGCTACGGATAATGTAGGTAATATCCATTGATACCTACACTACATATATACAGTTTTTTGTACATAAATACATATTATATTAGAGCAAATATTTGTACGTTCTACAGGTAGTTGTTCCAGGTCTGAGCGATAATGTATGTGAAAAATTGTGTTTGTAAACGTATCCACGACACAGGAGAAAATGTGTGGGTCAACATTGTTTTTAAAAAAAATATATATATCCATACGCAGTTAAATATTTGCCTCTACCGGGATTTAAACCCGGGACTCTTACCACAGGTGGCAGCCTAAAACAGCTGCGCTAATCGGGTCGTCAGTCGTCAAATATAAAAGAAAATATTTGAGTAATAAATTCTACTGCACTGCTTATTTTTTAGAAACGAAACATAGGTACATATTGTGATTGTTTCGAGTAATTATGGCGCAAATTTTGAGATTTTATCTTAACAAGAACGTAATTAGAGATATAATAAGAGCAACAGTATAAAAATAAACTAAGATTGTCGGCGTCTAGACTATATGTATAGATCAGGGGTTCCCAAAGTGTGCGCCGCGGTGCCTTGGTGCGCCGTAGAAAGTAAAGAGGGGCGCCGCCGGCGCCGCCGTGAGTCGATTATTTATTTAATAAAGACATCTGTCATTATCCAAAACCACAAATATTCGCGGGTATCTTTATATTCGCCTATTTCTTTCTACTGAATCTTTTTCAAATACTTAGCTAACCAGAGTAAGGTACCGTGACAAAATTCTAAATTGGTGAATGCGCCGCGAGCTGAAAAAGATTGGGAACCCCTGGCTATAGATAGTAAAAAGTAATTTAAAACCCTACTTGTAATTTTTCAAGCAAATGTGAAGTATATTCTAATCACATTCTAAAGTACCTAATTGAGTTACAATAATATGACAGTTAGTGACAGGTCTGTCGGCCATCTTGTATTTTGCACAAAAAAAAATAACTGTAATGAATTGAATTATTATTTTTAAAGATACTAACTATCTAGCTAGTGACTCAGATAACTTGTGGTGTAAGCGCTACAACTGCACTATTATTTATTTCAATATACTTACATGTAGAGGTGGGGTGCGTTGGGGTAGAGTCGGCGTAGGGGGTAAGAACGTAAATAAATAAATATCTTATATATTATTATAAAATTCTCGTGTCACAATGTTCGTTCCTGTACTCCTCCGAAACGGCTTGACCGATTCTCATGAAATTTTGTGAGCATAGGTCTGAGAATCGGCCAACATCTATTTTTCATACCCCTTAGTGATAAGGGTTGTCCACCAACCCCTATAATGTGGCAAAACAACGTTTGCTAGGTCAGCTAGTTATATATAAAAATCTCGTGTTTGTCGCTGAACTCCTCCGAAACGGCTGAACAGATTGTTATGAAATTTTGTATATTATATATTTGGTAGGTCTGAGAATCGGTCGGAGGCTATGTTTTATATCCCTAAGTGATAAGGATGTCCCTCACCAGATTTTTTTTCTTTTTTATTGACAAAATATTTTTCCGAACTCCCCACTTTTACCCGAAACTATAAGAACTATACTGTTGAAACTTGGTAAGTCGATGTATTCTGTAAACCGTATTAAGATTTTCACACAAAAATAGAAAAAAAAACAACAAATTTTGGGGGTTCCCCATACTTAGAACTGAAACTCAAAAATAGCTCATAAATATATATATGTCTGGTTGTTGGCAAGAGGCTCGCCCCCTATTACATGGGACCTAAAACATTCCGGCGAAACGTGGGTCTATATACATAAGTGTACTAATATGGACCCACATTTGGACCTCTGCCCAAACCTCCAAGGACGACAGGCGTGATGGTATCTTATGTTCCAAAAGGTAATTTTATATCAATGTCTAATATTCGCGTAAGCGTAAAAAAATCAGTACCTATTAATAAAGTTGATACAAAAAATAATATGTACGTGCCTAATTTGTGTTTACACAGAATAATGATGTGTATAAAGTTATAAGTATCGAAACGTATAAAATATGGTTGTATTAAGCCCGTCTAGTGTTGTGCTTAACCGCATAAAAACTTTCACAATTTTCGAAATAAGAAACCATGTCTTGTTCGAAAATGAAAAATAATAAAAGACTTCGAAATAAATTGGTATTTGCAAACATCAAGTCAGTGTCTGGTGCTCAGACAAATCTCTTTAAGTGGAACGGTAATAATTTTACTTTTACTAGTTAAGGCTATTACAAACCAAATATGAAAATGAGAGTAAGTGACAGTTATAGTTATCTATGCTAATAATAATATTATGAAGAGGAAAGATTTGATTTTTTCGTTGTTGCAAACAAACTTACTAACGGATTATTGGAAATTTTGTATGTAGATTTGGTAGGTCTGAGACAGGTCGTATGCAATTTTTTACATCACTAGGTGATAAGGATGTCCCTCACCAGACGTTTTTTCTGGAGTGGGTACGGCCCACCCGTTCTGCTCCCTTATATATGCCTATAAACAATACATACCTCTTTTTTCCCTTTATTTTGTTTTTACTTCCCCTATATCATGATGCAAGCATCTGGGAATGCCTGAAAGAACAAGGAGCAGAGGAAATATATGTAAAAATCATCAAATCCATATACAATGTGGGGAGGACAATATGATCATAAATGAAACTTCGTATAAGTCATGATATTCCCAACCGTCACACAAAAAATCAAATGAATATATCCAGTAGTTTAGCCACAGGACATTATTTTTCATTTTAAGTATTTTCGACATGATGTTTTGTAAACAGGAGAGCACGCGACAGGTTAACGACTTACGTTGCCAGCTCGCCACTTTAAAAACCTACGCCTTTTCTATCAAATTTATTTTCTCAATGCAAATTATACTTTATGCCCGAGCCATAAGAGTCATAAAGCGTGTCATCACAGCTAGATAAGAAAATATGTATGTGCGAAAGAGATAGGTAAGTTTGCTTGTTTCCTCTTTGCTTACTTGTCGACGTGTCTAGGTTACGCGGTCAGTGTGTCACCGGACGTCCTTACTGCCTGTGACGCATTTTATTTTCTCTGGAATTTCGGATGCGCCCGCGCCCGTTTGAAGTCGCCGCGCGAGTGTTATCGTATCTTTGTTGTTGTGTTGTGTTGTGTTGTGCGAAATTTGACGCTTTGTTTTAATAGTGACAGGACACATAAACGTATTATAGGTACTTAGTTAAATAGCTAAGTGAACTTTGCGAAATTAGACGCTTAATACTTGGTGTTTCAAGGTTTTATTATTAAATAATCATGCCTCGTTACAATTATACCGCTTCGGAGTACACTGATATGATTTTAATTTATGGGGAGTGTCACGGTAATGCCGCTTTAGCTGTACGGACATACCGTGAGACCTATTATCAAGAGTGAGAAATAACATTATACGTCGGTGTAGTTTGTGTATTCAAGAACACGGCGGACATATTGAAAATAAAAAAATTTAATGACTGGCGACATAATTATGTGATCGAAAAGTGATTGTGAATAATAAATTGATCAGTGAATAACTCGCGGGTGAATGATGCCCGACTATTTGGTTAATATTCTGTGATTTGATTTGTGTAATTGAGCATTAATAACAATAAGAATAATGGCGCCAAACATTACGTCGCTGCGTCGGCCACAGCTTTAACATGAATGAAACCAAGCTGCGTTGCCATTCTTATCGCAGGTCAGTGTACCATTTTTATAAATGGTGTTTTATTTTGTTTGCAGTTTTAAGCTATTTAGTTTGTAAGAAAATTTTTTTTTTTTTAATTTCCATGTTCGGATTTATTTGATAGTTTACAAATGTTTCTATAAACCAGTATTGCCAGTGTTTTCATTTAAAGTCATATTGTCATCTCCACATTGTATAAAACCAGCAAGGGTAAAATTAAACTCGAAACCTTAGGCTCAAGCTTCCCAATAGAAAGAGGAGTGAGACAGGGTGACCCGCTATCTCCGACAATATTCATAGCTGTCCTCGAGTCGATCATTAGCAAGCTAGATTGGAGCAAACAAGGGCTATACATAAACGGCACCTACTTGAGCCACCTGAGATTCGCAGATGACCTAGTACTAATATCCGAGTCATCTTACCAACTACAAAACATGGTAGAAGCTCTCAACATGACTAGTAAAAAGGTGGGTCTAGAAATGAATATTACAAAGACTAAGACAATGACAAACAGTATTACAAGACCAATAATAATCAATAGCAAACCATTGGAATACGTTGAGGAATATGTCTATTTGGGAAAAACTATTAGTTTCCACAGAAAAAATAAAAATATGGAAATAGAGAAAAGAATAAAGCTAACATGGAACAAATATTGGAGTCTCAAGGATGTTTTCAAAAGCAATCTACCACAAGCCATTAAAACCAAAGTCATGAATTCGAACCTTCTGCCATGTCTGACATATGGTTGCCAGACGTGGAAATTCACTGCTGAAACAAGTAAAAAGGTAAACGTCTGTCAGAGAGGACTCGAAAGAAGCATGTTAAATATAAAGAAATTAGACAAAATACCCCATACTAAAATAAGGAAAATAACAAAAGTAACAAATGCTTTAAGTTACGCAAAAAAATTGAAATGGAAATGGGCAGGACATGTTGCCCGGCAAACAGATCAAAGGTGGACCAAAAAAGTAACTTTCTGGAATGGACCACTAGGCAAAAGAACAAAAGGTAGACCTATAACAAGATGGGAAGATGATATCAAAGCGATAGCTGGTCCAAACTGGACAAAAGTAGCTGAAGACAGGGACAAATGGGAGTCACTGGGGAAGGCTTCACCCATTCTGGGGTTCCGGTAGATTAATTTAAAATTGGAAATCAATAAATATAGTATGATAAAATACATAGGATACACATATATTTATATATTAAGAAAGAGAATTAATAATAACATAGATGAAACTAATTAAACTAACACATACTTAATTAATAGATACATACATGGAAAGTGTAAAAAAATACTTTTTACTGGAAATAAAAGGGCTTTTTTATTTTTAATTTTATTTATATCATGATTCAATTCGCTGCGGGTTCGAAGACAGTTAAATCATTCCCCTGGGACACGTCGGACTTCATTGTCTCAACGATTTACATGATGGTTTACATACAGTAGTAGAAGGGATTTGGGTGATGGCCATTTCCCATAAAAAAATGTGTGTGTCTACAAATATGTTTGGCATCCTAGCTCCTAGGGTGATTATATAGACACGTCATGCACGAACATTACGGCTATGCAAAATGGCGACAGCTACTAATTTGTGCAAAGAAAGGGAAAGACATTTTTATCTTTCACTGTTGTAGTATAATTTGTAAACACATGAAGGCATCTTGTTCTCAGGAAGTATAAAACTATTAAGCACGAATTATTTTTTTGGGACGTACCCTCGCAACGCTGGTTGGTGCGTCACTAAGCGCGATCCCGGCAATTGCCTTGATTTCTTGTGGCCATTTTAGAGAGCGGGTAACGTATCTATAGTTTTTTATATCATTGGGTGAACCAATATTGATTTAGCTTTTATTATTCTGTAAGATGACTTGAGATTTTTTCTCGAAGTTTTACTAAAGTCATTACAAGGTAAATAGGTAGGATACATAACATTGTTCATTGCTCATGCCTTTTTCTCATGGGGGTAGGTAGAAATTACAGAATACCACGCGCTGACATACCTGGATAGGTAATAAAAAAAATCGTGGGTTTTTGAAATAAAACTAGTTACATAATTCCATTGTATTTTAATAATTGGTTTGATACATTGAACACTGACGACAATTGCCATTGATATTCGAGTTGATTTTTTATCTTTAAGTAGGGGAAGAACCTCCGCCTTACAGAAGACCGCAGTGAAATAACAATAGTTGTTTTTCTGTGAGTGAGTAAGGTTGCCAGAGCTCGTTGGGTGAGTAACTATTCTGACAGCATGGGAATTCCGTTTCCTGTCAGTTTAATAACTCCTATTTTAAGAAACAACAAAGATTCAAAGGCTACGGTAACCGCTTACTATCAAGCGGGACGTCAAAATCACGCGTCGGGGCATTAAAAAAATATTTAAAGTAAATTTACGATACGAAGCATTTCCAACGTCTCGGTTTAGACCATACAGTAGTCCCGTTCTTAACACCGAAAATGAATAAAATAAAATGTCTTCATTCCTTACTTCTTCACAGTTCTTGAGAACTGGAAGATCACCAAAATTCTCATTCAGCAAGACTTCATTTATATAGGTAATTGTTTCTCACAAAATCAAGAACAAACAGAAATTTGTCACTCTTTTAATTGCGTGCGAATCGTAGAACGTCTGTAGCTGTTAAAATATCTACAAAATCAACTGTGTGGTCTTGACTCAAATGTTTTTCCAATATGGATATAAATAACGATATTACATTACATACTTAAATCTTCTTTTATTGCAGCGGATACTGCCCATCGATTCTCAATTATCTCATTCTTATGCAAATTGATATTTAACATTCCATTGTTAATCATTTCAAAGTAGGAACTCTGCAAGTTTGCATAATGTTTCAAACTACCATTTGCCTGTTTTATCAATATGTGAGATTAAAACAAAGGACTGCTTTGTTTTGAACTAAAACACTCATTAGAAGCTGTGGTAGCCTAGCGGTGTGACCAGTGGACTGAGATGTCAGAGGTCTCGAGTTCGAACCCAAGGCACGCACCACTGACTTTTCGGAAATGATGTGCGTATTTATCACAAGTTCAAACGGTGAAGGAAAACATCGTGAGGAAACCTGCATGCTTGAGAGAATTTCTCGATGGCATGTGAAGTCTGCCAACCCGCAGTAGGCTAGCATGGTGGACTACAGCCTAATCCCTCTCAATTGAGAGGAGACCCGTGCCCAGCAGTGGGACATTAATGGGTTGATGATGATGATAATGACTCATTAGTTGGCGATCGATCGTAAGTTTATATCTTAAAGTTACATTGACACGAAGATTTTTTGGATGGTTACTATTGTTGATCCTGGCTTACAGGAGTTGCAGTAGTCACAATGGTCACAGTCAGTGGTATCAGTGTGGCGGGAATGGATCAACTCTCGAATCACCATAACAACATGTCATGAATTCCAGCCTGATTCAGCTTAACCAAAAGTGATGAATTATCCACGCGATCGAAAGAGAGAGTCATCTACAGAGTCAACTTAACCTCTATCTTCAAAAGCGTCGGTAAAAAAGGTAGCGTCAATGAGTATTAAAAACATTAATGATAATTTGTAAAAAATTATTTACAGAAATAAAAAATCATCATAGCAATATTTGATTTAAAAATAAATTTATTACATATATTTATTTATTACATAAACATTTATAAAACTTAATTAATCAAATTAATAATATCTATTAATGTACATACATAATAATAATCATACTAATATAACAAACGCGAAAGTTTGTAAGTACCTATGGATGTATGTATGGATGTTTGTTACTCTTTCACGCAAAAACCGTTTAACAGATTTGAATGAAATTTAGCATACTTATAGTTTATTACCTGGATTAACACATTGGCTACTTTTCATCCATATACCATGCGGGCAAAGCCGCGAAAATATATAATGACTAGCTATAAAAATATTTCCCAGATTATTGCAAATAATGCTGTCTATGTATTATATTGTACTATTCAAACGTGTACATGTACTTAACTATTATATCAAAATGAGAATCGACTTGAACGTTTAGGTACTGGGTTTGATTCCTCATTATGGACATAGTACGACATAACATAAGACAGAGTAATAAACACGCGAGGTACATTGACTGTTTCACGTCGCTACATTAAAATCTACCAAAAAATCACACGTTTTTCGTCCTGGAAAGGTAAGCGATAGATTTACTAATGTTAGGGGACGAGCCTATTGCCATCAACCGGGCAAGAATCTAAGCCAATCCTGGGAATCGAACACAATACCTCTTGCTCAACGTCGCACTACACTAACGAGGCATTTCACCGAAAAATAGTGCGTCAAATTGTAAGCAGCAAGGTAGACAATCTATCGACAGTTAAATCTCACAAGTTACATTAAAATGTAACAGTATTTAAAATTTGACGGTAACATGTATACACACATTTTCAGTATATGTGAGGTTACAACAGTGAAAGAAGAAATGGTGAAGATGCCTGACGGACGTCACATAAATATGTAAATTCTGTCCGGTAGAAGGTTAGCATTGGCGGGCCACTGGTCTTCTTTTAAAAGTGGTCTTTTCTTGGAGTGGGCAACAAAAAGACAGTGAATGTTAATGATGATTTTGATAAGACTAAAGTTGGAAGAAAAAGATAAACGCTTTATTTATTGCATACTAATACCCATTTTCGAAAGCAATTCGCGATGAATTCTCTTGACGATGTCTGTACTCGTCATTTCTTCATAGTTCGTTGAACGAGAAAGGAATTCGAAATTTTTGATTAACAACGAATTTAACCTAAATTCAGAATTGTTTCTTACGAAATCAAGTACAAAAATTATAAAGTCATCCTGACCATTTCCACGGGCCAAATCCAACGCCATGGTGGCTGTTATCATATCAATAAATTGATCTAAATGATCTTTGTTCAAGTATTTTTTAAATACCAATGTAAATAATGATACAACATTCAATAAATTTTGCCCTAAGGCTGCACATACCGCCCAAGCTTCTCCTATACCTTCATGCTCAACCGATGCTATATTCATATTAAAATTTAAACTCTGAGCTATTTCAAAAAAATAATTCTGCAGCCTTGCAATATAATCTGTATGAGAAATTCCCTGTTTTATTAAAATGTCAAAAAGGACTTCTTCGTATTGAACTAAAACACTCATTAGTTGGCGATCGATCTTAAGTTTGTAGTCAAAAATACTTCGAACATTCTCAAATCCAAAACCGGTAAACATCACGTCGAAAATAAAATCCAACCAAGAGTTTCGCTTATCGCTACCCTGTTCTTTCTTTAACATATCACAAACATATTCAACTGCGTAATACTCAGTCAATGTCATGTGTGTGAATATTGGGATACCGTCTGCTACACCACATATAAGGCCCATTTTCTCTTTTCCCTTTACAATTAATTCTATCGCAGCGTTCAATTCTTCCTTGCTGTACAAAACGGGACGAAGTTTCTCGAAAATAGCATAAGCAGCTAGTTTTTTATGATCGGTAACTAACTCCGCAATAGTCTTTTCATAAGACATAATAATACCAGGTTTATAGATATCCATTTTGTTTTTCTCTTCAAACCATATTTTTTTTACTTTCATTTCCAAGTATTTGTGGTAGATATCAAAAGTATTCAAGTCCAAATCCCATTTGTTATTCTGTCCACTGGTATCTTTTAATCGATTTTGAAAATAATCAGCTGTTAAGTACAGATGTAAAGGAGTTCCATCACTATTGTCGTCGTCATGCATACACATATACGCCATTTCCTGTACAAAATATGAATCGTCAATATCCTTATTATATTTCCATATAGGAATTCGCAAGTGTTTAATTCTAGTGACTAAATAAAGGCTCGCATTGACATATATTTCGTGTAAAAGGCGTTCAGTCCCTTGAAGTTCTCGATATTTCAAATTTGATACATATTTAATGAATTCGTGTACATTGTCGAGCTGTTCGCTATCTAACTCTTCCAATACTAAATTGCAGTTCCAGAAATTTGCCAAATATATTGCTCTTTCTGTATAAGATAAGGGAGATATCTCGTAAGGAACGCCGAATTCTAGCTCCAACCTGGATATTATTTCGTTGTACGGTCGAGTTGTAATCCATATCTTATGCTTTTGATGGTAGTTTCTTACAGTTTTTATACATTCCAAGACTTCATTCGTATAATGAGGACAGATTTCGTCGAAGCCATCAAATAAAAATATCACTTTTTGTCTATTACAAGCATGAAGAAACAATCTTAACTCGAACACAGTCAAATGATCGCCTGTGCAGTCTTTTAACTGAACAGCACCATCGACTTGTTCTAGCGTAACTTGGACTTTGTGCTCTTCACCAAGTTTCTCACGAAGTATAACTTGACACATCAATTTCAAAGTTTCCAATGAGTCACCATTTTTCCACTTGGCGAACTCTCCTGAATATTCCAAAAGGTTTATCCTCACAATCCAAGCTTTGGGATCTGCGTTCTTCGTTTTCAGAGCTAAGTTGGTGAGCAGAGTTGACTTACCCATACCGGGCTTAGCTGTTACCAGCATCACTTCATCTATTATGCCATCAAGAGTTTCTATAGCTTTATCAGCATCTTCTGTCTTCTTGAAGTGTCTGTCAATGTACATGTGTTTAATTTCATCATATTGTGAATTGCACACAGGTTTACCTATGGTAATTTTGTTTTGTGATATAGCACATTCCAACACTTCGCCATGAACATATTTCATTGATTCATCATCTAAGATTAGATCGTCTAAGCTTACTTTTTTCCCTTGGAATATAACTTTTGCATTCTGTAATATGCGCTGTTGTGACTTTTCAATCATGTCAACTAAACCATGTTTATCGTCAGTAACAACATTATCCGTTTGTGTTAAATGTTTCTGTAGTGTATCAATATCAGTAGATTTGTTGTTAGCTATAACTATTATTTTTCTCTCGTTGTTTTCTGTTGTTTTTTTCTTATTTTCGGTTGCTTTTGCTATATTTGCTAGAACTTTTGGCATGTTCTTGGAATTTTCTATTTCATTACATAAAAATATTAATAATTTTTTTTCGTTTACCTTTGATATCTCATCACACAGTGCTTTGCAGTCTTTCGTTGATAGATCTAAAATATATTTTAAATCCAAAACGACATATTCCAGGTCAATGTTAGTGCCTGCTATACTTTGGTGATCTTTCTTTTGATCTTGCGAGCCTTTTCCTTGTTTCAAATGTTGTATAACTTTAGCAAAAAGCAGCTCGCAGTTTTCTGCAATTAAAATAATTTTCGACTGCTCCTGCAATTTATCAGACATGACAGAGTCTTCCTTGAATGTGTAATCTATATATTTTGCTGTTTTCTTAAGTGTCACATATGTTATTATACTCATCAGGCGATCTTTGACAATATCGTCTATTACTTTTCCGAAAATATTTGATGTTTTCGTAAGACATGTCGCCTCCTTAGGGGTCATCCACCACGCCTGTATTTCTTCTAGATATCTCAGATATATCGCGTCAGTTCTCACTTGTAAGTTGTTCATGTAATTACGCAGCTCATCTTCTATATCATCTTTTAGTTTGTCACCCACGCCCACCTCATCACCTTGATCAGTGAAAAATAGCGATCTATTGAAGAAATCTTTAGCTAACTCCCTTTCATATAAGCTACTGTCAAATGTGAGCTTCGGGAACTTTCTCACTTCAAAATTAAATCGATATTCGTGTAAATTGTTGATTCTAGTATTCAGCTCATCATAAAAGATTTTGCTAAAGCCTTCTAGTACTTCACTGTTGTCAGTGAACTTCATCAGTTTAGTGTCTCCATCAAGTACTAATACATTACCGACAGCACTTGCTATACCACCGTTAAGCTTCAGTAATCCCTTATCTACTGATTCATCTATAGTAACGACTTTGGATTTTGCACTCTCTAACAAATCGCCGATTTTCGTGATTACATGATCCAATCGATCTCTATCCCTCATCATTAAGTTTTTATTACCAAACGATGTTGGGACACTGAACGATTTCGTTTCTTCAGTCAGTATATGTTTTGCAGCCAAAGTCATAGCTTGATTAACCGTCAACTGAGACACATATATTTCGTTTATTCTTCGCTGGAAAGGTTTCGTTGCCGATGTCCGTTTAACCAGTTGTAGTTGGCCATTGTTGTATGTGATAACAGTACCAATCACTTTACTCAACGCTGTAACATCTTCGGGGTTTTCTAAAAACTCTGACAAAAGCTTTGATATGTCACCTTGTAACTTCCGTTGTTTAAGAACCAACTTATACAGAGTATCTCGAAATAAGACAATGTGTTCCTCATTATTGTTAAAGAATTCTTGTCGAAAAGAAGCCTCTCGACATTTCTGATCTACCTGGGGGCGCCCAGGTATGTCGGAAATGTCAGAAACGTTCAAAACTTTTTGACCCATTATGACATGGTATCGTAACACTAAATCATCACTCATCATATTTGAAAAATGCAGTTTCTTATTTATATACAGGAACATACGTCCAGCTAGCTGGATTATTTGTTCTTTGTTGGCTATTTCACAAAGATACTTAACATTCTCCTCAGTTTTGTAAGGCTTCTTGGCAATGCCGTCCGTTCCGATAAGATCATTCAGAGTTTCGGTGAAACTGTTTTCGTCCAAATCTTTGAGTTCATTGCTAGCATTCGTATACATAACGAAGAGACACTGGGTTTCATCGAATTCCCCTTTGAATAACACATCCTTTTTATTCGGCTCGAACTTGTATCTGATCGCCAGATAGCTCTGAAAGTTTTTGCCCAAGTCTATTTTGTAACTAAACAGTCTTTTAACGTTCTCTTTGTGTTTGGCTTGTACGAAGACGAAGACGGGTTTTACGGTCTCTTTTAATTTAATCATGAAGCAAATATCATCAAAGCTTCCTATTTTATCGACATTTGTCGCTAAATGAAATGTTTCAATTCTATCGTCATGTGCTAGTCTAAAGTATATTAGACTAATGAGTTTTGTTTCGTACAGCTGTCCGCGGATCGCCGACGTTCCTTGCCGTTTAATGTATTTATTATTCATTGCTCACGCTTTTGGTCTGTTTCTGAAAGATTACTGTCTTTGTTCACTTCGTCTTAAGATCCTGATAAAGGGCAGTAGATGCGGTTATACCCCATTCCTTCACTCGCCAGTCAGAACCACAGACGTGGGCTATCGATGTATTTAGTTTAATTTCTCTTAAAACTTACAGTGACGAGGAAGGGTCCTCAGTTTTGTCGCAGTCGATCGAAGTAACGTCTGATTGTCGGCTCCTAGGAAGAAACAAAATAGAAAATAAGAAGTTTATTCTGAATATTTACAATGTTTGTTAGACTTATGAGCCAATACAGATTGCCGTAACATGACGACGACCCGATAAGCGCAGCGAAAACAAGGGCTGCTTTTTAGGTAAGGATCGCTTGGTTAAAATCCAGATACGGGCAATTTTTTCTGATATGAGCATGAAAATTTGTACTTGAATCGTGGATGTTTCTATGTATTATATGTATGTAACCTAACAAAAGCCTCTTTGCTTAGCACGGACGCACTAGATGGCGCTGTGTCATAATGTCTCGATGTACGAGCCAACGGCTTCAAAATCAAAATCCAGGTAGTCTGTGGTCTACCTCACTCTCTTTTTCACGACATAATCATCGGGGTCTCCGCATAACAAATGACAGTACTTCTTTATCCCGGGCCTATAAAAACCTAAATGAAACGTAGTTTTATTCTAATGTCTAGTATTCGCCTGTCTTTACTTTAAATTATCATAAGATCATTGTTGAAGCTGTGCTAGCCTGGTGGTATGACCAGTAGACTGATAAGTCGAAGGTATCAAGTTTATCATAAAGTCTCTCATTTGAGAGGGATTAGGCTATAATCTACCGCGCCTTGTGGGAGACATAAAATTCACATGCCAACGAGAAATTCTCTGAAGCTTGCAGGTCTCCTCACGATGTTTACCCAGCAGCAAAACGCTTTTCAAATTATTGGCGTAAGGGCCATGCTGTTCATCTATGGATGCGTAGGCAGGTCGTTCTAGAAGTCTTAAGACGAGGCTTTTGTCCAGCAGTGGACATCCTTTCGCTGATATGATGGGTTGTATGTATAGTCAGGTCTAATTTTGCAACTGAATTTTAATACAGTTGTTCGCAACCGATTGAGTTGAAACTTTGCAGACACGTTGGTTTGGATCACAATGCATGGGAAGCTTACTGACGTCATTCTAAATTTAATTTGGCCGTCCGCCAAGATAACGAAGTAGATATTTTTTGCGCATGCCAATAACATGGATATCAAATGAAAAAGAAAGAATACGGTTTTTTTTTACCTCTAAATCAATATTTTTGACCGCCCAAGATAGCGAATTTGTTAATTTCGAGCACTCCTATATTATGAGAATATCAAATCAAAAGGGTCAAGTTGCTCTAGAGGGCGTAAGTTTTAGGAGAGGTAAGGAATAGCGAGATTCCTCGCTCAAATTGAGCTGCCGAACTGGGGAAGTACCTCCGCCTTACAGAAGACCGCAGTAAAACAACAATTAGTGTTTCTGTAAATGAGTAAGGTTGCCAGAAATCGTTAGAGGAGTGACTATTCTGACAGCATCGGGATTCCGTTTGTTGTCAGTTTAGTAATTCCTAACGGAACCTAAACGGTTTCTACAGGGTTGGCAACGTGCGAGTGACTGGAGTTGCAAGCGTACGGGTACGGTAACCGTTAGGCGGGTAGTTGTTTGCCATCCTTGTGGTATGCTAAAAAACTATTAAATAGGCGCGACGCGACGCCCGCACCTCCCACTCCCTCGCCTGCTCAACGCATACGTACTTACCGCACGTCGACGCGTGTATGAATGTTGAAAATAATACAGAGCCAACGAATTACACGTTGGATAAGAATCTCTTTGAGTTTTATTATCAGTTACAACAGGCCGGCTTGATTTATTTCAATACCACAATTTAATTCTAATTCATTGATACCCTGTATGAATAAGATAATATACACGACGTGTGCAAAATAATACAATTTTATTAATATTAATATATCGTTTATTTCTCTCAAAAAGGTACATTAGAAACATATGTATCAATAGCTGTATCTAATAAGGTACAGCTTATACTAAAACCCTATTGAGAGCTGGAGTTTGTTCCAGGTACGAAACCTGAGTGACAGATCTCCACGCTCTCTTTATTAATGATCGAATAGTAAAAACTGTTTTCAATGAAACGTGACACAATCAATATGTACTTAAATACAAGGAAATAATTATACAAAAAATAATATTTTCACTTCTGAATGAGTGGCTTCATAAAATTTAATATTATCTGTTGATTTCCTAATTGGTCCAGCAGTCAGAATCCGCATCCAATAACGTGACGCTATGAGCCAGTTGCTACACCTAGCTTCATCTTCTCTATCTGTTCTAAAAACAAATCGTTTAACTTTACATTAATTTCTTGGATAATTTTAATTAATGTTTCATTTTTAGCTTCCTGTGCCTGAATCATTTTTTTCACATTTGGTTTCTCTTCCACCGCTACCAACGATTCAGAATATTTTGTTATATATTTGAGAACATTAGGCAACGGCTCGTCACTGACAGGTGAAGTACAAAACTCTATAAGGTTCGGACTCAACATATTGACAAATACATTCACATTGTACCCGTTCAAGTTGCTTCTGAATACTGACATAAATAATGATTCGACGTCACACATGTTCTCCGATAACATTTTGGACAATTCCCATTGGATCAAACAAGGATTCAGTACATTCCGAGCTGCTCTAGCGTACATCAATGGCGGCATTTTCCGCAACATTGTAATGTATTCTAAAAAACAGGTACCTTGTTTCAACAATATATCAAATATTACATTTTTGTTCTCAACCAAAATAGTCAACAGAGCTTGATCCACATTCACTTTTAACATGAAGAGTTTACGAACATCAACCAATCTACCCTCAACGAATAACACATTGAATGTAAAAAATAACCATAAGTAAACATTGCGACTATCACGCTGGCTTTTCAACATATAACATACGTATTCAACGGCGTAGTACTCAGCGAAGGTATTGTGTGCGAATATAGGAATACCTTCCACTACACTGCATATGTGACCTGTCTCTTTATCTTCCCTTTCAATGTATTCAATTGTCTTCCTGATTTTCTTTAATTCTTTCACAGTAAACAGTGCCAGAATATCTTCTCGGAAAACAGCATAAGCTGCTAGTTTTTTGTGTTGCACAATTAAAGTTTCGAGTTCCTTCTCGTAAAAAGAATTCACAACAGATTTTCCAACATTCATTTCGTGTTTCTCCTCAAACCATATTTTCAGTTTCCTTTTTAAATACTTTTCATAAATGTCAAAGGTGTTGACATCCAAACTCCAGCTCAGTGTCTCTCTGCTGGGTTGTTTTATAAGACTAAGAAAATAATCAGCGGTTAGGTGTAGAAGTAAAGGGGTCCCATCGCTGACATCTTCGTCAAACCTACGCATATTGTGTTTCTCGTTAACATCGTTATTTCTATTAAACTTCCAAAGAGGAAGGTGCGTATACGTAACCTCATTAATCAAATATAGGCACGCGTTAGCGTATATTTCGTGTAACAGTAATTCAAAATTTCGAAGGTGACGAAATTCTGATTTCTCCATGTATTCTATGAATTCTTGTACAGTGTCGAGTTGCTGGCTATTGAACTCTTTCAATATCAAGTTAGATCTCCAAAACTTCATCAAATATTTCCCCCTCTCCGAATAAGACAATGGTGACATTTCGTAAATACTTCCGAATTCTCGTTCTAAATTGTATTTTATTTCGTTGAAGGACCGGCTCGTGATCCATATTTTGTGTTTTTGAGGACATGCTCTTACAGTTTTTATACATTCCAAGACCTCCTTCGCACAAGACACAACTTCGTCATACCCATCGAAGAGAAATATCACTTTTTTCCTATTATAAAAGTGTAGAAACAACCTTAACTCGAACACAGTCCAATAATCGCCTTTGCAG
Source organism: Craniophora ligustri (assembly GCA_905163465.1). NCBI lineage: Eukaryota > Metazoa > Arthropoda > Insecta > Lepidoptera > Noctuidae > Craniophora > Craniophora ligustri. The sequence continues at coordinate 1,073,061 of LR990982.1, forward strand.
TCTTTTAATTGCACAACGCCATCAACTTCTTCCAAGTTTAGTGTTACTTCATGCGCTTCTCCAAGTTTCTCACGGAGTATAACTTGACACAGAAATTTCAAAGTTTCCAATGCATCAATGTTGACGGCATTATTTTTCCATTTGCTGAGCTCTACAGAATGTTCCGATAAGTTTATCCTAATAACCCAAGCTTTTGGATCGATGTTCTTTGTTTTCAGTGCTAAGCGGGTGAGCAAAGTTGACTTACCCATGCCGGGATTCGCTGTAACGACCACCACATTCTCGTCTACATCGAGAAGAGTTCTTACAACTATATCTGCACTGTTTTCAGTCTTGAGGCGTCTGTCGATGTACATATGTTTCATTTTGTAATAATTTTGGTTGCCTATTGATTTGCCAATTACCATTATTTCTCGCTTTATTACATTAGTCAACACTTCACTTTGAATATATCTTATTGATTCGTTATCTAAGATGAAATCTAAGCTTATTTCTTTGCCTTGGAATATAACCTTAGTATTTTTTAAGATACTCTTCTTGGATTCTGCAATCAAGTCAGTTAGACTATGGCGGTCATCGCTTACAACATTAACACTGTGTATGAAATGTTTCTGTATTGTGTTCATTGATGCGTTGTTTGTAATTATGATTATGTTTCTATTGAGAATAGCCTTAGCAATACTTTTCAAACATTTCCGCACGTGTTCGGTATTTTGTATGTCCTCACACACAAATATCAACAGCTTTTGTTCACTTATATTTGATAGCTCATCGCCTAATGCTTTGCAGTCATGTGTTGATAAATTCAAAATATATTGAAAATCCAGTACTATAAATTCTAAATTCAGTCCTGCAAGCTTATTGCTTTTTCTGTTCTTTTTACTAGTTGTCGTCGTGTTGGGTGAACATTTCTCCCTTTCTCCTTCTTTTAAGTATTTCAAATACTGTATCACTTTAGCACAAAGCAGTTCGCAGTTGTCTGCAATTAAAATGTTCTGTGACTCCAACTGCAGTTCGAAGGATTTCATCACGTCATCCACGAACGTGTAGTTCATACATTTCTTTGTATTCTTATTCATCATATATGTTACGAGGCTCATCACTCGATCTTTGAGCATATCATCCATTACATCCTCCAGTATTTTAGAGCTCTTCGTCAGATACGACGCCTCTCTCGGGGTCATCCACCAGGCCTGTATTGCTTCGTGATATCTTATAAATATCGAATCAGTGTTGACTAGAAAGAGGTTAACGTGATTTCTCTGCTCATTTTCTATTTCATATTTTAACATTTCGCCGACGCCGACTTCGTCTGATTGGTTGGTAAAAAACAGCAGTTTGTTTAAGAAGTCTCTAGCTAAGCCCTCTTCGTATAAACTACAGTCAAATGACAACTTCGGGAACTTTCTCGCTTTAAAATGAAAGCTATAATCGTGTAAATTGTCGATTCTACTATTCAATTCGTCAAACAAATCTTTAGCGAGACCTTCTAGTACTACGCCGGTTTGCGTAAACTTCATATACTTCTCGTCTTCATCTAATGCCAGCACATTGCCAACGGCACTGGCAATACCTCCATTGAGCTTTAGGAAACCTTTTTCTGCGGACTCGTCTACAGTAACCAACTTGGATTCGGAATTCTTCGTCAAATCGCACAATTTCGTGATCACGTATTCTAATCGCTGTTTGTCCCTCATTGTTAAATCTTTATTGCCAAAACATATCGGTATTTTAAACTTTACACCGGCTAGTATGTCTTTTGCAGCCAATTCTACTGCTTTATTAAACGTAAACTGGGGGACGAACACTCCTTGTAACTTATGATGAAAGGCTTTTGTTGACGACGTCCGCTTAACAAGTTGTAGTTGGCCGTTGTCGTATGTGATAACGGTGACAACTACTTTACTCAATGCTCTTACATCAAGCGGATTGTCCAGAAACTCCGACAAAAGCGTTGGTATGTCACGTTGTATAATCTGCCTCTTTCTCAGAATCTGCAAGTACAGAGCGTCTCTGAACAACATAATATATTCCTCTTTACTCTCGAAGAAATCTTGTTGAAATGAAGCCATTCGATGTTGTTTCGGTTTAGGTTGATCTTGGTCAAGAATGTCAGAAAGATCTAAAACTTTTTGTCGCATAATGACGTGATAGCACATAATTAAATCATCATTTAGGATATTACCAAAATATATTTCACCTTTTAAGTACCGAACCATCCGTCTAGCTAATTCGCTGATATTTTCTTTGATAGCTATTTCACATAGATACTTGACGTCTTCTTTAGTTTTGTAAGGTTTCATGACAGTGCCACCCGTGCCTATAAGATCATCCAGAATCTCGGTGAAACTATTATCAGCTACGTCACTGAGCTCGTTGTTTGCGTTCGAGTACATAACGAATAGACACTGTGTTTCATCAAATAGGCCTTTGAATAACACGTCCTTTTGATTCGCTTCAAACTTGTATCTGATGTCCAAATAGCTTTTAAAGTTTTTGCCCATGTCTGTTTTGTAACTGTAAAGTCTTTTGACGTTCTCCTTGCTTTTAGCTTGTATGTAAATATGGACGGGGCTTTCTGAGTCCTTTAATTTGACCACAAAGCAAATGTCGTCGAAGCTTCCGATGTTGTCGACATTTGTCGCCAAATAAAACCATTCAATTCTATCGTCATGTGTAAGTCTAAAGTATATTATGCTTAAGAGTTTTGATTCGTACAGCTGTCCGCGGATCCCCGACGTCCCTTGTCGCTTATCGTATTTACTGTTCATAGTGCCTATTATTTCTTTTTTTAAATTAACTTACAAAAACGAATGCCTATATGGGCTAGTAAATAGCAATAATCGGCGTGGTTTAGGGGTTATTAGTGTAAGTCGATGTTTCAATTTCAACTGTCTCGCGCCAGTCAGAGTTTTAACGGTGTGCTTTGTAAGAACTCAGTCGGCGAATAGAACTTACAATCAAGAGGAGAACTTGGCGGCGCAACCACAACGGAATGTGTCACTGACTGTCCGCGTCTGGAAATAAACAAAATATACACAGTGAGGTCAATATCATCTATACTATTACATTATACAGCTGAAGAGTTTGTTAAAAGGTAGCGGGAATAGACTGGATGAGGAAGGCGGAGGACAAATTGTTATGGCGCAGTTTGGCGTTGCTTAGCTCTGAACTAGATGGCGCTGTTTCATAATGTCAAGAAATATCTTTAAATTTCGTTCTGTGGGAGCGTGTTAACTAGTTTTTGGTACCTACTGAATTACATAATCATTTAGCTTATACAATAAACAACCAGGATCTGTCACCGATCTCTCTGGTGGTACATTTATAAATCATGTAAAATCTGTTTTACAAGTAATCCTATACATATATCATCATCATCATATCAACCGTTAGACGTCCATTGCTGGACATAGGTCTCCCAAGGATCACCACACATTCATATATCCGGATACTAGCAGATGCTCGAAGCTTCGCCCGCGCAATTTAATCCTAATTTCTCCTCCTCATTTCCCTCGTTAGGGGGTGAATTTCCAAAAACGACGAAACACGTATGCATTTATTTTTGCTGAGGAGCTTGAATATTAAATTGCATTCTTGTTACTTTAAAAATAACGGACTTCCCATATAAACTTTCAACCCCTATTTCACCTTCTTAGAGGGTCAATTTTCAAAAATCCCGATATACATGTTTAATTATTTCTAACCAAAAACTTTTATATTAAATTTCATATCTCTAACTTTGAAAATAACGGGTTTCCATACAAACGTTTATCCCTTATTTTACAGCCCCCCCTTAGGGGTCGAATTTCAAAAATTCCTTTCTTAGCGGATGATTTCATCATAAAATGCATCATCTATCAAAATGAAAATAAAAGTGCTTACTTTTGTCCTAAAATTTGTCCAAAACAATGTCAACTAAATGTTATGTCTAAAGTTTGTTAGCTGTAATATAATATCACTTTTTAAAAGACCAATTGACTTAATGTCATTATCCTTGGTAATATACTGCTGAGTAAAAACTTTACCGAATGAAAATATGCGGACTAAAATAATGCCAAATGTTACATTGGTGTAAAATAATTTTGGCAAAATCAAAAGGTTTTTATTTCATATGAACTTTTTCAAGCATTTCTAAAACGTTAAGACTGTAGTTGCATGGTTCCAAGAAGTTGATCTCATGGAGAAGAACCGCCAAGAAACTCCATAGACACTTGTAACGAGCCTTTTTGCTCCTTACATGCCTTCGGCCTATTTAGTCTGTTTCGCGTCACTAATTTGATTTTTATTTTATCTGTGGTATTTTCTCGAGTTTTGACATAAGTGACAGATCGGACGGCTGCTCACTCTTCGACCAGCATCTACCGGTTGATGATTCAAAAATGAATCTTCGCCTTTAAGTTTTTTTATCAAGGCGAATCTTAGCCATCCTCGGCTGGATTACGCATAATTTTAATGCCATAGTACGGCATATATTAGGTTTTTATAGTGGTGCTGTGATGACGTCCCTATAAATTTGTTTTGGCCTGATGTCTTTGGTGTGAGGTGGCCGCATGGCGCATTACATGATTTGACGAAGGAAGGAGGACTAAACTGTGAGATCCATCAACTTTTAAAGTGCCGTTTGACGGATTTTTCACTTTGCCTCATCGTGCCTTAACCTGCAAATTTTGTTACAGCCTATGGTCGGAATCTCGTACCGAAATATTTAGTTTACTTCGTATTACGAAGAAGAAGAAACGGTAAGACCTTTTTAATGCTAAAGTGCCGCGTCTCGGATTGATCACTTTGCCTTGCCGTAATCTAATCTATACAATTTGTTACAGCCCGCTGTTGGCGTTTCTTCCGATGGTTTCTTCTGATAGTTTCTTCTAAGGATATTTTCCACTTGTTTGTTCCCGTGTTAAGTTCTGGCCTTCTCCCATGAACTTAACTTGGTCGTTTTGCTGAGGGACCCATCCAGCGCTCGCCCGACGCTCACCACGTCATATGGTTTTATTTTAGTTTATTTCTGGTTAACTACCCTCTGGTATGTTTAATTTCAATTTAATTTAACTAATTTAGTTATCATACTCAAGATGCAATAATCTCCTGTACTTTAATAATTTCCTGTAGTTAATAATTTATACTAGTTTTTAATTTTAACTAGTTATTAATATTTTTTGTAACTTTGTTATTTTGCTGAAAGCTACGGGCTTATAATTAAAGAAACAAAAGGAAGTTCTTGTTTGATTTCTTTATTTAGCCTCCCACCGGACGATTAAAGGTTCAATCCTTCCGATAGACCTATTCCGGCAAACTAATTTTTAGGTGTAAGCTCCAAGGCGCCCGAACCCATAAGGTATTTGTTTTATTTGTTTGTTTGTTTGTTGTTTTCATTTAGGAGCTACACACATCTTACACATTTTATAATTATATTTCAAATCAAATTAAATTAATTATATTTTATTTAAAATTCTTTTTTTTTTTTTATTATTACACACTCTTTTAAAAAGCAGGTATTGCTACATTATTTTCGTAATAATTATGCGAGGTCTATTTAAAAAATGTAATGTCTCGAGACATCATTAGTCAAAGATAAAGGCAGTCAAAACAGCAGGATCCCTAGATGGATATCTTTTTTATTGTAAATATGTACATACATATTATTTATAAAAACATCCATGACTCAGCTCTTTCCATGCTAATCACACAAACATTTTCCCAAGAGAACTTACAGCAGCAGGCAGATTATACTACCACAATACCGCTAATAAGTGTATGTTACAAGAGTATCTAAATGAACAAAAGAGACTAGACCCCACGACAGAAGGAATCCTAGAGTGGGGTCTAGGGAATGACCAACAAAACTTATGCTTTTTTGAACAATAAAGAAATTATTATTATTATTATTAATGTGGTTGCCAAAATTGCTTCAAGTTGTTTCCATTAATAAAAGTAATATTGGACCAAATGGTGTAATCAAATGGACATTTTTGACAAATAGTAATGAAGTAATTAAATTATTTGACATAAATATTATTTCACACTCCTAAATATTTTTTATTAAAAATAACATACTATCAGTCCTGTAATCCCCAAAGGATTAAGCAGAGGTGTACTAATGTACACCCACATTTCACCGATATGTCTTAGGTCCCATGTCATAGGGGGCAAGCCTATTGCCATTTCATAGAAAAACCCAATAACACTGCTCGACCTAGGAATCGAAACTAGAACCTCTTGCTTGGTAGACCAGTAGACAAACGAGGCAGTTTATAAAAAATATTTAAAAATCTCTGGTGTTGCATTCAAATGAAAATAATGTGATTGTAAATGTGAGTTCAGTGTAGTTGTTTATATCAAAGAAATGATACCTTATCATTTATTTATAACCCGGGGTTTGCTCAAGACGTTGTATGCATATTAATTTAAAAATTAGTAACTTTATCCAAACAGATTTTTCATCAATCTACTATATATGCAAACAAACTAAACAGAATAAAGAGTTTGAGTTTGAGTTTGGAACTTCCACCCCTTCCACTTTTAAGGGATCATCTGATGATGATCCCTTAAAAGTGGAAGGGGTGGAAGTTCAATGTCCAGCAGTGGACGTCTTACGGTTGACATGATGATTCATGTCAACTGTTAGACGTCCACTGCTGGACATAGGTCTCCACCAAGGATCACGACAACCGGTCCCGCACCACCCGCATCAAGTACGTGGTTGCCACTTGAGAACCTTCAAGCACCATCGGCCATCCATTCTTCGAGTGATGTTCCCTGCCCACTGCCACTTGAGTTTGAAGGGATGATGTCTGGTAACTATCCTATATTCTTCACCCGGATACACACTATGTCCGTAATAGACCAGTTCAGTAGTTTAAGCATGCAGAGGTAACAGAGAGAGACAGACAGACAGTTTTGAATTTAAAATGTTAGTATGAATTACTTTGACTATTTAAGACCAACCATCATTTACATTCACACCGCACATCTATTACCAGAATATTGATTTTCAATATCTTTTATTATAAAAAAAGTCTATACATGGTCTACTGTGTACAGTGGGTGTAGAGCTGTTTGTCTCTGCTTACTCCTTGGAGATAGAGTGAGATAGTGTATTGGTGTATTGAGGTAGAATTAGGAGGAGTAACAATCGTGAAAGAGAAGGTGACTGAAATAAGAGTTGGAGTGTCCTAAGACCATACATTGACCTTGCACACCTGTTACCTCAATATTGTACTACAATAGCTTTTATTTTAAAAGAGTGTCTATGGAGTTTCTTGCCAGTTCTTCTCCATAAGATCAACTACTTGGAACCGTGCTTTTTAAGTTTCAAAACTGATTGAAAAAGTTAACCCTTTTGATTTGATAGAAGGTGGAAATCTAGTCACTGTCTACCCCACTCTTATACAGGCGCGATATACATATATATATATGTAATTTAACTTAGTTTGTCACAGTATTTAGTAACAATGCAAATAATAAGGAAAAACATTCGTACTTGCCTATTCAAATCGTTCTTAAAGATACAAGACACATATTGTTGATAAGTACACTTAAAACAGTAAAAAACACGTAAATAATATACACAAATCTTATTAATATCACAAAATTCAGTATCTAACTTTTAACTGTACAGAAATCCCTCCCAAATAACATTTTTCCTCGTTGTCTTGAATGGAATACTTCGTAGAATTCAATCGGATGACTCATAGATAAAATTATTATCAAATATAAAATGTAGCACATTGTACATACCTAGTAATAATAACACTTTATTTAGTGGTGGCATAGTAAATAATCTTAAAACAAACTTAATGAATCTAGTAAAAATCTTAGAACAAAAGACTTTTTAAAGTGAACCAACGAAGGCGGGCATTATGAAAATTCAAGACAATAAAAAGTTTGTAGTTTGAAGTTTTGGTGTTATCAATTTGTCATTGTCAAATCAAAATGTCATAACAAATATGTGTTCCCCTGCCATAGAGCATGATCATTGGCGACTCTTAGCCTTTTGACTTTGACGCGACGGTTGGAAATGTTAAAAATCATTTATTTGCGTTAATAACCTTATTACATCCTAATAATATTACATAGATCTCTTATTCTACCTTTAACTTTGTTTTTCTTTTTCTTTGATTTAATTTTTATATCAATTAAATCTGTTCCGTGATTATAATCATGCAGTAGGTAAATAATTTGATGGTATTTTAATACGAATATAAATAAAGTTACTTCATAATGTTTATTTTAGATAGTTTAACAGCATTTATTTTATAATTAGCGCCTTAAATTGAAATTAGAATCGAAGTGCTTTTATGGAACTTGAAATATTATTATACAATTTGATATAAATTATAAAGTATCCTAGTTATATTGCGACAAAATTGGCGTGTAGGGTAGGCAGGGATACTTTTCAAGGATGGGGCTGACCCAGGGGCGTAGCTAGGTGATCCCCTTAAGCCCTTAAAAGAGGTCTTACGCCCTGGGGCCATAACGAAAGGTCATCAAATTATTCAGAAAATCTGAAACAAGTCGCTGTCGGCTATACTCGTGCTGCGTAAGCGTGCCTGTGACGTTTATAATGAACAATACCGAAAAACAGCTCACAGAAAAATATAAAATAATAAACATCATCATATTAAATCAATATTTTTATGTTATCAATACAGCATAAAAACTGAATCTCTAATCAGATATTACTTAATTGTACACTGCAAACAAAATTACATAATATTATGTAGCTATTTAAATATTTGATTATACAAAACCGTACAATTGCGAGTCGGACTCGTGCACGGAGGGTTCCGGACCACTTACCAGCTACCTGCCGTGATTGATACAGATCAAAAAAATCACATTTCTTGTATTAGAACCCCCATAAACATATATATATTTTAATAATAATAATAATATTTATTTGACACAAACACAGGTAAATATAAAGGTGTTACAATAATCATAATAGTCCACTATGTTTTACTCTTACGAGCGTACAAATATTTTTGTGAAGTTAAGAGTAACTTAGGTACATATATATTAACTCACTTCTATTAAAATAATTTAAGTTTACAATTTATATTCAAAGAAATCATGAATGCTATAAAAACATGTCTCAACAAGCCACCGTGTTAACTCTTTTTTAAATTTATTCTACTTTCTGTTGTAGGGGCAATATAAAAACATCATCTGTGAAAATGTCGACTCTACCTATCCCAGTTAATGATATTTAGCCGGGTGACAGAACGACAGACAGACGGACGGACAGCGCAAGCTTAGTAATAGGATTTCGTCCCTTTGGGCACGGAACCCTAAAAACAGCATCAGTGTTTAAGCTTTACGGTAGTCCGCGACTTTTTAATGAAATAGACAATCAATGCAGTTATATGCACTTTGAGGGCTGTTTTATTGATTTAAATGATTATAATTCTGTAACTAAATATTTATTACAGGCGCAAATCATATTTTGTTTAATGTTCAGTCTGACAATGACCGGCAAATTGCAAAAAAACGTACGAAAATTTGAATTTCGCGGGCTACCGTGAAGCTTCCACCTTACGCACATAGGCTTGGCATAGGACACGGATATATCGTCATAGCGTGGCATTCATACATATATACATGCATACCATCACACTTGTCGTCCCCGAAGGGTTAGGCAGTGGTGTACACCCATTTTTTTTTCTTTTTTTTTATTATTTTGTACGTAATCATAGTTTTTTTTTGTTTTTCTTTTTTTACTTTAAATAACTGGATTTTTAGTCAAATGTCGTGCGGTTTTAAATTTTTTGTTATTTGGGTGCGTAATTAAATGTTTTTTCTTACTTTCTTCCTTTCTTTCATGTTTTAGGTCTTATGTAATAGGAACATATTGCCATCAACAAAGCACGAATCTGAACACCAAGCTGCTATTGAGAATTTCATAGAAAAACTAAATCGCGATCTGCTCGGCCTGGGAATCGAACCGAAAACCCCTAAACCGAAGAGGCAGATTGAAAATAAAACTGCACTTACATAATAAAGGTAAATTTATTCATTCAACATGTAAACATTTTGTTCATATAAAAGGACGGATGTTTGTGTTTGATATACAATACAATTCTTAAATTAAAACAATATAATATAAAAATATACAATATTTGTGTAAAAATAAAGCTTATATTGGAATGTGATTATCGAGATTGAATTCCAGCCTTTATTAATTAAAATAACTTATTGTGATGACCGCAAATAAACTATATTAAAACAATATTTAAAAAAATATATTCATCATCATCATCAACTCATTATTGTCCCACTGCTAGGCACGGGTCTCCTCTCAATTGAGAGGGATTGGGCTATAGCCCTTCTGCATATTGAAATTCACCACAGGCAAACTAATATTTTTTTTTAATTGTAAATTTATATTGCAGCGGCTCTAAAGACTGCCTTCTGTGGTATGGGTAACGGGGTCGAATCCCGGTAGAGGCAAATATTAGTGTGATTAACAGGACATTTGTAATTTTGTACCTGAGTCATTCAATATTTTTCTATGTTATATGTATAAATTTTCAACAAAAAAAGTATGTTTTAGCCTTGCCTCGTTGCTTAGCTCAGAACTAGATGACGATGGGAGCAAGTCTCTTGGCATCAACCTGGCACGAATCCAAACATAGAAAAAAACAATAACACTTTGCTCGACCTAGGAATTGAACCAAGATCTCTTGCTCAGCAGTCATACATACGACCACTAGACCAAAGAGGCAGTATTTTAGAGGCAAACATGCATAACTATGCATACTAATATTATAAATGCGAAAGTGTGTCTGTCTGTTTGTCTGTTACCTCTTCACGCTGCAACCGCTGAAGCGGTTTAGATGAAATTTGGTAGAGAGATAGTTTGAGTCCCGGGGAAGGACATAGGATAGTTTTCATCCCGGAAATCATCCCTTCAAAGGGAGAAAAGGGGGTGGAAGTTTGTATGCGGATAAAATTACTAATTTTACGCGGCGAGTCGCGGGCACAAGCTTGTCAATAATAATAGAATCGAAACAATTTCCAAAAATATACAACTGCTAATATACATGAGTAAACTTATTTATATATTTGTATATGCATATATACACATAACTCTATATAAAATATAAGGTTATATAAAAATTTTAATCTTATAATACAATATTTGAGCACAAAGAATCACATAACTGTAAGTCATTTACAATTTTTTTATAAATTATTGTATTAATTAATAATAAACGTTTTTTTTTTTATTTATCATAACAGTTTGAAGATATATGAAAGGGTCAATGATAGGCGATTGACGAAAGGAATTTATAAGACGGATGTAAGTGGAAACGCCGGGAGGGGGCGCCCTAGAAGGACATACACCGACCTAATTGGTGAACTCCTTCACAAACGTGCGCAGTACTCGTATCCGGCGCGCGTGTATGACGAGATGTATGAATGTGGACGAGGCAACAGTGGTATGCAGGGACCGTAGCGCGTGGCATTCTGTAGTTTCTGCCTACCCCCATGGGAAAAAGGCGTGAGTGTATGTATGTATGTATGTTTAAAGATATATCAAATATCTTTACACTGTTATGTTGAATGTACTGAACATACATTTATGTTGTTGTACTTTGATATATTTTCAAAATATATCAAACAGAAAATTGAAATATTTTGAAACTTCTTGTACGGTAGCGTTACAAAAAAGTAATATTAAGCCGGCTTATATTGAAGTCAATAGTAGATCGTATAATCCATACAAATATTAGAAATGCGGATGTTAATCTGTCCGTTGAACCGATTTAGATGAAATTTGGTAATTTTTTACCACTTTCGGCATCTCCGATTTTTTTTTTAAAGTTATTTTAGGGCTGTTTAAGAACGTGTTTGAGTATGTCATTTATCTATGTCATATATCTATTATCAGTTCTAATCACTTTGTTAATAAAACAGTATTTGCACAGTTTTGACAATAGCGTACGTACATTTAACGACAAAAAATGTTGTTTTTTTTTTTGTTAAAGCTAATATTGTGATGATCTTTGTGAGATATTACGTAATGCACAGTTGGCAACATTTTATCATACAAATAATGGAAAAAATACGCCAGGCTTATAGGCGCCGCCCTCGCGTTATAATAACAAACATTTGTTTTTAACCACGGGACGTTATGTTATGTGTTGTGCGTGTGTTGTGTGCGTGTGTGTGTGTGTGTGTGTGTCTGTGTGTGTGTATGTGTCTGTCTATGTGTATGTGTCTGTGTGTGTATGTGTCTGTCTGTGGCATCGTAGCTCCCGAACACAAACCGATTTTGAATTTGTTTATTTTTCGTTAAAAAAATTAGTAAGTCGGGAGTGTTCTTAGCCATGTTTGATGAAAATCGGTTAAAGATAACCGTCACAAAATTAACGGTTAAAAAAAACTTTAATATTTTGTCTATGATAATAGCGAGATTACCACATTCAAATATTATCACATTCAACGAAAAATTCTCCATAAAAAAATCGATTATAAATCATCAGTTATCTTCAAGCAAACGCCCAAAAATATACACAGAGTTATTAAGATGGAATCACTGACTAACCCTAAAACACTATTGCCGAACCAACTATACTTAACTTTTTTCTTGGTTAACCTTCTTTTGTCGACAACCAGTTTCTTCGGCCAAGATGCAAAATCGGTTGGCACATTTTGGCACTGACTTGGGTGCCATTTTCTTGGCGTGTTATCAGAATTCTTGGCTTGAATACACACTTCATGAGTTTTGCCGTCTTGAAGGGAATTTTTGAAGTCGTTTTCTATGGGTATTGTGAGTGACCTAAGGTTGTAGGCCACGTCGGTTGAATAGTGAAGTTTGTTAGCCCCATCGCGAATATAGACGATGAAATCGCCCACATCCTCATTCGTTGATATAAACCAATGCACGTATATCGATGATTGTGAACTGAAATATTGAAATAAGTATATTATTAAATAGATAAATTTTAAATTTAACTTGACATTATGACACAGCGATGTTATCAACAAGGCTTGTGTTACGGATACTAAATAGTTGATAGTTGGTATTAGATAGGTAGATATTTTTCTTTGTCAATCCCACTTATATAATATTGTTATTTCTTTCTCCGAGCACATGTATAATAATCCTATCCATCGAGATACTAAAAAAAATCTTACATGACTTGTAAAAGTGTCTTTAAAAATATATATTTACAGAAATAAACAATTATTTTTAACCGACTTCAATAAGGAGGCGGTTATATTATGTTTTTTTTTTATGTATGGCCCCGATTACTCCGCCACCCGAGCACTGATTTCAAATATTATTTTTGTTCGGTTGGGTATACTCGTTGCTTATCTCGGACCGAGATGGCGCTGTGTCATAATTCCCAGATACACTACTATTTTCCAAGAGGCTGGTTTAGCCAGCAATGATTAAAAAAATATAATGTAATATAATTTTATTTTAACGAAAAAATACATTTATGCTTAGTATTTTATAGTCCTGTGTAAAAAAACCATAAAAAAATACAAAAAGATTCTCTCCGGCGGGGAATCGAACCCCGGTCTCCCGCGTGACAGGCGGGGATACTTACCACTATACTACCGAAGACTTATGTTAGCTTGTCAAATTACAGATCTGTTGATTTTACGTCATATATTTTCAGGCAACTGTGGCCTATACATTTTTAAAATGTCTAATATTATCGTATTTTTGTTAATAGCGAGATTCCTTTCTCTTATTGAGCTGCTCGACTGAGGAAGTACCTCACATACTAACTACAAAAAATATGGGCAGCGGTAGTTAATGAAATGTAATGATTGATGATTGATGATCTTTTTAAAGACACTTTTACAAGTCATGTAAGTTTTTTTTTCACCAGCTCAGCCATCGTGTATCTCAACCATTATTGAGGGAGCTCAACGACCCGACGCACGTCAATGCAAGATCAGTGGGACATTTGCGTAGGCCAATACAAAATCCCAAAGCTGCCAGACATTAATTTGTAAGCGTATTTTTATCTACCTACAAAGTGCTCACATTCACATAGTTATCTATATTACTAATAATAACACTGCCTTCTGTGCTGCGGGTCCCGGATTCGAATCCCGGTAGGGACAAATGTTTGTGTGATGAGATATGGATGATTCTATGTATAATAATTATGTATGTATTTAAAAAAAGTATATATTTAGTATATCAACCAACTAGTATCCGTAACACAAGCCTCGTTGCTTAGCTCGGAACTAGATGGCGCTGTGTCATAACTATTGTCCGGAAAATATTTGTCTGAAATAAACGTTTTCTATTCTATTACAGCGGAGCAATACTCAGTAGCCTTACAGAACACCGCAGTGAATCAACAATACTTGTGTTTCTGCGAGTGAGTAAGGTTACCAGAACTCGTTGGGGGAGTGACTATTCTGACAGCACGGGATGAAATTCTCATGCTTTTGCTGTCAGTTTAGTAACTCCGCTATTTAAGGTGGAAGCTTCACGGTAGTCCGCGAAATTCAAATTTTCGTACGTTTTTTTGCAATTTGCCGGTTATTGTCAGACTGAACATTAAACAAAATATGATTCGCGCCTGTAATAGGTATTTAGTTACAGAATTATAATCATTTAAATCAATAAAACAGCCCTCAAAGTGCATATAACTGCATTGATTGATTTTTTCATGAAATAGACAATCAATGCAGGGCTACCGTGAAGCTTCCACCTTAAAAGAAAACAGAAATCTAAACGGTTTCTACTGTTTGAAACATAATTATAAGTCTTCGGTAGTATAGTGTTAAGTATCCCCGCCTGTCACGCGGGAGACCGGGGTTCGATTCCCCGCCGGAGAGAAACTTTTTGTATTTTTTTATGTTTTTTCTTTACACAGGACTATAAAATACTATGCATATTTGAAAGAAAACAGAACGGTTTCTACAGGGTCAGCGCGAACGACACCTCTGGTGTTGCAAACGTCTATAGGCTACAGTAACCGCTTCATCATCATCACATCAACCGTTAGACGTCCACTGCTGGACATAGGTCTCCCCCAAGGATCGCCACGACGACCAGTCCTGCGCCGCCCGCAGCCAGCGGCTCCCAGCGACATTAACCAGGTCGTCGGTCCACCTTGCCGGGGGCCTATCTACGCTGCGTCTTCCAGTACGTGGTCGCCACTCGAGAACCTTCAAGCCCCATCGAAAAACAATATAATACTTACTATTGTATATCTCTGAATGCCAAATCAGGTTCAGACACCAAATCAAACGAGCTTTCCCCTTCAGTGTTGCCGTGCTCCAAAATCCTGCTGTCAACTTCAGTGTTGCCACTACACAATAGTCTATCTTCGTCCACGGTTAATATATTTTCATTCTGCAGTGTGACCGGTTCAGCGCATGTTATATTTTGATATTTTTCGTCTCTTTCTAATAAAGACGGTGACATGTGATTGAGGTAGTGTTTTAGGGGGCGAACGAAGCAATCGCATTTCAAAATGTTGCCTGAAAAATAAATTATTTAAATAAATACAAATACCATCACTACGCTGAAGCTGTGGTAGCCTAGCGGTGTGACCAGTGGACTGAGATGTCAGAGGTCTAGAGTTCGAACCCAAGGCACGCACCACTGACTTTTTCTGAAGTTATGTGCGTATTTATCACAAGCTCAAACGGTAAAGGAAAACATCGTGAGGAAACCTGCATGCTTGAGAGAATTTCTCGATGGCAAGTGAAGTCTGCCAACCCGCAGTAGGCTAGCGTGGTGGACTATAGCCTAATCCCTCTCAATTGAGCGGAGACCCGTGCCCAGCAGTGGGACATTAGTGAGTTGATGATGATGAGAAATACCATCAAAGACTTTTTGAAAGATGTATATGCGTATTCATCACATGCTCAAACGGTGAAGGAAAACGTCGTGAGAAAATGGAGTTTTTTCTTGGATTCTTCTCCATAAGATCAACTTCTTGGAATAGTGCAACTACAATCTTAACGTTTTATTAGATTGAAAAAGTTTATTTTTTAATCTTCATCTAATATATAAAATTCTCGTGTCACAGTTTTCGTTGCCATACTCCTCCGAAACGGCTTGACCGATTTTGATGAAATTTTTGTGCTTATCCGGTATCTATGAGAATCGGCCAACATCTATTTTTCATCCCCCTAAAAGTTAGGGGTAGTCCACTAACCCCTATAATGTGGCAAAACAACGTTTGCTGGGTCAGCTAGTATAAATATATGAATGAATGATTGTTTATTTCTGTAAATAGATCTTTTTAAAGACACTTTTACAAGTCATGTAATATTTTTTTAGTATCTAGATGGCATCGGCATTTCCTAACTGAGGACCTCTGAGAAGAAATGCCGAAACAAACTCAGAGAATCATGGTCTCTTTTAAAGTCCAAACATTTTGTTTACAATATGTGAGCCTGACTATGTAGGTTAAAGTCTGAGATGGCCTTTTGAAGAAAGCACCAGTGCAGCTTTGAGTTGACCTGTCCATACTGACAGCACGCATACGTCAGCCATTGATATATGTATATATGAAAGAAGAAAGAAAGAAAGAAAAGCATTTATTCGGCACAAATATGAGGCACTAATATCTACTAATATGGTTAACAAAGTACATATACAATAGAAAATAAGAAAAAAAGAGAAATAACAAAAGAATACATAATAATAATAAATATTCCTGGACATTATGACACATCGCCATCTAGTTCCGAGCTAAGCAACGAGCCTTGTGTTACGGATACTAGTTGGTTGATATACTACATATATACTTTTTTTTTTTGTAAATACATACATATTATACATAAATACATCCTCGGAAACAAATGTTTATGCTCATCACACAAACATTTGTTCCTACCGGGATTCGAACCCAGGACCCATAGAACAGAAGGCAGCGCTAACTACCGCTGGACTAATTGGGTCGTCATACATAACACCTATTATTACAAGGTTTACTCATTATGTGTGACTCAACGTTGTTCCAAAATATGTCTAGCTGAGCGTATGCCAGGAGGGTATGCCTGGCTCTGATATTCTGATGATATGAGATACTGACCTTGGAACAAGACCACCAGACCCTCGTGCCTCGCTTTCCTGACCAGTGCAGGCTCGAAGGTCACCAGTTCATTATCCCTCACATCCAAGAGTTTAAGGCGTTTGGCAGCCACAATGTTTGGCGTCGGCAACGATTGCAGAGAATTGTTGTACAAATATATTTCTGTTATATTTTCAGGGAAATTGAATTTGATTTCAGCTGAAATTTACAAAAATGTTTATTTTAATTAAAAGATAATATTGTAAACATAACATACCATCACGCCTGTCGTCCCCGTAGGGTTAGGCAGAAGTGTACTAATGTACACCCACTTTTCGCCGGTATGTTTTATTTAGGTCCCATGTAATAGGGGGCGAGCCTATTGCCATTAACCGGGCACAAATCCAAACTCCGAGCTGCTACTGAGAATTTCATAGAAAAACCCAATATCAATTTGCTCGACCTGGGAATCGAACCCAAGACCTCTTTCACGGCAGTCGCACTGTACGACCACTAGACTACCGAGACAGTCAATATTGTAATAATATATTTTCGGGTATTGTGACACAGCGCCATCTAGTTCCGAGCTAAGCAACGAGACTTGTGTTACGGATACTAGTAGGTTGATATATTACATATATACTTTTTTTTTGTAAATACATACATATTATACGCAGATACATCCATGACTGGGATACAAATGTTGATGCTCATCACACAAACATTTGTCCCTACCGGGATTCGAACCCGGGACCCATAGCACGGCAGGCAGCGTTAACTACCGCTGAGCTAAACGGGACGTCTCATTACCCTAAACAACGTATAAAATGAATAACACATGCAAAAAAATATATTTAATTTTATACTTACAGGTTCTCGATATTAAATCTACCAGTTTATTATGAGATAAGTCCAACACTTCTAGCGACGTCAAGTTGCCAAGGACATCTGAAAAATAATTATTAAATAAATAAATAAATATTTCTGAACATTATGACACAGCGCCATCTAGTTCCGAGCTAAGCAACGAGGCTTGTGTT
Source organism: Craniophora ligustri (assembly GCA_905163465.1). Taxonomy (NCBI): domain Eukaryota; kingdom Metazoa; phylum Arthropoda; class Insecta; order Lepidoptera; family Noctuidae; genus Craniophora; species Craniophora ligustri. Next base: position 1,091,113 of record LR990982.1, read on the forward strand.
ACGGATACTAAATGGTTGATATACTACATATATACTTTTTTTTTAAATACATACATATTATACATATATTTGACTACCCATTTAGCTCAGCGGTAGTTAACGCTGCCTGCTGTGCTATGGGTCCCGGGTTCGAATCCCGGTAGGGACAAATGTTTGTGTGATGAGCATCAACATTTGTATCCCAGTCATGGATGTATCTACGTATAATATGTATGTATTTACAAAAAAAAAAGTATATATGTAGTATATAAACCAACTAGTATCCGTAACACAATCCTCGTTGCTTAGCTCGAAGCTAGGTGGCGCTGTGTCATAATGTCCGTAATATTTATTTATTTATTATTAAACTGTGCGAATAAACAAATAAATAAATAAGATACCTATTCATTCGTGACTTGAGATACTTACTATTTCTAACATCATTGATATAATTTCCAGCTAAATTCAACTTTTTGACCTTCTGAGCGCCCAATGTCAAATCATGAGTAATGACGGGTATCTCATTGTAACTCAGATCAATTTCTCGCAGTCTGTACGGAATCCAAGGGCTGGCAGGAAACATCTTCTTGGTCAGAAAGCCTATTCTATTGTGGCTCAGGTTTACCTGAAAAAAAAACATAATTTTAGTGTGGTATTCAAGTATAGCGACATCTATCTAGCTGCATTCGAACTAGTAATCCCACATCGCGCAAGTGACATTTGCACGGGAGATAGCATATATACAACCACCCAACATCAACCGTTGGGCAGTAGCCCGCCAGGCACAACACCTCGCCTGGTCGGAGGATCCTCCTTTTCCAATGGAGGGATTCACACCGCCTTCCCTCCATACAAGCATACGGCCCGCCTGATGGTGAGCGTGTTACCGTAGCCTATAGACGTTTGCAACACCAGAGGTGTCGCTTGTGTATTGTTGACCCTGTAGAAACCGTCTAGGTTTCTTAAAATAAGGAAGTTACTGAACTGACAGCAAACGGAATGCCCATGTTGTCAGAATAGTCACTCTCCCAACGAGCTCTGGTAACCTTGCTCACTCACAGAAACACGCTATGCCCTATCTCTTAAATTCCTCGCATTGATTATTTTGAGAGGTAGGGCATAGCGAGATTCCTCGCTCAAATCTCGCTGCCCGACTGGGGAAGTACCTCCGCCTTACAGAACACCGCAGTGAATCAACAATAGTTGTGTTTTTGCGAGTGAGTAAGGTTGCCAGTGCTCATTATTTAGTTTTGCTTCAAGCACGAAGCAAAAGTGGTATGCAGGGATCGTATCGCGTGACATACTGTAATTTCTGCCTACCCCTATTCGAAAAGGCGTGAGTGTACGTATATAAAGATTTATGCAATAAATATAATTATTACCTCTTCCAGAGACAAGCAGTCGTCCAACAAACCATTTGTCTTGTTATCTATTTTCTCCAACAAATTATATGACAAGTCCAGTTTTCTGAAAAATATTAAAAAGAACATTTTAAAACCCGACACATTTTGTGGCGGCCATCTGGGACCGATTTTCATCAAATATAGCTAAGGACACTCGACTAACTCACATTTCTAACATAATATCAAAATCAAAATCGGTTCATCCGTTCAGGAGATACGATGGCACTCTCTCTCTCTCTCTCTCACACACACACACACACAAACACACACACACACACACACACACACACATACACACACACACACACAAACACACACACACAAACACACACACAAGCACACACACACACGATTGAATCTGAAATTGGCAATTGACTCGCCATATATTACATGGGACCTAAAACATACCGGTGAAATGTGGGTGTACAGTACACCACTGCCTAAACTTTCGGGAACGACAGTCGATGATGATTAAAAATATCAGTTCCTACCGCGATTCGAACCTGGGACGGTACAGAAGACAGCGTTAACTACTGCTGGCCTAATCGGGATGTCATCAAGTCAGTTTGGTATTTTATTTTTGGTATGCAAGGATCGTTTGCATGCTGTAGTTTCTGCCTACCTCCAAGTGAAAAGGCGTGAGTGTGTATGTACGACTAGCTTTTGCTCGTGACTTCATCTGCTTAAAATTAGCAATTTTATCAGCAAATAAACTTCAAACCAAACCAAACTTTTTTCTCCTTTTTGAGGGATGATTTCCAGGATGAAAACTACTAAACTATGTCCTTCCCTGGGAATCAAACTATCTCCATACAAAAATTCATTTATATCGGTTCCGCGGTTTAAGCGTGAAGAGGTAACAGACAGACAGACACACTTTCGCATTTATAATCATGACATCATAATATTACTATCTTTACTTCCTTACATTAGTAAGATGTATGAGTAATATTAGTAAAATTAGTAATTAGTAGGCATATATTAGTAATGTTAGAAATTAGTAAATTAGTAATTAGTATAAATTAGTATTAGTAAGGGTATAATTTCACTAATCACCGTACCTTAAAGCCACCAGTCCTTTGAAAGCTTCATTCGGTATGCTCTCCAGCATATTACCGCGCAGCGACAGATCCAGTAACTGCTGTAATCCGTTGAACGAACGTTGCGCGATAGTTGTCAGACTGTTGCGCGACAGGTCAACTTTAAATATGGTCGGCAGGTTACCAAATGCGGACCGAGACAGTTCAGTGATGTTGTTATCCTGAAATTTTTGAAAAAGATGTATTAAATTTCAGTTAAATTAAATATAAGACATTAAATTAATTATATTCGGACATTATAACACAACGCCATCTAGTTCCGCGATAAGCAACGAGGCTTATGTTACGGATATTAGAAGGTTGGTAAAATTAGGGAATATTAATTAGGGAATATATTTAATATATAACTTTTTGGTTAGAAGTAATTAAACACGTATTCCAGAATATTTAAAAATTAACCTCTAAGAGGGCGAAATTGGGGTTGGAAGTTTATATAGAAAGACCGTCATTTTTAGAAATTCAACCCCTAAAGGGCGAAATAAGGAGGAGAAATTAATATTAAATTCCGCGGGCAGAGCTGCGTACAACAGCTAGTACTGTGTATTATACATAGATACATCCAGGACTCAGAAACAAATGTTGATGCTCATCACACAAACATTTTTGTCCATACCGGGATTCGATTACCTGTACATGCAAATACTGTAAGCTGGTGAGTGTGCTCAACGCTTCCCAGGGCGGCTTGCTCAACCCGTTGTCTGATAAATCGAGGGCCTGCAGCGTCAGGAGGCCGGAGAAGCTGTCGGAAGCCAGGGTGTCTCCCAACATGTTCGATGATAAGTTTAGCCGGAGCAGGGCGTTCATCACCGGCCACGTGTTAGATTTTATCTCCGTCAAGTTGTTGTGGGCTACATTCAGCTCGCTGTGGAGGTGATTAATATAAATGTAACATATCACGCCAAGGGGTTAGGCAGAGAGAAAATGTACACCCATATTTCGCCAGTATGTTTTAGGTCCCATGAAATCTAGTAGCAAGACTTGGTGTTTATTAAATCATAGATCATGAATTCAATCCCATGACTGAAAAACTCACCACTGACTTTTCGGAAGTTATGTGCGTATTTATCACATGCTCAAACGGTGGAGGAAAACATCGTGAGGAAACCTGCATGCTTGATGTATTCTTGATGGCGTGTGTTGTAACAAAATAAATGATTGATTGATTGATTGAAGTGTGCCAACCCAGTAGCGTAGCGTAAGGGGAGCAAAGGGGGGCAATGGGGGCCATGGCCCCGGACGGCATATGAAAGGGGGCGGCATCAAGTGCCACGTCGTTTTTATACTACTAGAAAAGGGGGCGGCAAATTTTCAGACGGCTCCGGGCGGCAAATACCCACGCTACGCCACTGTGCCAACCCGCAGTAATCTAGCGTGGTGGACTATAGCCTAATCCCTCTCAAATGAGAGGAGACCCGTGCCCAGCAGTGGAATAATTCTAAGCTGATGATGAAAGTCCCAGGCAAAAGCTAGAAAATTTATAAAATCACTTACCCCAAACTTATAGGTATTTGGAACAGCTTGACGAGCTGATTATAGCTGAGGTCTAGCAGCCTACAGCTTACTAGCTTGGCTAGACTCCCGCGGGACACCTCACGCAAGCTGTTGTAGGTCAAATCCAGCTCCAAAATAGTGGGTATGGTACCAAATGTAGCTGGCTTAATGGTTTCTAAGGAGTTGTAACTTAGGTTAACGAATCTGAAAGGTATTTAATAAATAAATAAATATTTCTGGACATTATGACACAGCGCCATCTAGTTCCGAGCTAAGCAACGAGGCTTGTGTTGCGGATACCAGATGGTTGATATCCTACATAGATACATCCATGAGTTGCTTCTAAGAATTCCATAAAAATAAAATCCAATAACACGTTAGTCGACCTGGGAATCGAACCCAAAACCTCTTGCTAATCAGTCGCACTTTTCGACCAACGAGGCAGTATTACCTTTCAAAATATTATAATCAAATTCTCGACCTCTTGCTAGACAGTCGCACTTTATGACCAACGAGGCAGTATTACCCTACACTTGGCAATATTACCTTTCAAAATATTTAATCAAATCCTCGACCTCTTGCTAGACAGTCGCATTTTATGACCAACGAGGCAGTATTACCCTACACTTGGCAATATTACCTTTCAAAATATTTAATCAAATTCTCGACCTCTTGCTAGACAGTCACACTTTATGACCAACGAGGCAGTATTACCCTACACATAGCAATATTACCTTTCAAAATATTTAATCAAATTCTCGACCTCTTGCTAGACAGTCACACTTTATGACCAACGAGGCAGTATTACCCTACACATAGCAATATTACCTTTCAAAATATTGAATCAAATCCTCGACCTCTTGCTAGCCAGTCGCACTTTATGACCAACGAGGCAGTATTACCCTACACATGGCAATATTACCTTTCAAAATATTTAAACAAATCCTTTAAAACAAACGTACCTTATAGAAAATAGGTTTTGAAAGACTGCATTAAAAATCTCACTAATATTGTTATGACTGAGGTCTACTGTATGTAACTCATATAGTTTTGGGAATGCTAGCTTCGGTATCGATTCGATTTTGTTGTATGAAGCGTTCAGGATTTGTATGCCGGACATATTTTGTATGGGTATCTGAAAAAATATAAGCGGATATTATGACACAGCGCCATCTATCATCAAAAATTAGTCTGTTTGTTTATTTCGACTAATCTCTGAAACGGATAACCCAATTTTGACGGGACTTTCACTCGCAGATAGCTAATGTTATAATAAGTAAATTAGGCTACTACAATTTAAGAAAAAGAAAATAATCAAGGTTTTTCGGGACTAAAACCACGTGACTTAAGAACGCTAGACCGGGCGAAGTGAATCAATATGAACATATATATTTTTCGTTAAATTTCACGTGACCGCAGTCACATGCAAAAGCTAATAATAAATAATAAAAAAGCCATACCTGCGAGAAATCAACGAATTTGTTATGGGCAAGCTGCAGCTTATACGCGTAACTATTTTCATCGAACGCCTGGGCACTAATAACCGACAAGTTATTATGGCTGAAGTCCAGTAACGTCAAGTTATTGCAGTTCTGGAATGCTCCTGACTCTATGGTAGTCAGTTGGTTGTGTGATACGTTGACAACGGCGAGATAAAGATCCGTGAACGCTTGTTTTTCTATTATTGTTATCTCATTTTCTGCTAAATTTATCATCTGTAAGAGGATGGAGGTTTTTATTGCCATTCAATATATTTTTTGGTCTTTTGAGGTAATTTGAAGGTTCAAGATGTAAGGCATAGCGACATTTTTCGCTCAAACTGAGCTGCCGACTGGGGAAGTACAGACGCCAGCGCATCAAGCTAACAATCTGTCAAATTTCTTCAATAGATTTTTCAACTTTATCGCTAAAGCATTAAGGTTCAAGGTTGATTGAAAAAATTTGACAGTTTCGGGTAGCTTGACCTGCTGGCTGTACCTCCGCCTTAGGTATAAGAAATCAATATGTATTTTTTTTATACCACAGGTGTGACAAACGCAGCTCGCCTGATGGTAAGCGGTTACCGTAGCCTATAGACGTTTGCTGCACCAGACGTGTGGCCCGCGCGTTGCCGACCCTGATGAAACCGTTTAACTCATTTTTTTTGCAATTTGCCGGTCATTGTCAGGCTGTACATTGAACAAAATATGATTCGCGCCTATAATAGGTATTTAGTTACAGAATTATAATCATTTAAATCAATAAAACAGCCCTCAAAGTGCATATAACTGTATTGATTGTCTATTTCATGAAAAAGTCATTCAATCCAATTGTATGCAATGTGAGGGTTGTATTGATGATATTAATGATTATAATTCAGTTTACGAAAATTTTAATTTAGCGGGCTAGCGTGGAGCTTCCACCTTAAGATTCCCAAAAAATAGGGAGCGTTTTAGGTTTTTTAAAATAGGGGTGTTACTAAACTGACAGCAAACGAAATTCCCATGCTGTCAGAATAGTCACTCACCTAACAAGCTCTGGTAACAACTATTGTTGATTCACTGCGGTCTTCTGTAACGCGAAGGTACTTCCCCAGTCGGACAGCTCAATTTGAGCGGGGAATTTCGCTATGCCCTACCTCATAATGGTTATTCTTCTCTTACTATCTCATAAAATATTAAAATTATATCTTTATAATCCTTACCTCAGCGTATTTGACTTGCTGGAACATCTGAAAGTCTACTTTCGTGATCTTATTGCGAGCCAGGTCGACGGTACCAATTCGTGTGACGGCAGAGAAAGTGCCGCGGCCTATATCGGAGATCTGATTGTCTTGAAGATGCAGACGTCTGGATAATAAAAGCATATTATATAGCAAGGGTAGCCAAGCTCGTTGATAGTATGAGCCATTTTTCAATCATATCAACCGTTAAGGAGTATACAGATTAATTAACATAACATGTTATAAAACATGTTTCAGTAATGTGGTCGCTGAATGTCATAAAACGTGTTATAATAACATGTTATTAATTTTTACAACAATGTTATATAACTTATATCCGTTAAGGAGCGTACAGTATAAGTAACATAACATGTTATAAACATTGTTATATAACATGTTTCAGTATTGTGGATACTGAATGTCATAAAACGTGTTATAATAACATGATATTAATTTTTACAACAATGTTATATAACTTATGCCCGTTAAGGAGCGTAAAGTAGTTTTTTTCCTACTTACTTGACACTTATCGTCATATTTTGGACAATTCACACAATATCTTTATAAATTGTAGCCTAAGTGTTATTCTGATGTATAAGCTACATTATTGTAAAGTTTCATTAAAATCCATTCAGTAGTTTTTAAGTGAAAGAGTAACAAACATCCATCCATACTTTCAAACTTTCGCGTTTATAATATTATTAGGATATTGAATAACAATGTTACATAATGTGGACGTGTTATATAACACAAGTTATATAACATATTACAAAATCTGTACGTATCTTTAGACGCGTACAGATTACGCGAGATATATAATTTTTTTTTTAATATTATTTATATTTTTTTATTTATATTATTTATATTTTTTTTTTATTTATAATGTTTACTTTACCTCAAAAACCTCATGCCTCTAAAACTGTTGGTGTCCAGTTTTTTGATCTTATTGTTGTCCAAATGTACTACCTTCAATACAGTGTTTCTCGCAAACATACCTCTGTAAAAGAAATATTATGTCTTCACTAGCTGACCCAGCAAACTTTATTTTGCCACGTTATAGGGGTTGGTGGTAGAAGACTGAAAATTTTGGGTTATGAGTAATTTTTTAGCAAAATCATTAAAAAAAAACAAAAAAATACTTTGTCAAAAAATAAGAAAAAAATAAATAGGAGTGTAAAAAAATAGCCTAGGACCGATTTTCATACCTACCAAATATCATTAATAATCCGTCCAGTAGTTTCGGAGGAATTCAGCGACAAACACCGTGACACGAGATTTTTATATTTAAGAAGTAGATGATATACACTAGCTTTTGCCCGCGACTTTGTCCGCGTAAAATTAGTAATGACATCCGCATACCAACTTCCACCCCCTTTTCTCCCTTTTAAGGAACTATTTCTGGGATGAAAACTATCCTATGTCCTACACCGGGACTCAAACTATCTCTATATAAAAAAAATTGTAAGCTTACGTAATGATTGTCAAGACTCCCTACCACACCCTTGTAACAAAAACACCCCCTAGTAAGAAAAAATAAGACATAGTCCCTCCCCCCTAAATTGTCTTTTATGCCAGGAACCGGGTCTTGCAGAGGATTGATGATCGCTCACCTGGGTATATCCCCGATCTGATTGTGGCTGGCGTTGCACCAGCCTAGCTTGGACAGGTCGCCAATATGGCTGCCATCCAATTTTGTTATACTGTTGTGACTGTAAATTTAAAACAATTATTATTATTCTACTTTCTATCTGCAGCTCTGCCCGCATGGTATATAGATAACTACCTGTCTCCTGCGGCTTTGCCCGCATGGTATATAGATAAAAAGTAGCCTATGTGTTAATCCAGGTATACGTATGCTAAATTTTATTCAAATCTGTTAAGCGGGTTTTGCGTGAAAGAGTAACAAACATCTATCAATACATGAGAGTTGTGGTAGCCGAGTGGTGTGACCAGTGGACTGAGATGTCAGAGGTCTCGAGTTCGAACCCAAGGTCACTGACTTTTCGGAAGTTATGTGCGTATTTATCACATGCTCAAACGGTGAAGGAAAACATCGTGAGGAAACCTGCATGCTTGAGAGAATTCTCGATGGTATGTGAAGTCTGCCAACCCGCAGTAGGCTAGCGTGGTAGATTATAGCCTAATCCCTCTCAAAATGAGAGGAGACCCGTGCCCAGCAGTGGGACATTAATGGGTTGATAATGATGATCCATACATACATCCATACTTACAAACTTTCGCGTTTATAATATTAGTAGGATAATTCTGACAAAAAAAAACCGACCAAATTGAGAAAGAGCCTTCAAATGAAAAAAGGTTCATCAAAATCGGTTACCCAGTCGTTTAAAGTCGAATTGAGAACCTCCTCTTTGTTTGAAGTTTGTTAAAAAGTAGCTTAGGTGCTAATCCAGGTAATAAACTATCAATGAGCTGAATGCCATCCAAATCTGTTAACCGGTTTTTACGTGAAAAGGGACATCGTGACAAAGCGCCATCTAGTTCCGAACTAAGCAACGAGGCTTGTGTTACAGATACTAGATCGTTGATACAATACATCGTTTTTTTTTTTGTTACATAATTATTATAAATAGAACAGAATATAAAAGTCCACGCTCATTACACAAACATTTGTCCGTACCGGGATTCGAACCTATCGAATTCCTTACCTTATATCCAGTACTTCAGTGTCTCTCAGCCCTTTAAATTGGCTACGTTTCAATGTCACCAGTTTATTGCCATGAAGATCTAATTTCTTGAGTTTTTTCAGGACCTTGAAATACAAGACATTTCATATTACATCAACATATCAGCTAGATGATGTCCACTGCTGGACTTCAGCCGTCCCCAAACATTTCCACAACGACCGGTCCTAGGCCACCCGCATCCAGCAGATTCCTGTGACTTTTGGAAGGCTTCTGGTGTTTCGTTTTCTGGTTCCGTACCAAATTGGGCAAAAAAATTGCGTTTTTTGTATGGGAGCCCCCCTTGAATATTAATTTTATTTTGATTTTATTATTTACTATTAAAGTAAAAATACAACTGAGTATTTTGTGAATATTTCAAGTGCCTACCTGTTGCCATTATTGGTATCGAGCAAAAAAGGGAAAAAAAATCGCGTTTGTTGTATGGGTGCCCCCCTTAAATATATATTTTATTTAGTTTTTAGTATTTGTTGTTATAGCGGCAACAGAAATACATAATTTATGAAAATGTCAACTGTCTAGCTGTGGCGGTTCTTGAGATACAGCCTGGTGACAGACAGACGGACAGACAGACAGCGAAGTCTTAGTAATAGGGTCCCGTTTTTACCCTTTGAGTACGGAACCCTAAAAACACACAAATATTTGTACAATGCGCATGTATATTAAGTACGTACCTGAAAAGCTTCAGGCGGGATATCGTTGAGAAGACCATTGGTCAAATGTAATCTTTCCAACATGCCCGCAGCCTCACTGCCCGCGAATATATCTTTATCTAGTTTCACCATCTTATGCCCATCTATCGAGAGCACCGATAGGTTTCCTAGTATCTGTAACAGATTCATAATTCTGTCAACAAAAACGACTTCAAATGACCAAAATTGGACCGAATTGGACCGTGTGAATCCAAAACACTACCTCAAAAATACCTATTTTGAGAAAAGGGCTTTTAAAACTTTTTTGTTCTTTGGTAAGCAAAACAAACCTTAAATATAAATAAAATGTATCTCCTTCTTTCTACATACTATAAAATAAAAATATATTAATATAGGGATATGTAACTGCCTCGAAATAATCAAATAAGCGTTATTATTGCTATACACTGTAACGCAAGTAACAGTCTTACAGTGTATTGGATTTGCACGTCAGCAAATACCCAATAAAGAACGGAATTATCAAAATCGGTTCACCCAGTCGAAAATTCCGAGGTAACGAAAAAAAATACAGTAGAATTGAAAACATCGATTTTTGAAGTCGGTTAAACAATATAAATAAACACTTATGAGCACAGGTGTCCACTTATTTGAGAGATATTAGCACAAAACTCTGTTATGTAACGCAAAATGTTTATGCTCATCACACAAACATCCCTACCGGGATTCGAACCCGGAACCCTTAGCACAGAAGGCAGTGTTAACTACCGCTGGACTAATTGGGTCGTCGAATGGCATTTTGGGGGCTGTTTATAGTATCCACGTTCAAAAAGAGGCAATTAAATTTGCCTACTTTGAATAAATTATATTTTGACTTTGACTTTTATACAATTACTATTCTACGCAGACAAAGTTGCGTGCAAAAGCTAATATTAAACATACCATCACGCCTGTCGTCCCCGAAGGGTTAGGCAGAAGTGTACTAATGTACACCCACACATCGCCGGTATGTTTTATGTCAAATGTAATAGGGGGCGAGCCTATTGCCATTAACCGGGCACAAAACCAAACTCCGAACTGCTACTGAGAATTTCATAGAAACACCCAATAACAATTTCCTCGGCTTGAGAATCGAACTGTACGACCACTCGACCAACAAGGCAGTATATAAAATAATGCACTTCTTACGTTGAAAGCATCCTTGGGGAACATCTCAATCTTTGTGTTGGTCATGTACAACTCCTGCAAGGTCCTATTGACCCCAGCAAAAGCATACTGGTCAATGGTCTTGATAGGAGTGTCCACCATCTCAATAATCCTGATCGTGGATCTATGGAAGAGGGAACCGAAGAGATTTGCTGAAAGAAAAATTTATTTATAAGCCATCGTCACGCCTGTCCAAAATAAAAATAAAAAAAAAACAAACTCAAAAGGTTTTTAATAAATAAATAAATATTTCTGGACATTATGACACAGCGCCATCTAGTTCCGAGCTAAGCAACGAGGCTTGCGTTACGGATACTAATTGGTTGATATACTACATATATACTTTTCTTTTGTAATAACATACACATTATACACAGATACATCCATGACTCGGATACAAATGTTTATGCTCATCACACAATAATTTGTACCTATCGGGATTCGAACCCGGGACCCATAGCACAGAAGGCAGCGTTAGCTACCGCTGGAATTGAGTCGTCATTTTTATTTCATATGAACTTGTTCAAGAATTTATAAAACGACTAAACTCTAGTTGCACGGTTCCAAGAAGTTGATCTCATGGAGAAGAACCGGCAAGAAACTCCATGTCCTCCCAGAAAGGTTAAGCAATGGTAACTACAACAACCCACATTTCCCCGGGTTTTTTTAATTCATGAATAAACCTTATATATACATAAAAATCACGCGTCACCGTGTTTATCGCTGAACTCCTCCGAAACGGCTAAAGGAATTATTATGAAGTATATTTGATGGGTCTGAGAATAGGTCGTAGGCTATTTTTTACACCCCTAGGTGATAAGGATGTCCCTCACCAGACGATTTTCTTGCTTTTTTTTATGACTTGACAAACTATACTTCTAAGCCTAAATTTTCATTCTTCTACCACCAACCACTGATAGTGGATGGTGGCAAAAAAAACGTTTGCTGGGTCAGCTAGTAAATAAATAAACACCTCTGGTGTTGCAATCATCCCTAGGATCAGTCCTGGATTTGTCAATAGGCCGTATAGGCCGCGGCCTAGGGGCGGCAGATTTCAGAGGAATTTAACTTTAGTGTTTAGTGCATGGGGCGGCGGATATCAAGTGGCCTACACTCATAAAAAATATAAATCCGGTACTGCATAGGATACGTTAACCACTTCCCATCTGACGGGCCTTCTTGGTATACACAAAAAACCTTGAAAAACAAAAGAAATACTCACATATTTTACACTCTTTTAGTAGCAATCTTTCGATTGGCAACCCCAAACCCGCAATGTTGCCAAGACCAACGCTCAACACTGCCAACCCTGTATTCGCGCATTGTATATACAAGCCTGTGTCTGACCCTTTCTCGCAAACACAAGGGAATAACAGAGTGGTAGTCGAGTCTTTAGGGCAGGGGTACACGGGACCCGGCGGTATGTACTCGGTGTTTGTGTAAGTAAGCAGTGTTGCCAATGCGAAAATTATTTTTGTGACCATTTTTGTAGGTGAGTGATCTGAAAAGAAGTAAAAAACAAATGTTATAGGTATTTGCAGGTAAAAGTTAGTACTTAGTAAAATAAAAACTTACTTCCTGCATTAATAACTAAAAAGTATTTTTTTTTTGTATAAATAAGAAAGTCATATTTGTTTAAAAAAGATTAGAAGCATTTAATTGCTAAACATAATAAAATTTAATAAATTAATTGTGTCTTAATTAGGGTTCCGTAACCTCAAGAGGAAAAAACGGAACCCTTATAAGATCACTTTGTTGTCCGTCTCTCTGTCTGTCTGTCTGTCCGCCGTCCGTCTGTCTGTCTGTCAAGACCCTTTATTTTTTACATTATGACACTACGTCATCAAGTTCCGAGCTTAGCAACGAGGCTTGTGATATGGATACTAGATGGCTGATAGACTCATATAGGTATATTTTTTTTGTAAACACATACATAATATGTATGTTTATGCCACGTCTACGTAGAAACATCCATGACTCAGACCCCCCTACCAGGATTCCAATCCAGAACTCTTGCCACAGAAGCCAGCCTTTACTAACACTGCGCTAATTGGTTCATCAAATTTATTATTTTATTTGATTATTTTAATAAATCATTATTAGGCACAACAGCATGCAATAAAAGTTATTAAATATATAAAGTATTTCATATCAATCACAATAATTTATGTGGCAAAACAATGTTTGCCGGGTCAGCTAGTAACTAATAGAATAAGTTCAACTGATTCATACTGGCCTTTTAGGATACAGGTATTTATGATAAGTAAGGTGATAAAAATAATTTAATTTAATTTCTACTTATAATTTTGATTTAGTGAGATATAACTGTCATAATGCTATCAGTGTGGTTTTCACTTAATCCCACGGCAATTAAGCTTAAACTTTTCTTATTACTTACTAGACAAATATGATAGGCTTTATTGTTTTAAAAACTTCAATATTAGTTAATCAACAAATGGTTTTTCACTTCTACCAAAGTGAAATAAATTATTCATATAGGGAGCTATTATGTCTAAAAAAAGAAAACGAGTTAATAAAAGGATTGTATAAATGGTCTAAGGACACTGACAACAAAAAAAATACTTATAGAAACAACTTCGTAGGTTTACGAAATTTATTCATACTTTACTTCATTAACAAATTCAAAGGTCAAAAAAACCGGTTTAAACTAAAAACAAAGCGACTAATAGGCATGGAATTTGAAGTTACTCATATCTGCGAATAATTACAAATAATTAACGCGTTTTAAATCGATTGCCTTCCCTTGAAACCTTCTGAGAATAGTTTGCAAACTGCAGCAAACAACTTTCACTCGCAATAAATCATTAAATTTACATTACCTGCGCTTAATCCTTGAAATAACATGGATTACAACAAATCCTGCAGTTGATGGGCGAATTTCTAAGTCCGTAACATAATAATAACGTAATAAACACGTAATTTTATTTTCTTAGAAGAACTGCATAACTTCACCCTACCATGGTCAACGCGGAACTAACCACAGACTACGACAAAGATGACAAGTAAACTTTTTACGATAACAGTGAAGATAATGCAATATGTCAAATGAAAACGAACATAGACAATTTTATTATGCAATTGTTTTTTACCAAGTACTGGTTAACGTTTGAGCACAATCTCACCATATTATTATGCTTACCTAGAAAGTACCTATTCACTCGTAACTTGAAGACCTATCTTCGAATCGACTCGCAACTTTTTCGATATATGACAAAAGCCGACCGGTAGAAGTATGAGGCGGCCTTTATCTATGCCACGTCTCAATAGGCCAAAGCCCAATTAAAGTTTGAGGTAGTAGTGATCAAAAATAATAATCTAGGCTTCGCCATTGCCGATAACGACCGAATCAATAGATGGTATCGGTTAAAACAACCGTACCTATCAACTAAAAAAAACCTCAACCTCAACCTCCTCTCTCTTACTATACTTTTGCTGTGCCTGACAGGGTCCATAATAATTGTATCTAGCACTAAGCCTTACCACCTGTATTTATAACATTATGGAATGCAATAACGTTGAATTGAATTGAATTAAGGGGGGCGTCCTAGAAGGACATACACCGACCTAATTGGTGAACTCCTTCAAAAAGCTACGCAGTACTCATAACCGGCGCGCGTGCATGACGAGATGTATGAATGTGGACGAGGCAAAAGTGGAATGCAGAAACCGTAGCGCGTGGCATTCTGTAGTTTCTGCCTACCCCCATGGGAAAAAGGCGTGAGTGCATGTATGTATGTATGTCTACTAAGTTTAGCCAATCGAATACTTATTATTAGTGGTGCGTATAGTAAAAACTATACATTTAGGTATGCATATTCCGTTATGAATTATACAAAACTAAAATAATTTCTCTATTTTATCAGATCATCATCATCAGCCTATATTCGTCCACTGCTGGACGTAGGCCTCCCCTAGTGAATGCCACCTTTAGCTATATATTTAAATTTTAACTCGCATATTATATTTTTTGTCCATCCACAGGTTGTCTGGTAGATATCGCTATTTAGCGATAAGACCGCCATTGTACCCTCATTTCATAGTTATAATCTGTATTTTAAATATTTTGGTGTACAATAAAGAATATTCTATCTACATATATTTAGACTAACCTCTTTCTAATCACAATAACAGTTAAATGATTATGGTGAAAGTTTACTTTTTGTCTTTGGCGACCGTCAGAGAGTTTTGCGACTTGTCGTGAAATTATTTGCATTTAATTACTATTACAGTTGCGATATCAACTAAAACTTAATTTATTATATCTTTACTATTAGACTAATATATTTACTATATTAATATATTTTATAAGTTATATTGTGATTATTACAACTTGTTTATACGTTTACTTTGAATTCTAATATCAGGTTTGTACTGTGTGTTATTTTCAATAATCATTAAACTAAAAACTTTCTAAGTAAGCAAGATAAACTTTTGGACGGCATGTTTTTTGAAAACACTATTCGTTTTTCAATATACGTTGATAAATCAGTCAGACAGTACGGACTATTTAAAAAAGTTTAGATAAATAATAAAATATGATTACTTACACTTGTGTGAAAACTAGATATTGAAATAAAACTACTTTTCACGGATTTTATTGCGGCGTATTAATGTTATTGTGTCTATACCATTTACTATATCATTTACAGCATTCATGGTGAAGGGCTGATTATGGAGTTGGTTGTCTTAAAGTTATAAATATATTATTACAAAAACAGCTACCCTACAGTGTTATTAATTTAATAGATGGACAGAATATGCTTTATTGTACACCATATAAAAAAATATACATTACATATTTTTTTTTATTTTTTATTATCATTACATTACATGAATTTTAATAGTGACAGGGATGCTGTAGGTATAAGATCTAAAACGTCGGGATGAAATGATATACCTACCGTGATAAGATCCGATGAAGATATTAATAGTTAATTATAAGATGAACGATTTAAATAAATAAAAACTCCATTTGTTTTAGTATTCATCATCATCGGATCAACTTCGTTGGTTGTATTTTTTTAAACATGGAAACACCGTAGGAGTGGAAGTACTAATAAAAAAACTCAATCATGTTTAAAAAGAATAAGGGTGACTTTCGCTGCGTCGATATGGAAGCCGAGAAGTTTTACACAAATACAGAGCCAATAGGTGACCAATATAAGTGGTATGAAGTATTCTGCTTTCCCTTGCTCCTATGCTCAAAATTGTGGACCTGTTGTATGACCTTATGCACTGGCATGAATCAAATGCTAGTTTATTTAATGTTAATACAGTATTGTTTCTGTAAGTTCAAACATTTATGCGTACCTCCTCCTATATTATATCCATATTACGTATACATGTTTGGTCAGGTGATATGTTTGACGATATTTTTCATAATAATCTGGTATAATTTCGCAGATTCTATTTTCAAACCGTTTTTCAGAGCAGTATATGAAATTATAATTGTCGATGCAAAGTATTACATAAATGATCGAAAACCGAAAAGTGTTATGAGAAAATTTTGTTTTAGAAAAAGTGAACTTATTGAATCTTAGCCGACTAAGAATGATGTAAGATTACATTGAAATTTTTTAATACCACGCGGGTGGCAAACCGCGTCCTAAAGATGTTTGCAACACCAGACATGTCGCTAGAGCGTTGTAGAGCCTGTAAAAATCTTTTCACTCGGCTAGGGAGCGTTATAGGTTTTAAAATACAGAGGAGTTACTACACTGACAGCAAACTGAGCTCTGGCAACACTATTCGCATTCGCAGAAACACAATTATTGTATCACTGCGGTCTTTTGTAAGGCGGATGTACTTCGCCAATCGGGCAGCTCAATTTGAGCGAGAAATCTTGTTAAGATTTATTTATTATATCCACTTATACATATATATTATCTTCACATAAATGATAGTGTGTACATTTGTCTTTATAAGATTTTTTTAAACGATATGAATTAAAAAAATAACCAACAACAATCTAAGTAAGAACTTTTTTCTTTATGAAATAAGCCCACTACTCTAAATCTTTGTTATTGCAACTCCTGTAACCCAAGATCACTAATAGCCACTAGTAGTACCTTATGTTAGTTTACCATTTTTTTAAAGTACCAGTTATCAGTTGCGGACCGTACTACCGTCGCCTAGGGACGCAACGGGGTGTGTCTGACTCCGCCCAGAGTGGGCGTGACTAAAGATCGTATCAGTCAACGCCGCCTGTCTTATTCTATTCGTGAAAGCATTCACCATGACGTCGATGGGTCATCACGGCCCCGCAATGATCAATAGTAGCACAGCGTTTTTGCCTACTAGGTTTTGACAGAAAACTAGTAGTAGAAACTAGAGTTGCTGGTATAATGAAGCCTTAAATCTGTGGCGTAACATGCGTGACGGCCAGCCTTTAATATGTTTGACCTTTTTTTGGTTGTTCTGGGGAGACACCTAATCCGCCCCGGGTTCCACCCATGCTAGGTACGCCACTGCTTAAATTATAGCAAATATCTAGATCTCAGATATTGAAGCCTATGCTGTTAATAATACCATCAATCTATACCCATAGGTACAAATATTATAAATGTAAGTATGTCTGTTACCCTTTCACGCTTAAACCGCTGAACCGATTTAGATGAAATTTAGTACGGAGATAGTTTGAATCCCAGGGATGGTATTATTTTAAGTATATACTATAATAAGTAATCGGTAAGATAAGTTTTTATTTCGTAAATCACTTATAAGGGCATAAAGGGTGATGGAAATTTGTATACACATTGGATAATTTCCTAAAATACGAAGGATTTGATAAAATTACTAACTCTACGCGGACGAAGTGGCGGACAAAAGCTAGTGCTAGTGTTAATAAATGTGAAAGTTTGTTTGAAAATGAGGATATAAAGATGTTTATTTTTGTCTTTATCGCTAAAACTATTGCACGGAAGCTAATATTGCTAATACAGCGTGGGTAGGCCCCCGGCAAGGTAGACTGACGATCTGATAAAGGTGCTGGAAACTGCTGGATTCGAGTGGCGCATGACCAGTCGTCATGGCGATCCTTGGGGGAGATCTATGTCCAGTAGTGGATCTCGTAACGGTTGATATGATGATAATGATGATGATAGCTACGGTTACATTCAGAAGCTAGTAATTTATTATTATAATAATTTAATTTAATATTTATGGGAAATGTACTGGGACAGTAAATGGGCTGATGATGAAGTCACGAGTGAATAGGTATCTTCTACTATCAGGTGAAACTATTTAGGTCAAACGCTAACCTACATAGACAATGTTAAAAAAACCACAGAGCTATTGTAGAGAACTTAGACAACAACTGTCAAAAATGCATTTTTTGACAGCTATTATCATCGTCAACCAACAATCAGTTGGCTTTTGAATATATTTATTTTTATTATTTTTTATTAATTTTATATTTTATTTTGTTGAGTGGCGACAATTTATATACACATGAGTGAACTCAAATTATGTGTTTGAGCTTATTAAAGAGGTGAAATTTGCAAGTAGAATTTGAAATATGGCCCCAAAGAAGAGGCGTGAAAGGTTTCGATGTGATGAAGTAGAAGGAGAGAGGTTCTATGCACAAACGGATGATGTATTTGGTTATAATTGGTGGGAAGTATTCTGCTTTCCATATATATTATGTGCAAGGTTTTGGGATTGTTGTATATCACTATGCGCTGGCACAAACCAGTGTCTTGTCTACTGGATGATGATACAGTGGATTGTTTGCAAGATCACCAGAATAACAACTCCAGACCCCATAATCTTCCCTTACTATTTCTACATGTTCTGTCAAGTAATACTTTTAACAGCATTTTTCGGTCTGCTGTGGCATTGGTTCGGTAAATCTGTTGTGATACCATATTTTTATGCATTTTACGAAGCATTTATGGAAGATATACCGAGGCCTTCCCAAGCGAAGAACACGACGCGGCTCTCTTTTCGAAAATACTGTTTCAGGAAAGGAGAAATATTTGATACACCAGTTGATGCTACATCTGTGATCATGCCAAGTCACTCAACATCGATTTTATCTTTTATAATTGAAGTTTTTATTTATGATGTTCTTTACTAATATACAATTTGGTAGAAAAACAACGCATTTGCATTTAAATCTACCTTTTCTCTCAAAAATGTAGGTTTCCTCACGATTTTTTTCTTCATTGACCATGAGATTAATGCGCATATAACTTCGCAGAGTCAGTTGCGTGCCTTTGACTTCACAGTAACACTATAAGCCTATCAGAACACCCTGATCTCGAGGGGTTACAAAAAAGTGGCAGGCCACAATACTAGCTTATTAACTGAATATAATAATAATAAATAAATAAATATTTCCGGACATTATTACACAGCGCCATTTAGTTCCGTGGTAAGCAACGAGGCTTGTGTTACGGATACTAGTTGGTTGACATACTGTATATATACTTTTTTTATTATTTTTTTTGTAAATACATACATATTATACATAGATACATCCATGACTCGGATACAAATGTTCATGAACTCATCACATAAACATTTGTCCCTACCGGGATTCGAACCCAGAACCCATAGCAGAGTAGGCAGCGTTAACTACCGCTGAGCTAAACGGGTCGTCAGATTATGTCATTGCTATGTAGTTTACGTCAGGAGCAATAAAAGTGTTTCATGCTGCCCTAGTGATCAGATATAAGATTAACTCAAGTTACCTAGAGGAAGGAGGGCTGGTAAAGACCGAGGCAACGGTTTTAGATTACGGCACCGCGGAATAGAACAATCTCTTTCATATAGTAGGTATATTATTATACTGAGCTAGACATTTGCATTCAAGAAAACAGTCTGCAGTTTATTTATTTATTAACTAGCTAGCTGCCTCCCGCGGCTTTGCCCGCGTGGTATATAGATAAAAAGCCTATGTGTTAATCCAGGTGATAAACTATATATATGCTAAATTACAATCAAATCTGTTAAGCGGTTTTAGCGTGAACAAGTAACAGACATCCATTCATCCATCCATATTTACAAACTTTTGCGTTTATAATATTAGTAGGTTTTATATTTAATTAAAACAGAGTTAAAATAGACTACCTAACAATGTATTCATATTCTACAACTCAATACAACAAATAAAAGTTTTTTAACGTTACGGCTTAATATCCATATTATAATACATTCAAAAGTAAGTCTACGTGTCGGTCTGTCTATCTCATCATTATCTCTTCATGATTAACCCGCTGAACCGATTTAGATTAAATTTGATGTGGAAACAATTTGACTATAAGACATAAGGACACAAGTCTTTGTCTCGGAAATCAGCCCTTAAAAGGGGGAAAAGGAGGGTGTTGAAGTTTGTATGAGAAATCAGTCATTTCGTAGGTAGAGACTAAAATTTTATAAATATTGATGTATCGATGAAAAATTAAGCAAATCAGGCCTACCTATCGTTCGTTGTGAAAATTTTTGAGGGAGTCCACTCCTGGACGTCCACTGCTGGAGATAAGCCTCCTGCTTATCTCCAGCAGTGGCCGTTATCTAGCTGATATGATGATGATGATGATGATGATGATACCTATTTTAATAGTATCGAGGAGTACAAATTTGACAAAATCCAATTTAGTTTAACGGCACTTATTAGTACTTTTGTAAACATTGCTTCTTCTTATTTGGCAATAATCCGGTATAATTTCAATTTTTCAATTGCGTATAATGTTGCGCCTAGACCGATCAGACCATAGAAATCCAAACTTCTTTACAAGCCCTGTCTGCCGTCCTTACTATTCATTTCATATTACCGCTTTTACTATTAGATACAAACAAATAATGTTGATATTCACCAAACAGGACACTTAAGGCCTTAGGGCAAATTAAACTGCAGCGTAAAGTAATTTTACACGTAGGAATAATAAAACTTGTTTGCATTTGACATTGACAGCTAGCAAGTAGGAAGTAAAAAAAAACTTACGTCAAGTCAACGTCACTCCAATGTACCGTCAGTCACCCCGAAAATGGCTAGAAGTGGGTTGCGTTGACTTTACTTTAATTTATAAATTAAATCTGAGCTTATTTGAAAGCGAAAATTACTTGCTCAGACGTTAAATATCGTGACCATAGTATTATATCACCAGCTTATCAAAACACTCTACTGGTGAGTAAAAATATTTTATTTGATGATTTTTTAAAAGTGAAATTTGAGAGGCAACTTTGGTTGTGTATTTATACAATTAATTTGAATAATAAAGAGAGATCTCGAATGCGATCGACTCTGATTCTATTTACGTATGTTTATCAGTGTTTAGATATATGTATTCAGTTCTTTTTCACATTGAAATGTATAAATTCAATTCAATAAATGAATGAAAAAGATCTTGTACACGGTGAGTGGTTTACATAAAGGATTGCGTGATTATTTATAGTAATCAGTTTAAAGTGAGAATAGGAACGTTCTACCGTGCATAAAAACTGTGTGTTCCGCCGACAAATAATATCACGTAAGTTATTATGATGAGAAATTGAGGCTTTTGTTGATAAATATTAAGTAAACCCAGTGACCTACTAACAGACCGGACAAGACATTTGACATACTTTTCCAATCATAGACAACTTTTCGTATTTATTTTGACCAAAGAAACTTGAATAGAAAGTGATATGAGAACTTTTTAGTACCATTGAGTAGAAACAAGAAAATACAAATAAAATTTATTTTTTGATATTTTTTATTTAAATAATAAATTGACATAATAAGTCAAGCTATTATTTGCTATTTTACTTGCAAGTACTTTTTAACTATATATTTCATTATTTAAAACACCCTGTTTTATCTAAACCCTTTATTTAATATATTTTGAGCTTTACCAAAAATGTTGACAAATGTAGAGAGGTCCTATTTTATTTATAATAGTTAAAAAGGATGCATGGTACATAGAAACCAATTTCAAATGTTATATTTCAATTAGCCCAACATTACAGGTATTAATTCTCCTAACTAGTTCCATGGTTCAAAAAAGTAGGTTTTATGTAGAGGAGAAACTCTATAGATAGTCTTTAAATAGAATTACTTGTTGTTATAGGCTTTAATCATAATATTCTGCAAATTCATTTAATTCCATGTTTTCCTAATTCCAAATTAAACTGTTATACCATGAATACATTACCAATTATTTGTACTGGACTATTTATAACCCTTATTTACATCTGACTCATACTTAAGGAGTGCATATAAGTTTGAAAAAGAAAGAAATAAAGAAAAAGATTTATTCGGCCACACGCAGGAGACCAAAAGTTTGAGAAAAAAATACAGTTTGAGGAAAAAAAAAATACCTACATGAGAACCGAACAGGCCCTATCTCACTAGCGTTTCCCTTGCCTAGCTTCATGGAACACAACTGACAATGATAGCACATATTGTGCATGATTTAATCTTAACTAAATTCCATATTGGAATCTTTTTCCTCTATAAATACAACCAATATCTAAATATATATAACTCAAAGGACTGACTGATAGTGATCTATCAACGCACAGCCCAAACCAATGGATGGATCGGGCTGATATTTGGCATGCAGGTAGATGTTATGACGTAGGCATCCGCTAAGAAAGGAATTTTGAAAATTAACCCCCTAGGGGTAAAACGGGGGTGCAAAGTTAATAAGTTTTTTTAATTTTTTTAGTTAAATTGCACGCGGGCGAAGTCGCGGGAATCAGCTTCATAAATAAGACAAAATCTAAACCTTTTTGTCCATTTGTAATTTAAAGGGCAAATTTTGCAATATCTTTCATATTATTCAGCTCAGATTTTTGATATTAACAGAATGGTGTAATCAAATTAAATAGTTTTTAATAAAAACAGAAAGTTGTGAACTTGCAGAACTTATGTTACGGATACTAGATGGTTCACAATTTCCTTTACATAATAATTTAATGGTCAGTACTAATACAACATTGTATTTATAATTACAGACCTTTGCAGTAACTGGTATATATTTATTTAGGACTAGTTTCTAGCTTTCGCCTGCGATTTAGTTGGCATACAATTAGTATTTCAATCAATCTGCATATTTATTTTCACTTCTTTAAAAGAAGTTATCAATTCCACATAAAACTTACACCCCCGTTTTCGCCCTATTAGGGGATGATTTCTGGGACAAAAACTGCTGTATCCCCCGGAGCTCAAATTATCTAAATATAAAATTTCATGTAAATCGGTTCAGCGTTTACAGGATGAAGAGGTGACAAGCAGACAGACACAGTTTCGCACTTAGGTATAATTTACTAGGTTTTGACCGCGACTACATCTGCTTAGAATTAGTAAGTACTAGCTGCCTCCCGCGGCTTTCCCCGCATGGTATATAGATAAAAAGTATCTCATGTGTTAATCAGGGTAATAAACCATATGTATGCCAAATTTTATTCAAATCTGTTAAGCGGTTTTTGCATGAAAGAGTAACAAACATCCATCCATCCTTAAAAACTTTCGGGTTTATAATATTAGCAGGATTTAATTCTACCATCTTTTAAGAAATTATCGATACCGCATACAAACCCCGTTTTCGCCCTTTTAGGGGACAATTTCCGGGACAAAAAAATATCCTTTGTCCTTCCCCGGGCGAAGTTACAACGACATTTCGCTGATAAATCCAGTGAAATGTCGGTGTAACTTTGAACAGGTCGTTGTGGAACTCCTTGGGAGGCTTATGTCCAGCTGTGGACATCATCTAGCTGATATGATGATGATGCTGATTAGTACACCTCTGCCTAACTCTGCGACAGGCGTAATGGTATGCAAAACTACATCGTGAATCTGCCTAAAACATCACAATTACCGGAATTGTGAAGCTCAGAGTGAACATTATTTAAATTTTGCATTAAAACAGTATTCGGCCTTGATAGCGCCACGTGAAGAATGTAAAATAATATCTGAATCGTTGAGTGGCAACAATGTGGCATAAATCATTTTAATGTATTGTCTGCAACTGCATAAATGATTAATTATTGTGAATTTCTTCCGCCTTCCTCGTTTTGGCATACGCATTTTCCACCTATTATTGTCCCACTGCTGGGCACGGGTCTCCTCTCATCTGAAAGAGATTAGGCTATAATCCACCATGCTAGCCTATTGCGGGTTGGCAGACATTACATGCCATCGAGAAAATCTCTCAAGCATGCAGGTTTCCTCACGATGTTTTCCTTCACCGTTTTGAGCATGTGATAAATACGCACATAACTTCCGAATAGTCAATGGTGCGTGGGTTTGAACTCGCACTCTCACTAGGCTACCACAGCTGTTGGTACCACATGCCATAGGTAGAATCAAAGTCAAAATATCATTATCACTATCTATCATATAGAGAATGACCAAAAATATATGAACAACTAACGAGACATAATTATGTACTAAAATTTTAAAAACCCCCGACACATTTTATGGCGGTTATCTTAATCTTAGACCAATTTTCATCCAACATAGCTAAAAAAACTCCCAACTAACTCACCTTTCAACCAAAAAAAAACGAAATCAAAATCGGTCCATCCGTTCGGGAGCTACGATGCCACAGACACACACGCGCACACACACAACCAAAAAAAAAATTGTCCACTAAATCATTTTAACCAGAACCCAACCATAAATATGCTATCAGTAAAATGTCGTAACTGAATGAAAAGTCATGTCTTTTTTCCATTTTATTAAAAAAATATGCCGCTTGGTATGCCGTGTTAGGTTTTCACGGAAAGGAAATAGATCAAACGCCAGGAAGAAAGAAAACGCAGGAATACTTCACAAAAGTTTTACTCATAGTTTTACCAAATGTCTTACCGTGCAACCTAAAGATATTACAACAGCAACCTTCAGATCGTATGCCAGATACACATGAACAATAATATTTTAACAATAGTTTTGATCTCAGAGCTTTATTAATTTTAATTTTAATTCTAAACCTATGTGTATTTTTCAAATTTGCACGCTATTTTATTATGCCACAATGTGATGTACCATCTTTGTAACCACATTTTAAACCAATATTTGTTTTTTTTTTTAAAACGTTGCCCCACACTTGGATTTTCTCCTGTGTCGTGGGTGCGTTTACAAACACAAATTTTCACATACACAAACGCCCAGACCCGGAACAACTACCTGTAGAACGTACGAATATTTGCTCCGTGCGGGGATCGAACCCGCAACCCGTGACTCTCTGCGCCAATCAGGTCGTCAATTGAATTGAATTGAATGAAGTATTGAAAAAATGTTTCTCGGCCATGAATCATTACATAAGTGTAATAAAATTGAATGTGCGTGCCTCTATAGGGTCCTTGCGCGTAGCAATAAAATAAAATAAAATCTATGCCAGAATCTACACTATAATATAGGTTTATAGATAAATAATCATTAGTACCTCATAAAGAATAGCTACTTGCGCACAATTTAAATAGTTTAAAATATATGCAGATGTTAAAAAATAATTAATAATAATCTTATATATTAAAAATCTCGTGTCACGGTGTTAGTCGCTGAACTCCTCCGAAACGGCTGAGCGGATTATTATGAAATTTTGTATGTATATTCGGTAGGTCTGAGAAACGGTCGTAGGCTATTTTTTATACCCCTAGGTGATAATGATGTCACTCACCAGACATTTTTTTTTGACAACACATTTTACGCATAAAAAATTACATAATCCCTAAAACTTTTGTTCTTACAGCGGCCACAGAAATACATAATTTGTGAAAATTTCAACCGCCTGGTAATCGCTGTTCTTCAGATACAGCTTGGTAACAGACAAGACGGACGGACAGAAAGCGACAGTCTTTAGGGTCCCGTTTTTACCCTTTGGGTACGGAACCCTAAAAAGGAAAGAACTAGTATTCGTGTTAAGAAAACAGGCTGCGTTAATCAGGTCGCAAATTGGAGTAATTTAAAGTAAATTATCTTATTATTTGTGTGTGCTATATTTTTCTAACTAGCACACACAAAATATATATTAGCTAAGTTAATGAGCCAGCCAGTATTATTAAAAATGTAGTGATAGGACAGTGATAAGATCATGGTCTGCCAGGTCAAAGGTCCCAAGTTTGGATCCAAGGCACGCACCTCTGATTTCGATAGCATGTGCGCGTCATCGTTCGCTTTTAACGATGAGAGAAAATGCATGCCCAAAAAAATAACTATCTAACGTTGTCTAGAAACTTCTAAAAAAGGTGGTAGTATACATACTCCAATATATCCATCCATCCATCCATCCTTACTAATATTATAAATGCGAAAGTGTGTCTGTCTGTTAACTCTTCACGCTATAACCCCTGCACCGATTTGGATGAAATATGGTATAAAGATAGTTTGAGTCCCCGGGAAGGACATAGACTAGTTTTCATCCCGGATATCTTCCCTTAAAAGAGGTAAAAGAGGGGTAGAAATAATATTACTAAATAGCTGATTCTCGCGACTTCGTCCGCGTGCAATTTAACTAAAAAAAAAGTTTAATATAACTTTGCACCCTCGTTTTACCCACTTAGGGGGTGAATTTTCAAAAATCCTTTCTTAGCGGCTGCCTACGTCATAACACCTACCTGCATGCAAAATTTCAGCCCGATCCGTCCAGTGGTTTGGGCTGTGCGTTAATAGATCACTATGTCAGTCAGTCCCCTTTTAGTTATGTATATTTAGATTACGCTGACGAAGGCGCAGGCAAAACCTCGTCTTCTATAGATCTCTATAACTCCCCATTTCTTCTTTCCAATAAACTTTAGGAAGCGGCACAAGTAATCAAAACCGTAGCTTGACATCTGTTTAGAAGCATAGACGCTCAAAAAATAAAAAAAGCAGTAATTTAAATAAATTACATTTTGTCACATCGCAAAAGCCGTTTCAACTCCAATAATGACCGTTTGCAAACTCTCTAACTTGGTCATTATGTTGATATAAAAGGATCTTTCTGTTTTATAAAAAGTTCAAGCCTATTTTAGGTAATGTCAGGGTGTTAAAATCTTCTTGTGGAGCATGCTTTTGCGAATCCCATGGCCCCAGCAATAGGGTTGGTGGCGGGTGCAGTTTTTTAGTCGGTAAACGCTCAAGCGGAGTCCGACACACCTCGTCGCCTCCCCAGGCCATGGGACGGTCCGTAAAGGATTGAAAGGTATTATCTTCAGGAGGCAGAGCTGTGGTAGCCTAGCGGCGTGACCAGTTAACTGAGACGTCAAAGGTCTCGAGTTCGAACCTAAGGCTTTTCTGACTCTTCGGACCACTGACTTTTCGGAAGTTATGTGCGTATTTATCACACGCTCAAACGGTGAAGGAAAACATCGTGATGAAGCCTGCATGCTTGAGAGATTTATCCTGATGGCATTGGAAGTCTGCCAATCTCCGTTTGAGCATGTGATAAAGGCACACGTAACTTCAGAACAGTCACTGATACGGGCCTTGGGTTTGAATTCGAGACTGCTCTTAACGCTGACCTTTTAAATTAGAATTAAAACAGGATTTTGGCGGTATTACGCTATCAGTAACCTACATTTTAATATCACACATTAAAATATGATAATACTAATTGACAAATTACGTTGTATTATAAAGATTATATTGATTTATTTGGATTTAAGAATAACATTACTCAAACTACTTTTTACGGATTTTATCGCGGCATATTGATACTGTTTTAAAAACTGTCCTTTCGGATCCTTTACAGCATCCGTGGCCACGGGCAGGTATATCTGGTTGACCGCGACTTACGCGTGTCAGTGTCAAATCAGTACGTTAAACCTGGCTACATTTTAAACTTATATTTTTGAGGTAGGGACGTACAGTCGCCAGCTGCAGGTCAACCTATCCGAAACTGTCAAATTTTCCCAACAGAACGAACCTTATTAGTTTGTAATAAAGTTCAAAATCTATCAAAGAAATTTGACAGATTGTAGCAGCTTGATGTGCTGGCAACCGTACATACAGTTCATCTTATAGTATAAGGTGAGAGGCAGGGCATAGCGAGATTTCTCGCTCAAAATGCCTCCGCCTTACAGAACACCGCAGTGAACCAACAACAGTTGTGTTTCTGCGAGTGAGTAAGGTTGCCAGAACTCGGGATACGGTATTCAGATAGCATGGGAGTTCCGTTTGCTGTTAGTTTAGTAATCCCTATTTTTACGAAACTTAAAACGGTTTTACCACGGTCTGCAACGTGCGTACGACACTTTTACTGTTGCAAACGTGCATCCATAGGCTACGGTAACCGCTTACCATCAGGCAGGCCGTAAATACGTTGGCAACCCAAAAATAAGGTGATCGTAGCCCTAAAATCACATTACGCAAAAGCAGCTGGAAAACAAAAAAAATGCGTTTTCAAGTTCGAAATCACATGTACCTATTTGCGATAAGCACGTGAACAATCGAAAACTTATGTTCTTGTAACATGTACTTATTAAATCTATTTAAAATCTACAAGCGCAATAAAACCCGGGTTTTTTTTTAGATTTGTTGAAATTAGTAATACGATATTAAATGTATGCGTAATCATAATAGAACATTTATTATGTTGTATGTTATGCGCATTTGATAAGCTAGAATTTGATTCCAATATCTGCCTGATACAATACAGGCTCTTGAAATATTCTGTCTTTTCAGAGGTAAGGCATAGCGAGATTTGTCGCTCAATTGAGCTGCCCGACTGGGGAAGTACCTCCGCCTTACAGAACACCGCAGTGATACAACAATAGTTGTGTTTTTTGCGAGTTAGTAAGGTTGCCAGAGCACGTTAGCGGAGTGACTATTCTGTCAAGATGAGAACTTCGTTTGCTGTCAGTGTAGTAACCCCCCAATTAAACTGTTTTTACGGGGTCAGCATCGCGCGAACGACACCTCTGGCATTCTGCCATATGCTAACCCGGAAAAACGTGGTTAACTGCTATGGAGTCGATGTCAGTTAGCCGCGTTTTAGGCTACGGTAATTTCTTACCATCAAGCGAATCATAAGCTTGTATGCTACCTTTGACTAGGTTCTAGATAAAATGTAAGCTTTGAATAATTTTGGAAGAAGGACATTTAAATAAAACCGTTTCTTACGTCAACAGTCAAAAATGGCGACTAGCGAATCGCTGTCAAATTTCAACCAAGATCAAAGTCATATAAGTCTTCAACACTGTACTATGTCGAAACAAACTTGGGCTGCCTATCATCATATCAACCGTTAGACGTTCACTGCTGGACATAGGTCTCTTTGGCTGCATATGCTAGCGCTGATTCAGTTAAACTCAAATCGAATAAGCATCTGAAGCGCAACATCAATTTGCTTGACACTGTTGAGCACAGACCGGCTTCCGTTGACATTTAAATAACAATACAACTATTGTTACACCATGACGTTTATGATATTATCACCAATCGTCAATTACACTTCCGACAAACACATTAAAACATTAAAACCAGCAGTTTAGCTCACAACTTTGCCGCGTGATAAACGCTGAAGAAGGATCCCGATTTTATCCGAATATTGTCGAGTAGTCTCGCGAATATCTGTAAGTAGAAACAATCATTGATCCATTTACTCTCCCACTACCAGTCTCCTCTTATTTAGGAATAATTAGGGTATACTCTACTTGTCATAGGTCTCGAGCTCAAACCCGGAACACGCACCACTGACTTTTCGGAAGTTATGTGCGTATTTATCACATGCTCAAACGGTGAAAGAAAACATCGTGAGGAAACCTGCATGCTTGAGAGACTTTCTCGATGGCGTTTGAAGTCTGCCAACCCGCAGTAGGCTAGCGTGGTGGACTATAGCGTAATCCCTCTCAAATGAGAGGAGACCCGTGCCCAACAGTGGGACAATAATGGGTTGATGATGATGATGAAGGGTATACTCCACCACGTTAGCCATCTCATTTTCGTCCTGAATATCAATTATCATCACTTGCCCCCCATAGTACTGTACCGTTTTGTCTCGTATATAAAATTCTACATAACCAAATTTCTAACAGCACTCACCTGCTATACTGCCTACCTTCATTAGTATTCATTGTCTCTTCACTACCGGCAAGTCCTAAGTTATAATTATCACATACTTCCTTAATTATTTTGACATCTAAATACCTAGTGTTTTATCGACCCAGTTAGTCCAGCGGTAGTTAACAATGCCTTCTGTGCTATGGGTCCCGGGTCCCGGGTCCGGATCCCGGGATGAGCATAAATATTTGTAACCGAGTCATGGATGTATTTATGTATGATATGTTTTTGTATTTACAAAAAAAAAGTATATATGTAGTATATCAACCAACTAGTATCCGTAACACAAGCCTCGTCGCTTAGCTCGGAACTAGATGGCGCTGTTTCATAATGTCCAGAAATATTATTTTATTTATTTATCTTTTTTGGCTACTAAGACGCGCTTTTTTATACCGCGAGGTCAAACAAGCTTTCAGACCGCTTGATGGTAAGCGGTCACCGTAGCCTATAGACGTTTGTAATACCAGACCTGTCGCCCGCACGTTGCCGACACTGTAAATACAGTTTTATGATTCTAAAATAGGGGAGTTACTACACTGACAGCAAACGGAATTCCCACGCTGTCAGAATAGTCGCTCCACTAACGAGTTCTGACAACCTTACTCACTCGCAGAAACACAACTATTGTTGTTTCACTGCGGTATTTTGTAAAGTGGAGGTACTTCCCCAATCATCATCAACCCATCATTTTCCCACTTCTGGGCACGGGTCTCCTCTCATTTGAGAGGGATTAGGCCATAGACCACCACGCGAGCCACCACTGCGGGTTAGCAGACACACACCATCGAGAATGTCTCTCAAGCATGCAGGTTTTGATTTTTTCCTTCACCGTTTAAGCTTGTGATAAATGCGCACATAACTCCCGAAAAGTCAGTGGTGCGTGCCTTGGGTTAGAACTCGAGAACTTTGACATCGCAGTCCACTGGTCACACCGCTAGGCTACCACAGCTCTTTTCTTTCTTCACCCCAATCGTACAGCTCAATTTGAAACAGAAATCTTGCCATGCCCTACCTTTCTTAAATCATACATCAAATCAGAAGCCCAAGTATGTACAACAATCACAGTGCTTCTTATTACTTCGATAACAATCGATTACAATATTGACTGACTCGATTAAAAGTCAAAAAATCGTCAAAACTGGTCTCTCGATTATTCAAACGATATTTTTCCCGTCGACAATCTCGCAAGTAAGGCGCAGACAAGGTCATCTAAACATACAGCCATTATGAAATACTGAATACATATTAGACAACCGTGCAAGCAATTGTCACACCAAATACACTGAGTATAAAGACTGGAATAACGTTTGTCTAGTTTTTATAACATTGCTAATTTGGTGACGCGTATATGTATGGTATGATTTGTGAAAAAAAATGGTTAGGTGTAGTTTTGATTATCTTTGATTGCTAGAAGAACTAAGAGATGCTATTGATGAACTGCTTCGTTAGTCTAGTGGTCGCACAGTGCGACTGCCGAGCAAGAGGGAATCAAACCCAAGAGTTCGATTCCCAGGTCGAGCAAAGTGTTATTGGGTTTTTCTATGAAATTCTCAGTAGCAGCTCGCAGTTTAGATTCATGCCCGGTTTAATGGCAATAGGCTCGCCCCCTATTACATGAGACCTAAAACATACCTACCGGCGAAACGTGGGTGTACATTAATTAGTAAGACCAAGACTTCGTCTGCGTAAAAATAGTATTTTATTTCCACCCCCGTTTTCCCCCTTTTACGGGATGATTTCCGGAATGAAAACTATCCTATGTCCTTCCCTGGGACTCAAACTATCTCTATACCAAATTTCATCTAAATCGGTTCAGCGGTTATTATAGCGTGAAGAGGTAAGAGACATACAGACAGACAGACACACACTTTCGCATTTATAATTGCATGGAGTAGTAGTATGGAGATTCTTGCCGGTTCTTCTCCATAAGACCCACTCGTACCTTTTGGAACCGTGCAACTAAATTCGACAATTCATGAAATATTTGTTATAATAATTATAGCAAGTACGACTGAAGTGCACGGTCCCAAGCATTAGTTCGACAAACAGTAACCCCTGTTTGTAGTAGATCCCAATTCCCAATGTAACATGGTGCGGTAAAAGTTCCCATTCTAGAGATACCTTTTTTAGCCCATAGCGAGATTCCTCGCTCAATTGAGCTGTCCGACTGGGGAAGTACCTCCGCCTTACAGAATACCGCAGTGAATCAACAATAGTTGTCTTTCTGTGAGTGAGTAAGGTTACCAGAGCTCGTTAGGCGAGTGACTATTCTGACAGAATGGGAATTCCGTCTGCTGTTAGTTTAGTGACTCCCTTATTTTAAGAAACCTAAACGGTTTGTAAGGTTCGGCAACGCGCGAGCGACACCTCTGGTGTTGCAAACGTCTATAGGCTACGGTAACCGGTTACCATCAGGTGGACCGTTAATTTAGCGCGTGGCATTCTGTAGTTTCTGCCTACCCCCATGGGAAAAAGGCGTGAGTGTATGTATGTATATAATATTGCTTTCAATTCAACATTATTGTATTGTATCGTGTTTTGTTCAAAGCATATTGGTCGGTCCTATGTGCGTCTACATAAAATATTACGTGACTTACATACATAGTTATATGAATCGGAATGAATGTGATCGCATGTGGGTTATGCGATCACTCGGTATTTATACATATCATTCTGAAGCTATGTTAGCTTAGCGGTGTAACCAATGGACTGCGCAGTAAAAGGTCTCGAGTTCATACCCAAGGCACGCACCACTGAAGTTACCGAAAAGCCACCTTTGACACCTCAGTCCACTGGTCACACTACTAGGCTACCACAGCTTTTTATAATGCCCACTTATATACCCAGGAGAAACTTTTCGGGAGTTGGGATGACCTCTTTTTTGGGCCAGGTCTCCCCTGAAAAATTATCGCCAATGATCCATTCATACAGCCATACAAACTCGCGTTAATAATTTTAGTAGGATAATAGATAGACGCGGGTGGCGCAGGACCAGTCGTCGTGGCGATCCTTGGGGGAGACCTATGTCCAGCAGTGGACGTCTAACGGTTGATATGATGATGATGATGAATAGTTAGACCACGTGGAAGATACGTGAAACAATTTTACGTTATGATAATATTTGATAATTGCAACAATTGATTATGTAAAGTCAAATTTATGGTAGCGACGCATGACAACAGTATAAAAATGCAATTTATTTTAAAAATATTGTGAATATTTTATAATATTTCTTTTGCTATGACGTCTGTTGAAAAAAAATAAGATGGATCACTTCCAAAATAACTTACATACCTACTGATTTGATTTCTTACACTTACGCGAAAACTAGACATTGATATAAAACTACTTTTTAGGATTCCGTATTTCCGTACTCAAAGAGTGCCGATAGGACCCTATTGATAGCCTCCGCTGCCCGCTCTTCAATCTTTCTCTATCTTATGAATGATTCTGTATACAAATTTCCCTCCGCTTTTTCGCCATCTTAAGGGATGATTTCCGGGACAAAAGGTAGGCTTAGTCCTTCCCCGGGATACAAACAATCTCCATAGCAAATTTCATCTAAATCGGTTCAGCGGTTTAAGCGTGGAGAGGTACCTAACAGACAGACACACTTTCGCATTTATAATATTATAAATACTAAGTATGGATTGTAATTGAATAGGAAGAAATAGTTTGATTACCCGATTAGCACAGCCGTATTTAAGGCTGCCTTCTGTGTTAAGGGTCCTAGGTTCCAATCCCGGTACGCGCAAATGTTTGTGTGATGAGCAGGGAATAGAACATTTGAACTGAGTCACTGATTCCATGTATAATATATTGTATTTATATACTAAATTAATTATCTACGTAGTGTATTAACCAACTAGTATCCGTAACACAAGCCTCGTTGGTTACCTCGGAACTAGATGGCGCTGTGTCATAATATCCGGAAATATTTATCTGCAATGCTTACGGAAATTCACAAATAATACTTTCATTGCCAAAATAAGGTCACAATATCTGGTCGGCTGTCAGCTCAAACTGCTTCCAAACTGGTTTTTCTATAGGTTACTAGTGAGTTCACGCTTTTGATACACGCTGTGGGATCGTAACAGTTAGTTTAACCGTTGTTTGACAAGAAACGGTACGGTTAGGACCGTACACATGTTTGCTTTAGACAATAAAACGGTTGGTAATAATAATAAGATACAATAGGACCGATATTACACTTATTGATACAGAAAATAATACATACATTTAGGTATAATATATGTATTTAGCAGTATCTTAAGCTTGTTTGACACCTTCGTGGTATGAGAAAACCGGCCAAGTGCGAGTCGGACTCGCGCACGAAGGGTTCCGTACATAATTAGGCATAAAATGGCGTTTTTTGTATGGGAGACCCCTTAAATATTTATTTTATTTTGTTCTTAGCATTTGTTGTTATAGCGGCAACAGAAATACATAATCTGTGAAAATTTCAACTGTCTAACTATCACGGCTCTGGAGATACAGCCTGGTGAGAGACAAACGGACGGACAGACAGCGAAGTCTTAGTAATAGGGTTCTGTTTTTACCCTTTGGGTACGGAACCCTAAAAATGAAGTTAAAAAAACAACAGCTTATGTTTTTGATATTAAAATATTTTTATTACTATTTTGATTTGAACATATAAATAACACGAAAATTATGCACTTAATGGAATTGCACGAAACTAAAAATAGATGCTATTAACAGACAGAGTTTCCGGAAAATTTATGTACTTATACAGAAAGTTTTGCTTCCTAGTCAGATTAACATTTTATGAGGTGTGTTGTGAGCTCGCATTTACTCGAAATAACGAATGCTTGTGGTGTCTACGGCTGGAAATAACCAAGTTTTTGGAACCCCATTGAACCCCGTTATTGTCCCACTGCTGGGCACGGGTCTCCTCTCATTTTAGAGGTATTTGGCTTTAGTCCACCACGCAAGCCTAACCGGTTGGCAGACTACACACGCCATCGAACAAGTCTCTAGCATACAGGTTTCCTCACGATATTTTCCTTCACGGTTTGAGCATGTGATAAATACGCACATAACTTCCGAAGTCAGTGGTTTGGTTTCAACTCGAGACCTTTAACATCTCAGTCACACCACTAGGCTACCACACCTATTTTTACCAATTATTATTAAATTCTAGTTGCAAAACATATTTCTAGTAAACAGTACCATGTACAAACATGACTCTCTCTTTGTGTATACTTATTTTTATTTATTTATTTAGGCAAACCAACTAAATAGACACGAAGGACATTTATAATGAATATTATTTAAAAATACAATAGAGTTGCGTGCATATAAATTCCTGTAATTTAGATGCACGAAAATAAGCACAGCATTTTATTTCGATCTCGCTATACAAAAATAATTAATCTAAAGACGGATAACAATGCAATTAATAATGTTATCAATAATCTTTTATACTTACAATACCTATTTTCTCTTCATTCTAGATATCAGCTGTACAGCAGCTACACTGTAGAAATGAAAGTTTGGGGAGCTCACGGAGAGTTTTGCGCGCGCCATCAATGGGAGGTCATCGTGGCGACCCTAGCCTTGCTGGCCTGCGCCGCCAGCGTCGAGAGAAACGGCCCTGGGAACAGGTCGGAGCACTGCGCAGGTTGGGCGAGAGCCTGCCCAGGCCTTGAAGCGGAATACCAAGCCGCAGACGCCGTAATAATGACCTTCGTCCGCTGCGCAGCTCTCCTATACGCTTACTACCAAATCTCAAACCTCCACAAAATAGCTTCGAAATACCTTCTCATCATTGCCGGGGTGTTTTCCACGTTCGCAAGCTTCATCTTCACTTCGGCGGTCGCTAGTTTGTTTTGGAGCGAGCTAGCTAGCATTAAGGATGCCCCGTTCCTATTTTTGTTGGTGGCTGATGTGGCTAGAGGCGCCAGAATGGCAAAGGCGGGCTGGTCTGCGGGCGAGGATCAAGGGAAGAGAGTAGGAAGAGCCCTAGCCTTGTTAGGACCCACAGCAACTTTGGACACCCTCCTAGCTGTCTTATTAGTAGGAGTTGGAGCATTATCAGGGGTCCCAAGACTCGAACACATGTGTACCTTCGCCTGTCTCGCTTTGCTAGTAGACTATCTAGTCTTCGTCACATTCTACCCAGCGTGCCTCTCTTTGGTCGCAGATTTCGCTTCGGGACGTAAAGAAATGTCTCCAGACAGTCCGTTTTCCGAAGCTGATTTGAAACCCAACCCAGTTGTTCAGAGAGTCAAGATGATTATGGCCGCAGGTTTGTTATGCGTTCACCTCACGAGCAGGTGGCCCTGGAGTTCTGATAATGGAATCATTGAAGGTCCTACTGATAACCTAACTCCAGCATCCAACGACAACATCTTTCTACATTCGTACGTGAAATGGTTTTCGGTTTCGGCTGACTACATTGTCATAGCGACTTTGCTGTGCGCTCTGATAATAAAATTCATATTCTTTGAGGAGCAACGAAACTGGGTGATTGATATGAATGACATGACTGTGAAAGAAGTGGTTCAGGAACATTCTAACCAGAAGCCTAAATTTTCTCTGGGAGAAGACTGTAATTCTGAAGTTTCCACGCAGACTGAAGGCGTTATTGAAGAAGAATGGCCTACTCTTTCCCCCAGCTCATCGTCATCTAAACTGAATGCTAAAAAGCGTCCAATGGCGGAGTGCCTTGAAATTTACAGATCGGAAGGTGCCTGCACTTCTTTAAGTGACGAGGAAGTTGTCATGCTAGTTGAGCAATCTCACATACCTCTGCACAGGCTAGAATCGGTCTTGGGTGATGCTTTACGCGGCGTCAGACTGCGCAGAAAAGTTATAGGATCCAGGTTCCAAACAGACTTAGCAATCAAAGAGCTGCCGTACCTAAATTACGATTATTCTAAAGTCCTAAACGCCTGCTGTGAAAATGTCATCGGATATGTTGGTGTACCAGTTGGTTATGCTGGTCCTCTAGTTGTCGACGGCAAGGCCTATATGATTCCAATGGCAACAACCGAAGGTGCTTTGGTAGCTTCCACGAATAGGGGCGCTAAAGCTATAGGATCTAGAGGTGTCACAAGCGTGGTCGAAGATGTAGGTATGACTAGGGCCCCTGCCATCAAACTCCCCAACGTCGTAAGGGCTCATGAATGCCGGCAATGGATAGACAATAAGGACAACTACGCAATAATAAAAGAAGCCTTCGATTCTACGTCAAGATTTGCTCGGCTCCAAGAAATCCACATCGGCGTCGACGGAGCAACTTTGTATTTAAGATTTAGGGCTACGACAGGCGATGCTATGGGCATGAACATGGTCTCAAAAGGCGCTGAAAATGCCCTAAAATTACTCAAAAACTACTTCCCAGACATGGAAGTCATTAGTCTGTCTGGAAACTACTGTTCTGACAAAAAGGCAGCAGCAATTAACTGGGTTAAGGGGCGAGGCAAGAGGGTAGTCTGCGAAACGACGATAACCAACGATAGCTTAAGAACCATCTTCAAAACTGACTCCAGAACCCTGGCAAGGTGCAACAAAATCAAGAACCTGTCTGGTTCAGCTCTGGCTGGATCTATTGGTGGTAATAACGCCCATGCTGCAAACATGGTGACAGCACTATTCATAGCGACAGGACAAGACCCAGCTCAGAATGTCACCAGCTCAAATTGCTCCACAAACATGGAAATTTGTGGCGAAAATGGGGACGATCTTTACGTCACTTGTACTATGCCTTCCCTAGAGGTCGGGACTGTGGGTGGGGGGACGGTTCTGACAGGGCAAGGAGCATGTTTAGAGATCCTAGGAGTGAAGGGCGCCGGTGCAAGACCAGCAGAAAACTCCGCGAGGCTAGCGTCCCTGATTTGCGCGACGGTTTTGGCCGGAGAACTGAGTTTGATGGCTGCCCTCGTGAATTCAGACCTTGTAAAATCACACATGCGACATAATAGGTCTACAGTCAACGTCCAAGCTGACAATAACACTCTGAAAGTGCCGACGTTATAACATACAGTCTCAAAAGTATATTTAGCTCATTACAGCTCGATATTAGGACCATTAGACATCCATTTAAGTTTCTCAAAACGCTTAAACTGTGGGCCAGACACGAGGAAGTTATGACGGCTGGGTTCATCAGTGCGCTTATCTCGCAGACAATGTTCATCTTTCGACCTGAACTCCTAATTTCGTTGGCTTCGACGCTGAATGCGACTTGGGAACAACATCCGAGCCTGTTTCACACAAATAGTAGTAGCAACAGTAGATTTTGGAGCAATCGCTGTATAGAAACAGTTCACCGCTCTGAAGTTGCATGCGGGTGCGGTATAAGTAAAGGATTAAGGTATATTTTGCTATGACATTCTACTATGTTCAGAGCGGTCAACTCGAGTTGACGTGGAGGTAAGGAATTTCACCGTAGATTCAACATTTCTCAGTTTTATTAAGTATTATTTAACGATGGTGGCTTATTTGTAAGCAGATAATTATAATTATCATAATATTAATAATGGTATTAATGACAATATTATTATTTTTATATAAACTAGTTAAAACGACGCCGCAACGCAAGCGTAATCATTGTAACTAATAGTTGTTCAATAAATTTACTTTGAATGTTTACTTTGCATTTTATTTAACAAATTATCTATCATCATCATATCAACCGTTAGACGTCCACTGGTGGGCATAGGTCGTCCCCAAGGATCGCTACGACGACCAGTCCTGCGCCACCCGCATCCAGCGGTTTCCAGTGACCTCTACCAGGTCGTCGGTCCACCTTGCCGGGGGCCTACCCACGCTACGTCCAGTACGTCCATCGGCCATCCGTTCTTCAAGATAATCAAGAAAATATGATACAGGTCGTCTTTATTAGAGCTACAGTAGCCAAAACAACACTTCTTTTTATTTTCTGTCCGTCGCAAAAACTAACTACTGCATAGAATTCATCATATGCCGTTTTTACCGATGTATTGCCAGAGATCTGACATTTAAATATAGGCTTCATTTTTACCAAGAAAAAAATAAGTGAAAAAAATTACTGAGAAGTTTAAGGTACCTACCTAATTCAATGTGAAATTTTTGTGCGGATTTATCACACACTCTAATGGTGGACAAAATCATGGTATCGATGGTCTGTGGAGTCTGCAAACCCGTACTGTGCTAGCCTAATCCCCCTGAAAGCCCCCCTTGCCAAGCAGTGAGGAAGCCAGTGGGTTGATGAGGGAAATGTTGCCCCCAAACACCACCAGAGGCACCACTGTTACAATAAAACAAACCGCCAGTTATAAAATAAAAAATCTCTTGAATAGAATATTGATTCTACGTGCCTAAGATTACTGTTTTGAACCCAAATCTATGTATATACATAAAAGGAGAAGCTGACTGACTGACATATCAACGCAGGGCCTAAACTATAAGGGTTAGAAACTTGAAATTTTGCTCAGTGGTTCCTTTTGTAACGTCTATACTAAGTACTGTACAAATCCGTATGATCGAAAGAATTTATTATTATTATAATGACAAGTAAAATTTAAATTTCACCCCCTAAGGGGTTAAAAGGGGGTACAAATTTAGTATGAAACTGCCGTTAATGAAGTTATGCGCATGATTTTTTTTTCGTTAAATTGCACGAGACTGGAGTCGCCACAGTCAGTTTCTCGACAGTCAATTTCTCAGTAACAGCTCCGAGTTTTATTTTGTGCCTGGCAATATTACACGGGACTTTAAAACCTCGTTGCGACTGCTGAGCAAGAGGTTTTGGGGTTCGATTCCCAGGTCGGGCTGAATGTGATTTGTAGTAGCAACTCGGAATTTGGGTTCGTGTCCAGTTGACAGGCTCTCCCCTATTACATTGTGTTATGTTAATTAGATATATGGGACCTAAAAGTGCCTAAAACATCCCGGCGGAATCCCGGTGTAAATTAGTACACGTCTGCCTAACCTTTCGCGGACGACCGGCGTGATGGTATGTTTATGTTCCTAAGAATAAATGCGATATGTATATAACTAGAAAATGTTATTTATGGGATAAATCTTCACTATGCATATTCAGAAAGTTGTTCATAAGCCACTAAGCGCCTGCAAAATCATTATTAGCCATAATTCTAAGGAAAGACGAAAATAATTGACGTACTAACAGGCGCTTCAATGACTTTTAATTAAAGTAAATAAATAAATAATTAGCTTCAATTACTTTACGGACTGCCTCATTGGTCTATAGGTTGTTCAGTGTGACTGCAAGAGCAGTGTTACCGTTATTGGGGTTTTCTATGATATTCTCAGTAGTCGCTCGGAGTTTGTATTTGTGCCCGGTTGATGACAAAAGGCGAAATGTGGTTGTACATTAGTAAATCTCTGTCTAACCCTTGGGGACGACAGGCGTGATGGTAAGTTATAAGTTATGAATGTATGAATAAATTTTGTGCGTTGCCCCAGCGAAAAAAGGTCAAATTTCGAAGTATTCAGGTTAGTGGTGGGTTTGAGGTAAGTAAAATTTAGTGTATCCACCCAATGGGGTTATTCATCAAACTACGACACGTCGCATATAACTTTGCAACCGAAGAAAGTATAAATACAAAATTGCAACATTTAATCATAATCATAATCATATATTTATTGCATTCATGTGGTATAAAAGGTGTTACATAAATATAAAGTTTCATACATGACCCTGCTAGGGCACAGCAATATGTACTAATTTATAATATTTAATTTACATCATTAATGAATTTATAATTACTTACATCTAATACATCATTATATTATCAAATTCAGTTTATATATTTATAACAATCCTATAGTATCAAATTATTGCTTTATTGTTTTATATACCTATGTGATAACATTATTAAATTTTCTATTTATATCATTTTGCTAATTACCTTATCAGTATTCCTATTGGTGACATAAGTAGTAATAGGTGTAATGTGATTGATTGATGAGTGCTGTATGTGTAAGTAGTACCTATAAGTGTATTCAGTTAAGTAAAAATATATTATTTGCATTCTCCTAACTATTTATTTATCATCAAAGAATTCCTTAAGGGTGTAGTATGCCTTTGATATTAGATATTTTTGTATGCTATTTTTAAATTTATTGTCGTATTCTGTGTTTTTTATAGAGTTTGGAATCTTATTATATATTTTGACACACATGGCTAAGGGTCCGGAATGGAACATGGTTAGTTTTGAGCTAGGTAAGGCTAATCGATTTGGGTTTCTAGTGCTGCGTTGGTGTGAGCGTTGATCTTTTGTTAGTGGGAACAGAGATGGGTGCTTTCTCACAAATTTTCCAGCTTCTAATATATATATACTAGTGAGTGTAAGTACTTTATATTGCACAAAGAGCGGCCTGCAGCTTTCTTGACTGTGTATATTTGCTAGGATTCGTATACATTTCTTTTGTAAAAGAAAGGGTCTCTCGATATCCACACTATTTCCCCACACTACGATTCCATAATTTAGCCACGAGTATGCGTAGGCATAATAGGCTGTTAAGGCAGTTTTAAAATCGGTGGCTCTTTTTAGCTCTCCTAGGGCATATGTGAATCTTGCCAGTTTATTACATAAGGTGTCTATGTGAGCTTTCCAATTTATGTTGGTATCTACAGTGAGACCTAGCAATGTAAACTGGTTTATGCATTCTAGTTTTTTATCGTTGTATGAATAATTT
This sequence comes from Craniophora ligustri, assembly GCA_905163465.1. NCBI lineage: Eukaryota > Metazoa > Arthropoda > Insecta > Lepidoptera > Noctuidae > Craniophora > Craniophora ligustri. Next base: position 1,132,997 of record LR990982.1, read on the forward strand.
ATATTCAGTTTTTGTTTTTGGTAAGGTCTGTATTGCATTAATTTCGTTTTGGAGTAGTTTATTTCTAAGTTATGGTATTTTAGCCATGTTATTATTTTAAGGATTTTATCGTCTATTATTGTTTTTAAGGAGTCATTAGTTGTGTATGGGAAAATTATCGATATATCGTCAGCAAACAATATACTTTGAGCATCAATTGCTCTAGGGAGGTCATTAATGTATATTAAAAATAATAAGCAACCTAAGACGCTGCCTTGTGGTATTGACATTGTTACTTTTGATATATTAGATCTAACATGTGTAATTTGTCCTGTGTGTGGGTTATTATATTCCAGTTCGACAAGTTGCGCTCGATTTTCTAAATAAGAGCAGAACCACTTATGTGCGGTACCTCTAACACCTATCCCATATAACTTATTGAGTAAAATGTCGTATGAAACCCTAACGTATGCTTTGCTCATATCCAGTAAGATCCCCACTGCGTATTTTTTATTATTGATTATGTTCAATGCCTCTTGGATATACTTGAATACTGCTAATGTAGTGGATTTATTTTTTCTGAACCCATTTTGGCTTTCATTGAAGATTTTATACTTTTCACAGTAGGAGTAGAGTCGTTTTGACATTGCAGTTTCGAATACTTTTGAGACGGTAGGTAGTAGCGCTATCGGTCTATAATTATTTATTTACCTCAGATAGACCATCTAATTATATATTATTGCAATATTTATTTCTATATTCCCATTTTAAAAGAACATGTCTGGTTGCGGTAACGTTACCCCAGCAAGAAATATTATAAAGAGATATAACTAAAAAACCATATGCGCAATAAATACAGAAGCTGGACAACTTTTAATTATCTGTAACATTTAATTTTTTCGACATTATCAACTAGAGAGAGTTTACTAGAGTCATAACGTTTTATAAATGCTTGAAAAAGTTCATATGAAAAAACCTTTTGATTTGATTTGATATCTTGCTGGGGTAACGCACACATTTCAATGCACGTCAGTTTATAGCACTAATTATACGTTCGACTAATATCACCAGGGCTGCCAGTAAGCAACGACGCGATTATGCCATTTAGCATCTAAAATTATACCAAATGCGATGGTATTATACCATACTGCCCATTCTATGTCGAATGAGCTTTCTTTTTTTTTTTAGCTCAAATACCTCGATTATTCGATTATCCTTTGCAGAATTAGCCGGACAACTTCTTGGCATGACCCTGTTTGTGAGCGTCTTGCTTTTGTATCGAATTATACCAAATGGTCATGGATACAATACATCGTCCAATACATTACACCAATTTGGTATCAAAAGATACAATCTGGCAGCCCTGAATATCACTGTAGGAGCCACTTTTATCCTGCTGGGGTAACGTACACAATTCCTTCAGCTCCTGTCTTCGTCTCCATCGCGTGCACCACCATGTTAGTCTCCATTAATTTTTCTTAATCCTTGCCACACTAGGAATTATTCGTGTCATGGTTGCGCTTACAAACACAAATATTCATAATGCACAACTCAGGACCTAGAATAATTTTATTATCTGTAGATTCTATACAGACATTTATTCCGTGCGGGGATCGAACCCGTAACACGCAGCGTATACGCCGGTCGCTCGATCTATGTACCGTACATGCAAGCCTTAAATGCAGCATTTTTGTATTTAGTCTTTTTTACACATTTGAACAGTTACTTAAGTCAATAATAAAAATGTTTTTTTTAGGGGGTCTTAAATTTTTAATATTGCCACTAGATTTATACAATTACAAGTTGATGATCAGTATGTAATCATATAAGTATGTTTGGGGACACATACAGTTGTAGTTATGAAGTAAAGTAAGGTAAAGTAAATGAAACCACAGAGTTATTATAAATATAATAATATTGTGTGATCTGTTAACAACATCGTAACACTATCACTTTGACTCTCGAATATTTACAATCGACGCGGCGGACCAGTAGCTAGGTCATGTCGCAGGCACTAAAACGTGTCGGCGACGCGCTTGCGAGGGAGTGGGGGGCGTGCAGGGGGGGGGGAGCGTGCGTGCTACGGCGCGCGCGTGCGCAGCCAGGCGCGGAACCGCCCGCGCCGCTTGGCGTGCAGGCGGGCGTGCGAGGCGCGGGCGGCCGGCAGCGCGCCGCGCTGGTACAGCTGCAGCGGCCGGAACGCCAGCAGGCGGCACGAGTCGGCCGCGGGCTTGCGGCGGGCGGGGCGCGGCGCGGGGGGCGCGGGCGCGGGCGCGGGGGCGGGCGCGGGCGGCGGCGGCTGCGAGTGCGCGTTGTGCGTGTAGCCGGGCGCGCGCGCGCGGGCGTTGCGCAGCAGGAACACGGGGCGCGGCGGCGCGGGCGCGCCGGCGGGCGGCGAGCGCGGCCAGGCGGCGGGCGCGAGCGGCGCCAGCAGCTCGAAGCTGACGCGCGTGCGCTCGCCGGCGTGCAGGCGCACGAGGAAGGCGGTGTGCTCGCGGCGCAGGTAGCGCGCGGCGCGGCGCACGTAGCCGCCGGGGCCGCGCATGCCGGCGCGCGCCAGCTCGGCGGCGCGCACGGACCACGGCTCGGCGGCGCAGTGCTGCAGCTGGCGCACGGCGATGCCGACCAGCTTGTCCAGCGTGTAGGCGGGGTAGGCCTTGATGCCCAGCATCTCGCGCGCGGCGTCCTCGTAGGCGGGCGCGTCCATGTTGCCGTCCAGCACGGCGCGCACGAGGTCCAGCAGCACGTCGTAGTAGTGCGCGGGCTCGGCGGCGGCGGCGGCGTGCGGCAGGTTGCTGGGCTTGAGGCGCAGCGCGTGCGCCACGGGCGGGCGCGCGGGCCGCTCGGCGGAGCGCGCGGCGGCCAGCGCGGCGGCGGCGCGCCGGGCCGCGCCCAGCCGCTGGCACAGCGCGCCGTGCACGCGCAGGAACAGGTACCACGACGACGTGCACACGAACCGCGCCTCCTGCACACAAACACGCACACATTCTAAATTATGTCACTTTCAACATATTATTAACACAACAAAAAAAAATGACAATAAATACTTATATTACAATATGTACTATAGCTTAGGAAAGTCATACACTCCCATGATCAGCAAGCGACAGAGGACGTAGGGCGAAAAATTTTAGTAGAGACTTCAGTAGGAAGGCAGCATGCGAGTATCACCACTGACATTCTGTCATTTGCACATCGCACGGTTTGTCATCATTGTCTCATATTAAGCCTCAAATAGCCTGGCCATATCAATAATAAACCTGAACAATTTAATTTAAAGAATGTTGCAGACTACTTAACATCACGCTATTATTGCTAAGGATACGAGCATGAAGATTAAAGAAAACGTACATTTACGCCAAATTGACGCCACAGTACATATTCCCATTAAATTAAATTATCGGGTTGCGGTAACGTTACCCCAGCAGAAAATGTTTTTAAGAAATAAAACTAAAAAAACGATATGCACAACAAATACAGAAGTCAGAGCCTAAACCACGGAGGTTACAAACTTAAAATTATGACAGATTATGCATTTTATTACTAAAACATCCACTAAGAAAGGATTTTTTGAAGTTCGACCCCTAAAGGAATGAAATGAGGGATAAATAGTTATAGATTTAAAATTTTTGGTTGGAAATAAATAAACACTTATATCGGGATTTTTAAAAACAGACCTAAGAGGGTAGAATCTATTCTACCTCTCTGAAAGTTTATATGGGAAATCCGTAATTTTTAAAGTCGGAAGACTGAAATGAAATTCAAGCTCCTCAGCAAAAATAAATGCACATGTGCTTCGTCGGTTTTGGAAATTCAACCCCAACGGGCGATTTGAGGAGGAAAGATTAGTTTTTAATTCCGCAGGTGAATAATAAATTAATATACACAGTATATAGGATGCTAATTATTAGTGATGATACTTACATTTGGAGGATGGTCTCTATAGTCGTCCTCGAGATCTAGGGGCTCCGCTTTAATCTCAGTCTTCATAGACATCTCCTCATTACTGCTCGTTCTTTTCACACTGTTCGCCGACGCGTTTGAGCTGTCTGTAAACATAATAATGTTATAAGAATCGCTGAAGAATCTTCTCAAACAAAACATTATTAGTTTTATCGAAAACTAATATGTTATTTATATTTTAAAAAAACTTTATGATATGGTAGGACATACCGTATTTATAATAAAACTGTGAGAACTGTTGTATGTTACTATGTTCTACAAACAAAACGAGTAATGTAATTAAATAAATAAATCTAAATAAATAAATCAGTATATGTCATTGGTTGTATTATCAATTTTAGACTTAATTTTTATCAAAACCTATGCTTTGAACGTATTGGTATACAATTAACGTATTTTCGTTATTATTAATAGTTTATTATAATATAGTAGAGACTTCAGTAGGAAGGCAGCATGCGAGTATCAGCACTGACATTCTGTCATTTGCACATCGCACGGTTTGTCATCATTGTCTCATAATACGACCGCTAAAATCTCTTATTTCCAACTTAAAACTTATATCTTATAATCAAATGTAAGATTAATAATAAATTTAACTGTTGGATAGACTTTCTATACAAAATCTGTCAAGTCTCATATTTATTCAATTGATTATAAGTATCTTAACTGATGAAAAAATTACCCCGTAATGCACAAAATGGGTTTAAATGCCAGTTTATACTAAATCTAGGGCAAAGATACACAAAAAAATTACGAACTTCGATTTCAGACATTGGTTATATTCTTTTAAAGCGTAGAATAACCTACCTAACCTAGTATTTAAACCTAGGATTTTCTTAAACCAAGTTTTTGTATAATAAAGGGGTGAGTTTTTAATTACAACTCTTTCTAACACATAAGTTGATAAATATTATTAAACAATTACCTTTGCTATCTGTATTATTGTTGTTCTTCGGTTTATTTTCTTTATTTTTGTTGTTTTTGCTGCTCTTGTCCGACGCGGCATCAGATTCTGATGACTGTTGACAAAATAATAATATTATTTACATAAGCTTATAACATTTAAGTATATGAAAAAATCTGTGATAGTCTAGTGGTGTCACCACGGGATTTAGAGCTCTTCAATTACTCTGGCAGCATGGGAATTCCGTTTACTGTCAGTTTAGTAATATTCTCCTATTTTAAGAAACCTCAAACACTCCCTATTTTGTAAATAGGAATGTGAAGGGTTTTTGCAGGTCTAGCTGCGTGTTTTTTTACGGGTTTTCGAAAACCCTCAGGTGTTGCAGACGTCCATAGGTTACGGTAACCGCTTATTATCAGGACCAAAAGATTGTAAAAATATTTGTTCACAATTTTATTAATGGGTTAGCCACTGAAATCTCCTTAAGAAAACAGTGCTCGTGTCATTTGTTGTTGTGGATCCCATGGCCGGTTATCATCATCAACATTTCAACCTACAGACTTCAAATGCTAGACGGCCGACGTTCAGAATTTGCCCCAAATGCGAAGTGCCGCAGAGCCCCAAATTGCACATTCTGCGCGTGAGCTTGCTGGACATAGGCCTCCTTCAAGCATCGCCACGGCGACCACTCCTAGACCACCTACATCCAATGGATTCCAGTGGATACTCATGGATTGTGAGCTGTGGTAGCCTAGCGGTGTGACCAGTGGATTGAAATGGCCTCGAGTTCAAATCCAAGGCACGCACCACTGACTTTTCGTAAGTTATGTCGGTATTTATCACATGCTCAAACGGTGAAGGAAAACATCGTGAAAAAAACCTGCAAGCTTGAGAGATTTTCTCGATGGCATGTAATGTCTGCCAACCCGCAGTAGGCTAGAGTGGTGGACTATAGCCTAATCCCTCTCAAATGAGAGGAGACCCGGGCCCAGCAGTGGGACAATAATGGGTTGATGATGATGACTCATGGATTGAACTCATTCTCACCTCCTGCTTTTCCTGTTTAACAGCACTCGTGCTTTTGTCATCCTGCACGTCAGCACTAGGGCTGCCCGGACTTGCCGCGTCATCTTTCTCTTCTGTAAATCAAATTAAGTTTTATGTAGATACCATAAATACGAAAAATACTAGTAATACATACAGAATGGGCATTCCCTATTTCCCGAACTAGAATTAGCAAGTTTGGTAAGTCAATTTATATATTAAATATACTTTATTCAAAACGCCATTTGGCGTTTATCCTACATAACTTTAGGGTACAGAATTTTATTTCTTTCTTCCTTGGTAAACTACGTTGGTAAGTATGCTACATGGTTATTTACTTATTTTGAAAGATTTCGCTTACTTCGTCGTTGTAGACTGCTAATATGCATGAATAATACTCTAATGACCCTTAAAAGTAAGAAAATCTTACTTTTCCTCGTAGCAGGGTTTCGTAGATACGTTTATGTCAGGAAGGTAATTAATATTTTTATGAGACTTCAGTAGGAAGGCAGCATGCGAGTATCACCACTGACATTCTGTCATTTGCACATCGCACGGTTTGTCATCATTGTCTCAAAAAATTCTACAATAAAATTATACTACGTATTATATAGTTTTTATAAGATTTTGAAGTGTGATGTGTAACAATTCCATTTAAATCTGGTGCAGTTCTGATATTTGAAGTACGTTTTTTTTTACAGAATTATTTTTTTGTATTTTTTTTTTTTTAGCTTATTTCAAGCTAAGATTTTTAAATTTTTATTAAGAAAGAAAAATTCAACCTCAGCCGGGACTCGAACCCGCGTCTTCTGGATATCCAGAAGACGCGGGTTCGAGTCCCGGCTGAGGTTGAATTTTTCTTTCTTAATAAAAATTTAAGAATTATTTTTATCAGAAATCTGTCTTAAGGTACATTTCCTTCTACTGACTGTTGATTTCATTGTTATATCACATCTACATAACGTCTATTATAAACCAATTTACGTCTGGTTCAATATATTTTAACAAAAGCATCATCATACCTTCATCCCTCTCATCATCAGAGAGTGGCTGCCGAGGGTGTGAGAACAGATCTGGTAGGAAGTGCCTCAGCAGCTGCTTGATGCGCCGTTTTTCCGTCTTCTGTATTGCGGTCTGCCGTCGCGCGTGGTGGATCAGCAGCTCGGCAGTGTCTCGAAGGATTTTTATTGCTGTTGACAAAGACATATTTTATTAATAAACCGTTACATTAAACCTTTTATAAGATTTTATGGCGGTATATTGATATTATTTTATTTCTAACATCCATGGTCTTATTAATTACTAAATTTTAAACTGATGAATGGATTCAGCTCTAAAAACCAAATGAAAATTAATACGCCTCTGCCTAACCTTTCGGGGACGACAGGCGTAATAGTATGTTATGTAGAACTGAAAACCAACATTGCGTAACGACTGGAACCTATATTGGCAGTAATCAGGAAACGATTGAATTTGATTGAAGTCAATTATCTTTTATCGTTCGGAAGGAAGGCATAGTTGGAAGTAATAATTAAAATTCTTATTTCATATCGATATACAGGATTTAAAACTTCAGTGGTTTACCAGTAATGAGTAGAATTAAACAAATTACTTTAGGTGGTTTGGTAAACTCGTATTATTGCGAATTTATGATTTTATGCAACAGTAAAGTGGTATCTACCCCCAATCAGTGTCCCACTGCTGGGCACAAGTCTCCTCTCAATTAAGAATAAAGCTATAGTCCACAGTCGTACAGTTTTGTATGATTATGACGAAATAAAACATACAATAATATTATATTTACTAAAACGAATATTTGTCCTTAAATCGTAGCGTAATATAACAAAGGAACATAATATAAATATTATTTATGACAAACAAAGGCAATTATTGCATAATCTGAGCGTAACAAATACGTAAGAAATTGACGCGTAGTTTGTTTATTATAGTATCGTGGTTGGAGTTGCGACCTTCGAAACGAGGTCGCTTTAACAATCTAAATACTAAAATAGTTAACTATATTTATTTATATAGCGACTTGTTTTGATTCTAAACCAGATTAATTTTAAGCTAGGCTGGAGTTTCGGACTGTATATTATGACTAGCTGATCGGCACGACATCGCCTGCTCCACATATGATAGAGTGGGTAAAATTTTCACCGTATTTGCAACATTTTTTATTGATGCTCATATAAGTCGTACCGTGATTTTAAACAGCCTAAAAGTTTCGTAAATGAATATGAATTCTAATAAAGATTTTTCAAATAGGACTAGTAGGTTTTTGATATTTGTTAAGTAGGCTTTTATACAAAGAATCAAACTCTTCTGTCAGAGATCAGATATAGTTAGAAGTTACATCATTTTAGCAAGTTTTCTTATAATTTATACTGTTCTCTTCTGTAGTTATTTCCCATTATCTGGAGGGGGGTTGGATTGGCTTATTAAGTCTTTCCGTTACATAATATAAGTCTGTTGTTACATACGGTAATTTTATAGACTCTAATATTAAATCAGTATTTATCGTGGGCACCCACGGAGGGGCAAAGCATTTGCCCAACCGGCTCTCTGACCTGAAGCTAAGTATTTTTGGGGAAAATGAATATACTTTCGTCAGAAAATAAATTGCATTTTTAATTTCTTAGTATGAAAGTTATTTAGTTCTGCCCCACGCCTTAAAAATGTTCATTACTGTATTTATCACGTTGAATAAACAAATCTACTTTTTACGGATTTAATATTATTTTAATCAGTTTACCCGTGAACATGGATACTGTAAACATTGGGATTAAAATAAATCAATATGCCGCGATAACATTAGCAAATATTAGTTGTATTTTAATGTCTAGGTATTTGCGCAGCTGTAATAAATCAGTAAAATGAAACTTCTCTCATTTGACTGGCTATACGGTCGACAAGGCTAGCTGCGGGTTGGCAGACTTCACATGCCATCAAGAACATCTCTCAAGCATGCAGGTTTCCTCACGATGATTTCCTTCACCGTTTGAGCGTGTGATAAATACGCTTCAGAACAGTCAGGGGTTCGTGCCTTGGGTTTGAACTCGAGATATTTGACATCTCAGTTCTTTGGTCACAGCGAGCTCTTGTTTTGTTCATCATATCAGCTAGATGGCGTCCACTGCTGGACATAAGCCTCCCCCAAAGATTTCCACAACGACCGGTCTTGGGCCACCTGGATCCAGCGGATCCAGCGACCTTATTGTTGTTAGTTAGGTTGAAATAAATAAATTGCTTTGAACCCTCACCTTCTTGTCGACTAGACATGTTATAGTCCACTACGACGTGTGGGCCGGGGCGCCGCGAGGCGAACGCCGACTCGACTTCGTTGAACAGCGACTTCGAGCGCATCGCCTTCAAGTCATTCTGCTTGAAGTTGATCCCTTGGTGGTCTAACGACTTCAGGTAATACTTCTCGTTCTGTTCGCGCCATTGCTTGTTGAAACCCTGTTTGAGGATGAAAGGTATTTTTAGATCAAGACAAGAACGAATTTTATTGTTTTTTTACAACTCATGCTGAAATATGTTACAGTACAATTGTATTATCGTCTTTTTACATTAATTTTTGTAATTTAACTTTCTATATACTTATTTTAGTATGTAAATTATAACAGCAATCTGAGTATGTGTCAAAGGTTTCGAATAACGTTGTTTTAAGCCCAGAATACTATTGTTTTGTTAATAATATTACTAAGTTTTTAGTTTTCATACTAATTAAGTTAACATTATTTTAAATCTTAAACGAGACTTCAGTAGGAAGGCAGCATGCGAGTATCACCACTGACATTCTGTCATTTGCACATCGCACGGTTTGTCATCATTGTCTCAACATTTTCTATATTTTTATAGTACTTTACTATAGGATGTTACAGTCTGAATGTAAGACATAATCGAATAACCTCGGCTTCTCAGAAAGAATATCAACAGAGGAGTGTATAATTATATACACTCCATAAACCGAAAGTTAAGACCACATTTCTATTTTTTATTTTAAAACTAGGTATGTTTGTTTCTAAATGTAATGTGTCGTAATTATGTCTTGGCAAATAACAAAAAATACCCTTACTAATATTATAAATGCGAAAGTGTATCTGTCTGTCTGTTACTGTTCTCTTCACGCTTAAGCTGCTGAACCGTATGGATATAGTTTGAATCCCGGGGAAGGACATAGGATAGTTTTTGTCCCGGAAATCATCGCCTACAAGGGCGAAAACGGAGGTGCGATGTAATTTATTAATAGAGGGTAGAAAAAATAAGCAGATTGGATTAATTACAAATTCTAAGCAGACGAATTTACGGGCAAAAGCTAATTGTAAATCATTTTGGGTATTTTTTATTATGGTATTTTCCGCGGCAGATAGCGCATTCGGGCGGTATACGAGAGACTAAGACTGATGTTCTTTCTGAGAAGACTTTAACAGATCTATCTTCTGTCTGTGTATGTTTACCTTCTGTGCCTCCCGCCATTCATCCTCCTTGGCCTTCAGTCTGCGAAGCACGACGGGCACGGCAACCACAGGGTTCTTCTTCAGCCCAGCGATGATGTCAACCGCCTGCGATCAATACACTTCGTTATCACATCTGTAGCATACAAGGCTTGTTTACTAACAGTAAGGAGATTGTCACTGATCGATTTTTATTGTGTTTTTTGGCAATTTCATACAGCAAAAGTTACAAGGGAAATAAATATACTATATTCAGAACTTTTTATATATTTTTTTATTCCATAACGGTGGTAAACAGAGCTTACGACTGACGGCCGTAGACTTTGGACGTTTGCAACACCAGAAATGTCGCTAGCGCGTCATCATCATCATCAACCCATTAATGTCCCACTGCTGGGCACGGGTCTCCTCTCAATTGAGAGGGATTGGGCTATAGTCCACCACGCTAGCCTACTGCGGGTTGGCAGACTTCACATGCCGTCGAGAATTCTCTCAAGCATGCAGGTTTCCTCACGATGAGCATGTGATAACACATGCTCAAACGGTGAAGGAAAACATCCGCACATAACTTCCGAAAAGTCAGTGGTGCGTGCCTTGGGTTCGAACTCGAGACCTCTGGCATCTCAGTCCACTGGTCACACCGCTACGCTACCACAGCTCTCGCTAGGTTACCACAGCGCTAGCGCGTTGCCGACCCTATATCATATCTTATCTTCTATATCTTATAGCCTCAAAAATAAACGTTTATGAGACTATAGCATAGCTGACGACATTTAAAGTTTGAAAGCCGATTACTATAATATCATAATGTATACTACTTATAAGCTTTTCCTTTGAACATTAAATAAAATGCAATCATAGGTATTTCTCAAGCCATCTAAATGTAATTCATTAGTGTTAGTAAGAAATTCTTTATGAATTTATATAATGTAGATTTCATCACGATTGATTCCTTTACCGTAGAAGCATAATGTAATTTTAAGTGCAATAAATTATACCACAACCACTTATAAAATAAAGTTATAAATTGTGTGAAAGAAAATCTCGACTTATGGTTTTCTTAAGCTAGATGAAGCATCAGAATCTTTGACATAACAACACACTGAAAGAAGGTACAGCGAGGAAACAGAATCTGCTGCCTGAGTGCCTTGTATTTAGAGGTATTCAAGACACGAATGAATAGGTATCTTCTAGGTATCTGCGGCTCTACATCTTAGACCACATCGTCACTAACCATCAGGTGAGATTGTGGGGCGGTAATGTTTAAACAAATTTAGCTCTGTAAGTTATGTCTCAAAAGTCGATTTTTTCCATCACACCATTTATAACAAGAGATAAATATTTAAAAAAAACCTTATAAACTAACTAAAAACTAAATATAAAAGAGCGTAGACGCAGGCACGCAATGCTGTGTATATAAAATGAATGCGAAATAAAATAGCAAACTGTGAAACTCAAATTCTAAGCTACTTCAAAACATTGGCAAATAATATTTAATAAAATAAAGCTAGTAAAATAACTACAAAATACTACAGAAAATAAATAAACAATGGTAACAAATGCCAAAGATTATTATGATTAAGATAACTCTTTAATACGAAATATGTCAACATTTTTGATAATTATCGAAGACCCATTAAAGATTACTTTAAGTAAATTTGGGCCCTATAGTATGTCACACTGCAGAACAAAGCCCTCATTTCTATATTTAGATGTTTAATATATAGTTGATATAACGTAATATAACCATTTTATTTTAGATCCATAATTAATATTATGATTGCGAAAGTGTGTCTGTCTGTCTGTTACCTTCTCGCGCTATAATCGCTGAACCGATTGAAATGAAATTCGGTATAGAGATAGTTTGACTACCGGGGAGGGAAACAGAATAGTTTTCATTTTGGAAATCATCCCTTAAAAGGAGGAAAAGGGGGGCGGAATTAAAATTACGAATTTTACGCAGTCGCGGGCCAAAGCTAGCAATTTATAAATGCCAATATATAGTACATTTCGCGTGGCTAGATTCCATTGGCGTATCTGGCCGGGTGGGCCGTGGGCACCCCAGAATGTTCTAGTACCCACCCTACGACGTTGGGCTATCGATAGGAAATTCTCATAGGCGTAGATAGGGAAGGAGGGATGGTAGTATCTCGGATTATAGTAAAAATTATCCCACATCGATCGGAATCAGTGGCGTAGCTAAGTAATAAAGGGCGATAGTGCTAAAAAAACAAAAAAGGGGGTTTTGATCGACTATTGGGGCCCAAGCCCTGCCTGAAAAATTAGTACTAGATACGCCAACGCTAGATTGACGCTGAGACAACCGTTTGATGGGTTTATAAAGAGCTCACCGTTAAACCCTGCCGTAACTGCAGGATTTGCTTAGGAATGAGCTAAGTTTATCATCCGGGCTAAGTATGCAGCCGAAAGACGAATGCTGCGCTGAATATTCTTCGGAAGGCGAAGTGGCGTTTCATCAGCCGCCTTGCACCGCCTGCAAGTTGCGTGTCTCGCTCAGACTAGGGTTTAAACATATAAGTTAAATAAACGTCGATAACCTAGTGATACGGCCAATGAAAAGCCAAGCGTCCGACTTTACAGAAAATAGTTATTACTGAAACAGTGAAGGAAAACCTTGCGAACCATTCTACATACTTGAGCGATTTTGAGGGACATTATTAAATATACCAACGCGCTTTTGGCAGTATAATCCCTATCCACATAAGAGAGCCGTGCCCAACAGTGGGACAATTAACAGAACACCTTAAAAAGGTCTAAATAATTGATCTACAGTGTCTAGCTAGCTTTAGAAGCATGTCTAAATCCTATCCCAGATCTAACTACTGGTGATGCACAGCATGCCTAAGAGTCCGACTCGATCGTACCACCTTATCACCGTATATCCGGCGCAACGCCCTCTGGTGGATGGTGGGGGAGTGTCCGCCGAGGCAGTCGTCTAGCCGGTACTTGGCTGCGTCTTCAGGAGTCATGCGGGACAGCTTCTTCTGTACGCCTTCGAGCACTCGGATGGTTGACGCGTTTGTCTCTATGACGACGTCAAGCTGGAAATTGTATCATGGATTTCAATACATATTATTTAAAACAAATTCCTACATCGCGCCTGTGTTCGCGATAAACTCGAAAACAACTGCACCGATTTTCATGTTATTTCTACCAATGGATAGAGTGGTTCTCGAGTAAGGTTTTAGTATATAATTTATCGAGTTTTTGTATACATTTGCTTAAATATACTGATATTAATTGGTGTCGGAAAAACAAACTAGGAGCTTTCAACGAAAACGCTGCCTAAACCCTTAGAGGTATAACATAATGATGTATTTTATTCCTGGAATAGGTTTCCATAGCTTAGCGGGAACGGGATTAAAATTTCATAATTACTTTTGATCGGATAGTTATATGTATATATACTTTAAACACAACGGTGATAGCCATCAAATAAAATGGTGTTGGTAAGGCGATGTGTTTAAAGCAGTAGTGGTTAGAAGTACCATCTTACCTCAAACCTCTCATCTTCACAGCGATATATGTACTCTTCATATTGAGTCTTCCGTGACGTCACGAACGTTGAATCTTCACTCCACGTAGGGAAAGAAACCCAGGTGTCGTTCAGTACCTGAAAATTGTCATATACATTAGTAAAATAATATGAAAAATGCTTCTTGATGATTTTGAAATAGCTGAAGCGACTTTCGTGAATTATTGAACTCAGAACTGCCTCGGTTAGTTAAGTTAATGTTAAGTGCGACTGCTGAGCAAGAGTTCTTGGGTTCAATTCCCAGTTTAAGCTCTAAGTGATATTGAGTTTGCCTATGAGATTCTTAGTAGCAGCTCGGAGTTCGGGTTCGTGCCCCGTTTATGGCAATACGCTCGCCGGGTATAACAAGGGGTCTAAAACGTACCAGGCAAAATGTGGGTGTACATTAGTACGCTTTTGCCTAACCCTTCGGAGAAGACAGGTGTACCGGTATGTTTTGTATGGACATATACAATACGATGCTAGATGTTATACGATCACGACGATTTATGTGATGAACAATGTGTTTGATGGCTAAATAAACCGACGCTAGAGCAACACACACAGCCACAGGTCTTACCATGGGAAGTTTGTGGAGGCATTTTTATGGTAATGATATGCTATGTGGAACTAAGAACTGTAGACAGTTACCTCCTTGCAGAGCGGCGTCCGCCCGGAACATCGCCTGGCGGCCGCCTCCCGCGGCAGCGCGCAGTACGACGTGCCCAGTCGCTTGCATGTGGTCAGATCTGTGGGATAACAATTATAATACATTTAGCGAACATTTGTCATACAGAAGCAAGCGTACGGACAGTTTGATGTTGAACGGTTACCGTCACTCACGCGTTGCCGATACTGTAAATACCAATTGAGGTTTTCAGGGGGGGTTACTACGCTGACAGCAAATGAAATTTGTTTGTTGTCAGAATATTCACTCTCCCAACGAGCTCTGGCAACCTTACTCATTTGCAGAAACACAAATATTGTTGTTTCACTGTGGTTTTCTGTAAAGCGGAGGTACTTCCCCAGTTGGGTACCTCAATTTGAGCTAGGAATCTCGCTATGTCCCGTATATACGTGTTTGTTTAACTCTTTAACTGCCAAGTCCAGGGCCAGATTTAGGGGAGGGTAACCAGAGCAACAGCCCTGGGTCTCCTCAAGTCCATAGACTTGTCGGGAAGTGGGTGGTGGTGGCGGCGTACCGATATCCATGGCGGCGTCTCCCTGCGGGCGCTCGTGGCGCAGCTGCGCGCCGAGCGGCCCGACGGGCTCGTAGCGCAGCCGCTCGGCCCCGCGCTCCGCCCCGCGCTCCGCCCCCCGCTCCGCCCCCCGCTCCGCCCCGCGCTCCGCCCCTCGCTCCGCCCCCCGCTCCGCCCCCCGCTCGAACACCCCGCCGCTACTGCTCCCAAAACCGCTGTTGTTGAACCCTGCACAATCATTATTGTATGCTTTACTTTATAACTTTAAATACTAATAATTTTCATGACTAGACATTGAAAGTAGTTTTCTTTCAATTTCTTAATCATGTAAATTACTATTATTTTATAGATTTTATGGCAGTATATTAATATAATTTAATCCCGACGTATAAATAATATTAACATGCCGCAAAAGTAATTTTATTTAAATGTCAAATATTCGCGTAAGTGTAATAAATTAATATGATCAATTATTATTGGTATTTAATCATCAGCTTAAAGCATCTCTCCAATTGAGGCCCATCTACCAATATCCACATTAAATTGCTTTCAGCCACTTTCTATGATTGTTATGTTTACCAAATAAGATATTAAGAAATTGGCTATCTATATATATGTAACTCAAAGGTGACTGACTGACTGACATAATGATCTATCAACGCACAGCCCAAACCACTGGACGGATCGGGCTGAAATTTGGCATGCAGATAAATGTTATGACGTAGGCATCCGCTAAGAAAGGATTTTTGAAAATTCAACCCCTAAGGGAGTAAAACGGGGATGCAAAGTTAATAAAGAAACTTATTTCTTTAGTTAAATTGCACGCGGACGAAGTCGCGGGAATCAGTTAGTAAAAGTATATTTTACCGGTATGCATGGTGTTGTTGGGGGTGTGCGGTGGCGAGGGCGGGCCCAGGAAGTCCTGCAGCCACTTCTGCAGCTCCGGGTGTCGGCAGAGGAACGGCGCCGTCACACACAGCAGCTCAGACGATGAGATGATCTCGTTCGTGAAGAGCAGGAGACACCTGTACAAATATAATTATATTCTTAGTATTATGTAAAAATAACTGTAATTTTATTGTTACCCTGTGAAATTAGACTTTACTTCTATCTAGATACAGATAGTGAAATTGTACAAAGTGTATTGAAAATGTATATATAGTTGAGACTTCAGTAGGAAGGCAGCATGCGTGTATCACCACTGACATTCTGTCATTTGCACATCGCACGGTTTGTCATCATTGTCTCAACATAATTTTGATTTGATGCATAAACTTTTAATTTTAGCATGATTACTAGGATATTCTTTTGTGGGGCAGAGCCACCGATATAGAAAGTATTTTTATTTTACAAAAGAGAGCTATTCATTCATTATCAGTTAAGTGCTAGAGTTTCTCTTAGGGAACGTTTTAAAGAAATTGGAGTAATGACAGTTGCATCACAGTATATTTATGCCAACATAATATATATAAGGCAAAATATACATTCCTATTGTAAAAATAGTGACATTCATAATATTAACACGCGAAATAAACATAAATTATGCGCTCCTAGTCACCGTTTACATAAGGTGCATAATTCATTTGAGGGAGTCGGTATACGTATTTATAATAGAATATCTAGTGACATTTTGAATCTACCGACTGACGCTTTTAAACGTAAAATAAAAGATTGTCTTATCAAGAAGGCATATTATAATTTAAATGACTATTTTAGTGACAGTACAAGATGGTCACCGGATTGACCCAAGACAACTCAATATTGTAACTTGTTAAAACGTGTTATTACATGTGAGCGGGCACATACAGACAAATGGAGGCTAAGTGTGTATTAAAATATTCATAATTATATATTTTTATTGGTAAAATGTATTTGTGTATGCTAGCTCACATAATAATAATAATTTAGCTGATTCGATAAACTGTGTACCAATTGATTCATTGTAATATTGTATAGAATCGTTAAATTAATTAACAGACAGAACTGTGTTGTTAGGGAGTTTGTTGCGCCGCTTCTTCTTCCCAACAAAAACACTAGGAAGCGGTGAAGGGCGGGCGTTTTGGGGGCTGTCTTTATTGTCGACGTTCAAAAAGAGCCAATTAAATTTGGCCTACTTTGAATAAATGATATTTTGATTTTGATTTTGATTTTTTTTTAATAAATAAATAAGTATGGTGAAAATTTAAGTCCAGGCTTTTAGTTTGACTCAATAATTATGTTCAAAGGGCTATCTAATTTATTGCATTCTGTTTAATACTCTACACTGACAATTACATAACTGGTCTTATTTTGATATATAGTTTAGGGGTTATTCAGTAACAGACGAATTTAGATGTAAAATTACCTTTTACAAATTTTATAGTAGTAAATCAATAATATTTTATAGATAAAGGATTCGAAACTATCGGATTATAATATCTGTTAAATGTATTTTTATTGTAATGTCTAATATTCGCAAAAAGAATCATAAATCAGTAGACTGCCAAACTTTAAGTCTAGAGCTATGTGCTATTTTTTCTCTATTTTTGTGTGTATTTTTCTGTGCTACACAGACACACACACATTTGAAAGAAGTTGAAACCTATTATTACCTGAGGAAGTTGTCGTAGACGTGTTGCGAGCGCAGTGCCTTCCTGGCGCGGTCGAAGAAGTTGAACTCGTGCACGGTGGCGAGCTTGGCGGCCTCGGCGTACGACACGTCGCGCACGTCTCGCACGTCACGCACGTCTCGCACGTCGCGCACGTCACGCACGTCGTGCACGTCGCGCACGCCGGCGCCCGCGCCCGACACGCGACACTTCTTCGGCGGCGGCGCGCCCACCGCTGCCGCAAATTCTACATTTAAATTACACTGATATTGCTGTGCTAGCCTAGTGATTTGACCAAGATGTCACAGACAAAGGCAAGCACAACTGACTTTTCGAAAGGTATGTAAATGTAATTTATTATATGCTCAAACGATGAAGAAAAAGATCGTGAGGAAAACTGAGAGACTTTCTCTATGGCATGTGAAGTCTATCAACCCGCAGTAGGTTATTGTGGTAGACTCTATAGTCTAGAGAGGGATTAGGCTATCCTAATCCCTCTCAAATGAGAGGAAGCAACATTAAAATAAATATAACATACCCATCTGACTGGAGGAGGTAAAGCTGGGCGACCTCTTAAGGTGGTGATGCTGCTGCTGCGGCGGCGCTGTCACGGTGCTGGGTGCTGAGCTGGAGTGCTTGGCTAACTGCTGGATAAACATAACACATATATTTAATATACATATAATTATATTTAATAGGTTTTATGCGGATGTATGGCAACACTGCCTCGAACAACTCGGGGTGCGCATTCCACATTTCAGCGGTATGCATGTTAAAAGTTATCTTAAAGAGTTTCGTTCGGGTTTTAGGCATGGCAAACCGAACTATATTGTCAAGTCTGCCACTATCTGTAGAAGGATATCCTATATTACAGATGCCACATTCTAAATTAAAGTAAGCAATATGAAATACAAAAAATATATATATATATTTGGTAAACTAAAAGGAGGTATCCGGTAACCAATGGCCATATTGATTCACCACAAAAGAATTCAGGAAATTATACTCGATTGTCATTAACTTATTATCAAAATAAACAATGTTATCATTCCACAATAAAAAAACACATTTGATACTATTTATCTGATAACACTAAGTCACGCCGCTTGTGAATAGAATGGATGTGACATCACGTGAACATAATTATGCTGATAAGATTTTGCTATATACTTTGATAATGGAAATAATATGGAAACGTTTTAATAACAGGCTTTTACAGGGCCGGCAGCGAACTAGCGAGAACTAGCAAACGTCCAAGTGGACGATTTAATATATTGTATTGAACTCTTTTTAGAACTTAGTATCGAATATTAATTATATTTCTTTTTAGGGTGACTGTTAACGCGAGTCTCCACCGATAAATAGGTGCTAACTTTTCTGTGTGTTGGTGACCAAAGTCTCCGTAATTTCCTTGGCAAAGTTGGTAACTAAAATTGTAAACATCTGTTTCTGTTTTGGCGGTAAACATTAAGGATTAAGCATGTTGTAGATATTAAATCGCCCTGTGGCATGGCTGACACGTGGATGCACGAATCAATCGAGTGGTTAATTGTTGGCGACTCGGTGTAGACACAATCGAAACAAAAGTTGGCGAATTTCGTACATTGAATTAAACAGATAAATAAAAGATGACGTTAGTTTGTGTGTATGTAGATACTTACAGGAGTATGGTGGTGATGATGCGGTGGTGAAGCTGGTGGTATTACCGGGAACCGCTCAGCCTCGGGCTCCACGCGAGGAGTCGGTTCACACCCTCCGTACTAGGTGAGCAGAAATAATTGGGTTAAAACAGTGATCATGATGAGAGAGGATACAATTTTGGGACTTTAGTGACATATTTTAGACTAAAGGCATAATGTTATACAATAAATTTATTATAGAAAGGATTTTCCGATTATAAATTTGTTCAAACTAATGTAAATTATTAATTTTTCAAATTTTCTTGATTTCTAGGCAATCACATTTCATGAAGTTTAAGTCAAATGTTTAAATTCAATTAGACCAATATTAAGTGTACTTTACGTGTTATTGAGAAGAACCGGCAATAACCTTATAATTAAAACTTTATTTATACCTTGTAATTTTACTACTAAGGGTATTCCTGGACATTATGACACACAGCCCCATCTAGTTCCGAGCTAAGCAACTAGGTTTGTGTTACGGATACTAGTTGGTTGATATACTACATATATACATTTTTTTTTAAATACATACATATTATACATAGATACATCCATGACTCTGATACAATTTATGCTCATTACACAAACATTTGTCCCTATCGGGATTCGAACGCACAGAAGGCAGTGTTAGCTACCGCTGGACTAATTGGGTGGAATTAAAGCGTGTATTATCGTGTACCTGGTGGTGTACGGGTAAGGGCGGCGACCGCACGTGAGGGTAGTGTCGCTCCCGCTCCCGTTCCCGCTCTCGCTCCCGCTCCCGCTCGCGCTCGCGGCACTCTGGCGGCGGCTTGCTGACGGCCTTCGCGTCCGGCAGGAACTGCCCGAACTCCGCCAGGAGATCGTCCTGGTTTTCGAACAGCTTCGCCACCTGTTTCGTATGTTATTGTTATTACTTAGAATAATAATACATTAGTGGGGTCAACGTAAACACAACCTTATTTTTGAAATTAGGCGAGTTACATAGGTAAGAAGTTTGCTTACTTTGCCGGGGAGGGGGTTTAATAAATAAGTTTAATAAACCTGTGTAGAGATTTCCTATTTTTAGAGAAACTACCTATTTTGAGTGCTAACAATGTAGAGGACGAGTGACGGGTGAATAAGTATATTCTACAAAATACGCATGGATGTGTAATTTCCCACACTTAGTTCACACAGAGAAGAAGTGCAGAATGCTATTTTTTTTAATTACGCATAACACAAACTTATAATTTAAATTAAATTATGGTCGAAATTCGACCGCTGGGCGACCACCAATAAGCCTAAAAACCTAAACCCGAAATCAAAAAGCTCGCCCTCTATTACATGGGACCTAAAACATAATCTGATAGCTGTGATGGTATGGTACATACCTGAGAATACACCTCCTGTTCCGTCTGCTGCTTGGCCTGTGGCTCCTTCATCTCTCGATGACCTCGTTGGTAGGCGTGCAGGATCTCCAGGAACCGTTTGTACTTGTCCGGCTGCCGGGAGAACCGCGACTGTTGGGAGGGTAGCGGTTAGTTGCTGTCGTACACTGGATGGTATGTGAGGTGATTTGTGTGTAGTCAGAACTCTAATAGAGCAGCCGCTAGTTTTTATCATATGGCATCAATCGGTAATTAATTTCATCATTCAATGTGTTTTTTGCATTAAATTGTAACTTGTATTGGTTTACCAGCTTCAATGGTAAACTCGAGGCGGAAGTCAATGGAGACGCCGTGATGGAGCGCTCTAGAAGGACATACACGGACCTAATTGGTGAACTCCTTAAAAAAGTACTCGATGTATGAATGTGGACGACGCAAAAATGGTATGTAGGGATCGTAGCGTGTGGCTTCTGTACTTTCTGCTTACCCCCATGGGAAAACGGTTGTGTGTGTATGTATGTATGTATTACAACTCACCTTGATCTTATTAACATATTCGATGGCGTGGTTGAACTCCACCGGTTGACTGGGCGGCGCCGGCGCCGGGTGCGTCGGGTTGCTGGGCTGAGCCGACCCTGTAGGGGGAAAAACCAACTAATTAGTACACAGTCAACACAGCTAATGTATAGGAATAGTAGTTGATGGAATCAGAACTCAAATAGAGCAGCCGCAAGTTCATATCACGAGGAATCAATCGGTAATTAATTTCATCATATTAGAAATACCTAGTAGCTTATAATGATCCTAATGAGGTAAATAACCAAAAGAATTTATGGTTCTATCCCTCTCCTTTCTACTTCAGTGTTCAAAAATTATAACTAAGATGTGACCACCAGAGGACTCCGAAATCTATGGTCTCCAGTTCAAACCCAAGGCACCATTGACTTTTCAAAGTTTCATGCATAAGGAAACCTGAATGCTTGAGAGATATTCTCAATGACGTATGAAGTCTGATAACCCAAACTAGGCTAGGGTGGTGGATTCCAGCGGTAAGAGCTGGACCAAAGCCTGCTGGAGTTGTAGTGCATGCTATTGCGAATCGCATGGCACCGGCAATAGGGATGGTGGCGTTGACGGGTGCGGTTTTTTAGTCGGTAAACGCTTAGGCGGAGTCCGACACATCCTGTCGTCTCCCCAGGCGACGGGACAGTCCGTAAAGGATTTTTCCGCACTTATAAAAAGGGTGGTGGAATTCAGCCAAAACCATCTCGAATGAGCGGAGAGACCTGTGTCCAGCAGTGGGACAGTAAATGGGTTGATGATGATAGCCATCGTGTCGCGGAGCCCTCATAGCAGTCGTTTCTTATTAAATATTATTCGGTTCTTATTTATATTCAGCCAAATCTAAGATGACTTCCTAACAGAAAGTCTAGTTTAATATTATAGTTACCGCTGGATGCGGGTGGCGCATGACCGGTCGTCGTGGCGAACCTTGGGAGAGACCTATGTCCAGCAGTGGACGTCTAACGGTTGATATGATGTAGTTACCTGGGGCAGATGCATGATGTATAGCAGCCGCTTCAATCTGCTGATGGGCCTGTGAGATCTGGTGCAGTGTGTTGGTAGGCGGAGCATTCACTGACAAGTTGTGGACTATCGCGTTGTTAACAGACCTGGGGGGCAAGCAGGTACAGTGGTTAGTTCATGGTAGTATATATAATTAACTGTAGTTGATATTGAAGGTTATATCAGAACTCAAATAGAGCAGCCGCAAATTTTTATCATGTAGAATCAATCGGTAATTAATTTCATCATTTAATGTGTGTAATTTAAGACCCAAACCAAAAATAAAGTGAAAATTTGCATCAAGTAATAACCTAATTATATTTATGTAATTGAAAACATACTGTAAGATATCAGTAAACTCTATAAATAAACATCTAATATATAAAAAAAATAGTGTTAGTTATCGAACTCCGAAACAGCTTGAGCGATTTTTCTTTTTATTGTGTATATTACGGTAGATCTGAGAATAGGTCGTAAAGTATTTTTTACCGCAACCTCCAACTCCTGTTTTGTTATCGAGATTTTAGTCAGCTAGTAATATTTATAATAAAAACTTACATTTCCATGTTGGAGTAGCCGCCAGCTCGACGCACCGCCTCCTTTTCTGCCTCTCTATAAACAAAAACTTGATTTTAATGTCTATTATCACTACCAAACCCACCGCTGAGCATCTGGGCTTAAGCTGTACATTGTCCAGCGTGAGGTAGAATGCGAACAGTATTATTGAAACCTTTTTCAACACCACTACTCGAACTTATCAAGAATAGACACATCCGAATTGAGAACCTCCTCCTTTTTGAAGTCGGTTAAAAACTTCAAAGTATAAATCATACCAATTTAATCAATTTTTTTCTTTTCTACTATTTCTACTATTCCATCATCATCATCATCATCAGCCTATATTCGTCCACTGCTGGACGTAGGCCTCCCCTAGTGAACGCCAGCTGCGCAAGTCGTCGCTCCACCTGGCCGGCGGCCGTCCTACGCTACGTTTGCCGAGACGCGGTCTCCACTCAAGAACTCGTTTGCTCCAACGGTTGTCGGTTCTCCGAGAGATGAACTATTATATACTATACTATTATATACTATACTATTACATATTCCATACTAATTTTAAAGATTCGAATTTATGTCTGTCTATCTGTTACCTTTTCACGCTTGAACCGCTGAACCGATATCATTGAAACTTTAGTATGGTATTAGTTTCGAACCTGAGAAAGGTCAAGGGAAGTATGTATGCGAAATCGATAATTTTTAAATTACTAACTGAACACTGACGAAGTCGAAAACCAAAGCTAGAGTTAAATAAAATACGAGGTTATCGAAGAAAATATCCGGTTTCACATCTTTCAGTCTCCTCTTCTATAAAATGGGACCTGATGTAGCAAAATTTAGTATATAAGTACATAATATGCCTAAGCAACAAACAAAATAGTAAATAACAAAACGTCGCAATCCATTATGTAAAACGGGTGCCCCGCGCGGTTCGTGCGGCTGACGTAATACAGCTGTGAGCGGTCATTCACCTCGGCCACCGCTCCGACTTTATTTTCGTTGCTAACATTATTTATTAAACTTTCTTGAAGCATTTGACGGGTTTTAATTAATAACAGTATGCAGTATGAGGTAGGTATGTTTGTGATTTTATGCGGGAAATTATATTTATTTATGTATTTAGACGGTTCTTCACGTTAACCATGGAACTACTTTTGAGACTGTACAAAAGTACCTGTGATATTGGTTTATTTGAAATGGGGGAGTTTTTTGCAACGCTTCTTTCTTCCCAGTAAAAAACACAAGGGAGCGGTAAAGGGCGGGAGTTTCTAGGGACGTCGTTATTGTCGAAGTCCAAAAAGAGCCAATTAAATTTGACCTACTTTGAATAAATGATATTGACTGACATAAAACGTTCGTTAGAGAAAATAATTTCACAAATCTAATGCCCTGCTACGCTAATGAACACTAGTCTATATCCTTCTCTTGTAATATATCAATGTTTGATATTTTTGTTGTTGATGTTCCTTGAAAAAATACATAAATCTGACTGATTTTCAACAGTGCAACTAGTTTTTAGACGACCCGATTAGTCCAGCGGTAGTTAACACTGCCTTCTGTGCTATGGGTCTTGGGTTCGAATCCCGGTAGGGGCAAATGTTTGTGTGATGAGCATAAACATTTGTATCCGAGTCATGGATGTATCTATGTATAATATGTATGTATTTACAATAAAAAAAAGTATATATGTAGTATATCAACCAACTAGTATTTTATATATATATATTTATTTATATTTATTTTGACAATTCAAATGTACCTGTAATATTGGTCTAATTGAAATAAATCATTTGAGTTTAAGCTTGAGCGTTTTACTTCGATGTAATGAAAATATTATTTCCCAGTATCTCGCGTCTCTGTTCCTTACAAGTCCTGTGGCAGGCGGACTTCCCACGTCAATATTCACCTCGGTATTGTCACCGGTCTTTGACCGTCCGCATTAAGGACAATTTTCCTTTATTACGAATTTGGTTCGTACGGACACACGTACTATATCGATTTGCAGGAAGCATACAAACAAATTCAGTGACGTCACTTGTCGCTTTGTAGAAATTTGTAGTTTTTATGACATGCTCGTTGAAAAATCTTTAGTTTCCTTTAGGACACTTGGAGGTACACCCCAACCTATCGTAGTCCACTGCTGGACATACTGTAACCTCCCCCCCTCATCCAGAATATCCCTGCTACCATTTTTTCTTTACTTATGTTAAATTATTTGATAAACAGTCATAAATGTGTTACTGGGAAGTTTATTGCGCAGCTTCTTCCCAGCAGAAACACTAGGGAGCGGTGAAGGCCGGAGTTTTCGAACATTGGGTGTTGTCTTTATTGTAGAAAAAGAGCCAATTAAATAGGGCTTACTTTGAATAAATGATATTTTGACAGTAATATGATACTATATACCTCAGTTTTCAGTTCTGTCTCTCTTACTTCATTAATCTCGTATTACAGAGAAATAGCCAGGTAGAAACCTGTCTCTTTCTTCTTATTCCCTTCATAATCCATCTCCCTTTCCACATAATCGTCTCTTTTTACCATACTAACTTTTACCCTCGTAAGAAATTATCGATTCCGCATACTCCCACCTCCTTCTCGCCCTTTTCAGGACGGAATTCCGGGAACAAAAACATACCATGTTCGTCCTTGGGACTCAAACTATGACCACACCAAATTTCATCTATATCAGTTCAGTGGTTTAAGCGTGACACAGACTCAAGACAGATAGACAGACAAACTTTCGCATTTATAATATTATTAAGGAGTAAGGATATAAAGTATGGAATTAATGACTTACTGGGCCACAGGGAGTAGATGCACGAGCTGCGGTTGCGGAGGCGGTGGGTGCTGAACGCCTAGAACCACGTTGCTGCCGCCGCCGCCAAACCCTGTCGGCGAAGGCATCGACACCGACACCTGCCAACATATAAACCCATTGTACTCCACTGCCTCATGGGAGAAGGTAAAGCAAGGTATTGAAATGGTGATGACGCTTATACAAGCACATTTTTAATCACTTGTTGGCGCCGGTGCTTGCTAACTGACTACCTTTGACGAACAAACTCAGAGAATCATGGTCTCTTTTAATGTCGAGACATCATCATCTTCATCAGACTATATTCATCCACTGCTGAACGTAGGCCTCCCCTAGTGAACGCCACAGAAGAAGCAAGAATGTTGTGAAGTCCATACCTCATAATAGTATTTAATATACGAGTGGACACCATGAGGGAATGTCTAAAAATGGACTTTGGAAGTAACCCCATAATAGGTTGAGTATGACAAGTCCTTGCCGACGCCACGCAAACATAAGTCATTGTTTAGCTCAACCATACTGTAAGTCATATATCATACGTATTACATGCTCAAACGGTGAAGGAAAACATCGTGAGGAAACCTGAGAGATCTTCTCGATGGCATGTGAAGTCTGCCAACCCGCAGTAGGCTAGCGTGGTGGACTATAGCCTAATCCCTCTCAAATGAGAGACCCGTGTCCATCAATGGGGCAATAATTGGGTCGATGATGATTGTAGGGAGCTCCACGACCTGTTGCCGGTGGTGGTGGTGCATTAGGGTCCATCCAAGTATTACATAAAACACTAGAGGTGGTGGTATTGGCATTGCTTATGTTTGAGATTGGGTAAGGTAGGTAGAAATTTGCTCAGTTTTCCTGACATATGGGAGCGAGGGGTTAATAATTGTAAAAAAATTGCTTATGTAATATTTGAACGGCCCCTTTATCATCATCAACCCTTTCATGTTCCTCTGCTGGGCACGGGTCTCCTCTCAATTGACAGG
The DNA here is from genome assembly GCA_905163465.1 of Craniophora ligustri. NCBI lineage: Eukaryota > Metazoa > Arthropoda > Insecta > Lepidoptera > Noctuidae > Craniophora > Craniophora ligustri. Next base: position 1,159,616 of record LR990982.1, read on the forward strand.
GATTCAGCTATAGTCTACCTACTGCGGTTTAGCAGACTTCACTTTTCCTTCACCGTTTGAGCTTGTGATAAATACGCACATAACTTCCGAAAAGCCAGTGGTGCGTGCCTTGGGTTCGAACTCGAGAGCTGTGAAATCTCAGTCCACTGGTCACACCGCTAGGCTACCACAGTACCTCGGATTTCACCTTAATGGGGATGAAGATGAGGATTCTCCCCGCTGGCCACAGGCATGGCTGCTGTATGCATTTGAAAATAAAGACAATATAACTGCGTACCTGTCCATTACTTTGTACTTCGATCTTATATCCGGGCGGCAAAAAAGTGTTGAATCCGACAATAAGCTCAGGATGCCCTTTAAACAGGTTTGACACCCGGGTGATGACGCCCGGCGTGTCTATACTGGAATAGAAACTAAAATTAAGATGGTGGATATTAAGACGCCGTTCCTTTTAAATAAAATATGATAAAATCAGATAAAAATGCAGCCATAACATGTATCATTTAAAATCAAACGGTAATTGTTAACATCATTTCAAATGAAAATAATAAAAATAAAATATTTATTTTTAAAAGTGCAAGTAGAGGTTTAATCTTTTCATTAAAGCTTATTTGAAATAAAAACTTTTTGTATAGGCACTTCTTTGTTGGTGTCTGTGTCTGTAGATTACATTAGTGATTATTTTATTTTAGACCTTTTGATTAATGTACTAACTTGGTATTTTTATTCACAGGATTATTGGGTTCAGGCATAAATGTTTTATGATAGACCTGTGACACTTTAAAACTTTACGATGTACTGAAAAAGTTTTTGAATAAATTAATTTGAATTTGTCTTCACAATCAGTCGAATTTAATTTTCAGTTAGTATTTTGTGAAAAAAGTATGTAATATTCTCAAACAAATAAGCAAATAATTTCAACAAAATGAAGATAAACAAAAATACTGATACAGAGTTGTGATTTATTTCGATATTTTTTAAGTTTCATTTTCTACCTTTATGGTGGTATGAGCTGTGAATTGAATGTTTCTATATTAAGTTTTACATGTTAATTTTAATTATATAACAATTACTAGTAGCTATGTGCCCGATTAACAACATTTGTTACCTTTTTTGGGATCAAAATTTGAAACTAAAATATAAGACAAGGTACTGTGCAAAATTTAAAATTTTAGGAAAACCGACTTTCTTCTGGAATTTGTAATTATAGAGATATTAATACACCGAAAGCGCAATCCATGCTGAAAACAATATAGACACTTACGTCTGACTCTTGAACTCCTTCATGATGTCCAGGAAATCGTTGTAGACTTGCGGTTGGGTATTGAACTTGTACTTGACTTGGTCGAGGTAGGAGAGAGCGTCCTCGACCTTGAGGCGTTGGAACTGTCCGGCGGGGGACGCCTGCGGCGCGGCGGGCGGGGGGGCGGGCGGCGGCGCGGGCGACTGCCGCCCCAGAGCGCCCGCCAGCCCCGCCCCACCGCCCACGCCGCCCGGGACTCCCGGACCCACCGGCCCGCCCAGCGTCTGCCGTCACCAACAAATACATACATTAAATAACAGTTAACGAAGAGTAGAACGACCGAACAGTGGAGCAACGACTTGCGGAAGGCAGCTGGCAGTGACTGGAGGAGAAGAGCCGGAGATCGAGCTCTGTGGCGTTCACTAGAGGAGGCCTACAACCAGCAATGGACGAACATCATCATCATCATAAGCATCTGATGATGATGTTGATGAAGAAACAGTTGATGCAATTCTAATGCTCTTGAACAGGAGTTTTTAGTTGAGACTGATTGTCTCTTCTATCTATTCGGAGATATGCGCGCACGCATCTAAATGTATGTGTGTATGTGCATATGTATGTGTTTAAATGATTTATCTGTTTATATTTATGTAATACAACAAGTCACGCAAACAAAACGCGGCCAATTAATGAATTTACTTTACAGTTTATATTGTTGACAATCCAATTTGATAATACAGGTCATGGATAAGATTATGTGTAGTCATATAAGTATTGACACAGGCTTGATGACGTTAAAACGTTTATAGAGCAACAACTTTTAGAGGTAGGGCATAGTGAGATTTGTCGCTCAATTGAACTGTCCCACAAGGTTGTAATTTTTAACTGTCGTAACATTTTCGGCACGCCGCGTGTCGTGATGTACAGTGCGACGCTTCCAATGCTAAACTTCAGTATACCCCCTTGTACGCAGTTGTCAGACCCACTGGGGTAAGCAACGGGATGGGGGGGACTGTTATCAACAGAATCATAAGTCTACATGCAACCACGGATGATGTAAAGGTTCCTAAACATCTGGATAAAAGAACAACTGAACTGCAAGACTGGGGAAGTACCTTCACCTTACAGAAGACCGCAGTGAGACAACAATAGTTGTATTGCTGCGAGTGAGCAAATTTACTAGAACTAGCTTACTTTTTTTATGGTGATAAGGGGGCAAACGAGCAAGCGGCTCACCTGATGGTAAGTGATGACCGCCGCCCATGGACATTTGCAACACCAGAGGCTTGCAAATGCGTTGCCAAACCCCTTAGAAACCGTTCAGGTTTCGTAAATAGGGAGTTACTGAACTGACAGCAAACGGAATTCCCATGCTGTCAGAATAGTCGCTCCCCCAATGAGCTCTGGTAACCTTACTCACTCGCAGAAAGACAACTATTGTTGTTTCACTGCGGTATTCTGTAAGGTACTTCCCCAGTCGGGCAGCTCAATTTGAGCAAGAAATCTCGCTATGCCCTACCTCCTGTTCATGATGATAAAATATAGATCTTTTAAAGACACTTACAAGGCATGTAAAATTATTTTAGAATCTAGAAGAAATACCGAAACAAACTCAGAGAATCATGGTCTCTTTTAAAGTCCAAACATTTTTGTTTATAATACGTGAGCCTGACGACGTAGGTCAAAGTCTGAGATGTCCTTTTGAAGAAAGCACCAGTGCAGCTTTGAGTTGACCTGTCCATACTGACAGCACGCATACGTCAGCATCGTGTAGCTCAACCATTATTGAGGGTTATGATGTATTATCATAAATTAAGCAATAGATTGTTACTTATTATTTATAAACGTTACTTCATAATATTATTGTTGTGGAGGAAAACAAACTATATATAGGCATCAATGAATGTTGAGTAACCGAGGTTCTAGTAAAACTTATGGAACTCTCGAATCGTCATTAAAGGTTTCAAAGAGGCTTTTAATTGAAGGTTATCCTTAATAAGAATTCATTAGTATTATACACCGATGTGTGCTTAGAAATGTGGTGAGACAATTGAAAACATGATTAATCGCTCGCTGTGAGTTTTCCGACGTCATTCACACAGTAAACGACAAACAATATAAGATAATTATGTCATTATCGAAAAGATATGTTGTTTTAGGAAGTAAAAGAACAGATAAAATAGAACATTTTTAGAGGTTAAAAAATTGGGTTTGTTATGTGTCGTAATACGTTTATGTACTCTCTTTTTGCTATCACGCTTGTTGTTCCTGAAAGCATTAGGCAGAGGTGTACTAATATACCGCGAACCTATTGTCATTAGCCGGCCGAGTATCCTCAGAGGGGCTACTGAGAATTTTGTAGAAAAACTGTAGAAAAACATGGGAATCGTACCCAAGAGTTCTTTCTAGCAGCTTCACTATCGTAACATAGAATGAGCTTCGTGACTGGTGTGTTAGATGTGTCATGTCAGTTAACAGTTCTTTGGTGCTGTGTATATAAGTTGTATGTAGAGGCATCGTTGTTGATACATCAAGTGAACGGCACAGGCAAAGAACAGGGAATGTTGCTGGGGAGTTTGTTGCGCCGCTTTTCCCAGCAAAAACACTAGGAAGCGGTGAAGGGCGGGCGTTTTTGGGGCTGTCTTTATTGTCGGTGTATAAAAAGAGCCAATTAAATTTGGAATATAATAAACCGCGCATCAAAAATACTGATTGAGCGACAAAATTACTGATTGAGCAAAATACAGATATCGGTTAGGTTAGTTTAGAACTGTGACCAAACAACGACCAAAACCAAATCTGAATACCAAGAAAGTGTATATAAGTAATAACAATACTTTTAATGAACATATTTTGGTGCACATTCAGTATATTTGGTGGAACACAGGCAAAATTAGGTAAATGAAATGGGAATAAATTGAAGTACTTTTAAATACCATCCATAAAATTTGGCTTACTTTGAATAATTGATCTTTTGATTATTGATTTTAGGTGTAGCTGTAAGTTTGGTGGTCATACCTTGATCCTCTGCGGCACCTGCGGCGGCGGCTGCTTGGCCGCGTACTGCACGGCGGCGGGCTTCAGGTAGTTGATGACGGGCGCGCCGCCCGGCCGGCCCGCGCGGAACCCGCCGCCCACCGACAGCATCGCCGGGCCCGAGCTCGACCTTATGTCTGCGGGAAGACCAGAGGTTATTCAATATTCTGTTTATCTTATTCATCATCATCATCAACCCATTATTGTTGGCACGGGCACGGGTCTGCTCTCAATTGAGAGGGATTAGGCTATAGTCCACCACGCTAACCTACTGCGGTTTCGAATGTCTTCGCACGTGAAGTCCAGTCTCAATCTCTCACTTACTCCTCCTATCTAATTTTCATGATTAATTTGGCTGCGGGTTCCAAGACAGTTAATATCATTCCCCTGGGACACGTCGAGCTTCATTGTCTCGACGATTTTCTGGATAGTTTACTACTGTTGATCCTGGCTTACAGGAGTTGCAGTAGTGGTGGGAGGGTGGTGGGCATGTCCCAAAAAAAAGTCTCAATCTCTCAAGCATGCAGGTATCCTCACGATGTTTTCCTTAACCGTTTGAGCATGATAAATACGCACATAACTTCCGAAAAGTCAGAGACCTTTGACATCTCAGTCCACTGGTCACACCACTAGGCTACCACAGCTCTGTCGATGATTGAACATGGCAATACTCAATACTTTATTGCATTCCATAATCTTTTCGGGTCTTAGGATGATTTCCGGAACGAAAACTATCCTATGTCCTTCCCTGGAACTCAAACTATCTCCATACAAAATTTCATATATATTGGTTCATTGGTTTAAGCGGAAAGAGGTGACACACAGACACATTTTCTCATTTATAATATTATAATCATTAAATATCTGAACTCACCTAATATCTGAGGCTGGGCTGACTGCGCCAAAGTATGCATATTGCTTGCACCTGCCTGTTGTATCTGTAACAAGACAATTTTATATTAATATAGAACATAATAATAATTTATTAAGCACAGCCATACAACTTATAACGAGAACAATTTTTTTACGGTGATAAGGGGGCAAACGAGCAATCGGCTCACCTGATGGTAAGTGATCACCGCCGCCCATGGACATTTGCAATACCAGAAGGCTTGCATATGCGTTTCCAACGCCTGCAGAAACTGTTTAGGATTCTAAAAATAGGGAATTACTTAACTGACAGCAAACGGAATGCCTATGCTGTCAGAATAGTCACTCCCCAACGAGCTCTGGTAACCTTACTCACTCACAGAAAGACAACTATTGTTGTTTCACTGCAGTGTTCTGTAAGGCGGAGGTAATTCCCCAGTCGAACAGCTAAGTTTGAGCGAGGAATCTGACTATGCCCTACCTCTCAAAAATATTAAACAAACAGACCATAGCATGGAAATTTCGTTTGCTATCAGGTTAGTTAGTCCCCTATATTAAGAAACCTAAACGGTATCTACAGGGTCGTCGACGCGCGACACCTCCGGTGTTGCACGTTGTCTATTGGTTACGATAACCGCTTACCATCAGGCAAGCTGAAAGCTTAATTGACACCCATAATGTATAAAAAAAGATGATATACTATTTGAAAGGACATGACAAAAACCATAGGGTTCTTTGTAGACTAAAGAACCCTAAAAAACGAGAAATAATTGCGTATAAACAAACACGTCGCACACAAAAGGAAACCGGTCGAGTTAAATAAGGAAGTTATTACAACTTTACTACGTTTTATTAAAAATGTTATTCTTGGAGTTAAAACAACATGGTAGGTATACAATTTTTATATTTTAGGTGCTCTTATTTTTATACGGAGCAGTGATGGCTTAGTGAATAGAGGACTGAGTAGTCAAAGGTCTCGAGTTTGATGCACGCTTGAGTGCGTTTTTTGAAGTTATGTGCGTTATTTTTTAACACATTCTCAAACGGTGAAAAACATCCGACAGATTTTGTCAATAGCGGGTGAAGTCTGCCAACCCCGCACTAGGCTAGCGTGGTGGATAGACCTAACCTATCAATAACTAAAGAAGTTAGGAGAAAAACGGATCACATGTATAACAAGATATATGAATATGGACGAGGCAAAAGAGTGGTATGGAGTTGGGTTCTTGATCATACCCCTATCAAAAAGGCGTAAAGATATACGTACATACGTCATCATCAACCTATATACTGTCCCACTGCTGGGCATGGGTCTCCTTTCATTTGAGAGGCATAATAAATAAATAAATATGTCCGAATATTATGACACAGCGCCATCTAGTTCCAAGCTAAGCGACGACGCTTGTGTTACGGATAACATACATATTACGACTTTTTTTTTGTAAATACAAAGAGACCATCCATGCTGCTGAAAATCAGCGTCAGGTGGCAGCACTCAGGCTACCACGTGACATAATGCTGAGCCGTTGGCCTTTTGGCACAGGCATAATTATTTCCTTTCTTGTTTATATTTTTACTTTTGTTTACCTAATTGTTACCATTTTATTTTTATTTTGTGTCTGTGCCAATAAATATAATTTTCTTTTTCTTCTTTCTTTCATCCATGACTTGGATATGTTTATATTCATCAAACAAACAATTGTCCCAAACGAGTTTCGAAGTTTAATACAGAAGGCAGCGTTAACTACCGCTGGGCTAATCTAGCTGTCAATTTTAATCATCAACTTCATCAACCCATTATTGGTCAGAGGGATTAGGCTATAGTCCACCACGCTAGCCTACTGCGGGTCGACTGACTTCACATGCCATCGAGAAAATCTCGAAAGCATACAGGTTTCCTCACGATGTTTTTCCTTCACCGTTTGACCATGTGATAAATACGCCACACAACTTTCGAAAAGTCAGTGGTGCGTGCCTTGGGTTTGAACTCGGGACCTCGGACACCTCAGTTCACTGGTCGCACCGCTAGGCTACCACAGCTATTTTAAGCAATTATTATTAAATACAAGTTACAAAACATTTCTAGTAAACAGTACCATGTAAAAACATCACTATCTCTGTGCGAATACAACAAGTATACGAGTGAGTCATTCGGTTATTTATAGCAGAACGCCAACGCTCGCGTCGAAATAGTTGTTTTTCCGCGCAACGTACCGACTAATGTCCTTGGTTCAACTATACCTGTAAACACTTCAACTTTTTTTTAAATAGTAACTTTTATTTATAGTTAAAAATATAAATAGGTCGCGAACCTTTTTGCACGACGCATAACTGAAGAATAAGCCTTTCGGCCGCCAAAAATTGTTTATGTTTATATCTATACTTAATAAACTAAAGCAGAAAAAGTTTGTATAAACGCACTTATCTCAAGAACTGACAGTCCAATATGAAAAAAAAAACTGAATAATAAGCCTTGTAACTGCACTAGAAACTGCCAAATTTTCTTACGCTTACGCGAACATTTGACTTTGAAATGAAAATACTTTTTACGGAATTTATCGCCGTATATAGATGTTTTTATAAACACGGTAATATGATTTCGAAGAGTACGAGATGGTTGACTTAACTTTCGAATTTATCACGTGATTAAAGATGCTGTGAAGGATGCAGAATGTCGGGACGTTTGTCCTGCCTGACGATTAACGTACAACGAAAACTATAATACTTGAGTAATTGAGTTCTGAACTTCTGACAATGAAAAGTGTCAATGATTCAATTTTTTAATCGATTCATTTGTGTATTATTTGCTGTACTTAAATTCAAGCACATTATAATAGGTACAATTGGCGAAGAGGATGGGATACGATCCCACGTGGAGTCTAGGAAGATTAAACTTGGAACATTGGTGAATTTCACAACACATTGACTAAGCATTCACTAAGAAAGGATTAAGAGAGAGATTGCAAATATACTCAGCTTCATAACACATATTTATGATGTATACGTAAAGCCTAAACGCTAGGTTTCCTAAGGGATAGTCCAATAGAGAACACTCCTGATGATAAAAACAAAACAGAGAAACCTGCAAGCTACAAAATCATCATCATCCCATAAAACACCTACTGCTGATCAAAGGCCTCCCCTATAGACGTCCAAAAAAACCGGTTATAAGCTACTCCCAGTCCATCCCATGCCGACCCCATTACAGGCAGTCTGACGCTCTCTTCCGGTACGTATTCCCCACTAAAAAACCTAATCTGCCCCCCCACAATGCAACAATGAAATACTTTGGCAGCCCGTCAATATTTTCAAAAGAATTCGTGCCAATACAACTAAGGTATCTGGGTCGAAAGATACGTACGAATGATAATTGTTTTTTATTTGAACAGACTAAGAGGACAGTAATTTTATCAAGTATAGGTTAGCGTTTAACCACAATCTCACCTGATGGTAAGTGACGATTTGGTCTAAGATGAAGCACGCTTACCTAGAAGATACCTATTCACTCGACTTGAAGACCCCCAAATTATACTCATCGGGAAACAGACACGGGGAGCTGATTCCATTTCTAACATCTTCCGTTTTAAACATTGATAACTTAATAATACTATCTTGATTTCGAAAACATGGTCAAGAAACCTGTAGCCTGAGGAATTCAATATTCCTGGACACTATGACAACGCCATCTAGTTCTGAGCTAAGCAACAAGACTTGTTACGGATACTAGTTGGTTGATATACAACATATAGATTTTTTTTAAGTAGGTACATAAATATTATACATAGTAACATCCATGACTCGGAGACAAATGTTTATGCTCATCACACAAACATTTGTTCCTACCGGGATTCGAATTAAATTCGCATAGACAGCATGTGAAGTCTGCCAACCGTCTCTAAACTAATATGGTGGAATATCAGCTTGACCACCATACACAACATCAAACTACTTCTCTTACTTGACATACTATTGAAATAATTCTTTTGTATGCTTCAAGAGTGGCAATCAATCTTACGGCACCTGATGGTAAGCGGTTACCACAGATTATTGTACAGGCGATAGAACACACAGGGAGACAAATATAACTTCAAGTCTTTGGCAGACTTAGTGACTTCAGTCTTATAACATGATCTAAGAAGCCTGTTGTAAACCATCACACCTGTCATCCCCGAACAGTTAAGCAGAGGTGTAGTAAAGTACACCCACATATCACCGGTATTTTTTGGGTCCCACGTAATAGGGGGGCAAGCCTATTGCCATTATCCGGGCACGAATGCTCCAAACAGAGCTGCTACTGAGAATTTCATAGATTAACCCAATAACACTGCTCGAAATTAACATCGAACCAAAGACTTCGAGGCAGTAATTTTTAGTATCTAGTCTATTTCGTATACATAATAAATGTTCAATCGGCTGTCATACGCGTTTGATAAGAATTACACAAACATGTTTACACCTCTAGGTCGGCCGTGTCGATAACCCTGCAGTATTTACACAATATGCACGCCCATTATCTATTATGCACTAGAATACACTAGTTAGTTTTGCATATAAGAAATGTTTGCATAACAATTAGAATTTTATTTTAAACTAACTGTAATTTGCTATGCTTTGCCGTGACACATTGTGGTTTAAAGATAAAAATAATAGGTATATGAAGCGGGTTGTATGTATGTCGTGGAAATATTTGAGCTCCGTCGTTGTACGTAAGATTTATTACATCTAGTAACTAAATATGGCCCTTAAAATGTCAATTTTATTATCCTTAATTTATTATTATTATTTTAGAAAATAGTAGTATATTGTACAATTTGTATCTATGTGCTATCTATGTACACCCTACGCATAAAACTCAAGCTAACTATATTTCATTAATTACTTCCTGAATTTGTTGAGGTAGGTCGTTTACTTTTAAAATTCATGATTTAACAGTATTTATACGAACCAAACTTCCTCTAATGTTTAATAATAAAATGAAAGTTTATTTAATTGAATTTTATGATATTGTGTCACAGAAAAATAAATAATAAATAAATCCTCTGCTTATACATATGTCCTGGTAGCCGTGGAGAAACGGTTGTCAAGTTATTGTCTCTCCAATTTTCTCCTGTATCGCAAACCTGAATACATTCTCACATACATCCCAGAAACCAGAAAATAAGGCTGTAAGTCATACAAAACAAACATTACATAAGCAGCTAATTATGTCTTAATAGCAATTTTTTTAACTGTCGTCACATTTTCGGCACGCCGCATGTCGTGATATACAGTGCGACGCTTCCAATGCTAAACTTTAATATACCCCCTTGTACGCAGTTGTCAGACCCACTGGGGTAAGCAACGGGATGGGGGGGATCATTATCAACTGGACTGGATGCTGTAAAGGATCCTAAAAGTCGAGATAAAAGCTAAGCTAAAAAATTAAGCTGCCCGACTGCGGAAGTACCTACGCCTGACAGAAGATCGCAGTGAATCAACAATAATTGTGTTTCTGCGAGTGAGTAAGGTTGCCAGAACTCGTTGGGGGCTATTCTGACAGCATGGGCATTCCGTTTGCTGTCAATTTAGTAACTCCCTATATTAAAAACGTGCGGTTGGTAACAATAGTTTCGTTTTCAATTCAACTTTCAATTAAGCCAAAGGTCACGCTTGTAGGGCTACGTTCCTAAGGGATTCCAATTAGAAAAAAATGGAGCGAGTGTTTTTGATAATTACTAAATGATGACGTCACGCTTATTACGTCAGACTGTAGACCGATATTGCTGGTGACAAAAAAAAATACTAGTATTTGTAGGTAGAGGTTATGTAGACCGTTTGGTCAGCTTAGTAACTCCCTTATTTAAAAAAATCTAGATAGTTTGTAAAGGGTCGACAACGCGCGAGCGATACCTCTGGTGTTGCAAACGCCTATAGGCTACGCCGCTTACCATCAGGCCGGTCGTATGCTTGTTGACCGCCTTTATAATATAAAAAATACTATCACTAGTAATAAATGAGTGAAGGGCGGGCATTTTTGGAGGCCATCTTTATTGTCGACGTTCAAAAAGAGCCAATTAAATTTGGCCTACTTTGAATAAATTATATTTTGACTTTGTCTAAAGATTTTTTAAATCATCAACACATTGTAGTGCTGGGGACTGGTCTCAGGTTTAGAGCTGGTCAACAACACGCTGTTTAAGGTGGAAGCTCCACGCTAGCCCGCGAAATTCAAATTTTCGTACGTTTTTTGCAATTTGCCGGTATTTGTCAGGCTGTACATTGAACAAAATATGATTCGCGCCTGTAATAGGTATTTTGTTACAGAATTATAATCATTAATATCATCAATACAACCCTCACATTGCATACAATTGGATTGAATGACTTTTTCATGAAATAGACAATCAATACAGTTATATGCACTTTGAGGGCTGTTTTATTGATTTAAATAATTATAATTCTGTGTAATGTACAGCCTGACAATGACCGGCAAATTGCAAAAAACGTACGAAAATTTGAATTTCGCGGGCTAGCGTGGAGCTTCGACCTTAAATTATTCTCTTTTATTACCGCGGGACAGCCAACTAATAAGTGTCATTTGAATCCAAGACACGCACCTCTGCATTTTCAAATTGTATAAGTATTTATAATAGAACGGTGAAGGAAAACATCGTAAGGAAACCTGCATGACTGTTCCATGCATGTTCTCGATGGGGTGTGACGTCTGCCAACCAACACAGGCTAGGATTGTGGACTATAGCCTAATCCGAGCACCGAGCCCAGTAAATGGGTAGATAATGATTCCTAGTTCATCTAAAGAGTTTTGTGTCGTTGTACCTTATTTGAGTACTCGCCAAAGATAGCACCGATACGATACGTGTAAAATTTATGATTTTTGGTAAGATTCCAATATTCTAGACACAAATCGTATGTAAACTGACAGGATAGTTGGTAGAATAACAATCGTATATTTGGATTTAAATGTCAATGAGCTGGTGGGGCGTGAGAAAGAGATGCCACATCCACGCATGTTTATAAGTAGGTACTTGCTTGAGCCGTTGGGGCTAAGAACTTGAAATTATGGCAGTTGAGACGTTTTATTCGGCAAGCGTACACTTAGGCAAGAAATTTTAAGAAAGAGCTTAAAACAAAGCTTGAAAAGTTGTAAGCAAGTACTTCATGTTTAAAGTAAGAAGCATGAAATTTTATATCACACAGGATTTTTTTGGTTAGAAATTTATGGTGTACCTTTTTCGGCATATGGACAGATTATACCTCTAACAGGGTGAAATAAGGGTTGAAAATATAAAAAGGAAGTCAAAGAAAGTGGAATGATTTGTATAATAAAGTGGTTAAAACTTGATGTTTGGCAAACGTGAAAGCGACCGCACATAAGTACATTGAACCCGCGCAAATTCGGAGCGTGTATTTAGTAAAAAAAAAAAGAATTATATGTATATCAGTCTAATTATCTAAACGAATGTCATAGAGGACACGATAACATACACAAGTGCATTAAACTTACAGAAAATGCAGCACTTAATGATCATTATCAAAATCGGTACAGACATTTAGAATGTCATTGACATTAGAACATACGTATTTTACTATTATTAAACGGTTTTATATAGCTTGTTTTTTGTATACAATCAAATAATTAACTTAAATTTATTCCTATTTATTATTTGATTTTCAAACTAGTTGCACGGTTCCAAAAACTGGGTCGACAGGCAAGCCGGCAAAAAACACCATAGATACTCTTTCAAATCTCTTTCTTTCTTTTGAACCCTGCGAGATCGAGAATTGACGTTTTTCTTTCAAATTAAATGTAAACTAAAAAATAATTGGCGTAATTTACAGTCATGCCGTTGGCCGTGGGTTTCTTATAATTTGAAAAGTATTAGGTTACCACGCCAGCCTAGTGCGGGTTGGAAGACTTCAAACATCAACCCATTATTGTCCCACTGCTGGGCACGGGTCTCCTCATTTAAAAGGGAATAGGCTGTAGTCCACCACGCTAGCCTACTGATTGACAGACTTCACACGCCCTCGAGAATATCTCTCAAGCATGCAGGTTTCCTCACGATGTTTTCCTTCACCGTTTGAGCATGTGATAGACTTCAGACGTCATCGAGCAATACACATCTGATGAGAAGTTTGATAATAGACCTTCCATGACCTAGGACAAATACAAGAGCATTCTGGATCCTATTTACACAAGGACTGTGGCATTTTTGTCGACTCTGGAGGTAGTAGGTTCGTGCTAGGTTGATTCAACCCACTGGGCCCGTACAGCGAGACCTACACTACAATGTACACCCACATTTCACCACCGTATCTGTCGTCAACGAGTTAGGCAGTGGTGTACTACTGTACACCCACATTTTACCGGTATGTTTTAGGTCCCATGTAATAAGGGTCGAGCCTATTGCCATCAACCGGGCACAAATCCAAACTCCTAGTTGCTACGATAATTAGTTTACGCGACGTGGTATTTGTCCAACATCTACAACAATTATCACTTATTATTTACACTAAATCACTGTCCATTGGTCCATGGTGAAAACCGTACAAAAATCCGTTAGGTATTTTTCACGTTTAGACAAACGGACTCGCGGCGGGTTGGAAATACTTTTTATAATATACAGTGATTTCCAAATCCATCTATACTTTATCATGTAACACAAGAGATAAAATGATGAATGAGATGCTGAAAAATGCCTGTGGTGGAAGTAACTATATGGGCAATACGGTTCAGTTAATACTCAGCGCCACCCCTTGTTTTGTTGCGGAAAAGAGACATGTTTTAACAGCCTTCAAAATTATAAGACGTTAATTTTATTTGATGTAGTGTGTGGATATGCGTTATTTTTATGCAAGAAAATAATTAGTTTTTCTTTCTTTAATTTGATTTGATTCTTTGACGACCCAAATAGTCCAGTAGCTAACACTGCTTTCTGTGCTAAGGGTCCCGGGTTTTGTATCAGAGTATCGGATGTATCTATGTATAATGATGATGATGTAGGAGTTTACAAAAAAGAAATAAATTATGTAGTATATCAACCATCTAGTATCCGTAACACAAGCCTCGTTGCTTACCACGGAACTAGTTGGCGCTGTGTCATAATGACCAGAAATATTTATTATTTATGAGAAGGAGACTGGTGACAGATGTATATGATGATATACTGTCCTTCTCAGATCCAGGGTAGAAAGATAATGATGATAATGACTTCAGATAGAAGTTGATACGGTTATTTAGGAGACATGTAGAGTATGGCTTTATGGTACGTTTGTCTTCTATTTATACGCGACCTACATACCATGTACCGTTACAACTGTAAACATAAATTAAACTATAAAACGTCACTGGTTTTAAGGTTAGGCCAATAACTTTAAAGACGCGGAGCATGACAGATGGAGACAGGCAAATTTGTGGCGTTTTCATTCGGCAAAACTATTTTTTAAGTGTCATTTGACGACTTGTTTAGCTCAACGGTAGTTAACGCTGTCTGTTCGAATCCCGGTAGGGACAAATATTTGTGTGATGTGCATCAATATTTGTTCCGAGTCATTGATTTATCTATGTATAATATGTATGTATTTACAAAAAAAAAGTATATTATGTAGTATATCAACCAATTAGTATCCGTAACACAAGCCTCGTTGCTTACCACGGAACTAGATGGCGCTGTGTAAATAATGTCCGGAAATATTATTATTACTTGTATCGACAAAGTCCATCTCTTTATTCATCAATTGTCTTTATATCATTAAAAGCATTTCATCTACATACATTAAGTTTTTATTTATACCAGGAGGGTGGCAAAGAATCTTAAAGCATGCCAGATGGTGAGCGGTTACCGTAGCCTATAGACGTTTGCAACACCAGAGGTGTCGCTCACGCGTTGTAGACCCTACGGCACTCTTTTCGGATCCTTTTTTCGTAGACCATAGCCGACCTAATTCGTGAACTCCTTCAAAAAGGTCAGGTGCGCAGTACTCGTAAACGGCGCGCGTGCATGACGAGATGTATGAATGTGCACGAGGCAAAAGTGGTATGCAGGGACCGTAGCGCGGGGAATTCTGTAGTTTCTGCCTACCGCCACGGGAAAAGGCGCGAGTGTATGTATGTGCCATAATCATCATCAACCAATTAACGTCCCACTGCTGGGCACGGGTCTCCTCTCATTTGAGAGGGATTAGGCTATAATCCACCATAGTCTAATCCTTTTCAAAATGATGACCTGTCCCCAGCAGTGGGCCAAGAAATAGACTGACGATTAATTTTAATGTTAAAGTAATTATTATCTAATCATCTACCATCCACATTTCCGTCGTATAATTAAAGAAATACAACTAAAAGGAAATAATAAAAATGGTCATACACATCCGCAATTTCATGTTTCATGTACGTGTTTAGAAAAAAACTAATTATTTTTAACTCATTTCTTATACTTACGCGAAAACATTGAAATAAAAGTAATTATTTACTTGATTGCTTTGTTCTTTTAGATTTAAATACTATTAATTATAGGTGTTAAAAGAAAACTATAATTTAACATATATATAATATTCTAAGAAGAAGAGGAGAAGAGACGACAGGTGGAGCAAAACGCTCACTGAGTGGTGGCCAACAGGTCATAAACGTAGTGTTGGACGTCCGGCGGCGAGATGGGTCGACGACATCGCTCAGTTTGCGGGTCGAATCTGGACGAGATTGGCACAGGACCGAAGCGAATGGCATGCATGGAAAGAGGCCTATACCCAGCAGTGGGATCAGAAAGGCTGTGGATGATGATGCTGATAATAATCTATACTATTATTATACAGCTGAAGAGTTTGTTTGTTTGAACGCGCTAATCTCATAAACTGCTGGTTGGAATAGAAAAATTCTTTTTGAGTTAGATAGTGCATTTATCGATGAAGGTAATAGGCTATAGAACATCACGCTAGGACCAATAGGAGGGGAGCATAAATGTAGTTTAAACAATAAATTTCCACACGTGCGAAGTCGGGAAGCTAGTTTAATATGTATATTTGTAGGAATGGACAAATAAGCAGGGATAAAGTAGACACAGTCTAAATCTCTATGTTCCGACTTTGAATCCAAGCATCTATTTACAGATTTATTGAAATCTATACATAATTGAATGTGAAAGTACTAAAATATTATAGAATACAAGCTGACCCAGCAAACGTTGTTTTGCCACATTATAGGGGTCGGTGGACTACCCCTAACTTTTAGGGGGATGAAAAATAGATGTTGGCCGATTCTCATAGATACCGGATAAGCACAAAAAATTTCATCAAAATCGGTCAAGCCGTTTCGGAGGAGTATGGCAACGAAAACTGTGACACGAGAATTTTATATATTAGATATAGCAAGAACACTAGAAAGCAGGTTTTTAGAGGTTATCTTTATAGTAAATTCAATTAGGACTAATTTGCATAAATAATATTTCGAGTTTAATTAATAATCACTTGCAGAAACGTTGTAAGAACACTACATAAGTTGGTTATCTCAACATATGAAGTCAGCCATCCTGATAGCATGGTGGACTATAGCCTAATCTCCCTCTCAACTGAGAAGGAACCCATGCCCAGTAGTTGGATAATAGTTTATGAGTAAGAGAAAATCTCTATCTTACTTGTGCTGAATTCTGGGGAGTCATGGGAGAGGACTCATCAGGCCCCATCCTGGGGACGCCTGTCCGCTTCATCATCGCTGGTGATCAGCGACCACCCATCACACGATCACCTGGAATTGAAAAAGTGTTCATATCAGTACATTTGTTCTTGTAACAGTTACTGTGAAAAAGATTTTCTTCAGAAAAGAAAAATATGTAATGTAAAATGGATATCAGACATCTAGTATCCATAACACAAGCCTCGTTTGCTTACCACAGACCTAAATGGCGCTGTGTAATAATTTCCAGATATATTTATTTATATATTATTGGTAAATTAGACAATATTTGATGAGCCGATTAGATCAGCAACTACAGGTGGACGGTGGTAGGGACTTTTATTGGGGTTCAAATCTCAGTATGGGAAAATATTGTGTCATAATCATAGTTAATAGCTTCAGGTACAAATTATAATAGAATTGCTCTCAAAAAGGTAAGTATTTTATAAACATGTATATTAGGTACAGCTTAAATATCTAATATGTAAGTATTTTACAAAAATCTATGCAGTATATAAGCCATCTAGTGACCATAGTATCCGTAACATAAGCTTAAGCTTAGCTTGGAACTAGATACTATTCAATAATAATATAAGAATATATTTATTTATTTATGTTAATACATATAACCACCTCACCAAAACAGAGATAGTAACATTTCCCAGACATTAAAACTAAAGAAATAAATACTGAATCTTATAGGTAGGTAGTATACACATAGCATGTTATGATAGGTCATACCAATAAAAGTACCTTCATGTCTCTGGGAAACACCCACTCATTTAGGTAAAGTGGATTTAGCTTAGTCATTGCATTAGCCTGTTTTGTTATTAATTTACCTAGCAGGAAACTCGAACAAATTACATAAAACCTACATGTGAATTTGAATTTGTTATTAATTGGTCGAATTTGTACATAAACTTTCAAAATAAGGAAATTTACCGTTACTAACTTTAAACTACCGAAATTCATACTCTTCTATACAGTCTTTTAATTAATTAGCTGTATGTTGCCATGCTTTTGACATTGTGGTTAGAGATAAAAACAATATTTGAATCATCATGTCAAAATTTGAACTCAATCAGAGCAGAACTTTTGAGTTTTTCAAGCTTACACAAACCAACTTATTACTATCATTTGTATATGCTTTAAATAGGTAAAAAAATTCATATTTAATTGTTCATAATTATATAGGCTATAATTATATGGGGAATCAGTGGGTGCGACTTGCACAAGATCGGCAACAGTGGCATTATAGAGAAGAGGCCTTTATTCAGCAGTGGGTGTCACTGGCTGGATAGATAGATAGATAGATAGATATAGGCTATTGCTTGAGCTGAAGCATCTAAGATAGAGAATAATTTTTTGAGCCCATTCTTGATTTAATTCAATCAAGTGCTGTTATTTCATGACACTTTCAGGAAGTACTTTGTTCCACCTCATAGTTATACAACTCAAGGGCTTTAATAAACATATTAATGAAATTGTTAATTTAATTTACAAAGATGATTTAAACATTACATAGGTGTATTGTTTTTATTAATTGTTATTGCTACATTTTAGTATGTATTACTGTGAGTGTCAATAAAGATAGGTATTTTTTATCTTTCTTTTCATTTGGTGCGATTCTTGAGTCAATGCTTTCCACACATAGAAGTATAATAATAAAAATTTGCTTATCATGTATAGGTATACCTATAACCATAGCATATATCTAATAATAATAATATACCTCTGCATAGCTATATAGCTATGCTGTATATCTAATTGACAAGTTTGTAATTCAAGTTAACTTGCTGATGAACCAGTCTTGTTTATAAGACATTTCAGAATTTGATAGAAAGTTAAATAAGAAAATGCTTTTTTAGACTTTAATTTATAATAATAATGATTTTAGTTAGTGCTGTAGCTTAATAAAGACTTAAATAACCTTTCTATTCAATAGGCTCACATGTTATAAGTTTTAAAAGACATTTATGTTTTTTGTAAGCAGAATAAGAGTAGATACTGTTTCCTGAAGAGTAAATTACTATCTACAGTTATAGGTAGGCTTTGTAAACAGTTAAGTAGGTTATTTGATTGATTTTGTTGTAGCATTTTCGGCACGCCGCATGTCGTGATGTACAGTGCGACGCTTCCAATGCTAAACTTTGATATACCCCCTTGTACGCAGTTGACATGCCCACTGAGGTAAGCAACGGGATGGGGGGGAGCGTTTATGTGGATGAGAATGATGAAAATACTGTATTTATTTTGTAAGTATGGTAATCTATGGATTTACTTATTGATTAAGTATTTGTTTAAAAAAGTACTTAATAACATCAAAGATGGCTATTCCAATAAGATTCCATCATCAAATAATTTCAAGAAAAATTGTCAAAATAAATTTAGTAGAAAATGTAGGTATACATTCTTAATTGAATCTGCCATGGCACCATAAAAAGGATCTAATTGTAATTTTTATAACACGTTGGTTAAGTATTGTATTACAGCGACCACGAGGGCCCAAAAAGGCTGCTAGGTTACTAGGTACATATACCAGAGTTAAGGAAGCCACGTTTTCTTCATACTCGCTACTTGGGTCAATAGCCTACGAACGGACCGACCATAAAAACTACTTCCAACCCGAAATTACTTGTAATAACTACGCCAAGAGTAAATTAAGAACTACCACGCCATTAACAAACACGTGGTATCTTGAATATAACATTACATATTGACCCCGGAAAGCGAACTAACGACAAAACATTGATATGAAATACACCGCGGCCGTAGAGGTTAGGCAAGAGCATATTGACTAAGCTGAAGAATACGTATGTAAATCATTACTAAAGATTCTATAACCTGTAAAGTACCATTATAAACAGTCTACAATAGTCAATACTTACGACTTAGATAAGATAACCTTTAACACACTACAAATCTGAACAATCTAGTTATTGATCATAAAGCTGAATAAATATCAACGCCCGCCATTTTCACATGTGACACTCACAGTTGTTGTTTTGTCATAATTAAGTTACTGACGACGTTATTAGCCGTTGGTAATGAAGAAAGCGTTACGTAACACCCCAACTGTTTTTGTTGTTTATTAGTATTTATTTATTGAAATTACCGAGCGTTTTTTTTCTCTTACCTACAAATACACTTACCTTATTATCAAAACAACAAGACCTACAATTCCAACTACAAGTGTGTTAGTACTTAACCAAGGACTTTATACATATAAAGTCCTTGTACTTAACAAACAACTCACTAACTTCAAATTCTCAAACAAATGAATAAAGTATAATTAAATTAAATTTAAGCAACAAACATTTTGTTCGTGATGAAAATTATTTCGTAAAATAAAATAATGACGTCATGTCCTGAATTCAAATCATTCAATATCGTTCCACTTTCTTACAACTTTAGCATTTTTAGCTTCCCGTTCAGGGTCATATTAATAAAACAACAGTGAATAGGTATAAAACACATGAATACGCTAATCCTCAAAAAAATATGCAACGTGATTAAAAAAACGTGCTACGACGAACGTATGTAGCTTTTATAAACATATTACGCAACTAAAATCACGAGCATAGAGGCAGGTAGGTACCTACCTAATCGAAAGCTAGAAGGCGAAGCGCATTCGATTCGAATTTGGAATTTCGAATCTCCGGTCACAGCACCCACATAGGTTTCGTTCATAAACCGGTCCGGCAGCAATGGCGATGACACAAACTCGTACTTATTTATAGCGGAAAACGTACACAAATCGATAATACCCTAGCTAGGTGCACAACACCGACCGGGCCGGCGCAATATAGGTACGTACTCGCTCAAACTTTCGAGCTTGCAGCGCAGAGAACAAAACAAATTGAGAATGTTAGTAATAATAAGTCCCGCCTTATTACACGGCCATGTTCTGAAATCCTCTGTTAGATATCGGACTAGCCTCTTTCACGGTACAGTCACTCACGAAAATCGTTAGGTATTATTATTTCTACAATGAATCATAGTGAGCGGATCTCGTTTAAAGAAAAAGTTAAAGTTGGTTAAGGATAATCGTCTTTCAGAATAGAGCGGTAAAGTCCGGTTTGCATCGGACCGGGGGAAACGAGGACGGCGCGGCGGTATTCGTCACCGACGTAGAAAATGGCGACTAAATACCAACAATTACACAGAGCGACTCGACGAACGTCAATGCGAATCAATGTTACACGAAGGAGAACAGAAGTCAACCCAGTTTACTGGATGAGAAGATGTGAGCTGCTATCTGTCTGTTGCAACCGAGATAACGATTGGCCTCGAACGTGTTGATATCAAAAATCTATCAAAATGAATACATACCGTTGAATATTAAATGCTGACACGTCGGTATCTTCAATTACATGTAGAAAACGCCTTTTATAACTCAAAAAACTGTTTTGAGATAGTGAATATAGATAATATCGCGTCACGGCTTGCTCCGAGCGAGCACATTCGTGCGCCTCCAAATAGCGCAACGGCGCAACTTTTTCGAGCGCGGCGTCAACACGGTCAGGTGGGCGAGGTTGCGACACTGCCATGGCGCTGTCTCGCTCGCGCAAAACGCTAACTCTTTCGCACCCGCAACACTGCCACGCCGGGACTGGAGGGACGCGAACGGAGCCCTTCCTCGGACAAACGTCGCGCACCGAGCTGCGCGGCCGACTGACTGCTCACAGCGCGCCTCCAACCGCGGCGGCCTATCCGAGAATCGAGCTCGAGCCACTGGTCGGAATGGCAACGTCGCCATAGAAATAATAGCGAGCGAAACGGACTTGCAACGATATGAAATGCCACGAACCGCCGCCGCGGCACTGGTGGACCAAAACAAAATCTCCTTTCTCTAAAATTATACAACAGTCGCTATTGAGAGCACACCCGGGCCAGGGCGCGTACATTTCCCGCCAAAAACAATGCAATGCATTATAAAATTTGTAAAAACCAAATCACGATGGACATTAATTTGGTAACGGTAGGTACGTAGTTATTGATTACTGTGATGTAATAGACAGCCTATTCAAGTATAGATTTTCCTGTTGCCACTGAAAGCTATATAAAGCTCTTTACGTGTGAAGTACATTCACCTTAGGATCAATTTAAACTGACATTTTTGAACTGTTATAACTACCACAATTCTAAATTCCACAATACTTTTGTGCTTATAAGGATAAAAACTACACTAGTCCCTATTTTACCAATGAATATTAGTGCACTAAAAACTGAATTCGACGAATTATGAGACGTGCAAATATGGCGCAAATAGGTGGAAATATAAATTCACTGCAATGGATGAGTAAATGGAAGCGATTGAATAAGTAGTCATTTGTAATTTGAAGATGTGTGTATCTTGCATATTATGCTAAAAATACTATAAATTACAAGCAAAGAACCTGTACAGAAGGATTTATACATTGTGCAGAGAATTTATGTAACATAATTAACCTTATTTATTATAATTGTGACCTATTTTTTATGCTACTGATAAGATAAGTGCAACCGAAAAATAGGTCAATCCGATTAATATTTAGCCATAATATTGCTTGTGTAGGGTACTAGGGGCATAAAGGTTATTAAGTTAGGTTTTATTAGGAAAAGTAATGAAGTTTTGTTTATTTTTGTTTTCAATATCAATTGGGTTAGGAAAATTTAGGTCATAGCAAAAAGAAACATTTTCAAATACATTTTTTTATTTTATTGTTTGCTGTTTTCTATTCCGTTTTAGCTGCAAAAATGTCTGGCCTATGGTTCAGCAAAACCTAAAAAATATTCATAAAAAAAAAGAATATTATTCAACAAAAAAATGATTTGCAAATCTACGGAAAATCTAACTACAGAAACTATTATTAAATAAAAAAACTGCTACTACAATAACTAAAAAAAGTATACTAAATAAGCATGGTTGTATCCAATGTCTAAAAGTGAAGCAAATAAATTACTTTCCGATAATTCAGACGTAAAGTAGAAAGCTACGACAAATTCTTTATAAATAACTAGAACCTGTGGATGATTCATTTATTTAGAACAATACACTTTTCATGAAATAGGTATATTTTACAAATTGAATGACCTAACACAAATAACGCGTTTTTAAAAAGCCATTTTATGATGTAACGAATAGAATATATGAGAAACAATGTATGTATACCCCAGCTGATAAGTTAAAATTTTAAAACAGTATACTGTTAAAGGAAAAACCCTAAGCCCAGCAGTGGGTTGATACGGGTTGACGATGATGATGATGATGTAAATATAAAGGGATAATATAAAGGGCTAAGAAGAAATAGCTTAATATTTGGTTAGCTAAAGATTCGATGAATTAATTACTTCTAAACTTAAAAAAATGGTACTTCTGAATTGTCAAAACTAGTTGCACGGTTCTAACAATAGATACTCTTTTAAATTTAATAATACATTATTACTTTCTTTTTCTATAATAAAAACAATATTACATTTAAATGGCTGACTAATTTAAAACGTACTATGGCTGAATACGTTCGTTTTGCCCTGTCATGATTTTGCGCGAAGATTACACGGAAAATGCCATGTTGTAGTCACAACGCAAAGGTCGGGAGGTGGTACGTTTGCCAAGAAAATTACAGGTAATTTGAAGGTACTATATTACTGTCAGGGGCCGAAGTATGTTTTAAAACATCAAGAAAGTTCAAGCATTGTTACTAGCCAATATTCTAACCAAGATTACTTTACCAATATTCATGGGAAAACAAAAAAGCAATGTATCTTCCAAAGAAAACAGTTTAGATTAATGGATAGTTGTGAATGAAATATCAAAAGTTTATTTAGTTTTCTTGACGATTTTTATTGCAATTTATTTAAAATTATTGTGACACCATGACAATGTTGTCCAAATGTGCTATTTATTTTTATAAATAAATCTTTTGGGGACATAATTTAATAGTTTTGGCATTTTTTAACTGTGTTACTCATTGTTTATATAAAAACAAAAAGGCTTTCAGAGCTCAAACAATTTCTTTCTTCAATTTCGGACCAATGAGTCTCAAAACAGATATATTTGCATCTCTTTTTGTTGATATAGCATTCTGTTTCATTGCCCTTTGCAACCTATTTAATTCTGTAGCAAATTAATTAGAAACTCTTGTGATACCGTTATGATTATTACTACCAGTTTGGAGTGTGCATTGAGAACAGGTTTCAATGTAGACAGTCTTCAATGTGGCTTTACAAGGTCTATTATTTCATCAAGTGTATGATAGACTCTCAAAACAGACTAAAAAGAATATTGTGTTATAAATAACCAAAGAGTTTTCTATTTGTATGATACTATACCAGAAGCTCCTTAAATGTGGATTATTTGTAAAATCTTATTAAATATAATTTTTCAGGTTACCAAGACCTGTGAAATAATTTTCTCTATTTGCACTATGCGTCTAAGTTGTCTTTTTCAAACTACTTTAATCACTGTTTCGAAACCAGAAAGTAATAGGTAGATGGTTTTATGAATTTTGTAAAGTTAAAATAATATATGTAAACTAAGCATGTCCGGTATTTTTTGTTAGTCACGAATATATTATTATTTGCTACAATAACAACATATTCGTACCCCTTCATATAATGAAAACAGTTCTACGTTTCATAATAATTCCCAAGGTCCTACACGACAATACATTTGACCCTCACGAAAATCATTGCATGTCATTTACCCAACTATTATAATGTAACCGTTAAAAATTAATTCTACTATCGAGTTCATTGTATGACCACGAATGACCGTCTTAGTTGAAAAAAAAATCCTCAAGTTAAAAAACAAATAATAAATTCGTGTTATGCATTAAAAGAGGTCATCATGCAATTGAATGTATCCATTATAAATAAAAAAATAAAAACACTGAATTGTATACTGTAAGACCAGGTCACCTTCAGTAGAAGTTAAAGGGAAATAAGTCGGGACTTTTAGGCGGGAAAGTGAAGCGTCATGTTCAGCAGCTTTGTTTTATTTTCTAAAATTTGTGTTTTGATAAACTTTAATGTATAATAATGGTGGATTATTAACCGTTAAGTGTTTGAAAACGTGCATGAGTGTTGGCAAATGAAACAAAACAGTGTAACGTGACTTTCAAATTCTCCCAAGAAGTCCGCCTTAGGTTTCAGTAAAGAACCAAATATTTACTGAAACTAGGAAAAAAAAACAATCATCTATCACCCTTCATAAACCATTAATTCACCCTATCATCAACCATTATCATGAATCATCCAGTCATCCATCATAAATAAAATAAAAGAATACTGAAGACTAGGCTGTATGGACTAGATTCCTTTGCCTCATCCCGAAAGGGAAGAAACGTTTAAAAAAAAAAAAAGGGAAATAAGTCAAAAAAGAGACAAAAGGTTATTAACTTAAATTTGGCGGTATGTCAGGTGGTACCTTATATTTTATGACCCCAACAAGAATTCAATGTGAAATTAGAATGAATTTTACACACACAAGTCTATGAATCATTTGGCCATTGTTTATTTTTAAGTTTTTTTTTGTATGTTTACAACATTGTTTGAGGCACCAGCTGTTATTTCAACGAAACTGAATCAAGCAAATGGATTTTAAAAACTGTTATATTCAATTGATATACATAAAATTGTGCATGTTTATCCGTGTATTTATAACCACAGAAGGCCAGCAGTGATGTCAAAATATACATAATGTACAGATTATGAGCGTACCATTATTCTATCTAAGGATCTCGTCCACTCAATATCAACCTAGTTGTTTGTTAGTTTCTGTGTAAGTGTGCGCTCGTAAACAGGTGCACAACAAGCACGCCAAGTATTAACCTCAATTAGCTCATCAATGTGTGAGTGAAACACACTAACTGAAGTTATTACTAAAAGTTAATTACGACACCAATACGTTGGCATTAAGTATTAAACTCGTTTATCGTTAGTATTAATTTTATCCCATTGTTAAACTGAGGATACAAAACGCATAGCCTTGAAACTTCTTATCGAACAAGTGAGACGACTACATACAATTACGGCCTGTGAAGCGCGACGTTGCCAACATTCAGCATGCTACTGCGTCTTAATTTTACAAGTCGACCGCCATTTTGTTTCCATTTATCAGATGCAACTAGCGAATGATGAGACTCGATTTGTTTGTTCTCCTTTTGTTAGGAATAATAGATTCATAAATAAAACACACGCAAAGAGAGCCGTCACCACACTTTCCCAAATAAATTGCCTATTACGTAACTCTATGAAGTTGTCAGACTGTGTAAGGTGTATACGTTTAGCTCGTGCATCAAAGCACACTGTAAGCTGAAAGTTCAAGATATCTTAATAACGGATATCGGATATGCTGTAGATGCCTAGATCATCGAGATTGCAAGCGTACCCGAGCCATACCTAGGTATTTATGTAGGGGGCAAAGTGTCGGCGCAATATGGTTTAGATACGTACGTTGAGAGGTTCGTGAGCCAGCGCCGGGTGCGGAGCGTTCGCCCCGTGCTGCCAGGGTAGCCCTCCGGCCGACTCACAACCAGATACATCACAAATACGGTCATTTTCAACGTAAATTCCGCGGTATCGATCACGCACAGACGCCATTTTGAACCGACACTGAGCGCGGACGAGCGCGCGACGTTGCCACGTCGCACGTTTCCAATCCACACATCTATTTCTGGCACCCTCCCCCCGCGTGCCGTGACGCCGGAGGTCGCCAACAGCGCTCCACAAAACATTCACGATTTGAAATTAAACATCAACTTCGCGGGTTCTTATTTGAAATCTCATGATCTAGTAGGCCTTCAAATCCGGCAGGCACAGGCGGGGGCCGCTCGGGTGAGGGGAGGGGGGAGTGTTATAACAGCGTTTCCAATGATAAGATAGTACTTATAGACAACATATAGATAGATGTACATGTATTGTAATATATCGTCCGAGCGCGCCCGGCTTTCACCAAAGAGCGGAGCGAGGCGCGGCCGCGCAGGCCCGCGCCGACATGTGCCATTGGCCACCGCAGAGATCGATAGACAAACACCGACGAGGACGCCGACCTACATACGATACTGAGCCTTACTGCTATAATAATAGATATCGTGTTTGTCCGGTAGTGACTATAAACAAACTACCGCACGAGCACACTGACGTCGTCCACGTAGATACGCACGAACACAGGCGTTGTGAAAACGACGCGAGCGGGCGACGAGCAGCGCGACCTACCAATGTATACCATCATTGTATTATGGCACTTTTCTAGAGTCGAAATTCCAGTGCCGCGACGCACCCAGCGCGCCCTACCGAAGGACAAAGGGACGATTTCACACGGAAACAAAGGGAAACGCCGGTCGACGGATAATAACATATTTTTTGTTTGATAAATTAACTTTTTAACAAGTTTTTATCGGGTGGCAGCGCGTTGCCAAGTCGTCAGGTTGCCCCGATCGCGCGCTCTCTCATTATGAAATTGGGATTTTCTAACTGCACATGACGCAGTCGATTGATAAGCTGTTTTTTTAAAGGTTACATAAAATATGCAATACTAAATTGGACTGAGTGAGTAGCGTATGGTAATGGCACAGGTGCGCCGTCAAGTCGTAACAGGCAATATGCTGTTATGCATCACGTCCCTAACTCACTTTACACGTATTACACAAATGTAAGCAATCAAAATTAACTAAAAATACTAGATATAAGCTTGGAATAGGAAAAGACGCAATCTGTCAACCAGTCACTTACCTGAATTTTTACACGAAACGTGCGTATTTCTTCACAAAACTCACTGGAACGTCACTCCGAGACGACGAAATAGTTATATTCAAGGTATTTTAAGGATTTTGAACAATTTAATGTGCATAAAAAAATTATACATGCCGTTGAGCAAACGTCCCGCGCGCATAGAGACCGAATGCGAACTGTTGGTTAGTTTGGTTTGGTTGGGTCGGTTGATAGGTGGGGGGCGGCGGGCGGAAAACCGGAGAACGGGCAATCGAGGGAGTCAGAAAGGGCAAAATTTTAATAATTTCGAACTCATATACTTGTCAAAATTACAAATTAATGCAACGTTTAAAATTAAAAAACATTTTTTGGAATTGTAATATTTGATAATACGATTGACTCATGTGATAAAAATGTGATAAGTGAGTGTCTTGACATTGATGTTTTTCCTGTTGCAACCTACACACACAGACAAAGTCCTAATGATTTTTTGTTATTGTGTTGTCGACACAAAAAATTATTATGGTATTTACAGCTTGCTGGTAAAATACTTAATGAAGCTATTTTTAATAATACGTTAGACAAATACTCGTAATTATTTAAAAATAATATTTTTCAGAAAATAAGTTTGGATATTAGTTATTTATTATAATTTATTGTTTTGAGGACGATATTATACGGCATAAATTTAAATTTAAGTTGTAACAAACCGTGGTACACTACTACTGTATATCTTTATTCTGTAGGGGTATAGCTGTCAGTGACTGACCAATGGCAGTGCAGCATATAATAAGAAAATAAATATTTCATAATCGACCAATAAGAAAGGAGATCGTGTATGACAAGAAAAAGATAAACTTCTTCAACACGTAGAGAGAATATTCCGGCATTTATCTAGATTTTCTTGTAAATTAAACACTTATTGGTGATAGATAGTTAATTAGGCCTAAAAATGCATTCCGCAACCTTGTTCTTTGCGTTAACAATTTTGATTGTCTCTGTAACAGCGCGAATAGATCCCAAGAACTTGAAGTGTCTAGGTGTGTATTCTTCGAATTTGTTTTTTATTGATTTTCAAAGAATTTATGGATAATTGGAATTATCTTGTAATTCCAGTGTGCCGGACGACCTTCGAAGAGCTTAATGATGCGATAAAAAAAGTAGATAAATGGAAAATGGTTGATGTAAGTATTCATTTTTATGGAACTATGAACAATTTGAAAGTTTTATTGCAGTAGAATCTTTATGATTTTAAATGTAAATTGACCATTCAGAGGTTTTAGATAACTTAAATTAGCTGTAACTTCTTAGTAGAAAGCATGGCTGGTGAAATGAAGATCCTGGGATTGGTTTCCAGTTTGGGTTGTGTGGTTTTTCTGTTATAAAGTTTTCTCTAGAAGCTTGAATTTAGGTTCTATTTTAACTCAGTGTTAAAATAGAACAAGACTACACGGGGGTCAGAATTTCGGGTTATATAGAACAATATTCATCATCAACCCGTTAAATCTTACCTGTTACTGTCCCAATGCTGGGCACAAGTCTCCTTTCCTTTGAGTGATTAGGTTATAATCCACCACACTAGCCTACTGCAGGTCGGGAAACTGCACATAGCATGAAATGTATAAGGTATGCAGGTTTGTACACAATGTTTTCCTTCAACATTTGAGCCAAGCATGTCATAAATACATTGTTATTGTAACCATGTTACCAAGAAGGTTTTAAACTTTTGAGTATGACATGTAGATGGATATAAATGAGAGTACAAGGACTTTGACTAACATAAAACCTTTTTTCCATCACATCAAACTGCACCAGTCTCATATTGATATTACATACATAAATCATTGTAACACCAAACCAACAATTTTGTAATTTTGAAAAGAGTATCTATGAAGTTTCTTGCTGGTTTTTCTCCATAAGGCCTACCTTTCGGAACCATGCAACTAAATTCAATAAAATTCTACAATTCAAAAGCACCAGTATTGGTCTAATTGAAATAAATGATTTGATTTTAGAAGTTCTGATCAAATTATTAATGACTTATGATGTGGATTCTTTTTTACTGACTTTATGACGTTATATTGATCTTATTTAAGCTGCTTTATTCATCTACACCCATAAAATCATTAAAGATCCATACTATGTTGGGTTAAGTAGTTTTATTAGCGTAAGTGTAAAAAATCAACACAAAATAATGCTGATCTATAAATGTTAAAAAAATAATGATAAATAGATTGCATTATAAACAAGTAACTTATATTTTTCAGGTTGGCAATTTTAGGATGGACGCTAGTGGCAACACCATGCAGGAGAAAGTACCCGCTCACCGCTCAGCTGTACACATCTCGGAAATGATTGATGATATCTGTAAGTCTATGAACAAAACTATGATACATTATGTTGTTCTGCCACATAAAAACTGCCAAATAAAATGAGTATCAAGTAAATAGGGGTCAGGTTGGGGTCTTCCACTCCCTTTCCTCATTTTCATCCCCATAAGCAATGATTTCTGCGATAAAAACTATCCCATGCCCTTTTGCAAGACTCGAAACTATCTCCATACATCATTTTATCTGAATCGGTACAGCAGTTTAAGTGTGAAGAGGTAATACCTTGGTTTGCCCCCTTATTTCCATTAAAAAAAAATTACACAGACAAAAAAACTGACACACTTTATCATTTATAATATTACTAGCTGATTTTCTGCGAATTCGTCCACATGCAATTTAACTAAAAAAATAAAAGTTTCATATTAACTTTGCACCCCCGTTTTATCACCTTAGGAGGTGAATTTTCAAAAATCCTTTCTTAGTGGATGCCTACGTCATAACATCTACCTGTATGCCAAATTTCAGCCCGATCCGTCCAGTGGTTTGGGCTGTGCGTTGATAGATCACTATGTCAGTCAGTCAGTCACCTTTGTGTTATATATATTTAGAATAGCTTTGCGACTTGGTCTGCATAATGTTTTATCCAATCTGTAATATTGCAGTAGTAATTTATCCAATACTAGCTGAGACGCGCCACTTTGTCTGCGTCACCTTAGAGAGAGAGTGGTTTAAGTAATGATTTATCCTAGTTTTTTTTTCATTTATGCTCCGCTCCTATTGGTCGTAGCGTGATGTTATATAGCTTATAACTTTCTTCGATAAATGGACTACCCAACACAAAAAGATTTTTTAAATTCCAACCAGTAGCGAGCTGTGGTAGCTTAGTGGTGTGACCAGTGGACTGACATGTCAAAGGTCTTCAAACTCAAAGGAGTTCAAACTCGAACGAATGGTGAAGGGAAACATCGTGAGGAAACCTGCATGTTTGAGATTTTCTCGATGGCGTTCACTAGGGGAGGCCTACATCCAGCAGTTGACGAATATGGGCTGATGATGATGATGATGTGAAGTCTACCAACCCGCAGTTGGCTAGCGTGGTGGACCATAGCCTAATCGCGCTCAAATAAGCGGACTCCCGTGCTCAGCATTGGAACAATAATGTGTTGATGATGATGATGATAATATTAGTACATATGTATGAAAATGTGTCTCGTAATAAATTTCAGGCAAGAAGATGGACGATTACGTGCGCGTCTACTACAAGGCTACAGGGAAGCTGGCCATCATGCAGCTGATCACCAAGGACGGTGGGATGAACCCAGACTTCTCCAAGACCAAGTTCGTCACCGATGATGACTTGAACAAGAGCTTGGAGTACTATGTAAGTTATTGATGGGTTCACGAAGAACAACGAAGCGAATTATGAGAAGACGAATAGGACGTAAAAATAAGCCTGGTGGTTGTAAAATGCGACTGTTTGAGCAAGGTCTTGGGTTCGATGCTCAAGTTGAGCAGTGTAATTTTTTTTTTATGGTGATAAGGGGGCAAACGAGCAGGCGGCTCACCTGATGGTAAGTGATGACCGCCGCCCATGGACATTTGCACCACCAGAGCCTTGCAAATACATTGCCAAACCTCTTAGAAAACGTTCAAGTTTCTTATTGGGTTTTTCCATGAAATTCAGTGGTAGCTGATAAATGAATAAATTCTAATAATTATATTCAATTTACAGTGCGAGCGTATGTTTGAGGAGAATGAAGACGAAATCACAAGTCTGTACAAGACCCGACCTGATGATGACATCATGCCTGATGCTGAACGGACGGTGAGATATTCATATACATTTGTTTCTATTCCAAGAAACCACTATTCCAGAACCCGGGTCACTGACATAGCCCGAAGAATCGCCAAACTCAAGTGGCAGTGGGCAGGGCCCAAGACCGGTCGTTGTGGAAATCTTTGGGGGAGGCTTATGTCCAGCAGTGGACGTCCTCCAGCTGACATGATGATGATGATGATGATGATGATGATGATGATGATGATGATGATGATGATGAAACCACTAATATTAAAAACCGACTTCAAATGTCAGAACTGAAATAAAAATGAGACACGAGAAGCATCAGCTTAATAAAATAGAAGAAGAATCATTTAAATCGGTTCACCCAGTCGATAAACTGTCAAACTGAGGATCTCCTTCTTTTTTGAAGTAGGTTAAAAACGCTAAAGTTTGTTTTTTTTTATGTTTTTGAGTCTCACGCAAAAACCGCTTAATCGAATTGGATAGAATTTGGCCTAAATATACATCTGCATACTTCAGAGAATTCTCGATGGCATGTGAAGTCTGCCAACCCGCAGCAGACTAGCGTGGTGGACTACAACCTAATCCCTCTCAATTTAGAGGAGACCCGTGCTCAGCAGTGGGACGTTAATGGCTTGATGATGATATATTATGTAGTTGGATTTAACACAAGCAATATATTGCCCATATACCATTCGGGTGGAAGATAGTATTATATTTAATAGACCAGATTATGCCTGTGACTTTGTCCGTGTAAAATTACTAATTTTATCCAATCTGCATATTTATTTCTGACTTGTTTTAATAAATTATTGATTCCACATACAAAATTAGTACTTCACCACCACAAATTCCTTAAAAAAAAGTAGTTTTTTTTTGTAGTTATAATATTCGTTTTAATATTTCCAGATTTGCTTCGAGCACGCAAAGTACTGTGAAGAATGGATGTTGCCCGACTCAGAGGATACAACATGGACCCATGAGATGGAAGCCGAGTATGTCAAGGTATGTTGGTCCAGCTGTAAGACCACTGAGCGAGAGGTTTCAGGCTCGATCCCCAGGTCAAGCAGTGTTATTGGTGTTTTTTCTATGAAATTCTCGGCAGCAGCTCGGAGTTTGTGAGCCCGAAACTATAGAAAACTATAGATACGACGCCCGCTTTCTAAAATGGCAACAAAATATCAAGGCAATTGCCGGGATCGCGCTTAGTGACGCACCGACCAGCGTTGCGAGGGTACGTTCCGTAAAAATAATTTGTGCTTAATAGTTTTATACTTCCTGAGAACAAGTGCTCATGTGTTTACAAATTATACTACAACAGTGAAAGATAAAATTGCGTTTTTCCCTTTCTTTGCACAAATTAGTAGCTGTCGCCATTTTGCATAGCCGTAATGTTCGTGCATGACGTGTCTTCAAATTCAAATATTTTTATTTCAAGTAGACCAATATTACAGGTTCTTTCGAAATGTCAACACTAGTTGCACGGTTCCAAAAAGTAGGTCTTATGGAGAAGAACCGGCAAGAAACTCCATAGTCTATATAATAATATGTCATTGATTGTAATAGACTTGCTCCCCTATTAATTAGCAATATACAAGGAATCTGTTCTAAAGGAACTTCATGCCACGCACAATCAGGCTGTGGAATGAACTAACTGCTGAGGTTATCATAAACGACTAGCATAGGGTGCTCCAAGAATGGAGTTGAAGGTTTTTTATACGGTCGGCAACGATGTCTGATATTGACAATTAATAATTTAATATATATGTATTTACAAAACGTTATATGTTTACTTTACAGACTGTCTGTAGACTATCACTCATCTAGTATACGAAACCACAGTATAAAAATCTTTAGACTGTGACGTAACACAAGCCTCGTTGCTTACCTCAGCAACTAGATGGCGCTGTTTCCAAAAAATGACCGCACATATTTTTAAAATTTTATACTTATTTATTAATATGTATATCATCATCATTTCAACCGTTAGACGTCCACTGCTGGACATAGGTCTCCCCCAAGAATCGCCACGACGACCGGTCATATGCCGCATATAAATATGTAGATATTTATTGTTATTTTGAGATTATTTTCCAATTTACAGGTGCACGGCCCAGACCCGTACGGTTTTGGCGGGCTCCCCCCACAGAGCGAGATGCCCGACTTCTCCGAAGACTATGACGACAAGGAGCAGCAACAGGACGAGTTCGACATCCCCGCCGAGACTGATGAGAAAGACGAGCTGTAAAGAAAGAAAGATATATTGGTGTAGGTGGTGGTGGTGCTACGGTCACCACTTACCATCAGACGGGCCGTAAACTTGTATGCCACCCGAAAGGTATAAAAAATTATACTACAATAGCCCGGTTAAACCATTCTGCCAAAAAAAACCGACCTCAAGAACTGGACCAAATTCAAATGGGACCACACGGGAAGCACCAGCTTTCAAATAAAAAAGATTCTTCAAATCGGTTCACCCAGTGGAACGTACTGAGCTAAATAAACATTAAAAAAAATTACAGTCGAATTGAGAAATTGAGAACCTTCTTTTTTGAGGTCGGTTAAAAACACCACTGAGTTAAGTTACTAGGGAATATGTATGTGGGTGATTTGTTTAAAGTTTAATTTATTATTATTAGTGTGCCTACCCCCTTGGGAAAAAGGGGCGAGTGTATGTATGTATGTATGTATTTATAAGTATTGATAGGTTTACCGCTAGATCGCCTTAGGGTCCGTTCACACAGACCGGCTCGGAGAGCATCGGCCCGCATTTTTTCACACGAAGCGCGTTCAAGCATTTCATGATAAATAAGTGCACATGCAAAAATATACTTTACTAGAATTACTCAAAACTCAGTTTTCAACGTGGTAAAAATCTGCTCTCCTCTCCGAGCTGGTCTGTGTGAACAGACCCTTATGTTAAGCGACACTGCGATGTACGATAGAGCGCGCTTACCTAAAAGAAACCAATTCACTCTAGATTTAAAAACTGTATCTTACTCAGATTATATCTATCGAGAGAGACCCACTCGAGAAGCTCATTCTATATTATGAAAGTGGATTTAAAACTTCTTAATTTCATTTTGTCACAAATACATAAAGCCTACTAATATTATAAACGCGAAAGGTATGGATGTATGTTTGTTACTCTTTCACGCAAAAATCGCTTAACAGATTTGGACGGAATTTGGCATAGAAATAGTTTATATACTAATTAATAGGATGATAATTGTTGGTACATTACATACACTTACATATTCCCCATAATTAATGAGAAATAAAAGCCCAGAATACGGGCCATATTAGGCTAATTTTAAAGGTGCGTTAAACGGTGCGGCATAACATTCTCTGAGCATTATTATCTACATATCACGCGGCAAAACCGCGGGCGGAGGCTATTAATTAAATATAATTATACTTTACTATAAACATAAATAATATAACCCCCCGGTAAAGCTAAGAAGCATCTCGATAACTTCAGCTTTCAATAAAACAAAAACCGCATCAAAATCGGTCTGTTCGTTTAGGAGCTATAATCCCACAGACACGTCAAACTTATCACACGAGCCTTTTGGCGTCGGGGGTTAACAATTACATGGTAAAGTTAATTCGGATCTTAACGGATCATGTAAGCTCATACTACCACGCACCGGTTAAACGCACCTTTATAACTGAAAAAAATATACATTCACATTTGGCCGTAGTACTTAAATATGACCAAGTACATTTTGACTTAATAGTGTCCTTAGAGGATGAGCATCCTCTAAGGATAAAAGTAGCGTTAGTATATACAATTTCATATATACAGAGAGCCTATATCCATTTCTAAATGGTACATGGTGTAATAAGCATATTAACGACAGTAGAATCAAGGAATCTATATATTAATATGTGAAGGAAGGACATTGTACTCCTTTTAGGAGTATAAAATTTCCCACACATAGTTTATTTAGAGAAGGAGTGAAGAAAGCTACTATTCTTTTTTATTATGCATAAAAAAATGCCTACATAATTTAAATTAATCATGGTACAATATGACCACAAACCGTATTTTTTTAATAGTTGCCCTACACTAGGATTTTCTGCTGTATAGTGGGTGTGTTTACAAACACAAATTTGCACATACACAAACGCCGCACAAACCCGGAACAACTACCTGTAGAACGTACAAATATTTGTTCTGTGTGGGAATTGAATCCGCAACCCGTTACGCACAAGCTGATCGATCAGCCAAGTTTTTCTATCGTCGTATCCTTATTTGGTTTTCGTTAACATGCGTTATACCTTGTTATTGGTTAACCCTGCCAGGTACTAAAAGTGCAATGATAATGTTAATTAATATAATTATAATAGCGCCATTATAATTTAAATATATAAGAGTGCCTTATAAATATAATGTGACGACTATTTAATGGTTTCTGTTGAAGCGTTGTAGGTATTGAAGCGAATATTTTGGAATGAAAATAATAATCAATATTAACCCTTTGACTGTCCCAGTCAGATTTATGTGACAAATACTTTTGTGTTAATTTATATGTTCTATGTATTGACTCATGATTATAAAGGCGATATAATAATATTTAGGATGTTATAGAAACAGATTACTCGTCATTATTGATGCTGTAAAGGATCTGTAACTTCTACTTTATCAGTTTGTGGATTTCCAGACTTTTAATTCTTTTTATCCTTATAACAAAACTTAAACCAAGATTTTCAAGAATATTTGCTTCCAGTATATTTGCAGTACCATGGAATTTATTTATAGTAAACATTGAAAATTTAAGTTATATTTTTATGTTACATAAATTATATTGCTATTTAAATATGTATATATTCTTTTGAGGTACCCTATTGTCATGTTTACAATTGCTTGAACAGAAACCTATGTTTAGTCGTGACAATTATTTAAGTAACATAAATACGATTTAAGTATTGCAATCGTTTTTGATTGGGACTTTCGGAATATATCAGAATAGATTATAAATTATTATTAGATTAATATTATACTCATTGTATTCAAGTTAAATTTTTATAAAATATAATACTTAAGCATGATGTTGTCGCAGCCGTGGATCGTATAATTGATTGACTGAATATTATGACTAAAAATGAAAAAAAACATATTAACGTCACAGAAATGAAAAAGTTATTATGTAATAGATTATAAATAGTACAAATGTATGAAAAGGTTCTTATAGTCTTATTCATGGAAAATGCCAACCATAATATTTGTGAGATTTTAGTTAGTATAATATTTTTTTTAATTAAACGGGGAGAGGGCGCCACTATCGAGGTTCTAAAACCTTGTACATTCGGGGCTGTGATAACAATATGTTTATGTTTGTAATGATAATATTTGATTCCTTCCAAACTGCATTTTATTGACAATAAATATATGATATTTGATTGATTGTTTATAACGTATAGAGGTCCAGTTACCTAATGAGTTTGTTTTAATTATAATGTTGTGATTGTGAGAATTTTCTAAATGGGTATTAAATATTTTGTTTGAATTACTTGTTTTTATTCATGTATGTCTCATGCTCGTCATGCACGCGCGGTTACGAGTACTGCGCACCTTTTTGAAGGAGTTCACCAATCAGTCGGTGTTTGTCCTTCTAGGGCGCCCGATAAATATATTATGTAAAATAAAAAGGCGTACAATCATAAACATTATCCATAAATTGATTTATTAATAAACTTAATACAAATTCAACTATAGATATACAATAAATTCGTGTCATCGAACTTTCAATTAATATTAAATTGTTATCAAAAATATTTCGTTGTATATATTTTATACAAAACACTTAGGTACATTTCAACATCATCAACCCAAATATAGTCCCACTGCTGGGCATCGGTATCCTCTCATTTGAAGGGACTTAGGCTATAGTACACCACGCTAGCCTACTGCGGGCTGGCAGACTTCACATGATATTGAGAAAATCACTCAAGCATGCAGGTTCCTCACGATGTTTTCCTTCACCGTTTGAGCATGTGATAAATACGCATGTAACTTTAGATCCAAACTAGAGACCTCTGACATTCACCACACTAGGCTATCACCAAATTATATCAATTAATGTCTTTTTGTATTTACATTATTAAATATTTCTGAAAACAAAAATTCATTTAAAAATATATTTTTATTGTAAGTAGCTATTTCCAACGTTTTAGACAGTTTGCAGAATACAAATAGTATAATAAGTTAATAACTAGAATGTACTAAAAGTTAATATTGAGACATATTTGTTTTACAGTCGAATACATACAACAAACAAGCACAACATACAAAATAAAACTACTTTTTAACAGATTTTATATCAGCAGTATAGCAGATATATAGCAGAATCTGGATTGACATAAAATATTTACAATATATACATCGATAAATATAGGTAGTTTTATTTTAATGTCTAGTTTGGGGTTTGAGAAATCTTGAAAATTGTTTTTTGGAAACTAGATGGCGCTGTGTCGCAAGGTTTAACGCATAAAATGTATATACCAAGATTGTTTTGTCACGATTTGAATATTAAATAATAAGAATTCATGATTTTCGACTGTAAAACTGACAATACGTCACATCAATACATTATTATAACATAATAGCTAACTTGAGCATTTTAAAATGTAAAATTAAGGCAAGAACAAGCATTGTAACAATATTATAAGAAATTACTAACAATGGAATGTATATGTATCATCATTTACACTTGTTTTATTACATTATACAAGTCTTCCAATATATTATTTGAAATATCTAGTTAAAGTGATTAATTCAGAGCCATTTATTATTTTGTGTAAATTAAGTAGATATTTTATATGTATAATGGCTGGATAGTATATATAATATCTAGATTAATTACTTTCGATGTAACATATAATGTAGTTTCTGCCTACCCCCATAGGGAAAAGGCGTGAGTGTATGTATGTATATTTATATATTTATAATTTGCAAGAAATGCAATTTGAATTAGTTGATACTATTAAATCTAGTCTAGAAATTAATTAATATTGTAGAATTTATAAAATAACATTTTTGTAAGTAGATCATATTGTCATTATTAATTACATATTTACCATAAGGAAAAACTTGGAAAACGGTTATTATTTTAAACCGTATCTAAGAGAATACCTTTTAAATTCTATTTCGATCGAATATACAGAGATTTAAACCTATATTTAAACTATAAAGTCGGTTAAAAATATAAGTTACAGAGACCACAGTTCACATTGCATAAATCTCTATAAGGTAAAATAAAATTCTTAGAGGACCATAAAGTCCTAGACACCTTATCGTTGATTTTCTAGAAAATTTAGGACTAAAACCGAAATAAACCGGTACAACTTTCCTCGTATAAATCGGTTAATTTGTGTTAAAAGTTCTTAAAACCGGTTTAATCATTTTTTAATCCGGTTTTCCCGGTTCCGACCCTGTTGTGGAATGGTTAAGTCCATGAAGTCCATAATGTAGTAATATTGTCAGCAGCACATGCTCTTCTGTATGTCTCCATGCGCGATGCTATCGATGCTCCAAGCTGGCAGTTCCACCTTCCCTGTGTGAGTGGCGTCTTCTTCCGTAGGTGTTCCTGCAACGTGAATGAATTAGTTAGACGAGTGATCTGATAGTATGGGAATTCCATTCAAATTCAAAATAATTTATTTCAAGTAGACCAGTATAACAGGTGCTTTTGAATTGTCAAACTAGTTGCATTAGATGTCAATGTAGTGAATCCATTCATCATCATCATCATCATCACATAGACCGTTAGATGTGCACTGCTGGATATAGGTCTCCCCCAAGGCCCCAAGGATGGGGCTGCCATCATCTAAATTGATGACGCCGAATAAAAACGGCAAAAATCCCGGATATTTTGGGCGAAATATGGTTTTTTTCCCCCCTCTGATCTTTTTTGCAACATAAATATAAATTTCTCTTATTTATAAAAAAAATGGATTTTCTCTGACAACAGAAGTGTCCGGGTGGATCCCGGACGCCCTTCAAACTCACGATGTGTTCCTTCACAGTGTGTGCTAGTGATAAATAAACTCCGAAAGGTTTTGCTCTGTCGAAAAAAAGTCTTCGATGAAGCGTAAAGACCTACTGGCTACTACCAAAATAACACACGTAGGTACCTGTGGGTATCTTGTCGGCGTCCACGTCCGCGGAGTCGTAGGATCTGAGCGAGGGGATCAGGTTGGAGCTGGACAGCCGCAGCAAGGCCGTCGCCGTGTTCAGGAACACCTGGTCTATCCCCTGCTGAGGAGGCAGTTAGAGCTTAGCGAGGTGGCACTAATTCTGCCAGTACTTTTGTAGGAGTAGTTACGCCACTGGTCGCACTGTACGACCACTACACCAACGAGGCAGTTCAAAATGCATCTTTAAGAAGTAGAATATTTGAAGATACCTGGTCGTGTAGGGCGGAGGTCTGACAGTAGTGAGCGCCGATGGAGGCGGCGAACTGCGCCGCTTCGCTGGACTGCACCGCGCGAAGGTCTTCCAGATCGCTCTTGTTACCTACCACCGATAGTACCATGGCTTCAGGCACGTTACTGTGAAGAATTATATATGTTTTTTATTTCTCACCACAATACATTTTTTTGATTTCACAACGGTAGCAAACCAGTATTTTATAGCTACTTTCATAGCGTCATGTCTTACGGAATATTGCTGTGGGGCCGTGCTGCAGACATAGAATCAGTTTTCGTTCTGCAGAAAATAGCAATAAGAGCCATTTATAACCTAAGTAGTCGTGATTCACTCAGGGAACTCTTTAAAGAAATAAATATTATGACAGTGCCCTGTCAGTATATCTTTGAAAATATAATGTACGTTAGAAAAAATATATCACATCATACGAAAAGATGTGAACTGCATAATTATAATACTAGATATAAGTCAAAATTAATGCAGCCACAGCTTCGTCTCGCTAAAGTCCATACCTCTTTTGTGGGATATAGTGTCAGGTTTTATAAGATTCCGGAAATAATTTTAAACCTCCCGGAAAATAA
Organism: Craniophora ligustri; assembly: GCA_905163465.1. Taxonomy (NCBI): domain Eukaryota; kingdom Metazoa; phylum Arthropoda; class Insecta; order Lepidoptera; family Noctuidae; genus Craniophora; species Craniophora ligustri. The sequence continues at coordinate 1,200,274 of LR990982.1, forward strand.
ATTCAAATCCATCGTTAAGTCTACTCTATGCAAGAAAGCATACTACAAATTAGAAGATTATCTTGTAGATAAAAAAGTTTGGCAAAATGCTGGTCCAGCTCCACAGGTTTGCTAGCCTCATGATTATTATATTTTCTTTTATTTATTTTTTTATTTATTGGTTTGACTTCTTTTTGTTTTACATAAATATATTTATAATTTTTTACAGTTTGACATGCTCAATTATACACTTATACAATTTGACATGTTTAGTTATACACCTTTACTGATTGACATGCAAATTATTTATTAATGTAATTTATTATTTATTAACGCAATAGTTACTGATTAGTAAAATAACTTGTAAAATATGAGACTGATGTTGGCTTTGATGTTGTTTTATTATTTTTTTTTAAATGTGAAAATGCCTACCGGTTGCCGGGCATTCTGGGCTTGTCATGCTCACTCAAATGTCCTGCTGATGGTGGCGTTGTGTGTCGGGTCTTTTTATTCCCTACAACATGGTTGAGTAGACAGACGCCGATACACACGTCATGCTCGTGAACGGGTGCTATCAGTTGGGACTGGTCGGCTCATACATGTTATGGCAACCGAAATTGGTTTTAGTTATTTCTTTTACTTTCATAAATAATACGTTTCACATCGAACTGCACCAGTCTCATATTGATATTACATACATAAAGCATTGTAAAACAAAACCAACAATTTTGTATTTAATTTAAAAAGAGTATCTATGGAGTTTCTTGCCGGTTCTTCTCCATAAGACCTACCTTTTGGAACCGTGCAACTAAATTCAATTTAATTCGACAATTCAAAAGTACCTGTATTGGTCTAATTGAAATAAATGATTTGATTTGATTTGAGTATACGGCTCGCCTGATGGTAAGCGGTTACCGTAGCCTATATAAGTTTGCAACACCAGAGGTGTCGCTCGCGCGTTGCCGACCCTGTAGAAACCGTTTAGGTTACTAAAATAAGGAAGTTACTAAACTAACAGCAAACGGAAATCCCATGCTGTCAGAATAGTCACTCCCCCAACGAGCTCTGGTAACCTTACTCACTCGCAGAAAGAACTATTGTTGTTCCACTGCGGTGTTCTGTAAGGCGGAGGTAATTCCCCAGTCAGGCAGCTCAATGTGAGCAAAGAATCTCGGTATGCCCTACCTGTCTTAAAATCAACATATTCAGTTACTATTACTATTATTATTGTAATACTTTTTGTTTATTAACACTTACTGTTTTTTTTTCTGTAGGACGTTTGTGACAGTGAAACAATAACATATCTTTCTTTGTTTCTATAAGATCCGTTAAAAGCAGTTTTATTTCAACGTCTTTTATTCACGTGAGTGTAAGAAAACATTACGAACATACATTTCGGACCCACTGTGAGGGTTGTATTGATGATATTAATTATTATATTTTGTTCAATGTACAGCCTGACAATGACCAGCAAATTGCAAAAAATGTACGAAAATTTGAATTTTGCGGGCTAGCGTGGAGCTTCCACCTTAAATGTAATCGGTGTATAAGTACATACCTCTGTAACTCCTTGACCCATCCCTTGATGGCGGCGAAGCTGTTGACGCTGGTGATGTCGAACACCAGCAGAGCGGCGTTCGCGTTGCGGTAGTACATCGGCGCCATGGAGCGGAACCGCTCCTGGCCAGCCGTGTCCCATACCTAGTATACAAAGTACAGCATTTTTAATCAGTCGAAGAAAGAAAAACGGTTTATTAACCTGAAAGTGACGCTATAACGCACATATTGTATTACTATTTTAGTCTTGCTCGCCTTTGCCCACTAATTTTGATGTGTATATTTCTAATTGGACTTCAGGTTTGAAAATTATCTAACGTTTAATTCAATATTGTGCAATGCTTAATCTGTTGTCTGTAACCGTGCCTAATTAAAAAAATAAAATAAAATATGAACAAAAAATTGCTTTTAAAACGTAATAGTGTGCCCGACAGGGTCCATAATTGTATCTAGCAGTAAAAGCCTTTCCACATGTATTTATAACATATTTGTTTATGGTGATAAGGGGACAAACCAGCAGGCGGCTCACCTGATGGTAAGTGATGACCGTAGCCCATGGACATTTGCAACACCAGAGGCTCGCAAATGCGTTGCGAAACCCCTTAGAAACCGTTCAGGTTTCTTAAAATAGGAAGTTACTGAACTGACAGCAAACAGAATTCCCATGCTATCAGAATAGTCACTCCCCCAACGAGCTCTGGTAACCATACTTACTCGTAGAAAGACAACTTGTTGTTTCACTGTGGTCTTCTGTAAGGCGGAGGTACTTCCCTAGTCGGGCAGCTCAATTTGAGCGAGAAATCTCGCTATACCTCCTATTATTAATATTATGGAATGCAATAAAGTTGAATTGATTTGAATAAGTAATCCTAGAGAAATGAAGAAGAAGAAGATGTATTATATTTACACGAAATAGTAAGAATTTGAAAATATGCGTCACAAGCAAAGCGTTAAAGGTTTTCTATATAAATTCTCAGTAGCACAAGCCTCGTTCCTTAGCTCGGAACTAGATGGCGCTATGTCAGAAATGTTTATTAATCACGGAAACCGATAAAACATATTGTAGTACTTGACTATCAGTCTACATATAAAGAAGTCATACGGATATCATAGGGATTATGTACCAGATAATACGTTTGATTGTTAAATCCAATAGCTTACTTAACGTATAAGTACTTCGGTATTCTTTGACGTCTCGATTAGCGCAGCGGTATCATCATCATCATCAACCCATTAACGTCCCACTGCTGGGCACGGGTCTGCTCTCATTTGAGAGGGTTTAGGCTTATAGTCCACCACGCTAGCCTACTGCGGGTTGGCAGACTTTACATGCCATCAAGATAAATCTCTCAAGCGTGCAGGTGTCCTCACGATGTTTTCCTTCACCGTTTGAGCTTGTGATATATACGCACATAACTTCCGAAAAGTCAGTGGTTTTGGGTTCGGTGGAACTCGAGGCCTTTGATATCTCAGTCCAATGGTCACACCACTAGGCTAACACAGCTCCGCAGCGGTGTCAAAGGCTGGCTTCTGTAGGCGTCATATTTTTTGTGATAAAAAATTTCCCTGACACCGAAAATGTTTTTAAAAGCCCTGCCGGACGGCCGCCGGACGCTCTTCAAACTAGGACAAATCCGGGGAATTCCGGACGGATGGCAGCCTTATAATATTACTAGCTGATTCCCGCGAATTCGTCCGCGTGCAATTTAATTAAAAAAATAAAAGTTTCATATTAACTTTGCACCCCCGTTTTACCCCCTTAGGGGGTGAAATTTCAATAATACTTTCTTAGCGGATGCCTACGTCATAACATCTACCTGCATGCCAAATTTCAGCCCGATCCGTCCAGTGCATGACGAGATGTATGAATGAGGACAAGGCAAAAGTGGTATGCAGGGACCGTAGCGCGTGGCATTCTGCAGTTTCTGCCTACCCCCATGGCAAAAAGGCGTGAGTGTATGTATGTATGTATGTATCCGTCCAGTGGTTCGATAGATCACTATGCTAGTCAGTCAGTCAGTCACCTTTGAGTTATATATTTAGATGTATAGAGTAAATAAAGTCTTACCTGTAATTTAACCCTCGCGTTTTCTAGGTTGATGTTGCACGTGAAGAACGATGCTCCTATTGTGGGTGATATGTGCTTCGAGAACATCTTGCCAATGTACCTCACTACAAGACTGGTCTTGCCCACTCCTGTAACACAGAGAAAGGTTTCGTCAGTTTATTTATTTATTTAACTACTAGCTGACCCAGCAAACGTTGTTTTGCCACATTATAGGGGTTGGTGGACAACCCTTATCACTAAGGGGTATGAAAAATAGATGTTGGCCGATTCTCAGACCTACTCAATATGCTCACAAAATTTCATGAGAATCGGTCAAACCGTTTCGGAGGAGTACGGGAACGAACATTGTGACACGAGAATTTTATATGTAAGATTTATGTACAATATTTAAAACAAGACAATAAATAGGAATAGGAAAAAAACAAAGTACAAAGGTAATGCTTATTCCCATAGAAATCTCTTCTAGCATAACTGCGACAGGAGAATTGAACATAGAGACATGAACATGTCAGTTCCATTCAGTGCTCAGCTTATTTAAACATCGGAAATCAGAGCTCGTTGGGGGAGTGACTATTCTGACAGCATGGGAATGCCGTTTGCTGTCAGTTTAGTAACTCCCACCCTTTTTTTTTTGTCCGTGTGGGAATGCATTTACGCACTTCTCGTCGCCCGGGAAGACGACGGGGGTGTGTCGGACTCCACCCAGAGGGGGTGACTACCGACTAAACCCACACGGGGTCTTTCCGCCCCACAACCATAGTGCCGGGGTTACGGGTACGCGTTAGCATTCTTCCGCGACCCCGGCGGGCCTAACTCCCACCCTAACCTAACTCCAGTTTACTAAATGCCACGCGTTATCTCTTGTACTTGTAATAAAATAAACATAATATGAATTCGATATAATACATAATCATAGTACATAAATATGTTATAATCCTGTATATTTTCCCTACGCCGATGGCAGGAAAACATGATACAACAGATTATAATTATGATAAGTTCCTCGTAAACTCTTTAAATTAACCATCATCAACCAAATTTATGCCCACCTGTCTCCCCACATTGAAGAAGGATTAGGCTATTTTGGAATTTTTCTATTGGTACTAGCTGATCTGGCGTACAATATTCTGCCATATAAAGATATTAAAATATCAATTAAAAATTAAGGGTCGTAGTTTACCCCCAATTTTTTAATATACTATTTAAATATGGGGGATAAAAAATACTTTAAGATCTACCAAATATACACAAAAAATTATATAAAAAAACCGACTTTAAAACTAAAAAGTTAAAAATAACTTGATACAGTTTTAACTTCTTTTTAGTTTTAAAGGTATGAAGACGGTGCCAAGCCAAATGTAAAGGTATGTAAACCCATCGCGCAGTGTACACCCAGGCACTGGCACCGACTTCATACCTTTAAAACTAAAAAGAAGTTAAAACTATATTAAGTTATTTTTAACTTTTTAGTTTTAAAGTCGGTTTTTTTAACGCAGTTTTTTATTTTATTTTTTACTTTTTAGTGTCTGTAATAGGTTCGTTGTATTATATGTCTCGTTGGTCTAGTGGTCATATAGTGCGACTGCCGAACAAAAGGTCCTGGGTTCGATTCCCAGGTCGAGCAAAGTGTTATTGGGTTTTTCTGTGAAATTCTCAGTAGCGGCTCGGAGTTTGGATTCGTGCCCGGTTAATGACAATAGGCTCGCCACCTATTACATGGGACCTAAAACATACCGGCGAAATGTTGGTGTACATTAGTACACCACTGCCTAACCCTTCGGGGACAACAGGCGTGATAGTATGTAAGAGGTTGAACAATAAACGCGTCATATATGTAGAAATTTTGAGGGTTTCTCTCGATTTCCCAAGGATCCACTCATCAGATCCTCACTATTTTTTTATGGGAACACACGGAAAGCATCAGCGTTCATATAAAACAAGAATTTTCAAAATCGGTTCACCGATTCCACAGTTATGAGGTAAGAAGTTGATCAATAAACGCGTCATCTACGTAGAGAATTTGAGGGTTTCTCTCGATTTCCTAAGGATCCAGTCATCAGATCCTAAAAAATTTTTTATGGGACCACACGGGAAGCTTCAGCTTTCATTTATGAAAAAGTATTAAAATCGGTTTACCCAATCCACAGTTAAACAAACATAAAAAATAAAAATAAAAAAATACAGTCGAATTGATAACCTCCTCCTTTTGGAAGTCGGTTAAAAATAGGTCAAGCCGTTTCGGAGGAGTTCGATAAGAAAAACACTGTGACACGAGATTTTTACATATTAGATATAGAATATAGACTGCCTCGTTGGTCTAGTGCTCGTACAGTGCGACTGCTGCGCAAAGGGTCTCGGGTTAGATTCCCAGGCCGAGCAGTGTTATTGGGTTTTTCTATGAAATTCTCAGTAGCAGCTCGAAGTTTTGATTTGTGCCCGGTTAATGGCAATAGAGTCGCCACCTTACATATGACCTATAATATACCGGCGATACGTGGGTGTACATAAGTACACCTCTGCCTAAACTGTCGGTGACAACAGGCATGATGGTATGCAAGTCATATTATTGTTTCTTGACTACAGACATTTCTGCCTAAGAAAGTTTTCCTAAATAATAAATCACCCATACCCATCAACCAATAATCACCCATCAACCCTATTATATGGGACCTAAAGCATACCGGCGATACGTGGGTGTACATGAGTACACTTCTGCGTAACCTTTTGGGACGACAGGCGTGGTGCTTATGTTATGTATGTTAAGATAGATAAACGAAAATGTATGCCAGTAGGTATCTAGACAGTGAGTGTAATATTTAAAATAACCGGTTACACTACAATATGGGGCATGATGTCAGATGTAAATGAATTAACATCATTTAGGTAAATATTTTTTCTCATTTGTATCTCTCAGCTAGCGTTTCATCATCAACCAATTAACGTCCCACTGCTGGGCACGGGTCTCCTCTCATTTGAGAGGGATAAGGCTATAGTCCACCACGCTAGCCTACTGCGGGTTGGCAGACTTCACATGGCATCGAGACAAATCTCTCAAGCATGCAGGTTTCCTGACGATGTTTTCCTTCACCGTTTGAGCTTGTGATAAATACGCACATAACTTCCGAAAAGTCAGTGGTGCGTGCCTTGGGTTCGAACTCGAGACCTGTGACATCTCAGTCCACTGGTCACACCACTAGGCTACCACGGCTCTCTGTCTAGCGGTTCTGTGTTCAATTCTTAGGTCTATTTTCGCTGTGAAATGTTTAGCAACGGCTTGGATGTACGATTTGTGGTCGGTTTATTATATTCCATACCCAAAGGGAGCCTACGTAACCCTATTACTAAAGCTCCGCTGTTCGTCTGTCTGTCTGTCTCTGCGATAGCTAGAAAGACTGTCGATATTTTCACAAATATTGTATTTCTATTGTCGCTTTAACACCAAATACTAAAATAAAACTAGAATCTATAAAACTAAAAACTAGGCCTCCTTGCTCTAATACAAAAAACTTGATTTTGTGCCGTTTTTAGCTCTGTATTATAAATAAAATTTAATAAATAAATATTCCTGGACATTATGACACAGCGCCATTTAGTTCCGAGCTAAGCAACGAGGCTCGTGTTACGGATACTAGTCCGTTGATATACTACATATATACTTTTTTTGTTGTAAATACATACATAATATACATAGATACATCCATGACTCGGAAACAAATGTTTATGCTTATCACACAAACATTTGTCCCTACCGGGATTCGAACCAGGGCCCCATAGCACAGCAGGCAGTGTTAACTACCGTTGGACTAATTGGGTCGTCGTATTAATAACGGCGACCTGGTAAAGGTCGCTGGAACTCGCTGGATGCAGGTGGCCCAAGACCGGTCGTTGTGGTAATCTTTGTCCAGCAGTGGACGTCCTCCAGCTGACATGATGATGATGATGATGATGATGAATAACGGCGAAGGGTAGCCGGTAAATGGTAAGGAACCCTTCGTGCGTAAGTCCGAATCACACCTGGCCGGTTTTTACTCAATGTTTTTTGCCAATAAATATTTGTTATAACCGACATATTATAGGCAGAACATGTTTTTTTTATAATACTGTCTGATATTTAAGTATGTAGTTAAAATAACTGGTTACCAGACTTTTGACTGTTTTCTTTGATCACGTTTTTAGTTGGCCGATTTTTTTTTATACCGCAAACAAGCTTACGGCCGGCCGAGAATAGGTTACCGTAGCCTACAGACGTTTTCAACACTGGAAGTGTCGCACACGCGTTGCCGACCCTGTAGAAACTGTTTAGGTATTTTAAAGGACTTTACTAAACTGACTGCAAACGGAATTCCCATGCTGTCAGAATAGTAATTTCTCTAAAGAGCTCTGGTAACCTTACTCACTCGCAGAAACAAAACTACTTATTGTTATTTTTTTAAGGCGGAGATACTTTCCATGCTCAATTTGAGCGAGGAATCTCGCTATGCCCTACCTCTCATAAGTTATTAGGAAATAAACAACGTAATTAGGTAATACGGTTTAATTCTGCGGGGCTCCCATATCATCATTATTGTCCCGCTGGGTCGGGTCTTCTCTCATTTGAAAGGGATTAGGCTTTAGTCCACCACGCTAGCCTACTGCGGGTTGGCAGACATTACATGCCATCGAGAAAATCTCTCAAGCATGCAGGTTTCCTCACGATGTTTTCATTTTCAATATCATATCAAACGCGATTTTTTTTTGCTCTTTTTTGCTCGATATCGATACTGGCAATAGGGATGCACTTGAAATATTCACAAAATACTCAGTCGTATTTTTGCTTTAATAATAAATAATAAAATAAATTTTTTTGCCAAATTTTCTACGGAACACTTCGTGTGCGAGTCAAACTCAAATGATTTATTTCAATTAGACCAACATTACACGTACTTTTGAACTGTCAAACTAGTCGCACGGTTTCAAAAGGTAAGTCTTATGAAGAAGAACCGGCAACTCCATAGATTCTCCTTTAAATTAAATACAAAATAGTTGATTTTGTTTTATAATGCTTTATGTATGTAATATCAATATGAGACTGATGCAGTTCGATGTCGTATGAATTATGCAGAAAGGAAATAACTAAAACCAATTTAGGTTGCCATAACATGTATGCGCCGACCAGCCCCAACTGACAGCACCCGTTCACGAGCATGACGTGAGCGTCCTTCTTCTCAACCCGACTCTACTTTTTGTTTTTTACGTATTGTTGATAGGTTTACTCTTAGCCTGGTGTTAACGGACACTGCGATCTAGATTTAACCCGAATCACTCTAGATTTAACGACACCCAGTTTATATTTTTACACCCAGTTTAGTTTGGAGAGCTATGGTAGCCTAGCGGTGTGACCAGTGGACTGAGATGTCAGAGGTCTCGAGTTAGAACCCAAGGCACGCACCACTGACTTTTCGGAAGTTATGTGCGTATTTATCACAAGCTCAATCGGTGAAGGAAAACATCGTGAGGAAACCTGCATGCTTGAGAGAATTCTCGATGGCATGTGAAGTCTGCCAACCCGCAGTAGGCTAGCGTGGTAGACTATAGCCTCATCCCTCTCAATTGAGAGGAGACCCGTGCCCAGCAGTGGGATATTAATGGGTTGATGTTGATGAGTTTATATTTATCGGGGAAGACCCACTCGAGAAAAACTTGGTTGTGAATTGCAAACTGTAGATAGATGGATAAACGTGGAAAGTACAGGAGATATAGTATTATGTATATTGTCGAGATAGTGCGGGTTTGTTATCGATAGCTACCGTTTAGTATCTTAAGATTAGATTACACGGAGAGGGTAGACAGACCATATGGGTTACGGATATACTGTTTCTGAATGAGGATTTATGTGTCACCTACCTTAGTTATTTATCAGCTCTTGAAGCGAAGTTAAGAATTGTTAACTTGGATCTATGTAAAACCAAAATGGCCGATTTTGGACACCATCATGTGAAAAAAATAACGAAAAATTAGGTCGTGGGGTATCATTGAATAGGTGTTTGAAAATCCTTTTCACACAAGTCACTGACCCTAGCTAAAAAGTGAAAAATAAAAAAAAATTATATAAAAATAAAAAAAACCCGACTGCGTAAAAGGTAAAAAACCAGTGGGTTAGGTAAGATTTTAACAGTCGGGACCCATAAAAAAATCAGACTTCCTAACAATGGGTACCTTTTCATTTATAAAGATAAATATAGCTTTTATTTCATTTCAATAAAATATTATTCCGTATTAAAACAGACAGAAACTAAATGTTTAGCTGAAGAGTTTGTTGTTGCTACGCCGCTTCTTCCTCACAGCAAAAACACTAGGAAACGGTGAAGTCCAGACGTAAAATTATAATATTGATGATGAAAAAGTGCCTAACTAGTACTTCATTTAAATTGGTTCAAGCTATGTGACACTCTTATTTTGTACTATTATGCCAGGACGTTAAAATGAGACCATCATTCGAAAGCGGTGAAGGGAGCGCGTCTTTATGGTCGACGTTCAAGAAGAGCCAATTTAATTAGAACTATTTTAAATAAATGTCTGCACGTCTTTATCTTCAATTCTCCTGTCGTAGGTTTGCTGGAAGAGATTTCTGTAGGAATAAGCATTACCTTTGTCCTTTTTACTTCCTATTCCTATTTAATGTCATGTTTTAAATATTGTGTGTACATAAATAGATAAATAAATAAATCAAATTTTGAGTTTTATTTTTGAGTATTCATACATATGATACATACCATCACGCCTGTCCTCCCCGAAGGGTTAGGCAGAGGTGTACTGATGTACACCCACACTTCGCCAGTATGTTTTAGGTCATATGTAATAGGCGGCGAGTAACAATGTACTATGAAGGGATTCAATGTTGGAGGCAATTTCAAAAAAGAGTTATCATAGTTTTGAAACCCAAACTTTATAAACCTTCAAACCATATCAATATATCACAATATTAAGTAAAAAAAACGTCTTATATACTCCCTTGACCGACATAAGTACATAAGGAGGTGTCGGATGGCGTCCAACCTCACGCGTTACGCATTAACGCACGACCGAGCTGATTTCTAAGTCTTAACTAATTTGTAGTCTAATATAATGAAGAAAGTGAGTATTTTCACTCTCACGACTTGTACTAAGAACTCATCTTCGAGTCACGAGAGTTTTGTATGAGTGGCGACCCGATTAAAGGCGGTATTAAAGGTTTTCTTTATGGAAATAAGGGGGCAAACGGGCAGGCGGCTCACCTGATGCTAAGTGATTACCGCCCACCCAAACCATGGGCGGCCTACCGGGATTCAGGCCCGGAACCGTTTCCGGGCCTGAATCCCGGTAGGCTGTGCCGGATTAAGGTAACTGGATGCTCTAAGCAGTCTTGGGTGGTGGGTCTAAAAAAAAACCGGCCAAGTGCGAGTCGGACTCGCGCACGAAGAAAAAACTCGCTCCGTACAAAATTAGGCAAAAAAAACGCGGCAACAGAAATAGGTACCTACATAATTTATGAAAATTTCAACTGCCTGTTGACGGATGGACAGACGGACGGACATACAGCGAAGTTATAGTAATAGGGTCCCGTTTACCCTTTGGGTACCGAAACCTAAAAATTACCAAAACATTACAAGACTTCTGATCGTCCGTATTAATTCTCGGTCGTGTGGACCCCCCTAGACGGGTTGACCTAGGCAATTGGGATAATCCAGGACTGCAAATTCGGGGGCGGGAAAAAGGGGGCGGCAAATTTCCAGACGGCCCCGGGCGGCAAATACCCACGCTACGCCACTGGTGGGGATAACGTAAAAATTAACTAATTAGGTACCTAGTTATCATGCAATCAATCATGCACAGTCAATTGTTACCTATTTAAGTAATTATGCAATCTTAACGATAATGATATTATTGTGATTATCTGAATAATAAGGAATTGATTTATTCCAGAAATAATATCTTATGTATGCAATATTTGTCATAGCTTAAAATATATTAGTTATATTATCACTTACTTATCAATTTGACACAATTAGCATATTTCAAGATTATGAAGCATAGACTACAAGTCTACAATAATTATTTTGATTTATTTGAAATGAATATCAATATTATCTTGTTTGACAATTCAAAAGCACCTGTAATACTAGTCTACTTGAAATAAATTATTTGAATCATTAATGTGGATTAATGATGAAATTGATGTTCAGTTCAAATAAACATAGGCATATCTAGATTTTTCCTTCAGGGGCTTGGCCCCGTCTGGGGTGGGCACCTGAGGTGGGCTTCCACCATATGAGAATTTCTAATCGGTAGCCCAACATCCTGGAGTGGCCACTGGACCATTCTGGGGACCTCAGCCTCCCCTCTGGATACGTCCATGCAAATAAATGAAAATACTGGACAGTAAATGGTTACTGTCCAACTGCCGGGCAAGAGTAATACTCCCATATGAGAGGGGTTAGGTCCAGCATGATAGCCTAGGTGCATATTGGCATTTGGCAGACTTCTAGAAATTCTCTAGGTATCCCGTTTTTCCTTCACCATTTAAACATGTTATAAATACTAATAATAATGGATGTCTATATAAGTTATTGTATTAAACAAGAAAGTTTCTTCGCTATTATAATTCTCTAATAGGTAGTAATGGATTGCTCTCTCAGTAGGCAAAGTAAAATGTACATTATGGGGAGAAAGTGACTAATACTAATGAGTGTACATTTATGACTTAACTGTGTAGACTGGGTGGACATTTATTTTTTAAACTTAATTTATGCTCAGCTCCTATTGGTGGTAATGTGATGTTCTATAGCCTGGAACCTTCCTCGATAAAGGGACTATCCAACACAAAAATTATTATTCAATGTCAACCAGTAGATCCTGAGATAAGCGCATTCAAACAAACAAACAAACAGTTCAGCTTTATAATATTAGTATAGATTCTATCTTGTCTCATATAGGCTTAGAAAACATTAACATAAGGTTTAAATGATGTATTCTTTGTTTAGAAAACTAAAAGCCTGATTCTTTTATAAGTGTTGCCCTATAGCATTAATTGTGGAGTTGGTAACACTGCTTTTTTTTGTTGTGGTAAAAAATATTACTGCACAAAATAATGCATGTAAAATGAACAGGTACGGTTATGAAACATCACACTTGCATTACCTGAAAGGGTTAGGCAGAAGTGTACAAATGTACATACATAGTTTGCCACTGTTTTAAGATATCTTTCAAGTAATGTGGTTTAGCAGGCACAAGTCAGACTTGTAAAACACCAATAACACCACAACCATGAGATTAATTAGGCTGGAAAAACATCAGCAGGGCCGGTGGCTTGTTTGCTAAACTTGTGGTAAAAAAAAAATGGAAGGACGAATTTCAATGCTGTTACTCAGTAATAATAAGACAATAAAAAAAAACATAATTTCAGCATGTACTTACTGTATATTTTATTTAGATAACTTAAGAAGCTATTAATACTATTCTAATAATAGTATGGGCTCTGGGAGCCTCAACTATTTCTGATTTAGAACAATTGTATTTAACTTATTATACTTAGTAAAAATTTTGTTTTGTTACTTGTTAAACTTCAGAGCTACAAAGTAGCAGATCTAGTAGCTTTCTACGTCCAGCAGTGGACAAATATGATGATGATGGGTGAATAGGCCACATATTACAGCTCTAAAAATTTTACAGAATCCTCTTGCCCTTTATTAGTAGACGGTAACAGGCATCACTATGTTACTGTTTTACAGAAAACCACTACACTAAGAATCCGAAATCCATGCACTAATTACTACAAAGATCATAAAGCGTGAAGCTTAAAAATTAATCTAAAGAACTACTTATATAAAAACTTTTTGAACTTGCGACTTCTTTGTGCTACATTCTATAATTAAAATTCGAATCAACAAAAGATTTCATTATGCGTAATGCGTATTGTAAAAAATTATGACGCTGTTGTAAATCAATTGCCATATTTTTTATAAAGAATAGGTACCTATTTCCTACAGTCTTTATCTAATCATTTTATAACAATAAACAATCTAAAGAAGTACGTATTAGAGACATGATTTGTTTTCATAGAATGCATGACATAACGAAATACCGGTCTGAATCGTCTTAAGAGCACGATATATAAATTCCAAATTAGTTAAGTGCGATTACGAAACAATAATACCACTTGACGACCACAAGTAACATCAAAACTGCGATCAAAAGTAATCAGAACTTACCTTGCGATCCTAAAACTACTATCTTAGCTTCAATAACTTTCATTTTGTACACAAAACACGGCTACACAACAAGAGTCACGTTAGATTTATCACTTTGCATTGTTTTCCTGATATTTTATTGTGTAAATAAACAATAAATATCATTCAAGGTGAGACACGCATTCACCACGCCAACTTTTACTATACTAAAGTAATATTAACAAATAAAGAAGGCTTTTTAAACGGACGGATTGATAGAATTTTGTTTATTTGGTATGGTCATTTTAAATGGGCCGGCTTATACGAATAGTTCTCTTACAGCGACATCTATGAATTCTATGAACAAAAATGAAAGATTAAAGTTATCTATGATACTAGTGTCTTTAATATTTTATAGATAGATGGCGCTATTATATAATGTTTTTAGGTATTACTAAACGTTAGATGGCGTTGTACAGCGGTTTATTTGTGCAGATTATTCATACATATAATATTTTAAGATGTATGAAAACATCAATGAAGACGAATAATATGCAACCCCTTTGTATTGAAAAACTGATGGTTAGCGGAATCCTATTCTCTATAATAACTTGAGTATTCGGAGCCAGCTAGCGGGGGCCAAACCAGTGCCAGTGCATCCCGAGCGGCAGCAGGCGATAAAATCATAATAATTATAATTATTAATTAGAAACATGTTCAATCACGAAGACCCCTCCTCCCCCCTATATACGCCCGTAAGTACATTAAAGGGCACAAAAAAAGTCACAAAAAATATTTGTGACTTTTTTCAGTAATTTATCTTAAAAGGTAAAGTTCTACCACTCAAGTTTCTATAACGTTGCGAAAAATTCATAGATCCGGCGGCTACCAGTAGGTACTATATTTGGAATTTGGACTGCTATGGCTGGACTCTAATCTACTCTCTCTCTATCAGTCAGGACTCTATCAGTCGCCAGCTCTATTAAATGTATTTGTTACGTATTGTTAGGTTTCGCTTGTGATTTTCCTATCAACATAACGAAATTTATAGCAAATTAACGATTGACGAGATGACGGATGACCATTAAAAATGGAATTATGACGGATTTTTATACGCAACTGCCCAATATTATTAGACACCTAGGCGTGATACGTGCTATATTCATTTTCTGTACTCGTCATGTCTCAAGATATACTGGATTTTCAATAGGTACCTATAGTCTTTGGACTCGTAAAAGCTATGATAGCCCACTTAATAGTCTCGGTCTTATAGCAATAAGAGCTATATTTTATAGTGATTGTTATAAGATAGGCAACGGCATTAAGATTGATGTCATAAAATATCACTTTAATACTACAGAATAAGGGTAGGTAATCTTTGTCGTATGTACGGGGAAATTACTGTTTAAATATTTTACGTTCAAAAAGAATATGCCGACATTTTTTTGAAATCATTAATAACTTTTCGCCATTTAGGTGGTCAAAACAACATATTTTGAAACGAATCTGAGTAAAATCGTCATACCAGCGAAAACAACAAGATAACGAATTCAAATCAATACCAAAAGCAGCGGGAAAACCAAATCAATATGGCCGATTTGCGAGCGCTTTGGGCCGCCATTAAAATATTTGAGAAAGATCATTCACAATCTTTTATTTTCATACAAAACTTTACGAGTATACTAATTCCATTATAAATATGGTCGAAATTCGTTTATTCTAACAGCAAATAAAACGTTGTTATATGTAAGTGCCCGCCACAAGTCAAGTCGGAAATCGGAAAACATTATACAGATTAAATTTGGGCGGAAGTACCTATATAGAGTTCATGAATAGTCTATGGACAATATTAATTTTGTTATGGATGAAAGAAAATATTATGTAGATGGCATTAATAATTGAATTATGGTCTAACGTTTTTCAGACAAATACACCTCATAGAATCGTCAATAAACTGTAAGAAGTTAACTACACGTTGATGGAAATAGGCTTACCCACTGTCATCATCATCATTATAAGCATCATCAGCCTATTATTAGTATATTCGTCCACTGTTGGACGTAGGCCACCCTAGTGAAGGGAGGCAACCGTCCACTATTACATCGGTCGTAAAAAATATAAATACGATGTTCATTATTACACATCTGCCCAACTATTTGAACACAACAGGGGAGATGGTAAGAAAAACTAAATTATTATTTATTATTAATAAGTAGAGTAGTATTAACATCTCTATACATTTAAAGCATACTAAATTCGCCAGCCAAAGAAATCCGTACCTCTAGCGGCGCCGCTCGCGTACAATGGCGGATTTCCATAAAAACACCATACGATCAACATATTACGGGCGGTTAAAACTTTGTCAAATTGTCTGTGAAAACCTATTTGATTTGAGTGGGTCGTTCCAATAAAAGAAAATATTTATTCACTGCTACAAAGTTAGCACTATACAGTATAATAAGTTAAAAAAGATTTGCTGCGGCAGTGAAAAGGCTACGACTCAGCATAAATGCCTCGCTTGGACAGCGTGGCGCTGATTTTCTGTCGCACCCGGTGCGAAATATCAATTTATAGCTACAGTGACACACGAGAAGATATACACAGTAAATTTTAAATAAGGTTAACAACATTAATAAATATGTATCATACATAATAAATATAATTAATAAAAACAATAGACACATACCAGCCGAATAGAATAAATATTAATAAGTATATAGATAACGCAATTCATACACCACTCAAACAATAATATCCATGAAGATAAGAGAGGATTCTTGGCCAATCCAGATCACATTATAGTAGACGCTAGACTTCTAGAGCATTTGCTGCTTTCCTAACAAATACTTTTTGAAGTGATTTTTAAAAGTGGCTTTAGAGACTGGTTTTTTTAGCGGAGGTGGAAGATTATTCCAGCATTTTGTAGCTTGATACCGGAAACTGCCAATGAATAAAGGCAAAGGTAATTATCGAAAAAGGTTTGTTGTAAGTCGTTGAACGTCTATTTAATTACAACATAGATAGGGTATAGCGAAATTCCTCGCTCAAATTGAGCTGCCCGACTGGGGAAGTAGGTACTTCCGCCTTACAGAAGACCGCAGTGAAACAACAATAGTTGTGTTTCTGCGAGTGAGTAAGGTGACCAGAGCTGAGTCGGGAAGTGACTATTCGGGAATTCCGTTTGCTGTCAGTTTAGTAACTCCTTATTTTAAGAAACCTATACGGTTTCTACAGGGTCGGCAATGCGCGAATGACACATCTGGTGTTGCAACCGTCTATATGCTACGGTAATCGCTTAACACCAGGCGGACTGTAATCTTGTTGGCCTCACTTGTGTTAAAAAAAAACAGATTTGTTAAACCTCAAGTCCTTGCAAAAAATACCAATTCCTACCCAGGATGGTTTGTGGCGCTATGGAAACTAAGCATCCATATTTTAATAGAGATGAAGGCCAAGTACTGCCGCCCACTAGAAACCCCATCATAGATTCTATTATATCTAAATCCAAGTATACATTCTGCACGAAGAGTTATATATAAAAGTATAGATATTTATTAGAGTATTGGATATAAGAATAAGTAGAGTAGGTAAGGTAGTAGTAATTTTTTGTGTGTCAATTGGATCAGGAATATTTTTTCTTTAAATTATAAACCTTGTGATAATTTATTTGAATGACTGTCAATGTCATTTCATTTTGAAGTTGGGTATTAAACGGATAGATCTGTTTCAAAAACAAAACCACTATTTACGCGCTTTGAATATAAACTAATACCATAAACAAAGGTCATATATTTTTCCACGCCGCCGGGCATCGACAATTGCCCACTCAGCCTAGTCAAACAGATGAAGCAAAAATGTTTATGATACATTAGCCAAATTACGACGGCAAATGTTATCTGTGCGATTTGTTTGTGTTTATCGCGTGACGTTGGCTTTCTAGCTGCTGAAGCGAAGCGACCGTATTATAAATTGAGATTTTTATGATCTAAGTTGTATGTATTTAGTGGATATAGGATTATAAATCATTGCTGAACAGCTAACATATTGACTTTTTACCTTGATAAAATATAAGATGGGTAATTATCATTGGTCATATTTTTTATTAATTTTTTCTTCATTCTCTTAAGCACAATATTGTGGATGCTTATTATACAAACAACTAGAAATATTTATCAGCTTTTATGAGCGAAATTACTCGATATTTCCACAGCAAAAAGCGCTTAAACCGCTGCATAGTATAACAACAGCAATATGTTAACGTAGTTTGTAAGTAATGAGAGTAATTTAGCTAAAAGCCCGCGAAACGCGGCTTAAGTGGTCGTAACAATAAAAGTGGTAATAAATTTGTAACACCGCCATCTACCCGTCAGTAGTTCATGTTGTATTCATGAGGCCCGACGCTAGATGGCGTTAGTCGTGATTTAATTCTGTTCAGCCTTTTTATGTTCAATGGAGCGGGAAATTAATTTTATTTACGTATTTTGTTTAACATTTGGTTATTTTTATTGCTTTATTAACTAGATTGCTTGATATTTGGTGTGTTTTAAGTAATCTGTTAAGGAATTCAATTATTTTGTAATTTAAATTTAATTTAAAAGAGTGTCGAGAGGTTATTTCTGGCTCTTCTCCATAACATCTACTTTTTAGAACCGTGCAACTATCTACTTTGACAAATCAAAAGTACATGTAATATTGGTCTATTACATAAAGTAATATAATTATTTACTGTGAAGTATTTTTTTTCAGAGACCTGCGGTAGCCTTGTGGTCTGACCAGTGGACTGATATGTCAAAGATTTCGAGTTCAAACCCAAGGCATGCACCACTGACTTTCGGAAGTTGCGTGTGCGTTTTATCACATGCTCGAACGGTGAAGGAAAACATCGTGAGGAAACCTGCATGCTTGAGAGATATTGTCGATGGCGTGTGAAGTCTTCCAACCCGCAGTAGGCTAGCGTGGTGGACTATAGCCTAATCCCTCTTCAAAAACTCGTCTAACCGACAAGGCTTGGAGGTATTTTGAGGCTAATACCTTGACCTAGCCTCACACGCCTTTCCAGGAAAGATGAATCTGTAGTAATCTGTACAAATTCACCATGAAAACGTACGGCGACTGACATAAATCTTGAACTAAACAAAAAACCATACAAGCAGAGTCGCAGGCACCAGCTAGTACCTCTAGAACGATGCCCAGCCACTGTTCCCTATGTGTAAACGGGAATACGAGTGCTAGTAGCAAAGTGGTAAGTACTTATATGCCATGCATATAGCCTGTTGGAACTAAGAAGATATTCCAGTGAAGTATTTTTATCATCTACTACCAATTTACTGTCCCACTGCTGGGCACGGGCCTCCTCTCATATCAGAGAAGAATTATATATTATGTAATAAAATGTAAATTAAAGAAACATCTCACAATAAAAAATAAAAACTAAAATAAAGAAAAAATAAAATAAAAAATAAAAATAAAAAATAAAATAAAGTAAATAATCTAAGACAATATATATTTTCTATATCTATATTCTATACTTATTCTAAAAAGCCCAGAGTCTGCTCCTAAATTCAGATAAAATAATAAATAGAGAAACATAAAAAAAATAGCGACATCCGAATTGAGAGAAAAAAATTGTGCTCTTTCTTTAGAGGGATTAGGCTATAGTCCACCACGCTAGCCTACTGCAGGTTGGCAGACAAGAAACTCTCAGGTATGCAGGTTTTAGTTAGGGGAATGTCTATTCTAGCAGCATAATAATTTCATTTGCTATCCGAGTAGTAACTCCTCTATTTAAAAAACCCTAAAACGCTACATGTAGTTTCAGATTTTACAGGGTCGGCAACGCGCGAGCGTCACCTCTGGTGTTGCAAACGTGTATAGGCTACGGTAACCGCTTACCATCAGGCAAGTCGTAAGCTTGTCTGCCACTGCCTCTAATATAAAAAAAAAACATCCAACCCTGTGCTTTTGACAGCTCCGATGTGTCAAGAAATCATAAATTATTTATAGATTATAAGTTTCGTAGATTCCCGTAGCGCGTAGCCTACGAGTAACGATTGCTACAGACACCGTAGCGTTCGTAGTTCGTAGTACGCCGTTTTTGCACCAAATGTAGATTAGTAAAATACGAATCAATCAGAAAAAGTTTGGTGAATAATTATTATTACAATAACTATTTTGTAATATACCAATATCAAAATATTCTATAGATATGTCTTATAGTCGCGAACTTAGGTTAACTATATTTTTTAAGTCATAAATCTTCAAACAATGTTAATATAGCATTGGAATCCGCTAGATACGGGTGCCGAAGGACCGGTCCACGTGAAAAGCCTTGGGAGAGGCTTACATCTAACAGTGGACGTCATTTAGCTGAAATGATGATGCCGATGAAATCTTCAAACAAAAAAATAACAAGCATTTAAAACAATAGGTCTCTTCCACACTATGCTCGTCGCACCGCAAACGGGCAATCAGTGAGCGATCGCCAACACGACAACACCCCCGCCCCCCGCGCCCTCCCCGCCCGGCCGCCCGCCGGCGCTCCTTGATTCCAAATTCAATTTGCACCAATCAACGGCCGCCGTCTTCCCGCCTTCCCGCGACGACGTGACGATCTGTTGTATTTTTTAAAAATATCGCCCCTATTGTCTATGATTGTTTGTGGTGTAATCTCTTTTGTTATTTTTGGGGAGAATGTTATTTTTTTATGGTCGGTATTTTGTAGTATCTAAGTATGTTTTTGTGTGTCTGGATTTAATTTTTGTGTTTTATTTGGTTGTATAAAATGAGGTAAATCTGGTATACCTATAGTCAAGAATGTCGTATTATTATAAATAAGTAGAATAGTACTTACATTCAGTAATAGGAAAATAACTTAAAAAAACATATATTACTTTTGAAATAATGCAAAAAATAGCGGTAATTATGCCTTCATCATTACAAATCCATTTAATATCCCACTGCTGGGCACGGGTCTCCTCATGTTGAGAGGGATAAGGCTATAGTCTACGATAATCTACTGCGGGTGGGCAGACTTCTCATGCCGTCCAAAAATATCTCAAGCATGCAGGTTTCCATAAGATGATTTCCTTCACCGTTGTATTATACGAATGAATTGATTTTATTACGAATGATTCGAAAATATAAAGTTTCGGTGTAATTTCAAATTACGTATTAAATATTAAAAAATGCCTCGTATTAGGATTTTCATGGGTGCGTTTTCAAACATAAAATTTCACATACACAAATATCATGGATAAGATATGCAAAAGTTAAGAAAAAAATTGGTGTTCTACTAATGAATAAATAGCCTGTGAATTTTGACAGTAGCTAAATAGACGATTTTTGAGGCTGTAGAGCATACAAATAGTGAAGGATCGAACCCGCAACCCGTGACGCACAATCTGATCGCTGAAGAACAGCGCCAATCAAATCCATCTTATATTATATATGTATAACCCATAAAAGTGTCTTCACATACACCGACCTAATTGGTGAACTCCTTCAAAAAGGTCAGGTGCGCGGTTGGGATTGAACTAGAGATCTTTAAACCTTACAGTCTACATTAGGCTAACAGTTACACCATTAGGCTACCACAGTTCTATACAATATCAATATCCCAATAAAAACATTTCCATGTAAAATGATGCCAAGACGAGACCATATAACTCGCACTTTCAAAGTTATCAGAACTCATGTAGAGCTAAGCTTCTGACTCTACACGCCCTAACTCTACAAACTCTACACCTTAGTCAAAATATGTGGCTTGGCCGTTTTGTTACTAAGTACAAGTAATACTCATAACAGAAAAATAATTAACAGTGCAATACATTTATTTATCACCTGACGCCTTAAGTTAATGAAGTGACCACATCGTCACTTACCATCTCAGCTTTTTTTATAATACAACATTTATTTGAGTACTTGCATAATGTTTTTTACGTTTACACGAAATCAAATTCGGAAATTCTGGAACTTTTAAAAAAAATATTTTATACATTTAAAACATTATGCAAGTACTCAAATAAATGTTGTATTAAAAAAAAAGACAAAAAAGAAAGAAAAAAATCAACTGTCATCGAATTGTCAAAAAGCGCGCGAACCGAAAGGAAAATGGCGACGGGCGGGGTGCCGCGGGTGTCGTTACAACACCAAATATCAAATATTGATATTCGCTCCTCGATTTTGTATTCTGTTTGAATTTGTAGATACTATTTGCACTTCTACTTGCCACAGTTTTGTGTCTGTCATCATTGTTTGGCGTTCTACGGATCTGTGGTTGTTAGAGATATATAGATAATACTTACCTAGATGTCAAAAAGTTAAAAAAATACTATTAATGTTATCACATTTCAATTAACTTGAGAAGATTATTCCTCAGTTAAAAAAAAAATGCATATGTGTTTATTTTATTAATTTTGGTTGGGCCTAAAATAAACATATTTAATTATAAATGTTCAGATTGTATAGATGTTTGTTACTCTTTTACGCAACAACCGTTTTACAGATTTGCATGAAATTTAGCATACATACAGTTTGTTACCTGGATTAATACATTGGCTACTTTTTATCTATATACCATGCGCTTACCAATATCGCTTTTGCACATGTTTATTTATTAAGATAAGACGAGTCATCACGCCTGTCGTCCCCGAAGGGTTAGGCAGAGGTGTAAGTAGGAGTGTAGGTGTACTTGCCCATATATTTGTAGCTACCACCAGTGCCGGATTAAGGTTACTGCCCTAAGCCATCTTGGGTGGTGGGCCTAAAATGCCCATTTCACATACATCACCCAAACATTTTTTTTGCTCCAGCTTTGGTTGTCCGTATTCATTCTCCGATCATGTGCCTCCTGCCCAAAGCAATTGCTTCAATAGCTCAAGGGCTAATCCAGGACAAGTTACCATCCTACTAATATTATTATAAACGTGAAAGTTTGTAAGTATGTATGTATGTATGGATGTTTGTTACTCTTTCACGTAAAAACCGCTAAATATATTTGGCTGAAATTTAGCATACATACAGTTTATTACCTGGATTAACACATAGGCTATTTTTATCTAGATATTATGTGGGCAAAGCCGCGGGATGCAGCTTGTATATATTAAGGGACGAGCCTATTGCCATCAACCGAGCACGAATCCAAACTCCGAGCTGCTACTGAAAATTTCATAAAAAGGCCTATTTCTTAACTTTAATTGAAAAATAGTCTGCACCGACTTAAGTTATCGACGTTCGCGTATCAGTAACTGCAAACAGCAGTAACTTGTTTAAACAAAAGGCATCAATCACGACAGGCACGCCCAGGGGGAGAGCCTATAGTCTTGGCCTTAGATTGGGGTGGATTTTAAGATCCTTATACAACAATATGTGATACCTATTATGAAAATCCGGAAAAAATATCTTTGCCTCGCTCTCTTCTGAGATCTCGAACTCATTGGTCTAGTGGACGTAAGTACGACTTCTGAGTAAGAAGACTTGGGTTCGTTTTTAATGTCAAGCAAAGTTTTATTGGGTATTTCTACAAAATTATAAGTAGTAGGTCGGAGTTTGGATCCGTGTGCTGTTAATGGCAATAGGTTCGCCCCCCATTACATGGGACTTAAACATACCAGCGAAATGTGGGTGTAAATTTGTACACCACTGCCTAACCCTATGTAACAGGCGTGATGCTATAGGTTATTTTTTAAATAAAATAAAATGTTTTAGCCTGTGTTGCTGTATTAAAGAAATATGCCCCATATCAGTTTTTTATAAATATTTTTAATGAACTTGAACAAACATCGACCTGATACAATTTTAATATACCCAAGTATAGAGTATAGAATATAGATTTGGGTTTTTGGCTATACTATGAATACGCACCGCTATCTGTAACAGTGAGGCGGTAGAGAGGGACGCAGCTACTCCCCTCTCGCTCGCAGACGGGCTCGGAATACAGAGTGGCTCAGTTTTTCCACACCAATTTATATAGCCGACACCACTTCAGAACATAGGGTGAGCATACGTTTGGGGAAATGTAACCTAGTCCCGTTAATATCTGAAGCTGACTGACTGACTGACATATCAACGCAGGGCCTAAAGTATAAGGGTTAGAAACTTTTTTCTTTTTATAAAGTAGGGGGCCAATAAGAAAGGATTTTTGTAAATTCACCCCCTAAGTGGGGTGAAACGGGGATGCAAAGATAGTATGAACTTTTTTTTTCGTTTAAATTGCATGCGGCCAAGTCGCGGGAATCAGCTATTAACTATATATATTATTTTATGTCACACGGGTGGCAAACAAGCATATGGCCCGTCTAGGTCTAGGTTTCTTTAAATAAGGGACTTACTTAATTGACAGCAAATTCGTATGCTGTTTTATTAGCCTAAGATTCGATCGAAACCTGTCTATATATTTTTTTTATTTGGAAATATTATACTATAATTAGAACTATATTTTTACATTCATCAGTTAATTAGCATTGAATTTATTTTTGTTTATTTAAATGTTTATTAAAATTATGAAATACAACTACTTTTCACAGATTTTATCGTAGTATTGATGTACAGCATCCATGGTCACGACTAGACATAAAAAAAAACAAACATTCTTTTAATTTTTTTGTCCTAATTTTTTTCACCTATACCATGGTCACCGTACACCATCCCCCCTCCCCCCGTCGGCTTAATTTAGTGTTGTAAGCGAACCGTTACCAGGCCCGTGTTATTTAACTGTTCCTACCAACTACAGTTTGTGTGCGTAGTTATTTATATACATTATGATGTTTTGTGACTCTCAAGAGTTGAAAATCGACATTAAATAGATTTGTACTGATTTATCCTAGACATTTTTACGGTTTAAACGGTTTAGATATTAATTATTTCTCTAAGATTTACAAAAATCACTTGTCGAGAAACAGAGCAACTAAATAATTTATAACATTGAGTCCAGAATTAAATACAAACTTTTACACAGACACAAAGTACAAAAAAGTCAAATATAATTTATTTTTTTTACACTTGAAATTGAGATAAAACAACTTTTTACTGATATATTATTTATTTAAGGCACATGAACAACATAAACACAAATATTCATATTTTAAAGAAAAGGATATAGACTAGTGCTTACGTCAATTACAGACATGCACAACATTAGCGTAGATTAAAGTAGAAGATACAGTATTCACAGTTTCAAAGACAAACAGAAGAATATAAGATTAAACAGTAAATTAAAAAGGAAAATAAAGCGCAAATTAGACAAAATTGTTATTAATACTACATACCACCCCCCCTGTCATCCCCGAAGGATTAAGCGGAGGTTTAATATGCGAGGGTCACGATGTGGCTTTTGAAGAAAGCAGCATAACAGATTTATAAGGTGACCTGTCCCTGACGATGGCACGTATACACCAGTCATCGTGTGATACCGGATCGGTGGGACATTTGCCTAGGCTACTTGACTTTCCCAAAGCTGTCAGTTTAGAATTGCGTAGCATCATCATCATCAGCCTATATTCGTCCACTGCTGCACGTAGGCCTCCCGTAGTGACCTCCACGGAGCTCGAATGATGTATAATTAAATAAAAGATAGTGTAGATACCCCTACTTCACAAATCTTATTATACTTACTAGCTGGCTCGCGAAACTTCGTTTACGTCACCTAAGGGAGAGAGTTTTTTTTATGGTGATAAGGCGGCACACGAGCTGGCAGCTCACCTGATGGTAAGTGATGACCGCCGCCCATGGACATTTGCAACACCAGAGGCTTGCAAATGCGTTGCCAAACCCATTAGAAACCTCACGGTGGTGCTGAATTGTCCTAGTTATTTTTTTGCAAAACTTTTCACTTATGCTCCGCTCCTATTGATCGTAGCGTGATGCTATATAGTCTATATCCTACGTCCATAAATGGACTACCCAACACAAAAAGATTTTTTCAATTCCATTCAGTAGTTCCTGAGAATAATGCGTTCAAACAAACAAACATACAAACAAACTCTTCGGCTTTATAGTATTAGTATATATTACATTAGCTTAAATACTAATAGGCAGCTGTGATAGGCGAGTGGTGTCATCAGTAGAGTGTGAAGTCAGAGGTCTCAAGTTCTAGCACACAAGGCACAGTGTCTTTTCAGAAGTCATGTGCGTATTTATCACATGCTACAACAGTGACGGAAAACATCGTGCATTGTGTGGAAGTCTGTATGCTTGAGAGATTTTCTTGATGGCTATGAAGTCTGCCAATCAGCACTGGGACCACGTAGGATGTAGTCGATCTCGCTTGGTGGTGGACTGTAGCCAAATCCTTCTCATAATGAGAGGAGACCCGTGCACAGCTGTGGGACGATTAAAGGGTTTATGATGAACTACGCCTGAGGGATTTTCTTTACGAAGACTGTCAATCTGCTCTAGATTAGTGGTGTTCCTCCTGTATGTTTTTAGCTCTGAGAAAGAGCCCAGTACACCTACTGGGCGAAAATAATGGGGGCTTCTGATCCGTTTAGGTTCTATCAATACATATATTTTGACCACCCGATTAGCCCAGCGGTTGTTAACGCTGCCATCTGTGCTACGGGTCTCAAGTTCGAATGTTCGTATTTATTTTATTTTTATTTTTATTTTATTTATTAGGATTTCCAACGAAAAATACACATTACATACATAAAAGTCATACAATTTAGATATAAATAGTTATTTCCTTGTGTTTCTTCATTTACAGGAAATCACAGCATGCTTATGAATACAGTTCTATGAAATTACAAATGGCGTTTGCTCAAAATTAAATTAAACTATATTGAGATTAAATTTAAATATTTAAGACTTAAAAGAAATTAAAAAAAAATATATAAAATTAAGTAAGAGAGTTAAATTGTCACTTACATATTATATATATAATACCTCTAATAGCAAGAACAATTAAAAGAATTAAAAGAACAAAATAATGATGATGATGACATAACGACATTACGACATTAAAAAACATTTGTATAAACATTTGTATCAGTCATGGATGTATCTATGTATAATGTGTATGTATTTACACAAAAAGTATATATGTAATATATCAACCTTCTAGTATCCGTAATACAAGTCTCGTTGCTTACCACGGAACGAGATGACGCTGTGTCATAATGTCCAGAAATGTTATTATTATTATTTAAAAAATTCAAAGCTACTTTATCATAAATAGTTTTAACA
The DNA here is from genome assembly GCA_905163465.1 of Craniophora ligustri. Taxonomy (NCBI): domain Eukaryota; kingdom Metazoa; phylum Arthropoda; class Insecta; order Lepidoptera; family Noctuidae; genus Craniophora; species Craniophora ligustri. The sequence goes on from LR990982.1 coordinate 1,227,241, forward strand.
AAGTATCATCAGCTCTTTATCGTACCACATAACACTTTGATCGATCTAGGAGTTGAACCCAGGACCTCTTGCTCAGCAGTGGCACTTAAAACCATACGAAGCCGTTCTTTATAGATATGGTTTGTATTACTTTCAAATTAATACGTTTTCTTTTTCTTCTTTTTCCATATACATATACAAAAACTGGATGAAAGAAGATTATTTTGGGACCTAAGGTTTGAACTCAGGATAACAATGGAGATTGCGACCCCTTGACTAATGAGACAGTCACTACATAGTGTGAGTGTATGACACTCACTCATAACTTTTTCCCAAGGAGATACGCACAAATTACAGAATGCCACGCGTTACGATCGCTGCATACCACTGTTGCCTCGTCCACATTCATACATCTCGTCATGCACGCGCGCCGGTTACGAGTACTGCGCACCTTTTTGAAGGAGTTCACCAATTAGGTCGGTGTATGTTCTTCTAGGGCGCCCCCTACCGTCGTTTCCACTGACAACTGCCTTGTAAATTCCTTTCGTTAATCACCTATCATTCAGTCTCTCAAAAAGTTACTCTATTTTCACGATAAAGAAAGAAAGAAATGAAACGTCAAAAATCCAACATATCAACTATATTTTTATTTATAATTTTGCATATAATAATTTTAATACTATTATCCATTAATATGTTACAGTACTCCACGTAGAAACATATACATTTTGTTATAAATTAATCACATAAATATACAGTTCAGGCTAGAAAAAGTAGCATAAATAGGTATATTATTAGGAATATTCTGGTTGATTTAGGAAGTTCACGCGCCTATAAATAAATTTACCTGAGAACCACAGAGCTACAGAAGCTCTATGAAAGAAATCCACAGATTTATGGTTACTAGACCTATCATACACTACACTACACGGTGGCGTTTTAACTTGGGTACAATGATATTATATGATAAATTATATTGATTTTTGGAAATATATCTTTTGAGGATACTTTTACAAGTAAAAGTTAAAGGCGTCGGAATTTCCTAACTTACGACTTTTAGGAAGAAACGTCCAGACGAAATAAGCGAATCATGGTCTATTTTAAAAGTGTAGACGTTTTGGTTCACAAGTCACATCTAACAAGTCTTAGGTACTCTAACTTTTGAAGAAAGCGTTAATTTAACAAATTAGATAAAAAAAAAAAAATTGTACTTAAAAAAATCCGATGTTGACGACTACTTCTTTTTGGCATGAACTGTAATTCGTGTTATTTTGTAGATTAAACTAGTAACTATAGCTAATATTAACTCATATTACTTAAATACCGTAACTATATAGTATGACCATACTTTCATGTATTTTAGTCTACTTTTTATAATAATAAATAAAACAAATGACTCCAGAAAAAATCGATACGATAATTATTAAAAAAAAACGAATTAGAAATATTAGACATAGAAACTCCTTTTAAAAAAAGATCGGTTTTAATTTTAAAAACATGTTGTCTTGTAGAAAGGAGGTCAGTTACTTATTATTTATTTTGACTTAATTAATATATGAAAAAGTAACATTTTGGTATTACCTAAAGCATGGCCATTTCAATTGCGGCAACTAGTGATAGTATTTACGAGAAAAAAAATGATATTTAAATTGTTATTCTATGCCCTGTACATAGTGTACTATTTAATTTAACACAAGAGTATGGTGTTACGGCGTTTTGTAAAGAAGGCGCTGAAAAAAACTTTTAAAGGGAAATGACTATTCAGACAGCAAGGGTATTCCGTTTGTTGTTCGTGTGGTAACTCTCTTAAAGAGTCGGCAACGCGCGAGCGACACCTCTGGTGTTGCAAACGTCTATAGGCTATGGTAACCGCTTACGATCAGGCGGGCCGCCAGTTTGTTTGACAAATTCGGGATAAAAAAAAAACTGGAAATTATTTTGTATTATAATTGATAAATAATGAACTAGTTAGAAAACATTTGAATAGGCTTAGGTTTGTCTTCTTAAATACCATCACTGATTGCCATTACCTAATTCATCATCGTCATCATTATATCAACCGTTAGACGTCCACTGCTGGACATAGGTCTCCCCCAAGGATCGCCACGACGACTGGTCCTGCGCCACCCGCATCCAACGGATTCCAGCGACCTTAACCTTACCTAATTATTATTTTTTAATTACATTTTTACAAAAACCTCGTCAATGTTAGTACTTATATCTTAAAAACAATAATACTGTTTTAGAAAGATGTCTTTCGTTAATATTTTAGTATATTTTACATTCCTAATTATATTTATCAACAAAAAGAAAATACTGACTGGTACCTTATATATAAATACTTATACAAAATGTCTTAAAAATATTTAAAGAAATTTGTCGAAAACTTAAATTAAATAAATTCGAAAAACAGAGACATAGCTTAAAAAGCTATATCTACATTATTTTATATTATGCAAAAAGCATGGTGTATATAAAAAAAAAACAATCGGAATAGAAGACGTTCGTACTGACCACTGTGAAGTCAGAAGTCTGTTCGATCCCAAGGCTGACCATTGACTTTTCAAAGTTACATGCATATTTATCACATGCTCAAGACGGAGAACATAGTGATGAAACCTGCATGCTTGATAAATTTTCTCGTTGACATGTGAAGTCTGCCAACCCGCAGTAGGCTAGCGTGGAGGACTATAGCCTGATCGGTCTCAAATCAGATGAGACCCGTGCCCAGCAGTGCTACTGACAATTTCATAGAAAAATCCAATAGCACTTTGCTCAGCCTGGGTATCGAATTCAAGCCCTCATATCATTAGTCGCACTAACGGGCACAAGACCAACGAGTTAGTTATAAGCATTTATGTTGCTGTTACCGAATTTAGGCTTTATTTTTAACAGTCGAAGTTACAAATTAGATTACACGTAATATAATATTACTACAATTATTATTTACATTATTATTTATAACAATTAAAAGTATAAATATACACTATTCTTGACTAGGACTGGTTATGCTAATTTATTTTTTATAGTATACGAACTGGCCTGTGCCTTGGCGAGATAGAACTAAATAAAAAAAAAAATGCAGCCTCTTGCTCATAATAAATACTTCTACTTTTAAATTTAAGTAGCTTAATTTATGCATTGAATTAAAAGTAATGTAACGGATTTTATCGCGGTATATTAATAGATATTATTTTATCCCAACGTTTCGGGAACTTTTTTAGCATCCATGGTCACGGGTAGACTTGACTATGAATGCTGTAAGGAATCCGTAAAAAATAGTTTTATGTTCAACGCTTAATATTCGCGTAAGTTTAAAAAATCAATACCTCAATTAAGCGTTTAATGGAGAATTAAATAGGTACCCATTTTTTTTGGAATAATTTATCTCTTTTGTCATATTATATTCATAGAAAACTAACAAATTAATAAAAAACTAAAAATTTATTTATTTTCATACCACGTATGGCCTGAACATATCCATAGGTCTTCCGCCATCTTGATTCATTACAACCATACCGTGCCTATTTTCCATACTAGAATTAAAATTCGCTGCAGCCATTGCTCTCTCTCTTTCCAAAGCTATAATTCTGTCCCTGTCTAACATTGGTTTGACAGCTGTCAAATCTCCCGCCATCGGCGTGGGTTTTTCTTGTTCGTTCGGCACTTCTTTTGGTTTTTTCTCTTCGGTTGGCGACGTGTCCTTATTCTTGGAGTCTTGTTGGGCTTTTTTTGATCGTTTCCACTTCATTCTTCTGTTTTGGAACCATATTTTTACCTGTGGACAAAGAAAATATTCAGATCAAAATTATTAAAAAAAATTGCTGGATAGTTTGTAATAATACAGGTACGTACTTTTGAGTTGTCAAAACTAGCAACAGGGTTCTAAACGAAAATTTTATGGAAAAATGCCGTAAAAAGATATATGGATGCTCTTCTAAATAAAATGTACGTACATACATTACAAAATTGACTAACTTCATTTACAATGTTTGTTAATTAGAATCAACAATCAATAATCCTCAAACAAGGAGGCTTAACCTCACAAAGACATTCATAATATTGACATGAAAATGATATTACACGTAACATCCCCTATAAAAGTACACGCATTGTAAATCCGAGCAGGTGGGAATAAATAACGTATATATTTCTAAGACCCCCATATCCCGAGGGTGCGAGATTAATCTTTAAAGCTTCGTAAACCTGGCTGAAGCTGTAACATTTACGATCGTACCCTTGTAATCTTGACATACATTTGTAAGCCGCAATCCGCCATCTTGACAGGTATGTTGGCGCCAAAACAAATGTCAAATTTGAGTTAGGTTGCCAGTAAAATTAATGTTGGAATAATTTCATGTTGAGTTGAAATGTAATCTATATCCATAATAATACTGTCCCACCAAACACATTTTCATGTAAAATGGTGCCAAGATGAGATCACTCGCTCTGTCAAAAAATTATCAGATTTCATGTAGAGCCAAGCCTGTGACATACCATCACGCCTGTCGACCCTGAAAGGTTAGGCAGAGGTGTACTAATGTACACCCACGTTTCGCCGGTATGTTTTAGGCTCCATGTAATAGGGGGCGAGCCTATTGTCATTAACCGGGCACAAATCCAAACTCCGAGCTGCTACTGAGAATTTCATAGAAGAGCTCAATAACATCTTGCTCGACCTGGAAATCGACCCCAAGACCTCTTGCTTGGAAGTCGTATTGTACGACCACTAGACCAACGACGCAGTTCTTCAATTCAGTCCAAGCTTCTGGCTCTACATCAAATATTGTAGTCTTTACTTTACACGCCCTAACTCTAAGAGACCGATCTTCACAAAGTCTACACCTTAATTTTTGCATTTTATCTTGTGTTGTGACTGTAAGAATACATATTCTTTCTTTCTTTCATAATGTCTATAAACAGTGGCGGATTTACCAGCAGGCTGAGTAGGCTGAAGCCTAGGACGGCAGATTTTAGGGTGTGGCACAATTGGATTTTCTTTTCTTACAGTGATAAGCGAATATTTCCCTTTTTTTTGTAAAATCGAAACGCGACGATCGTGGACAATTTATGAAGTTGTAATTTCTTGACAAAAAAAGTGTAATAAATATGATTGTGATAAGTAGGAGCAGCAAAATTTCAATAGCCTAGTGGCGCCGAATGTCTAAGTCCGCCACTGCCTGTAAATAAGATGACCTTTGCCCAGCAGTGGGAAAGTAAATATGATGAATACCAATTCTTACCTGCGTCTCCGTAAGCATTAGACTAGTGGCAACCTCGAACCTCTTGGGTCTTGACAGGTACTTGTTCATTCTGAACTGCTTCTCCAGTTCCAGGAGTTGCTGCGACGTGAAGGCCGTGCGTGGTCTTCTGGTCTTGCCGAGGAGAGCGTGGGGAGCACCTGGGGGTGGAAGGTAGAATGGTTAGTTGGAGGTCAAAAGACTGGAGGGATATTGATTTTGGATTTTTCCAGGTCGAGCAAAGTGTTATTTGTTTTTTCGATGAAATTCTGAGTGGAAGCTCGGAGTTTGGATTCGTGCCCGGTTGGCAATAGGCTTGCCTCCTATTACATAGGACCTAAAACATACGTGAGTGTACACTCACGTATTTTTTTGTATTTGCGCTGATTTGTGAAGTACCTACTAATGTACATGTACATTACTCTGCCTAACTCTTTGGAGACTGCAGGCTTGATGTAATGTATGTAAATACGTAGATATAAATAATAATAAATATATAAAATCACAAATCAGCGCAAATACATCATAGTGTAACACTAAATATCTAGAAAACATTGCATAATCTTAATAAATCATTTCAATAACAAAAACACATCACCACTTAACTGTTATTTATTTAACCGAACGTTAATATAACTAATTTATCGCATCAAAGTCCGCCGCGTAAGCTTATAAAAATGATAATTAACAATTATAGTAACACGAACGCGACATTTGGCGGTGTTTGCCCAACACGATAAATGTCATGAACGCATCTGTCAAGTTTTGGCGCGAGCGGCCATTTTATTTTTTCGGTATATTTGTTAATTGTATTATTTTTATTGTATTGTGTTTTTGTTTGTTATTGTGATCGTGGGGTGTGGGATTAGACATGGTGGTAATGGGGTGGGAGTGGTACCGTTTAGTTGGGCCACTTACTTTTTATGGCAGTTTAACTAATCATCTTAAAAAAAGATTTTCAAAGCTCATATATCAATATGAAGATTTGTCTGTAATTAATGTTAACTTATATATAATTATAATTTCGCACGTAGCTATCAAAAAGGTCAGTAGGGTTTAACTAAGGATCAAATAGCATAGCATGAATAACTAGATAAGTCGAAATATTATGTACATTTATAGAAATTTAAATTTTAAAACATAAGTCCTATGGTTTAATTTTGTTTGGACATGACTGACGATTTATCTAATAGGAAATGATCTTTTTCAGTTTCCTGAGTATGCTATCCCACGACATAAAAAAAGAACCCTTTTCTTCAACACAAAGGGCAAAAGTCAACACATCATACATCCAAAATTATTTTTTTCCTATAACTTAAAAATGCATTAAGATCTATACGTAGGTACAGAGAATAAATAGAAAATCGTGCTCAAGTGTCAATTTTATAAATAAATAGTTAAGTCATGTTGGCTTTACGTGACTTTCCTGTGCCCAGGCGAAGCTTAAAACGATGTTTGGTCCCATCCGGATCCTGTACAATATATTTGTTCTTGTATAATAAAGTTATAACGACTTGTATTGTTTGTTATTTGTATTTAAATTTGGAATTGGTACACGTAATTAATGGTAATTTATTGAAATAAATATTTGATGTCAAAATGGTACGTAAGTATTTCTTTGTAAGTATGATAACTGTTTTAAGAAAGTTTATTACGATTTTTTTGGCTGCTTATCATTTTTAAATAAGCCGTTTGCTGTGTAATGTCTGTCGCGAATTATTCTATTTTTTAAAATTATTAGTAATTTTATCCAATCTGCTTATTTCTTTATTTGGATTTCTTTGTTTCCCAACTAAAAAAAGAAAAATACTAGGCCAATTCAAAAACCAAATGCAGCCTAACTTTTGGTGATCACAAACCTCTTTAATTGCCAGCAGCAACATATAGAAATTCCGGCAGACTCCGCAGTAAGGAGGTTCCAAGTAATTCCGTATATTTCACCATCCGACATCCCCCTACTAAACGTCACCGGTTATTTATTTCGCAAGTTAAGAATAGAGGTTGAATGCAAAGTGGCTCTATTTCAAGCTTAATCTGATATTTAGAGGGCTATAGGTATTATATGTAATATGTAATATAAAAATTATGTCCACGTAATAAGGGGCGAGCCTATTGCTATCGACCGGGCACGGCTCTAAACTCCGCTACTGAGAATTTCATAGAAAAACTCAATAACAACTAATAATAACTTTCAAACGTTGTGGTTTGAATGACGACGTAGTGACAAAAGTTGAGAAGAATGTACTGAGATGGTTTGGGCATGTTGAAGGGATGTCAGTGGAAACGCCGGGAATTTATTAACTCTGCTCAGATTCATCTGTGCGGTTAGAAAATATAATCGGGAAAGTATAGGGTGCTATAGCTAAACTTGTATAGCTTTAGCAAACCATACTTGATTACATGAAAATGTCAAAAGGTTACACAAACAAACAAAACAAATAGTTTCAAGTAGAGCAGCTTTGTTGGCGTATCATCCATGGCAGATTTATATCCATCCATGTGTACTACTGCTTCTAATTATATAACAAAGTAAGATATAGCATTTGTTTTCCACTGGTAAACAAATATAACCGGACATTAGCGCCATCTAGTTGCCGAGCTCAGCAACGAGGCTTGTGTCACGGATACTATGTAGATGGTTAATAGTTGACTGTACATAGATATTGTTTTTTGTAAAAACATAAGCCAAAGTTAAAGTCGAATGTTTTATTTCAATTAGATTAATATTACAGGTACTTTTGAATTGCCAAGCTAGTTGCACATAGACATACATAGAAATATCCATAATTTTGGTTGTATACCAAAATTATGGTCATGCTAATTATATTAATATTTGTCCAACCGATATTCAATTCTTTTCTTATAAACAGAAATAACAATAGTTGTGTTTCTGCGAGTGAGTAAGGTTGCCAGAGCTCGTTGGGAGAGTGACTATTCTGACAGCACGGGAATTCCGTTTGCCGTCCACTGCCCTATTTTAAGAAGCCTAAAACAGTGTTTACGGTGTCGGCAATGTGTGAGGGACACCTCTGGTGTTGCAAACGTCTATAGGCTACGGTAACCGCTTACCATTAGGCGTAAGCTTGTTGGCCACCATTGTGCAATAAACACAAAAAAGCCTTAATACCGCAGCGGGCAACGAACCGTCGGAGAATTTTACTATTTTAATATATTCTTCTCATTCATTAGATATTTCATAATACCTACATGTACCATACATTTATATAGAACTACTTTTTACGGGTTTTATCGCGGAATATTGATATTATATTTTCTCGAAGTGTTATTGGGTTTATCAATGAAATTCTTAGTAGCTAGGAGTTTGAATTCATGGCCAGTTAATGACAATAGGGCTACAAATGACCTTAAAATACCGGCGAGATGTGAGTTTTACATTAGTACACCTCTGTCTAAACCTTCAGAGACGAGAGGCGTAATGGTAACGTACCATCACGACGGTCCCCGTAGGGTGATTTTTACGTAATATTATATTGTATTGATAACACGAAAAACATCGTAATATTTTTCAAAAATATGATATATTTGTATATAGGTTGGAGTGCGACAAATCGCAGCGTCTAGTCGCAGAATCGGGGTCCACACAATAGCGTTAGACCGCTTCGTCGAGCGCAAGACGCCAATCAACGTAATTTGATTCCCGCCCCCCTACCGTGGACTCTGCCTACCCACCGGAGTACATACAGCCGTTATGTCAACACATTTATATTCTGGGGGTCTGAAATGTATGTTCGTAATGATTTCTTACACTTACGCGAATAATAAACGTTGAAATAAAACTGCTTTTAATGGATTTTATAGAAACAAAGAAAGATAAGCAATTATTTCACCCTTACAAACATCCTACAGAAAAAAATAAAACAGTAAGTTTTAATTTACAAAACATAAAAAAAACATTGGTAATAATAACTCTGAATATGTTGATTTTAAGAGAGGTAGGGGCATAGCGAGATTCCTCGCTCAAATTGATTGGTTGTACGGTGGAACCGTACAACTAAATTCTAAAACTAAAGGTAGGTCTTATGGAGAAGAACCTACAACAAACTCCATATAATTGTATTCTTTTAAATAAAATACAAATTATAAAATAGGAAATCAATTCCTTTACGATGTATGTATACAATATCAATATGAGAGTAATGCAGTTTCTTTTGACATGCATGATCTTGCTACCAAAGACAAAATAAATACGATTCTGAATGAGTAAGAAACTTGAATGGTTCCTACAGGGTCGGCAACGCGCGAGCGACATCTCTGGTGTTGCAAACGTCTATAGGCTACGGTAACCACTTACCATTAGACGGGCCGTATGTTTGTTTGTCATCCTCGTGACATAAACATCTCAGTTAACTCTCGTTAAGTCAGTATGGGTTTCGTTTATTCTGACGCAGCGTGGGTAGACTCCCGGCAAGGTGGTCTGACGACCTGGTTAAGGTCGCTGGAATCCGCGGGATGCGGGTGGGGCAGGACCGGTCGTCGTGGCGATCCTTGAGGGAGACCTATGTCCAGCAGTGGACGTCTAATGGTTGATATGATGAAGTCTGTATGGGATCGAACTTAAGACGCAACGCATAGAATACCATATAACTATACGCAGTTGCCACCTCTATGACCCTATTGAAAGTCCCATAACATATGATTTGAATGTAGCACTTTATTTTTATGGGGCGCCCATCAAATTTGGGGTGGTCTGATTGTCGGCATGTGGAATCCATGTCGTCCCTAATTTGGTACCAAATAGATCCTATTATAGTGTTATTTTGCCACTTTTGCGCTTGAATTGACAATAAAATGATGTGAAGAATTTTCTGAAATATCGATAAATTGCTTTTTGTTTTAAAACGATTCGATTAGCGCATTGGTATTAAGGATTGCCTTATGTAGGAATGGTGCTGGGTTTAAATCTCGGTTGGAACAAATGTTTCTTTTCATGCCACAATGGTGGCAATCAATCTTACGGCCCGTCTGATGGTAAGCGGTTACCGTAGCCTATAGACGTTTGCAACACCAGAGTAATCAGTGTAGTCACTCCCGCAACGAGCTCTGGTAACCTTACTCACTAGCAGAAACACAGCTATTGTTGTTTCACTGCGGTGTAAGGCGGAGGTACTTCCCCAGTCGGCCAGCTCAGTTTGAGCGAGGAATCTCGCTATGCATTAACTCTCCTAGTTTTAATGTTTTTAAATTACAATTCTCCATTCCAACTTATTAATATTTCTTGCTTTACTAAAATTAACGACAGGTCGTTACATCTCTGCCCACCCCCTAATTAAAATCACTTGAATATAAATAAAACTAATAGGGACCTACTAATTCCCAATCCCAATTGTATCTCTTCTTATTTCTATAAACACAAAGTTCAATTTCCTTTGACAAATCACTAACAAAGGGTCTTAAACTCTATTTATAATATTTATAACTTTATTCAATTACGTTAAGGTTCAAATCCGCGTGGCATTGTTTTCTCTAGGGATGTCACATAAATAGGGGTGTCAAATTAGTAGAATAGTTAATTTAATTTGTTTATTTTTATACTAACATTCGCAAATGGTGATATTTTGGTGATTGTTGATGTGGTGATTAGCTGGTGTTGAATTTGTTGTGTTTATAATTGGTACAGGGGCGATTTTAAATCGTTTGGAAAATAGTTGGGGACGTTTTAATCTTAGGGAAACCTATTAATATAATTTAAATCTTTATTCTTAAATGTAGCAATGCTAGATTGTAAGAATTCACTGCAATAAAACGGAAAATATTTACATGGTGTGTTGCGGCGCATATTGCTATATTTTTTATTTTTTTTGTCATAATGTCCAGACATATTTATTTAGTTTATTTTATTTATTCCGTGGTTTCAGATCCTTTGTAGTACCAATACATATACATGCAGACTTAATAACAATTTTAATATAATATATGTATAGCGTATTTTTTAAGTACTTATAAAAAAAGTGTAACAATTAGTTTTCATCATCATCAACTACCCATTATTGTCCCACTGCTGGGCACGGGTCTCCTCTCATTTTGAGAGGGATTAGGCTATAGTCCACCACGCTAGCTTACTGCAGGTTGGCAGACTTCACACGCTATCAAGAAAATCTCTCAAGCATGCAGGTTTCCTCACGATGTTTTCCTTCACCGTTTGAGCGTGTGATAAATACGCACATAACTTCCGAAAAGTCAGTGGTGCGTGCCTTGGGTTCGAACTCGAGACCGTTGACTACACAGTCTACGGTTTACACCTTTAGGCTACCATAGCTTTATAGTAGTTTTATTTTAATAATTTGCGATGACAAGAAAACATCATCCCATAGACAATAACTTTAATTTCTAATTGGCCAAACCAGTATACAGTCAGCCTGAAGGATGGCAACACCACGTACTTATCACACGTAGAGGATTTATTTAAAAAAATAGATTATCTCAAACAGATTTAGCAATATCATTCATCTGTATTCTGTAATCTTATCGCTGTACCGAACTAAATAACACAAACTACATATTTGTGAGACGACCTGTAACAAATGGGAGTTTAAGCTGTCATCTTGATAACATATAATCGATCACATTTATGAGAAATATTGAATTGAAACTAGATCATATTATGTTGAAAACGGTTTGTCTGATTGTTAGCAAATAAACTTTGTTTTTTGTTCTACAAGAGTGACGACCCAATTAGTCCAACGGTAGTTAACACTGCCTGCTGTGCTATGGGTCCCGGGTTCGAATCCCGGTAGGGACAAATGGCTGTGTGATAAGCAGTAACATTTGTATCCGAGTCATGGATGTATCTATGTTTAATATGTATGTATTTACATAAAAAAAAGTATATATGTAGTATATCAACCGACTAGTATCCGTAACACAAGCCTCGTTGCTTAGCTCGGAACTAGATGGCGCTGTGTCATAATGTCCAGGAATATTTATATATGCAAGCCCATGTCCCGCTTGATGGTAAGCGGTTAGCGTAGCTTATAGGCGTTTGCAACAACAGACATGTCGCTCGTGCATTGCCAACGTAATAAAAACTATTTTAATTTCTTAAAATAGGGGAGTTACTAAACTGACAGCAAACGGAGTTTGTATGCTGTCAGAATAGTTAATCCCTTAATGAGCTCTGGCAACCTTACTCACTCGCAGAAACACAACTATTGTTGTTTCACTGCGGTGTTCTGTAAGGCGGAGGTACTTCCCCAGTCGGGCAGCTCAATTTAAGCGAAGAATCTCACTGTGCCCAGGGATAGCAAATATTCTCGGTACTCTAATCCCAATATCTAAAAAACTACAGTGTTTACAAATATGAACTCAGTTGCTGAGCATAAGGTTATTATTCTAAAAAAAAAATTTCAAGCATTTATAACACCTTAAGAATTATAACACCTAGTTGCCGTAATAGCTTACTGGTGTGACTGTGAAGTCAAACGTTCTGAGTTCAAACTTAAGGCACGTACTACTGAAATTTTCAAAGTTACGTGCGTACCTACGGTAAAGAAAAGCATCGTGAGGAAACCTGTATGCACGAAAGATTTTATATACGGCATGTGAAGTCTAGCACCAACCCGCAGTAGGCTAGTGTGGTGGACTACAACCTAATCCATATCAAATGAGGGGAGGTTTTTCTTCATCGTACGCACGTAACTTCAAAAAGACAGTCTTGCATGCCTTAGACTCGAACTCAAGAACGAACCTTTGTCTTCACACCACTAGGCTAACACTCAATTTCACTGTTTGTATTCAATCACAAGATTCCTTAAGAAAGCCTACTTATCCTCAATTTAAAGAAAGGACAATAATACATAAGTCTGTCCCATATTGGGGGGTGGTAAATATGTGGGCGGGGCTGGTTGACGCATGCGCCGCAACTAAGAATACCAACCCTTAAAAATGCTCTGATTTTTCAACTGATTTCGTTTCTAATACAATCGTTTTATCTGATTTTTCTTATGATAAGTTATTAAGCTGTAATATTATTTACGATTGTAATGTAAAAGAGGTACACTATCCTTTTTGGACGTAAGAAGACGCAAACTGATTGTAAAGGGATATTTTTTTGTTAGTGTTTTTTCTATTGTATTCTTTTTTTTGTTCCGGAATTACCGTTGCATTTTAGTTAGTAATTATATGATCTTTACCATCTTTTTCAGTAGATCATGAATAGCTGATACGTACGTAAAACAACCGTCAGCTGACGCACCAGCACCGATAGTAGTAAAAACGCGTGCTGAAACTGTTTTCATGAATAGTAGTTATCATCAACCCATTATTGTCCCACGGCTGGGCACGGGTATCCTCCCATTTCAAAGGAATTACGCTATAGTTTGCTAGCCTACTGCGGGTTGTCAGACTTCACACGCCATCGAGAAAATCGCTCAAACATGCAGGTTTCCTCACGATGTTTTCCTTCACCGTCTGAGCTTGTGATAAATACGTGCATAACTTTAGATAAGTCAGCCTTGGATTTGAACTCGAGACTTTTGACATCTCAGTCCACTGGTCACACCACTAGGCTACCACAGATAGTAGACATCTTGCTGAGCTAAATAAAAAAACACTTCGCAACCTTTACTTGAGCGGGAGACAGTTGATTTATTTGTAAGTCAAATAAAATCTACCACTGACACGAGATCAACATCAGACGGTATGCTATAATTTTAATATTGGCAATGGCAACGCTACCTCCCGTACTATTTGTTTTATCATCCGTTAGACGTCCACTGCTGGACATAGGTTTCTCCCAAGGATCGCCACGACGACTGGACTTACGCCACCCGAATCCAGCAGATTCCAGCGCCCCTACTTCGATCCTCACTATGCGTTTGTAACTATACAATTGTTACTGTCATTTTTCTTTTGAATTAACTATATATTTTTATTAAATTATATTTATATTTGCCTTCATAAAGTTAAGTTACTTTACAAAAACGATTTATTGACCCTTACGGGAATAGTTATTTCAATAATTATACAGTTAAGTCAGATTTAAATTTAACCAGGCTTACATTAAAACAGTTAAAGCCTTAATCTAACATGGCCATTGTCAAAGAGACCACATTCAAATAGAATCTTTACTGTCACTGTGGATGCTGCCCAATTATCGCAGCCTGAAAGGGTTGACTAGTGATGTGTAAAGTATCGATATCTGACATGGAGAAAGGGGGGGGGGGGGCACAAAATGCTGTCGTATAATATGATAATAATATATTTATTTATTTCTCCTCACAATGGTATACTTAATACACAGCAAATTTTGTTTATTTTTATATGAGGATCTGGTGTCTGTGATAGGCATATAATGCCTGTGTTACAAATCACCAGGTCAATATAATAGGTATGTGAAAACAAGGTTTGTGAACTTTAAAACTTTCTATTAAGCCTCAATAGTCAAGTAATTCTATTGCCTACATTATCATTGAGAACAGAACAATAATATTAGCACATTCAAATCAAATCAAATCATTTATTTCAATTAGACCAATACAGGTACTTTTGAATTGTCGAATTAAATTGAATTTAGTTGCACGGTTCCGGTAGGTCTTATGGAGAAGAACCGGCAAGAAACTCCATAGATACTCTTTTTAAATTAAATACAAAATTATTGGTTTGGTTTTACAAAGATTTATGTATGTAATGTAATATCAATATGAGACTGGTGCAGTTCGATTCACAGCTAATGGCTAACTAATTACCAACGTGAGGATAATCTAGTGGTGAGACTAGAGAACTGTGAAGTCAATGGCTTTGTGTTCAATCCCAAGGCCTCCCGCATTGACTACCGGAATTGCTTAATTATCACATTGTGAGGATGCCTGCATGCCTGAGCGATTCTTTCAACAGAATGTTTATACTTCCAACCCGCAGTAGGCTAGCGTGGTGGACTATAGCCTATTCCTCAAATGAGACGAAACCCGTGCCCAGCAAAAACACAATTAATGGAATTTCTATACTATGAGTCTGTACTTTTGCAGTAATTACCAATTCACGCGCATTTAACAAAGCAAACTAGATTTTGAGCAAAACGTAGTGTAGGATGGCCGCCGGCCAGGTCGAGTGACGATTTGCGCAAGGCTGGCAGCGACTGGAGAAAAAGAGCCGAAGATCGAGCTCTGTGGCGTTCACTAGGGATGGCCTACGTCCAGCAGTGGACGAATATAGGCTGATGATGATGATGATGAGCAATTAACGCAAAGTCATCATTTTCAAAATATCACTTTTAAAACTATCGACATATTCTATCGACAAAGGCGCGTCACGCGTGGGCACGGGGATCTAATTTGGTAAGGCCTTCGCTTTGTTTGTGAGAACAAATTGGTGCCAGATAATTGGCTTAAGGCCCCCCCGGGGGACCGGGGGCCGACTGGCGGCGGGGGACTGAAGCTTTTGTCATGATTAATCTTTGACGACACGTTTATTTGAATTTAAGTTTAAGTTAATCATCATTATTTAAATAAAACTACTTTTTCTGCTTTTGCTGCCTCGTTGGTTTAATGGTGTAAAGTGCGACTGCTGAGCAAGAGGTCTTGACTTCGATTCGCAGGCCGGGAAAAGTGTTATTAGGATTTTCAGTGAAATTCTCAGTAGCGGCTCGGAGTTCGGTTTCGTGCCTGGTTGAGGCAATAGACTCGCCCCCTATTACATGGAATCTAAAACGAAGCCACGAAATGGGTCTTTCTACGGTAACCGCTTACCATCAGGTGGGCTTAAAGCTTGTTTGCCACCCGAGAGTTATAAATTGCCTTACTCAATCATTTCCACTCCATGAGATAATTTTTGTCCATATCAGACTCTTATAAGATTTTCCGTTACCCCTTAAAAAGTAGTTTATCACCATATCTGTCGTCCCCGAAGGGTTAGGCAGAGGTGTACTAAGATACACCCACATTCCGCCGGTATGTTTTAGGTCCCATGTAATAAATAGCGAGCCTATTGCCATCAACCGGGCACGAACAAACTCAAAGCTGCTACCGAGAACTTCTACTCAATAACACTTTTGCTCGACCGGGGAATTCATCCATCATGCTCAGCAGTCGAACTTGTGACCACTAGACCAACGAGGCAGTTTAAATGCTCTATAATCGCTAACACTGAAGCCCCGCCCTTCAAATTACGTATGGTTGGTTAGCGCTGTTGATTTTTAAATCAAGTTTCAAAGCCCACGTCAAGACTTATCAACTAATTATTCAATCAGGCTTTTAATTAGCCTGTGTGTTGTGTATGACGGTGCTATCTCTTATTAGATTTATATTATTTAGCACCAGTAAATGGTGACGAGTTTATTAGGCCTTCGCCTTATATATTTAACTCTTCGTTGGCTGCCATTTTGTTTTTCAGGTAATTTTAAATCGCATGTTTGACAGATGTACCGCGTTGTTTTCTTTTGTTTCTGTCTGCCCTTATGGGATAAACCCGTGAGTGTATGTGTGTTTAGTTTATGTAATGAGAGACAGACAATATTTTTAAATAGGTATAGTAATTAATTATTAATTCATGTAGTGAATGTTTTACATCTAGGTGTTATTGTTATTAACAGCTACCTTATTTTTTTTTAATGATTGACAATCAATATTCATTTCTGTAAATAGATCATATGAGGACACTTTTATTGGCGTTGGCGGAATCAATATTTTGTAACTAGATAACATCCAAAAACGGCTTTTAAATACAATATCTCTAGTACTTGCGTAGAAATTAGTAGATCAGTAGAAATCCAGACGTTTTTTTTTAAATATATTTGAATAAAACACATGCAATCACAAAAAAATCACACTCTACTGCTAAAAGGACGATAATTTGTCAAGTCATTTATCTTTGGCGTAAAAAGGTTAAGCAGGGGTGGCGCTCCCAAGTAGGGTGGATGTTTTATTACTGTCCCATATGTCGGGTAGCGGCACCTGTTAGCAATCACATAATTGAATGATTTTTATTGCTGGGCAAAATTTGGATGTTGGGCTAATCTTGCGTTAAATGTACGGTTTAAATTTGTGGGGTCTGCCCATCGTGCATCAGTGGGGGATTTAAGTGTCATATGATTCTTGACAGATCTGTGAATATTTTTGTTACTGAATTAATTATTCTGTCTTTAAAATATTAATGAATGTATGAAAAGGTTTTAGATAAGTAAGTAACTGTGTAGTTATGTACCTAAAGATTTTATTTAATAGTTCTAATGTATTTATCGTTTCGCTTAATGTTTCACATTGAAATAAAACAAAGAACAGTCTCTCCGTAACTATGGATGCTGTAGAGGATCCGAGACGTCGGGATTCAGTAAAAAGGAGTTTTTATTTCAATGAGTTTAACTAATAAAAAATTAGCCACAGATTGTTAACAGTATTATTTTACCCTTTTTTTTATTTCGACAGGGGATGAGTTATGGAGGGTAGGTGTCATCACAGGTGGTATGTGTTGACAGTCAATAGAGGGTGAGTTTGAACAGGGGTTGATTAAATAGTGTTGTGCCGATTGAGAGGTAAGCTACTGACTGCCCAGTTTGGTTTTGTTTTAATTCGACGATACCAATTAGTCCAAACGCTGCCTTCTGTACTATGGGTCCTGGGTTCCAATCCCGGTAGGGACAACTTCTGTGATCTTCTATGAATGTATAATATGTAAAATAAAAACATCAAAATGCAGATAGTACTCTGATTTGAACGCTTTAAAAATCCTATAAATTTTTCAATTTATTTCAAATATTAATATTACAGGTGCTTTTAAAATGTCATCATCATCATGATTCAACCATGTATGCATTTGGGAGAGATTAGGCTATTATAGCTCACCACGCTAGCCTAGTGGGAGTTCACAAGTATTTTCATATCGAGTTTTGCTTATAATGATTCCTTCACCTTTGGAGCATGTGATAAATACACACATAACTTCCGAAAAGTCGGTTGGGTTTAAGCTCGAGATTTTTGACATTTACAGTCCCCTGCTCACGCCATTTTCCTATCATAGCTTTAGTATAAGTAGGTATATGATATTATTAAAGAAAATTTAGCCTTAGAAAGGGTTTTTGAACTGTGTATCCGGTCTTTAGAATCTGTGGTTGACTAATTTCACGTCAATTTGAGTTTTAAAACGCAACATTCATTGGCTTTATATTTTTTACTATCAAACGGCACCAATAGCTTTCTACACTTTTAATTCTTATCGGCCACCTAAAACGATGACATATGTGACAAATATGATTAGCAGTATTTAGCCACCCCAAGGGTAAATACTATTATCCGGGGGTAATGTAAGTCAGGGGGTAACGCAAGGCAGGGGTAAATAAAATTAAATAAATTAGCCTGCACTTATTTTTATTGAGCAATTTATGTTTATCGATAGATTTAGTTTTAATAGCGATTTACTAATTGGTATGAGTGCCTCTGCTTACCCTTCAGGGACGAAAGGCGTGATGGTCTGTATGTATTAAACTAGTAACCAATAGTAGGATAATCTTTTTTTATCACTTGGATATCAACGTATAGATATTAACAGTAAATAATCTATTTATTCACTTTAAGATGAAAATAATACATTGTCCAGATATTCCTATCATGATTGACATGTTACTAATCAAATGAAGTTCTTGATTGTGGAGATAAAAAATATATTTCTTCTTTTATGACAACGTGATTAATATTACACAATAACAGAGAGGTAGGGTAGCGAGATTTCTCGCTCAAATTGAGCTGCCCAACTGGGAAAGTACCTCCGCTTTGCAGAACACCGCAGTGAAACAACAATAGTTGTGCTTCTGCGAGTGAGTAAGGTTGTCAGAGCTCGTTAAGGAAATGTTTGTGCTGATAGCATGGGAATTCCAGTTGCTATCAGTTTAGTAACCAACCTACAACAGTTTATACTAGGTTGGCAACGTGCAAGCGACTTGTCTGGTGTTGCAAAAGCTCCATAGACTACGGTAACCGCATACCATGAAGCGAGCTCTGAGTTTGTTAGTCACTCTTGTAGTATAAAAACCAAAGTTTATTTGCTAACAATCAGACAAACCGTTTTCAACATAATATGATCTAGTTTCAATTCAATATTTCTCATAAATGTGATCGATTATATGTTATCAAGATGACAGCTTAAACTCCCATTTGTTACAGGTCGTCTCACAAATATGTAGTTTGTGTTATTTAGTTCGGTACAGCGATAAGATTACAGAATACAGATGAATGATATTGTAAATCTGTTTGAGCGTCTTTTAAAAACAATTCTTGAACATCACAATACGGTTGAGTCTAATCGTAAGGACGTATAAATCTACGGGAGAATTTATGAATATGGCCAAGTGTACACAGTATTTCACCTGATGTGTCTCACTGATATTTTAACAAAAGGAAAATGTATTTTTTATGTAGAAGTGTTACATTTCTTATAGACATCATCTTATAAAATAAGGCTCTACCATGTAATACTATCGAGAAATAAATGATGTATTTATTTATTTTTATTCAAATTACTGCGCTTCAAAAAGAGAGCAAAGTAATATCTACACGTATTAATAAAGCTTCTCTTAGGTATATGAAAATCTCATGTCACAGTGTTTGTTAACAAACTCCTCCAAAACGTAGGCTATTTTTTACACCCCTAGATGATAAGGGTGGGTCTTCAGATTTTTATTATTTTAGTTATACAATTTATTAACAACATTTTGGTTTAGCATCAAAGAATACTTAATTTTCACCGTCCTACCACCAAGTCCTATTTTTTAATAGTGATTTTAGTATTTTTACTTTCATCCGCAAATATTAACTAGAAATAATGTGGCAGATCACCGTATTATTTGCCTTGTAACCTAGTATAAATATAAGTATAATATATCCTATTTTTCATAGGGAACAGACATACATTGCCACATACCTCCAAGCTCAGGTATCCTGTGGTAGAACATGCCAGTTCTAGCGAGCCACTCCAGTTGCATGTGATGGAGGACCCGGTCCCCAGGGTGGTGGAAGGCGGACGGTAGAGGAGCACCCGGGGGCAGAGCGCCAGGCTGCGACAGCTGTGGGTAGTTGAAGAGTGCTGCTGACTGTGCCGCCACCAGGGCTGGGTTTTGAGGGAGGAGGCCCGGCTTTGGGATTATGCCTGCGGAGAGACGAACCTGTTCAGTATTGTTAAGTTAGGCATAGCTTATTTTTATTTCACCTGTAATCATAGTGGTATGACCAGTGGACTGAGATGTCAAAGTTCAGTTCAAACCCAAAGCACGCACCACTGACTATTCGGAAGTTATGTGCGTATTTATCACAAGCTCAAACGGTGAAGGAGAACATCGCGTTTTAGGCCCTATGCAATAGGGGGCGAGCCTATTGCCATCAACTGAGCACAAATCCATACTCCAAGCTGCTATTGGGAATTTCATAGAAAAACCCAATAACACTGCTCGACTTGGGGATTCCTAAGATCCTGGGTTCGATTGAACTCAAGATCAACGAGGCTGTTGCTTCTTCGCCTTCCTATTCTGCCTCTGACTTTACGAAATAAGCTTCTTTGAAACAGTGAAGGAAAACATTGTCACTTCGCTGACGACCCACTCTAAGGAGTTCACGAGTATCATAATACCCTCGGCCTCCCAGTGCCGGCTTTTGTTTCTGAGTGCAAGTGTAGGTAATGGGTAATCGGAAGCCCCAAGTTCAAAAACCTCATCATGATTTCAGCCGAAAGCCGTCCACTTCTGGACATAAAGCCTCCCCCAAAGATTATCACGCCGTGGCACTGCACAAACCTAGTTTCTTATGAATGCAGAAATAAAAATTTCATTCACGTCAGCTTTCAAACAAAAAAAGCCGAGACAGACGCACGAACTCACAAACATCTCAAACTTATAAAAGTAGGAGGCGTTAAGGGTTAAAAAAAAATTAAATTGGTATTAACTCACCAGGTCTATAACTCTCATATTCCTCGTTGCCGCCCTCCACTCCTGGCGAAATGGGGGGACTGTAGCTGCCAGACCGGTTGCCGTCATCGGATCCGGGACTAGCGGACCTACTACTCTGACCAGACCTTGGACTTCTCTGTCCGGATCGCGGACTTTCCCGACCTTCGCACTTATTGATCATATTCTGCTCGATTTGGGCGTCATAATTCTCTTGGTACCTCCCGATGTAGTTTTTATTATGGATT
Source organism: Craniophora ligustri (assembly GCA_905163465.1). Taxonomy (NCBI): domain Eukaryota; kingdom Metazoa; phylum Arthropoda; class Insecta; order Lepidoptera; family Noctuidae; genus Craniophora; species Craniophora ligustri. The sequence continues at coordinate 1,248,588 of LR990982.1, forward strand.
AAAGTCAAATATTTCTGGTGCGCCATCTTGTCTTGCAAACTGCTTTCTGGCAACTGCCTGGACAGCAACGCGTCGATACAAAACGACTTTTTTCCTTGATTTAAAATGGTTTTCTCCTCGTCTGTCTGTTTGTAGTACTTCATGTTCTTCGGGCTGTTAGATCGGCTGTGGTCGGGGTTCGACTCCGTGTCTATTTCTAGAGGTTTCTCTTGAATGTCGTTGGATTCTCGGCGGTAGATGCCGTGCGGTAGAATTTGGGAAGACATCGTTTTGTTTGCTGCTGTTGTGTTAATGTCCTTACATCATTCACCTGTTGAAAAACAGATTGATATTAAACATGAGAAACTGATTACTTTGCTTAAAAATCAATCTTATATATAAAATTCCCGTGTCATAATGTTCGTTCCCGTACTCCTCCGAAGCGGCTTGACCGATTTTGATGAAATTTTTTGTGCTTATCCGGTATCTATGAGAATCGGCCAACATCTATTTTTCATCCCCCTAAAAGTTAGGGGTAGTCCACCAACCCCTATAATGTGGCAAAACAACGTTTGCTGGGTCAGCTAGTTAAATATAAATATTTCTGGATATTATGACACAGCGCCATCTAGTTCCGTGGTAAGCAAGAAGGCTTGTGTTACGGATACTAGAAGGTTCATATACTACATCATACATGTTTACTTTTATTTGTAAACACATACATATATAGTTTATACATAGATACATCCATGACTCGGATACAAATGTTGATGCTCATCACACAAACATGTCCTTTTCGGGATTCTGAACTGAAACCCGTAGCCCCGAATGCAGCGTTAACTGCCGCAGGGCCAATCGGGTTGTCCGATTGATATTTAGGTATTTATTCAAGGCACATCAACAATATAAGCACAAACATTGATAATTTACAAGAGTACGATATAGACTAGTGTTTACGTCAATTACAAAAATGAATAAACATTAGCATACTGGTGCTTTCTTCAAAAGGCCATCTCAGACTTTAACCTACATCGTCAGGCTCATATATTGTAAACAAGAATGTTTGGACTTTAAAAGAGACCGAGATGTCGTCAGTTAGGAAATTCCTATGCCAACTAGATACAAAATAAAACTTACATGACTTGTAAAATTGTCTTTAAAAAGATCTATTTACAGAAATAAACAATCATTCAATCATTCATAGTATTTAAGTAGAAGATACAGTTTTTTTTTTAACTGTGACACGCTACACGCATTGAATGGTTGCTCAAAAATCATCTTATAATTGAAACAATAATTTTTAATAAGACAGCTTATGTTCGTCATGCATGGATTATGTAGCATTTAATGGTGAAAGTATTATTCAAATTGGTCAAGCAGTTCCAGAACCTAATCAATACAAACAAACAGAAAATGAAATTTTTCTTCTTTATAATATTAGTATTTTTGAATATCTCGATGTGATACGCCGATCCGACGTTGGCGTCGAACAAATATTTGCATTGAACGGTTATTGAGAGATCGAGACGACATTTTATAGATATTATTTGATTGTCAGAAAACGACAAAGACGACGTTGCGGTTTGAAAGAATTGGAGGTAAAAACGGAATAAATGTTTCAACTTGCTGCATCCGACAGGGTCCATGATGGTTTAGTTTTTAATTTAAGTCCATTTGTAAAATTACCATGGAATGCAATAAAGAATTTAATTGAATACTGGGAATATTTATACTTTTTTTTTAGTTTTTTTTTAATATGTTATATTTTTTTTACCTTAAGGCAAACCAGCTTACGGCATGCGTTTTTTTTTGTCATGCCGATGTTAATCGGTTACTGTATACGTGTGTATACACGTTTACAACACCAGAGGCGTCGCACGAGCGTAGCCGAGCCTGTAGAAACCGTGAAGGTTTCTTAAAATAGGTAATAACTAAACTGACAGCAAACGCAATTCCCATGCTGTCAAAATAGTCACTCCCCAACATGCTCTATGGTAACCTTAGTTACTCACTGAAACACAACTATTGTCGTTTCACTGCGGTCTTCTGTAAGGCGGAGGTACTTCCCCAGTCGGGCAGCGAGATTTGAGCGATCTTGGTATGCCCTACCTTTCTTGATTGATTATGTCAGTTTATTCGTATTGAGAGAATAAATGATAGGTGTTTAATAAGAGGAACTAATACTTGAAGTGTTAAACGATCCAATAAGCGCAGCGGTAATAAAGGCCGCCTTGTGATAAGGGTCCCGGTAGGGGAAAATGTTTATGGGGTGAGGATAGACATTTATACTCACAAAACAACTTTTAAACATTCGCGTTGCATTATAATACATACATTATATTACACGGGATTTTACCTTTAACGCTTTGACCGCCACGGTCGGCTCTATACTCGACAAATCAGAACGTGCTCACGACGCTTTCGTCGGCAAATGTCGGCAAAAATATAACTATTTTACTGTAGCGTGGCGCAGGGAACATTCTTTTTCTTTATTGACGTGGCGGTCAAAGGGTTAAAATGCTTGACGTTTCGACCAGGTTGCACTGATCGTGATCACAAGCAGACTGCAACAATTTCAATGGTAAAATATTGTTAATTTGCGAGATTCCTCGCTCAAATTGAGCTGCCCGACTGGGGGAGCACCTCCGCCTTACAGAAGACCGCAGTGAATCAACAATAGTTGTGTTTCTGCGAGTGAGTAAGGTTACCAGAGCTCGTTAGGGCAGTGACTATTTGGGTACCATTGGAATTCCGTTCGCTTTCGGCTTTATTTTTAAGAAAGTTCTCCTCTCCTCTGGTGTTGCAAACGTCTAAAGGTTACGGTAACCGCTAACCATCAGGCGGGCCGCATGCTTGTTTATCACCCTCGATGCATAAAAACGAGTTTTATTTTAACTGTAACTTATTATTACTAATAGTCGATTTTTAATATAAATTACTGATACACTGATAAGATGTTGACACGCGGCAAAATAGCAGATAACTCAACATTAATATCCGATAATGTATTTAATATTAACACTGAAGAGGTTTTAATATACCTCAATTAAACAATATACTATTTATCACTTAATTAAAACCTATTTATTAACCCACGCAAATATGTTTAATATAGAGCTGGCATGGACGGTCGTTTGATCAGTGGACTGTAAGGTCAAAGGTTTTGAGTTCAATCCCAAGGCACTCGCCACGCACATTTGGCGAAGTTGTGTGCGTATTTATCACATGCTCAAACGGTGAAGGAAAACATCGTGATGAAACCTGCAAGCTTGAGAGAATTCTCAATGGCATGTGAAGTCTGCCAACCCGCAGTAGGCTAGCGTGGTGGACTATAGCCTAATCCCTCTCAATTGAGTGGAGACCCGTGCCCAGCAGTGGAACATTAATGGGTTGATGATGATATAGAGCGGGCATAGACGGTCGTTTGACAAGAGGACTGTGAAGTCAATGGTCTCGAGTTCAATCTCAAGGCACTTGCCACGCACACTTTGCGAAGTTATGTGCGTATTTATCACATGCTCAAACGGTGAAGCAAAACATCGTGAGGAAACCTGCATGCTTGTTTGGGGAGTGACTAGTTTGTCAACGGTATTTGCTTGAAATATTACATAAATATGTCATTTATTATTATTATTGAGTCAATAATAATAACAAATGTAAGGTAGCTGTTAGTAATTATAACTTCAAGACGACCAACTCCTCAGTCTGCCAGTGACCATAGATGCTGTAAAGGATCCGAAACGTCGGGTTAAAATAATATCAATATACCGTGATAAAATCCGTAAAAAGTAGTTTTATTTCAATGTCTAATATTCGACAATTCAAATCCCTTTATTTTAAGAACCCTAGACGGTTTCTACAGGGTCGGCAACGCGCGAGCGACACCTCTGATGTTGCAAACGTCTATAGGATATAGGACGGTAACCGCTTACCATCAGGCGAGCTTTATGCTTGTTTGCCACCTTTGTGATATAAAAATAAAACAGAAACCTATATGAGGAATCATTGCCCTAGCTAGGCCCCTAGGAGTCGAGCGTTCCGCCGCTCAAACACACACTATACATAATATATCCGAACATTATGACACAGCGCCATCTAGTTCCGAGCTAAGCAACGATGCTTGTGTTGCAGATTCTAGATTATTGATATAAGTACCAGATAGTTTTTTTTTGGAAATACGAAAACTTCTATGACATTGCCATTTTTTTGTTTTTTTTTGTTACCGGGTAGTGTGGGACTTTTACCTCACAAAAACAACCCCGGTGGTCATAGTCCTAAAAGGTACATCCCTAGGGAGACTAGGACAAATATCCATGCTCATTACACAAACATTTGCCTCTACTGGGATTCAAAACCAGGACCCATAGCACAGATGGCAGCTTTTAATACCACAGCGCTAATTGGGTCGATGGACTCGAAAATATAATATATTCAAAGTAGGCCAAATTGAATTGGCTCTTTTTGAACGTCGGCAATAAAGACAGCCCCCAAAAACGCCCGCCGTTCACCGCTTTCTAGTGTTTTTGTTGGGAAGAAGAAGCGGCGTAACAAACTCCCCAGCAACACATTTTTATCTCTATTCTATGTGTATGTTGGAACTAATAAGCTCATACATGTTCTATCAATTTAATTAGTATTTTCTCTCTATTTTTTAATACAATTTATTGTTATCTATTGAATTTATCATCCATATAAAACTTTTTCTCTTATTTCAAGATAAATAAATTTTGAAATGAAACTAAACCAATATTTTTACCGAATTGTGCAAATATTATTTTTGCGGAGTTGATACACAAGCTTGACCAGTGGACTGAGACGTCAAAGGTCTCGAGTTCGAACCCAAGTCATGCACGACTGACTTTTCGGAAGTTATTAGCGTATTTATCACATGCTCAAACGGTGTAGTAAAACATAGTGAGGAAACCTGCATGCTTGAGAGATTTGTCTCGATGGCATGTGAAGTCTGCCAACCCGCAGTAGGCTAGCGTGGTGGACTATAGCCTAATCCCTCTCAAATAAGAAGAGACCCGTGCCCAGCAGTGGGACGTTAATGGTTTGATGATGATGATACACAAGCTTACGGCCCGTCCCCCTATTGAGAATTTCATTAAAATAATCGATAAACTATTGCTCGAGCTTCTATCGAACTTAGGACCTTAATCTCGGTAGTCCCGCTTGGGATCGCTCAACTAAGTGAGCAACAAATATGTTTTATACCTTTCAAACTATAAGTTTTAAAAATTATTACTTAATAAAAGTTTTGCTTTTAAGGGCTGTGGTTTAGGAGTTTAGAGAATTGAACTGATTGACTCTTATAGTCTAGCAACCATTGGGCTATTATATCTGTCTACTACAATCTATTTACTTACGCAAATAAAATAATCTTTACGTACGTCATATTTTTGTTTAAGTATTAAAAAAGTTTTATGTCAAATTAGAATCTTATTGGATCAATTGTGCTACCATTTTTATTTGGTATAGGTACTAAGATAAACGTTTATAACATGAATTGTTCTAAAACAATGTTTTATTTTCAATTACGCAAGTACTTACCTAATACAAGAATAAAGTTCATTTCATAAAAAAGAGTTAAAATTAGAAAAAAGTGACGTTTAATAACTCACCTTGACAAAGAAAAGTTTTATTAGATATAAAAAAAAAGAACAAAAATCACAGACAACAAAAGTTCACTTCACACTTTTTTTTCTATTCAACCTAAAATAAGGCACAGGCACACAAAAACTATAACGCGGCCGCGCTAAAAAGCGAAATGATACAAATTTCGAACGCGTTCGGATATCCAACCGAGAGCAGTAGTTACAAACAACTGAATTATTTTATTAAGGCGACGAGTAGCACCGATTATAGTCATATTGTGTCGTGTGTGGACAAAACGACTGGGCGGATCGCCCAAAATACTTGGACACCTACACTTCTATTCACTTCCTAAATTTTTTCAGGAATCCAAAGCTCAAGTTACGTTGGAGTTTCGTACGCCCCACCCCTATTGTTATCTTTCTCGCTTTGATCTTTTTTGTCTCGCTCTAACACGAAGAGGTTTACGCATGAATCGTCTTATTCTACCCGTTTAACTAAACCACAGCAGATTTTATGTTTGTACAACCAAATAATGTTCTTTAGCTTGCTTATTTTCTCTTAACGACGCGTTTGGTAGTTTTTTTTCTCTTTTGATCTTTTACAGCGAGTGGCTGTGTTGGTTTTGGTCAGAAAGTGAAGAGTTGTTTCTGGTTTTGAAGAAGCTTTTAACGATAAATGCTTGTAAATTGGATAGATGCATATGACGAACTGCCTCGTTGGTTGTAAAAGCGACTGCTGAGTGAAAGGTCTTGGGTTCTAGGTCGAGCAAAGTGTCATTGAATTTTTCTATGAAATTGTCAGTAGCCGCTCCGCTTCCGCAATAATAGGCTCGCCTGCTTTTACATAGGTCCTAACACATACCAACGAAATGTGTGATTACATTAGTACACTTCTGCCTAACCGTTCACGGATGACCGGCGAGGTGGTATATTATGTTGTGATGGATAGATTTAGTTTAATGAGTTGCTTGTGGCTTTCCAGTCTTTAGTGAAGTCTGCCAACCCGCAGTAGGCTAGCGTGGTGGTCTCCATCTGCCCAGCAATAATGGGTTGATGATGATGATTATATGATAATGGAATGCAGTAAAGGTATTGAATATTGAGTATAGGCTGTCACAGAATGTTACAGCGACAGAAAATACACATAAATAAATTTTGTACTATATGATTAAAACCTTTTTTCTTGAAGCAGACGCCCATTCATCACGTCGTCATTTAAGAGATAAAATGCTTGTTAAAGATCAAAGTTATGAATCAGCCCAAGTATCTCTAATAACCTTGGAAGATGAATCACATAAAAACATGAATAGATTATAATATTACACGGTATAATATCGACGAATTTCATACAGAACAAGTAGCTTCATCAGTGAAATGGTTTTACTTTTAGTAAATTGATTTCTTACACTTACGTTTATACGAGTAGGAGTCTGCCCGTGACCATGGATGCTGTAAAGCATCCGAAACGCACGGATTAAATTACCTATATGTAGTTTTATTTCAATGGTAAAAAAAAGTCAGTGGTGCCTTGAACTCGAGACCTTTCAGTTTATAGTTCATTAATGTATCACAGCATTCACAGCATAACATACCATCACCCCCGTTACCGTCCCCGAAAGGTTAGGCAGAGGTGTGCTAATGTATACCCACATTTCACAGATTTGTTTTTGGTCCCATGTAATAGGGGGCGAGCCTATTGTCCTGTTGATAGGACACGAGTCCAAACTCCAAACTGCTACTGAGGATTTCATAGAAAATAACACATTGCTCGACCTGGGAATCGAACCCAGGACCTTTTACTCGGTAGCCGCCACTTTACGGCCACTAGAGCAACGAGGTAGCTTACGGGATGATAGAGCTTGCTCTATCACATCTTCTATAATAATAAAGCAGTAACTTACGTCTTATATTCACATAGCATAGTACTTTCTTTTACAAATTCAACTATTTCAGATACACTAATATTCTTCAACCGCCATTTTGTTAATAATGACGGTAAGACGTGGCGCCTAAACAAGCAAACTTATTTAAATAAAATATTTATTTTCAGATATAAACTTATTACATAATAATAATGATATTTTTTTGTAGTTATTTGCCCATTAAAGCGGGCAATCTGATTTAATTCAAAGGGCCGTTGTACATCGACTAAGTGCTGAGGCTCCGAGTATTGTGTGAAATCGCCAAAATGTCACGAACTACCGATAAGAAATGCCCGCTATAAAGTATGTGCTTAAATACTTATTGATAAAAGGTTTATAGTACCGACTCTACGTGGAAATGGCCTTAGTGTACCCGAATGAAGATGATCAGCCTACACGGCATATTAATTTAGCTTGTTATGTCTCCTGGGCAGCCCCTAGTTCAGGATTTTTTGGTACTGGGGCAGAAATTTGATAGTGGTGCTCCTGTCTCCAATGTTTGAGATAAATTACTTTCTAAAATTCACTTATATACCTATATCTAATGTTTGGCAATTTTCAGAAATGGCACTATAAGAACCCTTTAATAAATTTGTACTTTTTATTAGAGGGTTGGGACGGAGCGCTCAAGAAGGACATACACCGACCTAATTAGTGAACTCCTTCAAAAAGGTGCGCAGTACTCGTAACCGGCGCGCGTGCATGATGAGATGTATGAATGTGGACGAGGCAAATGTGAAAAAGGCGTGAGTGTATGTATTACTTTATTATCTATATTACCTACTTTCAAGAAGAAAGCATGTTCATATAAGACAGGCCGGCAACGCATTTGCAAGATTTCTAGTGTTGCAGATGTCCATGGGCGGTGGTGATGACTTACCATCAGGTGAGCCTCCTGCCTGTTTGCCCCCTCATTTCCATAAAGAAAAAAAGAAAGATTATTTGTAATGGCAATTGCTGTTGGATGTTGTTGGAAATTAGCTCGCGTTTTACGAGTAAATAGAACCTTAAACATACCAGCAAAATGTGTATGTACCTCGGTACACCACTGCCTAACCCTGTGTAGAACGACAAGCGTAAGGATATGTTTTTGTTATGTAAGGTTGGCCTTCCGAAAGTCCAGCAGAAACACAAATAAATTAGCAAATAATTCTATGAAAGCACTTTATTACAAACATTAAAAGCTCTCCATAAAAATATGTCAAATAACTTAAAAAACAAACTAAATCACATCTTCGTAATATCCGAACGGTGTGCGAGGGAGACGGCACGATCTTTTTTCATTCTTTCCATCCATTGTTTTGACGTAAGGCGGGAACTCTTTAACCCAATCGTATACACTGCGTGGGAAAGAGACAAGAAGATTCTTATATTGAGTGATAGAAAGAGAGCGGCGGTGTTCTTAAGTTCTTTTGAATTGTATTTGAGCCTTGAGTTGTTGACCGCGTTTTACGGCGTTTTTTAGCTTCTGTAGACTAATTTATGTTCAGCAAATAGATTTATTGTTCATCTCTGTACGTTTATACAACAGTAAATTAGAGAGGTAGGGCATAGCGAGATTTCTCGCTTAAATTGAGGTGCCTTACAGAAGACCGCAGTGAAACAATAATAGTTGTGTTTCTGCGAGTGAGTAAGGTTACTAGAGCTCGTTAGGGTAGTGACTATTCTGACAGCATGGGAATTCCATTTGCAGTTTAGTAACTGTCCCCTTAGAAACCTAAAACTGTTTATACAATGTCGACAACGCCCGCGCGACTCTTCTTTGCGTTGCAAACGTCCATAAGCCACAGTTATCTCTTACCATCAGGTAAGCTGTAACCTGTAAACTTGTTAGCCACCCTCAGGGTATCAAAAAAATGTACAAACCAGCGGTCGTCATGACAACTACCAAGAATTACTTCTTAATTACCGTTTTTTTTGGGAATGACATTCATTGTTCGCTCGAGGGAGCTTTTGCAATGTAACCGGACTTTTTTGGCGAAGCACCTGACAGTGCCTCCAGCCAAGGCTTAATAGAATATTAAGCAACAGCAGCTAACGGCGACCCCGAATGGGGCTCGGACCTCGGCTTAGAGTGTTGCTGAGAGGATAGCTAGGGATGGCTGGATCATGATTTAGATTTATGGACGAATTTAAAGCTACAGGCTCGGCGCGGGCGAGGACGATACTTCGGTAGTCGTGTAGTTCTTAATTACCGATATTTCACTCTTATCTTGTTATTTTGACGGACCGATTAGGAACGGTATTAATAGTATTTGAAACTTATTACTCAAACCTCGTTGCTTAGCTCGGCATTGCAAACGTCCAAACTACGTTAACCGCTTACCATGGTGTCACGGGTCCCGTAAGTTTGTTTGAAGATGACCTCATAGTAGAAAAAAAAGAGATGCGTAGATAAACCTGTAATTTTTTTTCCGATTCTAAAACGCGGCAAAAGTGTCACTCAACAAAACAAACATGGCGGATTCGAAAGCAAATTTCGCGCGCAAAACGCAATCTACATGAAATTTATATAATGTCGCCGAAATTAGTCCGCCCCGGGTATAATTAATACGCGGCAGACGGTGAGGGGGCGGCGGACGCGAGGGGATGAGAAATGGATGAAATTTTCATTTCAACTTAAATTGGCGCCATTACTGGGATTACCATAGACAATCGTCGCTCGTTATAGGTGTGGAGTTTTAAGGAGGTTGCATATTAAATTTATTTGTTGTTTATGTATGTATAATTTGGGTGTGAGGATTGGACTATTATTAATGGTTGGTGTGATTTTTGGATTTGTTTTAAGTGTTTAGAAATTAGTTGGACTGAGAGTAGCGGTTGTAAGCGCTGGAACTGAGTGCAAGGACCTGGGTTTCATTCCAGCGATGTGTTATCTGTGTAAGGAAATTTGTATTTGGTTAAAGGGATTATAATTAACGGTTTTTTTGCGTATCTTATCGCATTAGTGACATGAGGGTTAGGCAGAGGTGTACAAATGTACACCGATATTTCGCCGGTAATGTATAACGAATGGTCTCATGTAATAACGAACCCAAGACTTCTTTCCCAGCATTCGCACCTACGACAAAGTAAGACAATCTATATTAATAAAAATTAATCACCCAATGTCCTCTGCTAAGCGCAAAAGTTGAAAACGACTGCACCAAATTGGATAATTCTTTTTTGTTGTAGTTGTTACAGGGACAAGGTAGAGGTAGGGTAGTTTGCAGTAGTGTAAGGTAGTAGTGTAATATATAGTGGTCTAGGGCCTAAGATACCCTACTCTACCCTACATAAATCTTGTTCCTTGACTCTAGGATAGCGTAGGCGAGGACAGTGTAGGGTAAATATAGGGTATGTATGTATATAGGGTATCAGTGATACCCTTGCGAAGCTAGGTGGAAAAAGCTAATAGTTAATAAAATTACTGGCTTGTGTTTCATTAGGCTATAAGCTAACACTTAACTTGAATGTAGGTAAGTTCTTTAAGCAAAAAGTATAAATTTCCCATCGTATTTAATATCTATTTACAATAAGTTTTTGACACAAAACTTAACAAACAAGTCAGCCTATTTAAACAAGTTAAGTATGTCGTAACATATCCTGTTATCACGAGATAACATCATCTTAATATGTCACATGAATCACATTGTAATTTCCAAATCATTTTGAGGTTTTCATTCTCAATTTTTTATGAACAGTGTTGCCATATATTGGTTAAACGAATTACTTTGGTACGGTTTGTTTTGTTGATTTGGAAAGAATATTATAATAATCAGTTGCCTGAGTTTGTATTTTCCGACTAGTACAATTTGGGGGTCTTCAAGTCACGGTTGAATAGGTTTTCTAGGTCAGCGTGCTTCATCTTAGACCACATCGGCATTTACCATCATGTGAGATTGTGGTCAAACGCTGACATATACATATGATAAAAAAAAGGATTTTGATATTTCCATGTAAATTGAAATGACACCACTTTTTTGTGGTATTTTTTGCAGTTTTTGACTGCGATAGGCAGTTATATACCTATGATCTAAATAGGATCGCAGGATACTGACGAAATTCAAAGCTGTCAAATTAAATGTCTATGGAGTTTCTTGCCGGTTCTTCTACATGGAACTTCTTGGAACCGTGCAACTAGAGTCTTAACGTTTTATAAATGCTTGAAAAAGTTCATATGAAACAAAAACCTTTTGATTTGATTTGATTTGATAAAACGATAAATTACTTATGTCTTGAAGGAGTTACATATCGTGCAGCATCCCACTTAAGGTATAAATATATAAAATTGATTGACATAGGCATCCACAAGAAACCTTGCCTAGAATTCAGCAACAAAATCTTAATGATGATTACTTTTTGGTTTTTCTATGTTTCGGAAGCTGGCAACCCAGCCGCATGTCAGTGAAGGCGGGCAAATTGACAGGTGTCAAAGATAATGTCAACGTAAGTATGAATTATTTACTTTTTAGTGGCGCTCTAAGATATGACTAAGATTTGTTGACGAAATGTTCAATAGATAAATATAAGTATTTTTTTTATAAGAAATGATTATCTGCGTGTGAAGATCTTAGGTATATTTGAGTTGCCTAGTTGATGACAAGTATTTAGTTTGAGTAATTGATGTTATTTTCATCTATATAATATGTGAAGCAAAAACTTTGTAGGTACCTACGTTTTTTACGAAAATTGCGCTGACGGAGGGGTATGAAATGCCCCACACTTATATATAGTAGAACACAGTTTTTTTGTAAATACATCACATATCGTACATAGAAATCTCTATGTCCCAGATCAATTGTACCTACATGCTCATCGCATAAACAGTTGCCACTACCGGGATCCGAACCCACTGAGGACGACCCCCGAGAGGCAGCATTTGGCAGTCGCTGCACTTATCGGGTCGTCAATTACTAATAATATAATAATAATAATAATAATAACTTTATTGCCAGAAAAAAATTACAATATTGTTGATAACATGCATGGACTAGTATACTAGGACAAAACTACGAACAGCATCCACTGCCAAACTAGGTAAGACCTGTGTTTCAGCATATGGCGCCACTCCCCTTAGAAGTGGATTATCAAACTAGTCTATTTGATTTTATTGACAATACTAAAAAATATAATACTAAGATTTATAACTAACCGTTTTGAATATATTACAATATAGTATACAGTACCTCTCTTTGTAAATTCTGATAATGTACGTGTGTGTGTGTGAGAGGGTGTGTTGTTAATTTCAATTAATTAATTTGATATTTAATTATGGTTTTTTATATAATGCTAAATTCGTCATACGTAAACTTATTATCGTAACACCGTCAGAAGATTTATTTTATTTTTCACATAAATCTGCCTAGAAAGATAGATAAAAAAATATCAAATTTCATAGAAAATCCAACCACTTCACTCGACTTCGAATCAAAACCCGGAACCTCACGTACAACAGTCATGGTACTAACCAAAGAGGCGGTCAACAAACAGGTCCCACGCCAACGAAAAAAAAAGTAAGAATCGATTTTATGACATTTATTTTTTATCTGTAACGCCCTCATTCCCATAATGATATTTTAATACAGCTATCTAAATCGTAAAACATGGCTCTCGCCGCATGTTTGCTCACCGTGTGACCCGCTTATCTGTGCGAATCGAACAAACAGACAAAACAAACATATTATACGATAATAAACCAGTGGGAAAGTAATTAGTAGGTACATTAAGTGGTCTCTGGTATTTATTTACTGGCCACACTGGTTTAAACGTCATTATAATTTTGAATGAATAAATATGAGGACAGGCTTTTTATTTAAATTGGATAAAATTGTTGTCTTATGACGTAATTCTACAATTTATTAGATTGGTGCAGTGGTCAGGCGGTCGGTTTCTGCGCCGCGTGTCGCGGGTTCGATCCCCGCATGGATTAATAATATGAGTATGGTGGTATATGTATTTCTGTTTGTAAACGCATCCATGGCACAAGAGAAATGGATGGATGCAAAAAAAACATCAGCAACCTATTTAATGTCTCACTGCTGGGCACGGGTCTCCTCTCATTTGAGAGGGATTAGGCTGTAGTTCACCACGCTAGCCTACTGCGGGTTGGTAGACTTCACACACAATCGGGAAAATCTCTCAAGCATGCAGGTTTCCTCACGATGTTTTCCTTCACCGATTGAGCGTGTGATAAATACGCACATAACTTCCGAAGAGATCCGGCTACAGAATCTCTACGTTCATAGCGTACATAGTCAAAATCTATATTTTCGGTATACTTTAAGAATGGGGGAACCCATTCGTAATTTATCCAGTTTTGCCAAGATTCCAATCAAAATTTGGCCGCGTATTTTATTTTATTAATTGACTTTTGCCAAAAATAAAATCACTTGCTATGAAAATAAACTACACTCCATCCCATACCAATATATGTAGATAACATGAATGGGTATAATATAATAAATAATAATAATAATATTTCCGGACATTATTACACAGCGCCATCTAGTTCCGTGGTAAGCAACGAGGCTTGTGTTATGGATACTAGATGGTTGATATACTTTGTTTTTTTTTGTAAATACATACATACGTATTATACATAGATACATCCATGACTCGGATACAAATGTTGATGCGCATCACACAAACATTTGTCCCTACCGGGATTCGAACCCGGGACCCATAGCACAGCAGGCAGCGTTAACTACCGTTGAGCTAAACAGTTCGTCAGGTATGGTTGCAACAATGCTATAAAGTGTTTATATCACCTGTTCCAACCTGGTTAGGAATAGTTTGCGGCTAAATTGGCAAGGTTACGGTAACCGAACCTATTCAAGACATGAACCATCCTATGTCCTTCCCCGGGACTCAAACTATCTCCAAACAACAATTCATTTAAATCGGTTCATTAGTTTAGGCGTGATTGCGTAACACACAGACAGAAAGGTTTACTTTTGCATTATAATATTAGTAAGGATTAAACCGATAAATTGGGGGCGTGATATTCCCAGCTCTAAACTAGAGAGGTACCTACCTAGTTGAGTTGTTGACATAAATACATATGTACGGTAGCCATCAGTGTTTGTACTCACTCTGATCACTTAGTGTCACTTACTGTCAATTAGTGGGCTACTGATAACGACTGATAACGATAAAACATTGAATGGCTACTTATTAGGGTTCCTCAGTGCTATGGATGGAGCTAGACGTATAACATACCATAAGGTCTATCGTCGGTTAGACAGAGGTGTTCTAATGTACATATATGTTTCATTTGATGTGCCACGTAATCTCCCTAGAGCTTCTAATAAAAAACTTTTTTACTTACCTATAAGCCATAGCAACTTAAGGCAACATTGCCCACTATCAAAAATGTATAAATTATATAGAGAGCATGAAAACAGCATCGACTTGAATGTTACTTCTATAGCTAAGTTAAAAAAAATCTTCAAATGTAATTAAGCCAATTGTAATTTTTTCTTCTTTAAGATTATATTTCTTCTGTGTGTTAAGGTGAGTATGGAGAGTGCAAAACAAAAAAAAAAATTCCGTAAATTTTATTTTACGTACATTGATTGTCATATTGCATAGTCTGGTCTCACTCCTGAACTGACTGTGTGTTACCACATCTAATAGTGCATGCAGTGGTCTTCTTTAAGTGATGAGGTACTTGGATATGTTTTTTTTGCGCAAGTTTGGTTATATAATGTATCAGTGTACTCATTGTTAAAGAGCCAATTAAATAAATAAATAAATAAATATCCACATTTAGTCGGTATGTTTTAGATCCCATGTAATAGGGGTCGAGTCTATTGCTATCAATCAAGTACGAATCCAAACTCCGAGCCGCTACTGAGAATTTCATAGAAAAACCCAATAACAAGTTGACTCTACTTAAAAATCAAATTCAATACCTCTTGCTCTGCCGTCGCACTTATGAACGCTAGACCAACGAAGCTGTGAAGTCACTACAATTACTACAAAGGACCTAGAGTAGTGGACTATAGCCTATTCTGTTTCAAATTTATTTATTTATTTAATCACAACGGCTGTCATTAACCAATTACAGTAATTAAGTGACATTTACATACGTATCACGTATACACAGTGAAAATAAAAATAAAATATTTCATGTAGTTTAAAATAATAATATAAAAAAAGATTAAAAATAATGCTTTCATAAATTCTTTTCACGACATACCAATAAAATCTTCTTTCATTCATCCGCATCCGGATTAGAACCCAAGAGATCATTAAACGCAGCCAGAGTGCGAGGAATTGGTGACTTAGCACGTGAAACAGTGCGACATCACACTGCAAACATCCTGTGCTTGACACAATGTCAATTTGACAGGAGACCGGTGTCCAGCACAGGGATAAAAAATAAGTTAATGATGATGAATTATTTTTAATTCCTCGCTCAAATTGAGCTGCCTAACTGGGGAAGTACCTCCGCCTTACAGAACACCGCAGTCAAACAACAATAGGTGTGTTTCTGCGAGTGAGCAAGGTCGTTACCAGAGCTAGTTGGGAGAGTGACTATTTTGAAAGCATCGGAATTCAATTTTTTGTCAGTTTAGTAGGTAACTCCTTTCTTATAAGAAACCTAAACGGTTTCTACAGGGTTGGAAACGCGCGAGCGTCACCTCTGTAACCACTTTGCATATATTTGAACAGATTTTTGTATCTACGGAACCTTTAACCTAATCCTCAGCTCTTACTCCTCTTTATTGTTATTTAAATTGCGTTGTTATATTCTGAGCGGGTGTCGAAAATGCAAAGCTTTTTATACAATCAAGATAAAATAATAATATTACCAATAAGTAGATGGTGTCATACTGTTTCTATTCATTGTAACTTATCTAACGCAGTTAAGTGATCGATATTTACTTAATATTAAGTGTCTATACCATATATGTATAGTTTTTTATAACACAAGAGTGATAAATAAGCTACCGAACCGTGACGGTATGTGGTTACCGTAGCCAGGAAACCTTTTCACCCATTTTTTTAAGAACCCTGTGCTGTGGTCGCCTAGTGGTGTGATCAGTGGACTGAGATGTCAAAGGTCTCAAGCTCGAGCCCAAGGCACACACCACTGAAAAAATGAAAATTATGAAATTATTGCTTATTTCTATAAATAGATCTTTTAGAGACACTTTTACAAATAATGTTATATTTTTTTTTGTATCTAGATGGCATCGGCGTTTCCTAACTGACGACCTCTGAGACGAAATGCCGAAACAAACTCAGAGAATCATGGTCTCTCTTAAAGTCCAAACATTTTGGTTACAATATGTGAGCCTGACGATTTAGGTTAAAGTCTGAGATTGCCTTTTGAAGAAAGCACCAGTGCAGCTTTGAGTTGACCTGTCCATACTGACAGCACGATACGTCAGCCATCGTTTAGCTCAACCATTATTGAAGAAGCTTATCGACCCAACGCACGTCAATGCAAGATCAGTAGGACATCTGCGTGACTTTTCGGAAGTTATGTGCGTATTTATCACATGCTCAATCGGTGAAGGAAAACATCGTGAGGAAACCTGCATGCTTGAGAGATTTTCTCGATGGCATGTGAAGTCTGCCAACCCGCAGTAGGCTAGCGTGGTGGACTATAGCCTAATCCCTCTCAAATGAGAGGAGACCCATCCCCAGACGTAATAACAACTGATGATGATGATGATACAATAAGTATTATTTATTATTATAGAAGATCATACTAGATTATAAGGTTAAAAATTAACAACTAATATGACCTTTAGGCCAAGATATGTGACATATTAATGTGTATAAGTCTCTCCCTATATATAGTACATAGTACAGTTATATACAGTCGTATATAATGGTAGGTGAGTGCGATTAAAACAATTAACAGCGAATGAAACGCTCAACGTTTGGTGTCCGGCGCAAGGTAAAAACTGATGACGATTTTGATTTGTGAATATGTTTTTGCGTTCGTTTTTTTTTCTGGTAATGTAAAGAAAATTAAGAGGTGTTGATGTATTAGAACGTTTTTTTTTTACTGTTATAAAGCCTGACTCGTTGGTCTAGTGGTCGTAAAGCACGACTGCTGAACAAGGGGTCTTGGGTTCGATACCCAGGTCTTGCAAGGTGTTATTGGGTTTGTCTACGAAATTCTCAGTAGCAGCTCGGAGTTTGGATTCGTGCCCGGTTGATGGCAATAGGCTCGCCCCCTATTA
Organism: Craniophora ligustri; assembly: GCA_905163465.1. NCBI lineage: Eukaryota > Metazoa > Arthropoda > Insecta > Lepidoptera > Noctuidae > Craniophora > Craniophora ligustri. The sequence continues at coordinate 1,266,270 of LR990982.1, forward strand.
CTTCGGACTTAAAACCTACCGGCGAAACGTGGGTGTACATTAATTTGTACACCGCTGCCTAACCTTTCGGGGACGACAGGCATGATGGTATGTTTATGTTTTATATATGTTAGATTTTGAAATATTTACACCTGCCCGTGCCAAGATGGGGCGGGCCGCTAGTAATAAGTTAATTGTAGTTTCCGCCTCCGCTCATCCTTCACGCCGCTTAGCGTGGGGGTGCGGCCAGGCGCGGCAGTACCGCCGAGGTAATTTGTTAGGTAATAGCTCCCCCGGCATATCTTTAATCTCATCGCTAATTGGATGGGAGGCAGAGACGGACTCGAATTGGGAATTTTCGACACAAATGGTACAAATAAAACTTCTTTACGGATTTTATCGCGGTTTTTGATATTATTTATTTGCTGGGGAGTTGGTTGCGCCGCTCCTTCTACCTAGCAAAAACACTGGGAAGCGGTGAATAGCGGTTTTTTTTCTCAAAAAGAGTAAATCAGATTTGGCCTACTTTCGATAAAATATGTATTTTGACTTTTGATTTTATGCCAACGTGTGTATAAATACCTGTGTATACCGCGATAAAATCCGTAAAAAGTAGTTTTATTTCAATGTCTAGTATTCGCGTAAGTGTAAGATACTAATATCAATAAACAAATAAATCTTTAGTTTAATTTCTTTTCGCAATAAAATTTGAATTTACATTTTACTATGGTATAGGTTACGTTATGTTTTATAGTGGCTTAATAATAAATAAAACTAAAGTGTGTATCAGATGCACGAAGATAAAAATATTCGTAACTTTAGCGACCTTCCTGATCTAGGTTTTACAAACATGTTTGAGGCCATAATATTTATTTATTTAATAATTTAATAATTTATTGGATTAAAAAAAAATAAACAAAAAAATATCGAATCAGTATTATACAGACATAAAGTGTAGTTTAAGATTAATATGATTCATATTCATCCATCAAACCCGTTCTTATCGGAGTCTAGCCCCGTTAGCCGCACAGATCTAGCTGTAGATGTCCCCATAAGTCTATATAATGTGACATTATTGCCTAAACCCTCCCGTGGGAGGAGGGGGGAGGTTCAGCCCGTTTCACGGCAATGAGAGAGCATTTTCAGTAATTGTACCAATTAGCTGTGACTGCCGTGAGGATGGGAGATGGGATCTGGTTTTATAAGTAGGTTTTTTTAAGTGTTACTTTAGTTCTAATGTTTATTTTTTATTTATAATAAGTGTACCAATAGAAAACACATATGAAACTTATAGTGTAAATAGTAAAGTAAATTTTCTGGAAACAAAAAGTTTTGGATGAATATAGCTGAAGCCCATTTTTTATATTTCTACTCTCCAACCACAATTTAATTGTAAACGAATATAAAATGTAATTTTTCTAACGAGCACATAAATAGGTAATATATAAGAGTAAATAAGTAAATAATATTTTTTACGCCATCCATGATGGATCACATCTGATGCAGACAGATATGGATGTTGTAGAGGATCCGAAACGTCAGGATTAAATAATATCAATATACCGCGATAAAATCCGTAAAAAATTGTTTTAATTGAATACTCAATAAATAATCTTAGGTATTTAAAAATTATGTGTGTTCTATAGTGATAACCGTATTTTTAAATTGCAAAAAATATATATTTTGCAATGACCACAGGAGGCTAATAAACTACATTTGGCATACAAATAAATGATTAAATTTGACAATATTTATTTAATTTAGTTTTGTTTTAATGAGTAGCGGTGAAAACCGACAAAGATAGTTTTAATTCAGTGTCAGTATTTGCGTACAAGAAGTTATAATAATTATTATAATTGGTAGTTTTATAGAGCCACGCTCCCGGTTTAGCGAGTGTCGCGAGCCGACAGAAACGAACAAATTAAAGATGAGACGCAACGAAACAGGCGCTTTACGAACCGCCGCTGTGGCGCAGTAATGAAGACGATCACTTAAGGTGTAGATTCGATTTTAAACCTGTAAATACTTTTTACAGCACAGACATGCCTGACAAGGTGTATGGCGGACGAGGCAAAAGTGGTGTGTAGGGATTGTAGCGCGTCGCATTCTGTAGTTTCTTCTTACTCTGATGGGAAAAAGGCGTGAGTACATAACATACATAACATTACATACCTGTCGTCCCCAGAAAAATTAGGCAGAGGTGTACTAATGAGATATAGAGGTGAACACCCACGTTTCGCCGGTATGATTTAGGTCCTATGTAATAGAGGCCTATTGTCATTAACCGGGCACGAATCCAAACCCAGAGCTGGTACTGTATACACTTATAATAACACTTTGCTCGACCTGGGAATCGAACCCAGGACCTCTTGCTTGGCAGTTGCACTGTACGACCAACGAGACAGTTAAATATAATTATGTAAATGTATGTATAGAAATCCTTTTTTTTGTAAAAGTCATTCCTAATTTGAAGAACATAAATTGATATCGTAGTTTATGTATGTGCTCGGTCTGGGAATTGAACTAGTTTCTGGAAGCACAGAAGCTAATCATCGTCGTCATACGCTGGTACTCTAAGTCCCACTGCTGGGCACGGGTCTCCTCTCATTTGAGAGGGATTAGGCTATAGTCCGCCACGTATAGGCTAGCCTACTGCGGGTTGGCTGACTTCACACGTCGTCGAGAAAATCTCTCAGGCAGACGGTATCCACACGAAATTTTTCCTTCACCGTTTGAGCTTGTGATAAATACGCACATAACTTCAGAAAAGTCAGTGACGCTTTCTTTGGGATAGAACTCGCGACCTTTGACCTCATAGACCACTGGTAAAGGTCATACTTTGGTAAATCCGTAAAAAAAAAACTAATTAAAAAAGCCTGGACAATACAAGTGAAGCTACATCCGTGCGAGTGAGAGAGGACACACGGCGTGTATAGGAGTGAGCGAGACGGGTGCGGTGGTAGCGTTAATCAACTGTCTGTTGTTGTGAGCTGTCGGGGACGGATTTGGGAGGCTGGGGTTAACCGACTGCGGAGGTAAAAGGAGCGGTGCTGTCTTTCCAGTTTGGGGATATGCAATTATCATCATCATCAACCCATTATTGTCACACTGCTGGGCACGGGTCTCCTCTCACTTGAGAGGGATAAGGCTATAGACTTCACATGCCATCGAGAAAATCTCTCAAGCACGCAGGTTTCCTCACGATGTTTTCCTTCACCGTTTTGAGCTTGTGATATATATCTACGCACATAACTTCCGAAAAGTAAGTGGTGCGTGCGTTGGGTTTGGACTCGAGACCTTTGATATCTCAGTCCACTGGTCACACCACAGGTCTATACGCAATTATAATTTTATGTAACTAGTGTAATTGGTCTATGACCAATATAATAATAAATAATGAGGAGATCAGTAGAAGAACTAAATTTAAAGACATAGTTGAAAGGATTATCTTTGACAATCACTGACACACTTTTGATGATCGCTGAGGCAAATATTTGACGACACGATTATAAGACTCCTAGGTTCATATCCCGGTAGGGACAACTGTTTGTGTGATGAGCATAAAAAAATGTATCTGAGTCATGAATGCATCTATGTATAATATGAATGTACTTTTTACAATAAAAAAAATAGGTATATGAATGTAGTGTATCAACTATTTAGTATCCGTAACACAAGCCTTGTTGCTTAGCTCGGTACTAGATGGCGCTGTGTCAAAATGTCCAGGAATATTTATTTAGTAGTAGTGACTAAGTGGAGTGGGCTCGTCAAATCTTGCATGCTTGCTTTAGTCTTAAGCATAAAAGTATGATTTTATCATTAACTCGTATAACACCTTCGTATACCTGCAATGTTTTATGCAAGTAAATAAAAAAGTATAGGCCTCGTTTTGATAAAGAAGCTATTGAGTTTGATTTCTTTTATGCTTGTACTATATAAGAGTGGAATGACCGATAATTATATACACTTTGAATAGTTTAGTAAAAAAAAACAATAATTTAAGCCTACGTTTATTACCTATGAGTAATTTTAGTGGTTCTAAAATGATAAATGTGTATGCGGCAATGAAGATTTTATTGAATGGTGAAAATTAAATAAATTCCTTAAAAACCGTAAATAGTTGTGTGTGTATATCTTAATATCAAGGTTATTTTTGACTCTCCGGCCATCTATTGACAGTTTTTTTTAAACTAAATATTGGTGTTATATTTTATCCAACAGATGTCACTAAACACAATTATTTAAATCATGTTAGTTTAGCTATTCCGTAATAGATGGCAGTACCTTAATTATTTCCAAAACTAAGAAATTACTAACTTCAAATATTATTGAAAAATACAGTCCTACTAAACTCATTGCTGTGTATAGTTGCTTAGAGTGTCTCCGATTATTCCTATCTTTACGTTCTCTCAAGTCTCGCCTCCCATTTTAAAGTAGAAAGAAATCGTACCTACCTACGGCATTCTGTATAACTTTACCGAACATACCTCAATTTGTTCAACCATAACTCTATGAGTTATCTTATCAACATTCGCTACAGGAAAATAGTCTTTATTTTCCTGTAGCAGTCATATGGAATTTTAAACTGATTATTTTGTTTATGTCGGGCCTACAACTGGCAAATGTTTGAATGATGAAAAAATATGTAGGTATGTACATCGCTGTAACAAAAAAGTAGTTTATAAATCCATCTAGTATCCCCAACACAGGCCCAGTTCTCAAGATTGACACTAGGTAGCGCTGTGTAATAATATTAATAACCCGTGGTGCGAATGGACTGTGGAGTCGAAGGTCTAGAGTTCGATACCAAGGCACTTAGCACTGACATTTCTAAGTTACACGCGTATTTATTATATCCAGACGGCGAAGGAAAACATCGTGAGGAAACCAGCAATCCTGACAGATTTTCTCGATGGCGAGTCTGCCAACCCGCACTAGGATAGCCTGATGAACAAGGAGGAGACATGTGCCCAGCAGTTGGCCAGTAGATAGATTGATAAAGTAATATTGTTAAAACTTATCTGTTTCCATGGATTATGAAAGTTAGATCACCTTAAGACAAGTCGGATGTGAAGGTATGAAGAAAAAAAAACTCACATTATATAGGCTAAAATCTTTATTATTAACAATAATATACTCTACACATATTACAATAAACTTCCTTATAAATAGCGTTCTACGGTTACGCCATTGTGACAGTTCAACTGTCAAATCTGTCAAATTTTAGTATTGTGATGTATTTGACGAAGAAATGTTGGTAGATTGACAGAAATTAAATAAAAATCTTGAGGGAGACAGACGAACAGCACGAAACGGGTAAAGAGCATTTCAGATAATAGATATTAATTAATATATCATCTCCTTTAGATAATTACACACAGGAAAATTCATAAAAACACTGGGCAAAAAAACCGACTTCAAATACCACGAAACGACTGTAATTTATTCTTTATTTTTGAGGATATTATGACTAGCGGCCTGCCCCTGCTTTGGACGTGTCTTTAAGAAACATATTTTTAGTATTAATGTAGCATTCTGCTTTGTAATTAACTCAATTTGAAACAAAAAACCATTAACGTTTACTATTTAACCGCCTGAGTTTATTCTAGTATTTGTACGAAATGTATGTAGGTACGCGCATAACTTCCAAAAGATTGCACCAAATTGGATAGGTAATTCATTTTTTTTATATTCGTTTTCGTTCGGACAAGGTTAGTATAAAAGAGAATTAAAAAAAATCTAACGTAAATAAATTATGGCGGTACGAAGTTCGCAGGGTCAGTTAGTAGGTATTTTATATACGACTCAGGTAGAATAGGGCTAAAAATGGTTTGATGTATAAATCCCATTTGAACGGGTAAAAGGTTAAAGGAGGTTCGCAATAACCGATTTTAAAGATATTGCGTGAAAATCATCTTGTGTGAAGTTGGCAATAAATTGGTCACTATAACGCCTATTCTAACAATAGAAGCGATATGAAGTTTGTCATGTAGATTTAGTAAATCTTTCTGCTGTAATACTTTTCTTTAATCCATGAATAATCTGTTTTTTTTTTCTAGTATATTTCTGACAATTTGTCTGTGGACGTTTTAAGTTATTCCACAGGCTCACCTTTTTTGTTTATAAATCTAGAAATATGATTTTGTTGGATATCGACATTATAATATATAGCTTGCAGACGGCAAATCCACCGTTAAACAATTATACACTCCAGCTACTCAATTTAGTCATGAAAACTCCATTAACTGTCACAACTACATAAAAGAAAGATGACGTTTTTGACACTTGTCAATGTGTACGTCAAGTAAAACAAAATGGCTGCCGGTGTATTACCTGTATTTATATATTTTCCCCTTCACTTTGCAGGCGAGAGAAAGAGACGGTAATATATTTGACTAGGCTACTTAAATTTGAGTAGCGTTTGAGTAGATGGCTAATGGATTTATTGTATTACCCGCTGTGCTTGTCATGCTACTTAGTTTGGTAATAGATTTTTAAATAATTTCGTATGATTACATATTGTTGCTGTCAATCAAATGTTTGTGTTAAGTTTGTTTATTGTGTATTTTTTTTCAGTATTTTCAGAGTATATTGATGCTGATTATGTTTTTGCTGTTTATATATTTCTTTCTTACTTCTTGGTGGAGACAAAAGGCCCGGTTTTCACCAAAGTAGAGAGGAAAGGAGATGTACGGAGATGTATTTTGAATAGCCAATCAGATTTCGTTATTTCCATGTCTTCTCCCAACAACGAAATTTGATGGGTTATTTAAAACATCTCCACATGTCTCCTCTCCTCTCACCTGCGGTGGAAACCGGGCGTAAAGCTTAGTTTTTACGTATCAGGGGTCAGTATTCAAATTAGTACATTTTTTTCCTCAAATATACTACCTTGAACGGATTTTATCGTGGTATATTGATATTATTAAAACCGGACGTTTCGGATCCTTTACAGCATCCATGGTAACAGGTAGACTTGAGGTTTTAGGGGTCTTGATATTATAATTACTGATATCACGATAAAATGTGTATTAAGTAGTTTTTTTAACAGACTTCCAAAAGGAGGAGGTTATCAATTCGACTGTATTTTTTATTTATTTTTGTTATCTCATAACTTTCGACTGGGTGAACCGATTTTGAAAATTCTTTTTTTATATCAAAATGGTGAGGATCTGATGAGTGGATCCTTGGGATTTTATGGACAGAATTATTTTTGTTATCATCTAATTTCAATAAACATGTTAACTTGGTTGGTATAAGCTTGGTATGAGCTCAAAAATGTACAATAAACAATCCGCTTCAAAAACTGTTGTTTATCTTTAACATCTGGTTAGCTTGTTTATTTTAAACTTTTTGTTTTCCAACAAAAAACATAATCAGCATTAATATAAGTAATTGTTGATACCATTCTATTAAATAAAATGTAATTATTTTAATCAAGGATGACTTAAAAATAATTAATATAGGGGATTTTGGCGTGGAATTGAATTTTGTCAACGATATTCAACAATGACACAGTGTTTAGTTAAAAACTGCTTTTTTATCGGTATTTTATCGTGGTATATCGAAAATATTTTTTAAAACTGACTTTTTCGGATCCTTTAAAGTATACATATACTGCACAAATTCGTAAAACTAGTAGTTTTATTTCAATGTTGACGACCTGATTAGTCCAGCGGTAGTTAACGCTGCCCCTTCTGTGCTACGGGGCTCAGGTTCGAATCCCGGTAGGGTCAAATGACTGTGCATAAGCATAAGCTTTTATATCAGATTCATGGATGGAAAAAAAAGTATATAAACCTTCTAGTATCTGTAACACAAGCCTCGCTGCTTACGACGGAACTAGATGGCGCTGTGTCAAAGTTTCCGGGAATATTAGTCTAATATTCGCGTAAGTGTAATAAGTCAGAATGGGATATTATGCCAGTAACGAAATATTACATATTATTAGTTTAGTGCTTCTAACTTCAAGTTCTAGGTTCGATTATAATGAAATGAGGTTTATGCTATGCAACTGGTTAATTAAAAAGGGATATTGTCTTGCAATAGTTTGATTAAAGACGGATTTATGTCATGCAACAGGCTGATTAAATAGAGAGAGATTTATGTCCTGCATCAGGTTGATTAAGGACAGGAGATTTGTGTCCTGCTATATGTTATTCGAAGAAAAAAACATGTCATGCAGTATTGTCCTGCGGTTTGTCTTAACGTCTCACTAACAAAATCTAATTCCACATAAAAAAATAATAATTAAAAAATACAACCTAAATTCTTAAATAATTTAAACTTATTATATATATAGTACACTAACGTTAGAGTCAAAGGAGGTTTTTCGTAGTTATTTAAAAAAAAAACTTCAAAAATAAAAAAAAAACAAGTTTAAACGACTAATCTATGATTGGTTTTTATTAAAAAAATGACTAGATCTTGTTATTTGTGAGATCTTTTCGACTACGTTGTTTCCTTTGACTGTATCTGAGGTAAGCAGACATGTAGCATAGTTACATATATGACGGCGCATGCGTGCGTCGTCGATAATGTCAAATTTGAGAGCGGCTGTTGTCAAAAAGTCGCTCTAGCGGAGGGTCGTGTGAATGGAAGCGGTGCGGATATCTTGTGTTTTAGACGAGCTGAACGGGAACCGCAAGCGCACCACGTCTGCGACGAATCGCTTGTAATCTGCCCGAATAGTGTGCCCTAGTATCTGATTATAATGAGAAGTCAGAAGCGATATGATGCCTCCCGATCAAAAATACGCCCACGACAACTGTATACACGATGAATTCTGATGAAAGCCTTCCTGCGCCGACATGTATATAAAAACTTGAGAGGTGTCAAGGGACACCCGGATGGAACGAAATTCCTTTCGATTAATTAGTGAAGGAATTGTTATACAATTGTATAATAGCTTACTATAGCAAAAAGTGTCGTTACAACTTTTCGTCTTAATTTTTTCCGTCTAGCCCCTTTTCGCAACGCGCGATAACGAACTTCGTTCCAATAGTATTATAAGTTTTAGTTTTAATTTTGGGTGTGTGACTTTGCCATCGCATTAGACAAGACTTGTAATGGTAGTTTTAACGCATTTAAATAAATAAATAAATAATCGTACCATCACGCCTGTCGTCCCCAAAGAGATAAACAGAGGTACTCTCATTTCACCGGTATGTTTTAGAGGGCGATTTTATTGCCATTATCCGGGTACGGATCCAAACCCCGAGCTGCTATTGAGAATTACATAGAAAAAATCCAACAACACTGCTCGACATGAGAATCGAACCGACGACCTCTTGCTCAGCAGTTGGACTTACGACCACTAGACATCACATATTATTACAAATAAATATGTCTGAACTTTAAAAGGGACCATGATTCTCAGAGTTTGTTTCGGCATTAATTTTCAGTATACACGTAACTCAGCTATATGTCTGCTTACCCAAAATGAGATACGATTATGTACATTATTGCTTGTGAATATGTGTGTATGTGTGTGTGTTCAGCGACGTGGGTTGCGCGTGTCCGGGTGCGGCCGCCGCGGGTGATTCATCACTGTAACAAAAATATACATTTTTATCTTAAATTTAACTCCGATTTTCAACTAAAACTATAATAACTATGTACTAATGTACTATAACTACATCATTAACCTAATTTTTTAACCCCTGACACAAAAAGAGGGGTGTTATAAGTTTAACGTAAATGTGTGCCTGTCTGTTCCATCGTAGCTCCTAAACGAATGGACCGACTCTGATGCGGTTTTTTTTAAAGCTGATGTGATAGAGTTGGTTCTTAGCTACAATATAGGTGCGGGGGTTAATTTTTTCTGACAGTTCTGATATTGAAAGTGATTGGGGATTGGGGGGAGGGTTATTACCTGGATGTACTGGCCCCGGCGAGCGACGGCACCAAGTTCCTGGTGACATCTGTAATTATATACAAATATATGTAATTACAGTTAATAATTGCAGTTTGGGAGAGGCCTATGTCCAGCAGTGGACTGCGATTGGCTGAGTTGATTGATTAATATGTAATTACTGCCTCGTTGGTCTAGTGGTGCGACTGCCGAGCAAGAGGTTTTGGGTTCGATTCCCAGGTCGAACAGTGTTATCGGGTTTTTATATAAAATTCTCAGTTGCATCTCGAAGTTTGGATCTATGCAATACGTACACATTTCATAATAATCCGTTCAGCCGTTACGGAGGAGTTCAGCGACAAACACCGTGACACGAGATTTTTATATATAAGATTATTAATACAGTTGTATAATAAATTACCAAATGACTTGAAAGAATGTGATAATATTAACACCTATAAATCTAGATTAAAAAAATATTTAGCAATGGAATCTTCTACATAACGCTTTGTGATTTTTAATTTTAATTAATTATTATATTTTTTTTCTTAATTTCGTTTTGTATGCTATTATATTATTTTAAACAATAATGAATTTTAATAGATATGTGATTTTAATCTTAAATTGTTTAATTCTAATTTTTTAATGTAATTTATAAATACTTTAATTTGATTTTTGTGTAAAACTTTACTGATGTTTCTAATCATCAGAGGCAAATGGTAAATGTTTTGTATAAAATATAATATTTAGCTAATCTTATTGTAAAAAAAAACTGTATAGTTTTTTATAAGAAATAAAGTCTCTTTAAACCGAATAATAATACTAACTTGTCTAAATAAATAAGGCTGCCGATAGACCGGCACGTTCAGTCCTCTGTTCCTAACGTCGTAGCGCTCCCCGGCGGGTTGCCCACCGCTGGGCCTGGGCGCGTCCTTGCTGTCGTCCCGCTCGTGGCGGCGCCGGAAGTCCGGCCGCTCCTGCTTGTCGTAGCGCTGGTACTCGCGCCGCGGGTCTTGATCTGGTGAAAATTATTATAATTACTGAATAATAATAATAATATTTTTTTTATAAAAAATTAAAAAAAAACTGGCAACTGGTTGCGGGTTCGATCCCCACACGGAGCCAATATTTCTATGTTCTACAGGTAGTTGTTCCGGGTCTGGGCGTTTGTGTATGTGAAATTTTTACCCCACGACACACTTCTTGTAGTGCGATAAAAAAATCCGACTTTAAAATGTTACACGGAAAGCACCAGCTTCCAAATAAAAAAAGAATCATCAAAATCGGTTCACCCAGTCAATAGTTATGAGGTAACAAACACAAAAAAATACAGTCGAATTGATAATTTGGTTGACAATGGTTTGGTTGAAAATGACAATTTGGTTCAGTTCTGACCTTGAAGTTGGGGTTTCTTCGAGAGAATTCTATTGAAGTACTTACATGTGGATTTGGCTTGCATGTTCCTTATAGAGTTGACTATGGCGCGAGCGGCTGATGAAAGACCCTCATCGGTCGGGCCGCGGCTGGAAAATACATTATTATATTGTAATTTATCATCATACTATAGTATAAAGACAAGCCAAGGTAAGATATTTATCACATGCTCAAACGGTGAAGGAAAACATCGTGAGGAAACTTGCTTGAGAGATTTTCTCGATGGCATGTGAAATCTGCCAACCCGCAGTAGACTAGCATGATGGACTGTAGTCTAATCCCTCTCAGATGAGAGTACACCGTATATGATTGGTATCACGATTTTTGACCTCATGACGATTCGTAGTCTCCGAAGGGTTAGGTAGCGGTGTACTAATGTACACCCTTACTCATACTCTTGGCATGTAATGAACGAGCTTATTGCCATCAACCGGGCACACCGAAACTCCGAGCTGCTGCTAAGAGCTTTGCTCGACCTGGGATATTAACCCAGGACTTGCTGAGCCGTCGCACTAACGTTAGGTAGACCATCGAGACAGGTTATAGTTCAAACTTGTAATCTTATATATAAAATTCTCGTTGTTCGTTCCCGTACTCCTCCGAAACGGCTTGACCGATTCTCATGAAATTTTGTGAGCATATTGAGTAGGTCTGAGAATCGGCCAACATCTATTTTTCATACCCCTTAGTGATAAGGGTTGTCCACCAACCCCTATAATGTGGCAAAACAACGTTTGCTGGGTCAGCTAGTATTTATTATATAGTTTGCCGGCTCAACTCAACAATCATAAGATCAACTTTTTTAGATCATGCAATCAGTTTTGACAATTCAAAAGTAATATTTGTCCAATTAAAACAAAACATTCAACATCTGACTCACCCAACAACTCTCCCATTAAAGCTATTAACTGGACAGTTTCCCAGAATACCGTTCCCACTGTTTCTCCTCTTCCATTCTTCCCTCTTCTTGTCCTTCTCGATCCTGCAGTCGTTGGTGTTCAACTGCGCCATCTGACACTTAATATGCTGCAGCTTCGTGGCGATGTCTGCAGTCTGATGATTGAGGGTCTTGTCTTCATAAGGCACTTTGTCTTCCTGTAGTGGAGTGGTTCGCGCGGACCCTGAGACCGAGTTCCGTTTGGAGGGGCGGTTCGATGCGAAGCTGTTGCGGCGTTGGTCGGTCTGCTTGTCTATTACTGGGTAGACTGGTTGGCAGATTGGGTACGGCTGCGGTATCATCTGGGTAGGAGATGGGAAGAGAATGAATAGGTATATCTGGATATTATGACGTGTAATAGTAACTTTTAAACTTAAGCATTTTAAAGGTAAAATTGAGACTGTAAATTAAGAATGACGTGGAAATTAAGCAACGAGGCTTGTGTTAGGGTAGCTACACACATAAGCGGGTCGGTTCGGCAGTATTTGTCGAACAACAAAGCCGACCTGAATGTAATTACCGCACTTTTTCGGCTTGTGCGTTGGCCCGAATGGACTACCGGAGTCCATTCGGGCCAACATGTCGGGTCAACATTTGGTTCAACAACTTGTGGAATGAAAAAGCCGAACGGTAGCAACTGCCACATACATTCGGCTCCAAACATTTTAAACTGAACTAAAATTTGCTGAGCGGTTTGTGATGCCCGAATATTCATCTACATATATTCGATTTTACCGCCCGGCTGTGCCGATTAATGTGTCTAGCTATCCTTACGGATACTAGATGGTTAATACACTACTGTGTATTTTTTTTTAAATATCCATGACTCAGATTAAATGTCCATGGTGATCGAACAAATACCTTACCACAGAATAACCTTTAATCCTGCTGCGTTAATTGGGTATTCATATAAAATGCATTATATTGGGGAGTTTGCATGCAATGCATGCAAACTTACCAATATCTAGAAGGAGATATGAGACTTTTAGAAGTTAAGTGTGTATTTATCACATGTTCAAGCGGTGAAGGAAATACATCGTAAGGAAACCTGCATGTTTGAGAGGTTTTCGATCTAGTCGTCCCACCAGGGTTCCATGGCCTCCACAATAGGGCTCACGGCATTGACGGGTGTAACTTTTAGTCGGTTGACGCCTATTTAGGGCGGAGTCCGACACGCCCCGTCACCTCCCCATTCGATGAGTCGGTCCGTAAAGGATTTCCCGCATCATAAAAAAGGCTCACATTGAGATCTATAGCCTAATCCCTCTCAAATGAGAGGAGGCCCGTTGCCCAGCAGTGGGACAGTAAATGGGTGGTCTAAATATTATTTGCCGCCTGTTTACATAGACGCGTTCTCACCTGCGGATAGACGATGTTGTAGTGCGGATGGTAGGCGGGCGGGTACTGCATGACTGGGTACAGCTCCGGCAGCATCAGCTTGGGCGGGCCGCCGCCCACCGCCCACGGCACCTGCTCTTGGTGGTACTGCTGATGAGAGAAGAAAATAATAAGACAGGAGAGTTTAGCATCTGTAATTGAACTAGGCAGAGCCTGTGTTTCGGCTATCAGCGCCTTTCCCCACAAATAATTTATAAAGACAATAATTATGCAATCACCGACGACCCAATTAGTCCAGCAGTAATTAACGCTGCCTTATGTTCTATGGGTCCTGGGTTCAAATCCCGGTAGAGACAAATGATTGTGTGATGAGCATAAATATTTGTTTCCAAGTCATTGATGTATCTATGTATGATATGTATGTATTTACAAAAAAAAGTATATATGTAGTATATCAACTAACTAGTATCCGTAACACAAGCCTCGTTGCTTAGCTCGGGACTAGATGGCGCTGTGTCATAATGTCCAGGAATATTTATTATTTATCAACAAGTCCAAGTACAAAGTATGATGGATTTTGTTAACCTTTATTGTACTCGGTTGGTACTATAGCCTTATCCCTCTTAAATGAGGGAAGACCCGTGATCATGCAGTGCCCAGCAGTGGGACAGTTGTTCGTGAACGAGTGCTATCAGTTGGGACTGGTCGGCTCATACATGTTATGGCAACCTAAATTGGTTTTAGTTATTTCTTTTACTATCATAAATCATACGTTTCACATCGAACTGCACCAGTCTCATATTGATATTACATACATAAAGCATTGTAAAACAAAACCAACAATTTTGTATTTAATTTAAAAAGAGTATCTATGAAGTTTCTTGCCGGTTCTTCTCCATAAGACCTACCTTTTGGGACCGTGCAACTAAATTCAATTTAATTCGACGATTCAAAAGTACCTGTATTGGTCTAATTGAAATAAATGATTTGATTTGATTTGTAACTTACCGGATAGGGCTGCAGGTGCGGCTGCGGCAGTATGACGTTGCCGACGGGGTAGGGGGGCAGGACCTGTGGCACTTCCACCTGCCCGTACGGGACGCTGTAACTGGAAGAAGGGGGGGGGGGGGGGGTATATTATTAATGGTTAGTGGTTCTGTAATTGGCATTTGTAGGGGTAATTGATGATAGTGATTGCTAATTAACTATGCATCTGTTATTTCATTTATTTTCAATTTTATATATGTGTGTGTATTTCTTTTGCATTAAATAAACGTTTTTTTCTTTCTTTCTAATTATATGTGTGTGGTCATCAATGATGCTAATTGGTGATAGTCATTAGTAATGGTGATTGGTTATAGTAATCGGTGATGATCGTTGGTGATAGTAAGTCATTACAGTAATTGTTCATGATAATTTGTCTAGAAAAAGACGTATGATCAACCGGTGAGGGTGATCGTGTACAAAATACTGATAGTGTGATTTATTTTTATAAAATTTTATAAAAATAGAAGTTTGTAAAAAGTTTTTAGTCATGGGCGTACCAAGTGGGGGGCCCAGCTGGGCCGTGCCCACCCCAGAATGCCCAACACCCACCCTAGGATTTTGGGCTACTGATTAGAAAATTCTCATACAGTGGACTGTGCCCAGCCTAGAAGGGGCCAAGACCCAAGGAGTTTTAATCTACCTTCTCTGTTGATGCTGCATGGGTATTCCTGATGGGTCCACGCACTGTCCACACGCGGCCGCTGTGTAGTCCACCGCAGCGTACGGATAGCTAGGATCTGAAATGAAAAGATAAACATTAAAAAGTTGGCTTATAGACCCAACAGGTACAGGCTCTTTCAACCACTTCAATCAGAGGAAGAAGCAAATGAACAAAAACATCAAATTAGCTTAGAACAGTATTTTTTTTCTGAAATAAATTTAGATCTTTTTACTTCTTATAACATCTGCTTGCCAATCGGTCCAGCAAATTGAGAGATTAGCGAACAAATAAATATATTATTCTTATAAAAAAAATGACGACCTCTGTGGTCTAGTGGTTCGAGTACCGGACTGCTGATCACGAGGTCGTGGGTTCGATTCCCACGGGACACAAATATTTATGTGATGAATATAAGTGTTTGTGTTCGTCTGGGTGTTTCCTATGTATTATATGTATATATTTACAAAAAAAAAGTATATAAGTATTTATATCCATTGTCTAGTACCCATAGTACAAGCTCTGCTTAGTTTGGGACTAGATAGTGATGTGTAAAATGTCGCAGAATATTTATTTATTTATTATAAGTAGGTACTGCATATCATCATCATCAAATATTGAAGGCCTCGCAAAAGAAGGACCTACACCGACCTAATTAGTGAACTCCTTCAAAAAGGTGCGCAGTAATCATAACTGGCGCGCGTGCATGACGAGATGTATGAATGTGGACGAGGCAACAGTGGTATGCAGGGATCGTAGCGCGTGGCTTTTTGTATTGTCTGCCTACCCCCATTGGGAAAACGCGTGAGTACATGTATGATAGCCTGACTAAAAAAATACAATAGTTTTGTATATTTTAACTACTATAGGCGGGCGATCAGCTGTTATGATCAAGTAGGTAAGGCATAAAATATTACCAATTCTGAATGCAGTTTCGTTCTGGTGCGGTGATGGCGCGAGCTTCTGTTCCTCCGGCTGAAGTACCTGCTGGTACATCTGGAGAGATGGCTCCTAAAGACACGAGTATTATCATCATTATTATATCCTCATCATCATCAACCAGTTGATATTATTTTTATGGTGATAATGGGGAAAACGGTGACGGACGGCCGATGGGGTTTGAAGGTTCTCGAGTGGCGACCACGTACTGGAGGACGTAGCGTGGGCCTCCGGCAATGTGGACTGATGGATGACCTGGTGAAAGTCGCTGGGATCCACTGGATTCGGGCGGCGCATGACCGGTTGTCGTGGCGATGCTTGGGGGAGACCTATGTCCAGCAGTGGACGTCTAACGGTTGATGTGATGAAGGGGGTAAACGTGCAGGAGGCTCACCTGATGGTAAGTGATCACCGACCATGGATATTTGCAACACCAGAGGCTTGCATATGCGTTGCCAAATCCCGTAGAAACAGTTTGGGTAGCCAATTCTATTTAGCCTAATTTGGATAAATTATATTTTGACTTAGTAAACTCACCACTCTGCACTGGTAGGGGTACCCCTGTGCCATGGCGCCCGGATACACCACATTTGTCATGTTCGACAATGACATAGGTCCTGCAAAACGGTACAATAATATTAATTATAATATACTAGCTGCCTCCCGCGGCTTTGCCCGCATGGTATATAGATAAAAAGTTGCCTATGTGTTAATCCAGGTAATAAATTAAATAAACTATATGTATGCTTAATTCTGTCGAGCGGTTTTTGCGTGAAAGAGTAACTTTAACGTTTATTATATTAGTGGGATAACGATGACTGACGGCCTCTGAGAAGAAACACCGAAACACAAAAGTCCAGAAATAATAATATCTAAAGTGTTTTCAAAACTTTCCTCATCAACCCATTACTGTCCCACTGCTGGGCACGGGTCTCCTCTTATTTGAGAGGGATTAGGCTATAGTACACCACGCTAGCCTACTGCGGGTTGGCAGACTTCACATGCCATCGAAAAAAATTGTTAAGCAAGCAGGTTTCCTCACGACGTTTTCATTCACCGTTTGAGCCTGTGATAAATACGCACATAACTTCCGAAAAGTCAGTGGTGCGTGGTTTGAGTAAGACCTTTGAAATCTCAGTGCACTGGTAACACCAGTAGGCTACCACAGATAATATAAGCTTTTAAATATTTTACTTACGTATATTCGGGTCTGGCAGAGGCAGTTGCGTGACCTTGGGTTGAGGAACCATATGCATATTGACCTCATGATGCACATACTGGTTCATCAGCTGCGGTGGTGATGTGACCTGGTGATTAGTGATGGTGATAACTAGAGATATCTAGGGCATAGCGAGATTCTCCGCTCAAATCTCGCTGCCCGACTGGGGAAGTACCTCCGCCTTGCAGAACACCGCAGTGAAACAACAATAGTTGTGTTTCTGCGAGTGAGTAAGGTTACCAGAGCTCGTTGGGGAGTGACTATTCTGACAGCATGGGGGAATTCCCATGCTGTCAGATTAGTAACTCCCTTGCCGGGGCCGGGTCTAAATAAATATTTTTTCTTTCTGTCTTATTTTAAGAAATCAAAACGGTTTCTACAGGATCGGTAACGTGCGAGAGACACCTCTGGTGTTGCAAACGTCTATAGGCTACTATTAAGCGGGCTGGAAGCTGTGTTATAAAATAAATTCTTACTCCTATTTAATTTCGCGATTGATTTTGTTGGGGGTTCCAATACAGTTTAAATCACATTAGGCTTCATTGTCTCGAAAATTTTAAGAAAAAGTAGTTTTATTTCAATTTATAATGATATCTATCTGCCTCGTTGGTCTAGAGGTCGTACAGTGCGACTGCCAAGCAAGAGGTCTTGTGTTCGCTTCCCAGGTCGAGCAAAGTGTTATTGAGCTTTTCTATGAAATTCTCAGTAGCAGCTCGGAGTCTGGATTTGTGCCCAGTTAATGGCAATAGGCTCGCCCCCTATTACATGGGACCTAAAAAACATACCGGCGAAACGTGGGTGTACATTAGTACACCTCTGCCTAACTTTTTGGGGATGACAGAGGGATGGTATGGTTATAATGAAATAATTAAAAAAATATTTAATAAATCTTACCTCCTCAGTCCTATATCCTTGGGGATACGGTTGATAGTGCAATTCTTGCACCTCATTGGTCAATTTCACTTGGCGGTTATGCAAAGCATTATTTGCAGCGTTCTGATTGGCCGGCTCATAACTCCGTTGCGGCTCGTACGGCTTCTGATTGGTCGGTTGTTCGTATACTTGCTGCTGATTGGCTGGTACCTCGTACTGTTCCGTTTGCTGGTTTGCTTGTTCGATTTGTTGTTTGTTTGTTTCTTGTGCGTTGTTTTGTGTGATCGTTTCGAATATGGGTGACGGCGTTTTCGTGTTGGTTTCCTGTGAGGAGATTTTTTGTTAATTTTTCGGATAGTTTCATTAAAGTGGTAAAATGATATTATTATTTAATAATAGTGTTGCTGCAGGATTTGCTGCATCGCTTCGTATTTCGAGCGCAAGGTATTTGGGGAGCTGTGTTTATTGGCGACCTTCAAAAAGAGCTATGTTTTAGACTATTTTGAGTAGTAATATTTTGAGTGTCGATATTGCCATTTTGCCATTGTACCTTTATTTCATCAATAATGATAATGTTATGTTAAAAATAACGTAGGTAATGTTATGTTAATTTTAATCTTATGATGTTCAATGAAGCATATCTATCTATGTAGGTATAATTTTACTGACCTTCTCCGTGGTGGTCTTCGGCTGGCAGCCTTCGTGTCTCCGACACTCGCAGCAACACTTGTTGCGACACTCCTCGCTCGGCTGACACTCGCAATCTGTCCAACCAAATATATCTATATATATAGGGCACATTGCTCGAAGAACAGACGGCCGATGGGGCTTGAAGGTTCTCGAGTGGCGACCACGTACTGGAAGACGCAGCGTGGGATCCCGGCAAGGTGGACTGACGACCTGGTGAAGGTCGCTGGATACCACTGGATGCGGGCGGCGCATGACCGGTCGTCGTGACGATCCTTGGGGGAGACCTATGTCCAGCAGTGGACGTCTAACGGTTGATGTGATGATGACGTTTGTGTTTGTTTGGTTGATAGCAATAGGTTCGCCCTCTATTACATGGGACCTAAAATGTACCAGCTAAATGTGGGTGTACAATAGTACACCTCTGTCTAACCCTTCGGGGATGAACGGCGTGATGGTATGTTATGTTTATATAGACTGCGAATTCAAAGGTCAGGACACTCATAAGGCCACCACTGACTTCGAAGTTGCGTCCATATTTATCACATGTTCAAACGGTGAAGGGAAACATCGTGGGGAAACCTGCTTGAGGGATTTTCTGGATGGTCTGTGAAGTCTGCCAATCCTCACTAAATGTCCTATGAAGTTTCTCTGGAATCGTACAGGAAGCGATATTGGTTCTAAGTATGAGAATAAAGTCACTGTGTTACGAGAAATGTTATTGTATGATTACTAACCGTTGTCTATAAATGAGTGCTGTTTTTCTAGTCTGCCTCGGCGTTTTTCATTGCACGGATCCAACTGAGAACATACAACAAACATATTAAACAAATATAATAAAGCAGAATAAAATAAATAAATAAATATTTCTGGACATTATTACACAGCTCCATCCAGTTCCGAGTTAAGCTACGAGGCTTGTGTTACGGATACTAGTTGGTTGATATACTACTTATATACTTTTTTTTGTAAATACATACATATTACACATAGATACATCCATGACTCGGATACAAACGTTTATGCTCATCACACAAACATTTGCCCCTAGCGGGATTCGAATCCGGGACCCATAGCACAGAAGGCAGTGTTAACTACCGCTGGACTAATTGGGTCGTCGACTAAGTGGGTGTTTGTCTGTATGAACGTGCTGATCTCAAGAAGATCACGTAATATTTGAATGGCCCGAAATGATTGATAATGAAAATCCGTCAAAAGTCGTTTTACAAAACACAGCTTTCCTTAACAGGTATATAAGTAGTTTGTGTACTCACTTTTTGCTGTTCATTTTGCACAATACCCGGGTCGTATAACACTGGCGGGTTGGCCGGGTCAAACTGGTACACCGAACCATCCGGGTTTGTAAGGGGTCGACCCGTCTGGAAGAGAAATAGTAAGGTTATCGATGTAATATCTATCTTTAAATAATAAAAAAATATTTCCGGACATTATGACACAGCGCCCTCTAGTTCCGTGGTAAGCAACGAGGCTTGTGTGATGGTTATATATCGAGGTAGTGTATCAGCCAACTAGTATCCGTAACACAAGCCTCGTTTCTTAGCTTGGAACTAGATAGCGCGGTGTTATAATATCCGGATGTAAAACAACTAACAACTTCTTCCCGCAACTTCGTCTCCGTAGAATTAATAATTTTATCCAATCTGCTTATATATATCTTGCGCTCCTTTTTTTAGAAATAATCTAATCCGAATACAAACTGCCACCCACTTTTCGCCCTTTTATGATGAACGTCATATGTTACGTTTTTTTTGACGTGACAACGCCTTATAATTCGATAGAGCCGGCTGCACGCACGAAAAAACATGACGCATGCGGCGTTACCTCGCTCTGAGGCGTTCCATGTAAGGCTTGAAGTGCAAGCGAGAGCGCGGAACGAGCGACAAAGAAGCACAATCGGCCTTTGCGTTCGGCAGCGTTCGACATCCGTCTCTCTCCTACTTGAGTGAGCGATGTGTCTGCGTGGACAGCTGCTATACTATAGTACATTTACATGTTTTGATCGAGTATCAAGTGCAGTGAAAAGTGACTGTGGTGTCAATTGTTTATAGCAACGTTGTCACGTTGTCACGTTCAACTATGGTCAGTAAACCGACTTTACAGACAACCAATTTTTTTTTTCATTAGCCAGGGCCCGTGGCATTCACAAGACTATTCCAAACTACTCCTAGCCGGGGTCCAGTGCTGGCTCCCCAAACCCTCGACTGCTGACCTGCGGGTGTATGACGATGGCCCCAGCGGGCACGGCCGCCATGTCGGTGACGGCCCACACGACGGCGGCGCCCTCTACATTGGCCGCCGGTATACTTGTGTTCGCGTTCGCTGCCGGCTCTGGACTGGCGCCGCCTGCAATCAAAATAAAGATTTTAAGTACTTTATCGAATCAGACGTCCGTGCCTTGACTAGGCAGACCGTAGTCATATGACTATTGTTTGGTAATGTTGAGCTTACCGGTAGGTGAAGGTGTGATGGAGTCGGTGCTGCGAAGACTGAGAGTCTTGTATCCGGAGCTAGATGGTGATAGACGCCAGCTACTGGAGGCCAGGTCACCTGTGGGTACAAACAGTCATTGAGGTTCTAGCCTGGCTGTGTATTCAGGATCCTTCTATAGCTTTTATATACTATGAGAAGTTATGGCTTCTATATTAATGCAGGTAATAAATTATCTACATAACAAATTTCATCATAACCCGTTCAGCCGTTTTTGTGTGATAAACTGCCAAACATACTGAGAATTTTATAAAAACTCCATTAACATTTTGCTTGACTTGGGAATCAGACCCAGGTCCTCTTGTTCAGTAGTAGCAGTTAAGACCAATGGAGCAGTTAGCCGTACTGTGCGACTGCCGAGCAAGAGGTCTTGGGTTCGATTCCCAGGTCGAGCAAAGTGCCTTTTTTTTGTGAGCGTCTTGCTTATGTATCGAATTGTACTACATGGATACAATACATCGTCCAATTTGGTATCAAAGATACAATCTGGCAGCCTTGGTGGCGCCCTGACCTCTGACATCTCAGTCCACTGGACACACGGCTAGACACAGCTTATAGGTTAGTATAATACAGTTAATTATCGAATCTGGACACCCCCTTTTTTTCCCTGCTAGTGCGATATAATCATGTGTACATATATAAAATCCCGCGCACCTTGTCTGCTGAGCAGGCGTGTGGGCGCGGCGGCGTACCCGCCGAAACTGTGGCTCTTGGCCACCGGCCCGTGCGCGCCGCGCCACCCCCCACCACCGCCGCCGCCGCCGCCGCCCTCTAGCGACTGCACCTGACAACAACACATCGAGATTAACACAAAGCTTAAATGGTACAGCGTATGATGCTATCATAGCCTGGTGTCTCACCAATCACCCTGTATAATAATATTCTTTTAACCCCCACGCGAAAACAACAGGGTATTATAAGTTTGACGTGTGTCTGTTTGTGGTCTCGTAGCTGCGGAACGGATGAACCGATTTTGATTTTGTTTTTTTTTGTTTGAATGGTGAGTTATTTGGGGCTGTTCTTAACTATATTTGATTAAAATCGGTACAAGATAGACACAAAATGTGGCAGAAGTTTTTTAAATTAAGCTTCTTAAAGACAAATTCAACTTAATTTAATAACTAAGCTTTCTTCAATCGGAACAGTATGATCAACTACGTACCTTCAAAAGCTTATTCCTTCCACCTTCAGGAGTGAGCAGCTTGATAGGCCCCGTGGCTAGCCACGGCCATTGTGCTTCGTCCTGCTGCAAATAATTAAATCAATATAAATCAACTTAATATTTTTAAATAAATACATTATATTTGAACTTTATGACACAGCGCCATCTAGTTGCGAGCAACGAGGCTTGTGATATGAGATGGTTATACACATAACACAGATACTACATAGATAATTGCAAAAAAAATTATTAATATACTGCAATAAAATATGTGAAAAGTAGTTTTATTTTAATACTAGCTGATCCGTGCAATCTCGGCTGTGTCACATAACAGTTAGAAAGTGGGGCAAATTTTCTCCGTTTTTGCAATATTTTTCATTGATGCTCCACTCCTATTTGGTCATAGCGTGATGTTATATAGCCTATAAACTACCTCGTTAAATGGGCTACCTAAAACTAAAACATATTTTCAATTCGATCCAGTACTTGCTGAGATAAGCGCATTCAAACAAACAAACAAACAAACAAACTCTTTAGCTTTATAATATTAAATAAATAAATAAATATAGGTATTTCTTTTGTAAAACAAAAGCCACCACAACTAGAAGTGGCAGAACCACTAGTGTACTTACCGAGCTAAATATCCTCCGTCTCACTCGCTCATAGTCCCTCTCCCTCTGCTCCAGAGATTTGCTCCTGTTGGAGGCGAGAGAGCCTCCTCCGGGCTCGTCTAGAGACTGAGTGTCGCGTTTCAATATTGACCTGAAGAAAAAATAAGATATATTTAATCATAATAATATACTATATAACACTAGGTGACCGAGCAAACGTTGTTTTGTCACATTATAGTAGGTATACATTATAGGGTTGGTGGTAGAAGAGTGAAAATTTTGGGTTTTAAGAAATTCTGGTGAGGGACATCCTTAACATCGAGGGTTTTATCGTGCCCAGCAGTGGGACAATAATTGGTTGATAATGATGAGGGGCATAGCAAATTTCTCGAAGAATACTCACTTGCACAAACACAACTATTGTTGTTCCACTGCGGTGTTCTGTAGGGCGGAGGTACTTCCCCAGTCGGGCAGCTCAATTTGAGCGAGGAACCTCGCTATGCCCTACCTGTCCGAAAATGTGATGACTTACTTCGCATGCGTGGCGTCAGGCTGGTGGCGCTGCGGACTGCTGGGCGGGAAGCTGGCAGTACACCACTCCTTGAAACTGGTGCACGGGATCCGCCCACCTGACGTACCTGCAGGCAACACACCTATTAGGAAATAGTCCATTTACATTTACTCCTCCTATATAATATCATGATTAAATTTGGTGCGGGTTCCAAGACAGTTACCCTGGGACACTTCGTAATTATTTTTTTTCTTTTGGGATTTGCCCGCACCTGATGTGCCTACTACTGCAACTCCTGTAGGCCAGGAGCAACAGTAGTAACCATTCAGAAAATCGAAGAATCGCCAAACCCAAGTGGCAGTGGGCAGGGTACATCACTCGAAGAACGGATGGTCGATGGGGCTTGAAGGTTCTAGAGTGGCGATCACGTACTGGAAGACGCAGCGTGGGTAGGCCTCCAGCAATATGGACCGAAGACCTGATTAAGGTCACTGGAAGCCGCTGGATGGGGGCGGCGCAGGACCGGTCGTCGTGGCGATGCTTGGAGGCAACCTATGTCCAGCAGTGGACGTCTAAGGCCCGGTTTTCACCGAAGCAGAAAGTAGAGATGTGCAGATATGTGTTTTTTTTATGTTGATAAGGGGGCAAACGAGCAGGCGGCTCACCTGATGGTAAGTGATGACCGCCGCCCATGGACATATGCAACACCAGAGGCTTGCAAATGCGTTGCCTAACCCCATTGAAACCGTTCAGGTTTCTTAAAATAGGGAGTTACTGAACTGACAGCAAACGGAATTCCCATGCTGTCAGAATAGTCACTCCCCCAATGAGCTCTGGTAACCTTACTCACGCGCAGAAAGACAACTTGTTGATTCACTGCGGTGTTCTGTAAGGCGGAGGTACTTCCCCAGTCGGGCAGCTCAATTTGAGCGAGAAATCTCGCTATGCCCTACCTCCTAGTGTTTTAAATAACCAATCAGATTTCGTTATTTCCACATCTTCTGGCCGCAACGATATTTGTTTGGTTATTCAAAACACATCTCCATACATCTCTCCTCTCCGCTCCGCTTCGGTGAAAACTGGGCGTAACAGTTGATATGATGATGACTGTACAGTACATTAAGGCTCGACCGAGATGGGTTTTATGTTCTCGGCCGAGACCGAGACCGAGAATAGAAAAAGCGTGAAAAAAAATGGTGTTAAATTTTTAATACAGTACTTACTGTTTAACAAAACTAACTTTTTTAACAATCAAAAATTAAATAACATTATATTATAAATAAATAAGAATTATTAGAAGAAATTTAAATAAAGTTTCATCCATTAGACAACAATTACTACAACAAACATAATAATAACAACTACTATTGCACGAACGGAACGAAGGCGGCCGGCCGCAGTTCGCCATCTGGAACTTCAACCAATCCCATACAGCTCTCTCACGCACTTACACCAATCAACTTCGCACTGGCGGCGGGTGGCCGAGCGCGGTAAAATTTGAATGCCGTTCCGAACAAAGTTACAATAAATAAATAAATCGGCTAATAAATAATCGGCCGAGAACCGAGACAGATTTCTCGGCTGGATTTGTAGCCGAGAATACCGAGACCGAGATCTCGGTCGAGCCTTCCTGTACATGTTTATATAACTCACCGCTCTTAGAGACGAGAACTGAATTCTTGTTGGTCTGGTCTAGATGGTGGGATAGTTGGAATAATGCTGCGCATCTGTGTACTAGCATACGCCCGTATGACGTCATCACTGGGAACCGCACTATGCAGCGACTGGGAAAGGTTAAAACATGTATTAGTTTTGTTAAAATGAATGCAATGTAACAAGATTTATATTATTATGTTGGCACTGTGTTAAGTAAAAGTTATTATGTTGGTAGAGCCTAAGCGTGGGTCAATTTGTTCAGTTCGTTCGGTTGTTCATGTTCAGTTAACGGTTAAATGAAGCAATTACATCTTGCTACAGATAGTGTTTTCTTAAACATACTTTGTTTTGTAAATAAATATATACTATACATAGATACATCCATGACTCGGATACAAATGTTGATGCTCATCACACAAACATTCGTCCCCACCGGGATTCGAACCCGGGACCCATAGCACAGAAGGCAGTGTTAATTACCACTGGGCTAATCATCAGGTCAATCAAAAGCTTTTTAACCGACTTCAAAAAGGAGAAAGTTCTCAATTCGATTAGTATTTTTTTAGTCTCTGTTACTCTGCTTACCCAGTATCGTTGACCAGCGCGTGCAGTTCTCTCTCGATCTTCATTAGCGCCATCCTGTCGCGAACGTTCTTATTGAGGGTGTCCTTTATAAATGCCACCAGTTCAGGTCCGGTTGGTTCATACCTATCATCTGAAAAAAGAAAATGCATACTTGTCATTGTGTTGAAAATAACATTACATACCATCACGCCTGTCGTCCCCGAAAGAGTAGGCAGAGATGTACTAACGTACCCACCACGTTTCGCCGGTTATAGGGGCTGAGTCTGTTGCCATTAACTGGGCACGAATCCAAACTTCGAACTGCTACTGAGAATTTCATAGAAAACGCCAATAACACTGCTCGGCCCGGTAATCGAACACAAGACCTCTTGCTCGGCAGTTGCACTGTACGACCAATGAGGCAGTTGAAAATAACAAAGATTTACTCCTTCAAAAAGATCAGGTGCGCAGTACTCATAACCGGCGCGCGTGCATGACGAGATGTATGAATGTGGACGAGGCAAAAGTGATATGCAGGGACCGTAGCGCGTGGCATTCTGTAGTTTCTGCCTACCTCCATAGGAAACTCCGTGACTGTATGTATGTATTTAATTACGTGGCCTAGTGGCGTGACCATTATACTATAAATCAAAGGTCTTGAGTTCAAACACTTCAAACCCAAGGCAAGGTTGACTATTCTAAGTTATGTACGTATTTATCACATGCTCAAACGGTGAAGGAAAATAAAAGTTTGAGCATTTGATAAATAAACCATGATGATGTCTCACCTGAATCATTTCTACTTAATGATATATTCTTTGGTCTCTCTTTTCGCTCGGGGCATCTGAAACGAAATATAATTATATTTGATATTAATAACAATGATGAAAGATCCTGTGATATAACATCGATAACATAGCTGTGGTGGCCTAGGGGCGTGACCAGTGGACTGACATGTCAAAGGTCTCGAGTTCAAACCACGGACTTTTCGGAAGTTATGTGCGTATTTATCACATGCTCAAACGGTGAAGGATAACATTGTAAGGAAACCTGCCTGCTTGAGAGATTTTCTCGATAGCATGTGAAGTCTGCCAACCCGCAGTAGGCTAGCGTGATGGACTATAGCCTAATCCCTCTCAATGACAGGAGACCCGTGCCCAGCAGTGGGACAATAATGGGTTGATGATGATGAGTATGAACATAACTGTGAAATAGTTAAATTATATTGTGTATGTAGCTTAAAGGTTGGATATTTATAGGTTTACTAGCTGACCCAGCAAACGTTGTTCTGCCACATTATAGGGGTTGGTGGTAGAAGAGTGAAAATTTAGGATTAAAAGTATTTTTTTAATGCTAAACAATAAAAAAAACATACAAAAATATTTCGTCAAAAACTGGTGAGGAATATCCTTATCACCTAGGGGTATAAAAAATTGCCTAAGACCGATTCTCTGACCTACCAAATATACATACAAAATTTCATAATAATCCGTTCAGCGGTTTCGGAGGAGTTCAGCGACAAACACCGTGACACGAGATTTTTATACACATACTAGCTGACCCAGCAAACGTTGCTTTGCCACATTATAGGGGTTGGTGGACTACCCCTAACTTTTAGGGGGATGAAAAATAGATGTTGGCCGATTCTCATAGATACCGGATAAGCACAAAAAATTTCATCAAAATCGGTCAAACCGTTTCGGAGGAGTATGGCAACGAAAACTGTGACACGAGATTTTTATATACATATAAGATTCATCAAGATTTGGTTTATTAGATTAAGTATTATTAATGTTAACTGTTTAGTGATTTTAATTTTGTTTGTTTACTTTTGATACAGCAGTAAACCTACTGGTATTGTTTTAATTCTGACGTTTCGGATCCTTAACAGCATCCATGCTCATGGGGCCGGTCTGAATATCTGGGAATCGAACCAAGAGCTTCGGAACATGAGGCAGCTATTGTGTATTAGTTATCTAATGTTTGACTTACCTACAATAATAGGATTGGTCATCGACATCAAGACTGCTGGCTTTCCTTATAATGTCGTTATTGCTTCCAGCTGTGGATAGAAAGCAAATATTTATTTGATCTATACACTAAACGGAGATTTTCGCATCATTTTATCACAGAATCTTGATCTGACCTTGACCTTGAAAATCGTGTTTATGTCAGAATTTCGATCTTAACTCAAAATAGAACATATTTGACAGCATTTAGACATGATCTTAGACCTTCAAGATCTTGACCTTGACCTTTCTCACATAAGTCATGGTCACAATAGGATTAATGCCTCTGTGTATTTACAAACTAAAACTCTTATTAAGCCAAAGATCAATATTAAGTCCTACTCCTCCTTAAGACCTATTTTTAATCCCCGAAGCGAAAACGACAGGGTGTTATAAATTTGACGTTACTGTGTGAGGTTTGTGTGTGTGTGTGTGTGTGTGTGTGTGTGTGTGTGTGTGTGTGTGTGTGTGTGTGTGTGCGTGTGTGTGTGTGTGTATGTGTGTGTCTGTCTACGGCATCGTAGCTCCCGAACGGATGAACTGATTTAATTTTGATTCTTTTTTCAACTGGTTTTGACAATTCAAAAGTAGTAATAAAACATATGACTGGGATTTACCTGTGTCGTTATCTGTGCAGTCTGGGCAGTCATCAGAGCACACAATACCAGAGTCCTGCTTTGTAGGACAATAGTGGCGGCGGCGACGTCCCCTTTAAATAAAAATAACAAATTAAGTCTAGGTTAACTACCATCCAAAGAATAAAAATAATTAGTTCACCTAATTGCTAAATTCTTACAAAAAGGCGCGCGTGCATGACATGCTTGAATGAGGACGAGGCAAAAGTTGTATGCAGGGATCGTAGCGCGTGGCGTTCTGTAGTTTCTGCCTACCCCCATGGGGAGCGTTCAAGTAATACGTAACGTAATTTGGGGGGAGGGGGGGTCTCGTAAAACGTTACGATGCGTTACAGGGGCGGAGGGGGTCTTTCTTACAACACGTTACGTAACGTTGTGTGTTAAGCCAAAAATTTATAAAAAATAAACAAAATACGCAGGTGTTGCGGATTAAAAATCTCTTGTTTTATTTAGTATCATTACCGTAAAGGCAAGGATAAAATCTGTAACATACTTTTTTGCGACTTTAGGGTAATAATGGTCACTTGAGTGTTACGTAACGTTTAGAGAGTGGGAGTACAGAAAAACGTTACGGTGCGTTACAAGGGGAGGAGGGGGGGTCAAAAATCATAAAAAATTGCGTTACGTAATACTTGAACGCTCCCATGGGAAAGAGGCGTAATTGTATGTATGTATGAGTTACCTACTGAAAATGTTTCTAGAGGGTCGACAACGGGCGAGCGGACTCTCTAGTGTTCCATAAGCTGAGTTTCCTACCATCAGGCGAGCCGTGACCATGTTTGCCACCTTCGGAGTATCATCATCATCATATCAAGCGTTAGTCGTCTACTGCTAAACATAGGTCTCCCCCAAGGATCGCCACGACGACCGGTCCTGCGCCACCGGCATAGAACGGATTCCAGCGACCTTTACCAGGTCGTCGGTCTACTTTGCCGGGGGCCTAACCCACCCCCCGTCAGATATATAAGATATATAAAGAAGAAAAGTAAGTGGTGCAGCTATTATCCCGCCCACCTGCAGTGCGTGCAGGCTGCGCACGCGCCGCACACGCAGCACACGCGCGGGTTGTTGGACAGCAGGTCGCGCTGCGCCTCCGACTGCCAGCGCCGCCCGCGCGCCCTCTCTTGGTGGCACTCGTCCCAACCGCCCGATGTTATCTGCACGACGTATATCAATAAATAAATAAATAAAAATTGACACTATGACACAGCGCCATCTAGTTTCGTGGTAAGCAACGAGGCTTGTGTTACGGATACTAGATGGTTGATATACTACATAAATAACAAATAAATATTCCTGGGCATTTGAGGCTTGTGTTATGGATACTCGAAGGTTGATATACTACATATATACTTTTTTTTAATACCTACATATTATACATAGATACATCCATAACTCGGATGCAAATATTGATGCGCATCACATGTGATTAGAGCATCTCAGTTGACTGCTTAAACACTGCAGTACGTCCACAGTCTTAGACATTTATTTATTACTATTTTTATTAAGGGCCTCCAACGAGGGATGTACACAAACATGAATGTTTACAAAGCTATAGGAAAATAACAGAGCACTCCCTCAATTATAGGAAGCCACAACATGCATAATATATAAAAACTTAGCGCTATATACAGTATTTTTAAGTAAATAATTATGAATTAAAAAGTCCACTCACCTGAATCTCGACCGGTAGTTTTTTCTTAAATTCACTATCACTAATTTTCACATCACTACTGTTAACATCACTACACCTAACACTAACATGACTAGAGTCATCACTGGCGCTCACAGTTCGTTCATTCACTTTATCCGGTCCAGCAATGGATGCTGGACTAAGCGGGGAGACTGCAACAGCGGCCGGGGATATTTCCACACTTGTCGAGATGCCCTCGTCTGAGGAGATTCCGACACTAGGCGATACCGCTACGTTAGGAGCTGAGTTGGTGTTGATTGGGGCTGAGTTTGGTGTAGTGTCTCCCATTGGTGTGCTGGAGATTGTGACGGTAGGGGTACTGTGCGCGGGAGAGATGGCGCGCGGCGGCGAGTGCGTCTCGCGTATCGCTTGACTGCGCACCAGTTGTTTTGATTTGAAGCTCTGGGAAAAATTTGAAAGGGTTTTTGTTAATAAAACATATCGGTGATGTATTTTTTTATGTTAAAAGGGTAGCAAACAAGCACACTGCCCGCCTGATGGTAAGCCAGGTGGTCGCTTGCGCGTTGCCGACCCTGTAGAAACCGTCTAGGTTTCTTAGAATAAGGGAGTTACTAAACTGACAGCAACCGGAATTCCCGTGCTGTCAAAATAACTCTGCTAAAATAAAATAAAAATAAATAAAATAAAATGCTCCCCAACGAGCATTGGTAATCTAACTCACTCGCAGAAACACAAGTATTGTTATTTCACTGCGGTCTCCTGTAAGGCGGAGGTACTTACCCAGTCGTTTAGCTCAATTTGGGACTAACCTCCTCTAAAAATAGTGTAATAGTTAAATCATTTATTTTTCTTATTGGACTCTGTTTTTACAATGTGAGATTCACATTGTAAACCAATATGTCTGGACCTTAAGAGGGCATCATCCGGTATT
Organism: Craniophora ligustri; assembly: GCA_905163465.1. Taxonomy (NCBI): domain Eukaryota; kingdom Metazoa; phylum Arthropoda; class Insecta; order Lepidoptera; family Noctuidae; genus Craniophora; species Craniophora ligustri. The sequence goes on from LR990982.1 coordinate 1,297,475, forward strand.
CGGTGCCGATGACGCGAGTTTTTGTTCACCCTAAGTGTTCAACTAAAGAATTATTCACTTCAAAAAGTAAACTTTTTCTCCGAGGTTAAGTTCTTCCATTCCTCTACCGCTTCAGCGAATGCTAATTTAATACGTAAGGTAGGTAAAAGGGAAAATATAGTGGGCGGACTGTATTTAATCACACTGAAACAGCCGGCCTTTCTATGCCAAGGTGAAGGAGTGAGGTTGTGAAGAGTGTATTAATTTCCTAGAATGTTAAAAGACAAGGTTATCACTAACGAGATGGTAAGATAGATTTTGTAATACTTAACCAAGAAGGAAGAAAAAGATTTATTGGTTACAGCCACGATACACACATACAAGAGTAATAAAAAAATCTCTTCATTTTGAAGTCGGTTCAAAAAGGAGGACTTTAAACCACACGTGGCAAACAAGCATACGGCCCGTCTCATGGTAAGCGGTTACTGTACTTTATAGACGTTTGCAACATCAGAGGTGTCGCTCGCGCGTTGCTAACCATGTAGAAACCGTTTCATAAAATAAGGGAGTTGCTGAACTGACAGCAAAAGGAATTCCCATTCTGTCAAAATAGTCACTCCCCCAACGAGCTCTGGTAACCTTACTCACTCGCAGAAACTCAACTATTGTTGTTTCACTGCGGTCTTCTGTAAGGCGGAGGTACTTCCCCAGTCGGGCAGCTCGATTTGAGCGAGGAATTTCGCTATACCCTACTTCTCAAAGAAGGTTCCTGAATGTTGTCCGAAATAAAAAGTATTATCATTTAAGTGCCACTCACCCGGTTCCTGTTGAGTTGGCAGCCATCTTCTGGGCCGTTGTTCTTCTCCACATCTGTAGTCTCCATTGTTTTTGTAATCACACTGAAATTACATAAAATAAACAAACATTTGAGTCATCTTTAACTAGGTATATGGGTTTCTGGAGAATTTGAAAACCAGACTTTTCTTCTTTCAGAGATATAAGAATAGAAAACGAAGCTTTTGATGTATTCTTTCTTTCTTGTATTTCTTTTTTGGGGTTCAAAGAAAATGTTAACAAAGAGTTATATTAAAAGCAGAAGTAAATCATATATTTTATTTATTGGTGACTAAGGCCTTTTGAGACCCGTTCTAAATACGATAGTTGCAAAAAGATAAATATTCACAACTGGATTACATATTGCGCGATTCGTGAGCGATTTTCTCGCTAATCGAATAAAAAATTGGCAATGGAGTATCGGACCCAATTTTCAAACTATTCTATCTCTCAAATTGGGCCAAACTATACACAAAAAGTTACACAGATTTGTCGTATATAGTACATACATAGGTATAGATAAAAAAAATATACTAACCTTTCACTCACTCTTTAAATATAACACCTCTAAAACACAGTTTTATATATAATATATATTTATATATAAAGGGGGAAAATGATTACTTATTTATTTCCTAAGAGATTGGACCAACACTGTCTACGACTAATAGAAGGCAACTATTTATTATACCATAAACTACAGAGAGATAAAAGCCTCTTTAGTCAAAAAACTCCTTTTGAAAAAAAGAACAAAAAAATTACGCGCGCTTAAGTTGGTAACTATAGTTTGGAACACAATGTTTTGATGTTGGTAAGCTCGTATTTCTTTTTGATTTTTAGTTTCTTTATGACGTTCGGTTTTGATATTTGTGCACGTGGACGGCTGTTGACGGAGTGCATTGTTTTAGTTCAATTTTATTATTGCAAAATGGCCGAAAAGAGAGAGAGATATGGGGAGTTCAGGTGGTGTCTCTTCGCTACCACGAATGCCATGAATCTGGAACAAAGAAAACAGAATTATTAGTTACTTATGTCTAGTTGGATTTAATAGATAAGGGCTGTCCATTAATCACGTGATGTTTTTTTAACATTTTTTAACCCCTCCCTCCCCCATGGTGATACGTGGTGAGGTTTAAGACTACCCCCCCACCGCCCACCAAAAATCACGTGTATTTTTTAGTACCTAAAAATAATCTTAAAATGTTTGTAATACTATTTTTAGGTTTAGAAATAACGTGTTTGACGAAAAAATAAGTACACGTGATATCTTACCATACCCCCCCCCCCCCCCCCCTACCCCATGTGATATTTAGTGATTTTTTCTGAACCCTCTCCCCCCCTTTCGAATCTCACGTGATTAATGGACAACCCCATAGTATCTATGATAGGGACGATAGTATCTATGATAGGGACGATAGTACCTAGCCATCTCCTTTATAAAATAGATGTTTCTTAATTCTTATTTTCACTACTGTTTTTCTCTTTAGTCTTAGTGTATATTAGTTAAAAATTATGTCATGTGAGATCTATATTGATGCTAGCGTCATTAGCGCGGCAGACAGAAGCCAACGAAACGCAATCAGCCAATATGACGCACAGCTCATGCATAATGTGCTTACTGCCTTACGTAAACCACTTTGAAAAGGAGTTTCTAACTACAGAAATAATTAAAAGCATAATACAACATACCATCACGGCTGTCTTTCCCGAAGGGTTAGGCAGAGGTGTACTAATGCACACAATGCCCACAGGGGAGAGAGGTATGAGCTGTAGTCCACTAAGCACTCTAGTTTAATGCGAGTTGACAGATTTCACACATCATCATCATCAACCCATTATTTTCCGACTGCTTGGCTTCGGTCTCGTCTCATTTTAAGAGAGATTAGGCAGTCCACCACGCTAGCCTACTGCGAGAAAACGTCTCAGGCACGCAGGTGTCCTCGTAATGTTTTACTTCACCATTTGAGCATGTGATAAATACGCACGTTACTTCGAAAAGTCAGTGGTGCCTTGGCATTGAACTCGAAACCTTTGACTTCACATAGCATCAGGCTACGACAGATCGTTTTATCTACAAAACTATACTGCACTTAAAGAATACTGAAAATGAAACCCCCTTTTTGTAGTCATGACTTACAAACGGAAAGCACTATTTGGCCAATTTTTAATAATATTTTAGGGTAAGAAATATGGTTGTGGTTTTAATTCGGGTACTGGAATATACATAAATAGTCCGAACATACTGAATACTTAGGGTGGATAGCGCTGGTAGAGTAAGGGTAAGTAGGCAGACAGTGTAGAATAGGCTTTTTTATGTCTCAAGGATGGCATACAAGCATACTGCCCGCTTGATGTTAAGCGGTTACTGTAGCCTATAGACGTTTGCAACAACCCAGGTATCGCTCGCGTTGCCGACCCTGTAGAAACCGTGTAGGTTTCTTAAAACGAGGGAGTTACTAAACTCACAGCATACGGAATTCCCATGCTGTCAGAATAGTCCCTCCCCCAAAGAGCTCTGGTAACCTTACTCCCTCGCAGAAACAACCATTGTTATTTCACTGCGGTCTTCTATAAGGCGAAGGTAGTTTCCCAGTCGGGCAGCTCAATTTGAGCGAGGAGTCTCGCTATGCCCTACCTCTCGAATAAGGTTGTGTAAACCAGTCCAAAAATTCAACAAAATGTTTTGTCTAGTCGCACAAAATTGCCAATACAAGTGTAAAGTTTGCCCAAGCTTAATATAATTTATGACTGCAACATAACGCTGCCATGCAGGGTGTGAGCAGTAAAACAACGCAATCAACGGCCGCCATCGTAACTTATGTAAGAACGGAACGAAATGCGGCAATCACTCAGTGTTATCGAACCATCTGTGCGCGGCTCCACTGTTGTGCACGATACGATAATTGAAATAAAATAAAACACCGTCACGCTTATCGCCCCTAAAGTTAGGCAGAGGTGTATTAATGTACACCTACATTTTCCGGTATGTGTTAGGTAGTAGGTAGTAAGAAATATAGAGGCGCCTTTATTGCCGTCAACCGGGCACGACCCCAAACTCCAAGCTGCTACTGAGAATTTTACAATTCTAAAAAATACCAAAAAAATGAAATAAAACTACTTTTTACGGATTTTATCGCGGTATATTTTTGATATTATTTTAACCCGACCGCAATAAAATGCGTAAAAAGTAGTTTTATTTCAATGTCTAATATTCGCATAAGTGTAAGAAATCAATATCCCAAGAATATTTGAGCGTCGAGTCACTTTTTGCACCTATACCACCATTTGATCACACATACTTCACCGTTTGAGCATGTCGATAAATACGCACGTAACTAAACTTCGCCTTTGACAAAAGTGTAGCGACATCTATCTAACTACATTCGAACTACGCTAATCCTACATCGCGCAAGTGAAATTTGCACGCGAGATAGAATATACACAACCACCCAACATTGGGCAGTAGCCCGCCAGGCACAACACCTCGCCTGGTCGGAGGATCCTCTTTTTCAAATGGAGGGATTACAACCTCCTTCCCTCCATAAGTCTATTGGTCGTGCCACTGGGATATCACGCTTCCATGTCATCGTAAACAATGTCGTGACGTACAACAATGGGCACAGTAATCGGCACGGCGGTATAGCCATGACCTAATGCCTTTGTAACAAGTTCAGGCGCTACCACCGCGTGCTGAGTCATCAGATACCTTTACCAGCTGTTGTGTTACCCACAACTTGAGCCACTCTCACTTCGTTCTGATTATGATATTCTCTGATATCTTTGTGCAATATATTCTTATAAAGAATTATCTTTTTCTGGACATTTTTTAATCGAATACTGAGGATAGGGAATGAGGGTTTATCGATAGTGGACTTTTCGGAGAACATGTATTTATCACATTCTCAAACGGTGAAGGAAAACATCGTGAAGAAACCTACATGCTTGAAAGATTTTCTCGATGACATGCAGGCGGCGCATGACCGGTCGTTGTGGCGATCTTTGGGGGAGATCTAACGGTTGATGTGATGATGATGATGATGATGTGAAGTCTGACAACCCGCAATAGGCTAGCGTGGTGGAATCTAGCCTAATCATTCTCAAATGAGAGAAGACCTGTGCCCAGCTGTGGGACAGTTATGGGTTGATGATGATAACGGATTAAATTTGTTATTAAAATGCATTTGTGATAATCATTAATCGTCTTTTTATCAGTCATAACCTAACGATATTAACGAACTAAGTAGTAACCTAATGATTTTTTTATGAGACTCAGATCAATAGGTTCTGCACTTACTATGTCTATAAAGATATGTTTTTACTGCTTTGGCATAAAAGCTTATATGTATTTTTACAGCTTCAAAGTTTAAATCTACTCGATAACTTTACGCATTAATGAGAGGGTCTAACCTGACCCAACAGACAGACAGACATACAAACAAAAAAGCAATCATATAAAGGATTCTGTACTGTACAATATAACTACAGATTAAATTAATGTATCTACGAATTTACCGCTACGGCGTAGCCCTGACCTAATGTTACAGTCGTAGCCGTAGCAAGTTCAAACTCGTAGCCGGAGGTAATTCTTCGATGACTCACATAGCGTTTAGGGGTAAGCAGGTTACGTATGTTGGTTTATAAAGGTCAGGTATTTTGAAGCTTACTAACAATGTATTTTTTTTATGGTGATAAGGGGGCAAACGAGCAGGCGGCTCACCTGATTGTTAGTGATGACCGCCGCCCATGGACATTTGCAAAACCAGAGGCTTGTAAATGCGTTGCCAAACCCCTTAGAAACCGTTGAACTGGGGAGTACTGAACTGACAGCAAACGGAATTCCCATGCTGTCAGAATAGTCACTCCCCCAACGAGCTCTGGGAACCTTACTCACTCGCAGAAACACAACTATTGTTGTTTCACTGCGGTATTCTGTAAGGCGGAGGTACTTTCAGTCGGGCAGCTCAATTTGAGCGAGAAATCTTGCTATGCCCTACCTACTACAATGATTTTTATAAATTTACTACATAATAAACACTATACTAAAACTTAACTAATTCTAAAATTATAAAAAACGGCCTCGTTGGTCTAGTGGTTGTGCTGCCGAGCAAGAGGTCTTGGGTTCCATTCCCAGGTCGAGCATTATTGGGTTTTTCTATAAAATTCTCAGTAGCAACTCGGAGTTAGGATTCGTGCCCGGTTGACGGCAAAAGCTTGGCCCCTATTACATGGGACCTAAAACATACCGACAAAATGTGGGCGTAGGTACATTAGTACACCTCTGCCTATCCCTTCGGGGACGACAGATGTGATAGTATGTTTATGTCACCATGGAAATAGGTGAGCCTTTTTTTACCGACCGTAGAGTGACAAACAGCCGTGACTTATTGCCCTTGTGCCATAGCGTTTATGAGTCATACTGTACCTTTAAACCATGAGTATTATGGGGAATAGTCAATATAACCCCATTACTATGAAATGATTCATTCAGTTGTGATCAGTAACCAGATATTAAGTTAAGGGCTACAATTTAGTAGCTATTAGTAACGTGTTTATTAAAATAACTAGCTGATTCCCGCGACTTCGTTCGCGTGCAATTTAACTAAAAAAATAAGTTTCATATCAACTTTGCACCCCCGTTTTACCCCCTTAGGGGGTGAATTTTCAAAAATCCTTTCTTAGCGGATGCCTACGTCATAACATCTACCTGCATGCCAAATTTCAGCCCGATCTGTCCAGTGGTTTGGGCTGTGCGTTGACAGATCACTATGTCAGTCTGTCAGTCACCTTTGAGTTATATATATTTAGATATCAATATACTGCGACTAATTTCGTAAAAAGTACTTTAATTTCAGTGGCTGTACACTATCATTTACTCGTTCAATGCGGGAATAGAACTCGCGATGGGTTTTGATGAAGTAGATCTCGCAATCACTGCGTCATCATCATCATCATCAACCGATTATTTACTGCTGGGCACGGGTCTCCGCTCATTTTGAGAGGGATTAGGCTATACTCCACCACGCTAGCCTATTGCGGGTTGGCAGACTTCACATGCCATCAAGAAAATCTCTCAAGCATCCAGGGTTCCTCACGATGTTTTCCTTCACCGTTTGAGTATGTGATAAATACGCATATAACTACATAGTCAGTCTTTGGGTTAAACACAACACCTTAACCCACTAGTCGAACAAAATCAAATTCTGAAGCGTCAATACTACATAAATGCACAGCCCAATCCCTTAAGTAATGAACTTTCAAACATCGTTTTTAACTTTAAGCTTACGTATTTTATAAAAGCATCTAGTGTTCAAAATTGTTTGCTAGTGTGTTCCCAGCAGATTCCTCGCTCAAATTGAGCTGCCCGACTGGGAAAGCACATCCGCCTTACAGAATACCGCAGTAATCAACAATAGTTGTCTTTCTGCGACTGAGTAAGGTTACCAGAGCTCGTTGGGGAGTGACTATTCTGACAGCATGGGCATTTCATTTGCTGTCAGTTTAGTAATTCCCTATTGTAATAAACCAAAACGGTGTGCAACGCATTTGCAAGCCTTCAGGTGTTGCAAATGTCCATGGGCGGCGGTGATCACTTACCATCAGGTGAGCCGCTTGCTCGTTTGCCCCCTTATCGCAATAAAAAAAAAATAACACATACGTTTTACTGTCAGTTAAAATTGTTTCAATAAATAAATACTTAAGCCATGTAATTATAATTCTCGATGTCACTAGATTCGAGATAGACCTAACTACAAATATCCTAGCGCCCGCTCACCGGGTATCCCGGTTTGAGCTGTGTCGTTGACCCCCTAGAAATAGGTCAGGTTGCCCCCCACCCGATGCACCGTTCCCGCTAACCTCATTGCAGGACCCAGTTCATATGTAGGTGATTGCGTATTACCTATATTGTTGTTCTCACTGATAATAAATCATAATATTCAATTATATTATTCTATCCAAAATGTTGAATGTAAAAATGTGGCCAAGTCTTTTTTATGAAGCCAAGAAAAACTGAATTCTAAACGAACGATTAATGATACAGTAAAAAACAATGTAAATCAAACTGTATTGATTTCTTACATATCATCACGGCTGTCGACCCCGAAAGATAAAGCAGAGGTCTGCTTAATCTTTCGGGCATGTACCGACATGGATCCCGGGTTCGAACCCGGGATCCATAGCACTACTGGACTAATTGTATCGCCAAATAAATATTAATAGACTTCGATAATGTTACAATGTAATTAAAAAATGATTGATTTAATATTTATTTCATTATTCTATACGTTTCTACCAGTGATTCAGTATGACATTGTGTTGCCTCATATTTTTTTTATTATAGTGACATCATAGCGAAACAATTTACTATTTAATTTTAGAAAATATGTACGTGTCATAAATGTATAGAAATCAAATAACAGTAGCTTATAACTACCTCAGAATCAATTCAAACCAATTTCCAAAACGAAAAACAATTTTTAAATAAAAATACAACGCGGCCGAACCGCTTCGACATTTTTTATCGTCTTGGCGGGTGCACTACACGCATAAACTCACATCAAACGTGACTTAAGAACTTACATTACTAAATTGACGAACTTATTAATAGGTTTTTATGCTCTGTCTGTACCTTCGGAGGGTATATGCGTGATGATGTTCACGATCTTTTTGCACACAGGGCGTTTGAAGTGTATAATGGGTTGAGGGGACAGGGGGGATGCGAGTGACCTACTTACAGGATCTAGTACATCTAGACTGTGTAGCTTCTATCTATCAGCTCATGTAATATTTAACTTGAAACTATTATCAAGGATTTGAATAACTGTATTTTTGGTAGGTATTACATATTTATTAAGTCGTTTTTATGTTTTACTAGCTGACCTGGCGAAATTCGTACAGCCATATTTATTTAATGTGTTTTTTTTGTTTTCTTTTATGTAAAACTTGTTCTCACAATAACGAAGACAGAAGAAAATTATTATCCGATTTAGTACAGTCGTTCGGTAGTGATGCGCGTACATAAATTTGGGGATTCAAGATTATATATACATGATAAAATATTGACTTTTCTTATATTCTAATTATTTTTATTTCTTTATTCATGTCATTTTCTGTTATTTAATTGACCTGTGATGATGGTTGCTGTTGGGATGCTGTAAAGGATCCGAAATGACGTAATTAAATTAATATGAATATACCGCGTTAAAATCCGTAAAAAACGGTTTTCTTTCAATGTTTTCGGGTAATCAAAATACAAGATAGGTAAGGTAAGGTAATTTGGACGATCAATGTCAATGCTTAGTTGCTATATTATATAATTTATAAGTAAATTACCTAATCCTAAAATCTGCAATCACCACATCTAAAGCATTTATTACATCGCCATCGTATGACCTCATTATACTAAACACAAATTGACTTCAAACGATTTTCTCCTGCTCCATAATTCACCTTGAACCATGTGACTAAGAGTTTTCGGAGTATAATGAGTGAGCTGTGGTTTCTTTTAAGGTGAAGGTCGCGTGATACGGCCTAGCCAAGGTGATACGGGGTAGCTTGTAAGCATGCCTCTTGTTTTATGGTGTGGACAGTTTTTGTGGATCCTCGGTTAGAGTAGTCTCCTCTCATTTGAGAGGGATTAGGTTAGGCTGGTATGGGTGGGCAGACTTCATACGCCATCGAGAAAATATCTCAAGCGTGTAGGCTTTCTCGCGATGTCTTCCTTCTCCGTTTGAGCATGTGATAATTACGCACATAACTTCCGAAAAGCCAGTGGTGCGAGCCTTGGGTTTGAACTCGAGTCGTCTGACATCTCAGTCCACTGGTCATACCGCTAGGCTACCACAGTACAATTGTAGTAATTTCTTTATTTCACATTTATACATCTTCTTTACTGCGTACCTAACTATTTGATAGAGTTCACGCATTTCGAAGTCACGCTCAAGGAAAACATCGCGAGGAAACCTGCATGCTTGAGAGATTTTCTCGATGGCATGTGAAGTCTGTCAACCCGCAGAAGGCTAGCGTGGTGGACTATAGCCTAACAATGGGATAATAATGGGTTGATGATGATATTATACATGTAATATCTGTATTTTCTATGTTGTTGTCCCATTGGTGTATAATAAATAATACTCTATCTAATATATCTATTATTAATAATTATAAACTAGCTGCCTCCCGCGGCTTCGCCCGTATAGTATATAGATAAATTGTAGCCTATGTGTTATTCTGATGTACAAGTTATATTTTTGTTAAGTTTCATTAAATCCGTTCAGTAGTTTTTAAGTGAAAGAGTAACAAAACATCCATCCATCCACAATGACAAACTTTCGCGTTTATAATATTAGTTAGGGCTAGGATGGAATATTCACTTAAACTACCCTTGCATACAAAACTGCATGGACAAAGGACGATAGGGCTCCGAGGATGAGCCGCGCGTGTGCGGTGCCCCAATGACCTGATAACCGACTCAATCCGGATCGTTCGGATGTTCCGAACGTTGCCGAGCTTTGCCGAACGGATGGGCCATTTTATCGGCTGCAAATTAGCGGTTTTTGATGCGGAGAGTTTTGTTTGTAGTTATGCAAAATTGTGAAGGGCATTCCTGCTATTGCCATGTGTGTTATTAACGATTTATTCGAGGTGTATACATACACTAGCATATTTACACATTACCGCGACTTCGTACGCGTGCAATTAAACGAAAAAAAAAAAGTTTCATACTACCTTTGCACCCCCGTTTTACCCCTTAGGGGATGAGTTTTCAAAAATACTTATTTCTCCTAAAAAATCGTAGTTCTACCCTACGTTCTAAAAGTAACCCCTGCGCAAATTTTCTAGTTTACTAGAAGAACTACTAGAGGCCCTGCGTTAATGTGTCAGTCAGTCAGTCATTCAGCTTCTCCTTTTAAATAAATATGTAGATAAAAGATACTAATTGGTGAACTCCTTGAAAAAGGTCAGGTACGCAGTACTTATAACCGGCGCGTGCATGACGAGATGTATGAATGTGGACGAGACAAGTGGTATGATGGGACCGTAGCGCATGGCATTCTGTAGTTTCTGCCTACCCCCATGGGTAAAAGGCGTGAGTGTATGTATGTATTATTATTAATTTAAGAGCTCAGCTCTTGTCGGTGGAGCAATCGCCACTGTTGTCTATCTCCTGCTTTCTTATTGTATGTATGTATAAAAGATACTATCAAGCCTGTCGTCACCTAAGGGTTAGGCAGAGGTTTACTAATGTACACCAACATTTCGCTCGTCCCATGCGTTGTGTCAAAATGTCCAGACATATTTATTTATTTATTTAAGATCCGAATAAAGGATTGGAATATAATAAATTATATTCAAATCCTTTATTTGGATTATAAATATGAACTGTGAAACTGTCTTCAAAAGATATATTACATTACACTTTTTACAGAAATTAATATAACTTACCCTTATTTTAGATTTTTGTGCTCACCTAAATATAGTCCTTTATATAACGAATTTGCTAGAACATACTTAAGGTAGGTATATATATATTACATACAATTCACCCTAGGTAGGTGCCCTTGAGGGCTAAAAATATAAGGTAACGCGTCGCTGCGGCAGTTTTTAATCAACCCCTCGTTAACGACCTAGAATGACTATAATATGATGGCTTTTGAAATATCTGTTTTAGAATCCAACAATTTTATAGCGTGAAGAAACCGGCCCGATTTTTTTCCACCAGAGTGTGAAGAGGTGGAAGCTCCACGCTAGCTCGCGAAATTCAAATCTTCCTACGTTTTTTGCAATTTGCCGATAGGTATTTAGTTACAGAATTATAATCATTTAAATCAATAAAACAGCCCTCAAAGTGCATATAACTGTATTGATTGTCTATTTCATGAAAAATTCATTCAATCCAATTGTATGCAATGTGAGGGTTGTATTGATGATATTAGTGATTATAATTCTGTAACTAAATACCTATTACAGGCACGAATCATATTTTGTTCAATGTACAGCCTGACAATGACACCTTAACCATTCCGTACTAGACCATTCGTCAGGGTTGTAATTGGTGAACTATCTTAGCCTTAGCCCCTCTTGTCTGACAGAAGACTTACTCAGTTGGACTGTCAAATAAGGAGTGAAAAGGTTTTTAGAGGGTCAGCAACGCGTGAGCGACACCTCTGTGTTGCAAATGTCTATAGGCTTCGGTAACCGCCTACCACCAGGCGGGCAGAAAGCTTGTCTGACAGTTCCATAGTATAAAAAAAATACTGAGAAAATGTTGGGCGTCCCATACAAATTATTATCTTTACAGGCTGTAAAACACTACAGCTATTTAAACCACGCACGGACAGGAAATACCAGTGTTACATATACAAATACACACACAGACAAGGTCAACACACAACACGTCAAAACACACACATGTACAACCGCACACACATGTAGCATTAACGTCAAAACACACATACATCGTCGTAAAAATACGACCAGTATACAAAGACACGCGGTGAATTTGGGAACTAAAGTTTGTAAGACGGATTTGTGACAAGTTTTCTTAGTAACAAGTGCGATCTTGCAGTGTCAATATGTATTGGACGTCCTGCTCTTAGACCGACGTCATCGATAATATGAAGCTTACAAAATATACATTCGTATATTACGTCATTTGCTGAATGAAATTCTGAATGTATTAGTAGCTCAGATTTTGATATATTTGAACAGGCAGTACCAATGATTTAGACGGCAAACATCAATATTAACATTATTCAAGAAACGAAAATAGTCAAATTTTTTGTTGTATTTTTTTTATGGTGATAAGGGGGCAAACGAGCATGCGTCTCACCTGATGGTAAGTGATGACCGCCGCCCATGGACATTTGCAACACCAGAGGCTTGCAAATGCGTTGCCTAACCCCTTAGAAACCGTTCAGGTTTCTTAAAATAGGGAGTTACTGAACTGACAGCAAACGGAATTCCCATGCTGTCAGAATAGTCACTCCCCCAATGAGCTCTGGTAACCTTACTCACTCGCAGAACCAAACTATTGTTGATTCACAGCGGTCTTCTGTAAGGCGGAGGTACTTCCCCAGTCGGGCAGCTCAATTTGAGCGAGAAATCTCGCTATGCCCTATCTTCTACAAAAGTTTGTAATGTTTAGAAACTAAATTGCTTTTTAATTATTGTTGATTACGGGCAGATCGCGAATGGTGTAAGGATCTAAAACGACGGGATAAAATAAAATTATTATACCCCGATAAAAACAGTAAAAGAAAGCTCAGTGGTAGTTGACGGTGCCTGCTGTGCTAGGGGTAATTTTTAGGGTTATTTATTTATTACTATTGACCGATTCATGTGTACATGTAAACCAATTAGCTTTTTAGTGTTCCTGAGACATAAACGTTTATATGTATAATATGTACTCAATTAATTAATAATAAATAATAATAAATATTCAGGGACATTTGACACAGCACCATCTCGTCCCAAACTAAGCAGAGCTTGTACTATGGTGTCTGAAAGCATACTAGACAATGGATATAATACTTATATACTTTTATTTTTGTAAATCATACTTATAATACATAGGAAACACCCAGACGAACACAAACACTTATATTCATCACATAAATATTTGTGTCCCGTGGGAATCGAACCCACTACCTCGTGATCAGCAGTCCGGTACTCGAACCACTAGACCACATAGGTTGTCTATAATTAATAGCTTAATCCCGAGACCCGTGCCCAACAGTGGGACAACAATGGGTTGATGATGATGATGTTCTCATTCTGACTCAAGGACTTATACGTATTGATATTAATTATAATAATAATTAATTTTAATTTTATAGGTCCATGATAATAATGTTGTTTATTACTATGTTCTAACTTTCTATTTACCTGTTGATAACATGATTTATTTATAGGATCTATCCGTACTAATATTATAAACGTGAAAGTTTGTTTGGATGTAGGTATGTTTGTTACTGTTTCATGAGTAAAATATTTTTTAAAAGAGTATCTATGGAGTTTCTTGCCGGTTCTTCTCCATAAGACCTACTTCTTGGAACCGTGCAACTAGTTTGACAATTCAAAAGTACCTGCAATATTGGTCTAATTGAAATAAAATATTTGACTGTGACTTTGACGTAAAAGCCGCTTAATCGATTGGGGTGGAATTTGGCATACTGATAGTTTATTACTTGGATTAAAATATAGGCTCCTTTATATCTACATACCACGCAGGCAAAGCAACGGGTGAAAGCTAATATTTAATATTCATAAATCCACTTTTGAAGTATCCGAAACGTCTTGATTAAAATAATATCAATATATACACAGCCGCGATACAATGTATACACAGTTGTACATTATTTTGTTGTATGATCGTGTTCACTCTATACCATCACGCCAGTCGTCCCCGAAGGGTTAGGCAGAGGTGTACTAATGTAAACCTACATTTCCCGGGTATCTTTTAGGTCCCATGTAATAAGGGGTTAGCCTATTGCCATCAACTGGAAACGGATCCAAACTCCGAGCTACTACTGAAAACTTTCATTCTTTCTTTTATTTAGCACGACCAGAGAACCGAATCCAAAACCTCTTGCTCAGCCATCGCACTTACGAGCGCTAGATACAATCGAGGCAGTTATCGTGTCCATCAATTCTATTATTAATAACTAATAATCATAATATATTTCAAATACGTATTGACAAGTCCATTAATCAAAGGATACAGGCATAAATATCTAACTTTCTCCGTGTCCTATCACTCAACTGACCCCTCCACGCCCAAGCGTGGTATTTGTAAACACGTATCATAATTGGCACGCAACATGGGCCGGTGAACGCTGCGTATTTATAGACGCGCAAATGTAAGGTGACGTCACATGCGCCCGCGCTGCGCGTAATACAAGACTACTTTCTTGGTTAATTGGCTCAGCCTACAGTACACACGCTATGTAGGAGAATAGCATCACGCCTACCGTCCCCTAAGGGTTAGGCAGAGGTGTACTAATATACACCGGTAATATTGAGCCGGCTGGAGGAGCTGGAGGAGCTTGGACTGAGGTGTCAAAGGTCTCGAATTCGAACCCTAGGCACGCACCACTGACTTTTCGGAAGGTATGTGCGTATCTCAAACAGTGAAGGAAAACATCGCGAGGAAACGTGCAAGCCTGAGAGAGCCTTTGTCTCGATGGCATGTGAAGTCTGCCAACCCGCAGTAGGCTAGCGTGGCGGACTATAGCCTAATCCCTCTCAATTGAGAGGAGACCCGTGCCCAGCATTGAGCCGGTGACACCCACTGCTGAATAAAGGCCTCTTCTCTATTCCGCCACTGTTGCCGATCTTGTGCAAGCCGCACCCGCAGATTCCCCACTGCCCTCACAATATCGTCTGACCATCGAGCTGGTGGTCTGCCCCGAGTTCGTCTACATCTCTTGGCCGGTAATATACACAGGTATATTTAAGGTACCTACTAATATTCTATATTCTCTATTGCCATCAATCGAGCATGAATGACCAATAACAATAAACAAACAAAACACAACAACGAGTTTGCTTGACTTGGGAATTCAAAGGGTGAAATTTTCCAACTCACACTAGCGTGGTGGGCTAAGCATAATTTCTCTCAAATGAGAGGAGACGTGTGCCCAGCAGTGGGGCTATAATTGGGTTATTGATGATGAGGACCATCTCCTTGATCAACTCTCTGAAGAGAGGTAAGGCAAAGCGAGATTCCGCGCTCAAATTGAGTTGCCCGCCTGGAGAAATACCTCCGCCTTACAGAAGACTGCAGTAAATCAACAATAGTTATATTTCTGCTCGTTGGGGGGGTGACTATTCTGACAGCGTGGGCTCGTGTTTGCTCTCAGTTTTGTGATTCCCGATTTTACGGAACAAAAACGTTTTCTGCAGGGGTCGGCAACGCATATGCTAGCCTTCTGGTTTTGCAAATGTTCATGAGCGGTGTTTATCACTTACCATCAGGTGAGACGCTTGCTCGTCTGCCCCCTATCAGCATAAAACGGGCGGGAGGCTCAGGAGCTATAGTCCACCACGCTAACTTACTACGGGTTGACAGACTTCACATGCCATCGAGAATCAAACATGCAGGTTTCCTCACGATATTGTCCTTCACCGTTTGCGCAATTGATAAATACGCACATATGCAACTTCCGAAAAGTCAGTGGTGCGTGCCTTGGGTTTGAACCCGAGAGCTTTGACATCTCAGTCCACTGGTCACACCATTAGGCTACCATAGCTAGGAATAGGAAGTATCTGATAGAATAACGTGTAAAATAATAAATATAAGTAAACATTACGTTACAGATTAGTCATAAGATGGCTGAGTGCCAGAAAGCTGTCACTAGTTGAACATACATAATAAATATAACAGTTTTTGAAACATGCCGTCGAGACACGTGCCTGCCACAACTTTCACGTGGTTCGAGGTTAAGCGACGGTGCCGCGGTCAAGATTTGGAGGGGTGATTGGCTTTTGAACATCAAGATATTTGAATATTTTTTTATTGTGATAAGGGGGCAAACGAGCAGGCGGCTCACCTGATGGTAAGTGATGACCGCCACCCATAGAGATTTGCAACATCAGAAGCTTGCAAATGCGTTGCCAAACCCCCTAGAAACCGTTCAGGTTTCTTGAAATAGGGAGTTACTGAACTGACAGCAAACGGAATTCCCATGCTGTCAGAATAGTCATTCCCCCAATGAGCTCTGGTAACCTTACTCACTCGCAGAAATACAACTATTGTTGATTCACTGCGGTGTTCTGTAAGGCGGAGGTACTTCCCCAGTCGGGCAGCTCAATTTGAGCGAGAAATCTCGCTAATCGCTATGCCCTACCTCCTACGAATTAAAATTGCCTCGTTGGTCTAGTGGTGGTAAGTCGTTGATGGCAATAGGCTCGCCCCCTATTTCATGGGACCTAAAACATACCGGCGAAATATGGGTGTACATTAGTTCACCTGTCTTACCCTTCCGTGACAACACGTGTGATGGATATGTATGTATCTAACTTTTTATATAATAATTCTTCTATTGTAATAATAATATTACAGTTAGTAATTTACAATCTAGTGATAGAATATAAATAAGTTTGTTTATGGAACACCATAATGTTCAGATTATGTGTATAACTGAACACTGGTGTACAAACCCTGAAATTAAATACTTAAACACTGAAAATTATACTGTACAGAGTGCATTCACCAGAAAAGAAGCTATACACGGCGGGTCATTGATTATTGTTTTGAATAGTTTAAAATGTAAAGAACGTAAAGATATCTTGAATCTTTCTGTTGAGCGCACTATTGAGTTATCTTGTATTGAACTAGAGTGTTTCGTTATAATTTGCGTGTACCGTCCACCCTCAGGTGACTTGTAATTGTTTTGAAAAAGTAATGGAGGAATCTCTAAACAAAATAAAATCCTATAAGAAGGGGATAGTAGTGTGCGGCGACTTTAATGTCAACATATTGGAACGATCTTCCTTAAGTAATAGGCTAATTAACTTATTTAAATCATTTAATTTAAAATATCTTTTTCTGGAGCCTACTAGGATTACAGCATCATCCTCCACTTGTTTAGATAACATATTTTGCAACCATGATGCAACACATACTTTAGTTGTAAATGATTTAAAATCTGATCACTGTGGACAAATTGCTAAGTTTATCAAATCGCCTGAAAATAAACTACCTAAAATTACTTGCAGGCCGTTAACAAAAAGTAGGCTTCATAGCTTTAAAGCCAAAGTAGTGTCTAATGTCCATCCTTCCTTATTGCAGCACGACAATCCAGATGTTATGTACGGCAATATATTTAAAGTAATAAATAATGTGTTTCTAAACACCTTCAAGACGAAGACAATAGAACTTAAAGGTACCACTAAATTCAACGAGTGGGCAACCCCGGGTATCTATAAGAGTAGAGCTAAATTATATGAATTATATGATATGAAAAATTATAAATATGACGCATCCTTCGTAGATTATGTTAAAAAATATTCAAAAATGTTTAAAAAGGTTTGCAGAATGGCCAAGTCAATATATCTGAGCAATAAAATTAAAAACTCAGATGATAAAATTAAAGCAACTTGGAAAGTTATCAATAATGTGACTGGCAAGATTTCACAACGAGAGAATAAATTCGAGATAATTGATAACAATAGGATGCTTACTAACGATTTAGATGTAGCACACGCTTTTAATAGTTTCTTTGCTAACATACCCATAACTACTACTAGTTCCTTAGGTTCTTCTTCTACCGATGCTGAAAATTTACTTCGTGAAAGTGTGCCTAGGTCTCAAGCTACTTTTGTATTTAATCATGTAACTCCTAGTGAAATTTTAAATACATTTAAATTTTTTAAATTAAAAAGAACTGGTGATTTATGGGATATGTCTGTCACTGTTTTAAAATCAGTGATAGATATACTCTCTCCTTATTTATCTGTAATATTTAATAAATGTATTGACATAGGTACTTTTCCAGACCTAATGAAGCATAGCAAAATAATCCCCCTATTTAAATCTGGAAGTAAAAACGAACTCTGTAATTTTAGACCAATATCCATTTTACCAACTGTTAGTAAAATTTTTGAAAAACTTTTATTGAAGCAATTACTAAGGTATTTTAATGTAAATAGCCTCCTACACTCTGAACAATATGGTTTCACACAGGGTCGTTCAACAACAGACGCAGGAGTTGCATTACTGAAACACATCTTTGACGCTTGGGAAAATTCGCAGAACGCTATTGGTGTATTCTGTGATCTTTCGAAGGCTTTTGATTGTGTCCACCATAAAACACTTATTTGTAAACTTGCACATTACGGGATTCGAAGTAAGGCACTTAATATCTTAACTTCTTATTTAAGTGGTAGGATACAGTACGTAAATATCAACAATACAAAATCATCTGGATTGTCTGTGCAGTTGGGTGTACCACAAGGCTCAATTTTAGGCCCTTTCCTTTTTTTAATTTATATAAATGATTTGCCACATTATCTGAGATCCATTTGTGATGTAGTACTGTTTGCTGATGATACCTCGCTTATTTTTAAAGTAGATAGAAATAGAGATCATTTTGACGACGTAAATAGTGCACTTGTTCAGGTAATGCATTGGTTTACAGTTAATAATTTAGTACTAAATGCTAGAAAAACAAAATGTGTAAAGTTTAGTTTGCCTAACGTGAAAAATCTAGGACCCAACTTAATTGTCAATAAAGAAGTACTTGAGACCGTCAATTCTAAAGTATTCTTAGGTATTACACTAGATGCCAAGCTTCAATGGGGCCCACATGTGTCATGCCTCGCGGGGAAACTTAGCTCCGCTGCTTATGCGGTCAGAAAGGTTAGGCAATTCACTGACGTAGACACTGCTCGACTTGTTTATTTTAGTTACTTTCATAGCATTATGTCCTATGGAATTCTATTGTGGGGTAGAGCTGCTGATATAGAAAGTATTTTTATTTTACAAAAGCGAGCTATTCATTCCATATATCAGCTAGGGGCTCGAGTTTCTCTTAGGGAACGTTTTAAAGACATTGGTATTTTGACTGTTGCATCGCAGTATATTTATGCCAACATAATATATATAAGGCAAAATATACATTCCTATTGTAAAAACAGTGACGTTCATAGTATTAATACACGGAATAAACATAAATTGTGTGCCCCCAGTCACCGTTTACATAAGGTACATAATTCGTTTGAGGGGGTTGGTATACGTATTTATAACAGAATACCTACTGATATCTTGGATCTACCGACTGACGTATTCAAAAGTAAAGTAAAAAAATGCCTTATTAAGAAGGCTTATTATAATTTGAGTGACTATTTTAGTGATAACAGTAGATGGTCGCCGGATTAGTCCAAGATAGCAGTCTACTTTGTAAAATGTAATTGTTGAGATGTGTAAGTGTGAGCGGGCACATACAGAGAAATGGAGGCCAAGAGTGTGTTAATATTATCATCAGTTGTTCTGTATTTCTATATCAGTTTTTATATCTCGGCTTGGTAAAATGGATTGGTATATGCTAGCTCACATAACCATAGGTAATGATTGCACTCTATATTGTATGCTGATTATAGTATTGTATAGAATCACTTATTAAATAAACAGACAGAAATGTGTGCTGGGGAGTTTGTTGCGCCGCTTCTTCTTCCCAGCAAAAACACTAGGAAGCGGTGAAGGGCGGGCGTTTTTGGGGGTCTTTATTGTCGACGTTCAAAAAGAGCCATTTAAATTTGGCCTACTTTGAATAAATGATATTTTGACTTTTGACTTTGACTTTATATATAAAATTCTCGTGTCACAATGTTCGTTCCCGTATTCCTCCGAAACGGCTTGACCGATTCTCATGAAATTTTGTGAGCATATTGAGTAGGTCTGAGAATCGGCCAACATCTATTTTTCATACCCCTTAGTGATAAGGGTTGTCCACCAACCCCTATAATGTGGCAAAACTACGTTTGCTGGGTCAGCTAGTATCATTATATAGTTACTAATTATCACATGATTTCAAAGTCAGAGGCGCGTGCTCCGGAGTCGAACTCAAGACCTAATGACATGATCCCAGGCCATATTACTAGGCTATCGGTGTTTTTTTGCGTGTTTACATTGAGACTACTAAATATTAATCTGTATGTTAAGATTTAAATGATAAATTAAGTGTATTTCTGCAAACATATAAATTTTTTGGAAGACAACTTTACGATTCAAATAAAACTACGTTTTACGTCTACGTTTCGGACCTTGAAACGCTTGAACAGATCTTCATAAATTATAACAAAGAATCATTTAAATCACGTCAGCTTTCTAACGAAAAAATCCGCATCAAAATTGGCACAGTCGTTCAAGAGCTACTATGCCACAGTAAGACAGGTAGACAAACACGTCAAACTTATAAAGACTACGACCCGACTAGCCCAGCGGTAGTTAACGCTGTCTGCCGACCTGGGTTCGAATCCCGGTAAGGACAAATGTATGTGTGATGAGCATAAACATTTGTATCCGAATCATGGATGTATCTATGGTATAATAAAAGTATACTTATGTATTAACTATTTAGTATCCGTTACACAAGCCTCGTTGCTTACTACGGAACTAGATGGGACTGTATCATAATGTTTAATAAATTATTATTATAACATCCCTCTATTTGCGTCGGGAGTTATTAAGTAATTTTATTTCAATGTCTGTACATATACCTAACAAAGCTAGCAAAAATAAATCAGTACCTACTGATTTATTTTCCACCTATTAGAAAACAAATATCATTACGGTTGCATCACTGACAGAAATGGGAACAACAGAGCTAGCGGTCAATGTCGGTCGATGCTCTAGTGAGGGGATTATGTCGATATTTCGCGTTTATCGATGACAAAACCTTTAGAGAGTGAAATAAAACTACTTTTTACGGATTTTATCGCGGTATATTGATATTAAGAAATCAATACCTTTAGAGAGATTCGCATATATGAAGTTGTTAAGGTTCAAATAAAATAAGAGTTGAATGGCCAAACCTTCAAAACTGTATTATTTATACAACGACAAAATGAAGGTTATAGTATAATCTCAAGATATTATTTATTTAATGAGAAAACAAATGTACCGTTCACAGTAATACATAGCGAGATTTCTCAATTAAATTGAGCTGCCCGACTGGGGAAGTACCTAACCTCCACCTCACAGAAGACCGCAGTGAAAGAACAACAGCTGTGTTTCTGCGAGTGAGTAAGGTTGCCAGAGCTCGTTAGAGGAGAGATTCTGGCAGCATGGGAATTCAGTTTGCCGTCGGTGTATTAACTTTCATATTTTAAGAAACTTTAAAACGCTCCCTATTTTTACATTCTTAAAAAAAGATCGAAAAGGTTATTATAGAGTCAGCAACGCGCGAGCGACTCCTCTGATGTTGCATACGTCTATAGGCTACGGTAACTGATTTTGCTACTTCAGTGGTATAAATAAAAATCAGTATGAATTCAATATTTTATCACATAAGGTACTATTATTAGACGTGGCAAAAAAGTATACACCACTTTTGATAGTAAGCCCCTATCGTAGATTTTGAATGATAACAATACAAAGAGACAATTACTCGCGCTTTTTGCTGTCTTCACTCGACCTTTTAAACTGCACTTCAGCCTTAATATTTGCCAATACGATTGCCGTACCAGAAAAATATTATCGTTAAAATGTTGTACAACTATCGATATAAAAACCGGTACATCACTACGCTCATAAACGCCGGAAATACCGTGTAAAAACTATCTATCAACAGATGGCCCGTCCATCGCCGACCCGTATGCTAATTCCTATGTATTATATTAATACAATTATGTCTTTTTTATAACAAGAAGGTGGAAAAGAAACTTATAGCCCGCGTGATGGTAAGGGGTTACCGTAGCCTATAGACGTTTGCTGTTTCTGTTGCATCCATGACTCGGGTACAAATGTTTATGCTTATCACACAAACATTTGTCCCTACCTTGATTCGAACCCGGGACCCATAGCACGGCAGGCAGTGTTAACTACCGTTGGACTAATTGGGTGTAGGTACGCACTGTTTGAAGACTTCTGACTTTAGAGGTATAGGCGACAAAAAGACTTTACTTTACAAAATCATTATTGATTCAATTCGGAATACCGATGCTGTCAGAATAGTCACTCCCTTAACGAGCTATGGCAACCTTACTCGCTTGCAGAAACACCACAATTGTTGTTTCACTGCGGTGTTCTGTACGGCAGATGTATTTCCTCTTGTCTTAGTATGTAATGTTAGAAAGTAAGATAGTTCTGTTTCTGCGAGTGTGTAAGGTTACCAGAGCTCGTTAGGTGAGTGTCTATTCTACTATTCAGTTATTATTGTTAACTATTCCGACAGCATGGGAATTCCGTTTGCTTTGAGTTTAGTAACTCCCTTATTATAAGAGACCAAAACGGTTTCCACTTGGTCGGCAACGCGCGAGCGACACCTCTGGTGTTGCAAACGTCTATAGTCTACGGTTACCGGTTACCATCAGGCGGGCCGTGAGCTCGTTTGCCACCCTCATGGTATTACAAAAAAATGAAGTCTGAATCACTACAGCTGACTCATGAGGGGTAGGCAGGGCTAAACCGAGGCTAGCCGATGACATTCTGATAAACATGATTTACGATAGTTCAAAATTGTTACGTGGGTGTAGAATTACTACAATGATACTTACTTAGAAAAGTATTTTAACGTGCAACTAGTCAAGCGAGGTCAGATCACCTACTTTGTGATACATACTAGGTAACTTTAATCCTGACCTTTAGGTCTTTATAATTAATTAGCGGAGCAGTGATAACCAGTGTTTTTTTTTATGGTGATAAGGGGGCAAACGAGCAGGTAGCTCATTCTGATGGTAAGTGATGACCGCCGCCCATAGACATTTGCAACACCAGAGGCTTGCAAATGCGTTGCCACACCCCTTAGAAACCGTTCAGGTTTACTGACAGCAAACGGAATTTCCATGCTGTCAGAATAGTCACTCCCCCAATGAGCTCTGGTAACCTTACTTACTCGAAGAAAGACAACTATTGTTGTTTCACTGCGGTCTTCTGTAAGGCGGAGGTACTTCCCCAATCGGGCAGCTCAATTTGAGCGAGAAATCTCGCTATGCCCTACCTCCTTGTAGTGTGCTATGAAATCAATTGTCTTCAGTTCAAACCCAAGGAACGCACCACAGATTTTTTTACGTGCGTGTTTATTACTTGCTCAAACGGTGAAGGGAAACCTAATGAGGACCTGCACGCTTGACAGATTTTCGCGATGGGGCCTGAAGTCTGCCAAGCCGGACTAGGCTAGCGTGGTGCTCTATAGCCTATTCCCTCTCAAATGAGAGGACACACGTGCCCAGCGGTGGGACAACAATTGAGTTGATGATGATGATAAAATCTATTTAATTGTTTAAAACTAAGGGGCTTTTTAAGGTCGCTGGAATCCGCTGGATGCGGGCGGCGCATGACCGGTCGTCGTGGCGATCCTTGGGGGAGACCTTTGTCCAGCAGTGGACGTCTAACGGTCAATATTCCTGGACGTTATGACACTATGCTATCTAGTTCCGTGGTAAGCAACGAGGCTTGTGTTACGGATACTAGTTGGTTGATATACTACATATATACTTTATTTTTTGTAAATACCTACATAGATATTATACATAGATACATCCATGACTCGGATACAAATGTTTATGCTCATCACATAAACATTTGTCCCTAAAGGAAATCAAACCCGGGACCCATTGCACAGAAGGCAGTGTTAACTATATCTGAACTAATTGGGTCGGCAAAATGTATTTATACATTTGATACATAAACATTGAGGAAGATATTCTCTAAATTATAGTGAAAAACCATAATTATCACAATCCGTTGTGTAGTTTAGTAAAATTAAACCCATAAACAGATGCTTGAACTTTGATAAACTGTCCTATTTTTAGTTATTAGTGATAAATTGATAATACAAGGAAGGAAATATATTTTGATAAATATGATATAGGTACCTGTAAAAATACATATACTCACTTAATGTTTAGGTATGTGTTGTATCGACGCTACAAGAGACTATTTTTGCCATCAAACAACAGAAAAACAACAAGGCTGTTGGTGTTGACAGTATTTGCGGGGGGATGATTAAGTACGGAGGAGATTTTCTACACGACACCTTGTGGAAGCTTTTTGTACGTATGTGGAATGAAGAACTTGTACCAGAATGTTTTAAAACTTCTCGGATCTGCTCGCTGTACAAAAATAAAGGAGACCGTTCCGATTGTAATTCGTATAGAGGTATATCGCTTTTATCTACTCCGGGAAAAATATTCGCCAGGATCCTACTGAATCGCTTACTGCCTTTATCAGAAACGATTTTGCCTGAAACCCAGTTTGGCTTCAGACCAGACAGAGGAACATGTGAGGCCATCTTCTCAGTTCGCCAACTACTAGAGAAGAGCAGAGAACAACGTCAACCAATGTTTCTTTGCTTTGTTGATCTGGAAAAAGCATTTGACAGTGTACCTCGCGATGCTCTTTGGGTTATTCTAGGCAAACTTGGGTGTCCGGACAAATTCGTGAGTCTCCTCCGACTATTACACGATGACATGAAGTGCTGCGTCTCCGTCAATGGGGAACAGTCCGAGTTTTTCCCCGTTACCTGTGGGGTCAAACAAGGCTGCGTCTTAGCGCCTACATTATTTGCCCTTTATTTTAGTGTAGTTGTCAGAGAAACCTTGAAGGACCTGTCTGAAGGTATCCATATTCGTTTCCGCATGGATAGTGGCCTTTTTAATATCTCCAAGCTCAAGTCCCGTACAAGAGTTTCTCACGCTGTTGTGACCGAAATAATGTATGCTGACGACCTGTGTTTTGTAACGGACTCTGTAGTTGGTTTACAAAACTTAATAACTAGTCTCGATAAAGCCTGCTCTAAATTTGGTCTCAGGATAAATGTTAGGAAAACTGAAGTGATGATTAATATAGAAGCTAATAACATCTTAGCTTCTAATATTTGCATTGGTGGAGATGTTTTGAAGCAGGTGGATAAGTTTAAATACCTTGGCAGTACAATAACATCAAAATGCGACCTGGACGCGGAAGTTAACAGCAGAATAGGCGCTGCTGCTGCAACATATGGTAAACTGAGATCAAGGGTGTTTCACTCACATGATTTAAAGCTCTCCACAAAAATCAACGTGTATATGGCTGCAGTGCTACCGAGTCTCTTATACTCCTCAGAAACATGGGTTCCATATCGGAAGCATATTCGCACACTGGATAGATTTCATCTCAAATGTCTTCGAGACATCATGAACATCAAATGGTCAGACCACGTCAGGAACACAAATGTCCTGAGGCTCGCAAAGGTCGGAGGTATAGAGATGTATCTGTTAAGGCGACAGCTGCGGTGGTGTGGACATGTGTCGCGTATGGCGGAGAGTAGGGTAGCTAAGCGTATCTTCTTTTCAGAACTCCAGTACGGTAAGCGTAAGCGCGGTGGCCAGTACCTGAGATACAAGGATGTTCTGAAAAGACATATGAAAAGATGCAAAATAGAGCCCTCACAGTGGGAGGCCAAAGCAGCAACGCGCCCTGAATGGAGACGTCTCATCCATCAACAGGTTAATGCCTTTGAAATTGACCGCCTCAAGGAGCTCGACCAGAAAAGAGACGAACTTAAAGCCCGACCACCAGTGGCATACAGTTATAACTACGTGAATGGGGTGCTGACGTGCTCCAACTGCGCTCGAACCTTTTCCAACAAGATTGGATATGCGAGTCACCAAAGAGCGCATCAAAGGGTAGAACGACTACACCCAGGAACTCAGGATCCGGTCCTTTAATAATAGTCGCTGTGGCCGAAATCGGTCAGGATGACATCATCATCATCATGTGTTGTATAATGATATATTATACATATATCCGTGTATTATATAAAAGTATATACAATTTTGAATCGTAAAATCGCAATTTATAATTAGGGGGTGGGAATAGGAGTGTAAAAACACTTTAGGTTTAACGAGTTTTACAACCCCAATCATTGACCTATGGCTGGGCACAGTTTGCTTCTCATTTAAGAGGGATTAGGCTATAGTCCAGCACCCTAGCCTATTGAGGGTTAGCAGACCTCACACCCCATCAAAACTCAGGCATGCAGGTTTCCTTATGATGTGACCATTTGATTATTGCATTTGATAAATCCTACTAATATTATAAACGCTAAAGTTTGTAAGTATGGATGTATGTATGGATGTTTGTTACTCTTTCACGCTAAAACCGCTCAACAGATTTGAATGAAATTTAGCATACATATAGTTTATTACCTGGATTAACACATAGGCTACTTTTTATCTATATACCATGCGGGCAAAGCCGCGGGAGGCAGCTAGTACGCACATAAATGAACACGAAAAGTCAGTGCGTGCCTTGGGTTTGAACTCGAGACCTTTGACATTTCAGTCCATTGGTCACATTACTATTATACACATTATATTATGTCTTAATGTCCAGGAATATTTATTTATTTATAATAATAATAAATATTCCTGGACATTATGGCACACAGCGCCATCTAGTTCCGTGCTAAGCAACGAGGCTTGTGTTACGGATACTAGTTGGTTGATATACTACATATATACTTTTTTTTGTAAATACATACATATTATACATAGATACATCCATGACTCGGATACAAATGTTCATGCTCATCACACAAACATTTGACCCTACCGGGATTCGAACCCGGGACCCATAGCACAGAAAGCAGTGTTAACTACCGCTGGACTAACTGGGTCGTCATTTATTGTTATTCCATAATTTACTACACACTAGCTATTGCCTGTAACTTCACCTGCGTAGCATTACATAGTAATTTTATCTAATCTGCATATTCATCTCATATTCTTAAAAAATATCTTTTAAAAAAATATTGATTCTGCATATAAACTTTCACCCCCTTTTTACCCTTTTAAGGGGTGATTTCCAGCACAAAAACTATTTTATATCCTTTCCCGGGACTCAAACCATCTCTATAATAAATTTCATCTAAATCGGTTCAGTGGTTTAAGAGTAAAGAGATGACATACACATAAATTGGCATATATGTATAATATTAATATGGATTGTTATTTATATTTAGTGACTATGATGTCACTGATATTGTATTCAGACTATTGTTTGTTGCTTGGTGACTTACAGCTCATCGCTAACACATGCTGCTGTGAGAAGCTGTGACATTTACTTTTTGTATGGTGATAAAGGGGCCAATGAGCAGGTGGCTCACCTGATGGTAAGTGATCACCGCCACCCATGGACATTTGCAATACCAGAAGGCTTGCACATGCGTTGCCAACCCCTGCAGAATTCATTTAGGTTTCTTAAAAGGGAATTACTAAACTGACAGCAAACATAATGCCTATGCTGTCAGAATAGTCACTCCCACAGCGATATCTGGTAACCTTTCTCACGCACAGAAATACAACTATTTTTATTCACTGTGGTCTTCTGTAAGGCAGAGGTACTTCCCCAGTCGGGCAGCTCAATACGAAACTATGTAGGAAACGGTAAATACTTGTATAACAGTAGTCCATGTTTTCCAAGATGGTTACGTGGAATTTTATCAGCCTCCTTACACTGATTAAACATAACATACCTACTATCTGGTCTGTCATTCACAAAGGGTTTAAGTAGATGTGTACTAAATGTATTTTCAACATTTTGCCAGTATGTTTTAGGTCCCATATAATAGGGAGCAAGCCTATTGGATGTTTAATTGAAACATGCCTGTTTAAGCATTGGTTTCTGCTTAGTGTTAAGGTCTGACCTTTTCTTTATACCTACTTTATTTAGAAGTTTAGAATGGGGATTATGTGAAATACTGTCCGTGTACTCAGAATAAGAGGGATTGATAGACTTCTCATGCCATAAAGAACATACTCAAATAATGTATGTGATCTTTTCTATTTTGAGAAGTTACTTCTTATTGTCTCTCATTATTTGAGGAGTACTTATTTCTAAATTAACCCATAAAACTTTAATTCCAATTAATCTACAAATCTTGTAAAAATATTTAAGTACATTTATTAAATGAAAACCAACAAATTTAACCATAACAAATTCTTTATCAATTACCACCTCCTTGCTTAAGAAGTCACAGTCAGCAAGGAGGATGCATAGGTTGCAGAAAATAACCCGTAATAAACTAACACTTGAATATATGACCCATAAATATTATATTCCTATTGGAATTACACTAAATGTCTATGCAGAGCCAAGTAGATTATAATTCTTATATAGAAAAATATATAACGGACCTTTTGAGGTAAATGAGTATTAATTAAATATACATCTACTATTCTATCTAAATGAGCTTAATTGGTTTAACAAACATTTCATTTTCAAATTGCCTATATGAAATTAACTCCTAGATGTAAGAAAATTATTTTATCTAAAGAATCTTTGCAAGTTACCTAAAACAATAAAAAAAACGAATTACTGTGAGCTAAAACCCGTCGTATTATTTACATGATTCCTAATAATCAATATAAAAAAAAGAAAATTGGGAAAAAGGTATTAATGCAATTGATTTTGGGATCATGAAATTCAGTCCCGCTGTCTTTCTGTAGTAGACACAACGTATGTAAACATACAATGTGTTTATAGAACAAATACGTGGATTTCTCCTCAATGTCTGCTGTATTTCTAGTCAGTAACTAATCGAATGGTGAAATACTAAAAACAAATGTACAACTTACGCAATTTGTCTGCCTTCATGCGAATAATTCATGTAAAACCGATTCACTCCCGATAAATATAGATCGAAAACGCAGTCAAAAATAGACAATTAGTTATCCACTTCATACACCAGTTAAAATACAGTCACATTATGTTCGGAATGTAAATCAACACTAGATATATATTCAACTGAGCGCATCACACAAAAATTCAGGAGGAAATTGCGAAAATAGTCGATTTTCCTTTCAGGATCCGACCACCATGCTTCGCGCCCCAATCGTCCACTAATACATTGTTTTGATTATTTGAACACAATCGTCCGTTTATATATGGCAGACATGCCCGAAGGAAGACACCACGGCCTGTTATATCCACAAAATCAAATCGTATTCCACGATATCACTCTAAATAAAATGATGTGTGAATGACATGAATTTTTGACATGCGCACTCCATTTGTGTATAGTTAGCGACATCTAGTGGTTGATATGAATTTATTTTAGCTTACCTCTATTTACAACGTTAAAGTAGTGCGGCTATTCGATGATAGATGTCGCAATCTAAATTATTATATTGTATCTAGATGTCGCTGCAAGAAAAATTGTTCTGTGACCATACTAAAAAATATAGAACAAAATTTTATTTAATCAATATTTCATTAACCTCAGCTAGATTATTACTAGCTGCAATGATATCGTTGTTCTTAGTCCTTGCAGTCAATGTTAAATTACGTCACAACTCGAATGAATTATTATATGAATTACACGAAGCCAACTTAGCCAAGTTATACAAAAAAGACAATTAAAATGTCGTACTCGGAGTATCAATTAAATCAATAGAAAATTTAACAGATAAATAGCCTTTAATTAGCATTCATTGTATTTTTAAAGGATAAATGGATTATCTTAGTTAGTTTGTTGCTTAACTACTATTTACTTAGGGTTAGTAGTACCTAATACTAAAGTAGTAAAGTAAAGTAAAATTATACCATAATACCACATACTTACTTACGTTTTCTCTGTCATAATAATTTGTATTATATGTCACATTTTATAATATAAGTAGGTATTTTTAACAGTGACAAAGTTAGTTCTGTGTATCAATATGGCGAATCAAACCAAACGCGCATATTTGTCCCAAAAATACGAATGACCCAAGAACGCGTGGTCGGTACAGCGATGAGCGAAATATGGATGCGGCAATATTAACAATGATAATTATTGACGACCTCTTGTCTTTTTACCATCAAATGATATTAACTTCGTAATAATTTTTGGAGGATGAGGGTCGTTGGACAATAATATAGTCACGACAAAGTTCAACCATAAAGTGTATATTTAATTCAGTAAAATGCTCTATATATATTTACAATCACTATGGTACAAACACAAGTCATCCTAAACCTATTACAAAATATTTACACCAATTAGAATCAAGCTAGCGAGCGCGCGGGGCGCGAGGCGCGGGGCGCGGGACGTAGGTCGCATGCAGGTGTTCGAATCTATAAATATTGGTAGCGCGCGCGCGGGCTCCTCCATTTCGCGCCGCGCGTCGCCGTCGAGTGTAGCTCCGTGATCATCTCTGCTCCTCTGCCTGCTGTCGTGAAGATCGCTGCCTGTGTGCATGTTGTTACTCCGTGTTGTGCTTGCTGCTTGCTCCAAACCGCTCTTATCAGAGCGAACTGACGCGTGCAGCGGCGTAGCGTGTTACTATGCGCGCCGCGTCGCTGCCGCGAAAGCGTCTTTATCAAGACGGTGTCGTGTCTCCATGCAGCTGTCATAAAAACGTTATAGTCTTTTTCAAGACTGCTTCTTCGCTGTCTCTTGAGTAGCATGTCAGAACGTACGGTAATGGTAATGGACTCGGTAACGGTGGTAAGGTAATAATGGTGTCTGATAACGGTGGTAATGGTTTCGAAGGAGGTACGGTAAGGTAAGTGATTTGTGTACTGTGTCACTACATCACTCCCCCCTAAGCGAAGCGTACGTTCGGTTTCACTGAGCGGCCAGAACGAGTAACGTAGGTATCGCGCGTCGTCACTGGGGTCGTTGACCGAGGTTCCGATGGCTCGTCGCTTGTAGTGCGCGCTGTCCTAGGTTGTTGCCGTGTTACTGTTCTGGTGTCAGATTCTTCGTCTAGTAGGTGGGCTGGCTTCACTCTGTCTATTGAGACTACTGCAGTTCGTAAGGGCATCTGTATGGTGAATTGCTTGCTACCACGTTGCAGAACTTTGAACGGGCCGTCATATGGTGGGGTCAACGGACTTCGCACGGTATCATTACGCACGAAAACATGAGTACACGTCGCTAGATCCTTGTATACGAACGTGCTCGTGCTATTGTAGTGTGATTTGCTGCTTGGCGATAGATTCGACATAGTTTCGGTCAGCTGGCGGACGAAATCTGCGTCTTCAATGTTCGGCTGTGTAGGCACGAAGAAATCCGACGGTATTCGCAGTGTCGATCCGTAGGTCATCAGAGCCGGGCTGACTTGAGTGTCTTCGCGTAGAGCGGTGCGTAGTCCCAGTAAAACGGTATATAGTTCCTCGTTCCAGCGCGTGGCGGCGCTTCTCGCCATGAGTGCGGCTTTCAAGGTTCGATGCCAGCGTTCGACTTGACCATTTGCTTGCGGGTGAAATGCAGTAGTTCGAATCCTTGTAATTCCAAATTTTTTCATCAATGCGTTGAACAATGACGATTCAAATTGTCTTCCTTGGTCAGTGGTCACGCGCAACGGGCAACCAAATCGCGATATCCAACCATCGTACATCGCCTTAGCAACAGTGTCGGCAGTGATGTCACGTGTAGGTATTGCTTCGGGCCATTTGGTGCAGCGGTCGATCATGGTCACCAAGTATCTGAAGTCGTTTGACGGCGGCAGTGGTCCCACGATGTCTATGTGAACGTGTTCGAACCGCGCGGATTTTTGAAATTCCCCGAGCGGAGCGATGACGTGTCTTTGTACTTTCCCGCGCTGGCAACCGATGCATGATTTTGCCCATAGACCAACTTCTTTATTCATGCTCGGCCAGAAGAACTTTGTTGACATAATCCTCCTTGTTGTTCTTACACCTGGGTGACTCAGCTCGTGTTGCGCTTTGAACGCGGCAAAACGGTAAGTCGCTGGTAGGTACGGACGCATGTTGCCGGCCGATGTTTCGCATATGACAGGTCGCTGACCTCCGGGTAGTGTAATGCGTACGAACTTGAGACTCGGGTTGGACATGCAGGTCTTCAGCTCTTCGTCGGCTTCCTGGTCTTGAGCGAGTTGGTCGTAGTCTATTGTAGAATGAGATAGGTTGATTTCTTCGATTCGTGATAAGGCGTCAGCTGCTTCGTTCTTATCACCGGTAATATATTCAATCTTCGAACAAAATTGACTGACGTAATGAAGTTGGCGTTCTCTTCTTGGAGTGTCGGTGCTATTCGGTGATCTTGTTAATGCGTAGGTTAGAGGTTTATGGTCGGTGAATATAGTCAGGTCGTTGCCCTCTATCAGTCGTCGTAGATGTTTTACAGCGGTGTACATTGCTAATAATTCGCGATCGTACACGCTGTATCGTCGCTGCGTCTCACTCATAGTTTTCGAGTAGAATGCCAGAGGTCTCCACACGTCGTTGACTTTCTGTTGTAGCACAGCGCCGATACTTGTGTTGGATGCGTCGGTAAATAAACAAAGTGGAGCGTTAGGTATCGGGTGCGTAAGCGTCGTTGCCTCGAGAATGCTTTGGCGGCATTTCTCAAAGGATTGTTCGGCTTCTTGAGACCACTGAATCGGAGTTTTATCGTTTTTCTTGCTGTTATGTAGGTACTTATTCAATTCATGTTGATATTCTGCTTGATGAGGTAAGCAGCTGCGGTAAAAGTTTATCATTCCTAAAAATCTTCTAAGTTCTTGTACTGTCTGTGGCTTCGGATAGTTTACTATGGCTTGAATTCGTTCTTGAGTGGGATTGATTCCTTCTGATGAAACTTCGTATCCGAGAAACTCGATGATTTTCTTATCAAACTCGCACTTGTCGATGTTTAGACTGACGCCGTAGGTATTTAGGCGTTCGAGTACTAATTCTAAGTGCCGACGATGTTCTTCCTTGTTTCTCGAGTGAATCAGCAGATCGTCGACGAAACAGAATACGATGTCATCTAGTCCTCGAAGAACTTCGTGCATAAAGCGTTGAAAAGTTTGACCGGAGTTTCTTAGGCCAAATGTCATGCAGGTAAACTCGAAGAGACCGAAGGGTGTTATTATGGCTGTTTTCTGAGCATCTTCTTTCGCGATGGGCACCCAAAAATATGCCATCTTCAGGTCGAGCTTAGAGAAGATTTTCTTGCCATGAAGTTGGTACGTGAAATCTTGGATTCGAGGTATGGGGTATCGGTCTGGCACGGTGACGGCGTTGAGTCTTCTGTAGTCCCCACATACTCGCAGTGAACCATCCTTCTTCTTGACTACATGCAGAGGACTGGCCCAGGGACTGTTCGATGGTTTGCAAATCCCCATCTCGATCATACGCTCGAATTCAAGCTTCGCCGCTTTGTACTTATCGGGCGGTAGAGGGCGCGGCCGAGAGTACAATGGCGGTCCGGTTGTTTCAATATGGTGCGTGACGTCATGTTTGACTGGAGTTTTCAGTGACATTGGTCTCAGTACATCTGGGTATTTCTTCAGCAGGTCGTGATATGCATGGTCTCGGTTGATAATGTAGATCGATTCTTCGTTGTTATGTATCTTGATGGCGTTCACGCTGAGTTCGGTTACGCGGTCGACGAGTTTTCTTTGATGCAAATCAACTAGTAATTTGTGATGTACTAAGAAGTCTGCACCCAGTAACGATGTCTTCACGTCCGCGACGACGAAAGTCCACTTGAAGCTTCTTCGTAAACCTAAGTTGAGCTCGAGTGTGCGCTCACCGTAGGTTCGAATTTCTGTGCCGTTAGCTGCGAACAGTTTGTATGTATTCTCTGCCGGCTTCAAATGCTTCTTGTTTCGGGCGGCTAATACGGATATGTCGGCACCCGTGTCCACAAGAAATCTCTCTCTGTTAATGATGTCGATCACACATAGGCGGTGAGACTTTTGGTTTACATCGACGCCCGCCACAGTCGATGTACTTTCTAGTTTTCCTGCTTGGTTCTTGAGCACGGCGATTCACATTTTCGCGCCTCGTTGCCGAAGCGGTAGTGATAACGACACAGCCAATCGGGATCGCCGGGCTTGCGCGCGTCATGCCTACGATGTCTTGAGTGCGAGCGAGAGCGGCTACGGTTTGCGTAGTGCGAGCGAGAGCGGTGATTCGTGGAATTTTGTTGATTTCGAAGCTCGGCGATATCGAGAGATAGTTTTTCAATTTGTTTTGATAACACGCTGATTTGAAGGTTTGTTATATTTTGATGTCCCTCGTTGACCGATGTGCTGGTTGACCGGGGGTTTTCTGTGGAGACTGCGGCTACTGTAGCTGGTTCAAAATACTCCATCATCTTGTCGGCCATCGCAGCTAAGATTTCGAGCGATGACTCGGTGTTGACGGAGATCACAGCGCGAACTTGTGCGGGGAGATGGTTGAGCCACATAACCTTCAGTGCTTCATCAGACAGTAATTTGCCGCTGAGGTCTCTCATCTTACGCAGCAGCTGGCTCGGTTTTTGGTCGCCGAGTTCGAGGCCGCTGAGTAGCTTCTGTAGCTGGCGATGGTCTGACTCCTGGTACGTCGAGATGAGTCGGTCTTTGAGCGTCTTGTATTTTCCGCTGGCCGGTGGCTCCAGGATGATGTCCGCGATCTGCTCCAGGTCACTGCAGCCGAGCAGCGGGACGACGAGGTTAAACTTCTGCTCATCTCCAACCTTACTGGCAGCAACCGCGGCTTCGAACTGCGCGAACCACAGACGCGGGTTTTGGCGCCAAAATGGTGGTAGTCGGGCAGGTAGAGATATTGTAGCCACGTTGCTCTTCACGGTTGTGACGTCCTGCGCATCGGTATATTCTTCATTAGTCGACATCTTGCAGGGAATTCTTCTCTTCAGGTTTCAGTTTTCTTCGGGGTCACCAATTTGGAGGATGAGGGTCGTTGGACAATAATATAGTCACGACAAAGTTCAACCATAAAGTGTATATTTAATTCAGTAAAATGCTCTATATATATTTACAATCACTATGGTACAAACACAAGTCATCCTAAACCTATTACAAAATATTTACACCAATTAGAATCAAGCTAGCGAGCGCGCGGGGCGCGAGGCGCGGGGCGCGGGACGTAGGTCGCATGCAGGTGTTCGAATCTATAAATATTGGTAGCGCGCGCGCGGGCTCCTCCATTTCGCGCCGCGCGTCGCCGTCGAGTGTAGCTCCGTGATCATCTCTGCTCCTCTGCCTGCTGTCGTGAAGATCGCTGCCTGTGTGCATGTTGTTACTCCGTGTTGTGCTTGCTGCTTGCTCCAAACCGCTCTTATCAGAGCGAACTGACGCGTGCAGCGGCGTAGCGTGTTACTATGCGCGCCGCGTCGCTGCCGCGAAAGCGTCTTTATCAAGACGGTGTCGTGTCTCCATGCAGCTGTCATAAAAACGTTATAGTCTTTTTCAAGACTGCTTCTTCGCTGTCTCTTGAGTAGCATGTCAGAACGTACGGTAATGGTAATGGACTCGGTAACGGTGGTAAGGTAATAATGGTGTCTGGTAACGGTGGTAATGGTTTCGAAGGAGGTACGGTAAGGTAAGTGATTTGTGTACTGTGTCACTACAAATTATTGCTGTGGTAGCCTAGTGGTGTGACCAGTGGACTGAGATGTCAGAGGTCTCGACTTCAAACCCAAGGCGCGCACCACTGACTGTTCGGAAGTTATGTGTATATTTATCACATGCTCAAACGGTGAAGGAAAACATCGTGAGGAAACCTGTATGCTTGAGAGATTTTCTCGATGGCATGTAATGTCTGCCAACCCGCAGTAGGCTAGCGTGGTGGACTATAGCCTAATCCCTCTCAAATGAGTGGAGACCCGTGCCCAGCAGAGGGACATTAACGGGTTGATGATGAATAATAGATATTTTAAGGGCACTTTTAAAAGACGAGTTGAGTGGTTCCCAGTGGTTCCCTGGCAAACAAACTGCCATTATACACATATGCAAGTTTTGATAAAAAAAAAGTCAGTGACAGCACGGAGTTTCTATTAACCCCAAGGGTATGACCGATGTGTACTAATTTACAAAGACATTTCGTCGTAATGTTTTAGGCCTATTGCCATTTACTGCTATATTCACTATTATTATTAATTTAAGAGCTCAGCTCTTGTCGGTTAGCTCGATTCCCACTTTTTCCTTCATTTGATCAACAAAACTATATTCAGTAGTACTGAACATTTCATAGACAAAACCCAATAACACTGTTCGAACTTGGCAACGCACCCAAGACGTTTTCCTCAGCAGTCGCACTTGCGACCACTTAACCAACGAGGCAGTGTGTACAATAAAGAATTTCAGATTAAAAAATACCGTATCCAATTCGTCCGTCACTATTAACCTTCGCACTTCGCGGTGGGGACTGGTCTAACGTCAGTTCTAAGAACTGGTCTCAGGTAGAATGATGTCAGTATACATACAAGCTCAGCCCCAAGAATGCAATACCTACATATTATTATATATCGAATTTTAAGTTTAAAACCTATTTAATAAAGCTACTTTATTAGAAGCGGTTGGAGACTTCACTTTATTATGTTTTAAAAGTTACATGGTATTCTTATAAAGTAACATAATGTTCCACAAAAGTATACAAACAGTTTGACTGTGGGACAATTTAATCTAAAATTAAGGCAAAACTAATATAATTTCACTAATAAGCTCTAGCTAGCTCTTTTAATTTGCCCAATACATTGATTGTCTCACTGTTGGACGAGGGTCTTCTCTCATCTAGGATAATATAGGATAATATATATAAAGGTACCTTAGGGCATAGGGAGATTCCTCGCTCAAATTGAGCTGCCCGACTGGGGAAGTACCTCCGCCTTACAGAACATCGTAGTGAAACAACAATAGTTGTGTTTCTGCGAGTAAGGTTACCACAGCATGGGCATTCCGTTTGCTGTCAGTTTAGTAATCTAAACGGTTTCTTCAGGGTTTGACAACGCATTTGCAAGCCTTCTGGTATTGCAAATGTTCATGGCGGCGGTGATCACTTACATAAGGTGAGCCTCCAGCCATTTTGCTGGACTTTACGTTCAGAAGTCGTATCTACGATGATGCAGTCGAGTTAAATTAAAATAAAAATACATCTATTTTTGTATACCTACATAAATCGCAGTTTTTACCGAGTTATCAGACCGACCGTTAACCACCTACAATACTACCTATCCCACGTGCAAAAAGTCGTAAAGGTATCATTGTTCTATCAATATTCTTGCCACGGGCCTCGTCGCAGTTTGGCGATCTCTAGTCTAACAGCTGACAGACTGGCGGCATGCATTATACATGAGATGACCCGGATGTCATAGTCTAGGAGCTACACTCGTAACGTTAGCGACATCTCACTGGTAAATAATTATTATTTCGTTATGACACAGCGCCATCTAGATTCGTTTTGTCTTGACTTTGACTTCCCTGAGGTTTTTCCTGATGGTCGACATCCATGTAGATCGAGGGTCTGCCACGGCTGCTTAGTCCTGACTCTAGTTGCAGCGCTTTTTTGCTCATGTGTTCATCAGGTCAGCGCATGACGTGACCGTACTACCTTAAGCGGAAAACTTCAAAGAGATGCGCTCTTTGAGGTTCTCCGGTATTGGTCTCGCTTTGAAGCTGCCTCTGATATACATATTTGGTACTGTATCTAGAAGTGAGACGCGCGTCGAAACTACTATCGATGAGGCAGTTCAGTAAAATTAAAAAAAATATGTACATAAAAAAGTTATGTAATTATGTTTCTTTCTTGTTGCAATTGTGAGACTAATCAAGAGTAGTTATAGTTTTAGAGTAAAATATAATTTATGTGAAAGCCAGGAAGATCTGTGCCACAGATAAAATAGGAAGGTGAGCACAAATATTTGCTTCTTTATTTTCTTTGTCTGAGGATCTAGGCTTTTTAAGAAGTTATATTGTATTTTTTATTGTTTTCTTTTTATTTTATTTTTATTGTGTGCGTCAATTTGTGTTTGTGCGGAAATAAATACGTTTTTCTTTCTACTTTCTTATGTCTGTGCGTGTGGAGGTATTGTGTTAGGTATGTGTTGTGAGGCGACAGTCATTTCTCTAGCTCTTAAACTATACTGGTCGGATCACAGTAGTTTCTCAACACTGATACAAGCTGCCAACCATCTGAGTGACGTCACACCAACCTTGCTATTTAATCTACAATGTTAACGGCGCTTAGATTACCTACTTGTGAGTTAAGGTTGATTATTAAACAATTAAACTACTTTTTATGGAACGTTTTCTTACACTTAGGCGAATAATAGACATTGCAAACTACTTTTATAGATTTTATCGCGGTATACTGGAATTATAGACAATATTTCACATTAAACGGCATTATTCTTATATTGATGTTGCATATAAACATTGTAAAGGAATTGACTTCCTATATTGTAATTTGTATTTATATAAAAGAGTTTAATGGAGTTACTTGCCGGTTCTTTTCCATAGACCTACTTTTTGGAACCGTGCAACTAGTTTGACAATTCAAAAGCACCTGTTACACTGGTCTACTTGAAATAAATGATTTGAATTCGAATTATTTAATCCCAAAGTCACGGATTTTATAAATAGTCGATAAATTCTGTGAAAAGTAATCGTTCCAGTAAATTTATTCCAATGTCGCCATTTTTGTCGTTCTCGAAGGTGTAGGCAGAGATCTAATGTAGGTACACCTATCTACCGGACCGGGCCCGCCCCAGAATGGTCCAGTGCCCACCCCAGACTATTGGGCCACCGATTAAAATGAGACTGTGCCCATCCCAGCCAAGCCAAGGAATCGAGCTACAAAAGGTCATTTTGAAAGTCATCATTAAAGGTTGGGATGATTAATAGATCGAGATAGCTCCGGGGGTAAGTGATGACGCCGGGGGCCGGGGAGCTGGGATGACCTTTTTTTCTTTTTTCACCTCTTTCAGCTCCCGGCGCGGCGGCGCGGGCGTCTTGATAACTTTCGGCACTGGGGCCAGGACCCCCCTGGAGGAAAAGTCTAGATACACCAATGACCGGGGACCAATCCAAACACCGAGCTGCTATTGAAAAAAATTGTATAGAAAAAACCCAATAACACTGCTAGACCTGGGAATCGAACCCAGGACCTCTTGCACAGCAGTCGCAACGACGCGGGCCTATTGGTCTAGTATCGAGGGGGTACCTAGGTAGTATGATTACTTATTCTATGGCTTCACTATTGCATGATATAGGAGACACTTCTCATACATAATAAAATATCTCCCATGCACACACGCATCGCTTACTATACTTATATTGCACGTTCAAAATCTTTGTAGTTTTATTTCGTGCATATTTCTGGCCCATTAAAATGCCAAAGCTTTTTGAGAGGCGAAAAAAATATGCTAAGAGTGACCACGTGAGGCAACGCAAGGTTCCTTACATATTATTATTAGAATAATAATCAGCTACAGCTTGCCCAATACCCGGGGATTTTATCTGAAAAAAAAAAAAACAACATTATTACCTATCTTAGCTTTTTTAAAGATTATGTAAGAATAATGCGCAGGAAACTGACCCTTTTTTATAAAGATCTAGATGGCGTTGTTGCTCGCATTGTTTTAGGTACCTACACTCCTACATATGTACCTACATACACTCACGCCTTTTTCCCGTGGGGGTAGGCAGAAACTAGAGAATGCCACCTACACTCCTAAAACCACCAAAAAACCACAGGATTAATAATAACAGACATAATCGTTTTACGATCGTTCTCAAGGATCCCTTATCGCTTTAGTCTCATACTGGTATTCAGATACATCCGGTCCAAGCAACATTTTGAATATCAAACGATACTGACGCTTTTGGACCTGTGAGCGACAGTAAAAATGCAACACCTCTGGAAATTACCCTAAAACGTGGACACTGGATAAATAACGACCTGATGAGCGCAGTGGTTGAGCGGTCGACTTGTACGTTTGGTCCCCGAACGGAGAATAATTAATATTTGTAAAATCTACTGGTAGTTGTGACGGGTCTGGGCGTTTGTGTACCTATGTGAATATTTGTGATTGTAAACGCATCCACGGTAGAAGAGAAAATGATATTCTGGGGCAACATATCATCAGGCGGGCCATAAGATTATTTTCCACCCTCGAATGGGACCCCATGCTAAGGTTGCCAACTATTTGTACAAGAAATACAGTATATTGAGGTCAGAAAAATAAAATCAACAATATTTTAGGAAAAGAAACAGTGTTCGTTTTTTTTTTAAATCTAAGTAAATCGAGCTAAGTAAAGTATGTAGTAAAATTACTTAAAATACCAGTGGTATGAAAACAGTATTTTGTATATTTTTTTTTATTTGAACAGTAAAAAGTATAAACGAGTGGAAAAAAGTATAATACTGTTTTTAACAGGATGGTTGGCAACCCTACCCCACGTTCTTATGGCCATTTGTAAGGCCATCATCATCCTATAGTTTGAGAGGAATTATGATAGCGTAATCACTGGTAATACGTAGTTCACGATGATGATGATGGTTGACCCCCGGTACTCCGCATGGTACATAAATAAAAACTAGCCTATGTGTTAATCCAGTTAATAAACTACATGTATGCTAAATTTCATTCAAATCTGTTAAGCGGTTTTTGTGTCAAAGAGTAACAAACATCCATCCGATACATCATCGGGTTCTGGGCACTGAATGGATACTTACAAACTTTCGCGTTCATAATATTAGTGGGATTTATCTTTTGTCGACTTATAATCAATTTCAAATTTATATCTTGTATGTAATTATTAAAATATAGTTAAGTTATATAATGTTAGATGGCATTTTACTGTAATTTATAATACATATATTTAATACTAAAATACCGAATCAAATGTCAATGATTTCTCTCTCGTTTGACATTATTGTGTTATTTTTAAATGTCAAATGTGAAGTTTTTATATATTAAGCTCGAATTAATATAA
Organism: Craniophora ligustri; assembly: GCA_905163465.1. Lineage (NCBI taxonomy): Eukaryota > Metazoa > Arthropoda > Insecta > Lepidoptera > Noctuidae > Craniophora > Craniophora ligustri. The sequence continues at coordinate 1,338,647 of LR990982.1, forward strand.
TATTTAACTATTTTAAGCTAAAAAGTCAAACGTTTTATTTGAATTAGATTAATAATTACACGTGCTTTAGAATTCTCAAAACCTGGTTCTACGGTTCAAAGAAGTAGGTCTTATGGAGAAGAGCCGGCAAGAAACACCATAGATACTCTTTATAGTTACATCGCAACATTCAAAGATCAAAATATCAATCCGGCAAGGAGTAAAAGTTAAAATCCCAAGGCAGCAATTCTTTTTGAAGTTATGTGCGTATTCGTGCTCAAACGGCGAAGGAAAACGTTGTGAGGAAACCTGCATGCTTGAGATATTTTCTCAATGACATGAGAAGTCTGCCAACCCGCTGTGGGCTAGCGTGATGGACTATAGCCTAATCTCTCTCAAGAGGAGACCCGTGCCCAGCAGTGGGACAATAATGGGTTGATGATGATGATGAATATAAAATTCCTAAAAAGTAGTTTAATTTTAATGTCTGATTTCTGTTAGTTAGGTATATTATAACTGTCTCGTTGGTCTAGTGGTTGTACAGTGCGACTGTGAGCAAGAGGTCTTGGGTTCGATTCCCAGGTCGAGCAAAGTGTTATTGGGTTTTTCTATGAAATTCTCAGTAGCAGCTCGAAGTTTGGATTCGTGCCTGGTTAATGGCAATAGTCTCGCCCCCTATTACATGGGACCTAAAACATACCGGCGAAACGTGGGTGTACATTAGTACACCTCTGCCTAACCTTTCGGGGACGACAGGCGTGATGGTATGCTATGTTACAAACTTGGAGTCTTTTTAAAGTGTTAAGACGTTTAGGTGCGCCCTACCCACTGCAGTCAAATGACCTAGACTGAACAAGTAACCTTTAGACTAAGTCTAGACTTTGGAGCGATAGACCTAGTGTTTGACCCTACTTCGCTTGTGTTTTTTAAGACAAGTTTTGAGGACCCAATTAGTCCAGCGGTAGTTAACGCTGCCTTCTGTGCTAGTGCTATGGGTCCCAGTAGGGACAAATGTTTGTGTGATGAGCATAAACATTTGTATCCGAGTCATGGATGTATCTATGTATAATATATATGTATTTACAAAAAAAAAGTATATATGTAGTATTTCAACCTACTAGTATCAGTAACACAAACCTCGTTGCTTACCACGGAATTAGATGGAATTTATTATTAAGCCCGACACACTAAGGCATTTTCTTCTTTTTAACCGACTTCCAAAAGGAGGAGGTTATCAATTCAACTGTATTTTTTGTATACTACGAAGGTGACAAACAAGTATACAGTGCGCCTAATAGTAAGCGGTTACCGTAGCCTATAGACGTTTGCAACACCAGACATGGGCGTACCCCAGATTTGTTCAGGGGTGGGGCAAATTAATAAACTGAGTAGCAGGAAAGTCAATTTTTTATTTATTTACTGAGTGGAAAGTTTTATTTACTGCAATATACCTTATTCCAATTATAGCCTGCGAGAGTTCTGGCTAAATCCATTTCTTTCAGTCTCTGTGCCTCATTATTTGTCCATGTGTCATACCAAAGCTAAGCTTCACCATGAATACTACTTCTTCACCCAATTATCAGCCTATGTTGGACTGCTGGACGTAGGCCTCCCCTAGTGAACGCCACAGAGCTCTATTTTCGGCTCTTCCCTGCCAGCTGCCTTCCGCAACTACTACTTACTACCTTCCACTACTTTTGCCGGGACGCGGTTTCCCGCAAACTCGTTTGTTTCAACGGTTGTCGGTCCTCCGAGAGATGTGACTGGTCCATTGCCACTTCAGCTTGCTAATCCATCGATAAACATATCCCATAGAGCGTTATTGAACAGTTTCGGTGGTACGACATTCCTCTGTCTCACTCCCCTGAGTAGCAGGATATGTTTCGTTTACTGGTTCTGTACTTGCTCTCTCATCACTTCGATGTACCGCCAGTCCACTTGGGATCGCTGCAGGCCCTCCAGCATAGTGCAGGTTTTAAAAAGCCTGAGAGAAAAGTGAGAAATAATCAATAGAATCGGTTTTCTCCACAAAAGCAAGACACAAGAGCCGATTATACTCCTCGGTCTTCGATGTGGATGTGGTGTATGGTCCCGTAGTCCCTTCTGAACTAAGCCTATTCTGGAGACTAAAACTCGTTAAGTTTTCTTTCTAGACGATTCGAGATTACCTTCGAGAACAGCATAAAGACGTGGCTCAGAAGCGAGATGGGTATGTACTTACTCAGTGTAGAGTAATTCTTCTTTCTTGAAAAAATATACTACTAAGGTTCTGTTCCACGCCTTTGGAGTTCTTCCATCGGTAAGAACAGAGTTAAACAACTTCTGAAGTTCTCGAAGTACAGGTTTGCCTGCTACTTTCAAGAGCTCCGAAGTAACCCCGTCCTCCCGCGGAACTTCCATATTTAAGCTGCTTGAGGGCAATCTAGATTGCGTTGAGGCTGACATCTGGCAGCTCATCGGTGTAGTGGCAGGTTAAAGTGCCTGGGAATCTTCTCTACTGGGTCGGGGTCGAGGAGCATGCGAGTGGTACAATCTGTTTTAAAAGTTCTCCATCTCGGAGAGAATCTCCAGCCTTGACGGTGTTGCCAGACAATGTTTTCACCTTCGTCAGTTGGGGCTTTCTCAATTGCTGGGCAAAGACTTTTGACCCTAGTCGCCGTACTTTGTCGAACTTGCTGATGTTTCGATTATAATGGGTGAAATGTATGTAGTGAATACGCTGGTGGTAATTGCTCAAAAATAAAACGTAGCTCTGGAGACATCCTTAAATAATCTAGATAAGGAATCATCAGTGAACTCTTCAAAAACTCGTTAGGAGTCTGAGCCGAAGGATCAATGATTTTGCCTATTTGCAATCCATGGCATTCTAAAATCTTCATAGTAATCGTCGACGATTGACTCCGCTAATGCTATTGAATTTTGCATTTTCACGGTGTTTTTTTAAGGATTTAGTTATTCTTATAATAAGTTCTGCACTAAGAAATAAGTCTATACTTTTCGACTACATTAAAAATTGAATTTGGAAATAAAATCTTAGCTTCAGGTCAGAGTACAGGGTGGGGCAGCTGCCCTACCTTGCCCCACCGTCGGTACGCCCATGACACCAGATGCGTATCGCTCGTACGTTACCAACCTTGTGGAAACATTTTAGCTCCCTTTTTTAGAAGGAGAGTTTTAGATAGATAGATTGTTTATTTCTGTAACTAGATCTTTTAAAGACACTTTTACAAGTCATGTGTAATTATTTTATGAACTAGATGGCATCGGCATTTCTTAGCTGACGACCTCTGAGAAGAAATGCCGAAACAAACTCAGAGAATCATGGTCTCTTTTATAGTCCAAACATTTTTGTTTATAGTATGTGAGCCTGACGATGTAGGTCTGAGGTTCTTAGGTTAGGTCTTTAGGTTTCTTATTATTGTTCCACTGCGGTCTTCCTTAAGGCGTGGTCCTTCCCCAGTTCTGCAGCTCAATTTGAGAAATCTCGCTATAGCCATAGCGAAATGTGGGTATAGAGGTAGGGTATACCCAACCTCTCTTAAAATGCACCTACTGCAACTCTTCAGGCCAGGGTCAAAAATAGCTACCATCCAGAAAATCTTCGAGACAATGAAGCCCGACGTGTCCCAGGGGAATGGTTTTAACTGTCTTGAAACCCGCAGCGAAATTAATCATGATAATAAATAGGAGTAGGACTTGTTATGATTTTTTCAGCATAAAATTTATTCCCTAATTTGATTATCGCTGCATCAATAAGACCACCTTCCGTGGTAAGTTTCCTAGATTCGTATCTCGGTAGGGACAAATGCTAGTGTAATGAGCATAGACATTACTCCCTGTGACATGATGTTTCAATTTATAATATTCATGTTCTGCCAAAAAATATCTATACCATCACGCCTGTTGTCCCCGAAGGGTTAGGCTGAGGTGTACCAATGTACACCCACATTTCGCCGACCAACTTCCGAGCCACCTTGCTCCTTGCTCGACTTGGGAATCGAACCCAAGATCTCTTGTTCAGCAAGCGTACTTATGATCACTAAACCAACAAGGCTCTATTTATTTTTACAACTAGTGTTTCTAGGTCTTATAAGTATTTGTGCTAGTGAGTAGACCCGCCTACAAAACTAGAGAAATTCCCAGGGCAAGACCATAAAATCTTCTTCTTAAGTCCTTCTGTGGATTATTAAACACCCACAAACGAACATACATTCCACACAACATCATTAAATATAATATATTAAACAATCCGTGACTGGCATAACCTTGCATTCCTTTGCCGTTTGATTATAAATAAAAAAAAGAAACATCTAAGATGGCGGACAACTAACAGCTGATTTTGTGATATTATTATTTTGTTCATATGAAATGGTGTTATTAGTTTATAGTGATATATAATATGATACCTTCATGCTGGTTTAATGGAAGGCTTAGGCAGAGAAATACTGTTTATCTATAGTTTACTGATAGATATATGATTTAATTCCTATATCTGATTATACACCTAGATCTACAATTCAAACCCAAGGCACACACCACTGACTTTTCGGAAGTTATGTGTGTATTTATCACAAGCTCAAACGGTGAAGAAAAACGTTGTGAGGAAACCTGCATGCTTGAGAGATTTTCTCGATGGCATGTGAAGTCTGCCAACCCGCAGTAGGCTAGCGTGGTGGACTATAGATTATATCCCTCTCAAATGAGAGGAGACCCGTGCCCAGCAGTGGGACAATAATGGGTTGATGATGATACCAATATCAGGACGAACTGAATAAATATTGACTTTACATTGCAGGACTTGCATTTAACTAATAGTCGTTGGTCTTGTGGTCTTTAAGTGCGACTGATGAGCAAGTGGTCTTAGTTTCGATTCCCGGTTCGAGCAGTGGAATTGGATTTTTATAAGAAATTCTTAGTAGCAGCTCGGAGTTTCGATTAGTGCCCGGTTGATGGCAATAGGCTCGCCCCCTAGGCTATTATATGTGTCCTAAAAAATGCCAGCATAATATGGGTGTACATTTAGTACACTTCTGCCTAACCCTGCGGGGACGACAGGCGTGATGGTATGTTATATATCTTACCACTTGAATTCCCAGTCCACTATTGACAACCAAGTTTTATGATTACATCTCATGGAAAGAAAAACACAAACTTTTCCTTCAATGAAATTGACTATTGAAGGCAAAATAACGTCATTATTACTATAACTAATAACTGTTCAATTAAAACGACAACCTTGTTAGTTTTTACACAACCTAGACGACCAAGTCGCCAGCAATTATGGAGTCACAATTGTGTGGAAACCAGGAAAATGGCGGACGGTGGCCTCAGTGTTACCCTGAGATGAAAGAAACTAGGTAAGGTACTTTGAAGGGACAATACTGACGTGTGAATCCAAACCACTGCATCTCAGATAAACCTATTTTGAGAAAAGGGCTTTTAAACCTTTTTTGTTCTTTGGTATTCCATAATAAACCTTAAATTTAACCTAATTAATATATCTCCTTCTACATACTATAGAATAAAAATATATGTAGATATACTAACTGACCCAGCAAACGTTGTTTTGCCACATTATAGGGGTTGGTGGTAGAAGAGTGAAAATTTAAAATTATAAGTTTTTTTTTTGCCAAATCTTAAAAAAAAATAGGTTAGGCAGAGGCCATGTAATAGGGGGCGAGCCTATTGCCATTAACCGGGCACGAATCCGAGCCGTTAGTGAGAATTTCACATAAAAACCCAATAACACTTTACTCGACCTGGGAATCGAACCCAGGCCCCCTCTTGCTCGGCAGTCGCACTGTACGACCACTAGACCAACGAGGCAGTTGACATTAAATATGTAAATGAATAATGGTATACTACTAATATTATAAACGTGAAAGTTTGTAAGTATGGATGGATATTTGTTACTCTTTCACGCAAAAACCGCTAAACAGATTTAGGTGAAATTTAGCATACATCTAGTTTATTACCTGGATTTACACATAGGCTACTTTTTATCTATATACTATGCGGGAGGCAGCTAGTATAGAATAAAATAACTCTCTCTTAAAATGATTTGCTTTGCTGTGCCCGACAGGGTCCATGATAATCTAAGTGCTGTTTTAAGGCCATCTGTATAATTACCATGGACTGCAATAAAGAATTGAGCATTGAAATAGCTTATGGATTATTCAGAACTGGTTGTAAGTGCGACTGCTAGGCAAAAGGTCTTTGGTTCGATATATGTTCCCAGGTTCAGCAAAGTTATTTGGTTTTTCTATGAAATATTTAGTAGCAGTTTGGACTTTGCAGTCGTATCAGGTTGATGGTAATATTTTACATGGGAACATACTGGCAAAATGAGAGAAGACCAGTCTCCTTGCATTTGAGAGGAATTAGACTAAAGTCCACCACGCTAGCCTACTGCGGGTTGGCAGACCTCACATGCTATTGAGAAACTTTCTCAAACATGCCAGTTTCCTCAAAATGTTTTCCTTCATCTTCTGAGCATGTGATATATTCCCTTTACAAACAAACAATTACTGGGTAGTTAACGACGTAAATAGACACCAGACAGTTACATTTTGAACCACGTATGACGGTTTAGAATGATGACATAACCGCGCAGTAACTGGTATTACAACAAGTTAGAAAAAACGCCGAGCAAAAAACGGCGCCGGCGCTTAAAGCCTGTTCTATGGTGATCATTAATATTAGTATAGGTAAGCAGTCATATGAAGTAATAATAGCCTGTGCTTCAACTATATCATTATTAATTATTGTCCCACTGCTGGGCACGGGTCTCCTCACATTTGTCAGGGATTAGGCTTTAGTCGACCTCGATAGCCTACTGCGTATTGGCAGACTTCACACACCCGCGCGCCATTGAGATAACCCCTCAAGCATGCAGGTTTCCTCACGATGTTTTCCTTTACCGTTTGAGCTTGAGACATTTAACTCTCTGCTCTCAGTCAACTGGTAACACCACTAGGGTACCACAGCTCTCTGATGAAGCCCACACTCTGATAAAGTCAAAAGCAGGATCTTACTATACTATAACGGCTAAAGACAAATAAAGATATAACGAGTATATGAGAAGGATGTTGTATTTACTCAACACATTAACACAGAGCTGAACACAACTTTGCTATTTGTCATTTTGCCTTCACCTCATATGGGTTTTTCAAATACTATAATGTTTAGGAAACTCCTTATCTTTATTAAGGTGACTTAGTCACTCACATTAGGTACGGTCGGCGTTAACAGGATATATTTTACCAATATAGCATAATATAACACGCCTGTCATCCCCCAAGGGTTAGGCAGAACACACTAAATGCACACCAGTAGCGTAGTGTGGGGGGAGGGCAAAGGGGGCCACGACCCCGGGCGGCATATAAAAGGGGGCGGCATCAAGTGCCACGACGTTTTTATACTACTAGAAAAGGGGGCAGCAAATTTCCAGACGGCCCCGGGCGGCAAATACCCACGCTATGCCACTGATACACACCCATATTTGGCCGATATGTTTTAGGTCCCATGTAATAGGGGGCGAGCCTGTTGCGATCATCAGGGATTCAGGGCACGAAGCCAAACTCCGAGCTGCTATTAACAATCCATACTTTCATACTTATCCATACTAACATTATAAATGCGATAGTCTGTCTGTTACCTCTTCACGCTATAACCGGTGAACCGATGTAGATGAATTTTCGTTAGTGGTTTGAGTCCCGGGGAAGGACATCATCCAATTAAAGGACAAAAAAGCGAGTGCAAGTTTGTGTGTGGAATCGATATTGTTTTAAAAGAGGTTACAAGTAAATAAGCAGATACAATTACTGATTCTACACAGACAAAGTCTCGGCCAAAAGTTTATTTCATATAAAAACCAACTAAAACTTTGCTTGACCTGGGAATTGGGCCCAAGACCTCTTGCTTGACAGTCGCACTTACGAACACCAAGCCAACGAGACAGTCAACTTATTCGCTTACTATTTAACTAACAGCTATTCTGTGTAGTCACTATCTATTCACATTATAATACATACGTTTGACATTTCGGCTGTCGACGTATGTCCTTGAACATTGACATTTCGGAGAAGGGGTTTGGAGTTCCGCAAGAGAATTAGAAAACGCCGCGGTAGTATTTTAGTTGATGTTGAATATTTTATTTATTTATTTAATTAAAGTTCCAAACAGTTGTCAATATTAAATGTGATATTATTATTATTACGTTTTATCATTTGCTCGCGACTTTGCCTGAAATTTTATTCAATCTCCTGTTTCATCTAGATGTTTATTTATTGTTAATTCTTTTAAGAAATTATTGATTTTTTATACATGAGTCAATCCCCCTTTTTGCCACAAACTGAAACTAACCAATCACATACCAAATATACAGCGCCGCGCCGCTTTACAAAACGGCGCTGTTGTTGAAAACGGCTAGCCGTAATATAATACGGCTGATTATACTATTTGGCTGCGACATATATGTATATGTATTAATATAACAAATTGAAAAAGTTTTTTTGTTTGTAGAATGAGCTAATCTCAAGAACTACAAGTCCGATTTGAAAAAATATTTCTTTGTATAAAAGCCTATTTATTTACGAAACTTTTACACACGCTACGACCTGATAGAAGCAGAGTCATCAATGTGTCAAAAAAATGTTGCAAATGCCAGGAAATTTTAACCACCCTCTCCATGTGAAACAGGCGAAGTTGTGCCGGTCAGTTAGTTTCATATAAATCGGTGCAGCAGTTAAATTGTGTAAAGGTAACTAGTGGTGAGACCAGTGGACTGAGATGTCAAAGGTCTCGAAGTAAAACCACAAGGCACGTACCACTGACTTTTCGGAAGTTATGTGCGAACATCGTGAAAACATCGTGAGAAAACCTGCATGCTTGAACGATTTTCTCGATGGCATGTGAAGTCTGCCAACCCGCAGTAGGCTAGTGTGGTGGACTATAGCTTACTCCCTCTCAAATGAGAGGAGGCCCATGCCCAGCAGTGAGATATAATTGGGTTGATGATGAATAAAATATATTTATAAATATATCAGGATATTATAACACAGCGCCATCTAGTAAGGAGCGAAGCAACAAGTTACGGTACGGATACTATAAAGATGTTTGATGCACTACACCGCGACATTGTGAGGAAATCTGCATATTTGAGATATTTTCAAGTACAGTCTGCTAACACCAACTAGGATAGCGTGGTGGACTATATTCTTTTCCCTCTTAAAAATGGGAGGGATGCTCAGCAAAGTAACTGATGACGGGTTGATAATTATGACCATTTTTAATAATATCTACTTAAATTATAATCAATTATCACCATGGCCTCTGCTGGGCATAAGCCTCGCAAGGATTTCCACAACAACCGGTCCTGCACCACCCACATCCAGCGGATTCCAGCAACCTTTACCATCTTGTCTTTAGTCAATTATATCGTTCTTCTATTAAACCTAATTGAATCAAGGATTATAAATAATATTAAATAAGTTTTTTTCAGATGAACGAACCTTTAATATAGAAACTCTTATATTAGCAAATCATCATCCATATTTATTTCCTCCATAAAAGACCACAATAACCTTAATAGACCGCGAAATAAGCTTTAACAATCTAAATAATAATCTAATATTAGTGTAATTCAAATAAAACACCATCTTGAGTTTGATATATTCAACTGTCAAATTGACAACTAATCAATTGACTGCGGAACCCAGCAACTATTTCCCTCCAAAACGTAAAAAATAGCCGTCTAAGAATCCGCGCCATATTTTTTCGAATATCGTAGTTTTAAAATCCGCCAAGACGGTAACCTAACAGTCTCATCATAATGCCTCATAATTAGCTTCGCAACCAGTTTTGTACCGATATCTTTAATCGATTCTCGCATCGATATCTCGGTTCGTTGCGATTATCGTTCAGTTTGGTTTGTGTGCCAGTGAATACGGACGTGGAGTGGAGGTATCTCTTAGGATTTATTATATTAAAATAAAATTATAATTTACAACTTTATTTAATCTGTGTTAATACTTTTGCTCAAACTTTTTGGTTGACGGTGAGTTTTATTTTTATTGTGCCAGTTTTGTTTTGTCTATGTTTAATTTTTTAATTTAGAATGGAATTTTAAACTTGATGCAAACCTTTTTCAAATTGTTTCTTAAATGTGTTTAGCGCGTTCAGATATAATTGTTAATTTTATTTGACTTTTAATAGATCTGCTTATTATCTAAGACGGAAATAATGTTATTTTACAATTGGCATATCAAGAATCTTGAAACGTTCCTTATTTACATTGTAAAGTAAGTGGTTTATCCACATACAAGAATTTAAAACATGTTTGGCATTATACGTGAATACCTTTGCTTAACCGCGTTGCGTTGATACCTACATAGATTTTACCCGCCATTTCGTTTGCACCACAGATTATCAATTTGCATTTTTTCCTCTTTCTTAACCAACTGACTTCAAAAAAGAGGCGGATATATGTTCCGATGTTTATAATAGTATGTATTTTGCCCCATCACGCCTTTCGTCCACGAAGTGTTAGGCAGAGGTGTACTAATGTACACCCACATATCACCTGAACCCATGGAATAGAGGGCAAGCCAAACTTCAAGTTGCTACTGAGAATTTATTAGATATCACTTTACTCGACCTGGGATTCAAACCTATCTCTTGCTCAGCATTCGTATGTTCGACCACTAGACCAACGAGACAGGTAGAAATTTGATACCTTTAAATTCGACGGTTTAAATATAAAAACGTGGCTGATTTATATCTTTATTAATTACGATGCAAATTATTATTCATCTTTTTCCCGTATCTTTCAAAGAAACGGGTATTTTGAATGGACGGTTGATTTTTTTTCGCTGACGTATGACCACGCCTTTTTTCGAAGGTTAGGCAAAAGTATTAGTAATATACATCCACATTCAGCCACTATATTATTAGATCTTATAATTAGGTATTGAGTCAAAAATGTTGCTTAAACAAGGAATCGAGTCCCTTAAGTTCTGCAGCTGCGTTTAGGTGAAGTTAAGACTAACCACTACACCAATGTGTAGCAATATGTAGGTAAGTGGCATAAAAATTTAATTATTGTTTGTAGAACATACATTTATCAATATAACAGCTGGTTGGGTATTCAAAGCCCTTATTATTTATTCAAAGTGTATTACAACAAAATGTAAATTTGAATTTAGTAGGTGTAACAAATCGCTTCACTTTATGTAACTTACACACTCCGAATTATTTACCTTCGATACTAGCGGTGTAAGGCAGTATGTTTTATCCTTTTGCTCGGTTCCTAAAAGTCTTAGCGTGATGTTTAATATCTAATATCCTTCCTCAAGAACTAGGCTATCAAATGCAAAAAGATTTCTTAAATCTGTCTGGTAGTTCTAGAGATAAACGCTTTCAAACAAAAATACTGTTTTTTTTTGTAAATTTTATTTCGTTTATACATAAAGCTGACTTGAAAAAGAAGTATATAATTATAATCTTGCAGAAACAAATACGAAATCAATTCGTTTTGAGTATCGTTGTACATGTACATACACTCACGCCTTTTTCTCCTAGGGGTAGGCAGAAACTATAGAACGCGACGCGCTACGATCCCTGCATAACATTTTTGCTTCGTCCACAATCATACGTATTTTATAAATATATTAATTAACTTAAATACCATGGGCAATATCCTAAAAAAAATGTCTAATATTGTTCAGGCTTCACACGCCATCGAGAAAATCTCTCAAGCATGCAAGTTTCCTCACGATGTTTTCCTTCATCCTTTGATAAATTATAAATAACCACGGAACTTCGAAAAATCATTGGTGCGTACATACCTTGGAACCTTTGACTATGGAGGCCACTGGTGACACCATTAGGCGACCAGAGCTAACAATTTGCATTTCCAACATATGATTAATATGATTTTAATTCTGTAAAAAAGTAATTTAAAACTCAAAACAAAAACGGAATCAAAATTAAGTTAAAATCCACCCAAATCTTTAAAATGAATAACTGGGTTGATGACTAACGAATGTTTAAGTTTTCTTATGTTAATCTAGACTTAGTGACGCAAGTTTAATAAATATTTAACATTATGTATTGTACAACCCGTCTATATCGTTCTAAAAGAGGTTAGGCCGTATAACATTACGCAATGTTATACGGCCTAACCTCTTTTAACCTCTTATCTCTCTTTTTCATTATATTCAGAATCAGAAGGGTATTTAATTTATTAAAAAGAGATTACAAACGATGCAAGAAGGATTTTATTAATAATTGCCATGAATTAACAAATCGGAATTAATAATTATATCACACTTACGCGTCCCCAGAATATCATCAAATCCCGCGCAAATAGTGTAGTGACGAAGGACAGCACTCCATTCATCCTTCTTACTCCTAAAAAGTTTTTATTCTCTAAGATAAATTCTCATAATATGTATTATGTTATGCTGTTATTGTCTTAACCAAAAAAGGTTTGAGTCTGGGAAATTATATTTCAAGGAATTTGTTTACAAACAAACTTACGCAGATGTGATACAGGAGAAAATAACGTGTGAAAGCTGAATGTATAATTTCTTAAAAGTGACTATCAGAGCTTTTATAATTTAACTACTTAAAAACTAAAAACTTTTCGTAAGAAATTAATAAGCAGATTGATGAAACAGCAGATGGAAACCTCCGTCGGAATCCCAAAACTCCTGAACAGATCATCATAATTATAGCTAAGAGCCATCTCGATCTTGTCAGCTTTCAAACTGCACAGAAAAAGTCAATAGTCTACCATCATGATCATCAATCAACCCATTGTATTCCCACCGCTGGACACGGGTCTTCTCTTATTTGAGGGAGATTAGGCTATAGTCCACCACGCTAGCCTACTGCGGGTTGGCAGACTTCACATGCCATCGAGAATTCTCTCAAGCATGCAGGTTTCCTCATGATGTTTTCCTCCACCGTTTGAGCATGTGATAAATACACACATAACTTCCAAAAAGTCAGTGGTGCGAGCCTTGGATTTTAACTCAAAATCGTTAACATCTCAGTCCAGTGGTCACACAACAAGGCTACCACAGTTCATATCACAATAGCAATATTATATTACTTCTATAATATTAAGAGGAACCATTAGAGTTTTTCTTAGTTTATATTAAATAGACTCCGAAACTACTGGACCGATCTGGAAAATTCTTTCACCATTAGACAGGAAAATTCTTTCCACATTATCCGTGATGAATATAAGCTATTATAATATAACAATTAGGAATTAAATACCTAGATATATATACCCATGCGAGGCCGGGATCGGCCGATAGGAAGGTATAAATCTTGAGGACTGGCCTTACATCTGCTTAACAAAGTGAAATCATAACAATAATAATACTACCTTCTGCCCGAGATTTCGTTTGCATAGAATTAGTAATTATATCCCATCGGCTTTTTCATAAATCTGCATATTTATTTCTCAACCGCCTCTTTTGAGAAGTTTTTTGCCCTCCGAAATTATTTCTGGGATAAAAAATAACTACCTTCCCCTGTACTCGAAACTACCTCCACACCAAATTTCATCTTAATCGGTTCAGCATTTAAAGCGTGAAGAGGTAGATAACATACATACATACTTTTGCATTTATAATATTAGTACCTATGTATTAAATTTAGAATCAAATAAGTTTCAAACATCCTTGACGCGGAGAACGGAGTGTTGTGTCCTTTGCGTTCTAAAATAAAAAAAAACCTGTAAATGTATTTGACCCGTGTTCTAAAGTGACTTTGGTTTGATCTTCCTACGCGCCGTATGATCTCATTCGATCCGAATTCGATTCGTAGGTATTCAAAACGAGTTATTCAAATCGATTACTGAGTATTTAAAAACTTCATATATATTTTTTTATTATTTTCCTATACCTACAAGAAGTCTTGGTCTCGATTCCCAGGTCGAGCATAATTATGACATTTTTAGTAACTCGGAGTTTCGATCGGCTTCTGGTCCACGGATCAAGAGTTTAATTACAATAAGATTTACTAATCCTGAACTTTTAAAAGCTCTATCAAAAAACTAGATGACAAATTGAAACGAGTCTCACACGCAGATTTATTCATTTCATCTTAAAAAGCCGGACAGCAGGCCAAATATTGAGATAAATCCAGACAATTCAATTCAAATATTTTATTTCAATTAGACAAATATTATACAGGTGCTTTCGAATTGTCAAACAAGTAGCACGGTCCCAAAAAGTAGGTCTTATCGAGAAAAACCGACCAGAAACTCCATAATCAACATCATCATCAGCCTATATTCATCCACTGCTGGTTGTAGGCCTCCCCTAATGAACGCCACAGAGCTCGATCTTCGGCTCTTTTCCTCCAGTCACTGCCTACTGCCTGAAACTCAATAGATACTCTTTTAAACACTGGAGTACATAATAAATATTTACACACCTTTTTCCTCAATTATAATAAGTTAGTAATTATAAATAGGGGATTTAATAAACAGACAGCAAACGTTCTGGGACTAAAAAAAAAAATCATTTATGTCAATTACACCAATACAGGTACTTTTGAATTGTCGAATTAAATTGAATTTAGTTGCACGGTTCCAAAAGGTAGGTCTTATGGAGAAGAACCGGCAAGAAACTCCATAGATACTCTTTTTAAATTAAATACAAAATTGTTGGTTGGTTAAGATTTAGTATATTATTAATCCGCTCATTATATGGTAGAAACTTATAATGTAGTGTATGATTTTAAATCTTTTGCACCCAATTATAAAGTGCATATTTGGTACACGTTTTAATGACTGGTATAAGATTTTCAAATTTATTTCTTCTACCGCCCACTTTGACAATCAGTTTATTTCCTAGCGCCCACATTTAACTGAACCTTATATTAAAAAATACAATCGCAATGATTACTTACTTGAACTTTCTTATGACTTTGAGCTGTAATAGGTACCCTAGTGTGTGTGAGGTGTCGTGTCCGATCTTTAGGTTTGCATGTGCTTTCTTAAAAAAGTATTTTCAGATAATTACTTCTGGACTTCATATTTTTTTTCTATCTATCTATCTATCCAGCCGGTGACACCCACTGCTGAGTAAAGGCTTCTTCGCTATAACGCCACTGTTGCCGATCTTGTGCAAGTCGCACCCACCGATTCCCCACTGCCCTCACAATGTCGTCAGCCCATCGGGCTGGTGGTCTGCCCCGAGTTCGTTTAACATCTCTTGGCCACCACTCGGTTACTGCTTTGGTCCACCTGAGATCTTCCCGTCTTGCTAAGTGCCCTGCCCATCTCCACCTAAGTATCGGTAAAATTGATACCTAATTAAAACATCGGCTTGTAAAATAAGAATTATTTGCAAAAATAAGGTTATTATTTTTAAACACTCCATTTTAGACTTCAAAGGCCTTTTATCAATCAGTCAATATTTGTAAAAAATGCTGGGGAGTTTGTTGCGCCACTTCTTCTACCCAGCAAAAACACTAGGAAGCGGTGAAGGGCGGGCGTTTTTGGGGGCTGTCTTTATTGTCGACGTTCAAAAAGAGCCAATTAAATTTGGCCTACTTTGAATAAATTATATTTTGACGTTACTTTGACATTTCTAACGTCATTGGCCTCATATTATTCAAATATTGTTAAACTGCTTCATTGGTCAAGTGGTAGTGGGTCTTGGGTTCGATTCCCAGGTCGAGCAGTCTTATTGGGTTTTTCTATGGAATTTTCGAAACTCAGAGCTATTTGTGCCCGGTTAATGGGAATAGGCTCGCCTCCTATTACATGGGATATAAAAAATACTGGAAAACTGTGGATTTACAATACTACATCTCTACCTTCGGTAATGACAGGCGTGATGGTAAATGGTTTAACCAATGACTCGAGAAGATGAAGAAGTCAAAATTAAATTTAATTATAGTCAAAGTCAAATTTAATATGCCTTCAAACATGGCTACATTAGTTCTGCCTGAACGACAATTCTAGTATTTATTTATGTCTAGATATTTATAAACCTTTGCTAGATGTTATAAAATATTAACACCCTCGAAAGCAACGCTAGTAACGACGACTGGGCTTCGCCATATTAGAATAACGAGGTCAGGATTGAAGCTACGACCTTTGAATACCTAGTGTTTAGATCTGTTTATATACTGTACCTACTATACCTATTAGTACAGATATTGTTTAGTAGATGATGAATTCAAGTTCGAATTCTGATTCTTGCGTCAGTTATATTCGAAATTATTTGATCAGTTTCTTACTTTTACTGAACTGAAATGTGTTATAGCCGAGTCGTGATAACCTGGTCATGGACCAGTGGACTGAGATGTCAAAGGTCTTGAGTTCGAACCCAAGGCACGTACCACTGACTTTTCGGAAGTTATGTGCCTATTTATCGCAAGCTCAAACGGTGAAGGAAAACATCGTGAGGATTTGTCTTGATGGCATGTGAAGTCTGCCAACCCGCAGTAGGCTAGCGTGGTGGACTATAGCCTAATCCCTCTCAAATGAGAGGAGACCCGTGCCCAGCAGTGGGACGTAAATGGGTTGCTGATGATGATGAATACTTAGTACGTTTTTAATTTTCACCTAATAAAAGGCGTATCTTAGGGGAGACTTATGTCCAGTATCTAACGGTTGATATGATGATGATAATGAAAAGGCGTAATGTGATGCTTTCAAATCCAAACTTCTAGTTGCTTTAGTGAGTATATTCTCAATAATAACTCACCCTAGGAATTGATGCCAAGATCTAACAAACATCAGTCTTGCGTCCGACCAATTACATAGTTAAAATTAAACCCTAGTTAATCATTTATCCATTGTTAACCGTAGAAACAAAACTATTATCCACATCTTACATCTATTCAAGAATAATTCATAGAATGTGAAAAAAAACTTGGATTGAATGGAAAAATACTAGAAAACCTTGAAGTCGTTGCTATCACAATATCGACCAGTTCTCCTAGAGGTACCCTGCCCCCCTCTCATCTAAGAGACTAGGGCCCCCGCGGGGGGAAACCTGTCCTATCTAAATGTCAACTTAGTATGGTAATTATTAATATATGATAATCAGGTATGTTGAGAGAGGCCAATATTGTGATATAATTGTTGTTACTTTTATTATTTTCTCGATATAACTAGACTAGCGTTTGCTCGCGACTTCGCCTTTTTTATGGTGATAAGGGGGCAAACGAGCAGACGGCTCACCTGATGGTAAGTGATGACCGCCGCCCATGGACATTTGCAACACCAGAGGATGGCAAATGCGTTGCGAAACCCCTTAGAAACCGTTCAGGTTTCTTAAATAGGGAGTTACTGAACTGACAGCAAACGGAATTCCCATGCTGTCAGAATAGTCACTCCCCCAATGAGCTCTGGTAACCTTACTCACTCGCAGAGAGACAACTATTGTTGTTTCACTGCGGTCTTCTGTATTTCGGAGGTACTTCCCCAGTCGGGCAGCTCAATTTGAGCGAGGAATCTCGCTATGCCCTACCTGCCTACGTATAATTAGTAATTTCATCCTACCTAATCAATTTCTACACTCTTTTGAGGAATTATCTATTCCGCGTACAAGCTTTCCAACCCCGTTTTCGCCATTTTAAAGGATGATTTTGGGCTCAAAATATCTCTATACCAATTTCTATATCAGTTCAGCGGTTAAAGCGTGGAGAGGTAACAGACAGACAGACACACTTTCACATTTATAATAATAATAGTTTAATGCCTTTTTTGTATTTTTTATTAATAATAATAATCGCTGGGTGGCCAAACGGTTTACCATACCATCGAAATGCATAGATTTTTTAAGCCACGATGGTGTCAAACAAGTTGACGACCCGTCTGATGGTAAGCGGTTACCGTAGCCGTCGCCTCTGTAATATTTGCCTCATTATTTAACTTTCTGAGCTCTTTCTCCATATAAACATTAACTATGTCTGTGTGTCATGAACTATATATTCTACCTTCTCTGTCCGCGAAATAAGCTTGTAAAAGAGTATTCAATTTGAAATATAACTCCCTGAAATATAACTCCACAATTAGAGCTACTTAAAATGTTTTGAAATATATTTTTTCGTTGTTAAATAAATTAACTATTACTCGCCTAGCTCACACAATTTGACAGTAATTCATTTCCTTATTCCTTTATTTACATTTTAACTGTGTATCTTGACACCAGTCAAATTTGACAGTCTCCCATATAAGGTACAAAATGTCCGCCATTGTAACCTTATTTAATAATTAGTATAATAACAATGATAATTTTAATCTAATGGTTTACAAATAAAGCATAATATTCTATCTATCAAATAAGATTTATCTTCACATATTAATAGAGTGTTACACATACCGAGGTACATATTACAAAGTAGGTTTATAAAAAACACCATTGAAGATAAACAATATTGTAATTGAGGACGAATCATTATTCATTCAACCTTCAATGATAGCGTTGGAAGTTGCAATGAATGAATGAATGAATGGATTTCATCAAAAATGCCATTCAAATATGTACATACTTTTATGTTAGGTAACATTTACTCAATGGCCGATATATTTATGTTGAACTGCGAGAAAACAGTACTAATTTTCAGTTTATTTATTAGCGTTATAAGATGTATGTTTCAAAGTTTCAATCCAAATATCGATCTACTGGTAGGAAATATAATATATTGAATACGTAAATCTATATCTAATATATAAAATTCTCGTGTCACAGTTCTCGTTGCCATTCTCCTCCGAAACGGCTTGACCGATTTTGATGAAATTTTTTGTGCTTATCCGGTATCTATGAGAATCGGCCAACATCTATTTTTCATCCCCCTAAAAGTTAGGGGTAGACCACCAACCCCTATAATGTGGCAAAACAACGTTTGCTGGGTCAGCTAGTCTAATATATAAAATTCTCGCGTCACAGTTTTCGTTGCCATACTCCTCCGAAACGGCTTGACCGATTTTGATGAAATTTTGTGAGCATATTGAGTAGGTCTGAGAATCGGCCAACATCTATTTTTCATACCCATTATATTACCCATTATGTGGCAAAACAACGTTTGCTGGGTCAGCTAGTAATATATATAAAAAAGGAGATGCTGACTGACAGACATAATATATCAACGCAGGGCCTAAACTTATAACTTAAAACTTTATAACGTAAGGAGCACAAAGAAAGGATTTTAGAAAATTCACCCCCGATGAGGGTAAAAGGGGGGTGCAAAGTTAGCATAAAACTAATTTTTCGTTAAATTAGTTAGTTATTAGTTATGTATACAGTATACCTATTTAAACTGTTTGTGGTCAGCTGTATATTGAAGAGAGAAAATAAATTATATCATTATCAGTCTTACGTTTGGTACGCTAAAATATCAACCGTTTAATGATCACTGGTTTAAGGAAAATATTGTCAGTGTCTTGTCCTGTCTTGTGCCAGGTCTGACCACTCAAGCACCTCTATTTATTTCAGGCCTTAATCTTTATAATGCAGAATAACTAGTTTTAAAACGTTGCCTAGTAATCTCCTGCGTGGTGCGTATAGAGACACAAATATTCACAACGTACAAACACCCAGACCCGGAACGACTACCTATTGCCATACATATATTTGTCACGTGCGGGGATCAAACCGCAGACACGCAACACAGAAGCCAATCGCTTGACCGGTGCATTAATTGTTTCATCAATTTCAAATTGTCTTGGCAGGTGGCGCCACCACAAACTGTCAACGTATAGAAGCTATTGTATCACTATCAACACAGTATTGAGTAACTCACTCATTTGTTTACACAAGTGCGTCTAATAATTTGTTTTAACTATGTACTAGAGATTACACATGCTAGGTGTATCAAATAAAACGTTAATTATAATAATAAGCGTGTACATATATAATTATCAAGCTATTTACTATCCGACTGCTGGGCACCGGTTTCCTCCCATTTGAGAGGGATTAGGGCTGATTAGGCTATAGTCCACCACGCTAGCCTACTGCGGGTAGGCAGACTTTACGTGCTATCGAGAACATATCTCAAGCATATTGCCATTAACCGGTCACAGAGCTTCTGAGAATTTGCAACCCAATAACAGACGCATACGCGTTGAAATCTTTTGTACTAATTACTCTGAATATCATAATTACGACTCTTTAGATTAAAATGAGGGTTTTTTGCACTTACGCGAATAATAAATAAATAAATATTCTGCGACATTTTACACAGCACCATCTAGTCCTAAACTAAGCAGAGCTTGTACTATGGGTACTAGACAATGGATATAATACTTATATACTTTTTTTTGTAAATACATACTTATAGTACATAGGAAACACCCAGACGAACACAAACACTTATATTCATCACATAAATATTTGTGCCCCGTGGAAATCGAACCCACGACCTCGTGATCAGCAGTCCGGTACTCGAACCACTAGACCACAGAGGTCGTCTATAGGTACTAAACGTTGAAATAAAACTATTTGTTACCTTAAATACCGCCAAGGAATTTCCTCGGACATAGCGCTTTCCATATAATGTTTTTAATAACAAAGTATTACTTGGTTCAGCTCATAGTTAACATAGAAGTTTAATTAGTTTAAAGCTATTAAAATTCGCGTTAAAAGTAACTGTAAGATGTAATCTCCGTAGCAAATCAAACGATTAATGTAGTAATTGTATAATTGAACCCATATTTCTTAATTAAGCTGCCAAATCCTGCCAAATCTTTATACATATGTTGTACGGTAGAACTTTTATTCTTTGAACTAATTGGAACCGGCACTAGATTGAATACTCAAAATGTGTGTTTTTAAGGCGAGATCAAACAAAAACTATAACATTTTTTACATAAAAATAGTTCAATATATTAGAATTTGCCTTGATTAAGTTGAAACATAAAACAACTGATAAAAGTTGAATGCTTTTTTATAAAATCGTAAATTTTTAATTGATGAGCTACAACGCGTTTTTGAGCGCGCTGATCTCGCACCGTTAGGAACGTAGGGCATAGCGAGATTTCTCACACAAATTGAGCTATCTGACTGGGAAAGTACCTCCGCCTTATAGAAGACCACAGTGGAAGAAGAGGAGACATTGCTATGGGCAACATTCTTCTTGACTAAATTCGTGCCAACGTTCGGATAATTGAGCGTTCGAATAAACTAATTCATCGTTCGGATAATCGACGTTTTACTATAATGTCGAAATAAAATGATCAAAACAGACATTTGTAATGGTTTAATTAACGAAATCACTTTTGCTAATAGCCATAAATATATATTGCATAATTTTAAATGTCGTGTGACGCTAAATTGAGAATGATTTCTATTTAAATGACTCAAATTTGAATAAAAGTTACACCATTCGCGTTTATTTTGGTAGCGAAGGTTGTAATCAAGCATATATATGTAATAGTAGTTAGTAAATGTCATACTAATTCCATACCAATATTATAAATGCAAAAGTATGTATGTATGGATGTCTGTCTGTTCCCTCTTCACGCTATAACCGCTGAACCGACTTAGATGAAATTTGGTATTTGATAGAGATAGTTTGAATCCCGGGGAAGGACATAGGATATATTTTCGTCCCGGAAATCATCCCTTAAAAAGGGAAAAGGGGGGTGGAAATAAAATTATTAAT